>OX465277.1:20127500-21470466 GCA_949987645.1 Tachina grossa | reverse complement strand
AGGAAATTTTTTTAATTTTGAAAAAAAATTTAGTGATATATCTCAATAATCTATTTTCATTGAAAACACTTTAGAATGCATGCCTAGATTTGAAAATATTACATTTTCAATAAAATTTTTTTAAATTATATTTTTTTAATATTCCCTTAATAAACATTGTATTTATTTTTGTTTTCTTTTCAGCAATTTCTAAGTTTGTCGGGTGAGTTCACGATTTTTTAATTTTATGATAGATTATTTATGAAATTTTTTTTTTTTTCATTATCTGTTAATTTATTTATGTACGAGATACATAATTCATATTTGTGATAATATGTTACAGCCTTATTTGTAAATTTTATTAAGGGTTTTTAAAAGAAATTTTTTCATACAAAATTTTTCTTAAAAAACCGTTATAAGGCCTTAATAATTTTTATAAATATTGCTGTTAATATTTAAAAAAAAATGTTGGGGAAAAATTTTATTTTTTTTTTTTTATTATTTTGAGGAATTTCTGGTGGATTATTTTCTCTATGGTAACGTTTACTCTTCCATTTATTCTACTTTGAGCGTTATTTTTTGGTGGATTTTTAGCAAAATTTCTTTAATTTAAAAATTCTCAGAACCCATTCTCAAGTTATGATTTTTATTACTTTGTATAACATGTAGCAATTAATTTTATTACAAGCTAAATATTCATAAGAATTTATGAATTTAAATCGGAAATTTACAACTCACCGCCCATGTTCTTAGCAAATTTAAAATGATTAGACAATTTCTTAAAAACAAATTAAAATACTTAACATTATCAATTAATCAGTTATTTAAAATTAATCGCAACAACAACAGTAAACGTGTATGAAAGTGTGACCACATGTGGCCAGTAAAAACGAAAAAAATAAATAAACAACCATAGTGCAATACAAAAAAAAAAGACTAACAAATTCATTGAAAGTTCTGTTGCTAATCGCGGCTGATATTAGTAATGTTTGTTTGCTGCATATCATAACATTTATGTGCGTTGCATGCAACACATGCAGCCTTAAACAACATGTTTATACACCAGCTTATAACTACAAGTTATTTTTGTTTTAACTCGTGCACCACATTTTGGTTTAAAAAATTAAATTATTGCCACAATTTTCTAAACCGAAAAATGAACAGAGGAGAGCAGTGAAAAAAAGTTTGAAATTCCAGCGAAATTAATTTGTTATTTTTTACTTGTTCTCCTGGCTTATTTTTTTTTTTTTTTTTTTTTTTGAAGTTGCATGACACAGTGTCAAATGACTTAATGGACAAAGAAAATTACTTTTGCACATGCCACCAAAGAAACATGTTTCATGTTCTTGCCAATAGTCAAGGAGTATGAGAGAGCGAGAAGGCGAAAAGCATGTGTCTGTTACGTTGTATATTTTACAACAGCCGCAGCACTAACAGCAATTGCAGACAGACATTTAGCCAAAAAAGTAATAAAGAAAAGCTTCAAATTGGGAGTGAAGTTTTTAATCATTACCAATTATGCCACTATTTTATCTTGATTTTTTAATTATAATCTACGAAGAGAAAAAAACTAAAAACTAAAACCTTAAAATGCTTATGGCATAAGCAAAATAGAAATCTACTAATAGTGTTTTCAAATCTTTAAGGAAATGAAAGTTTGGGGATCAAATGTTGCAGGAATAATTAATATTTGGAACTAATTATGTATTTCCAAAAAAATATATATATAAATTTTTTTTTTGAGGAGAGGAGATTATTTTGGAAAGCTTATCTTGACCAAAGCTTAAAAGAAATGTATATTAAAAATGAATTTAATTATAAATCTTTTTTTTTTTTTGTTCAGCATAATAACGGTATTCTAAAATTCAAGTTTTCACAAATAACTTTTTTTGTGAAACGGTCTCCTTATGCAAGCCACAGACCTTGCGACGGTTGGTACAACATGTTGGTTTATCAAGTTGTGTGTTTTGGACACAAACTATACAACAACGTGTGCAACATTAGCGCACAACTTCATTTCACAAAAAAAAATTTTGAGTAAACATGACATCGGGTACTACTGCGCATATTTTAGTCGATGATTATTTTTTTTGAAGCAAAACGAAGAAGAAGAATGTAAAAAAGTGCAGAAAAAAATTGGTAAAAAAAATTTGATTTATATAAAAAGAAACATATTCTAACAACAAACTTTTAAAAACACTAAAAGAAAGTGATCCAAAAGACTACAAAAATTACATTTGCATAACATTTTAAATGCACATTTGAATTCGTGCGTGGCGTTTTTTTTTTTATATGACACTACGAAAATAAAAACTAAATGAAATGAAGTTGTACAACATACTCCTAAATTATACAACCTGTCTATACAACTTGCCAAAAAATCAAATCTTTTTGATCTTTCATACAACCGAGACACAACTTCATACAACGACCCCACACACTTTACAATCTCATACACAACCTGCTCATGTTGTACCAACGGTCGCAAAGTCTGTGGCTTGCTTTAGGGTCATTATTACAACTTAGGCTCAAATTCACAGCTTTTAGTTAACTACTAAAGGTGGTTTAACCAACGAAACTAAGCCACGAGCGTTAGTTTATTATAGACTGTTGGTTAATTTAAAGTTTTTCATTAATGCCAAATTTCATTTAACTTGCCAGGTAGCATAAACTTACTTTTAATTTTCGCTCACTTGAGGTTAAAGTAAAATTATAAAAATAAACAACTTTTTATATATCCTATAGAATCCTTCTTTTAATTAACTAAAAGTTGTAATATTGGCCCTTAAAAATATCCTTATTCAAAAAATATTTTTTTTTAATTACTTCTTTAAAAAAGTACCCTTGAAAAAAACTATAAATTAAAGGAACTTTTTTGAAAAAATGCATTTTTCAAAAAAATCCTTTTTCTAAAAAGTTACGTTTCTAGAGAGGTACTTTTTATAAAAAGTTAAATTGTAAATAGATAAATTTTCTAGAAAGATGCTTTTTGAAATGCTAGATTTTCTAAAAAAAATATTTTTCTAAATGGGTACTTTTTTGTAGTTCCTTCTCAGGTACTGTTCACGAAAAGGTACTTTTTTTTTAAAACGTACTTTTTGTAAAATGTACTTTTCGTAAAAAGTTACTTTTTGTAAAAAAGCACTTTTTGTAAAAAGGTACTTTATGCAAAAAGTGTTTTTTGTAAAAAGGTACTTTTTGTAAAAAGGTACCTTATGCAAAAAGGTATTTTTTGTAAAAAGGTACGTTTTGTAAAAAATTACTTTATGTAAAAAGGTACCTTTTTGTAAAATGGAACTTTTTTAAAATATCTTTTTGTAAAAAAGGTCCTTTTTGTAAAATTGTTTTTTTTTTTTGTTAAAAGTTCCTTTTTGTAAAAAGGTCCTCTTTTATTTAACAAAGCTAAATTTTCTATTTATAGATACTTTTTATAATTACCATCTCGATGAGATTACTTCTTTTTTAAAAAGGTACTTTTCATTGAAATCTTCTTTCCCTAAACTTTTATAGAAAGCTACTTTTCCTTAAGCCATTTACTCCTTTTCTAAAACAATAATGTTTCCGAAAAAGTACTTTTTGTAAAAAGGTACATTCTATAGAAAGATACTTTTTATAGAAAGGTAGTTTTGATAGAAAGGTACTTTATATAGAAAGGTACTTTTTATAGGAAGTTACTTTTTCGAATTGGGTACTTTTTGTAAAAAGTTAAATATTCTGTTAAGGGGTACTTTTTCTAATAGGATACTTTTTATAAAAGATACTTTTATAAAATTTACCTTTTCTAAGGTACTTTTTTTTAATGTACTTTTTCTAAAAAAACGCTTTTGCCAAAAATATTTAAAAATTTATTGCTTCCAAGAAGGAAATTTTTCTTTAAGTTGTATATTGTGTTTAAAAAAAATTATATTTTCTAAAAAAAAGAACTTATGGCCTATTTTCCAACTGCGAAAAAAAAACGTTCGACTTAGAATTTATATTGAAAAAACCATAAAATATGAAAATTTGTTTTTGTTTTCAATCTAAATTGTAAGTCGAAAGTTTTCTTTCGCAGTTGGGAAATAGGCCAGTATAGTAAAAGAATACTTTTTCTGAAAAGTTGATTTTTCTAAAAAGCAATTTTTTTTTTTTTTTTTTTTTTTTTTGAAAAAGGTACCTTTTTCTAAAAAAGCGTCCTTTTTAGAAAAGTACTCTTCAGAAAATGTACTTTCCCTAAAAATATACTTTTTTTGAAAAGTTACTTTTTCTGAAGAAGTACTTTTTCTAAAAAATTTTTGTGTTAAAGCTTATCTTTTATAAAAGTGATTTTCTGAAAAGGTACTTTTTCTAAAAATATACTTTTTTTTCGAAAATTTAGTGATACATACTATTTTTCTTGTATTTCACTTCTTCTAAAAAGGTACTTTTTTAAAAAGATACTATTCTTAAAAAATACCTTTTCTGAAAAGTAAATTTTTCTGAAAAAATAACTTTTAATAATAATATACTTTGTCTGAAAATGCCTTTTTTAGAAAAGTAGTTTTTCTGAAAATGTACTTTTCCTAAAAATATACTTTTTCTGAAAAGTTACTTTTTTTTAAAGGTATTTTTTTCTGAAAAGTTACTTTTAATAAAAATGTACTTTTTTAATATAGAATTTTTGATAAGTTCTTTTCGGAAAGTCTGCAAAAGTCCTTTTCTGAAAAAGTACTTTTTCTGAAAAGGTACTTTTCCTAAAAATATACTTTTTTATTAATCTTACTTTTTCTTCTTTTGAAAAGCAACTTTTTCTAAAAACAAAGGCAATGTGAGTCCGATCACAGAGGAGATGTGTAAACATCTAGTAATGAATTTTTTTTTTAAGTTGGAAGTACTTATGCTTTTAGTATATTTTTCTAAATTAATTAATTAAAAGTATCAAAACTTTCAATATTGTAAATATATATGAATTTGTTGGTTTTTGTTTGTTTTATTAAACTTATTTGGTTAGTAAATGTATATGTACTGCATTCAAAATTGCAGTAAGCAGTAAATTTACTGATTACTAAAAAAATTCAGTAAATTTTTACTGCTAATGAAATTTAATTTGCATTACCAGTAAAATCGTAGGGCCGTAATCATAATAAAATAGTAGCAAGTGGCAAAGTTTTTTCATTCAAATTTTGAAACTTTTGTATGAAAAACATTTAGCCACTTGGTAGAATTTCATTATGAATACGGGCATTACTGATTACTGAAAATTCAATGCACCTCATCATATAACAAATCATTTAGGCAATTTATAAAAATTGTAGAAAAAAATTTTAGTAATCAGTAAAAATTTACTTGTTAAACATTTTTTATTGTTTTTACTGAAACTTTAGTGGTACTGCAGTGCTCATCTATGGTAAATGCCTTTACTTTTACTTTTTAATTTTTAATTCCTGTTGTTCATCGTTTAGTTGTTGCTGTTCTTGTTGTTCTGTACGCATTGCAATTAAAATAAATTCAGTAAAGTGCGATTTTGACTCGCGCACATTCGGTTTTGATTTTTTATTTTTTTTTTATTTAGCTTTCTTCCTTTTTTAAGTTTTTACAGTTTAAACGATTTTTTTCAGTTTTATCGCATTTTTCTCGTTTTGGCGTTTTTTTTCTCTTTTTGGGTTTTTTTAATTTTCGCAAAATTTTTCATTTTGGCGATTTTTTCTTTTTGGCGATTTTTTCTGTTTTTTTGGGTTTTTTTCATTTTGACGATTTTTTTCTGTTTTTTTGGTTTTTTATTTAGGGGATTTTTTCATTTTTGGCGATTTTCTCATATTGGCGATTTTTCCGGTTTTTCGCGATTTATTTTAGTCCTAGAGATTTTTTTTAATTTGGTGCTTTTTTCGTTTTGGCGATTTTTTTTTTTGTTTTTGGCGATTTTTTAATATTTGGCGATTTTATATTTTTTTGATTTTTTAATTTTACCGTTTTTGAAAATTTCAAGAGTTTTGCTCTTACGGTTTCCAAGATACAGCAAGTTGTCAAAATTACAAAGTCAAAATTGCATTAACTGATGGAACACCCATTGATTTAAATTTTTTAAATTTAGTGTTAATTGTTGTAGTCTGTATAAAAATACACTATCTTTTAAAATTTCAAGTGTATATATGTACATACAATTGTATGTATATTACATGGGATTTTAACATTTTTCGTTTCTCGTTTTGGAACACCCTTTAGTTTTTAACTCTCATGTATTTGTTGTTGTAGTGGCCAAATGTCTACATATTGTGTCCAAATTTCAAGTCCGTAGCTCTTACGGTTCATTTTCACCTTTGGTGTACGGAAATATACACAAAAATAACCGGCGGCGGCGCACCGTCGGCTTCGAGCCGGTCGACTTGTTTCTCTGCTTGGTATTGCTTCTTTCAAACACTAATAGTCTCATACATAGCTCACACCGATTTGACAATGCAAAGAAATCTCAGCAAAGAAATCTCAGCAAAGAAATCAAAGTCAAAAGATTTTTACCCCCTAGCGTATAGATGTTTACTCATCAAAAAGGACTTGAAACTTTCTTTTCATAAAAATGTATTTTTTTCTAAAAATATAGTATTTCTAAAAAGTCCTTCTCAAATAAATTTGTCCATAAGTTCTTCAAAAACGTACTTTGACAAATATCTTCGCCCAAAGAAGAAATTTTCTTTCATTCACTATTTCCTTTATGGATACGAAATCTTACGGAACCATTAAGATTTAAATTGGAGTTTAGATTTTCATTTACAATACAATTGTAAACCATATGTATAATTTAGATTCATAACACATACATAAAATCAGTTTAAAAATGATAAATGAATTTCATCAATTTATGACATTTTTCATTTCCTTTTAAAAGAGTTTTTAAATGGAATTTTGCAAAAGCACTCTTCGTTCGCTCTAATAAGAAAAATAAAACTAAAACAAATGATAAGGCGAATAAAAACACAAACGTTGAATGAAACAAAAAAAATATGATTATTGGCTGAAATCGGTATGCTACAAAGCAAATCAACTTCAACAGCCTCCGCAACTTCAACAGCCCATACAAGAAGAATTGCAGAGCTGTGTATCTCTTATTTTCAGAGGATGTGTCAACGAGTTTTCCAAATGATATTTTTTCTTTATTACCCGAGACTCTTGACGCAAAATGTTTGGATGACAGCAGGCGGGTTTCATTTTTTACGCATCGTTGAGTGGCTTGTGTCGTAGGTAACGAACCCTCTGAGATTCTTTTAAGACTTGCAACTTCATAAATAGAAAATGGAAAAAAGTTTCTTAATTCTGCTGTTTCTTTTTTTTTCGTATATGTCATTTTCAATTTTTCTTTTTTGCTTTTTGCAAAATGATTAATGAGTTTTTTTTGCACATAACACAAGTACTTTTTTTAACAGAAAATACACATAGAAAAAATAGATTTATTAAAAACTTTAAATGCAAACACACACACACACACATACACTCGCACATACAAACACGTGCATGTTTGCATGTTTTACCATTAACACTCCTTTAAAATATTTATTAATTTATTTAATTTATTTTTTGATCAAAGAGGTGAGTGATTGTGTTTATGTTGAACATGTGTGTATGTGCATTTAAATTTGGGCAGTAGATTACAGTGGCTGCAGTAAAAAGTGGTACCAGTTTGATTTTATTATAGAGCAAAATTTACTCTATTATTCTGAAGGAACCGAAAATTAGCTGGAAATCAATTGGTTGTTCATTTAAGGTAACAAAAACCTTCCTTGGCTTATCTTTCAGCCTTGTAAGTATTGTTAATTTGAATCTTTGTTTTCTGCAGCCAACTTCACTTCTTAATAATGTATTTAATGTATTTGTCGCCTCGTAATCGGCTACTTAATTATTTTGGAGACGGCAGCAGCACCATCTGCAGCTGCTATTCAAGTACAAATACATTGTTCAGTATTGCCACTTTTATATATTTTGCATTTATAAAAATTAATTGCTCTTTTAAAACGTACTTATTTCTCGTAAAAGTACAAAAATGAATCAATTTATTTTTTACATCAATTTTTGGATATTGTTGCTGTTAAATAATATGAAATAATTGTACAAAATCATTCATTCAACATTTTGTATTATACTGGCAATACAGAATTTTCTCATTGTAGCCAACAAAATAGAAATTAGTTTAATTGGACTACAACGACAAAATCAGCATAGACAACAACCTGCCGCCATGTTGCCTTGCTGTCTTCAAAATAATCATTCTCATATTAATGTAGAAACAGAATAAAGTCTGCAACTTCAGGAAAATCGCTGACAAATTAATCAAGCCCATAATAACATCGACGGCAGTAACTTCAATTCTCTCTAATTTTTGTTTTATTTTCTTTTGTGCTTATTTTTCTTTGTAGTTTTGTTTACAAAATGTATGAAATTTATTGAAAGTATGGTAACATTTTTGTGAGAATGAACATTGATATGTGAGAGTATAAGAAAAAACGCTCTCAAAATAAAATAGATTCTATCTCACGACCGGTTTCTGCGGCTGGTTTTTTGTGTCAATTTGTATGGAAAATCCCTCTAGTCAACTTAGAACCATATGTCTCTATGTCAATACTCTTTCTCCAGCGACAATTTGACTAGTTAAAATGTAGACAACTTTCCTTTTATTCGCGAGTAGAGATACGTTAGAGACGACAGTTCTAGTGTATTTCTGGTGATATTGTCAATGAACGCGTCAATAGTTTGTTTTTCTTTTTTATTATATTGTGCAATAATATTAAATAAATATATGTAGACGAGGGTCACTAAAATCTACGAGTGAATCTTCGGTTCAAATATTTCCATATAGTCGTAAAAGAACTATCTTCTCAATAGTGCTAAAGTCTACTGATAGATTTTGAATGACAACCCTATGTTATTTGTCAATAGGCATTTGCATTGGCTGGGGTACACCTAGTCAGTAGCACTATTGACAATGTCACTAGAAAATCACTATAAGTTTACTATTGACAACGAGAGGGATATATCAATATTGTAGACTAGAGCCCCTAAAATTTACTAGTGAATCTTTGGTGCCAATGTCTCCATGTGGTCCCGAAAGAGGTACTAAGTCAGTAGTGCTATAGTCTAGTGGTGGATTTTCAATGACAAGCTAATGTTAAATGTCAATAGATGATACCATTGGCTGGGGTACACCTGGTCAGTGTGCTACTGACAACGTCACTAGTAAATCACCACAATTTCACTATTCGCACTTTCTTCAGGGATGTGTTGAAGCCGGTATTCTGTTTAATCATTAAACATGTGTATTCTATCCTTGACATTTGGCAGTCGGTAACTTGCTGTGGTGAATGCGTTTAATGCTTTAGCTGTCAGAGTGAAAGTGTTGCCATTGTGCTATAAATTTAGGTATTTAAAAGATTTTGTATGATTTTATTTTTTTTTTTTTTTTTTTTTTTTTTTGAAAGATAAACAAAATTTGTTTTTGCAATTTAGCTTGTTACAGGTAGTCAAGTGCAAATTACGGCATTCAAGAGAGAACGAAATTTGAAATAATTTTCATTTGATTTCTGTTCAAATACTCAATAAAAAATGAGTGACCGAAACTAACACAAACAACATTTTAAAAAATTTTATTTTGAATTTTTGCTTACGGGTGGGTGGTGAAGGATTATTTTTAGAACGTTGGTTGCAAATTTTTTCAATGCGCATTTTAGTAGATACTTGCTTAGTTCATTTTTGTTTGAATAGAAGTTGTATTTGTATGTATTAATTTTTAACTTTCCGCCGCCCATACAATTTGCTGATTTTATCGCAATTTTTGAAAATCGAGTTTTTATCCTATTCGACGTTTTGAGGTCCTGGGAGTCTGCTGATGTCCTTATAGATGCATGTATGAATGTATGTAGGTGCGAAAAATGTGCAGATCACTTACATATATATCATAAGATAGTGAGTTGGTTCGATTCGGTAAATTTCGGAAATTTTGCGAACAAAATTTGTAAAAAACTGTATTTTTTGAATTCAATTAGATCTTAGCATCAAAAAAATACGTCGATTGCCAACAATTTGACTAAAATCAAATGATTCGTTGAAGATATTGCTGACGAAAAATTTCGAAAAAAAATCGGTTTTTTTTTCTAATAACTTCAAAAACTTTCTTCAAATCGATTTTCGATAATCACTGATTTTTGTAAACTTAACCCTTTAGGGCGCCATATTGCAGATATGCAACAAAACATTCAAAACTCATAAAGAAACCATTAAATATACAGGCAATTTTTAATTTTGTTTTAATGCAATAACTTTGGTAAAATATCTAGTTCTTAATAAAAAATTTTTAAAACAAGGGCTCAATGCCTACTACGCATGCGGGAACTCCATAGAAAGGAACTGTTCTCTGCAACCGAAAGTAGTAAACTGGATTAACACATCGGTTGTCAGGCCGGTTATTTCCTATGATTGTGTGGTATGGTGGGAGGCATTGAGAAAGGAAAGTCACAGGAGATTACTAGCTAAGGTTCAGAGATGTGCCTAAATGGCCATCACAGGTGCTCAGGGGAGCACACCTCAGGCTGCCTTGGACGTCACTCTTCATCTACTTCCTTTGTGGTGGGAACGCCGACTAGAAGTCTCTTTATATTCGTAGAAACAGGTTTGGTGAGGACAGGAATCACAGGTCACACATCAATCTTAAATGAGATCGGTTTTGGTGATCAGGGATCCGTAACCCTGGGCTTACGGACTATAAGGTCGCTGAAATCGATTTTAGTAGAACACCCTTAATGATAACTTCGGATAGAGACTATTGGGTGAAATACGATAGGATATATGAGGGTAGTGTAATCTTTACAGACGGATAAAAATTGGGGGAAGGCACAGGGGCTGATGTCTATATCTTGGGAACGAACATTCGCAGTGTTTTCCAGGCTGACATCTTGGCGACCCTCAGGGACACGGAGCTGGTGGCCAGAAATGTAGCTGAAGGTGAGAAGGTAACCTTCTATATCTACAGCCATGCAGCGCTAAAAGCTTTGAAGGTACACAATCAGGGCTATCATGAATAAAATTCCGCGTGAAATTTCTCCCTTTTCCAATTAGAATTTTTTGTTTTCCCTATTACTTGCTATTAGTTGGAATTATTCCCCGTGAAAAATTTCACGCGGAATTTTATTCATGATAGCCCAGAATGTCAAATCGAAACTTGTTAGTGACTGTATTAAAACCCTCAACTTGCTTATGGATAAATATAGTGTCAGACTATGTTAGGTTCCTGGGCACAGCAGTGTTGATGCAAATGAAATTGCCGATGAGCTGGCAAGAACAGGGTCGGTATTAGACGAAAATTACCAATAGGTCATTACTATAGGGATCTCAGTAATTGGGTAGAAAGCAGGACCAACAGTGCATGGCGAAGTAGTGAGGATTACAGAGTCTTGAGGGATTTTTGCCCAAAACTTGACTCGAAGCCCCAAACTACTACTGGACATGAATAGGAAGGCGATGCGAATCATGATAGACACGTTGACAGGTCACTACTCGGTCAGAGCAAGAAACAGCATTTGGGAAATTGGCACTCTGGCACTGGATGAAGCGGAACCAGAAACCATTGTACATATCATCTGTCACTGCCCGAAGCGACAATAATAGGCTTAGAGGGCTGTTTCCATGAAAGCAATACTGATATCGGAAAGTATAAACTAGAGGACATCCGGGTCTTCATCATAGGAATTCGGTGGCTCAATGACGGATAATAAGGTCACTTCTGCCTAAAAATGGGGGGTAAATAATATTTTTTTTTTTTGGGCAACAAAAGTGAATCACAATGGACCTAATTGTGTCTCCGAGTGTAGGTGCGGTATATCACCACCCTTCCTAACCTAACCTACATCACAACAGATTTAAAGTAACCCCACGATTTTATTAAAGCAATGCTACCGTAGTGCAAGTTTTTAGAAGACTTATATTGTGCGCAAACAGGGTGACCGATGACATTTTCCAAAAAGTGGAACCAAATAGGAGATTTATCGATTTGTCAAAAACTTCACTAAAATTTTTATTTTTAATGTATTATTATATAATTCACTCTAAAAAAAGGGGGACAAAAAGTGGCAAGGCAGTAAAAAAAGTGGCAATTTGCCACTTTAGTCGGTCAAACGCTAACGCTGATCGCACCTTTACTTAAGTATATTTTTTGAGTACTTATTGTCATTCGCTGCTCTGGAAGAGTAATTAAAAGCTTCACCGAGAGCAACTGTTATATATTCACATTTGTAAGAATTTGGGTTTTGGAATTTCGCAGCTGGAAAAATTGTATTCGCATGATATTGAGTAAAATGTCTAATACCCTTTTCATACTTACTCACATCTTTGAGGAATGCATGGAATATGTTGAAAATTGAAAAAACCTGTTCACATTACAACATCTTTCATCTTTGATCTGTCATGTATTGTAATACTATTTTTACGAGTGTGAGCAACCAATAATTAAATAATAAAATGCAATTTAAAAATTCAGTAGAAATTGATTTAATTGCTGGCTCCTGAGGAGCAGAAGCAAATAATGCTAGAAATTATGTAGAAATTATGCCAGCGGACAATGATGATGTAGAAATATTAAAAATTTTATCCGCAAAGATTTTGCGTAGACATTTGCAACTATTTTTATCTAATTTATTTTGTTTTGGAAAAATATATAACAGATTTTATTATATGCATACATATACATACATATTTATATAATAAAATCTTAGAGTAATTACGGATCTTTTTTTGGGAAAGATATTCCAAAATGTAGCTTTGAATGTATGTACATATGTACATGCATATGTAGATATACATACATACATACATACATACATATGTATACATTTTTATAGCATGTATGCATGTATGTATAGTTGTATACATTTTTTCTAGTGATGACACTAAAATAATCGAAAGATGTTGAATGAAACAAAGTGAGATAGGAACATCTTTTGAAGATGTTGAAAGATGTTAAACATTCAGCCCTGTATAATTCTTATGGGAAGATGTTATCATCTTTCCAAATTGATGAAAGATGAAAGATGTGAGTAAGTGTGAAAAGGCTATAACCTTTGCATTCCCTCTCATTTGGTTTGTCATACAGCGTTTGAATTAATTGAAGATCTGTGAGGCACAAGGCCCTGTTCTCAGGTTTAAGTATAGCATATTTTCTATTTAAATATTCCAACATGCACTCTTTCCCATAATTAAAATTATATTCCAATATGTTGAAAAAGGAAAATGTCAAATAAGAAATGAGCTCGTTGACCATTTACATATAATCTTTTTAATTAATTTCCTTAAAGATCTACATTTTTCTTAATCATTTACTTTTAAAACTACATTGCAGGGAAAAAATTATGAGATAACCTTTTTTTTTTGAAAAAAAAATGATTTATATTTTCAATTAAAAAGAGATTATAAATACAAAATATATTTGGAAACAATGTAAGATTTTTTTTAATTAATTAAAAACTTTGCTCAGTGCACACGAGGAGGCAAACCTTAACGCATCCAGAGGGTCTACTATCTGTTTCGAAAGGAAGCCAAAAGGCTTTCGAATTTCTATGTTATTAACATAACAATTCAAAATCATTTGGCTTCATTCAGAGTATAACCCCAGATACGTATTCTTTCCAAAGGGGTTTTCCCAAACATATGCAGCCTTACAATAAATAATAATTCCCTTTAAAATTTTTGTGCTATTCATTAACTTTTTCAAAAATAATTCTGTCAAAAAAAAAAAGCCGACTTCAATGCAAAGATCTGATAAAACATTTTCGAAAAAATTCATGGGATCAAACCGGGAGAAAACTCTTTCAAGCAAAAAAAAATTTTGAAAATCTGTTGATTAAGAAGAAGTACGTGAATTATAAAATTAACTTTTAATAGGCGTAACTCCGCCCATTTTTCTAAATGCAAGATTGTATGTTTTTCAAAGCTCAGGCTATGTGTTAAGTTTTGTAAAAATCGGTCAAGTACAACCACGTTAAATTTTAGTGGGCATAACTCCGCCCATTTTTTTAAATAGAAGATTGTGTCTATTTAAGAGATGAAAGTGTGTAATAAGTTTCGTAAAAATTGGTTCGGTTGAAAGAACCACGAGAAATATAATAAAAAAATTTAATGGGCGCAGACCCGCCTATTTTTTAAACTTTAAAATTGTGTAATTACAAGAACCAAAGATGTTTGCTAGGTTTCGCAGCAATCAAATAAGTAAAATAGCATAAAATCAAATTTAAAAAATGTGTAGGCGTGTACCCGCCCACTTTTTTTACAATAGGAGTAATTGGAAGACTCTCAGACAAACAAAGAATTTTTACAATCGTTCTGAATTGTACCGAGTTGTGAAGTAATAATATCAAAAGAAAAACACAGACTAATTGATAACCTCCTCGTTTTTTTTTTTTTTTTTTTGAAGAAGGTTAAAAAATAAAATGAAAAATTTGTTGTTGGTTATTTCGTTGTTGCTTAAACAACTCTTCAGTGGACTCCAAACACAATTCAAAAAAGCTTACAAAATCTTAAGGCTTATAATAATGCACTATTGAGAATTACAAAACTACAACCATAGTAGGCCAACACGCAAAGAAAAGATATGGTTGTAGAATGGTTGAGAAAACAATATTATGTTCTCTGAAACAAATGTGTGTTCGTTGAAAACTAGTTATTGTTATTTTAAGCATTTATTTCGTTACGATAAACAGAGTTATGTTTGAATTTAATAATTACATAAAAAAGTGTGATATGGTTAGAGTTTAACAATACAGTTTTGTTAAAAATTTATGACTACAACATAATTTGTATTATTATTTAAAAATAATATGATATAAATAACAATATAATGTTATCCAAAACCATACTATGTTAAGTTTTAAAAAAAATCTTTTTCAGAAACATCTGTCAGTTCAGTATTTCGTTTGTAAGCTATCGGTAGTGCACGGGTGGTGTTAAATAAATGAATAAATAAATAAAAAATAAACAAAAGAGTAGACCATTAAGGATATATAAACATTTGTCTATCTCTTTATACAGACATGTCAGTATGTCGTGTAAGTATAAATTTCTATATATACATTTTATTTCATTAATATTAAATTATTTTTATTTCGATTTTGATGCACAGCTGTTTCTAGAATAAATATATGATTAAAAAAAAAAGAAGAAAGACAAAGAAGACATGATGCAAGTATAGTCTAATAGCGATTTAAGTCTAGAATACGTAAAAAATTGTCCTTACACTTGGCTTTATATAAAAACGGTCTAAATCGAGAAAATTGTGTTGCTAATAGAGCTGCCGTTTTAGATTACATATTTATAACCTACTTCGTTCCTTTTTTCTAAAAAAAATAGTGCATAGAATTTAAGTTTATATAACTTGGTTAACTTGCAAATTAATTTTTTTTTTTCATTTTGAAACTTTGTTATTAGTATTGCATTCGCTGTGAAAGAATGTTTCCACAGCATTTTATAATAAAAATCAAATTTTTAAAGTCTTTTAAAAAAAATTAACTACTACTCCCATCGAGTTCAAAGTCTAATCAGCAAGTCAAAAAGACTTGCCAACGACGATCATTACAATTTGCAGTTCATTAATAAGTAACTTACCTGACCCATATGTGAAGATGATCAATCGTGTTAATTGGCTGGGGTTCAAAAAATACCTTAGTAGTCATTGTAGGGATAATATTAAACTAATAGCACCAGATGATATTGAATCTAACATTGCCAATCTCAACGAGAATATTAAACAGGCTGCTGAACATGCCACTACCTCCCATCCGCAGACTGGGTTTAATAAAATTTATTTTACAGACACTGAACGTCTCGTACGTGAAAAAAGAAGAGCTAAAAGGGAATGGCAACAGCACAGATCACCCCAAAATAAAATCAGATTTAAAGAGTGCACTAAACGACTCCAAGAGTTGCTTGCATCTGAAAAAACTGCATCTCTTAAAAACTATCTGGAAGGTCTTGATGTAACACCAGCATCTAATTACTCCTTGTGGCGCGCTACTAAAAAGCTTAAAAGACCCATTGAGTTTAAACCATCTCTGCGCACTTTGACCGCTGATTGGGCAAGAGGCGATACTGAAAATGGTAAAACATTTAATGAGCATTTAAAATTAGTATTTACCCCAAATACATGTACTGGTGTTGCTAATTTGCCGAGTGTAGTTGCTCTACCCCCTCGACCCTTAAAGTTTAAGATGCGTGATCTACATAAGCTAATTGCTGAGCTCAACCCGAAGAAAGCTACAGGTATTGATGGAATTAGTAACAAGATGCTGATGAATCTGCCTCGCACTGCAACTAGAATCTTACTATTTATTTTTAATGCCATATTACGACTAGAATATTATCCACACAGCTGGAAGCTTGCCAAGGTCAAAATGATTCCAAGGCCGGGCAAAGATTTTACCAAAGCTGAGTCTTACATGCCAATAAGTATACTGTCAACAATATCAAAGCTTTTCGAAAAGCTGCTCATGACAAAATTGTCCCCAATTCTAACTGA
Organism: Tachina grossa; assembly: GCA_949987645.1. Classification (NCBI taxonomy): domain Eukaryota; kingdom Metazoa; phylum Arthropoda; class Insecta; order Diptera; family Tachinidae; genus Tachina; species Tachina grossa. The sequence goes on along the minus strand of OX465277.1, from coordinate 21,453,995 downwards.
TAGTGGGTGCATACCGGACCATTAATTTGGTTTTAGAAGTCAGCATAGTGCCCTTTAGCAAACGCATAGATTGGTTCAAGTTAAAAGAAGAACATTTGAAGAAAAGAAGTATTGTTCTACTCTCTTTATTGATGTTTCTCAGGCATTTGATAAAGTATGGCATGAAGGCCTAGTTTTAAAATTTAAGACATATCTACCAATAAATTTTCTAAAGCTATTGGAAAGTTATATTCTATCCCGAAAATTCATTGTGGTGGAAGGAGACTTCATGAGTGTACCTGAATCTATCTCTGCCGGTGTGCCACAGGGGAGTATACTGGGACCAGTTTTGTATTTGATTTATACTTGTGATATGCCTGTTAGCACTAAACTCCATATATCTACTTTTGCCGATGATACAGCCTTCTTTAGCATGCACGAAAACCCTCACGAGGCATCCCGATATCTTCAGGAGCATATTACCTAACTGGAACTACGGTTAAAGTTATGGAGAATTAAAGACAATAATTCTGTGGTCGTATTTAACAAAGTTCATTGTTTTTGTAAATAATATTATTATTAACTCAGATAATAATATTATTAAAGTTTGCTTTTCTATTAACAATAATATGATTTGACTGCAACCATATAACTCAATCATAGTGTGTTGCTGTTTGATTGTGGTTGCCTCAACCATATTTTTTCTTTGCGTGAAGAAACATTTACTAAAAACAATTTAAAAAAAAATATAAATGTTCAAGTAAATCAGTAAATCTGGGATAGAAAACAGCTGATTTTGGAAATTCTAGATTAACTGTTCGCTATGATTTTTCATCAAATAATTTCCTGGATAATAAAATTTGCAGGAGGCATCAGAGTCCCACAATGCCAACAATCAAATCAGCTTTTCTAAGCGCCATCACTAATATGATTAGCGTGGATCAAGTGAAATCATAAGTACGTTCTCTCTCGCTAAATTAGAGCTTTTGAGGATTTAATGTTTCTGCTCCAGCAGCAAATGGAAAGGAATTTCAAAATATTTTAAAGTTTTATTCGATATAGAATGGCGTAATTTGTTCCCAGATTTCTTCTATATAACATTTATTTCGTTTCATTAACATTTTGCATTTACATTTGGAATTTCGATAAATTTTTCTTTGTACTCACGTGGGTAAAATTGTGTGTATGACTTACACACTTCTCACTTCTCATACTTCTTTACATACATCTTTATCTTTAATATCAAAATAATTTTATGTGGGTTGCTCTTCTACGAATGCTGCTCGTCTGTAAGTTTCTGTTTGGACTTTGTCTATGAACTTTGCACAATTATAACGCTTCAACAGCTGCCTTGTGTGTACTGAGCATCACATTACCAGAGAGATCAAAATATGAACAACTACTTTTTAATAAAATTTTATTCAAATTTCAAACGTTCATATTTTATAATTTTTTCTATTAAATAAAACTTTAGAATATATATTTTTTTGCTCAACTGAGAGAAAAAAATAGGGTTTTTCTTTTGTCCATCAAATATGACACAAAGTGATTTTTTTTTGTTGCCAACGGGGCCAACTTATTTTATATTTAATAATATGTTGTTTTTTTTTCTTATTTATTATATACTTTATTTAAATTGATTTATTATCATTATTTTTAATTATTGCCGCTTATTGAATTGATTAAGTGCAAGTGTATGTATACATTTGACATTTCAAACATGTTGTCAGGTTAATGAAAAAATATCGTATCTGTGTTTGGCAATTAATATGAACATTGTAAAAAAGTAATTGCATTAATGAACAAGTGATAAGAATTAACAAAGTATATATTTTGAGTGTGTATTTTTTGTTAATTATTTAACAAGGTTAACGTGCGCACAAAATTGATAGATAAAGTAGATTGATGGCATAAGGTTTAGATTGAAAAGAATATAATATAAAAGAGCAATTATAATTAAAAATTATATTTTTTTTCCTTTAGTTTTTATAATAAATTTTTATTCTTTTTTGGTATTTTACAAAATGCTACGCAAGCACGTAACTACCATCCCAGCCTATGGGTCTACTGCATTTTTTAGATATAGACAATTTTAGCAACATTTTTTTTTTTACTTCTCTCATCAGTTGGAAAAAAAAATTTAAGAACTTTTGTGATTGGCGATACAAATTTTGCAAAAACACTTAGGGAATTTTTGTTTTTCTGGGGAAGGGCGGAATTCATTTTTTTTGCCGGGGATTTTCGGGGATTAATTAAAAATCTTGTTATTCAGTTTTTCTTTTTTTTTAGATTTTTGCGAGGTCCAAAAAATGTGTCGCCAGTTTTTTTTTGGCGGTTGTGGTTCGATATTTTTCCTATTGCTGGCGGTAACATTGAAAAAATCTCAAAATATAAACATTTTGGTCTGGCAAGTCTAAAAAGTGTATTATTGTGAATATTAACTCATAAAAATAAAATCAAGTTAATTGAATTTCTGTACAACTCTAAGGAAAATATTTGAAAAAAATTTTAACGTTTCTACTTATTTGAGCATAAGAAAATATATAAATGTGTGTGTATATAATAAATGGACGCTTTAAAAATAATTCAGTTGACTGTGAAAAATTTATTCCATTTTTAATACAAACTACATACATGGGCAAATTGCCCAGGGCAACAAAATTGCATTTTATCAGTGGCAAACACTGATGCATAATTGTTTTATTCGTGTGCGTTTTTTATATTAAATTTTAATTTAAATATTTCAAATACTCAAATCACAAATAATTCTGCCCGATTTTAATGCAGAGATCAGCATTGATCGAAAAAAATCTATGGGACCAAACTGGAAGTAAACTCCTTCAAAAAAAAAAAAAAATTAAATTAAATCTGTTGGTTAAGAAGATGTACGTGAAATATAGAATTAGGTATTAATGGGCGTGACTCCGCCCTTTTTTTAGAATGCAAGCTTGTGTCTATTTTAAAGCTGAAAGTGTGTAATAAGTTTCGTAAAAATTCGGTTAAGTAGAACCATGTGAAATATAATAGCAAATTTTAATGGGTGTAGCCCCGCCCATTTTTCAACTTTAAAATAGTGTAATTACAAGATCAAAAGGTGTTTGTCTACGCTCTGCAGCCATCAAATAAGTAGAATATCATAACAAATCAAACAGAAACATTTGTGGGCGTATCCCCGCCTTTTTTTACAATTGCACCAATTGGAAGCTATACCCCTTTCAGACAAAAAAAATATTTTTTACAATCGTAACAATATGTAACAATATAAAAAAAAAATACAGACGAATGGATTATTTCCTCCTTTTTTGAAGTCGGTAAAAAGAAAATAATTTTAAAAATATTTAATACAAATTGAATTAATTAAATAAATAAATGTATGGAAATTTTTCTTTTGAAATGGTTTTATTGTTAACAAAACGTGGAAATTTTTGGGGAACATGAAAATTGTTATTTTGGGAATTTTTGGGGATTGAGAATTGTGGATAAGTTTTAAAACTGATGGGGTAATTGCGGGGGAAATAATTAATAACTACAACGTGCCACAGGTGAAATACCAAAGAGTTCCACCATAATTTTGATTATATTTAATTACTCTTGATATCATGTTAAATTATAGTTAAAAAAAAAACCAAAAAAAATCACGCTTTAATAGCAAAACCAAACTAAAAAGTATAATATAATTTTTAAGTGTGAATAGTTTGTATTACAGCAACAATCTCAACAATTATAACCAGTGATGCCAGATTCAGATTCGTAAACAGCTGGGCAAACCCACAGAAAGCTGGACATTAAAAAATTTACTAAGCCACAGCTGTTAGTTTTTGTTCTGTGTAAACATTTTTTATTAAAATATTTTCTTTTTAATTCTTATCAATATATCGCTCCTTTATTCCAGCATAATTCAAACAAATTCAGTAAATTCGCACAAGAAGGGTGCGAACACTACGAACTTTAGCCTATATATTCGAATATCTTACCTGATGTAGATATTTTTTCATTTTTTTATTGCGATTTTTGTTCGTTTTGGCATTTTCTTCAGTTTTTGGCATTTTTTTTTTAGTTTTGATCTTTTTTCGTTTTGGCGTTTTTCAGTTTTCGCAATTTTTGTCGCTCTTTGGTGATTTTTTTTTTTGTATTTTGGCGATTTATTTTATTTTTGGTGATATTTTTCATATGAGCGCTTTTTATCATTTTGGTAATTTTTCATTTTGGCAACTTTTTTAATTTTGGGAAGTTTTAGTTTCAGCGTTTTTCGAGCAGTCAAAATTTAATAAACTGATACCTTTAAATTTTGATTTTTTTTTCAAATTTCAGTGTTCATTGGTGTACACTAACTTTGAAAATTTCTAGAGTCTATAAATAAATTGTCTATATACACTTACATTACAATTAGTATTGCCTGATAAGATTTCACAAAGAGAAAAAGATATTGTGCAGTGTCAGTGTAGTTATAAACTTAGGATAATAAATAGAATGAATATTTTTTTTTCGAAAATTTCCATTAAGTTGAAAAAATTTTATTTTAGCTTGAAGCTGGACAATCCAGCCAAGTCCAGCCCGTCTGGCAACCCATAAAAATGGCTAACTAATTGGGAATAAGACTAAAAGAAAAAATAAGTTATTAATGAAATAATTCAATTATAGTAAAAAAGCGTGGACTGTAATTCACTTTATTTTCATAATTACTCTAATTTTATATCAAGCACCACACGAATTTTTTTTTTTTACTATAATTCAATTGTTACGTTAATAACTTAATTTTTCTTTTAAATTTTATTCCAATTTAATTAAATATAATTGATTAGTGGCTTTTCCAAATGTATTTGCTATAACACAAGCTCTCCATACTTAAACAATTATTTTGTGACTTTTTTTTTTTTTTTTTTTTGTTTTGTTATTAAAGCGCGTTTTTAGTTTTTTTAAGTATAATTTATTTTCAGAGAATTTATTTACATATATGCCTGCGATTGCGCGCTTAAGCTATAATATATTAAAATGACAATTTATTTTAATTTTTTCTAAATTCTTTTACAAAGTAAAGGTATTCATATCAAAAGTTACACTTTTGGAGGAAACGCAAAATAGCAAAGTTTTCAAAAAAAAAAAAATCTAACAACAACAACAACATAGAAAATTATTTTGCATAAATCATGAAATGAAATGATGGTCTAAATAAATACACAGTTGCCAGATTGTTAAATACATATAAAAATAAACAACAATGTTGGGGAAATTTTTATGGCATTGCCAAGTCAAAAAAAAATTGGCAAACAGTATTTATAAAGTCAACTCTATACTAAATGACAGTGGTGAAATACTTGTTGTAATTAAATAGATTTCTTTTAAATCAAAAAGATTAGAAGGCATTTTATACGAGTTCTATAAAAAAAAATTAATAAAAACATTAACAACTTCAAAAACTAAAATTCGATTTGAGTATTACAAACAATTTAATGTTATTTTTAAGAGACCTGCGGCCATCCAAAATGTGCTATATTTTTTTCAGAATCGCAAGTTGCCTCCCATAATTATAAGTAATGATGGCCCTCATTATGAGCAACTTTCGATCTTCGACTGTAGTCGAAAGTACCAATCGAACGAATTTTCATTTGGTTTTATGACTAGCATTCGACAATGTATGTATGTCGTTATTGCGAATAAAATCTACAAAAAATATCTTACAATTAGTGTTTGTGTACTTAAAAATAAACATTATTTAACACTAAGATTCTTTAGCAATTTTTCATATTAAAATGCTTCACCGAAAGCTAGATTCTGTTCGATAGAAAATTCGTTGCTCAGCGAAAGTTTCGATGCTCATTATATGAATTTAACATTCGAAGCGAAGATCGAAAATCGAATGTAACTCATAATAGGGCCTTATAATTTAGAGCAATGAAAAAAGTTTGCGGGCCACCTTTGTACTTTGATTTCACCTAACTTTATTCAATTGTATCCTCCTGGAAGATTGATTACACAAAAATTGCATAAAGAGAATAGAAAAGAAAAACATTATGCAGACAGTTTGAAAAAGTCTTTTAATAATATATTTAATAATAATTCACTAAATTTCTGATGCATTTTCTAACATAAATATTTTACTCGTAGTCAGTTATTATATTCTTTTAAATAAAGGCATAAAATAGTATTTCTAAAGTTGAAAAATTACAACAAAAGAGACAAAAAGTACATTTGCTAAGAAAATACGCACATATCACACCGACAAATTTTACATTAAAATCCAATGTGAATAAGATTATTTTAAAATTGTATGGCAATAACTTTGCTTCATAATTAATTCAAGTTAATTCAACATGATTTACAGTAATCTTCACCGGAAAGGTTTCCTTTTTAAATAACTTTATTTCATGCTGATTTAACATTCCAGTACTGTTAAATCAACATGAAGAATCATGTTGCATCAAAGTTATTACAAGTTGGAACAACGTTAATTCAAAACTGAAATAACACGCTGAACCATGTTGCATCAAAGTTATTTCAAGTTGAAATCCGAACAAGTCACACAACTGTTGTTAACAAAGCAAATAAGCACAAACACACTTAAACAATATGTAACCTTCTCCGAGAAAAGGGGCCTAGTGTGTCAAAAAACGGGTTTGGACTTAAGAGTGGATTCTGGTACCTAAAGCGGGTGTAGAATAAGATGAAATGAGTTTTTCTCAAAATTTCATTTGCACATACTAGGCCCCTTTTCTCGGAGAAGGTCACATATATTTGTTTTTTGCAAATTTATTATGATTTGCAATCAGAAATTTTTGCATGGTGATTTTACATTGATATTTTTTTTTTCGGTATAATATATATTGTTTAAAAGATGTAAGTCTGTGCTTTCTAAATCCATTTATAAATTTTAAATCGATTGGCATTCAACTACGTTTCGGGATAATAAAAGTGCGTGCGGGTAGGAAAACCCGATTGATTACTCTTAGCTCAAGATTTTGGAAGTGTTTGGGAAATTTCAAACCACTCGTAGCTCAAGATTTTGGAAGTGTTTGAAAAATTTCAAAACCAGATTTTTTTTTGTACTGGATTGGTATTTCTACTTCCTTCATTTTTGTCAAACAGTGTTAAACGTTTAATTTAATCTTTAAAAGCTTTTCAATAAAATTTAATTAATTTTATCTTTAAAGCACAATGTGCGAGCTTTTATAAAAGAGCTTTGTGCTTTCACACCGACTAGAACACAACAGCCAACAAAATGTTGGCGACAACAATGCCTGCTGCTTACTTTGCAAAGAAACAAGAACAAATTGCAAGAGCTTCCAAAGCTGTTAATGCGATATTTTTTTAATTAAATAACTTGCTGATCCTGAAAAATGCAATTAAGCAATTTTGCACAGTTACAAGAGTTGTCGTGAATATCCTTAATATTTATAGAGAAGTACTTACTACCTTTCAGAAAAATATTACTGCTTTATAAAGGGCTTATAAGGCAATTTTTTTATGGAAATTTCTTTTATAAACATTTTTTAAATCAACAATATACAGCCTTCCAATTTTTTTTAGCAAAATCGTGGGATGTTTATTTAATTATTAAGGTCATACATGATACATAGAAAAAAGATCATTTTCCCATAAAAACACAAAATTCTCTGAATCAAATACATATTAATTTTTTCAATAAGTGTGCCAGTTTAGGGGATTTGTCCCCAAGTAAGGGATTTTTTTCGCGATTGGGGATGAAAATTTCGTGTTGGGGATCTGAAGATTTGTTCGGGACGATAACTTTGCGGCTGTATGTCATCGATAGCTTCAAGAATTCCATCTTTGACATTTTAATCGAATATGGGCCATTGACATAGATCTTATCTTTTACATAGCCCCCATCCACTCCCAAAAAAAACTAAAGGTCTTAAATCACTCGATCTCGGTGGGCAATTGTGATCACCAAAACGAGAAATTACAAGATCAGGAAACATTTCACACAAAAGAGCGAATTTCCTGGATAACAATATCTTTCAATTCCGACCATACAAAATCAGTAATCATCGTTCGATAGTGCAATCCGTTCAACGTAACAGTTGCTCCAGTCTCATTTTCAAAACTATAAGATCCACTGATCCCCTCAAACCGAAAACCGCTAAACAACATAATGTTGAGAATGGAGAAGTTTTCCAGCAATAATTCTTGGGTTTTCTGAGCACCAAATGCTAAAATTCTGAGGGCTGATTATGTAATACGATACGAAAGAAAAAACTTTCGAGTCTCTACACAGAGAAAACAGTGCCTAATAAATACCTCATAAAATAGAACAAAATTAATAAGAAATCTCTATGGTTTTTTTCAATAAGGAAATCTTATTAATTTCATAGAGAAAATGTTTTTAAAAACATCAAGAAGAAACCTTGTAGTTTTTATAAGGTTATCTTATTGATTTTTTCAATAAGGTTTTCTTCTTTATTTTATTAGGCTATGTTATTGATTTTTTCAAAAATAAAACACAATACTTATTGATTTTATTTGAAAACTTTATTTATTTTCATTTACATATGTATTTACTTAGGAATACACGCAATATAGTAATAATAAGTAAGTTTTGTTAGCAGTATCTTTTTGAATTTTTTAATTACATATTTGCTTATAAATATTGGGTAGTGTGAATAAAAAAAGCATTTGCTTTTTACTTAGAAATTTGTTTGAAACAAACAAAAAGTACATATACATTTAGGACTTCACAACAAATTTTAAAGTAAAAAGCAAATGCCTTTTTTGTATTCACATTACCCATTTATACGTACTTAGGGCCATTATTACAACTTGTCGTTAGTTAAAGGCATGATTTTATCAGATATATAAATGGCTTTGCATTATAAAACCTTCATTTAATATTTTTTTGTTCATTAAGTATTATTATTATTAATAATGACATCAATAAAAAAAATTAAAATTGTAGCAATGCAAAGCTATTTATCGGGCAGACAAAATCAGACAAGTAGTAATAACGGCCCTTAATATATTACAATTTTCATATATTTAAAAATTTCATATAATTTAATTATTAATTATTTTTAATTAATTAAAAATTAATCAACACACTGGTCACCCAACCTGTATTAAAAATCTCCACTCCAAGGCTCTTGTATTTCCAGAGATTATTCCTTACCAAAAAACATACTACGATTATACAGGGTGGGCCAAAAGAAACCAAGGGGTGTAAAAGTTTAATAACTTTTTTGTTTATTATTTTTTTTTATTTTTTCTTTCAGATTATATAGACAACACTTGGAGAATTTATAATGGAGAGGTTCGCAACTGAACAGAGAACCAGAACAACAGAATTTTATTATTTAAACCAGAGATCAATTATTTTAACGCAAAGAGCATATCGTCGACATTTTAACGTCAGAATTTCGCCCTCTGAAGCGATGATTCGTTGCTTAGTTAATCGTCATCACCAACATGGCAGCGTAAGAGATTTGCCTCGAACCGGTAGACCACGTTTAAGTCGCACTGCGGAAAATATTGAACGAGTACAGCAAAGTGTTAACGAAGCACCAGAAACATCTGGCAGAAGGCGTTCTGCTCAGCTAGAAATGTCTCGTACGTCACTACGGCGCATTTTAAAAAAAGATTTACAGTTATACCCATATAAGGTGCAATTGGTCCAAGAATCAAAACCCGCAGATCATCGGCAACGTCTAAATTTTGCAGTTAAATTTCAAGAGTTGGCCAGAAATGAAATCAACTTTATTGAAAATTTGATTATGAGTGATGAAGCTCATTTTCATTTGAATGGCTTTGTTAATAAGCAGAACTGTAGGTTCTGGGGTTCTCAAAATCCAAGAGCCATTCATCAACGCCAATTGCACCCCATCAGGTGTACAGTATGGTGTGGGATCACATCTGGAAATGTCATTGGGCCCTACTTCTTCGAGAATGAAGATGGAAGTGCTGTAACCGTAAATGGAGAGCGGTATCGGTTTATGATAGAAAATTTTTTACGTCCTGCTCTTGAAAACAGACCTGGTATGTGGTTTCAGCAGGACGGAGCCACTGCCCATACTGCCCGAGACACAATGGCACTTTTAAGTCAAATTTTTGGAGAGCGAATAATTTCTCGAAATTCGGAAATTATTTGGCCAGCGCGATCGCCAGATTTGACAGCACCCGACTATTTTCTTTGGGGTTTTTTGAAGGAGCGAGTGTATGTGAACAAGCCAGAGACAATCCTTGAACTCAAGGCAAACATTGTTGCAGAAATTCGAACGCTACAGCCACAAGTTTTGAAAGATGTTATGGAAAATGCTCTAAAAAGAGCCCATCAGTGCGAAGCTGAAAACGGTGGTCATTTAAGAGACATCATTTTTCATACTTAGTGTAAAAAAATTTCCATTTTGTATATTATATAATCTGAAAGAAAAAATAAAAAAAAGTTAATAAACAAAAAAGTTATTAAACTTTTACACCCCTTGGTTTCTTTTGGCCCACGCTGTACTTATATGTACATAAATATATGTAATAATAATATAGATATAGGTACGCACTATTTATAATTAGTTTTATTTTAATTTAGTTTATATATTATGTTAGTGGAAAAATATTCAATTGTTCTTTCGACTTTTTCACTTCGCACTGGTTCACTTTCAACTAAAAGTTTAATTTTAATACATATGTACATATGTATGTATGTAAAGTAAAGAAGTAAAGTTATGAGCGGCAACACATATACAAAAATACATAAATACCCAGTTAGCCACGTCTTTAAAACATCTTCGACGACGGGTACAAGACAATGGTAAGTCGTACAAGACATATTGAAGACAGCGCCATACAAATCGGCGACGAATTTTTCATACAATGGAGGCGAGGTTACACAAGACGAGATGAGCGATAAATTCGCTCAGATTGTCGTCAACACGGCTTTATTGAAGACAAAACGGGGGGCATTGTCGTTCAGATTGTCCTCAAAAAAGTTTAATTGATGACAAAACATATGACATTGTCGACGATTTCCTTTAAATTGTGACATGTCGTATATTAATTGCAGAAGACAATGGGTAATATGAATAAAAAAAGTATTTGCCTTTTACTTAAAAATTTGTTTGAAAACCCCAATTATGTGTATGTTTTTTGTATTTTTAAACAAATTTTTAAGCAAAAAGCAAATACTTGTTTTATTCATACTACCCAATGTCGTCTGCGACGATTTGGCTAACTGGGTATGAATATTGAAGTCTCTGCAGTAGAGATATTACGGAACAAAAACGAAAAAGATCATTAAAAAATTGTCTCTATGTTTATTTATATACATTCATACATACATAAATGTGCGTACATACATAAATGAAATAACAAGAAACCTAATAAAATCAAGAAGATTTCCTTATTAAAAAAATCAATAAGATGCTTTACACATTATCATATAGGAACCTAATAAATTCAAGAAGAAAACCTTATTGAAAAAATCAATAAGATAGCCTAATAAAATCGAGAAGAAAACCTTTTTAAAAAAATCAATAAGGCAACCTAATAAAATCAATAAGAAATCTCTATAATTTACAATTTATAAGAAAACCTAATAGAATCAAGAAGTTTTTCTCTATGGAATGTTTTTTTGGTGCCAAAAATAACGGAAATTGAGTAAAAAAGTTGTGAATAATAAGATTTCTTCTTGATTTTATGTGGTTTTCTTCTTGATAAAATTAATAAGATTTACCACATAAAAACAATAAGGAATCTCTATGAAAAAATCTTCGCTTCTTTCTGCTGGGATACCCCTTAGCCTAAAACCGTTTCATAGAGAAAATCTTATTAATTCTATGAGGCAGTTTTTTCTCTGTGTATGTTAAAAACGTATAAATTCCAACAGTTTTACTTTCAATTGTTAACGTAGCCTTCGAGGTGAAAATGGGCTTCACCACTCAAGCTGAGTTTTCGAAGAAATTCGGAATAATTTTAATGCATTTCAAGGATGTAATCAGGAAGGACTCAACGTTGTTAATGATTGGTAAGCATGAGTTCTTGTATTAACTGAACTTTAAAAGCCTCAAGGGCTAGTCCAATAATTATTAGTCTTTATGCAAAATGCGGTGTAATGCCTTTTGTGGAATGTTCAATTCCTAAGAAATGGACAAACCTGGATTTTCCTCAACATTATGGGCTACAACAGAAATATTCTCACATCACTAATTTGTGCCAACAGTTCAAAATTTCCATCAGTTTCACAATTGCTGGACGGGACAATTAAAGTTGTTTATTGCAGGAATAGATATTTTTTTTCTGTGCAAGAAACAACACAAACTTGTCACGAAATATTGAAGAAAAAAACATTCCCCCTTATTGTAAATTGCGTCGCCGACGTCACATCAAGACGACAGCAAATTTTGTCACTTGTAAAAAATGGATAATATTGACAATCTCTTATTATTCTCTAAGGCTTTGTAAATTAATGGAGCATGTTAATAGTAATCAATTTTTGTCAAGAAAGAGTAGACAATTGACGATTTTTAGTGTTTAATGTGACGTCGACGAGGCCATTCACACTAAGGTGGATTGTTAATTAATTTTTTTCATAAAAGAAAAAACTTGGACCGACCTTAATCTTATTTAATAAAGTGAAATAATAAAATATAATAGTTACAAAAAAGTTGCAAAATGTGTGCTTCTTTAGCCTTTTGATAATACAAAAGTATTTTTCAAAATCGAAAAAAAAAACAATGAACATTTTTAAAACTCTTTAAACTCACCAGCATCATCGTTAGATCCTTCACTCGGCGGACCCGTTGGTGGCATATTTTGCCTATTCCCAATCATTAGGCGATGCTGTATCGCCACCGTGGCCACTGCGGCGGCCGCTGTAGTTTGCACGGCGGAAACATTACGCATAGCCACACTGAGACCGGTTAAGTTGGCAAAAGCATTGCTGGCATTAACTGCCATCTGGGAGGCGGCTGCGGCGGCGACATTTTGTTGTGTAGAGCCTTCAAACCGCGGACGGCCCAAGAAGGGAGCGCCTCCAAACACCCCCGGCACACTGAACTGCAGGAAAGGACTCCAGGGTGGCACACGTACGCCACCGGGCGCTAATTGAGCGGCGGCTGCATATAATTGCAGGGCAGCTGTAGGATGCAAGCCCTCCGACGGCATGGCTGGCATACCGTTGGGACTGTGATTGCTGTTATTATTGCGATTGTTGTTAAGGGCTACAGACGGATTAGGTGGTGATAATTGTTGCGGTGGCGGTGAATGTGGTAATAAAGATTGCTGCTGCTGTTGTTGATGTTCCAAAACCATTATTGAATGGAGCGCAACTTGTTTAGAATATTAATAACACATATGTATATACATACTTATAAGTTTTTGTCCAAACTGTAGCTAGCACAAACAAAATAAACACATAAAAAGTTTTTTTTATAAATTTTCTTCCTTAAACCAAAAATAAATTTTCGTTAGCGACTTGTATTTTTTCACATTACAAAAAAAATTATTTTAATAAATTCACATGTGTGTGGGTAAGTAAAGCTTTTCTTTTGTTAGTTATTAATTTTTTTTTTTTAATAATTTATGCAAAACTATTTCATTATTATTTTATTTTAAATCACTTGAACATCAGTTGTATGTTTTTTTTATAATTGTGGGGTGTGTATGTGTTGACATCGTGCGGTGCTTGAATTTGGTACCAGAATAAACAATACAGCGATTAAATTAATTAAAATTCAATTATAATTTTTTATTAGGTAAATCAATTATTTCAATTAATTATTTTTCGCTATCAAACTCAGAAAATGTATTAATTGCTTTCAATTACTGTGTTCCGCACAAAACAAAACAAGTTGTGTTAAATCAATGATGTTGTTAACGGCCAACTAAAACGTTTGTGCACTACAATCCGGTTTTTGTTGAGTTTTCAGCAACAGCAATAACAACAAGAAAAAATCACTTTAGTTATTTCACATAATTTTTTTTTCGTACATAGATATTATTTTTCTTTTTTCAAAATAAATTTTCTTCTACAAAAATCACTTTTCTTCGTTTTTTTGTTTTTTTTATGTTCCAATAAGAAACGGAACTGAGTCTTTGCTCCCTTTTCGATTTACCATAATAAAGCAACAACTACACAAAACCAAAAAAAAAAAAACAAACGAAAACACGGGTGGTGAGTTTTTTTTTCAGGAAGAGCAAGAATAACAAAACAGTGGCGCGTCAGATGGTTTGTGTATGCGAGTTAATAATAATTGTTGGGTAATAATGGTAGCAAAATATAAAACAAAAACATGCAGAAATCCCAAACGCCGACGGTAAGGAAATCGAAAATTTACAGTTTTTAGCCGTTAAATGAATAACAAACATTCACAATGAAAATTCAATTTGAACTGAGAGCTGCTGCGACAACTATTGAGCCAAGAAAACGAGCCGTAAATGCTTAACCAACAACCAACCAACCACACACACCACCACTACCAACAACATAAAACAGCAGCAACAACTACTACTACAAATCAAATAAGAAAAAAAAAATTATGTATATACATATGTATGTATGTACGTTTGTAGTTTTAAAACACATTCACACAATTCAATAATATTTATAAACAAAACACACCCGTATGAAATGAAAGAAAGCAGCATAAAATACCACTGGAGTAGATTTGAGTTATTGAAACGAATGGCATTGTAGATTATTTAAAAGGCAGAATAGCTCTGCTGCCAGCAGCTGAGCAGCTGAGCAGCAAGATTGGTGCCATTGTTGCATTCAGTATCGCCGTTATCAACATCAGCAACATGGAATGTCCAATGGTTGCCCTCATACTACCAGAACAAAGCAACTCACACACACTCGCACACGAACACAAACTCATAACACTATTAACGGCTCTCATGTTGTTGTTTGGTCACTCACTCTCTTATTGAAAATATAAAAAAAAATAACAGTACACCCCTCTGTGTGAGCTATACTCACACACACTCACACTCACCCAAAGAAACTGTTTACTTGTTTGTTTTTGTTGTAGAAAATTTACCAAAAACAAAACACTGGCTGGGTTATATATAAATGGTGTGAGTAAGAACGAGACAGAAATTCATAAAACCAAACATTTAATTTTATTCCTCCGGCGTTGTACATTCAATTTTCAATCAACAACAGTGTTGCAAGAGTACAATTTTTTAGAATATTTAATTGATTTAATTACGAGACAAAAAATTTATGCTAGAATAAAAGAAAAATTAATCAGAATTTGAAAATAATAATCAATAGCTGCAAATTTTTTAAACCTATTTTCCTTGTGGTCGAGTGGATAGTGTGCAAGTCTGTCAAGACGGAGGTTGTCTGTTCGAATCCCAAAAAAACCTCTGCTAAAAAAATATATAATTGCATTTGTAACAATAAAAAATTTATAAGTTTTCATTGTTACAGTTAAGTGTCGGAATGACATTTTTAAATTATTTATATTATTCTACATCGGTTAGGTCACCATGAAATAGTTCAGTGAGAAGTCACAAGGTGCATCCTCATGTAAAAGTGACTGGTCCGCTTCATAGGAAGTGTTACAACTCGGACTGGTCCCTATCACTTGAGGACCGATCACGTGACCAGTCTTGTGTCAGTTCCATTGTCTGCAGGGAATTATGTTAATACAAAAATTCTACTATACTTAAGATTTTATAACTCTCACTCATTTTTTAAGAGATTTTCTACAGATATTTTTGAATTATGGCTAAATATGTGCACATGCACATATTTAACCAACTAACAAATTTTAAATACTTTTTGTAAATGTACCGCCTCAATGTGCGTTGACACAAACCGAAACAACGCAACTCGAATCACTTTATGCTATTTAAATTCATTAATTTTTGTAGTTACTACAACTAATTACAAATACACTTGCCGTTCAATTTCCTTATTTTTTATTTTTTTGATGATTTTAGTATGCATATACATATGTTTATTTTCCTATATGATTAAAGCTATTCACTTAGTAATTACATTTTTGAACCTATCTGCCTTTCTTGTTTGGTTTAATTACGCTTTGATGAAGCCAAATTATACATATATGTATATAGCAACATAAATAAATGTTTAATATAATAAAACAAAAAAATTATACACAATTTCTGAAATTTCACTAAACCCAAAAGCCATGCTCATATCGTAGCAATGCATTATAAAAATCCAATTGAATATGTAGCGAGGCAAATAATAGTCAAAATAGTGCAAAGACAATTAAGTCAAATAACAAGATGAATCCTAAGAGACAGAGATATAGGTCCGATAAAGGGTGTTGTTGGCTGAAGTAGTTAGCATGTTGACTACAAAACCGAAGGTCCTGGCTTCGAGCCCGATCTCCAAGAGGCATTAAATATCAATACCACGCATTTTTCTGATGTACATTAGTGTCACTTTGAATCAGTTGTTGTAGAAAAGGACATAGACACTGGTCACTGACCTACACCGGCTTCAGCGGATACTTATTCTAATGTAACGTCAGAGCGCCCTCTTCGTATTGTATTGAGGTATTGTATGGTAAAGTCATCGGCGAAGTAAAATAACCAATAAAATGTTAGTAGCCAGCACAAACAGCACAGCTTTAAAATTTAATACGCCTCATTGACACCAGGGCAGCTACAACAGTGCATTATTAGAAACGTGCAAAAAAGCAGATCTGTATAAGACTGAATATATCCTCTGTATATTTCTTTACCAACTGTCTTCATTATCACTATCCCTTCCCTATCACCCTCTCACTATCTTTTCTTCCACTAACAGTTAGTACAAAGGGATCATTCTATTGAACCCAAGTGATCTGAGCCAAAAAAAAAAATGTCCCTCCACCTTACCAGCAGCCTGTTATCCTAACCTAACGTAGGTCCGATATAATCGCGTTAACTGATTAAAATAAAATAATACAAATTTAAAAAAAATTAACACAATATGTGTTTAAGAATTTAAGTTCACAAAACTTGCCAGCGGGTTTGTTTTGTTATGTCTTCTGATATACCAAGTAAGTCTTATTATGCATTTTTAGAAGTAATACAACATAACCGCAATATTTGAAAAATTGTTGTAAGAAATTTCGTTTCAGCTCGTTTTAATCGAACTTCACTGTATGTGAAATTTTATTAAAAAAAATTACACTTGTATGTATGGTATGTGCACATATCCATATGTACCTTCGAAAATTCCTTGTTATTTTTTGTACATATATGTAAATCATTCA
Organism: Tachina grossa; assembly: GCA_949987645.1. Taxonomy (NCBI): domain Eukaryota; kingdom Metazoa; phylum Arthropoda; class Insecta; order Diptera; family Tachinidae; genus Tachina; species Tachina grossa. The sequence goes on along the minus strand of OX465277.1, from coordinate 21,436,839 downwards.
AAGCTGGACTTTGACTTTACATTCCATGAAACTTTCTGGAAACTAAACACACACGGCAATCCTGTTTAAGACGACATGTAAACACATATGTATACCATAAACGCATTCAAACTGAGCTTAATGTATTTTTTATATCTTTTGTACTTAAAATTTTCTTATGCAGTCTATTTTTTTTGGAATTGTTGCTGTTGTATTCAACACCAACTTCCGCCGTCTAGCATGCATATGGACATGCATACATAAATATGTGTGAATGTGTGTATGAAGTTTACAAGCAACATTGCCTACATCCATAGACATTTGAATGGCTCTCTTACCTTTAATAATTCATAAATGGCTGCATAGCAAATATTTGAGTGTGTGTGTGTGTGTGTATGTGTGTGTGAGTAAAACAGGGGCTGCTAAATTCAATTTACTAACCCACACTCATTCACACACCAAAACTTGTCCACACCACACAAACTTATGAGCTCTGCCGTTAAGCAGCAATATGGCTGCTTTTTCTATTAGCCAAAATGAAAGAGATGGTAGTATACTTTTATTTATATTCGGCCTCCTTACTCTTCTTTTAAAAAAATAGTGGGAAATTATTTTGCATTCTCGGGCTTGCTCTATCACTCATTTGGTTGCTGCCCCCTCTGAAATTTATTTTATTTTGTATATTGTTTTTGTGTTTTCAATTTATTGTTTGCTTATTTAATTTGTTGTGTATTTAGTTGTGGTTGTTGGTTTTTGTTCATATACTGTTATCTTCAGCAAGTGTTTTTGATGTGTGTGTGTGCGTACTTCTGTGGCTTCTTACAAGTTGATAGATAATTTTTATGCAGTTGTTCATCTTCTTTCTGTGGACTGCAGGGCGGAGTTTTTCCTTATTATTTCAATTTACCCTCATAAAATTATTATTTGTGCATTTGTTGCTGTAAGTGGTTTTCATTGCATATTTCACTGCTTCCTTCTACTGCGCCGCTCTGGCCAAAAACAATAACGAACAGTTATTTTATATTTTACTTTCAACTTGTAGATCTTTTTCTTCTCTTGTGGTTGTGGGTGTAATGGGGCGTTATAACATAAAAAGGAAATCTGTGTAAGTGTGTGTTTGGCTTTTGCCCAAATGTACACACAAGTATGTTTTCATGGATATGTGTAGATGTGTGTGTGTGTGTGTATGTTTCTATCTGTTGTTTGTGCGCTGAGGTTTTTCATTAATTTGTTGTTGGTCTTTTCTTTCTTTTGCTGCTTGTGTTGTTGCTTCTTCATTTTATTTTATCGTAAATTGGTTTGAATTGAATTTTGTTTAAATGATTCGTTATTATTACATTAATTGATTGATATTTATTTTATTTAGCAGGTTTTTCTTCTTCTATTTTTACTTATTTTATGTGGTTAAGCATATTTTAGGAAAGTTTTAGAAGACTTTTAAGGGAATTTTTTTATGTTGGTAAGAATTAAGTAAGATGAACTCTAAGAATTTAATAAGGAAGTGTTCATACATGCATACATATGTAAATACAAATGTAGGTACATACCTAATTACATACATATGTATGTATGTATGTATGTATTAGTGAAGCACCAATATTCGTATTCGTATTCGAATTGCCGAATATTCGGCTATTTTTAGTGCGAATACGAAGCATTCATATCCGTCTAATTTATGCGAATACGAATACGAATATTTTTCCAAAAAGATTAAATAAGTAAATGCATAAATCTTAAACGAAATTTAAATAAATGGATAAAAATATTAGTTCGAACGAATCCATTAAATTTTTTATAGAAATTTGTGCTTTGTATCATTTTCAAATATTATTTAATGATGATCATTAAAATTTTGGGTAGTTTTTATTAACTTTAAAGGACGCCAACAGGAGTATGAAGTCATTTTTCATAACAATTTTTTAATATTTCATATTGCAGGCGTAATCGTATTCGTATTGGCGAATATCGTTTCAAATATTCGTATTCGCATTCGTATTCGCGAATATTAAAAATTGACATTCGTTACATCACTAGTATGTATGTATGTATATAATTATGAATATGTACATACATATGTATGTAAATATAAAATGGTTATCTAGGTGTAAGAAATATAGAAAATTAATGAATTTATGATGTTTACTTTATTTTCACTATAAAAAAAATTAACTAAGATAAGTTAAAAAGAAAACTTCCGAAACGTAGCGTATATTAATATGTAGATATGTATGTATATATGTATATATGTACCTGTAGAAAATTACTACTAACTTATTAAGACAATGGGATTTCATTTTAACTATAAACACAGAAAAAATTTATTAAAAAAAAACAAAAAAGTGCACCTGAGGATTATTCATATTCAATAAAGTGCAAATAATAAAACAAATAATTTTTGTTTAAATGAAAGTTTATAACATATAAACTCTTGTTGTTCTAAGAAATTTTTGGGTAAATGTTCCTGCATTAGAAACAGTGAAATCCGCACAGGATCCAGCTAAACCCCTCAATAATCAATTTCGATGTATTTTTAATAAAAAAAAAAATATTTTACTAAATAAGTAAATCAATAGTTTGCGACTATTAGTGCATTGACAAATGTTCAACACATTTGATAGTTTTATATTTCATTAATTTTTCAACGATATTAAATTAAAATATTAAGCGATTCAATAGTTTGATCAATTAGAACAATGTCTGATATAAAGCATTAAACACTTTGGCCATAGCAGGCTACCTACCGACTTCATTATATGTAGGTATCAATAAATCCGAAGGCTGCACTTTCAGTCGCGCACAAAGGATTCTGTACAGGCACTTCATATGTATGTATGTAATAGGTACCTATTAGAGGGCTGCGCAAGCAGTCTTGAAATGTAAATATGTCTTGTTTTGTTGACACAACTAATGTCAATGCATGTGTGCGTTTGTAAGTGCGCAGGAATATAAAAGATCATACACACACCGTGTGTGTGTATGTATATGCATGACGTTTATATACGCGCCCATGCGTAGGAAGAAGCAACCATCACAAAATCTTTTGTCACGCAGTATTTTCTTTTTTAATCCTATACCTGCAATAACTGAAACATATTTCTTGCAAACAGTGTTGTTTAGCATTTGTTTTAGAAGATTTCATTGTAGCAAAGCATTTGAAAAATCAATCATGTCTTAAAAGTTCTAGTAAGTGGTCTTGTGCAGGGGTCTAGTTACTACTAGACGAACTTTAGCTTATAAAATCGAATAATTTACGTGATGTAGACATTTGTTAGTATAATTTTAAGTACCCCCTAAACTTTCTTTCGGTTTTTGGCGATTTTTTAATTTTGGCGCTTTCGTCGTTTCAAGGATTTTTTTCGGGTTTTTGTGTTTTTTAGATTTGGTGTTTTTTTTTGTTTTTTTTTTGTTTTTGGCGGCTTAATTTAGTTTTAGTGATTTTTATCTCTAGGATTTTTTTCGTTATTGCGATTTTTTCGGTTTTGGCGATTTTTTTTCCTTTCTGGGAATTTGTTTGTTCGATTTTTGGCGATTTTTTCGTTTTTGTTTTATTAATTTTTTTTCCTTCTCCTTTCAAATATAGAAAATTTGAGTTGCCCCTTACCCCTTTACCTCTTTACCCCTCTTACACACGGAAATTTTACTTTGCAAAATATTAATTCAGCTGGGAGAAAGACAGAAATAGAAAGCATTCTTACCTCTGTCTTTCACACAGCTGAATTAAGACTTTGCAAAATAAACTTTCCGTGTGTAAATGACGTGTTTTTGTACATTTATGTATGTATATGTTCAAGTAATTTCGTCATTGAAAGATACTTTGGCGTTGTAGCATCAATAGCTCTAAATTGGCAAAAGGTGACTTAGGCGGTTATTAATGAAGACGATGGTTTTAAGATTCATAATATTAAAAGGATTTCATACCTGATGCCTCCTCTGGTTTCTTTATCTATCAACAATATTTTTATTACGCGAGTTTTCATTTACAGTCATTATTTCATAAATTATCCATTGCACAGTGGCACCTACACCCCAAAAAGGGAAATAAACGTTTTTCTTCTGAAATGCAAATATGGGAGGAAAAGTGAACAATGGACCTAGGCTTTCAAAAATAGTAATGTATATGCACCCTGTTGCACAGTGGCACCTATGAAAAAAGGGGGAGGAAATAAATATTTTTTTCTTTTGAAATGCCAATGATTGAATGATTTAAAATTATAAGAAAAATAGTCCTAAAAATATATTTTCCCTTGAAACTATTCAATACTTGGCAAACTATGGCTTATGAATATTATTTAAGTTATACATTCAAGTGGTTGTACAAACATGAAAATGTCCCTAAACACTACACAATAGATTGTAAAATGTGTTTGTTCAAACCATTTGTGTGGTCTATTTGACCTCTAAAGCCTTGTTTTAAATTACTGCTATTTCAATGGGTCAGCGCATATGCAAGGATATTTATTTAAATTAACAATCAAACATGTACTCTCAGTAGATACAAAATTATTCATTTTTATTTAAAACAAAAATTTTTTTTCCAAAGAATACTTTTGCACTCTCCTCCCAAATGCAAATTTGTATGTACTTAAATACGTACTCATGTAAATACTTTTATGAATATATTTGTGCAGCTGTAACCCAGCAAACAAGCCAAATGTGCTATATATTACAACTTTGAAATGTAAGTTTTAAGAAAAAAATAAATTAAATCAATTTAAAAGTACAAACAAGCAAAACTTAAGAATTACCCTAAATATGGAAGCATATAATTAGTTTGTTATTCCCATAAAGTAATGACACATACTGCCTTTCAAATGAAAACTAGCAAAACCTTTTATCTCCAAAATTTTCACTTTCAACTTCTTGCGAAAATTTTAAAATTATACAAATATTATGTTTAAATCAAGTATGAAGAAGCTCTACACCATTCGCATGATTTTTTGTTTATTGGGTTATCCCCACTTCATGGCTATTGTGGCAACATTTGGCGGTGGCGGAAGGTGTTCGTTGGTGTCAAATGTTGAACATGTATATATAGTAAACGTTGGCAGGTTTCTTAATTGGTATGTGCACCGTCGTGGTGATAATTTTATTAATGACAACAAGAATTTTTCATGTTGTTGTAGTACGTCTTTCTTACTTTTATTATTCATGCCAAAAAGATAACCAAAAGAAGAGCAGAAGCAAATTAACAAAAGGTCATATTTTAAAAATTCACTTACAGTGCATTTTAGAAGTATGTATACTATCTTTCTATGGAGTTAGTTTAGAAGAATATATCTTCGGTTTATAAAGCACTTGACTTTAAAAGGTTTTGTTGCTGCCATTGATTTTTAAAAATATGAAATGGCAATCTTCTCAAATGCTTAAAATAATATTTTGTTTACGAAATTAGATTTTTACTGAGGTCCTTAGTGGCCACGCTATTCCCTCAGTGTATCATCTTTATACATAATTTTATAAAATAGTTTTTTATAGTTTTAAATTTAAAAATTATTAGAATTTTTTAATAAGCAATTTGAAAAAATATTGTTAGGATATTATTCGAATAAAAATTAATCGAATAAAAATTATTCGAATAAAAATTTTTTGAGCAAAAATTATTCGCACGAAATTTTTTGAACTATAAATTACTTTATCTTTCATCTTTTCAAAGTTATTTAAATACAGAAATGTAGTAGAAATAAAGTAATTCGCCTTAAAAGTATTCTAAATATTAAATGCTATTTAAATAAAAAATATTTGTCTAAAATGATTCAAATTAACATAATGCAAATAAAAATGAAGGGAATGAACGTTTCATTATGAAACTAATAATTATTCTAATAAATTTATTGTTCTAGTTAGTGCCTTTGCTGAAATGAAACTTATTTGAATAGGACTTTTTCGAATAAAAATTATTCGAATAAGAATTATTGGCATAAAACTATTTTTGGAACTAATATTATTAATATTTGCTAGGAATATCAAAAAAAATTATTCGAATAACTATTCGAACAATAATAAGTTATAATAACTTTTATTGCTTACTCTTCTGATTATGTTAAAATAAAATTTATTCGAATAAAAACTAATCGATTAAAAATTAATGAAATAAAAACTATCCGATTGATTAATTTTCTTAGAAAAATTTTAAAAACTTTTTCTAAAAATAAATAGCTAGTTGATATCCAAAAATTGTTGCGTTGAAGTCTACTGATGAGTTCCTTTAGCAGGAACAAAATGCATATAGATGGTGTTTAACAAAAACAAAAAAAAAAAGATAAACAAAAATTCCTAATACATACATATCGTTACCTTAATATAGAAAAGCCCTAACTCATAATTTTTTTGAAATCGTGTTTTTTATATTTTGAAGGAATAACATCTAATATATAGAAAAACGCAAATATCTCGGTTTCAAATAAATAATGAGTTGAGGTTTTCTATATTAAGGTAACGATATGTACACTTTGTATTTCGTTAAGTTAATTTAAAAAAGAAGGCCTTAACACATTATATTGTTTTGAAATCGAGACATTTGCATTTTTCGATACATTAGATGTTCTCCTATGGACATATACAAAAAAATACATTTCAAAAATAATGAGTTAGGACCTTTCTATACTAAGGTAACGTACAATATGTATAAAATGTATGTATATATTAGGTTATTTACTGTGAACGTTTTTGTGTAAGCCACTGTAACTAACTATCATATAACTTACTGAATAGAAGAAGAAACTGTTATCAGTGTAACCAGTTTCTTAACGAGTGACAAAACTGTTCAAGTCGAAATTTTTTTATTAACTTATGAAACACAGGATTAGTAAGAAAAAAACTCTATTTGTTGATATACCTACATATGTATTTTGTAAGTTTATTTAAGCTGATACGAGTATATGAATAGCGCTGTGTAAAATAGAATAACCAATATGGTTACATATTTGATTTTTCTCAATGCGAAAACTTCTCACAGAAATAAGGCACAGATTCAAAAAATATACATTTTATGGTAAAACATACTGTAAAAATGTTTAAAAAAATGTTTTGAAATACACCAAACACCAAAATTTTCAATTAAATAAAAAAAATTTCAATAATAATAAAATTGGTTGCAAAACTTGTAATGCCCAAATGGTAACACTGATTGTGATATAATACATGTGCAAATAATTTGTTTGCTATACAGAATCCTTGATGTTAGTTTAAGTTGAGTATGTAGTACATAATTGTTGTTGCTGCTGGCCTTTGCAATGGTTGTTTTAAGTTTTATATGAATGGAGGTGAAATGAACAGTTATACACAAGCATACAAGATGAAGCTGTAGGAGGTTTGGGTTGGTAAGATAGAAAGAGACAGTATTGCCAAGTAGATATTACTTAATTTTGTTTGCATTGATGTATATACATACATATGATGTACATATGTATGTATGTATGTTTATACAATACCGTTAGGCTTAAGGCCAAATTACACCTACACATGAATGCAAACTTGTGAATTATTTTCAATTGTATTGTTGGTATTTTAATTAAGCTTTTTTTAATATGTATGTACATCCATACATATATGTATGCATGCGTATTATAGCAAGAATTCTTACACTTTAGTGTTGCCAGAGCTTACATATATTTAATTTTACACAGTAAATTTAAATTTAAAAATCAAATTTTAATAAATTATAATTTTCTCTAATGTTTTTTTATGAACTTTTATATATTTGCTAATTTAATTTTTTTACTGATGTTTCTGGGCTTTGATATAGGTACCTAGGTACATATTTTGTGTTTTACCTAATTTACATTAAGCATTTTTTCATGAAATAAGTTGCATGCAATTTTTTTCATTTGTCAGTAGCAGACCTGGAGAAGCAAATCAGATCAAAAAGTTGCCAAAAATGCTTCCGAGATTCATGCTTCGTCATTTTTTATATATTGCTCTCTTCTATAGCGCTGCAGTTAGCATATAAAAAAGTTTCATAAAGAAATGCTTAATGTAAATTAGGTACTTCTCATATTTTTCAATGAATAATTTTTATACAGTTCGAGTTTTTCAATTCTTTGGTTGTTAAATAAAAAATCAATTTAATTTCTTGTGATCTTCTAGGCTACGCTTTTTCGTAAATAGAGAAACACCAAGGGGAAGAGTTTTTTCACCAGTTCTGTAGAATTTGGTCGGTTGGTTTCTGGTTTGCGGCACAATATATTCAAAATACATTATGTCTGCAGCAAACCAGAAACCAACCGACGATTTGATTCTAAGACCTGCACTGCCATTGCTAGCATCGCGTATATGCAAAGTTTTTGCTCATGCTGATGATGTGTCAATAGGTGTCAAAGGAAAATTCTTCTCTTTCTCCTCCTCTCAAGTGACATGATTTAAATATGTCAAGTATGTATCTAAATAGGCTAAGAAGCAAAAGCTTGTCGTTAATTCCAACAAAAGGGAACTGGTTCTGTTTTTTAGGATGTAAATTTCCAACTTATTTCCCACAAAAATTTGGAGACAAGAGTGCCTAACATCGCAAAATATTTTTGGATTTTTGATTTTCATGAGTAATATTAAAATATATAACAAGCATTTTCTAGGAGGTGGGGGGCAGGGGCAACGTCCTTCCCATAATGGCCTTTCTACGCCTATGCTTACCAGGCAAGCAGAAATCTTTTCTATGAAGGAAGAAGAAGAAAGGTTGAGGGCGAATGTTACTTCAATGACTGTCACATTCATATCGTCACCTAACATCCAAAAGGCCGTAAATAGAATTTTTACTTTTTTACAGGAGAAGCGAAAACCTTATAAGTTTAATGGCCCATTTCCCAACTGCGAAAGAAAATTTTCGACTTACAATTTATATTGAAAACAACAATAAAATATGAAAATTTGTATTTGTTTTCAATATAAATTGTGAGTCGAAAGTTTTCTTTCGCAGTTGGCAAATAGACCATAAGTCTATTTTTTTGTTAGCTGCCAAATTGAATGATAAATAAAATCGCTTTTTGAACATATGTAAGTGAGTAAAATTTTAAGGAAATCAATTAAAAAGTCAATTTTGAATTATTTGGTTGTTTTGTCGTTTTGGGTTTTAGGTGACGATATATTGATATTTCAGTCGCTACTTCTTTTCTAGAGTATCCACTTCTGAGAAAAACTACATTCCTGACTGCCGATCATCTCTCAAGGAGATGGTAGAGAAGTTGAGTATTAAGATCATTTGGATGCCAAGGCACAGATGCATAAAGGTAAATTCTAGGGTTGATTCTAGCTTGCAAGGTATGGGACAAACTTATGGGTTCCACAAATCTGCTAATGTACATTTAGTTATTTTTTTAGCGTCTTTGCAGTGCCTCTGGTGTTAAATAGTTGCATTGCCGCAATATCGAAGAAGAAGGATGCTGTGATAGGCATTAGCATACTAGACACTAATGCATAACAGGGAAATCTATGATGTTGATACGACTGGATTTGGCCACACGGAAACTGAACTCCGGCTCTCGAAGATCCCCAATTGTTTTGTAGTCGTTGACTACTACTAACTAATTCAGTCAATGGCAAGCAACGTTGAATATTAGACTTGAATAGAACTCATTTGCATGGATTTGATCATTGCTTTAAGGCAAAAACGAGCTACTGAATGAGTTTGATCCAACTGTGTTGAATATAGTGCCTGCTGCCATAGTTACGAAGATATAAATGAAGAAGAGAGTGTAAAGCACTTGCTGTGTCATAACTTTGGAATAGCAAGAAAGAGAATGGCCATCATAGCAGCTCTCGAGTCAGGGAGCCTTACGAAGTTGCCATTATTAAACAACCATGTGTTATTAGCCTAATATTAAGCTCTGGTTGCTTCCACGTTACACATAGTCTCCTTGGTATTACAATAGATCAAAAGTTCTAAGAGAGTCTAAAATTCTGAGTGCCACCTCTGTTTAACCTAATTACATATATTTGAAGCAGTCAAGAAAAAATTAAAGCTCAGTTTTACGATATCGAAATAACACGTTTGAAAACCCAAATAAAATAAAATTAAAGGTCATAAAAATTTTTTTATCTAACTTTTTGTAAATAAATTTTGAATGATTTTTTATTTGTTTATTTGCACGTTGACTATAAAACCGAAGGTCCTGGGCTCGATCCCGATCTCCGACAGTCATGAATTTTTATGAAGTTTATTAGTTTCCCTTTGTATCAGTTGTTGTATGAAAGTGCAAGTGATGAAGGTATAGTCTCTGGTCACTGAACTACACCGGCAGATACTATGCCTAATATAACATCAGAGCGGCTTTCTTTGTCGGTTTTGTGTAGCAGCATCATAATAATAATAATAAAATAACCAATAAAATAGTTACTAAGCTTATCCTTAAAAATTTAATACGCCTCATTGACACCAGAGGCGCTGCAACACTGCATTATTAAAAAACTTGCAAAAAAAGAAGAGTTGTACAAGAATGAAGCTTTCCTCTATCTCTTCCTTCACCAAGCGTCTTCTCCATCAGTATCCCTTTGCCAAAGAAGGTAACACCTAGTAATAGTAGTAGGCATTCATTGCCTGAGTGTTGTTTCTCTTTTAAAATAAGCGCAGTCGTAGTTTCTTGTGTAAACCAATTTAGCATCTTTTACCGTAGTCCAAGTGTTTTTAGTTCAATTAAAACAAGAAAACAAATCACTTTTTAATGTAAATATGTACACGCGACAGTTGGCTTTTCAATTAAACCATAACGAGCGTGTTAATTGCCACAATTTGTTGCAATATTGCAGTGTTTTTTTTTTGTTGTTGTTGTTCAAACCACACTTATAAATGTACCACTTGTTTTCAGCATATGTAGTGTAACATGTCATAATTAGTTTATGCCACAACTGCTGCGCTTGCAAAGTTGTTGATACATATTTGTGATACATACATACAACTATCTATCTAACGATGATGGCAATGATGTTGTTAACAAAACGAGAACTTTGTTTTAGTAAAAAAATAAAAACATGTGTCTTAACACTCCCTCTCCCCAGCAAGCATACCCTTCCCCTTCCTCTCCCCTGCAACACTTTAGCAGGCGTAAGTCTTAACTTTATTTTGGCGACAACTTTTATAGGAGGATTTGCACGTAATTAAAACCCAATGTTAAATGCTGTGCTACATGGCATAAATTTGTATTATGCAGTTGCTAATATGATGATGACACGCCCACTTATAGTGTGACAAAAATAAAATATGGGTATGTACACACGTGAAACAAAATCAAATAAATATAAAACAAGCAATTTGTCATGGTTTTCGCATCTCGTTTTATTACAAAACAAAATAGATATAATTTTAGCAAATCAACCGAACAACCCTCCCTCCTCTTTCCTAATATTGTCTCATTGAAGTTAAAGCAATAAAAAAATTACCTTCATAAAAATTAGCAAATTCTTTTAAAGTATATCTTAAGTCCTTTTGCATCAACGCTGATGTGAATTATTTAACTATATAATTGTGGTCATTTGCTATTACCGCCAATAAATAGACAAATTTCCATTTATAAGTTATCTGTTATGTGTATATGAGTATTTTGGCATGCCATTCATACATTTATGATAATTTTATGCTTATTGCAGCGCATCTGTGATAATTTTTAGTTTGCCTTCACAATGAAAAAAATCAAGGTATTATGGAATAAATAATTTCAAAATGATATAAGAACCCATAAAATTTACTCCTAATATACATACATATGTATTAGATCTCCAAAAAAAAAAATGTCCTGGTTCACACACAAAAAGTCTTCTGGCATAAGCTTAGATTTTGTTTAAGGGATTATTAAATCAAAACTTGAGCAAGAAAATTTATTTTGTGTGAACCAGATTTTAAGAACATAAATTCATGCAAAACCAATGCCCACCACGCACATGGGGACCAAAGGTGTCAATTCCCTGAATTAACTAAAAAAAAGTGCCGTGGCAACTGAAAGTATTCGCTTAAATTGCACACACAGAAAAATATACCAATGTAAAATCACCATGCAAAAAGTTTAATTCAAATTCATCCAAATCATATTAAATTTACAAGAAATAATATGTTGTTGGTATTTATTTACTTTGTTCATAGCTGCAATACACTTTTGTGCTTAGTTGTGCACAGAAAAAAATATATTTACAAGATTTATGTTTAGTCCCAAATCACACTGTGCAAGTCTTATTGCTAAGCTGATTAGTTTCAAGGAGAGAGAGACGACGGGAACAGCAACGTTTCTTTTCCCCCCGTCTCTCTCTCCTAATAAACTAATCAGCTTAGCAATAAGACTTGCATAGTGTAAATAGGGACTTAACAAAACCATGTTGTTGAATAAAATTTATAATTTCAATAATATTTGGCATTAACTTAAATATTGTATTTATCAATACCGCGTATTTTAAAATATCATTTAATTTCATTTGTTGGTGTTGGTTGTTTGTTTCTTCCCTGCAGAAAGTGCGAATAGAGAAATTATGGTGATTTACTAGTGACGTTGTCAGTAGTACTACTGACCAGGTGTACCCCAGCCAATGTAATCATCTATTGACATTTAACATTAGCTTGTCATTGAAAATCCACCACTAGACTGTAGCACTACTGACTAAGTAGTTCTTTTGGGACCACATGGAGACATTGGCACCAAAGATTCACTAGTACAGTTTAGGGGCTCTAGTCTACAATATCGATGTTTTCTCACTCGTTGTCAATAGTAAAATTATAGTGATTTTCTAGTGACATTGTCAATAAGGCTACTGATTACGTGTAACCCAGCCAATGTAATCGCCTATTGACATATAACATAGAGTTGTCATTGAAAATCTACCAGTAGGCTTTAGCACTATTGAGAAGGTAGTTCTTTTACGACCATATGGAGATATTTGAAGCGAAGATTCACTAGTAGATTTTAAATACCCTCGTCTGAATATACAGATATTTATTTAATATTATTGGACAGCATAATAAAAAAGAAAAACAAACTATTGACGCGTTCATTGACAATATCACCAGAAATACACTAGAACCAGTGTTGATATCTCTACGAAGAGCAAAAGCACATTAAGCTGTTGCAAAAAGGGTAAAAAGCACAAAAACAATACGAAAAAAAGGGTAAAAAAGCACCAAAATATTTTTTCGTTTAATTTTAATACATTAAGCCATTTAAAAAAGAGAGTTTAGAGTGTAAAATCTCAAAATATAATTTAAAATTTTTGCTTCGAAATAAACAAAGTATTTGAGATGTAATAACAGAATTTATTAACATATTAATTAAAACAAAATCTTGTTTAATATAATAAAAATAAGTATGTGAAAACAAATAATAAAAAAATGAGTCAAATAATTGGGTATGTTCTGCATTCCACGTGAAATTAAAACGTATGGAATTGCCGTAGAATTGTTGTTGGAAATATGTATTTACAACAACAATGCTATGGCAATTCCGAACGATTTAATTTCACGTGAACTACAGAATATACCCGAATATAGTTGCATATACTCGCATATATACGCACATACAATAGTAGGTGAAGCTTAGGCTTAGATTAAGATATGTATGTTACTGAAAAATCATTTACACATAAAGAATGCATTAAAAGCGTCACTCTTTTCTTAAGTACTATTAACTTAAAAGTTTTTGTTTTTGCGATATTCACCCTTATTATAGTTGTCAACATTGACAGCACGTCAATACGATATGAAAAAATTAGGGGTTGGCTACGCGTTGTCTAAAACAACTGACTGCTATTGATAACCTCATGCTTTCAATCGAAATCGGCCCTTAAAATCTAACCACCCTATAGTATGATTAAATATTTGTGTAAGCTTTAACAAATGTGTTATTCCATACTACTTTCAATCAATTATTATGCAGAGAATTATGTGGTACTTTCCAGTTACTTCCGTTTTTTATTTTCCAAAAAAAAAATAAAATTTTTTAATCCCAATTATGAAAAGTTTTCTAGATTGTTTTTAACATAATTTCCGTTATTGTCATTAAAACCAATTTAATAAGCCTCAGTTAAAAGATGCTGATATTAAAATTATTTTAGTTTTGTAAATTAACAATATTTTTATTTAACAAAAAAGCACCAAAAGCACAATAAGAAATTGTTAAAATCACTGTAAATAACCGCTTTTTAAAAAAGGTTATTAGCCAAAATTTCGCGTTTATGAAGAGTCAAAAAGCACCAAAAAATACCCGAAACGCACCAAAATACCATCACTGACTAGAACTGTTGTCTCTAACGTATCTCTACTCGCGCATAAAAGGAAAGTTGTCGACATTTTAACTAGTGCAATTGTCGCTGGAGAAAGAGTATTGACATAGAGACATATGGTTCTAGGGTGACTAGAGGGTTGCTTGTTGATTGACTCAACGTGGTCATGTGCTGATGTTGTTGTTTATTTTGATTGTTGGTTTTGTATACGTGTAAATTCCGACAGGAAGCCGAAAAACGTCGTGGCTTGTTTTTTTTTAATTAACAAAGCTATTTTTAGGTTATATCAACGAAATGCGCAATGCAAAAGAAACATAAGAAATTATGTTTTGCGTGTATTCATTATTTGCGTACCCAATAACGATTTGCTCTTTAGCTGAGTGGTAAGTACGTTAGTCTATTAGTCAAGAGGTTGCCGGTTCGACTCATTCCAAACATCTTTAAATTAAAATTTAATTGGAAATAATTGAGTTGATTTTGTTTTCTTATGTCACAAATGTGTGTTTGTATTTACAAAAATCGTTGTAGGTGCCTTTTTAAATAATATTTTATTTGTATTCACAAATAAATTAGTTGTATTTACAATTCTTTTTTTTCTGTGTGTGAGTTGTTTTTGTATTGATGTTATTGCTGCTGGCTGGTAGGCAGTGTACTAGTCTTGCAGTCGGAGGATCGCAGATTCGAATCCTTGATTCAAGTCAAAGTATTATTTTTTTAACTTAAACTTTTCAAGTCAAAGTATTTTGTATTTTATTTAACTAAAACTTTTCAAATAAATTGTAAGTTAAATGATCAATGAAATGATGTTGAATTAAAATTTTATTTATGATAGTACATATTTAGTGTGTATCTAAAGATTATTTAAAGTTGTTGTGGGTGCAGGGGTAAGCACGTTGACTAGCCAGCTATAAGTACTGAGTTCAAATATTGGTCATTATACATTTGAGGGTGGCGTTGGCTGAAGTAGTTAGCACGTTGACTACAAAACTGAAGATCCTGGGTTCAATCCCTGTATCCGACAATCATTAAAATAACAACACCACGCATTTTTCTGATGTGCATTAGAGTCCCTTTGCATCATTTGTTGTAGGAAAGTTCAAGTGATGAAGGCATAGTCACTGGTCACTGAACTATACCGACTTCAACAGATGCTAATCCTAATGTAGTAACATCAGAGCGCCCTCCTTCGTCGGTATTGTGTAGCAAAAATCATCGGCGAAGTAAAATAACCAATAAAATGGCTACTAAGCACAGCTTCAAAATTTAATACGCCTCATTTAACACCAGAAGGCGCTGCAACACTCCATTATTAAAAAAGCGTGCAAAAGCAGAGTTGTAAAAGAATGAAGCTTTCTTCTATCTCTTCCTTCACCACCTGTCTTCTATCACTATCCCTTTCCTAAAGAAGGTAACACCTAGTAATAGTATTATGCATTAGGTGCCTGAGTGCTACTTCTCTTTAAAAAAAAAAAAAATTCATGCTATTCCAACTTATTCATTAAATGTTAAATCAACGTGAAATAAAGTTATTTCAAAAGGAAACATTTTCTTTGAAAATTACTATAAATCATGTTAGATTAACATGAAACATACATACATATATGAAGCAAAATCATTGCCGAAAAAGATTAGATTAACGATGCCGCTTTGTAATTTATACATATTTGCCTTTAAAAACAATGGACAAAACCGAGCAAAAAATTACACATAACCATTAGAACTACTTGTCTTATAATGACTTACTTTTCTGATTGCCAATTTTCATTACTCGCTTACAAATCACATTACCTAAAATTTAGAAAAATGACGTGCAAGTTGCTAAATGAAGAGAATGATTTTTTTAGACGTATAGGGTGTTTTTTTAAGAGGTATATAACTTTGAATTGAAATAAAACACAAGAAAATCATTTTAATGTCCATCAATTTGGCTTTATTGGAAGGATAATTTTATGCCATTAATGTCTAAATATGATTTCGGGCATGTGGCCGCCGCGGCTGGCTCGAATAAAGCCAATTCTACAGGTCCAATTTTCAACCACTTTTTCGAGCATATGGGGCAGTATGTTGGCAATAACGCCACGAATGTTGGCTTCCAAGTCCCCTAACGTTTCTGGTTTGTTGGCGTAGACGAGCGACTTCACATATCCCCAAAGAAAATAATCCAATGGTGTCAAATCACACGATCTTGGTGGCCAATTGACAGGTCCATTCTGCGAAATTATGCGCTCATCGAATGTTTCCTACAATAAATCGATTGTGACGTGCGCTGTGTGGCATGTAGCGCCGTCTTGTTGGAACAACAACTCAACCACATTCATGCCATCCAATTCGGGAACAAAATAGTCGGTTAGTCGGCTCCAATTGCTGTGCACGGTGGCGAATCGATTCATTCGGGTCCTCTTCAACACTTTGCTCTACAGCGGCAATTGTTTCTTCGGTGCGCACTGTTCGACGTCTCTGCGGATGCGTATCATCACATATAGTAAACGTAGTGCGAAAACGATCCATGGTTAACCGAATTAATTGCTCTGATGGACGATTATGTCGACCATAAAATGGACTGAGCTTGCGGTAAACTTCGCGAACTGAACCATTATTTTCGAAATAAATTTACACGATTTGCAAGGGTTGTTCTTTTGTCAACCTGTTCATGATGAAATGGCAAACCAAACTAAATATTAATCACTTGACAGCTGACAAAATGGCCGCCAGTTAAAAAAGTGATGCCAACTTAAAGTTCTATACCTCAATAAAAAACACCCTTTAATAGATTACGTGAAATGTTGACAAATAAAAAAAATGTAAGTACTTCTCAAGAATCGATTATTTTAGTCTCACGCCTTGTTAAAATCATTAAGTTGGTAATCCAGTAGGGAAGTGCTACCACCAAAAATGCTTAATTCCAAACTGGATTACCTTTTTTTTAAATTTTTTGCTGGGAAGTTTAACATTTTGCAGTTTTGAATTTTTTATGAAATGAAAAATTTTTTTCATTTAAAAAAAATTTATTTTTAAATTTTATTTTACGAATGACTAAAAAACCATTTTAACCACTCCATACGGACTGAGTGCGAATGTGAGTCTCATTTGTATGACCCAAACATCAATTCTACATGTCCTACCATGGAGGAGATCGAGTACTCAATTAGTAGTCTTAAGGGTAACAAATCACCAATTGTTGACGGCATCTCTGCTGAGGTTTTGAAGTTCGACCCGCATACGAGTGCTTAAATAATACTGCCGGAAATTTTAGGAGGTTGAAAATTTGTATAGTGAACTAACGGAGGGCATTATAATAAAAATACCGAAAAAAGGAGATCTCGCAGACGACGCGGCATTACTTTGCTAAGGGTAATTAATAAGGTAATATCCCAGATAATTGCTAAAAGAATTTCCGATAGGATAACACCAACTTTAAGGCAGGAACAAGCTGGATTCTGAACACATATGTAAGTCCACCATCGATCACATGTCATTGTAGAACAATCTGTAGAATAGCGCTCACCACTTGTCAATGCTTCATAGACTTCGAGAAGGCCTTTGGCAAAATAAGCCACGATGTGATTTGGAGTGTGCTCGCATGCTGGGGGATACCTCACAAACTCATACGTTCTATAAACTCCCTATACCAAAACGCATCTTGTAGGATAAAACATGGAAAATTATTAAGCCGAACGGTGAGAGTTGAGATCGGTGTCAGGCTGTATTCTATCACCACTTCTATTCAATATAGTTTTGAATGCAATTCTTTGTAGAGCCCTTGATAACGCCAGCGGGATAAGGTGGGGCTTGCAGGGCCGCCTAAACGGTATTGATTAACACTGAAAGGAAAATCATTCATTCAGAGAATGAAACGGTTTCATTAAATGTTCTGCATTATATTAATGAAACTTTTCATTAATACAATGAACAATTTCATTGTATACATGAAATCTTTCCATCTCTGCTATTCATGTGTTCTTCATAGTTCATTGTATTAATGAAAATCGTTACATTGTTTAAACGAATTTTCTTTTTGGCGAATTTGGGGCAAATATAAATAAGTTCCAAAAATTTTATTTTCTTGCTGTATTCAGTTTGTCAAACTTAAATAAATAAAAAGTTATTTTCTTAAAATATATTTTCTATTTCTTACTTTTCCAATCCTTTTAATTTCAAAGCAGTATGGTCATCATAAATGCAATGAAATCATTTCATTTATACAATGTAATATTCTTCATTGTATAGCAGATATCTCTCTCTCTCTTTCTCTTTTTTTTTATCCATTCACGTCCCTCACCACTACACAAACGCAAGCAGCGATGCCAACTTGGTGCTTTTGGCACCATTTTTAGTGCTTTTTGAAGACTAAAAACGCCAATTTTTGAGAGTTAGTGCCAAACTAACAAAAAGCACTAAGTAGTGCTTTTAAGAAATTTGTGTATTTTTAAAATTACTTTAATAAAAAACTTGGTGTATATCTGATATATTTCATTAAAGATGTTGATAATATTGCCTAAATAGAGAATAGCTTAGAAAACATTGTTAAATTGCACTCGTTTTTCACGTTAGTGCTTTTTACGCTTTTTAGATCTTAAAATTACGCTTTTTAGTGCTTTTTTTAAATTCTGATGTGCCTTTAGAGCCAAAAAAGTTGGCATCACTGAACGCAAGAAGGTTGTGCGAAACATCTTATAAAGATGCTTGTTTTGTTAAGATTTTTGTTTGATTCTTTTAAACTTATGTTTGTGTATTGTGATTCTCAACAACATGTTAAGAGTTTTACTATAAACATGCAAGTTTTTCGGCTTACTTAAAACATTATTTGGGTTGAACTCTACTCTTCCTTAAATTTTAAATGTTTTACGTTAATAAATACATACATATGCTTATATATTAAGTACATATGTATTTCTATATATTAAAAAAAATAAAAAAATCTATATATCTTTTATTAAATAGGTGGTTTGGAAGGGATATGATTTCATGTTTTTAATAGAAAATTTTCATTATGTACTGCTTATATTTCATTATATATATATGAAATTTTCTTTATATTAATGAATAAACTTCATTCATAGTATGTAAAAACTTCATTAAATCAATGAAACAACTATATTATATTCATGAAAAAGTTTCATTGAACTAATGAAATAGTTTCATTCTATTTATGATATAGCCGCCAAAATTAACTTCATAAATACAATGAATCATTCTTTATTGATCCAATGAAGAGCTTAATTAGCTGACTTTTAATGAAACATTTCATTAATACAATGAAGAATTTCATTGTCTGAATGAAGGTTTTCCTTTCAGTGTTACGCAGACGATATTTGTCTTTTGGCTTACTGCACCAGGTTTGAAAATTAACGTCTTGAAGATAAAAACCTTACGCATTAACGCAAACTCCCAGGATCTGTTTGCAATTGGTGCAAGCGAAATAGAAGAGGTCAGCCAATTCTGCTACCTTGGGAGCATTACAGCTACAAACGGAGAATTGGGTGAGGATATCGATAACCGCTTCCAGAAAGCAAGTCAAACATTTGGCCTCCTAAAATCCAATCTCTATCCTTGCGCACGAAAATTGCTGTCTCTAATGTGAATGTAAAATATATCCTTTTGCAGAGGTTGTGAAACATGGGAGACTGCCACTCGGGACCTGCAAAAAATGCAAGTATTCGTGAACCGTTTTCTTCGCAATATGCGCTGAGTTTACCAGCAACAAGCTTTTATCGATTGCTGCTAACACTTTTATTGTTGTTGTTGTTGTTGTTGTTGTTGTTGTCACTGTTTTATTTATTTTTTATTAAAGACGCACAGAAAAAACTAAATTTCATTTTCAGTAACCAAATTCGTTGAATCAGTAAATATTTTATTTGAATGCGGTCCTACAAATAATTTGGTAAATTCTGATAAAAATTTTGTAAAAATTTAAATTAATCAGAGTTCGGCTGAGAGAAAATGTTATTTCAGTGTGTTGGTGTTTATCATGCTTGCTGATAGGAACAACGTGCTGTTGTACCGTTGTTGTTGTTTATTTTGATTGATCGTGTTGTATACGTGTAAATTCCGACAAGAAGCCGACAAACGTCGCGGCCTGTTTCTTCTCTACACAGTTTTTTGATACAAATTAATTTAGTGGAACAGTACAGAATATTTACTGAAACTAAGTTTGATTTCAAACAAATATTTGTTTAAAAATTTTTTGGGATTAATTTTTTCTGTGCGTGCAGATGAAGTGATTTTCTATGTGGGAGTCACGCATGATTGTGGTTGAATTTATATATAATAATAATTAGGAAAAAATAACCTGTGTGACATTAGCTAACTTTAAATAATCTATTTATGTATTCGAAGTCAGCCAATAGCAGGGAATTCATCAAGATCGTACGTGAATAAAAAAATCATTAATTTTTGCTTGTTTTGTTGCTAAAGCACAGTTTATATGCATGTCGTTGCTGCTTTGGTATTTCTTATATGAAAAAAAAAAAACAATCATTAACAATAATTAATTAATAATTTGTATGGGCAGTAGCTGCTTCCCCCCTCCTATACCGCCAAGACTTTGTTAGAACATATAGTTTGTTCTAAGAGTTATCCACATCAAATTCAGTACGCCTCACTCCTGTTGTCCGACAGATATAGGAAAAATAATAATTAATTTATATCAAGGGTATGCCTTTCCTTCTCCTATACCGCCCAAGACTTTGTCAAAACATGTACTTTGTTCTAAGAGTTATCTACATGAAATTTAGTGACCCTTACTGTTATAGTTGTGGATATATGAATTAATACGCGAAAAAAGGGGGTTTTGCCCCACTGTGTGACGACAGAAACTATCGTCTTATAGAAATTGTGGAGATTGAATTAATCCGCAAAAAAGGGGTCTTGGCCCCACTGTGCGACGACAGAAACCATTTTCTTATAGAAATTGAAATTTGGTGATTTCAAAAACTTATCAATATACCTCGTGGCGTTGAATTTCACACCTCTCTTTTATTTCCTGAGAGATCACGCGTGAAGTCACTGGGTTATGGTAGTAAACAAGCAACTATTGACGCCTTAGGTCTAAGTTCACAGTCTATAGTTAACTAACGCCCGTGGTTTAGCTAAAGATTTTTGTTATCAATTTCATTGGTTAAACCACCTTCATAAGTTAACTAAAGACTATGAATTTGAGCCTTAGAGGACTACATTGTTCGTGCTATTCATGCTCTAAAAATTTGCTCAAAATTGGACATTCAAAATGTACTTCGTCAAGAAAAGTCGCAGTGGCCATATGGCCGAAATAATTTTCACATGTTAATGTCATGCAATTAAAATGTTTTGAGTTATGGCATACGCATATACATTATTTTAACCCTAATTTTTAACACTTAAAAAAACTCCATTTTGGACAAGCGGCTGCATTAAATTGGCTTTTTTTTTTTGTTTCGTTTTGGCTTTTTAAAAATTGGATATTTCTTTTGCTAATGTTTGTTCTATTTTCTAGGGAACCTTTTAAACTTAATCGCTTAGCTGGAGCCTGTTTAAACGTTTTCTTTTTTTTTTTTGCATTATGCCTGCTAATTTTCCGATTTGTATTTAAAATGTCAAATACGTACCTAAAAGAACATAAAACTTCAGTTGACATTTTATTGGTTTTTGTGGTATGATTTGGTTTTGGGCCTCATTGAACCAAAAAAAAAAATAAAAAATAAAAAATACACACAAACTGCACAGACACACTTGTACGTGTGATTTGTTGAGGGGGGGGGGGGGGGTGGGCAACATGTTTTCCAAAGCAGCCATATCAATGACCCAATATTGCAACATTATGTGGCAGTCAACTGCGAAAATAAAATGAAAAACATTTAAAATGGGGGGTTGTACGACGAGGCAATAGTTCCTGGTCTTTGAGATTGATTTTTGATATTCGTGCATGTTTTGTATTAAATTTATTTTATATATGCTGAATGGGATGTTGTTAAGAGGAAGAGGGGGAGGCTGGTGTTGGCTCCCTGCCAGCTGTAAGGAGTTTAGAGGCTGTTATTTTGTTGTCGTAGACGAATATAAATTGCTTTGTAATATGTGTTAGCTGTGGCATTCAGGCTGTGTGGCAGGCAGAGTTAACATCAAAACTCATTTCTCTTAATTCAACTTAAAGTGGTGATTCTTTAAGTTGAGAAAAAAAATAAATAAAAGATACAAACGAACAAAATCCTTTTCAATGGTTTTTAATGTTTAGTTGGGCTGGGTGGTGTTATTTTACTGCTGGTCTTGTTTATTATTTGGTGGTCCTTTTTTTTACGAGTACAACTCCCCGTTGTTGTTGTTGCTGATGCTGCTGCTGCTGGTTATTTCATTTGGAATTGATGGTGTGTGAAAAAATGTGAACAGATTGTTTTGTAATTGAGTTTGGGTAACTGTTTTTCCACTTACACACAACCCTTGTTTTTTAAATAACTTCCCTTTTTAAATTTGTTACAAAACCTTGTTTCACTTTTTCATCTCGTTAGTCCAGGTTGAGGTGTAGAGACTTTTGGGTCCCTTTAAATGACTGGCCGTAATTTGCTCGTTATTGGCTTATTTGTAACAATTTCTTTAACAAGCCTGCTGCTTTCTTTTATAAATTTCTTGCCACATCTTGTGGTTGGTTATTTATTTATACTTTATGCCCATAATAGAACTATTCAATTATGTACGCTTGAGTGAGCGAATAAATACATACATAAATAATTCTGTCTGAATATTTTCAATATTATAGTTAATCAGGGTCAAATCATTTCAAATTGAAAGTATTAAATTGAAGGCAATTTTAATACTGTTATAAATTTTAAATTCGTTGTCTAAAAAAAAAGGCAAAAGGCTTGCAATTGCTGGCCTCAATTAATGAAAAAGAAGGAGGTTTTCAATTCGTTTGCATTTTTCCATGGATTGTTTCTTCATGACATTGTCGCTTATGAACCGATTAAAAAATTATTATCTTTTATTTGAGAGGGCGTGACTGCTGTTGGGCATCACTTTCAAAATATTTGGCAGAGCTACACTCCAAAAAATTAGGCTGTGGTTTAAAATAAACATTTCAGTAACTTTTTGCGAACCGAAAATCGTAATATTTATCGATATATTTCAAAAATTGGCTTGTTTTTATGGTTGGGCAATTGCTTATATGCATTTCGTTCCCAAGCGGGAACCAAAAGACAAATAAAAATTCGAAAAAACCTAGTGGTTCGAGGAATGGTTCGAATTTATTGACTCCGTTACCTATCCGTCACGTGATAAACTTCTCGCCGACGCTTCAAGTAAAGCTGTTGCTCGGGGACCGGACCATCCAAGTGAGAGCGGTCATTGATCTTTGTTGTAGCATGAGCTACATTAGTGACCTTTTGGTACACCAATTAAAATTAAAGACCAGTGACTCGCATGTCCGCTTATTAATTTCATCCATTTATGATGGCTCCATAACCGCAAAAGTCACAAAAATGCACGGCATAAAAACTCCCACTGAAAATGTTTCAGCTGAGGTGACGGAACAATTCCCGAGATTTCAATATGCTGATACCACCTTTTACCACTCAGGTCAAGTTGCGCTGGTGATCGGTCCTGAGGTAAGTTCTCGAGTCCTGACAGGAAGAACTTTTTCGAGTCCAGGCTACCTATTGGCTCAACACACCATCTTCGGTTGGGTCGTATCTGGCTCATCACCAATTTAAAAATATGTTATTTTATTTCAGTTGATGGATCTGTCGTAAAAACCATTCACAACTCAGTTGATGGGTCTGTTGTAAAAACCATATATTACTCCTAAATATTATATATACCGCTTTATATTGGAATGTATGAATTTTTTTTTCTAATATATGTATGTATATATCAATGTTAAGCTATTATTAATTGCTCAAAATGATGTTATCGCAAGGTGGCCGGCAATGTTTAAGTCGAATTTCTATTTAATTTACTCTATATAAATTTAAATGCAAGTGGCTGGTTTGGTTATTTAACTCCCTTTTTTGAGACATAGATTTTGCTCCTTAAGCTTACAACTTTGTGCCTTCGGAGTAACTATTTATATTTCAACGAGTAAACCGCTAACGGAACGCTTAAACGTTGCTTTTGTCAGCTTACCGACGAACACATTTTTTTCTTTTTTCATTATCTAAGAGCCTTGGTCTGCGAACACACAAACTCCATATTGGAATAAATAAAAATCAATTATCCTTAAATATTGGAAATACTCGTCTTTTTTTTTTATTCACAAACAGTCTAAAAGGTAATATTCACTATTTATTTAAAATTTTTGTATATTTGACATTTTCCCTCTTTGCACGCAAACATTTGGTCCTTCGAACCGGATGGCAATTGCTTAACCATAAAAACAAGCCAATTTTTGAAATTAAATAAAGACATTATGTCAAATAAATATACTTCAGTATTTCATTTATCGATATATTTATTCGTTTGCATTATCGATAATGTCATTCTATAACTTCCTTTTTACGATAGTATGATAAAGCTGCGTCTTGCTCATCATTATAGAATTAAATCTTGCATCTATGCACACAAAATGTCAAAATAAACGATAAGCGCAAAGAAGGACAAAGAAAAGCTAATTTGAGCTTATGATTTTACTTTTTTTTACTTCAATCGGCAGCGAATATCGTTAAAATATTTTACTAGATAATAAAATCGATAATCTGTCGTTCGATTATGGCAATAAAAGCTAGTTAATCCAGGATTTAAGGATCTTATAATTACACCAATTGGTGTTTATAAAAGTAGGCGGGGCCATGCCCCTTAATAATTAATATTCGAATTTTTGTATATCTGTGTAACCAATCGATTCTTACAAGACTTGCCAGGCAAGTAAGGCTGTTGTAATGACATAATTTCATGTTTCAGCAGGTGGACGTGCCCCCGCCTTTAAAATTTCATAACATGTATTTTCACACAAGCGATTGCTGTAAAACCTCGCAACACATCTTGGGCTTTTAAGATGACACTATACTGCATTTAGAACAGTGGGCGGAGACACGCCCATATTTTAACCCATAATTGATGTATTTCCAAATAACGGATTCCTATGAAACTTCTGAACACACCTTCGGCACTTTAGATGACATTATACTGTATTTGAAGTAGTAGGCGTAGCCCCGCCCCTTAAAATTTCATATCACAATTTATGTATTTCTGCACAATACGTTCCTGTGAAACCTAGCAATACACCTTAGGCTTTTAAGATGACACTAAACTGCAACGCCCCTTAAATTTAAACAATATTTAATAAAATTTTACTTAAGCGATTCTCATTAAACTTCGAGCACGCTTTATCCCCTTGGAATGACATAATATTGCATTTATAAAAGTGGGCGGAGTGACGCCCCTTAAAATTTCATAAAATAATTTGTGTATTTCCACATAACCGGTTCCTATGAAACCTCTTAACACACCGTAATCACTTAGATGACACCGTCATGTATTCAGAAAAGTGGGCGGAGCCACGCCCTCTAAATGTAAATAATATATTTTATATTATTTTACCTAAACCATTTAAATTAAACTTTGAGCACATTATGCCCTCTTGGAATAACACAATCTTGTATATATAAAAGTGGACGGAGTCACGCCCTTTAAAATTTAATAAACAATTTCTTGTATTTCTCCTCAAACGTTCATCACAAGTGCTTGTTGCGGCACTTGTACACCTTAAACGTTTGTGATAGAAAAATTGTCTATTTTGTAAAGTGGGCGTGGTGGCGTGGCTCCTCCTTTAACAATTTAAAACATTATTTTAAGTATTTCCACGCAATCAATTTCTACTTAGACTAACACACATCTTAGTTTCCAAAGATATCACAATATTGCATTTTTAAAAGTAGGCGGAGTCACGCCTCTTTGAAGTTTATCTTAGATTTATTGTGTTTGTACCCAAACGATTATTATAAATCTTAATATAGACCTTTAACGTTTTTAATGATAAGATTTTCTAGTGCAAAAAGTGGGCGTACCTCCTTTGACATTTTAAACATTTTTTTAAGTATTTCCAAGCAATCAAATTCCTATGAAATCTGGCTTATATCTTAGGTTCCTAGGATAGCACAATATTGCATTTGGAAAAGTGGACGGGACCACACGTCGTTGGCTCTTAGAATGACACAATCTTGTTTATAAAAGTGGGCGGAAATTTGAAATTTAAATTACAATTTTATTTCCTTCTGCTCAACTGGTACTTAAAAAACTTTTTGTGTACTTTTGGATCTTGCAGTGCCACAACTTTATAGGTGGGAAATTGGGCGGGGCCACACCCATTATGCTTTTGATTTATAATTCGTTTAATTCTACGCAACCGTTCTGAACTTCACCCTGCGTACATCTTAATTGAGTTAAGTTAGTGGCTAGATTAGGCATTTATAAAAGTGGGCGTTGCCATGCCCATTGAAATTTTAAATTATATGTTATGTGCTTCCAGGCAATTGAGCTTTGCAAAACTTTTGCATATATTTTACTCTGCCTTTAATACAGATCTGGTTTACTTAGAGCCAGAGATGTTAAACCGTGTGCTGGCGGAAGAGTAAGGTTAAAATAAATCCAGAACATAAGTCGTTTGTGCCGAAGGATAAACGACAAATACTAATATTTCTTGCAATGCATACACACAGATACATATATTAATACATACATATATGTATATCGATACTTATTTACTATATATAATTTTATATAAAAACTAAATAACTATCATTTGTTTTTCTTTCTATCACCAATTTATTTTGTCCTTCACCATTTTATTGTCATTTGTCATGTTTATCGCTTGTTTATGGCATCTAATGGCAAATTTACACTTTGTGTGCGTGATTTGCAAATTTTGTAACAAAATTTTATTTTGTCTTTGTGTAAATTGGAAATGTTGCCGCATTAATGTTATTTATGCTGACTAATGAATTTTCTCAAACTAAAAGACATAAAATAATAATTTGATATTGATTTTATTTTGTGTCATGTAAAATATTGAGTAAAAGTAAGTAAGTAGAATTGTTGTACATATATATATATATATATCGTATTTTGGTATGATGAATGTTTAAGATTTGATTCAATATTATTTGTTTAATATCGTAAGTTTATTACACAAA
Organism: Tachina grossa; assembly: GCA_949987645.1. Lineage (NCBI taxonomy): Eukaryota > Metazoa > Arthropoda > Insecta > Diptera > Tachinidae > Tachina > Tachina grossa. Next base: position 21,409,585 of record OX465277.1, on the reverse strand, counting down.
ATTAAGTTTATTTTTAGTTTTTAGTGCTAAAAGTATAGAGATCGTGATTTAATTTGCCTGAATTGACAACTTTTTAGGGAAAGGGAAAATGTTAAACTATAGACAAATGTAATTATTATTAGAACATTAAAATAATTGAGGCAGATGAAAGGAAATTGGATTTAGAAAAAAAAAAATTATAAAAAAAGGAAAGTTCACAAAAAATTATGTTCCTTATATATATATATATATATATATATATTGATTGATTCTTACAAGACTTGCGCTGTTAATGACACAATTTTATGTTAACAAAGGTGAGAGTAGCCCCTTGTAGTCCTTTACAATTTCATATCATAATTTATATATTTCCTCACAAGCGATTCCTACAAAACCTCTGAAAACACCTTAGGCACTTAAAGTGACACTATAAGGTATTTAAAAAGTGGGCGGAGCCACTTCCTTTAATTACAAATACAATATTTTACGTAATTCTGCTTAACCGATTATCATTAAACTTTTTGGTTCAATATACGCTCTTGGCATGACCCACTATTGAATGTATAAAAGTGGGCGGAGTCACGCCCCTTTGAATTTTATATTAGATTTCTTGTTTTTATACCCAAAAGATTATTACAAATCTTGGGACACACTTTACCAGCCTTATTCAAAAAAATATTTTACTTGAGCTTTAAAGTTTAAAGTAGCTACCAAGCACTTTAAGGCTAACATTGCTTTATTAAGAAATTGTATTCAAAAGACAACTTTAGTTATTTTGTGATTTAATAATAAATTCTGGTAACACCACCATGTTGTACAACATCGAATACAATTTCATTCCAGCATTCAAATAAATTTTTATTTTATTAAATACATTTTTAATGTCTTGAAGTTAAGCAACCTAATTTATAAAATATAAGCTTTTGACCTGGAAGCAAAACAGATAAACATTTTTATGAAGTCAGTCGTTAAGCAGCCCTGGGTTGAGGAACATCTCTCGCGTCATCTTAATTATTTCTTAAGTGCGGTCAGGCTTGTGCGTGTTGTTTGGCCTTCGAGAGTTTTTCGTCTCGCTCGCACTGGTTGACTGATCTGCCACGGATAACCGTATAATCTTGCGGTTTTTTTGTGAAATTTCTTTAACAACCACGTTGCTACTTCCTATATGAAGGCATAGGTCGTGTACAGTCAGTCACAAAAACTTTTAAAATACTGTTAATACTAGTGTTGTTAATTATTCGTCTTTTATGTTTGTTCGAATGAAATTTCATAATTTTTTTCTTGTTCGAACAGACGAATAATTTTGTACTTTTGTTCGAATATTCGAACGATCAAAGAATAAAAAAATATATTCGAATAATCAGAAATAATTTTTAGTCAGGCTTAAGTTCAGTAATTTCAATTCTTTTATTGAATGAAATATTTTTATTAATTAATGTGAGTTTCTAAAGGAGAGAAGAAAAATTAAATTAGACTTTTAAGCTGGGGGACATACCGATATTTTTCTGTGCAGCAACGCACTGCATCAGCACCCTAGTCTATCTACTTGGGTAGAGATTGTTATTAACGTCAGCTATTTAACGTAAATTCTAATGAAACGGAATATATTCGAATAATCTTAAAAAAGTTTGCAAAAAACGACACGTATGTGTATTAGATTAATTTTTTTTATTAACAAACGAAAAATATTTCATTACACAAGAAAAACAATTAATTTCAATAACAAATTTAGGAATATTGATAACAAACCTTTATAATTTTAAGAACCTTTGCCGCAGTTGACGCTGTGGCAAAGATAAGAACTCTATGTTCCACTTATACTATTGAAGTAACAGAATCGCAAAAAAAATAAAAGATTAAATAAAAAAATTATGATAAATTCCAATCGACTAGACCGGTTTTCTTCAAGTATAAATTAGAAGATATACGATCATGTCACCATTCAAATGAAAACAAAGCAAAATTAAAATCGGTCAAGACGCTGGGGAGCTACGGCGTCAAAGACACGCAGATCAACGCATTCGCTTTTGCAATCGCAAATGATTCGCTTAGTTTTGCTATTTCCTTTCGCATTTGCATTCGCTAAACTGTATGCGAATATTTCAAGCGAATACTAAAGACAACAAAATTTGTACTTCTTTTACGAAAATAGTTTACGATTCCAAACAAAGCTTTAAAATTTTAGCGGAAAACTTTTCTATAAATGATAATTATCAGAATGAATCCACAAATCTAGCTATTTTGTAGTCTGTTCAAACCTTTGGAAAAATGTTGAGTACCATTCATTACTTCGTACAGAAAATTTTAAATGCTAACAATATTAACCAGCCCTTGTTTGTTGTAAATTCCATGCGAAACAAGTGCCACGCCTATTATTTCGCATGAAATCTTAAAATGTTGAAGATATATTTCATATATTTTTGTCCCAAGATGAAAATAGTACTATTTTTCCAAAATTTTTCATGAACAATTCATTCCAATTTTCTTAATATATATTTTGACAGCATTTCACATGAAATGTTGAACAGAGTACCAGGCTTTAGGGCCAAAGTACGAATGGGTTGATTGATTTGTAATTTTTTTTTTTATAAAGACTCAATTTAAATAAAATGCTATTTGTATTGCATCTATTTATACATATAAATACAACTTCATGTTCTTAAAAAAATTAAGTTTCATGTGATTTTTATCGTATTTTAAGTATTTGCATTCGCTTTCGCATTCGCATTCGCTTTCGCAAAAATTCAAATGCATTATTCGTTTTCGCATTCGCATTCGCTAAACTGGTATTCGTTACATCCCCAGAATATATCTTTAAACATAGCTAAGAACACTCTCGAACAAGTAATTTTTTATTTTATTTTTAAAGAGAAGTAACAATCAGGCAATGATTGCCTACTACTACAGGGTGGGCCAAAAGAAACCAAGGGGTGTAAAAGTTTAATAACTTTTTTGTTTATTAATTTTTTTTTATTTTTTCCTTCAGATTATATAGACAACACTTAGAGAATTTATAATGGAGAGGTTCACAACTGAACAGAGAACCAGAACAATAGAATTTTATTATTTAAACCAGAGATCAATTATTTTAACGCAAAGAGCATATCGTCGACATTTTAACGTCAGAATTTCGCCCTCTGAAGCGATGATTCGTTGCTTAGTTAATCGTCATAACCAACATGGCAGCGTAAGAGATTTGCCTCGAACCTGTAGACCACGTTTAAGTCGCACTGCGGAAAATATTGAACGAGTACAGCAAAGTGTTAACGAAGCACCAGAAACATCTGGCAGAAGGCGTTCTGCTCAGCTAGAAATGTCTCGTACGTCACTACGGCGCATTTTAAAAAAAGATTTACAGTTATACCCATATAAGGTGCAATTGGTCCAAGAATTAAAACCCGCAGATCATCGGCAACGTCTAAATCTTGCAGTTAAATTTCAAGAGTTGGCCAGAAATGAAATCAACTTTATTGAAAATTTGATTATGAGTGATGAAGCTCATTTTCATTTGAATGGCTTTGTTAATAAGCAGAACTGTAGGTTCTGGGGTTCTCAAAATCCAAGAGCCATTCATCAACGCCAATTGCACCCCATCAGGTGTACAGTATGGTGTGGGATCACATCTGAAAATGTCATTGGGCCCTACTTCTTCGAGAATGAAGATGGAAGTGCTGTAACCGTAAATGGAGAGCGGTATCGGTTTATGATAGAAAATTTTTTACGTCCTGCTCTTGAAAACAGACCTGGTATGTGGTTTCAGCAGGACGGAGCCACTGCCCATACTGCCCGAGACACAATGGCACTTTTAAGTCAAATTTTTGGAGAGCGAATAATTTCTCGAAATTCGGAAATTATTTGGCCAGCGCGATCGCCAGATTTGACAGCACCCGACTATTTTATTGGGGGTTTTTTGAAGGAGCGAGTGTATGTGAACAAGCCAGAGACAATCCTTGAACTCAAGGCAAACATTGTTGCAGAAATTCGAACGCTACAGCCACAAGTTTTGAAAGATGTTATGGAAAATGCTCTAAAAAGAGCCCATCAGTGCGAAGCTGAAAACGGTGGTCATTTAAGAGACATCATTTTTCATACTTAGTGTAAAAAAATTTCCATTTTGTATATTATATAATCTGAAAGAAAAAATAAAAAAAAGTTAATAAACAAAAAAGTTATTAAACTTTTACACCCCTTGGTTTCTTTTGGCCCACCCTGTATTATAAGGAAAGGGATAGTAACAGAAAAGATAGGTGGTGAACGAATAGATAGAGGAATGCTCCTTTTTTATAGCTCTTCTTTTTGCACGTTCTTTTTTTAATAATGTAGTGCTGCAGCGCCTCTGGCGTTAGTGAGTGGTATTAATTTGTTTGAAGCTGTGTTTAGTAGCAGTTTAGTAGTTATTTTACTTCGCCGATGATTCTGCTACACAACGAAGGGTGGTGCTCTGGTGTTACATTAGGATTACACAGAAAAAAATATCATCGAAATGCAACTAACAAAACAAATTGTTAATATTTAATTTTAAAATTAACAATGATCATTATTGATATAACAAATTTAAAATTTTTGTAGTCAATTAAACTACTCAATAAAATTATTTGTTAAATTATATCATAACGGAAGGTGCACATGTAGAAGAAACAAGAAATCATGTTTTGTGTGTATTCATCATTTGCGTATTTAATAAACTGTTGCTCTTTAGCTTAGAGGTAAGTGAGTTAGTTTATTAGTCCTAAGGTTGCCGGGTCAATTCCGCTCAAATACATTTGTGTTTTTCGCAGATAAATAAAAATCGTTTCGAAGATTGTGATTGTGTATAAAAAAAAGCATTGTTAATATCAGAACCATGATACGGAAATTCAACAATTCACATTGTTAATATAACAATAACTTTAATTGAAATAACTTTGAAATCTTACAAAAATAAATGTTGAAAAAATAAATAAATTTCAACAAACTATTTGTTGGCATATTTAATTAAAAATATTTTTCGGATTTTCCTTTAACTTACAATTTCGATAATTGTATTTACAAAAATCGTTGTAGGTTCAAAATCAATTAATTATTTAATTGATATAACAAAAAAATTAATTGTATTTACAAATCATTTTTTTCTGTGTTAGTATCTCTTGAAGTCGGTATAGTTCAGTGACCAGTGACTATGCCTTCATCACTTGAACTTTTCTACAACAACTGATAGAAAGGGACAGTAATGCACATCAGAAAAATTCGTGGTGTTGTTATTTAATGATTGTCAGATAGCGGGCTCGATCCTAAAACCTTCGTTTTTGTAGTCAACGTGCTAACTTCTTCAGCTAATGCCACCCTCAAACAGGAAAACTAAATCAAAATCGGTCCAACCATTTGGTATGTACGTCGACTCGTACATACAAATAGATACACAGACACAAACTACATACAAACTTATAACACCCCTTTTTTGTCGGGAGTTAAAAACTGAAACGAAATTAGTTAAAAAGTATAGGTATATACACACATTTACAAACATTTTTAATATGTTATTAATATTTTGGTAAAAATCATTTAAAAACCGCAGATAACCCAAAAAATCTTTTTATACAAGTAGTTAAGGAAATTGTTCGAATATTCGAATATTCGACAAAAATGATTCGAATAATTTTTTATTCTAAATTGAAAATTTTTGTTCGTTCGAACAAATATGATAAAAAGTTGTTCGAATATTCGAATAATTTTTGTTCGAATGACAACACTAGTTAATACCATCTTGGGCATATGGTCTAGTTACTCCGCTCATACTTGTGCAACACCATATTATACAAATTTACTTTGTATAATATGTACTAAATAAATAAATAAATTTTTATGAAGTAAAAGTAAAAAAAAAATATGATGAACATAGAAAAATTATCTCAATTTATTTTATTCGAACGAAATGAGTATTTGAATATCCAGCTTTTTTCGATTCATTTTGTTTGAATGTACATCACTAAAACATTTTTATATAATTGTATTTATTTTATTATTCTTTTAATGGATTTTGCTATGTATTTCGAATTAGTTGGATAATTTAGTGACATTTTCCATCACATGACAGAAATAATAAATTTAAGATAAGAGCAGGCACTTCTAGCTTCATTTTCAGATGTAAAATGAATCAATATGTGCTATATTAACAAAAATCTTTGAGGTACAAAATACACATTTTGGAAATATCAACTTAAAGCAGCCTTAACAAACGTAGGTGCCTACTTTAGAATTTTGATATAATAATTTTTTTTAATACAACTTTACTTAACATTGCTTTTCAAAGCTTTGTTAAGTTTTTTTGAATACGACCCTAAATGTTTTTAATTATAGAATTTTCTATTAGAAAAAGTGGGCGTGACACCCCAAATACATACATACATACATACCTAAATATACGTATATAAAATTATCTCAAACATTATAATTGATATCAAAACAATTAAGCAAAAAACAAATATTGAAGCAGAAATTAAAATTAAAGTTTATTTATTTATACATATTATACAAAGTAAATTTGTATAGTATGGTGTTGCACAAATATGGGCGGAGTAACTAGACCATATGCCCAAGATGGTATTAACAGTATTTTAAAAGGTCTTGTGACTGACTGTACATGACCTATGCCTTCACATAGCTATGCATAGGAAGTAGCAACGTGGTTGTTAAAGTAATTCCACAAAAACCCGCAAAATTATACGATTTTCCGTGGCAGATCAGTCAACCAGTGCGGGCGAGACGAAAAACTCTCGAAGGCCAAAATTTTCTTCAACCCAGAGCTGTTCAAAACTGTTTTTTTTTTAAATTATTTGTTTAGTAAAACCGAATTAAAACATATCGTTGCCTTAATATGGAAAGGCCCTAACTCATGATTACTTTGAAATCGAGATTTTTGCATTTTTCGTTACATTAGATGTTCTTCTATCGGAATATACAAATAACTCGATTTAAAAAAAATACTGAGTTAGGGCCTTTAAATATTAAGGCAGCGATATGCTCTTTAATGCTAAAAAAAAATAAGTCACTTTATTACAAATAACTTAAGAACAGCGTCCGTGTTCTAATTAATTTGTATTTCAAGTGGTTTTTAGACAACATTTTAAGGACATTTGGTTTTAACACTTCAAACCCAAATTTTTATTTTAAGAAGACCAAACTGGATAATATTGAAATTTCGTATTTTTATTTAACGCATGTCAAAATGAATACGAATCTAAAACAGATTTTTCTTGTTGTTGCCATTGGTGGGCGTATTTAGAAATTTTTTTTCAAAGGGTGGGGGGGGGAGGGATTTTTTTATGACATGACCCTTACCGGGAATAAAAGGCTAACAGTTGGTGAAAAAAATTAGAAAATAGTATACTAACATAACAACAATGCAAACATTGACGCTCACAATTTTAGGGAGAGGGAACACTTTTCACGTGAACTTTTATTCCCGATAAGGGTAAATATATATAGGGTCAGCCAGATAACTTTCTTTTTTTTTTTGAAAATGCTATAAAAAAAAACCACTGAAGCTTCGGCTGCGTGGCACGTAGTGCAGTCCTGTTGCAACCAAATGTTGCCAATATAATGCTTCAATTTTTTTGAACAAAAATTCGTTCAACATGGCCCTATAACGATCGCCATTGACTGTAACGGCCACTCCTTGCTCATTTTCGAAAAAAAATGGCCCAATTATGCCTCTGGACCAAAATCCGCACCAAACAGTGACTCGTTTTGGGTGCGCCGGCTTTTCAATGTATGCGTGCGGGTTTTCTGTGCCCCAAATGCGACAATTTTGCTTGTCTACATACACGCCAAGATCAAAATGAGCTTCATCTGAAAAGATGATTTTTTTTTGGCAAAATCGGCATCATCTGTAAGTCGATCGCAGGCCCACTTAGCGAAGCGAAAACGCACTGGATGGTCAACCATATTCGTTCAGCGGAAGGATAAAACTAATTATCTGTCAAATCAGACATGAGCTAAGTGTTACCATTCACGAAATAAGCACTAGTTGAAAAAAAACGTTAGATGGCGGACCCTTTAATGATACTCACATTTTTTATTACAATTGAAATATATAAAATTTATAATTTTAACAAAAGGTTGCGATTTCCAAGGATGTCAATTTTCAAAAATTTAATTAGCAAGTAGGCACTGAAAGAACATGATTACTTCTTAGATTATGCATCAGAAGGCTGTGGCGGGTGTGACCTTACAAATGTCAGTCCTTACAAAATTATTATTTTAAGGAAATATTCTGTAAAATTTTGCGTATAACGCACACACTACTGCCTAGAAAAACAAATTTTTCCTTAAAAAAAAAAATCGTGATTACTTCCTAGAATGTCCATCAAAAGGCTGTGGTGGGTGTGACCTTACAAGACCCAGTCCTTACCGAATTATTATTATTTTGAGGAAAAATATTTTTGCGTAGAACGCACACACTACAACCAACAAGTACAAATTGTAAGAGCTTTGAAAGCTGTTTACTTCAAATACAAATGTCAGAGCATATGTACCCCCATGGGAGTCTGTTATGGACTACGGGTGTGGCAACCCGGGGGCCCCAGCTAGGTTAATGTAGCCTTTTCCGCTGGCGGACCTTTGGCTCATTAGCCGTAAAACTTATGTGCTACTACCCAATCTCTGAATATAAGCAGAGTAACGGATGTGCACATATTTATAAAAGGAAAACAAATATTGTAAGCCCGTTGTTGTCAGCTAGGTGCAGCGTCACCTAGAACTGCCCTTGAGTTCAAAAGACGATAGAAGTGAAGCCCTTGTGGTGGAACTTCGAGGTCTAACCAGAGGCTACTTCTGGTACCACGGGTGCCGGTTGCCCGACAGCTGGGCTGCTTAGAGATAAATGCATTGCGGTTGTCAAAAATTCTGTGCTAAAATGGCTTTTCGTCCTGGATACGACCCCAGGACACTCTCACTTTTTAGTGTCGGGTCTTAGTAGGCGCAGAAGTTTTGGTGGCGAGCTTGCGTTCTTCTCGCGTGAGTGGTCCTCGCTGCTCTGAAGTTTTGAGTGCATGTAGCGGTCGTCAGTTTCCTTTGCCAAAAAGCCGAGTTCGTCCTACCCCAAAGGGGTAGACCCGTACGGGGTTAAAGGGATGATTTTGGTAAGTGTGGAGTAGGCACTGGTTATTTGGCGACACAGGCTTGCGTTCTTTATGGATGAGTGGTTAGCTGTGCCGGCAATGGTTGAGGAATTTTCTTGGGGACCTCGCTTAGGTGTATACACAACACCTAAGCGTGGAAGCCGGAGAATTATCGTGGTGGTTGTGGTTTGCTACCAAACATCGCTGGGAGAATAGTCTTGGCTTCCCAGTGTTAAATCAATGCTAGTGGTTGGTGTGACGCGGTCAGCCAGACACTGTTCTAGGTGCTGTTGCCATTCAACAGAGCTGCTATGGGCACGGACATAGCAGCAGAGTTTAGATAGCTCAAATTACCTCAGCAAGGTAATTGAATATAATACAGGGATAACTATATTCAAAGATTGCAACCTATGTGCCTTATGGAGTGGGCCATAGGTTCATTCTGAAAGGGTGCATGGGGGCGTTGGTCTGGCGTCTAACCCACACCCGGTGCTCTGGCACACGTGAGATTAGGCCGTAACGGCAGGTACTCACGTAAAGCGATTGCACATCTGCCTAGCGAAACAAATTTTTTCTTAAACGTGACAGGTGCGACCTCTTTCTGTAATGGTCGCGAAAGTGCCTCCCCCCACCTACTCATATACGAGATTGCGTCATGACAAGAGCCTAAGTTGTGTCTGAAGTTTCGCAATAATCGGTTGGGCAGAATGAAGTAAGTTTATTGAAGTAAGTTTAAATGTAGAACTTAATCTAAGTGGGCATTGCCCTGCTCACATTTGTAAATTAACGATCTTGTCACTTTAAGAGCCCAAGAGTAAAGTGTCACAAGTATATTCTTAGCAGAACTTTGTGAAATATCATATTGAATTTTAGTGGGCGTAGCCCCACCCACTCTTAAAATTGCGATTGCATCATTGTAGGATTTTAAAGCGTCAAGCAAGTTTTTTAAAAATTAGAGAAGTCCGAGTCTATTAAATTGAGGAATAAATTTTAGTGGACGTGGGTCCGCCTGCTTTTTAATTTTTTTTAATGGTGAGAAATTCAAAATTGAGTAGAAACGATTTTATTTTAGAGAAGCCCTTTAAATGCATCAAATATTTAGTGAAAAACTTGCAAAATAATTTAAGATTTGGGTATATACATATTTATCGATATATATACATACATACATATATGCACAGTATATATAATCAACTTATTGTCTACCTCATTTCACTTAAAAAGATATTATATAAATTTTTTATTCATTATATTTCTTTTATTAAAATATTTTTTTTTGTATTTGCCTGAGCTTCACCAAATTTAATCAGTTTTATTTAGCTCAAATCAAACTGTTTTAATAAATATATAATTTATAATAATCTCTTGATAAAGAAATAAAAATAAACTCTAATTATTTCCACGCTTTTTCCAACAAATTAAAATGTCTTAAAATGATCAAAAGAAATATGATCGCATAAATAAAAGTTAAATTAAAAACATACAATAAAATTCATTATTTATTATTCTAATTTGACATGCATTTTCTCTTAACTTCACACTCTTTCTCTCTGTCTCTGTTGATCGCTATACAATTTCATTTCAACTGTAGATCATAATTTCATGGTAATACAAACCGAAAAATATGCATGATTATTAAAACATCGTCTTCATAATATGAACAGTGTTCATGCGAGTATTTGTAACTTAATTCATAAGCTAGAGATGATGATAGAGTGAGGAAAAAAGCAATTTTGCTGAAAAATTTTTTAAATTTTTTTAGGCAATATTATTGAGTACTTTATTGCTATTATTATTGTCGTTTTTACTTATATTGTCAGAAAAATTGTGAAATATATATTTTTTTTAATATTGTGCAATATATTGAATAGTGCGGAGCAAAATCAATAATTTACACAATATTATAGAAAATGTATATTGCGCAATTTTTCTTACAATATACATATATGTGGAACAAAATCAATAATTTGCACAATATTAAAGAAAATGTATATTGCACAATTTTTCTTACAATATTAGGTAAAAGCAAACAAAAGCTACACATGTGTATTAAAGAAATTTCAAAATTGATTTTTATAATAATAAAATAAATAATTTTTAATTAATTAATTTAAGAAATATAAAAACAATGTTTAGTGATGTACATATGTACCTGCAACAAATATTGTACAATGTTGTTAACACAATATAAATGAAAAGGCTTTGATTTTATCCAAAATATATTGTGCCATATACCAATATAATATATACGCAGGCAATTTTATTGTACAATATCAATTATTGCACAATATTATTGGAAGTGTGTGTGTACCTTACTAGCCGTCCACATGACCAATAATCCTGCCAATTATTAACGTTGCAAGAAAAATTGCGTAATTTACATTTTTTTAATATTGTGCAATTTATTGATTGGTATGGAGCAAATCAATAATTTGCACAATATTAAAGAAAATGTATATTGCGAAATTCTTCTTACAATAAAGGTTTAAAATAAACAAAAGCAACAAACACATGAGTGTCAAACAAATTTTAAAATAGATTTTTTGTGATACATTCAAAATATAAACGAATTAAATTATTTTTAATTAATTAATTTAAAAAATAGAAAAATAATGTTAAGTGATGTGCCTGCAAATAGTTATTGTACAATGTTGTCAACACATTACAAAATATTTTTTTGCGCAATATAAATGAAAAGACTTGATTTTATTTAAAGTATATATTGTGCCATATACCAATATAATATACACACAGACAATTTTATTGTGCAATATCTATTATTACACAATATTATTGCCGTTCACACGAGCAATAATCTTGACAATTATTTCCATTGTAAGAAAAAAATTTCAATATAATTGTGCAATATAATTTTAATATTGTGCAACTTATTGATTTTCTCCACACTAATCAATATATTGCATAATGCTAAAAAAATTTATATTGCGAATTTTTCTTGTAGAATAGTGAGTCCTTAAATGATTTCCTTGTACCCACTTTATCAACTTTGATTAAAACACTTTGCACTTTACATCTTTCGCTCTCTCACATTTCCTCGTGTTGCACTGACATTAAACACATGTATGGCGTTTAATATCAGTTCATATTGTATATCTGACTTAATCTGTAATTTTCGTCATATCATGGCATTGCAATTAATTTAAGGAAAAAAAAAACACTCACTCACGAAAGTAAGCGCGAACGAATGAAATTTATTTCTATTACCATATATTTTTTTCTTTGACTACACTGTACAACACAGAAAAAAAATTAAATTAAAAGGACAGATCTAAGAAAGAAAAAATAAGCGTACATTGCCATTTTGAAAATGTATACCTGAAATCAAAAGGGCACTGAAATTACCCTCTCTTCTTTATCATATGAATCGGCTTATAAGATCCTAAAAACTTTGCATTCAAAGCACTTCTAAGTAAAATATTACGAGCAATGTTTTTGTGAAACAATTTAACCCTCTAAATCTTCGCTTTAGTGGTCTTTTTTGTCCCCTTCGTAAAAGAGCACAAAAAAGTAACCCTTAAATGGGAATATAGGTCATTAAAATATTTTAGAGAAATATTCGCCTTAAAATTCTGCTATAAGACGGTGAATACATTTTGGGTATTCAAACGGTAGTGTTAAAGTCATAACGTCATAATGTTCTAAACTTTTAAATTAGTTTAAAATACGACTGCTGTGAGCAACCCGTCATATTTTAGTGTATTAGTTGAAACATAAACAATATGATACAAAACAAATGAGAAAAAAATATTACAAAAATTAAATAATATTTTGTACGAATATGCAAAATTATGAGAAAATTATTTAACGGCTTCTATCTGTTTCCGCAAATTATTTGCGAATTTTTGCAATATGTAAAACAAAATTTTTTCGAGCACAAATCGAGGTCAAATCCTTTTAAAATTTTAAGGCTTTGGAATTTATTTGCAAATTTTCTTAAGTTTTGATAAAACTTATTGCTCTTGTGTGTAATTTTAACAAACTAGGATTGAATCAAGCCACATCATTGTCTGATTGAAGTATTTTTGTTGTTGCAGTTTCACACTTTCGGCAACTTTTATTTTATATCACACTTTGCTATCATTTCATCATCTCATTTTCATCATTTTCATTTTCGCGAATTTTTCCGATTTTTTGGAATTTCTTATATCTTTAGGTATTTATGTGTTATTTTAGGGCTTGCCTTTTTACCATTTTGCCGATTTTTAATACATCTATCTATTTGTGCGAATTTTTATAATTTAGTAAATTTTCTGCGATTTTTGGAATTTCTTAGGTCTTTAGGTATTTGTAAGTAATTTTGGAGCTTGTTTGCAATTTTGCAAATTTGTTGCAAATTTTTGCAATTAAGGTGATTGTTCCCAATTCTTTGTTTTTTTTAACAATTTTAAACTTTTTTTTTAATAAGTGTCAGACTTAAATATATTTTTGATGTCACCAAGTTTTTGCGAATTTTCGTAATTGCGGATTTTTAAAAGTTTTTCGCATTCCTTACAATTTAAGCATTTTTTTAAATAAATTTTTGGTTTTTTTCAATTAAAAAATTATTTGCGAATTTTCGCAAATTTTTTACACGTGAGATAATTTTTGATTCATAAAATCTACTGCGTTTGCTCGTTTACAGTTTTTGAGGCTTTGGAAATTTTTTGAAGATATTCGCATTTTTGCAAGTTTTCGCGATTTAGATGCTGTAAGTCTATACTCGAGTTATTACTTTTTTTTTGCGTTCATTATATAGACCAGCTTTGGGAAATTGTTTCCATTATTTCAATCCCTTGCGAATTTTTATATTTTTTCCAATATATAACGATGTGAGTAGAAATTTGCTAAAGAAAAATGCCACGTATTTAAACGTAAATGGACATTTTGTCGAAAAAGAAAAGTAAAAAGCAAAATAATTAGTTATGACAGCAACAAATACATAGAGTGGAGAATTGTATTAATATAGTACTCCTTTTATATGAAAGAAAATAAAAATAATTTTAAACTGGTTTAAAATGTTAGGACTTCATGACTTTATGACACTTAGGACACCCTTGTGAATACCCCAAGTATATCTCAAAATCAAACTTACAGATCAGTTATGAGTGTAAACTTTAAATGCATACTACGGTTAATTTTGTACTTATTCACCACCATCCAGCTTTCATCAGTTTAAGTAGAACTTGCAGCCTTATTGTATTCAGAAGCTTATATTAGAATTTTATGGTGAATGTTTTTGTGGAATATTTTAAACCATTAAAGGTTATATGACCTCTTTTTGACGGAAGGGTACAAAACAGATCCATACGGAAAAGAGTTAGAGGGTTAATATAATCCATAAAAATATTCCTTGTAGGATTTTAGATAAAACTTATCAACACATTCTATACCTAAGATGTAAGGGTGCATAAATACAAAATTAACCCATAAACTCACTTCAAGTTTTTGGCTCATTTCCCGTGTTAATGTGCCATTTCGGACTTTGATGATTGGCTGACTTACAGTAGAATTTTATTGCGAATTTATTTGTAAAATATTTCAACATACTGTATCCGTTTCTAAGGGAACTTTTGTGCCCCGCATCTTCGCAAGGCTCAAAAATAAACACACGGAAAAAATTTATGGGGTTAAAATGTTGCACCAAAATGTTTCTTGTAATATATTACTCAGACGTACTGAATATTTCCTTCAGTTAAATGAAATTAACCAAATGTGCAAAAGAGTGGCAACTTCAACCCCCTATTATAAATACGTTGAGACTTTCGAAGTATTAATAAAAGATTTTTTCTTTTTTGTTTTGGTATCCTCTACCAGTTTCAGTTGTAAAAATTTTATTATTTTTAAAAAACTTTAATTTTGTCGTACAGTGTTATTTTAAAGAAAAAATAAAGAGAAAACGCATACGAATAAGCCGTCAATTTAATTTTTTTTCGGCTGCCGAGCATTTTGGCTGTTCCTCTTGTTGCTGCACAATATCCCAATTAATATTTAAGTAACGCTCCTGAGGCCACAATTAGTTTTATACTCGCGCACTTCTTATCCAACCATTTATACGTGGACGATTTGGACAGTTTAGAAAGGAGTGTAATCTTTAGATGATAGATACGAACTTAGAAAAAAATTGCTTATGTACAAGTAAAAACATCAATATTAAAGTGAGAATAGTTTAGTCGAATATTTGCACGATTTTATTTTATAAGAAAAAAATTTATTTTCGAAATTTGATTATTTTTGTGATAAGTTTATGTTAAATTTACTTAAGCGAAATTTTTTCATAAATGTTTATAATAAAATAGATAAATATAATATAAAAATTATATCAATAAATTTTATTCTTAGAATATTTTTCGTAGTTTTTCCGGAGTTTGAACATAAAACAGAAATATGAAAACAGTGGGAATACAGACAATTCGGAAATAGTTTGATCGAATATTTGCTCGATTTAAAACAAAATTGTTTTTGAAATTAATTTTTATTTTAATTGAAATTTTTTCATAAATCGATATAATAAAATATATAAATATAATATGTATAAAAATTCTTTCAATAAATACTATTGTTAAAATATTTTTCGGACTTTCGAAGTGTTCTTTTTTTCGGAGTTGAAATTTTCCTCAAGAGTTTTTGTTTTAAGCTTTCGTTAACAGTGATTTGCTTACCTACTTTTAACTAAATCTCGGGTTTGATGAATTTTTTCGAATTTTTTGAAATTTATAATTTTTTAATCGATATCGAAATTCTTAAAGTTTATTAAATTATTAAAAATTTGCTTCTATTTAATATATAATTTTTCTTATTGTCTAATATATGTTTATGTATGTATAGTGATTTAGTGTGTGTATCTATAGTTGTTTTCATATTAAAAATTTTTCGAACTCGAATTTTTTTTAAATTTAAAATTTTTTTAAAAGCCAAATTTTAAATGCATTTCTTTTTAAGCAAAATTTCCAGATAAATACGTTACACTTAAATTTTCGAATTTTTGTGACATTTCTACTACACTTTCTTGGCCTCAATGTTTAGTGCATTTGAGTTTGAAAATTTTCGAATTTTGATTTCTGGAAAAAATTTTTAGTCTTTAGTGCATTGTTTGTGATAATTTTGGAAATTTTTTTAATATTTTTCAACTGTGTTTAAAAATTTTTATCTTGATTTTTGCAAATTTTCGAATATTTTCCAGTTATCAGAATTTTTAAATATATTTCGAAATTTCAATATTTTGACAAATTTTTTTGGACATTTTGTCAATGTATTTGTACGTAATTTTAAAAGTTTGTACGGAATTTTTCAGTTATTCGGGATTTTATTTTTTTTCAAAGTTTCAATATTTTTTAATTCTTTATTTTAAAAAACGCTTGAAATCTTTTATTTTTATGAGTTTTAAAATTTCCATTTTGCAAACTCTTAAATTTTCAGCTAATATTTTTCTTTCAAAAAGTATTAAAATAATTTTCCTTTGTTGCTTTTTGGATATTATATACCCAGAGCTTTGAGAATTTCCGAATATTTTTCGGTTATTTTAAACTTAAAATCATTTTCGAATTTCGAATATTTTTAGTGTCTTATTTTTCAAAACGTCGAGATAAATGATATTTTTGGTTGAAATTTGACTTCTGTTGTTATGTTTTAATTTCGATTTATGCCTCCAATGAATTCATATATTTAAGTATCTGCCATTTGCTCCATAAACCGTTCTGACATTCATAACCAGATTTAACTTTATTACATTATCACTCTCAATCTGCTACAAAGGCAAATGTACAAATTTATTTCTGTAAAGTAAATTTGTATTGCCTGGTGTGTATAATTTCTTATTAGAGCAAATTTGTTTAAGAAACTTTATTAAGATCTCAAGAATTTAAGTGATGCCCTCTTCATACCGACATGTTCACAGTGGGGCGCAAAAGGTGTGAAATACCTGCTGGGTTTTTAGTGCGCTGTTAATAAGAAGCACGCGGTATTCTATGTGTAGTTCTTTCAAGCCCATCAAACATAAAGAAACCTGTGCACAGAGATACTGAAAGTGCAATTGTCTTTGGGCCAAGAGGAAAATGAATTAAAAATTTTAAAAAAGAAAAGAGAAGAAAAGAAAAAGATTATCATGGCCTACAACTGTGTAACTGAATATCATAAAAGTACGTTTAGTACAAATATATGACGCCGACAAAATTTATTTAAAGTAAAGAGGCTGACAGAGTGAATGCTTTTGGTACTTGTAGTTGCTGTAAGAGATGAACTTAGTGAAGGACAAAACCACCATTTAGATATTTGATGTTTATATAAGACATATTTGTACCAACTAGACTTTCTAAAATTGTGATGCTATGTAACCCTTTGATCCGACTTTAAGTGGGAAAACAATTACGGAAACCACCTGTAGGCTAAGGTCTCTACACAAATGTGATTGTTTGATTCTCTAGGGTTGGTATTTCGTAAAAATTACAATTACAGTGGCAGCTCTATCGAATTGGATATTTATTACTTAAACAGACGCGGAGCAGAAAACAAGCATACACAAGCTAATTAAACCACTGTAGAGAGAAAAATTTACCTTTTTCTTGCAAAAATTATAGCACACATTTTTTTACAGCGCGTTCGAAAATTAAAATTTAATTTCGAATAAAAGCAAAAATATTTAATTTTATTTATTTAAAAAAAAAATACATACAAAAACGGTTGAATAATATCTATTAAAATATTTTCGACAATTCGAACTTATTTAAAATAGCCAAATTTATGCTTAATATTAATTTAAGGATAATACCATTATACTATTTATTTAAAAAAAATTGGTTCAAAAATGCTATAATAAATATTAAAATATATTCGAAAATTCGAACTCAAATAAAATTATGGAATTTATGCTTAGTATTGCTTTTACAACAATACAGTAATAAAATTAAAATTTTCAAAGTATGTTCGAAAATTCGAACTTAATTTCGAACTTTTTTATTAATGTTACATACTAATTTGAAGTGAGTAATGCAAGAAAATTAAGCTTTTATTTTTTTTTTATATATTCGAAAATTCGAACTCAACTAGAATTATCGAACTTATTATACTTTTTATTGCTTTTGAAACACAATACCATAATGAAATAAAAATTTTCAAAATCTTTTCGAAAATTCGAAATTAATTTCGATTTTTTTAATGTTAAATACTAATTTGAAATAAAAAATATAAGAAAATATATCTTATAAAAATATTTATTTATGAAAGCAAAGCTAAGCAATATCTTTTATTTGGATTAATTGAAGCAATTTCGAAACGAAATATAAAATATTAAATTTTTTTTAATTTAAAAATATACCCTTTGGTTTTTTATATATGTGACGCGCAAAATGGAAAGGGACCTAAGGGTAAAAACCGGTTTTGTTCAGGAGAGCCATTTTAAAGATTTAAATACGTATATCTTTGGTGTACCATCACATCATAAAACGCGCATATCTCTGGGAGGGAATACTTTTGGGGCATGGGATCGGTCTCATTCGATGCTCAGATGTTGTCTACATCAAAAGAAAAAAAAAAGTGAAAATTGATTTTTTTTACCCTTAGTTCCCTTTCTCTATGCGCTGTCACATATAGAACTATGTAGTGTTATTGTAGAGAAAGCATGTATGTATGTACGAAAACGAAAAATTTTAAATTTTCATAGAAAATATATTTAGTAACACTTTTGATTACCCTAGATTTCATTTTTCAAATCGTAAGGCATATTCGAAAATTTGAATTAATTTCGAATTTTCGAACTTACATTTAATATTAATTTTACATTGATAAAACATATATTTTTTACTTTTCGCTATCAAAAATAGTAATTTACTGATTTCTGCCTGATTTTCGAAAATCGAGTTTTCATCATATCTCTCGCTTTTTAAGACCACGTTTGGGATGATTTTCATATGACTGTATGTATGTATGTCCGTGTACGAGTGAATGTGTGTGTATGTATGTAAACCTTTAATAACTCTGTGGCAAAAAGGAACAAGTGCTTAAGTCGACTTAAGCTAAAAATGAGATAATAACGCTATCATTAATTTCCAACTTAAAATGAGACCTGAGTAATATTTAACTTAAGTGTTTTTTTAAGAAAGTTATACAGAAACTACTTCTTGCCTATTTTATTTCAATATGCTATTTCTTTTGGAATCATAACCTGACTTTCTTTCTAATATATTCTAAATTTATATTTGAAAGCCTTCGGAAACGAAATTACGCCTTTCTAAAGGCATTGACTTCACTTGGACTTCGTGATGTTATGCACCGATTCGATCTGGTAGAATTTAAAAATTTTGGAAAAAATCTGTGGAGTTTCCAGCGCTTTGAGCTTTAATTTTTTTTAAATTCATAATACATTTTCTAAAGTTATGACAAGATCACCCAATGGATATAATCACCTTAAATATTCTCCAAGTGTATGAACAAAACAATAAGAAGAATAAGTCAAAAGATTCATTAATTTTCATAAAATATTTTTCAACTTTCAACGAACAAACTCCTGCTGGCTGTGAAAAGTAAAAGAATAAAAAAACTTCACTTGTTTTTCTTCTCTTTTTAACAATATTATTACACAGGTGAGATTATTTTTCTTTTTTTTTGTTTTTGTTACAAAACTTCTGTGAAACTGTAGAAAATTCTTAAAGGCGCCTGGACTCAACATTTTGATTAATGATTTAAATTTCCTTAAACAGTTTTTTGGTTACATTTTTTCGGGAAGCAAGTATTCTTAAAAACTAAATATAATTCAGTTTTTAGCACTCGAAACTTGTTTGTTTCTGCTATGTTAAGGGAAAATGGAAAATGTTTAAATTAGTTTTTAGTGTATGAAAGCATATACATACATACTTCTTTTAGATTTCAAGGTGTTCTCTTTGTAAGCATTTGAAATAATTATTTCAAAACGGAAATTAAGTTGTCATTTAAGAATTTGAGGGTGTTAATTTAATAATTTATAAAAAAAAAATTCTTTTGTTTTTGTGTAATGCATTAGATAATACGAGTAGTCGTGCATTTCTTTTACAATGAATTCAAATGAAAGTATACCATCATTAATGTGTTATAAAGTCTTTATTAAAAACAAGGAAAATTCCTTAAGACAAGTGGAGGCGTTGGCTGTACAAGATGTAGCAAATAAATAAAAAGATATTACAAGTTATTCTTACAGTGGTAATTCAGACAATTTTGAATGATAATGTTGAATATTTCCTTCAATAATTATTGGACAGATTAAAAGGTTTTTATTTTTTTTTTTTTTATTAAAAAAATTTAAAGTACATTGAAAACCAGGGCATGTATTCAACAATTTCATGTAAAATCCGACGAGGAACATTTTTGTGCAAAATATTAACCCTGTACATAATCACCGACTGCCTGGGCTTTTCTGCCCCAAATAAGTACTTTAAGTTAGGCAAGAACGATTAAAAATATTTAAAAAAAAATATTTGCTATTTCATTCTACTATAAGTCTCTTTGTACATTAAAGTTCGAACTTCAACTTAATCTACACAGAAAAAACTAATTTTCCATTTCAAACACAAAATTCTCTGAATCAAATATTAATTTTTTCAATTTAGGTCCTGCAAAGAAATTTGTAAATTCAAATACAAAATTTTGTAATAATTTGTTTGAAAAAAACCCCGATTTTTTCAATCAAAAAATTGTTTGATTCAATAAAATTTTTTTTTATGAAAATAAAAAGCAAATAAAACAAATAACTACTATTTTTTACAGTATGCAATTTCTATATTGGAACAGAAATCTTCTCTTAAGGCGGTTTCAGACTATAATACAAGTATTAATACTTTTGTGGAAAATGCAACTCTGACATGTTGAGTTGTTATTGTTTTTTGAAATTTTTTAAACAGAAATTAGATCAGGGAAGCATTTTCGTCAAAAGTATTAATACTTGTATTATTATAGTCTGAAACCCCGCCTTTAACAATTTTGTTACAAATGTTACTTCATACTAATTGTATGAACTAGAATTTTTCACTCCATACTGTTTTGTGTAAAACCAAATGTCTTTGGGATGAGTCGAACCTGCAATCTCTTGATTGTAATAAACTAACGTACTTACCACTCAGCTAAAGAGCAAATTGTTTTTACATACGCAAATAATAAATACACGCAAAACATGATTTCTTTTGTTTCTTCTAATCTAAAAATAACTTTGTTGAGTAAAAAAAAACAAGCCACGATGTTTTTCGGCTTCTTGTCCGAATGCACACGAGCATTCAAAGAAACCAACAACATCAGCACATGACCACGTTGAGTCAATCAACAAGCAAGGAAAACACCAACACAAACAAATGAAATTAAATGATGCAGTTTTTTTTCCATAAAACAAAATTAAAACAAATAATTTACTGGAACAGTAAAAATATTTACGGAAACTAAATTTTATTTAAAAACACACGTTTGTTTTGAAATTTTTTTGGGAATAATTTTTTCTGTGTAGGGTAGCCAGATATTGAGTTAGCAAAAAAAGTACACCAAAGGAAAAAAAGCAGTATTTTTAAAATAAAAAAGTACATATGTGTTTTTATTAAAAAGTCCTTAAATTCATTCAATAACGTAAAATAACATATTCTTTACTAAAGAACATAAAAATGAGATCGTAAATATTATTTGCAACAAATTAATAACTTAAAATTGGTCATTTTTCTAATTGTATTTAGAAAACGAACTTAATTTGAACAAGTTTATATTAATATTTATAATACTAACAGCCTACTTCGATAAATTATTTAAATATCAATTCATAAAAGGTATTCACATCAGTTTTTTTTTTTGTTGAATTTAAAAACTCAACTTTAGGTGGAATTTTTTTTACTGTGTTTGTTGTAAAAAATTTACATTTTTCCATTTTTCCAACAAGAAAAAAACTGATGTGAATACCTTCATATTTAAAAGTAATTTTTCCATACAAAAATTAATGAAAATCGACATTTAAATATGAATTGATATTTAAATAGAGTTGGTGAAATTGGCCTTGAATATCACTTGTTTGTATTGCATTTCGGTTTGGTTGCTTACTCTGCAGCCACAGGTTCAATAAATGGCTTTCAATTTCATTACACATATTGTGTGTCAAAATACCTTGAAATTGATAGCTGTGACACAAATTGATAATAAATTTTTTTTAATGCCAACGACGAAGAAACAACTTAAATTTGTAGCTTAAATCAATGTGTGCTGTGACCAGCCGTTAAAATTGAAAATTAAGTACCCATTTAAATGGATAGGTGAATTTGAAATCAATCTAGTTTTCAATTTAAAAAGTTTGATTGTGCTAGTGAAAAAAGTGTGAGTGTATTGCAAATTGAATGGAATTGAAAGTCAAAATTGAACATGTGGCCCCTAAGCTATATAATTATTAAATCATTATATTAAATTTTTTTAATGGTTCAAAAATTTTAAAAATATTTATCATTCTTTTGTGTGTGGCAAAAAATTCCATTTTTCCCATTTTCAGTTTTTAAAAAGTTAAAAAACTGGGTAATTTAAAAAGGTAAGTCGTCACAACTGGCGATATTTTGATTCTCATATAAAATACATGAAAAATACTTCGAGTTGTTGCCACACAGAAAAAATTATTCCCAAAAAAATTTTAAACAAACGTATGTTTTGAAATATAATTTAGTTTCAGTAAATATTTTTTACTGTTCCAGTAAATTATTTCTTCCAATTTTATTTTATGTAAAAAAAAAAACTGTATAGAATGAAAATTATCTATATCTATATATAATCTATATATAAATAGGCAAGTGAAAAAAGTTAAGAGCCATTTTAACTGACTTAAACTCAACGTATTCGCTTGATTTTTTTTTTTTTGTTGATAGATTATCAATAGGAGCAGTGCAGAATGTATTTTTTCTTCTACATTTTTGTGTCTAAGATAGTTAAAAACAGTTAAGAATATTAGCCAATCATAAAGCCATGATCTCTCTTTCTCTCTTAATTTGCTAAAAAAATTACAACAAAAAACTCAAAATTAACTAAATTAAATTTGGCTTGGCAACTCCGTGAATACTCAGAAGCAGTGATGGGAAATGAGATTTGCATTTCTGTATCAAAAACAATTTTTTTGAGTACTTTTTTTTTAACAAAAAATTGTATAAAATTAATTTACAAAGAAATAAAAATGAAACACAAAGCATATGGATAGGATGATTCTAAAAAAAATTGTTTGTTTTTCTCAGAACCAGGTTTCAAACTTTTGTTTGGTAAAAAATAGGCCTATTAAAATATCAGCTCATAATATTAATGGTGAGATGGTCCGTTCGATTTCCCATACGATTTACATGGTATAAATTGATTTTATTTATTCTGATTGTCATAAGTAAAGAACGGAATGTCCTACAATAAACTTCTTGGTACGCTTTTGTAGAAAATTGAATTGATTTTTTTTAGAATCACCCTAATATGCATACACACATACATATGTATGTATGTATGTACTCGTTCATAGGTACAAGTGCTAAAGTTATAACAAGAAGTGTTTTAAGATTTCAATAAATCTTAGGCCTGGTTAAGACTTGATACTGTTGGAACATAAAGTATGTTCGTTTGTTTTGTTTTCATGACATTTTTTAAGAGAAAATCCTTTCGACATTTACAGAGGAGTGAGGTATAGACAAAATTCGGTAAGCTACTGTCGATTTACCTGGAAACATGTATTCATCTAATGCGTTTTTAGTTTTAGCATCGGTAGGCCAAAAACTGTATATACAGACCTGTTCTGCAAATTATGATATGTCAAATTACGGTGATTTCAAAAAATTAATAAAAGCTAAGTTATTGCTTTTGTAAATTTCACGATTTATGGTTTATACATGACTATAACTTAAAATACAATAAATACCCACGAACAAGTCAGCTATTAGTAGTTTGTTTTTAACGCCACCGTGATTTAAATCACCGTGATTTTTAGAACAAGCCCGATATTTTCTGTTGTTTGTTCTGTTTGTTTTAATTCTTCCAAATCAGCCAATGCTCTATATTGATTGTTAATATTTTCAAGATTTTGCTTTTTCAACTTCTGTACCACAGAAAATATCATTGAAAGAAATATGGTTTTTATTTACATATATTTAATTGTGAAGGGTTACAATTTTCTAAAATATCTTTACTAATAAAGTTTCGTGCCATTTGTCGAAAAAGAAATTGAATTCTTGGCAAAAATATATGTGTACGCGCGTCTTCTGACTGTATTTCTGGTTTGGCCGAGAGAGTATCAAATGTATTGCGGGAGTACTACGGTACTTTTTCAAGTCAAATAGTATCAAAAAAGGTACGATTGTACCAACTTTTCCATCACTGCTCAGAAGGAAATACTTATTTTATTTGTTCATTCTATTCTTATTTCCATTTTTGTATGTACTTAAACGATTATTGCTGAAACTAATAAAATTTGGATATTTAAATAACGAGTAAGTTAAATACATTACGATACTGTATTATTTTTCTTTACATGCTTAAAAATAATGGGCAATAACCATAGACAAACATTAAAGTCGGTTCTTTTTAGAGACAACTTAAATTTTAACATCTGTTGTTAGCTTTCTTTCAACTATAGTCAAAATTAGAACCGGTTTTAAGTTGAATCAGCTTTAAGAGGGTGATGAGTAAAATCTTGAAAATTTTGCATGCAATTTGGTATGAATAATAAGCAAGTGGCACCTCTGAACAGCTGACAGAATAAAAACGACAAAAACTTAAATGAAATAGAATCCATTTTGGAGAAAAAAAGTTGAAAAACATAAACCGGAGAAAAAATGAACATCAAAACCGTTTCTATTATTTATTTGGAAGGCTCACATTAATAGATACAACTATTAAAGACCGGAGTAAGTACGGTAATACATTTTATTAGAAATGAAGAAATATATGACATTTTATCTGAGCGGTTTCTATTATTGCAATACTGGTTGAATTTCAACCACTGGGCGAACACTAACTAGTAAAGTAAAATTTGTAAAAAAAAAAATTTAGATTTATTTTTTTTTATTTAAATTTGTTATTTTCAGTTAAATTTATTTTTATATACTGTAAAAAAATTTGTCTGATTTTTTTAAATTTTTTGAGTTAAATTTATTTTTATATACTGTAAAAAAATTTGTCTGATTTTTTTTAATTTTAAAAAATATTTTATTTTTTTTAAAGATTTTTGTTTGCGGTTTTCAAACTTATTATGTTTGCATATTGGGATTCTCAATATAGTATTAAGAGTCTTACTATAAGCATACGGAGTTTGTTAGCTAAATTAAAAATTTTTTTAGGTTGAAGTCTACTGACGAGTTCCAAAAGCGGTAACGAAATGCTTAACCATGAAAACAAGCCAATTTTTTAAAGTAAAAAAAAAACAGTTGAACCTTTCATTTGATTCAGTTATTTTTTTTCAGATAAAACTTTTACTAATTTAAAAAAAAAAAATTTAAGAATTGTTATTGATTCAGTTAATTTATTTTCTGATAATACGAAAAATTTTAGTGAATGTGTTTGTAAGTTATAAAAAAAAAAATTTGCTGAATAATACAAACAAAATCTGCAAAAATGATTTTCTGTTCCTATTAATAAATTTGACTGAAAATATTTTGAGTTTCAGTTAACTTTTTTCTCTAATGCCATAATAATTTAACTAAAAATAAAATTTTTTTCCAGTTAAATTTTTACAAAATTGTTATCAGAATCTACAAATTTCTTTGTAGGTCCGCATTTACACAAAATATTTACTGATTCAATGAATTTGGTTACTGAAAACGAAATTTAGTTTTATCTGTGCACAAATTCGTTGTAATTGGAAACAATTTTAATAAGGCTCTTCAAACTATGTGATTCTTTCTGCACAAAAACAAAGTTTTTAAAGATGCTAAACAGAAAAAAAGTACAAAAGGCAAAAAAAAAAATATTTTAGCGTACTTTTTCAGGAGTTATGCAGACAACAGTACATTGACTAAAAAAAAGTACGCATACTGCTGAAATAAGTACGTCTGGCTAGCCTAACTTAATCCCTAGAAATAAGTCAAAACTTATAACTCATCCTAGGGTTAATTTATATTATGGCTTATTTGTGACGTTTAAGTGGATATAAGGATATTGGTGTATTGAAACACTTATAGTAAAATTTTAAGAAGAATATTTTTTTTTTGAATAGTTAACCCTTTAAAACTCCGTTTAAGAGGGGTACATATTTGGCTCCTCTTTTGCTATATGAACAAAAATTACCCATGCGTAGCGGACTTGGAAGGTTAACATATTCTACGAAATTGTTTGTTTCTCTTAAGATTTTAAACAAAACTTCTGAACACATTTTGTATCTAGAATGCATGTATGGCAAAGTACAAAATTAACCCTCAAAAGGCGTGACAAAATTTGGCGTATAGGTCATATTTTGAGCTTTGCTGTACTTAGATACTTTCAACAGAATTTTATGGAGAATAGTTCTGTAGAATATTTTAAGCTACTTAGGGTTAAATTTTTGGATCAATAATTACAAAAATTACCCATACGGAGCGGATTGAAGAGGGTTAATATATTCTACGAAATGTCTTCTCTTAAGATTTCACATACATTTTCATAACACATTTTGTACCTAAAATGAAAGTGTGTCCAAGTACCATATTAACCCTTTAATGCCTCGGCTAAGTTTGGCGTTTAAGATCTGTATTTTAAGCTTAGATGTATTAAAAAATTTAAAATAGAATTTTATTTATGTCGAATATTTTTGTACAGTATTTTAACCCGTAATATCCCTATTCTTAACATATCCTTTAACTAAAATGCAAAAAACATATCCTTAACTAAAATACAAAATTAAACCTTACACGCATTAACAAAATTTTGCGTTTAAGTCCAGCAAAGCTCCAAGTCCAGCAAGTTTAGAAACTTTTAATAGAATTTTGTGGAGAATATTTTTGTATAATATTTTCACCCTTTATGTTCCTGTTTAGGGTTAATTTCCTGCTTTATTCTTCGAAAGGGCCAAAAATAACCCATACCGAGCAGAGTTAGAGGTTTAAAATATTCTACGAAATTGTTTCTCATATTGTTTTACACAAAACTTTTGAACACATTTATGTCCAAAATGCAAGTGAAACGAAGTACCATATTAACCCTTAAACGCCCTCACAAAATTTGGCGTATAGGCGGTATTTTGAGCTTTGCTACATTTTATGGCAAATATTTTTGTAGTTAGAATATTTTAGGCCGTAGTATTCCTACTTAGTGTTAATATTTGGCCATATTTTGCGAAAGGGCACATATGCAGGTAAGTTAGAGGGTTAAATAAAATACTTTATGAATTTGTTCCTCTTAAGATTTTAAATGAAAGTACCTAACAAAGCCTTTAACTAAAATGCAAGTGTCAAGAAGTATGAAATTAACCCTTGAAAGGCTTTTTCCTTTTTTTTTACCAATTTCTGCTACTTAAATAGTGTTTCGAGCTGTATGTAAGAAGCATGTAGTAGAATTATAAGTCGATTATATTTTTAGAATGCTTTACTTTAACCCTTGATATCTCCGTTTAAAGGCAATTTTTTGCACTGCTTTTTTGAAAGATGCAATAAAGACCCATAATAAAAACAGTTAGAGGATTAAGATGTTGCACAGAAATATTCGTTATAAAATATTACATAAAAGTGCTTAACAAATTCTATAAGCAAAATACAGGGTGTTTCCTAAACCTAAATAAATCACTATAAGAAGGTTTAAAAGTTTAAAAGAGGGGGGGGGGGAAGGTCTTCAACCTCTTTTTATGCCCTCATAATCAAAACGGTGATTCACGTATATTTTTATATACTGATCTCTGTCACAATAAGTTATTATTTTTTTAGAAGTTTTGATTTCAATTTTGTTGCACAGTGTTATTTGTGATCTAGTTATATAATAAATGTTGAAAGCTTTTACTTTTACTCGCTAGAGGCGCTGCAATCAAAAGCTTAGTGCACACATTTAAATGTTCACAGTTAATGGATTTATTAACGTTCACATAAGAAATATGAAATATTTCAAAAGAATTCCCTAGATAATCTGCAATTGCATTTGGAATTCTTCATAATTTAATTGCTGCAAATGATTATAATTTTTTATTAGTTAATGAATTCCAATTTCACATAAGAAACATTTTTTTTTTAATTTTATTATAGACTAATGAACATTTTAGTTTTTAGTTGAATCACACAACTCAATTATACTCGTCTGTGTGTCTGTATGAGCAGATGAATGGTATTTACAATCTTTTAGTGCCAACAATATTGGATTTATAAGTCAGCAGCAACAGCAACAACAACAACAACAGCCAATTGTTGCAAGGATTGTATTATTATATTAACTGAGTGAAAATGGCTTGTAAATTTGTATTTTATGATCATTTAGTGTAATTTGAAATTTAATGCACATAATGGTTGGTTACTTGGGTAGCTGATCTTTCATTTTTATGCAGATAATGCACGAAAACAATTTTCGTTCTTTAAAATGCACTAAAAGAATCTTTTAGATACTTGGAAGCTGTATTGGGCCAGATACCGAAAGTGGAGTGAAACTAAATCCAAATAAAATGAACAACCATGATGGCAGTTATTAAATAACTGCCTATTCATTCATTCCAAATTATCAACTACATCATATTTTGGAATGTTTTAGGATATTTATTATTCCGTTAAAGTGCTTAGGATATGGTAGTGGGGCGATACAGACCCTATATCCAGAAAATATATTTTACCGCCTTAGCAGAGATGTATTAAATAGTTTTGATGGTTCCGTATTCAAAAGAAAAACAGAACCTTATTAACGATGATGTTCGCTCTACCGTCCATGTGTCTGCCTTCCAGTTCATCTGTCCGCCCGTGCAGATATATCTGCATCTTAAAAAAAAAAACTAGGACCAACTGATATGCAAGTGATTTTTATGGCATGCAAAACATAGATACATTTTCATCTAAAACGACACACAGGATTCGTGTATTAAAAAAAAATATGACCAAAAAGGCGGGCAGGGGAATTTCTGCCTCTCCGAAACTACCCAAACGATTTTTACGAAATTAGAAAAAAAAAGGATAAACCTCCCTCTAAGACGATGCACAAATTTCATATATTTTTTCAAACTGGGACAAAGAGAGGGCAGGTAGAACTTCTACCTGAGCGAATTCATCAAGCCGATTTCTATTAAATTCAAAACATATATACATCTGCATCTAAAAGGCCACATAAGACAGCCACATATCCTTTGCAGAAGAAGTATCATTTCTTTTGATCAGAGAGACAGTAATGGAGTAATGGACAGTAAATGGAGTATTAGAAGATCCCCTTCTGGACAGTTTATCCCTTTACTCATCGCCCAGATGACCGCTGTGGCCTGTTATCCAGTAAATAGAAACCTTGTCCCCTATGTATAGCTTCTTTAATGAGTAAAAGCACTGTAAAACAAGCTTGGAATGGAATTCCCATGAAAGGAGGTAGGAAGGAGACTATCGAAAAAGATATCTATTAGAGCTGCAAAACTATCCACTCGATATTTTCGATAGTTCTATGCAAAACTATCGATACTTTCGATAGTATCGAAGAGTTTTATAAATGTTGCCACATAAACGACATTTAGCATAGTCAATATCTTTCATTGGCTCAAAAAAAAATCCAGAGTCCTCAACATTTTCATTAGTATATAAAAATATATCAAGCCTTTTTTCGATTTTATCGTAAGCGACATATTATCGAAAATATACTTTTTTATTGAACTTAAAATTTTATGGGAATAACCATGGTTTAGAATTATCAAAATGGGAAAATTGTTTATAACTTTTAAGATACTGGCTGTTAAGTTTTATCGTAAGCGACAAATTAAACCTTCTTCTGAAAAATTTAGTTTTTGTCGCATACGATTACATCGAAGATAAGGCTCGATATGTAGGTATGTAAGTAGAATTAAAAAAAATTTGTAGGGAAACATGGTAGGGTATGTTAACCGGAGATTTGTCAAAATAAATCCGTGACGTTTGGTGGCCGTCGCGATATCAGTAGCACCAAAATGTATCTTTGTGTGGAAGCTGTCGAATTTATTAAGACACTTGTGGCTACTACACTTGAACTTATAAATAAATTCATATACATATGTACATATGTATTTAAGTACATATGTATACAGAAGCAGGGATGCGATATCAGATTTACAAATTGCACTAACTTTCAACAAAATTTTTACTTTTTTCAGCACGATTGTTTTTTTAATACTCGTACCTTTTAATTAACTAAAAAGCAATTAAAAAACTAAAATGCAATTAAAAAACGCCACTTTAAAATTCAATTATTATAATATTTATTCATTTTATTATATAATGTCAGAAGGTACAAAAAGAACATAAGTTGCAGGGATCTGAATATAAAGGTAACATTTAGAATATACTACTTTTATAACCTTTGTTTTGATTCGATTGGAGACAGTCCATGGAAATACCAGGTTTCTTTCCTTGGTACGAAAATAAACTTTCACATTTGCAGATGAATTTGGAACAAATAACATTCCTCCAGCAATTCTTTAAATACCGAAAAACATGGTGGATTTACTTAATTCTCTAATACCTTCGAGCTAAAGGTACATATATTGTCGTTTCTTAAGGGTTTAATAACTTCTATTTACGTCAACCAGCGCTCGAAACTGGCTATTTAAAGATTAACCCCTTGTGCAAAAAAAAAAAAATAAATGTACTTTAAAACCGGTTTTTCAATGGAAACTTTTTTTGACGTACACTTCAAGCACGCGTTATTTTTTGCATAAGGGGGTTAATATATTTTAATGCTATTTTTGGTATGTAATATAATATAAATAGATTCCAGTAGTGCTAAATGGGTCATTGCGGTGCCACGTTACTTTTGGCAGTCAAATAGCTCTAAAATGATATAATTGTACCAACTTTTCCATCACTGTATAAAAGCGTAAATCAACTGCGGATAGTTTGCTTCAAAACTCCCGGCTACTGTTTACTGACTTCGACTATTTTTACTCTTTTAATTACTTGTTTTTGTCGATAGTATCGATAGTGGAAAAAACTATCGATATTTTATTTACAACAAAACTATCGATACTATCGATTATACTATCGATAGTTTTGCAGCTCTAATATATATATGCGCATCGTTAAATTAATGTGAATACATCTGGCTGAAATACCGCAGATCATTTGACCATGGCCACAAAGATTTTTACATTGGGCTCAAACACTCCAGCAACAGCTCCATCTTCCATTTTGGATCCATCCGTATATCAACATACGGGTATGTTCTGCCTTCCACGTCAAATTAAAACAAGTGGAATTGCCATACAATTGTTGTTGGAAATATGTAATTATAAGAACAATACTATGGCAATTTCACTTGTTTTAATTCCACGTGGAATGCAGAACATACCCGATAATCTTCTATAATCCTCCGATAGATAGTTATGTGGAAACCATAGATACATATATTTGTTTGAAAATCCAAAAGCTAAATATGTTTTCAAATCTAGCACTGGCTGCCAGGTGATCTCATAGCTAAGCAATTACCCATGAACTGTGCGATCAGACTCGAGAATGCAGGTGCTTGGAAAAAGGCTATTAATATGATAAATATGCTAGAATTCTGGAATTCGTAACTGGTGTGCCTGTAAAACATTGACTACTGCTCACCCATATCTTTGTCTGTTAAAAGATTTGCTGTGGAGCTCTCGGCCATGCCCTTCTATTATCAAGACAGCGTTCTAAAGATCTATACCAATGGATCTTACACCGACTTTGGTATGAATGAAGGCGTCTTTAGTCCTCTTTTCGAATAGAGAATGAGTTTTAAGCTACAGCATGAATGTAACGTGATACAGGCTGAGATAGCAGCCATAAAAAGAGCAGGTAACTCGATAAGGTAGTATAGAATATACAATGAATATATCCAAATTTATCCGAGCAGTAAAGCTGCGATCAAGTCTCTATGGAGTGTCTACTACAAGTTTGAATTTGGTATATGAATCCCGGATGTCTCTGAACGAGATAGCGTGGCATTCAAACCTGGAGCTATTCTTGGTTCTAGGGAACTGCAATGTTCTCGGAAATAATGGAATCGTTGCAAATAAACTGGCCGGATCCAGTGCTCAAATAAACATTCATGACACGGATCAAATGGTTTGCATCCTGTTAAAATGCTATAAGATCCAACTAAATCAAGATTTATTTGGAAGCGCACATATCAGATGTTCTAACAAGGTCATCTGCTCAATAATGGGGCAAATATGGCCCCAATACGTTTGTAGTAAATCTGCAATCCTAGAGGAGACACCTCGCAGGCGAATACGCAGACTTGTTGCGATAGTTACAGATCATTGCGGTGCGCATGCCATGACATTTAATCTACCTTATAACGATTTCAGTAAAAGTTGTCATAATGAGGAGAAGGAGGAGAAAGATATTGTAGAATACCTCCACTGTCTTTGAACCACTCTCTCTCCCTCTCTCTCTGAGAAAAGGGTGCCCTAACTGGTAGTTTGCTGCTGCAGAATTTAGTAGACTTTTCAAACTGATTTATCCGTGGGTGGGGTTGGTTCAGCACTGAACCGAATGGAGAAACACAGAAGAACTTATATTCTTTTCACGTCTCCATTTGAGGTAACACAACGTTATCAATTAGGACTCAACCAGCACCCAGTTACAACTTAACCTAACCTAATGTTTTTAAAAATAGGATCAAGAACGAAACTATCCAATCGATTTTGATGAAACTCGAAACATATGTATTTAGAATTGCGTTTAAAAAGGTACATATGGCTTAAATTTTAAAGCATACAGGCAAAGGATTTAAAATTTTTGCGATTTTGACAACTTTTTTAACGATGATTTTTATGCATTAAAGAGTCTTTGAAGCAGTTTTGAAGAAGTTTGGAACTTTGAAAAATTTAACAGTGGAATGGAAGCCCAAGTGCTCGAGTCTGACTCGCACGTCTACCAAGTAAATGGAATTTTTTACTCTTACTTTTACGCTCTTATACACAGAAAAAAATGTTGCAGCATTAAACACATTTAATTGAAAAAAAATCAAAATTCAATTAAAAATTTTATGGAGTCAATGAAACTTTTAATTAAATTAAATTTGTAAACAAAAGCTTAATTGACTCTGTTACATTTTTAATTGATTTTTGGTATTTTTTTTCAATTAAACGTGTTTATTGCAGGAACATTTTTTTGTGTATGGTTAGTCAGAAATTAATTTCTGGCAAGGATGAGAGCATAGCTAGTGTATGATAAAATTCTCATTTGGTTGATACCAAATTTAAAATAACGGCACCCGCTAGACTCGAAATAGCTACGATTATTAGAGGCAATTACGTTGAATCAATTTCATGCATACATAGTAATAGTTTTTCCAAAACTATGCAAGTTTTAATAATTACATTTTAAAACTAATTCTTAATATTTTGTTTTATCTGTTTTTTTTTTGTTTCGTTTCATAGCTACTATCGAGTTAAAAAAATCCCACGTATATCCAACAATTTTATGTTTCAAATAAGCCCATTGGGACTTACTTGCACAATCTTTATATCATTTGTAGGCAATCAAACCAGAGAAGTGTGTCAGGGATTTTTGCCAAAAAGAATTTCACGCCTTTTTGTCGGCACAATTGCACAAGGATAATGTCGTCAAATCATACAACAAAATACTGACACAGAAAACAACCACCACCAAAAAACATATATATTAGTGTATATGTAGAAAAAGCAAGTGAAAATGATTCGAAACTTGGGCTTTCTCATCAATTTAACACACCGAAGGGATTTAAGAGGATTTCAAATTCCTTGATATGCCCACAAAAAAAATAAACAATCTTGCAGCAAGAATCTGCAAAGCAGAATGCGATATTTAGTCTTACAAAACTACTTTGTAAGTGTTAAGCATTTGAGTAGAGAGAGGGAGAGGCAGAGAGACATAGAATGTGAGAGATAAGCCAAGAAAGAGTGAATTCTTTTGTTTCAATGTTTGTTTCTTTCAGTTAAAATAAAAGCTATAATTCATTCTTGTAATTAAGGGATATTATTAAAAAATATAAGAAAAAGTAAATCATTAACTGCGTAGCACCAAAAACTATAGTAAGGCTTTTAAAAAAAGACCAACAAAAATATGCCAAATAAAGTTTTTATGCAAAGGATCGTTTAAATTATAAGTGAGTGCTTTATCCAAACAATGTTTATTAATTATTAAAGCGTACAATTTTGGAATTCATCTCTTAAAGATATAATATTAATCAGAAATAATTTCTTGTCTTGGTGGAGCTCATATAAGCGAGTAGTAACATTTCCTGACCGATATTTTCTTTAAAAATCGCCAAGAAAATCGACTTGTTTGCGTAATTTTCAGATTTGAGATAATTTCATAGGTTTATAGATTTTTTACAGGTAAAACTTGGGACTGTACTCTTAAAATCTTGAGTTGCATGTACAACATGATAGGGAGGCCTATTTGTCGGACAGAGTTAGGCTTACTACGACCAGAGATCAGTTAGGGAAACTACAGAGGCTAGCATGTCTATACGAGTATAAGAGGGGCTATGAGGACGTGTCTTATGGCGGTTATGGAAATCCTCATTTAACTTACAACGCCTGTGATAGAGAATGCTGCCGAGCATGAAATAATCAGCACAGGCAAAGATTGTCTAGTTATCCAAAGGGAGCAATCACCCCTGTAAGACAACCCTCTGATATGATTAATAAACTGTATGACTTTGACAAAAGGTTGGAAACTATGCTGATCAACAGAAGGGAAAAAAAGAAATGGCACTTCGATATTCCTTTGGATCTGGCACCATCAGTTGGTAGACTGATCGTTCCAGACCTCCAGAAGGCTCTAGTGTGGGAGCCGTAGGGCTGAGATTTAAGTACTAAGAGTCTTTGGGAAAAACTCCTACCCGAAGGTTATGCCATTGAGAGATGTGCAGAATTCAATCTTGGTAGGGGCTAAAGAAGGAGAGAAATAGCCATCTTCTTGAATAGTCAGGCTGCCATCAAAGTATTTAGCTCATATGAACTTACCTCTGAGTTGACTTGGGAATGGAGCATTAAGACCAGGAGCATAAATAAGATCAAACTCTGCTGGGTTGGTTCCTGGTTGAAGTCATATCAAATAAAAATGCAAATAAACTGGCCAAGGCTAGAACCATTTTGTGGACTTGGATTAGATAAAATTGGGAAAGATATATCGACGGAGATCAAGAATACCAGAGAATAATTTTGGTTCAATCTCTCTGGATTGAGGCATGCGAAGCTAATAATGATTGCAACGTATAGCCAAAACGGTATCAAAGCTCTCATGTTCCTAAGTAAAATTAATTTAAAAATGCTCAAAGGTTTCCTCACATCCAGGAGAATTGGGAACGACCAACACTAGAATCACTGAGAGTAGTTCTGGGGATACATTTGATCTTCTTCGGTCGCAGTGTCCTGTGTTCTCGGTAAGGTTTAAATTCATTCATTCATTCATAACCTCTTAAAAAAAAACTTATGTCACTTCTTCTGGAGATCAATTTTCAGAAGAGAACATTTTACTAACGTATTGAACGTCTGTGTAGCAGAGTAGCTCCGTTCTGCTGAAACCATATACTTTGATTATAGTTAGGAGAGTTTAGCATATTTAAGTTCGTTTTCGAGCTTCCTTATTGAGAATTTAAGATCAACACGAACAGACTAATTAACACTTTACAAATTTTCAACAGTTTTTGATGATTTTGGTCGCCCCGGTTAAGGATTTTACAATGTGGTGCTGATTTCTTCAAACTTTTTTATTCCTTTTGTATGGAGAGGTATGATTGTTGCATCATTTAATATTACAGAATTTCAACTTTTAATATTGCAGAATCTTTTATGTGTAACCATAGGCATAGAGAGGCCATTCGGGGTGGGTGGGAGAATTGCTGTTGCTCCCCCCTGGAATTATCAAAAATTGCATTAAATTGCATATTTTCATTTTACTCATGCAAATCACCAGTCATAATGCCCCCTTAAATAATAAAGTTGCAGAATTAGGAATTTTGTAAAACTCTCAATCCGTAGCCACTGGGTTCCTAACAGCCACTCTAATGATTGACAACCTCGAATGCTCATAAGATTCCTTGAATTCACACAGGAAGCTCAACAAATATAAACTTTCTTTTAAGGGATATTGAATATGTATCAGCGCTATCAAAATTTACATGTGAATCATGAAACCAGTGAATTTTAGGCATGGAGTTGACCATTACTTTTATAAAAAATCTTGTAGGAAACATTTTTGCGGCACATTTTAACTCTTTAACTCAGCTCCCTGCCAGTCTTTTTAGTCTATTTCCTCAAAAAATATCAAACAAATAACCTGTAAGTGGTATATGACGAGTTAAAATATTTTAAAAAATTTTTCGCCATAAGATTCTACGATAAGTCTGTGGAAACTGCTCAAGTTCAAAATTCGATTTAAACATTAGAAATTAGTCAAAACTTCAAATGCCTTTAAAGCTCAATTTCACACTTTTCCACTTAAGACGAATTGATACCTTAACAACCCTGCTAACGCTACACTCTCAAAAAAATCCTTATTAAGCTCAAAATACGTGTGTGAAAAGAATCAGCGAGAGGCAGCAAATTTTTAATGCAATTTAATCAATCGAAACCGATTTGTCGGCTTAACATGTTCTCATTTCATATTTCGAATAGAAATCGAGGGGTAGTTGAATGAACAAATGACTCTTGATCCTTATTGTAATGCAATAATAAATGATACAAATACAAAGTTGTAATGCCTAAAGAGGCTGTTTGTTTGTTTGTTTCGCTGGTAATGCTGCTTATAATGTTTGGTAATAACTTCTGTTTTGTGTTGTTTTTATTGTTTTGAAGTGGAGTGGTGTCACAAGGACGACACCCTTTTTTACACCATTCTTTGGCACAGATGAAAAAAAGAAACCTTTTAGCTGTTCTTTTTTTGGTTTACCGTAAGAACACACGTTGCGGCTTTGTTGCACACACAACGATTTGTTGTCCTTTTAATCCTATTGAGTTATTTAAAACAGTGCCTTAGTCTTTTTTATTTTTATATATACTATTTAATTTTTTTTTTTTGTCTTTACATTTGACTCTTGTTTAACAGCCCACAGTGGGAAATAAAAAAACTTGCATACCTAAAATATCTTCCTAAGAAGCTTAAATGATTTTTAATTATTTGTTCAAAAAAGTTCTGGTAAAGGTCCATAAATTTTCATTTCTGAGTTCTAAATATATCAGGATTCTTTAACTTAAATGTTTCTTTTCTAAATATAAGAAAGAGCCTTATCATAGAAAAGGGAATAACTTCCATAATCACTAGAAAATATATTCACCCCTATCGTGAATAAAATGTGAAATTTTTGTTCCCATGAAATTTTCATTCCCCATGAAGGGAAATTTGCAATCGTGAATTTCATGGGAACGTTTGTTCCCGCTATCAATGCGTAGTGAATGTAAAAAAATGGGAAAAAGGGAATAAATTCCATAATCACTAGAAAATATATTCACCCCTATCGTGAATAAAATGTGAAATTTTTGTTCCCATGAAATTTTCATTTCCCATGAAGGGAAATTTGCAATCGTGAATTTCATGGGAACGTTTGTTCCCGCTATCAATGCGTAGTGAATGTAAAAAAAAACGGGAAGAATACTTTTAAAGCTTCAAATTAATTGAAAATCAAACAAATTACGTTTAATAATAAGAAATAAACATATTTTGGGTTTCAAATGAAATGTTATAGAGTGTTTAGTTGTGTTTTTAATTGTTTCCGGCACCGTGCAAAAAAATTTTTAGCCATAAAATTTACGGCATGTGAACCAAAGAGATTCATATTCAATGAAAAAATGTGTTCCAAGGAATTATTGTTATTAATCGTGGACATTATTTATTGATCTTGCCCTAAAAACAGTTACTCACAAGTTTTAATATATAATTGCTAGTATAATATTAAAACTAGGCAGTGTATTAATTCAGTTCGCCTGCAAAAATAAAGTGAACAAAACGAAGGGAAAAGTGAAAAATCCATATGAAAAATATTATTCACGATAAGGGGAATCAAGAAAGGTTACACATTTCAGGGGAAAAATTATTCACGATTGCAATTTGGGGAAAAGGGAAAATATTTCGTGGGAAAAACTGTTCACGATAGGGGTGATTGCAATTATTATTTTATTCAAGTTTTGTTTTTTATTCCGACCAGACATATTATTTTTTTATCTTTCGCAAAATATTGTTTTGCACTAATTTTAATTAAAATGTTTAGAAAAGTTCGCTTCCAATCGTTAAATTAAACAAAATAGAGTTGAGTGTAATACTTGATTACTCTTAAGTTCTCTGTAAATTTTTGTAATTGTAATTCTTGCATGTACATATTTATGCATGTTTGTGCGTGTGTGTGTGTGTGTTTCTATGTGTCTAAATTTGACATACTGTTACTGTTATTAAGATTGTTTGATTGTGATAAGAAGAACAACAAACACTATAAACAAGTTTTATTCCTTACACTCCACTATTGTTCTTTTCCTTGCTTTGGTACTTATTGTTTTGTAGTCCTCCTTCCCCCCCCCCCCCACCCTACTATATGACCATTTGACTGAGCGAAATCTTAAGTATGTATATAAGCAGCGTTGCCAGAAGGTTTGGGAATAAAATCATTATTTTACAAAAAAAAAAATAATCATATTTTGAACAACAAAAGTAACATAATTTTAATTATT
Organism: Tachina grossa; assembly: GCA_949987645.1. Taxonomy (NCBI): domain Eukaryota; kingdom Metazoa; phylum Arthropoda; class Insecta; order Diptera; family Tachinidae; genus Tachina; species Tachina grossa. The sequence goes on along the minus strand of OX465277.1, from coordinate 21,370,774 downwards.
TCGAATTATTTGGTCTTTACGACCTCCAATCTACATAAAATCGACAGAAATAGTTTACAATTTGTGGTTGGATGCCCAGAAATAAAAAAATAACGCAAAAGCTCGCGCAAGAACCAACAAAGAAAAATAAATTAACAATAACACAAATCAAATAATTTTTAAAAAATAATACAATTTATTTCAATATATACATATATGTAAGTAGCTACTATATAAATACTTAAAAATCGCAATTTTTATGCAATAACGCCTGCTGATGGTACAAATCTTAAAGATTGATGCGTGTTTAAAAAATCTTTCAAATCGTGTATTTTTTTACATGTTGTCTTGGGAGAAACTACGAAAGTATGCAACAAAAAAAACTACAAAAATAGACCTTTCTTAGACACGGTCCATCCAGCTCACGAGCAGTCATCGCCGGACCCCTCAAATAATTCGGAAATTGTCATTAAAAAGTCCAAACTTTAATCTGATAGGGGTAGCAAAAACATTTTTATAACTTCTAAAATAATAAATATGCCATTTCAAATCTAAGCCAATTTTGGATTTAAAAAAAATAAACGAAAATTTGTGCAAAGAAAAATTTTAATTCAATGCGCTCACCTCTCGCCTTTTCAGTGCGTTGCGCATATATGCATTGTATGTGCAGAGATTTACATAACTTTTAAACTGATTGAATCTCCATTTCAAAACTTTTACAGCACAATGAATTTACCATAGTCCAGATTTTACTTAAGAAAAAACAAAAAATAATGAGTCTATGTTAAATTTTTTTTATTGAAATGGTCATTCGACAACCATGCACAGTTACTTACGTATCTCTAAAACTAGCGTATATCTTTAAAAAAAAATTTAATTGAGACATTTTTAGATTTTTAATTGAACTATACTGAATTTTTAATCAGAAATAATTTTTAGTCAGGCTTAAGTTCAGTAATTTCAATTCTTTTTATTGAATGAAATATTTTATTAATTAATGTAAGTTTCTAAAGAACAGAAGAAAAATTTAGTTCAATTAAAAATCTAAAAATGTCTCAATTCATCATGGGCACGTGACAAAAATATGTTCACTTGGCAATCACTGTTCACTTGGCAATCACTAATGTTCGAAAACCAAATAAACGGGAGAATGCAACAACAAAGTAACATAATATCCACTACTATAATACTTATATGTATGTACCGACGGTACATCGAATAAGTAAAAATAATTAATGTGATGATCGTAAAAGATAAGCAAGAATAGTTAAACATACGTAGGTAGAGTAATATAACTTCGTGCTAACCTAAATAGAAAAGTGAAAAAATGGAAAAACCGAGGAAATAAATAGTGATACTTACATATGTATTTACCAAAGGTAAATCAATAATTGTACACAACAATCATTTCTCACATTCCGTTTCATTAGAATTTACGTTAAATAGCTGATGTTAATAACAATCTCTACCCAAGTAGATAGACTAGGGTGCTGATGAAGAGTGTTGCTGCACAGAAAAATATCGGTATTTCCCCCAGCTTGAAAGTCTAATTTAATTTTTCTTCTCTTCTTTAGAAACTCACATTAATTAATAAAATATTTCATTCAATAAAAAGAATTGAAATTACTGAACTTAAGCCTGACTAAAAATTATTTCTGATTAAAAAATTTAATTTTGATTTAAAAAAAAAATACAGATTTGGAACAATTGGAATTAAAAATGTTGACTTCCGGTTTTGATGTGCGTTGCGCGTATAAAGAAATTTTTATAACTCATAAATTTTTGGAGATCTCTTTTGCAGTATAATGAGATCATCATCTTAAGCCTGGATCACACGATCGGCACAATATACCAATAATAATAATAAGAATAATAATAATAAGGCAAAATTGCATTATTACTTAAGCAATTCTTGAATAAGTCTATTTGGCTTTATTACCAATGCAGTGTGGTGCAGTTATGTAATTATATTTCAGTTAATTAAGAAATACGGCAAATTTACCTTGTTAGTTATGAATTTATTTCAGTGAGCCGACGAAAATTGTTACATTGTGCCAATCGTGTAAACCTTTAATTAGGCTAATTTTGTTTAAAAAAACAGCCAAAGTTAGAAAAATTTTATTATTAGTTGGTCATTTCTTCTTATACAGTGCGTTACGCATGTAACTTTTGAGCTTATGGGCAGCAAATTATCAAATATTCTAGGCTAATTTTGATAAAAAAGAATAAAAAAACATGTTGAAGTTTGAAAAATTGTATTATCAATTCGTCATTTCTAGATTTGCACATGAAATAATATTTTTTTTTCAAATATAATTTTTTTTTAAGATCACACGTTTTTCGGTGTGTCACAATTTTTTTTTAATATGAAGCCATGTGTACCACCCGTGGTACTCACGTATAATTTACTTTTTCATCTTATAATTTTCTACCACCGGTGTGGTACACATTAAAAACAATATTCACAGAGCGCCATGTGAACCACCAGTGGACACATGTTAAAAACACTCACAAATCGACAGAAATTACTAAAGACAAAATTAGAAATTTAAATACGACGATAACAATCCCCGTGAAACTGTAATTTAAAAAAAATTTGGGAATGATTTTTTTTTTATATGGGGGCAGTCAACGTGTTAAAGACCCAATTTATAAAAATTATTAAGGCTTAATAAAGGATTTATAAAGCAGATTTTCATACAAAATTTTACCTATTAAGGGCCTGTCCCACGATGTCACTAACGTTCGACTTATCGCAATGGTTACATTGGAACCAACAACAAAATTTTAAAATTTATTTTTGTTTTGAATGTAAGTGTGCGACAAGTCGAACGTTGGTGACATCGTGGGATAGGCCCTAAATCTTTATAAAGCCTTAATAATTTTTATAAATAAGGCTTTTTATATATAAAGCAGTAATTATTTTTATATAATAAAAAAAAATTCATAAACGGCAACACTTTAGCACTCCATAACTCGACAAATATGTACACATATGTAAATACATCATACAAAAAGAATATTAGGCATTTGGCAAAAATTATATCATGTAAGAGAATATTTCATATCTACTAGACGTGTAGTTATGCTAAATATCAGGGAATTTCGGCAAAAAAAAATTATTTATTATAATAATATTTATATAATAATAATAATAATAATAATATAATAATAATTATTATAATAATGAAAAATCATCCAATATTCGTGTATTATAAATCATCAGTTCTGGCAACGCTGTAATATTAGTGGATGTGTGCACATGTGTGAGCTAGCACATAAATCTCTTTTTCCCTCTTGTTGTTGTTGTAGTTATTTTTGGTCCTATTATTTTTAACGGTATCATTGCATTTTTGTTTTTATTTTCTGCGGTGGGGTGGTGGGTTTTTACTGTATTTGGTTGACTGCTCTGGATGCTGGAAATAATTCGAAAATTGCTTTTTATTTACATACCTTTTGTTGTTGTTGGTGTTGTTGTTGCTTACGTCTGTTTTATGAAGGTCGGTCGCGTGCACATTGATCTTAGATAAGTTTAAATAAATAATAAAATTTGATTTGATAAGTATTCTTCGTATTACCAAGCATTTTTATTCGTATTAAGGCATAATTTCATATGTATCCTGTAAAAAGATTTAATTTACTCATATTTTATGGCTCAAATAAATACGATGTTTAGTAAAATGAACAGAAATTCTGTTTTAAAATAAGAAAATACATACACTCATACATATGTACTAGAGACCTGCGTAAACAGTAGTGTTGTCATTCGAACAAAAATTGTTCGAATATTCGAACAACTTTTTATCATTTTTGTTGAATATTCGAATATTCGAACAATTTCCTTAATTACTTTATATAAAAAGTATTTTACATTTCATTACTTTTTAATTTGTTAACAATATGATATTAAGTAATCAAATTACTCCAAATTATAAATACTTGTGTAAGCTTTGTTTGTATGTACATACCCTGAAGGAAATGTCGATGGTGAAAATGTAATGAGTCGCTTTTGACTTTGTCACCAGTACTACTCTACAATTATTCCCCATACAATACTTTGTGCTATAGATATTTAGCATGTGCTTGTCATTGAAAATCTACTAGTAACACTAAAACAATTGACTAGGTAGTGAATTCATAGTTCTTATGGGAACATGGAGACATACCAACCAGACATTTACTGCTACATTTCTATACCTTACGTACATATAAATTTATGTATATTGACAAGTTGTTGCAAAATCCACCAGAAATACACCACATCTGTTTTCTCTATTTCTTTTATACTGACGAATAGAAGAGAAATTGTAGACTATGTAACTACTACTAGAGTTTTAGTGTTGACAAAGAGACACTTGGCCCCAGTCTGACTGCAGGGTATGTATGTATACATACATAAGTATGTTCGCTAAACTCATCTTCTTTCTTTTTGGGAAAATGTAATGCTTCTTTCATGGAATTAGAAGGTGTCTTACAATTTCTGATAAAGAAATTAAAAAAAAACTGATTTTCTTTAATCAAAAGCGTTAAAAATCGAATTATTGAAGGACATAAAAAAAGCATTAAAAACCAACTTTTCAAAATACGTCACAAAAAGAGAAAAAAATTTATAAGTTTGTAGTGTGTGTCTGTGTATCTGTTTGTTTTTACGAGTCCACGTACAGACCAAACGGCTGGACCGATTTTGATTCAGTTTTTTCTATTTGAAAGGTGACTTGATCGAAAGTGTTCTTAGCTATGTTTAAAGAAAATCGGTCCAGCCGCTTAGAAGGTATCACATCGTTCTTAGATATATATACTGTTAGATCTGTGTGTCTTTGACGCCGTAGCTCCCGAACGGCTTGACCGATTTTAATTTGCTTTGTTTTCGTTTGAAAGGTGACATGATCGTATATCTTCTAATTTATACTTGAAGAAAATCGGTCTAGTCGATTGGAAGTTATCTTAAATTTTCTATATATTAATTTACTCTCTTTTTTGCGATTCTGCTACTTCAATAGTATTAGTGGAACAGAGTTCTTAACTTATTTCTTATTAATATTTCTAAATGTATTATTGAAATCATATGTTTTTCGTGTGTAATGAATAATTTTTCGTTTGTTAATAAAAAAAATTAACTAATACACATACGTGTCGTTTTTTGCAAACTTTTTAAAGATTATTCGAATATATTTTTTTTATTCTTTGTTCGTTCGAATATTCGAACAAAAGTACAAAATTATTCGTCTGTTCGAACAAGAAAAAAATCATGAAATTTCATTCAAATAAATATAAAAGACGAATAATTAACAACACTAGTAAACAGTCTTTAAATGTAAATACGTCATGATTTTTAAATGTATTCACATCGCATGTATCATACTAAACTAATAATAAATGCTGTCGTACTACACGGGAAGCACGATGGATGTATTGGTGTACGTGTATATCAGTGTTAACAAGCGATGTCGCCAAGACAGCTTGTTTGTAACAAACACTCAAAAGAAGTACTGTTGATTAGTATATGCTTGTTATTTTTCATATTGTACGTTTGAGTGTGTGTGTAATATGTTAATCCATGTGTGTGCCCTTGCACGTGCGCAGAAAAATAAAAGATCATACTCACATACATGCATGACGTTTGTACACGCGCTCATGCGTAGAAAGAAGCAAGTATCACAAATTCTTCCGTCACGAAGTGCTTTCTTCTTTTTTCTCTTATACCTACAATACTCAAACAAATTTCTTGCAAACAATATTGTTAACGTTTGTTTTAGAAGATTTCGCTGTAGTAAAGCATTTGAAAAATCCCTCATGTCTTGAAAGTTCTTATAAGATGTCTTGTGCAGGACACAAATATATACATATGTACATATATACATGCATACATATTTATGTATGCACGTAAATATGTGTTTGATATAATGCCCTCCCATGAAACTAATTTTTTATGGTTAATAGTTTTTTAGATTTATTTCATACTAGTACATAATTTTTATGTATAAATAATTATTGTAGCCAACAATAATCTTCCCATATGCAGGTATCTATCTACATATATAAATATACATAGGTATATATTAGAGATGAGGTATCTAGGGATCTTAGAGATTTGAAGACAAATGCTCTACTCACTGCACTATTGTGGACTTATTAGTAATAAGCTGAGAAACCGCAAACATACAGTTATGTACATACATGTTTTAGATCTTGTGCGGAGATAATACATTTATCCGTTTCAGAATATTTTAGGAATTTTTGCATATTCTAGCCTTTAAGGCATATTTTGGCATATTTCAGTCTTACACGCATATTATTAATTTTTTTTTTTTTAATTTTAAGAGCATATTTGAGGCTTTTATGGCATATTCTGATACTTTATATAATATTTTATTGTTTTAATGTGCTTACAAATCTGCTGTTGTTTAAAACTTTTATTTACGGAAAATCTATTACACATGTGGCTGAACAATATAAAATCAAGTAAAGTCACACATACAATGTGTTAGGATATGAACAATATTTATTCAACTTTATCTATTCTTAATATATATTGAAGGCCTTGAGGCATCTGAGCATATTGAAAGCAAAATTTCAATTAAAGAAGCAAGTAAACTTTTTTTTTTGCCAAGCAAACAGAAAAAGAAATTTTATTTTTTAAGGAATTTAAAAATCGAGCAGATAAACTGCTTACAGGTATGTGTATTCAAACCAAAATAAGTTCTTATTTCACAAGTTGAATATTTTTAAAATTGCTTTTAGTATAAGTTCTAAAATGTTTCCTATAAATTAATTAAATGAAATTTAATTCTTAAGTTGTTTAACTGAATTTTTCGGCATTCAAAAAAAGAAAAGAGAGGTATCTTAGGACAGCCAGTTATAGCTATTTTGCTTAATGTGTTAAATAACAATGCAATAAAATTATATTATATGATGATGTCAAATTCGCCGCAAATATTTCAAAAAGTTTTCATTTATTTCCTATTATTTTATTTTCTAGCGGCGTGCGATTAAAGCTACGGTCACACTTGTCAAACATTTGGCCAAAAAAGCGTAACCGCTAAATGCTAATGAAAAATCTTTCAATTCAGACAAAACTGTGTCAAGTTAAAGAGTAGCCATCATTGTTGGATTCTATGACATTGTGCATTAGTTGTGTTCGAAACTGTTTAATATGATAAACAAGTGTCTGGATCAAAATTTTTTTCACTAGTGTTTGTTGGTTACGCTTTTTTGGGCAAATGTTTGACAAGTGTGACCGTAGCTTAAATTAATGTATTTTTTGTGGCCGGTGACGGCTGTTAAGCACCCCATACACGTTTCAATTCAATTGTGAATTGAGTATTTCAATTGAATTGATTATTGGCCACACACTTCATAAACTGAATTGAAAGATTTTCATTCAACTGTCAAATTTATATTTTTTTCACAAATAAAAATTTAAAAATTTAAAACTTCTATTGTATTTATTCATTTTTATATTTTATATTTTATATTTAGAATTTAATCAAATTAAATACAATTTTAAAAATACATAACTTTTCTATACAAAATAAAGCTACAAACATAAATTTTGACAGCTAATCAAGAGACTCGAACACACACAGCACAATCGAATTGAAAGATTTACTAGTCAACATGAAAAATCAAAATCTTTCGATTTTTCTTCGAGTTGTTTCGAGTTGCGACAACTGCCAAACTAATCAATTGACAAAGCCATACACGCTTTGATTTGGACAACAACCGACTCAATTGAAAATTGAATTGAATCGTGTATGGGCTGCTTTAGCCGGCTTACAGCCTTGGATGTGTTCTCTGGCTTGTGCTCATATGCAAAAACAATACAAAAACAATATTGAGCAATCGTTCTCATTGCTTTTGTTTTATTTCACTCACTTCAAAGAACGAAACAAAACAAAATCACACAATTTTTTTTTTACATGTATTTATTTATTGTAAATTCATATATGAACTAACAATAAGTATTCAAATCTTAAATCTATAAAAAAAAATTATTAGGCCCGACCGAACTTAGTGATAGTTATAAAATAATACATCACTACTAATGTATCAAAATCAAAAAAGTGGAAAAAAAGTATTTTCAAGTAGTCACATCTGGAGTGTTAGGTATAAGAGCCTGTGTGTCCCTCTTTTTTAGGCGGATGTGTCCAGTAAAGTTCAAAATATTACGAGCAAGTGGATTAGGATGTGATTCGAGTTTTGTTAAATATTTGCCTGCGTATTTTGCAATTTCTTCAGTTACTAGTGGCATATTTAAATCACGATATATAATAGAATTTTGGATGTACCATGGAGCCGATGTTATTAACCGTAAAATTTTATTTTGCCTTCGTTGGATTCTCTCGACATTGGAAGCTGAAGCAGTGCCCCATAACTGAATTTCGTAGCACCATATTGGCTTCAAAAGCGACTTGTATAGTAAAAGTTTGCAGTCTAGGCTGAGTGTTGAGTTTCTGCCAATCAACCAATATATTTGAGTTAACTTAAGTTTCATCATGAGTTAACTTAGAGTCAATATGATGTTTCCATGTAAGCCTTCGATCAAGGTGTATACCAAGGTATTTCACATGGGAATGTTGAGGAATATTTTGATTGTTGATTCGAATGGGGGAGCAAGTATTTCTTCTTAGGGTAAACGTTATATGGACACAATTCACACAATTTGTTTCGTTTATTTTCGTACTCTGCTTTTAAGTACAAAGAAATCAACACAAAAAATTAATTTATATCTCTAATAGTGTCGATTATTTTTTTGCAAAAATTAAGTCCTATCTCCTGTGTCGCGCAATAAATAGCATAGCTATAAAAATAATTAAAACCATGTATTTAATTTTTAACTGTAGTCTGTACGATTCAGTAATCCGGACAAAGGCTGAAAATACGAGTTTATCTGTCCGGACTAACTAGTGAAATAATATTGCCAAGTTAACAGATTATCTAGAAATTATATGACACCCTCACGATTACAAATTTATATCATACATAATATATTTCTGTGTTGTGTATTGTGACAAAAAAGAACTTGGTCAAAATTTATATCTCACAACTTTTAATGGCCGAAATTTTGGATAAGAACTTGGCCGTTTTTCACATTTATGTTTTTGTGAGGATCTGATTACTTTTTGAAAAGATTTCTATAATAACACTTTTTAAACTTAAAATTTTTAGTGTATTTTATTTCTATTCATGATCACTGTGCCAGTTGAAAATGGCAGAGGTACATAAAATAATAGGTAAGAGTGTGATGGGTGTTGAATTGTTGACCTTAAAAATGCACTATTGTGACATTACAACGGGTTGCCAGTGTGTATGCAATTTAGTAAGAGTCGTCTGGAAAGAAACATTAAAAGTAGGCCTTTCTGGGGGGGGGGCAATGCCCCCCCCCCAGACTTGAGTTTGCCCCCCCAGGATTTATTACAAATTCTTTTTAGAACATATTCTTTTGCCTGTAATATTAAAAAATTCTATTTTTTATTTATTTTAAAATTACTCATGAAAATCACCAGTAATTTTTATACAAACTATCGGATATAAGAAACTAAAAAAATCCACGAAAAAAGTTTCTTATAAGCGTTTCTTTCTTATATACAATTATTTTACATAAGAAACTTATTTCTTATATAAGTAGCTATGGGCATAAGGCATTTGTTTCTTACATAAATATACGAGCTTTTTTATCTCTTTATGTATACAGATACGTAGATGTACATATGTATGTTTGTAAATAGAAAAATAAAACAAATCATGATTGGTAGTTAATTTTTATTTTATTAACCCTTTTAGTAAATAAATATAAAAATATAAACAACTTCTACAAAAAACAGAGTTGTCCATGCAAACTACATAAATTTTGTGTTGCCGATGGAGGTTTCTTATATAAATTCTTTTTCTTCATATTTTGTGGTTTTGGTGTTTAAGAAAAATGTTCTTTTATCAGTTTTTTTCTTATAAGCGTTTTTCTTATATGAAACTTTTTTTGTTAGAAAAATCACTAAAAAGACATGGCGTTTTGGAAAATGTTTCTTATAAGCGTTTTGTTCTTATATGAGATGTTCTTGTATCCGATAAATACTGTAATCGCTAAATATGCATACTTTTATTAGATAACAAATACCCAAAAAACTATAAGTTTACAGCACTTCAAAACATCACAAATAGTAAACTCCATGTGAATTTATAATGCATGTGTGTAGATATGTATGTGTGTATGTACCCTGCAGTCAGACTGGGGCCAAGTGTCTCTATGTCAACACTAAAACTCTAGTAGTAGTTACGTTGTTTACAATTTCTCTTTTATTCGTCAGTATAAAATAAAGAGAGAAAACAGATGTGGTGCATTTCTGGTGGATTTTTTTTTTTTTTTTTTTATAAAGAGAAGTAACACTCAGGCAATTAATGCCTACTACTATTATTACTAGGTGTTACCTTCTTTAGGAAAGGGATAGTGATAGAAGACAAGTGGTAAAGGAAGAGATAGAAGAAAGCTTCATTATTTTACAACACTGCTTTTTTTGCACGCTTTTTTAATAATGCAGTGTTGCAGCGCCTTCTGGTGTCAAATGAGGCGTATTAAATTTTTGAAGCTGTGTTTAGTAGCCATTTTATTAGTTATTTTACTTCGCCGATGATTCTGCTACACAAAACCGACGAAGGAGGGCGCTCTGATTTTACATTAGGATTAGCAGCATCTGTTGAAGTCGGTATAGTTCAGTGACCAGTGACTATGCCTTCATCACTTGAACTTTCCTACAACAACTGATAGAAAGGGACACTAATGCACATCAGAAAAATGCGTGGTGTTGTTATTTAATGACTGTCGGATACAGGGATTGAACCCAGGATCTTCGGTTTTGTAGTCAACGTGCTAACTACTTCAGCCAACGCCACCCTCAACAACAACTTGTCAATATACATAAAATAAGGTATGTACCAGTAAATGTCTGGTTGGTATGTCTCCATGTTCCCATAAGAACTATGAATTCACTATCTAGTCAATTGTTTTAGTGTTACTAGTAGAATTTCAATGACAAGCACATGCTAAATGTCTAAAGCACAAAGTATTATATGGGGAATAATTGTAGAGTAGTACTGGTGACAAAGTCAAAAGCGACTCAGTACATTTTCACCATCGACATTTCCTTCAGGGTAGCTTTCAACAAATTCTTAATAAAATTGTATTAGTGTACGTAGTTAGTAGCAAGACAAGTTGTTTTAAGGTGTTCTTAAGATTTTCTACTGTCAAATTGTTTGTAACAGTAGCCACCAATTTTTATTTAGAGTAAAATTAAAAAAATAGCGAAAAATTATGATCTGCAAATACCTTGTATATATGTATTCATATACTATATATACTCGTACACAAACATGTATGTATGCATATTTATGGTTCAATCCAGGGCTGCCAGATAAAATGATGGAAAAATCGCCGAAATCCCGATAAAATATAAAATAATCGTCATTTCATGTCCGAAAAATCGTCAGAAAATCAAACAAATCAAAATTTCCTATTTAAACATGTCTACATATGTTTTATTTTTATTAGAAAACAAAACAAAACAATTCATGTTCATATACAACTTTGTTAGACTAGTGGCAAACTTGTGAAAAATATTCCTAGGTCCAAATTTTGGTATCAGTACTTTTGATGACCGAAATTTTTGATAGGATATCAACTTACACAGGTCAATATATCGTTGGTCTCAAATGGAAAGGCCCTAACACAAATAATTGTAACTTTACAGGAGAAGGTAAAACATAATAGAAAGTGTAATATTCAAAATGTAACTTTTTTGTACAACTGCTTGTAAAAGCGCTATTTTTTACACTATTGCAATAAATTTTTGTGATGAGGTGTATTAGTGTGAAATTTATTGAAATCACTGAAAAACTCAATTATCGATATGTATGCATGTATACATATGCACATAAAATTTTTTTCAATTGAACACATATACATACATACTTGCATACATATGTTTGTACTTATTTATGTATGTATGTATAATAATTCATCGCAACAATATAGTATTGATTCAGAACTTCAATATTGGAAGGGTAACTAAATAATAAATGGCAATTTTTTATTTTTATTTATGCACCAACCGATAAATTTTTTTTTAAATTAAATAATAAATTATTAAGAAATGAAATCATGAATGATGAATGAAATCATTTCTTGCTTGTATCTTTTCAAAATATTGTATTCAAATATACATAGTAAATACATAAATAATTTTTCCATATGAACATATAAACTTGTTGGAAACGAATATTAATTTTATTATTATTTAGTTTATTATTATTAGATTATTATTATTACTATTTAGTTTTTTTTCTAATACATACTTTACTTTTTGTCTATATGTATATTGTTTTTGTTTTGAATGTTTTGTTTTTTTAGTTTTAATTATAACTTAATTTTTGTTATTGAAACTGGACTGTTAATTTATGTTTTAACTTAAATAAAAAAAAATGTTAAATAAAAAAAATCTGTATAAAATTTTTTAAACGCACTAATAATCCCAAACCAATATTTTACTTATTAATATTTTACTTATTAAGTAAAATATATTTTTTTAATTTCCAATTTCAATGTATTTTTAATAAAAAATATATATTTAACTCAATAAGTAAAATATTAATTTGGGATTATTAGTGCCTTTAAAAAATTTTAAGCTTAAATTTTAACAATTCCCATAAAAAAACACTAATTAAAAAAAATTGTGTTTGCCCCCCCCCTCCCCCAAGAAAAAATGTCTAGCTACGCCAATGTGTAAAGTGGAGCGTAAATTTTAGTGGACGTGATCCCGCCTTTTATCTCAATAAATTTACATATTAAACTCTGATTAGCCAAAGTACATATATCAAAAGGATATGCCCAATGTGCATGCAAAGTTTCAATAGGGTAGCTGCTGCTTTAATTTTTGCATTTTCTGATTGAGTAAATCAATTACTATTTGTCTACAAAATGTCAGCTCTCTATAGTATAATATTATGTAAAATTTTTATGGGACTGGCCTCGCTGACTTTTATATCCTCTAGTGCTTATGGTTCATGCAAAGTTTGGTATTAAAAAGTTAATAAGAAATACTTGAGTATTAAATTAAAAACTGCTAGGCCGAAGTACATGAACGAAAAAGCTAAGATTTATGGGTGAAGTCACGGCTACTTTTCAAAATAGGGAATTTTTATTTTGGAGAAGCGCAATGTGTATGAAAAGCTTCAATAAAATTTATCTTAATTTTGAATTAAAAGTGCTTGTTTCCGCCCTCTGATAGCAACTTCTTTAACTGCGTGCCCCGCATCTTGGATACAACTTTTTGGTTTTAAGATTTTCCCATAGACCTACGCAGCTACACTTACTAGTGTATAAAATGTCAGCTATCTAGCGTGAATTATATCTTTAGATTTTATCAGCATTACCTCTCCCACTATTCCTAACTCAAAGTTTTGTTGTGAGCAGCGCTTATAATTCATGCTAATTTTCTTCTAAAATATACTAGACAGATGTAGATTAAACACAAGGCTAACATTTTATGGAAGTGATCACACCAAATTATTAAGGTGATAGTTTAAAGTATTGTGTACGTGCAACGCAATTGCAAGATTTCACTAAATTGGCTTGAATTAAAAACTGTGTATTAAGTTTTTAGTTCAAAATAATATTAGCGTGGCCCCGCCCATTCTGGTAAAATTTTTTGGATTTTCAGATTATTCTAGTTGGTTTCTCACTTAGACCTACTTGTGTATCAAATTTCAGCTCATAAGCGCAACTTAAAATTTTTAATTTTTATGGGTGCAACCCCGCCCCTCTAACTAAAATTTACGGGTTTTCAGATTTTTCTAGTTGTTTTCTCATCTAGACCTACTTGTATATCAAATTTCAGCTCCTTAGCGCAACTTTTAATTTTTGATTTTTATGGGCGTAACCCCGCCCACTTTTCCAAAGTCAAATTTTTTGGGCCAGTGCTTATTATTCGTGTCTAGTTTCGTTACAAACGAATAATAATAGCTAGATAAATAGTATATCTAAATATGCTGAGCCGCAGGGCATTAAAATGAAGTGTAAATTGTATGGGCGCGTCAGCGCCCACTTTTTTAACAAAAAAATTATAGCCTTGCATTACCGCAGTATCTATGCCGAATTTCAATAAAAAAGCTTCCACTAAGGGCCAATTTCACCAACTCTATTTAAATATCAATTCATATTTAAATGTCGATTTTGATTAATTTTTGTATGGAAAAATTATTTTTAAATATGAATTGATATTTAAATAAGTTGGTGAAATTTGCCCTAAGAGCCTTATATTAGCTTTTTTAATTCTGACTTTTATGGGCGTAGCCCCGCCCTCCTGGTTAAAATTTCCGGGTTTTCAGATTCTTCTGGTTCATTGCTCACGTAGGTCTTCTCGTGTACCAAATTTTAGCTCTCTAGCTATAGCGGAAGTGCTCCATCAATTTGATGAGTGTGTCAGTGGTCAGTGGTCAGTGAGTATGTCTTAAAATATGCACTTTTTGCACCTCTATATCTCCGGAGCCTTTCATTGTAAAAACTTTCAAACTTTGCATATGATTTATTATTTATTATTATTAATTATTCTAATTATGATTTAAATTTCATAGTTTTACGGTCGCGGGGAACAAAGTTATGAGGGGGGTAAAAACAGCTCGAATGGCTTCCTGTAAATATACAAATGTTGTTGAATTGTTTTGTGAAAAATATATTTTTACTTCCAAAAAAAAAAAAACAATTACATAATGTTATTTTTAAGAGCATATTTTTGAGTTTTTGGTGCTTATTTTCAAGTTTTGAGTGCGTTAGCGCATATTTATGCTTTACTTGGATATGTATGTATGTATATGTAATAAAGCACTGCACTGAATACTCGAGCAATATTCATAAGTAATCTACTCTCATTAATTTTCTCTTTTGCTTATATGAATTTTACTAAACTGAAAACACATGGGCATGTTCATGTATATAAGGTGCATTTCGCAAATGTAATTGAGAATTATATTATATTGACATGGCCAGATAAAAAGCTTCAACAAAAATTGCAACCTTGCAGTGCTTTAAACGACCCTTGATTGAGTGATTTTCATAAAAAAATTTTAGACGAGTCGCCTATCAGACGTGTGGAAACAGGGCGTAATTTAAATGAAATTATTTTTAAATATTTGTATGTATATTTTTTCTTAAACATGGTTAAATTTTTATATTTTTCCGAACCTCACTTCTAGTGAAACTAAAATTTGTTGCACAAAGACTTTTCAATACATCTCCACTATGCCCTCCTCAAAGGCAGCTCTAAAATTATTCCCAAGTATTTGCAAGTATATTTTTTTGCAATTACTTATAATTACGATCCTCAGATTCAGGATGCTTCCAGCTGCATTTTAAAATTTAAATACATAAATAATTTTTACCCTTTTTTTAATTTGACCACCTCTTCTTGAATATGCGAATGCATCAGCAGCAGCAGTAGCAAAAATTTTAACAAAATCAACTGTAAAACAGTCTTAATTACTTTCGCAATTATTATTAACATTAATATGCCCCAGCAAATTTAAACTTATACAAATGTAGATATATACAATATTTCTGCATATATGTGGAGCAATTTCACAAAAAAAAAAATTTTAAAAAATAAGCAAAAGAAATATTCAAGTTAAATGCAAATGCACTACATTTCATACGATTCCGTATGGCAGAAGCAATTTTCCCATCATTAAGGTTGGATGGACGCAATTGCAAATTAATCAAATTAAAAGTTATTTTTTGTTGACACCTTTATTTGTTCATTTGCCCGTACATTCATTTATATTTTGTTTTTCTTGCTTGGCAATAAAAATATACTTGCTGCATTAAATAAACTATAACGCATAAAAAAACTGGCGTTAATACACTTAGAAAAAAACGGACGAATGTGAATCAAAGAGCGATTTCTATGCACAAAAATTAACAAGGCTATAGAGCACACTTTTCTTATAGAAAATAACAAGTGTGTCACAGTACGCTTTTCTTATAGATAAGAACGAGTGTGTCACCCTACACTTTTCTTAAGGAAAAGCCAAGCGTGTCACCCTACACTTTTCTTATAGAAAAGCCAAGCGTGTCACCCTACACTTTTCTTATAGAAAAGTCAAGTGTGTCACCCTACACTTTTCTTATAGAAAAGTCAAGTGTGTCACACTACACTTTTCTTATAGAAAAGTCAAGTGTGTCACACTGCACTTTTCTTATAGAAAAGTCAAGTGTGTCACACTACACTTTTCTTATAGAAAAGTCAAGTGTGTCACACTACACTTTTCTTATAGAAAAGTCAAGTGTGTCACACTACACTTTTCTTATAGAAAAGTCAAGTGTGTCACACTACACTTTTCGTATAGAAAAGTCAAGTGTGTCACACTAAACTTTTCTTATAGAAAAATCAAGTGTGTCACACTAAACTTTTCTTATAGAAAAGTCAAGTGTGTCACCCTACACTTTTCTTATAGAAAAGTCAAGTGTGTCACCCTACACTTTTCTTATAGAAAAGTCAAGTGTGTCACCCTACATTTTTCTTATAGAAAAGTCAAGTGTGTCACCCTACACTTTTCTTATAGAAAAGTCAAGTGTGTCACTCTACACTTTCCTTATAGAAAAGTCAAGTGTGTCACTCTACACTTTCCTTATAGAAAAGTCAAGTGTGTCACCCTACACTTTTCTTATAGAAAAGTCAAGTGTGTCACCCTACACTTTTCTTATAGAAAAGTCAAGTGTGTCACACTACACTTTTCTTATAGAAAAGTCAAGTGTGTCACACTGCACTTTTCTTATAGAAAAGTCAAGTGTGTCACACTAAACTTTTCTTACAGAAAAGTCAAGTGTGTCACGGCACACTTTTCTTATTTTTAACGTGCATTTTGGGTTTTAATTTATCTCTTTGTTAGATTGTACATTAAACTGTTGAAATCTTCGTCATGTCATGTATGCCTGCTTAAGACAAAGGCATGTCCTCAAAGGGGGAGCTTCAACCATACTTTTTTAAATTTGCAAACGTCAACTTTTCAAATGCCTATATGGGCCTATTTTCTTGAATAATTTTGTCAAAGTCGGACTTTAAACTATTTTTATTTTGGAAAGAGCTCAATTTTTTGAATTTTAATGTATGTTTTCTTTCAGTGTATGATAATATAAATTCGTGTGAATGCATTTTCACTTACCAAGAGATGTAAATCTGATCGAATGAATTCATTTGCTACACTTTTATTTTATTTAACATTTTTATTATTTATTTGCTTTAAAAAAATAAATTTTTTTTCTTATTTTTGTGAACATTTTTCATAAAACAAAATGCCTAAAGGGCTGGTACTTCTTTAACAGTAGGCGCGGCAAGAACTTCAGGTAATCGTAACAGCACATTTGTATTAATGTGCAAATGAATGAATGGATGGGTGGATGGACGGATGGATGGTGTTGGTTGTAGTTCATTTGGACAAGCCATCACAAAAAATTAAGATGTCAACAAAATGTTTACATGAAAAAATAAGATAATTACTGGAATACTTCTTTATTTTATTTTAGCTTCTGTGTAGTACAGAAATACTAGTAGTTTTTATTTCTTTTGCTTTTGAAAGTGCAAAGAAAAAAAAGGAAAAAATTATAACAATAATGTTAATCTAGAGCGGAAATAGCCAAAGGGCTTGTGGCCAATGCTGTAATTACTTGGAGGTTACCCTTAAAATGCTTTAAGGTTCATAACTAACGCCTCTTTAAAAACATTTTATAACTTTAGTCAATATTTACATGGGGCACATCGCTTGCTGGTGGCTAATGGTAAATGGTAAAGTTAATGTAAAAGTCACTTAAGCAAAAAACAACAAATTGTTTAATGTATAAGTGTCTACAGCTATCCCTACTTGTTTTCGTATCCAAAAATTATAAATGGGTTCATTTTATAATAAACAAATCAAATAACCCTGGTAAAGGTAAATTTCCTGCATATTATTCAATTCATTTCAATTGAAGCAAGGATATGGCTGCCTTTTACATATCCTAAATTTGTAAAACTGAATCTCAGCCACAATTTTCATCAAAAAGCACTCTAACTATTTGAGAAATTATAAAATTAAGCTTCTTGGAAAATTTCATTCCAATCGATGCAAAGATAAGACTGCCTCCCATATATCCTTTATTTTAAAAAATAAAATTTTCAACACAATTATAAACAGAACACTTGTAAGCATATTGTATACATTTGCATATACATAATTATACAGTTAAGGCCTATGCTAAGCTTCATTCAACTCATTGCAAGGACATGACTGCCTCCCATATATCCTTGATACCAAAAATTATTTTTTTTTTTGTAACAAAACAGCTAGAACAGAAATGCAGTTAGTATTCCTCTGATGAGCTTCATTGCAATCGGAGCAGGAATATACTTAACTCCCATATATCCTTAATTGTAAAAATTAAATTTTACCTAAAATTATAATCGAACTTCTGCCAGTATTGATAACTATTTGTGAAATTATGCCAGTAAGCTCTCTTGAAAATTTTATTCCAATCCATGCAAGGATAAGCCCGACTCCCATATATCCTTTATTTTAAAAAATAAAATTTTGAACACAATTATGAAGACAACACTTCGAAAACTTGTAAGCATATGGTATAAATTTATATTTAATTATACAGTTAAGGCGTTTGCTAAAATTCGTTTAAGTAATCGTAAGGGCATGACTACCTCCCATATATCCTTGATACATAAACATTTTTTATTTTATTTTTATTAAACTGCGATCAGCTAGAATTAAAAGGCAATAACTATTCCTCTGATGAGTTTCATTGCAATCGGAGCAGGAATATACTTACCTCCCATATATCCTTAATTGTAAAAATTAAATTTTACCTAAAATTATAATCGAAATTTTGACAGTATTGATAACTATTTGCGAAATTATGCCAGTAAGTTCTCTTGAAAATTTCATTACAATTCATGCAAGGATAAGCCTGCCTCCCATATATCCTTAATTTAAAAAATAGACTTTGCCTGCAATTACAATTAGAGCGAGGTAAAAACTTGTAACCAGTTTTCAGAAACAACTTCTGCAAATTTTGGTTGGAATCTGTGCAAGGATATTGCTACCTGCCATATATCCTTAATATAAAAAAATATTAATTTTAGCCATAATTGTGATCAGATTGAAGCTAAGCGTTGAAAGTATTTCTAAAATTATACCGCGCTTGCTATCTGATGAACCTCGTTTCAATTTGTGCAGCGACATGTTCACTTCCCATGTATCCTTATTTATAAAATTTTAATTTCACAAACGATTATGAACTGAATATAAGTAAAATTGTCAAATATGTACAGCAAAAATTAAGAAACAAACTATTTTATTCGAAGGAAGGATACGGCTTACTTTAATTAATCCTAAATTTGTAAATTTAGTTCAATTACCAACAGAATGCATTGAAACATTATAACTATTTGCGAAATGATTTATTTAAGCTTTTTGGGGAATTTCATTCCAATCGCTGCAAGGATAAACCTTCTCGCCATATATCCTGAAGATATATATATATATATATATATATATATATATATATATATATATGAAGAAAGTACTATGAAAACTTATTAATACACATACATACATACATACATATATAGAACTATAAATTTCCTTTGCTAAAATTTAGCCCAAGGATATTCCTACATTGCATGTATCCTTAATGTAATAAATTTAGTTTTACCTAGAATTATAATTAGATTGCGGCGATAACTTATAACTGCTATTCAAATTATACAGTTAAGGAGTTCGCTGCAAAATTTTCTGAGCACTGGTATAAGGATAAGGCTAGCTCCGTATATCCTTAATTTAAGAGATATTAATTTTTCATCGCAACTGCCATTAAATTGCAATGAAATTTGGTGTCACTATTTATACAAATACAAAGATGGAGATTTTGCTGAGTTTCATGTTAATCTATGTAAGGATACTTCCACCTCCCATATATCCTTAAATTCAAAAAATTTAATTTTACCATCAGTTATAATCAGAGTGCAGAGAAAACTTCCTACGTAACTTCCGGCAAAATTTTTTGCGTATTAGTACAAGCATAATCCTAACTCGCATATATCCTTGATTTCAAAAATTTAATTTTATTTGCAATTATAGTCGGAGTGCAACGAAAACTTGAAATTATCTTTAAAATTATGCAATTAAGGTCTCTGATAAATTTCTTGAGCATCAGCACAAGGATATTCCTGGCTCCCATATGTCCTTGAATTCAAAAAACTAATTTTTCCTACAATTACAGTCGGAATGTAGTGAAAACTTCTAACTATCTTTCAAATCATGCACCTGAGCTCTCTGTTAAATTTCTTGCTTGTCAAAAAAAGGATATTCCTAGCTCCCATATATCCTTGATTTGAAAAAACTAATTTTAGTTGCAATTATAGTCGGAATGCAGTGAAAACTTATAACTATCTTTCAAATTATGCAATTAAGGTCTCTGTTAAATTTTTTGCGCAACAGTGCAAGGATATTTTTAACTCCCATGTGTCCTTTTTTCAGAAAATATATTTTTATCTGCAATTATATTCAGAATGCAACGAAAACTTATAACTATTTTCCGAATTATGCATTTAAGCTTTCTGTTAAATTTCCTCGCATGTCAAAAAAAAGGCTATTCCTAGCTCCCATATATCCTTGATTCCAAAAATTTAATTTTACCTGCAATTTTAAATGAAATGCAGTGAAAACTTGTAACTATCTTTCAAATTGTGCAGCTAAGCTTTCAGATACATTTCTTGCGTATCGGTACAAGGATATTCCCAACTCCCACATATCCTTGATTTGAAATAATCAATTTTAATTGCAATTCTAGTAGCTATCTTTCAAATTATGTAATTAGGGTCTCTGCTACATTTCTTGCGCAAAAATGCAAGGATATTCTTAACTCCCATATGTCCTTGATTTCAAAAATTTAATTTTATGTGCAATTGTAGACGGAATCCAGCGAAAACTTCTAACTATCTTTCAAATTGTGCAATTAAGCTCTGTGCTAAATTTCTTGAGCAGCAGTACAAGGATATGTTTAGCTCCCATATATCCTTGATTTTTAGAAAAGTAAAAAAAAAAAAATTATCATCTTTTAGTTACATATTTATTTATATGATCTGTTAAAAAACTTAACAGCATTTGTGGTAACTTCTCCTTCATAAAAGCAAAACTTTTTAACATAAATTACATGTGTCTGTTGTTAGAGGGGAAGGGGTTGGAGAAACCGCAATATTAGTGATTTTACTGTTTGAGGAAGGAGATTCTTATCAATTCAACCACAAGTGTGTGATGGAAATTTTTTCCAAAACGTTATGAAAATAAATGTCTTGTATTATGGATATTTTGAGGCTTCATTGAGCTTGACGTGTTTTATTAAATGGTTTCCTATGATTACACTTACGTGCCAACGATAAAAATGTGTAATTTAGCGTTTGTAATAGTTTTACAAAGAAAACAAAACAAAGCAGACGGTTATTTATGAGAAATTTAAGGTGACAACATAAAAAAAATTCTATGAGTTAAGGACAATAACATAAATAATGAATCGATAAAGAAATTATTTTTAATTAAAATCCCAATTTCAGTCATAAAACACAAACCGTTTTGTTATTTTAGTCATAATAAATTTATTGGACAAGCGCAAAAGCAAAAGTTTCGTTGAGTGCGTGTATGTGTGTGTGTGTGTGAGTTTGTGTTAAGTTTTTTTTTTTTGTGAACTAAGAAAGTTGTGTGAGGCAAAAACTTAAACTTTGTTTCATTTCATCATTTGCATAAATCACTAAATGCCGAATAGAACTTTTTTCAATTTCTCGGTCAAATGATTTTGAGAAATGTGCAAAACAAGAACTAGCATAGTTTTACAGTAGCTCAAAATAGTCTTCAAACAGCTGTTTCGAATAAAAATTTTAAATTCTTCGAAACTTCTAAATTTCTGGCATCATTGGAACTCCTCTAAACAAGCTTAAATAAATCTGTCAAATTCACAAAAAAAATATAGTAAAATGTTAACTTGCACTAAGAATAATTAGGCTTCGAATTTCGAAAATTCGAAATTTGTAAGATCTAAACAAAAGTACCTTAAATTTATTGCAAAACCCATAATTAATTACAAAAATCCAACGTTCTCAAATAAATTAAAAGTGAAAAATCGGAATACGTCCGAATGTTCCAAATCTTCAAAATCAAATATCCATAATTTCGCCGCAAAAATCAACATCTTGTAAAATTCAATAAATTTCCTTTCGAAAAAATTTAAATTTTCTGCAAACCCTTTATCATAAAATAATTAAAAATAATTTTTGGTGTTGTTTATTAGAATTGTTACAATTTAAGTTTAAAATTTTTAAACGCACTAATAATCCCAAATTAATATTTTACTTATTAAGTAAAATATTTTTTTATTAAAAATACATTGAAATTGATTATTGAGGGGTTTAGCTGGATCCTATGCGCATTTCACTGTTGCTAATGCAGATAATCAGGGAACCTTTACCCAAAGCTTCTTAGAACAACTAGAGTTATTATATTATAAACTTTCATTTAAACAAATGAGAAGCTCAATAACAAATAACAAAGTTGAAACAAGAACTCAATAATCAACATGTTTTTTATTTTCTTACTTTACCATTGCTACATTGGCTGACTTTTTTTCAGCTTCAAATTGTGGTCGTAAGAGTATGTAAAAGAAAATAAATATAAATAACAAGAGCTATTTAAGAATAGAGTGTTGCCACACAAGTATTTTTTTGACCGGGTGCAGTCAAGTTAATAATTAGTGTTGTTTATGGGAATTGTTACAATTTAAGTTCAAAATTTTTAAACGCACTAATAATACCAAATTAATGGTAAAGTAAGAAAATAAAAACATGTTGATTATTGAGTTCTTGTTTCAACTTCAAAACAGAAAAAAAACTAAATGAAAATCGGTCCAGCCGTTTGGCCTGTACGTGGACACGGACAGACACACAGACACACACTATAAACTTATAACACTCCTATTTTTAGTCGGGGGTAAAAAATAGTTTAATTGAACAAATGCAAATACTTTATTTCAGTCACTTGAATAGTTTTCATTTTTTCATTCTTTAAAATTTAAAAAAAAAATAAAAAATTATTTTTATTTTAAGCAAACGATATATGCATCTTCGAAATCTCATCAAAGCGGTTTTAAATATCGTGCAACAACCGCCAAAAAAGCTTAACCAACATACTTTTCGAACGATGCTCAAAAATGTGTCAGTTAAGGTTTTTTTTGAGGATATGGCTCGATGTATCGTCGGTTGGTTATTGGTTTGCTGCAGGCATAATGTATTTTTAATATACTGTGCCGCAAACCAACAACCAACCGACGATATGTATTCCCCTTCAAAACCCAAGAACTGGCAAAAATATTTAAGGCGCACCGAAAAGAAGGATTGAAAATACATGCCACATATATTCCAATTTTTTTTTTCATATTTTCGAAAATTTATCAAACGTATTTTAAGTCCAGGAAAACCTCCCCCCCCCCCCAAAAAAAAAAAAAGAACAAAGTTTTTTACATAAAATTTAACTTGTTCTAGAGAGAATAAAATTCAATTCTACGCAAATTTCGAATGTTAATAAAAATTTTCGAAACTTTCGAACACTAAACGAAAGTGCCTTAAATTCTACTCATAATCATTACAAAAATCAAAAGCTTAAAAAATTCAAGGAGCAACAAAAAAAAACGGAAGTGTTCCGAAAATTCGAAAATATCACTAAATCTTCGAAAGTTCAAAATTTATCAAATGATCGAAAAAACACCAAAAAATTGTTTTTCACTCGTTCATAACTTGCAAGTTCTCTTTAAAAAAAGGCAGTATATTGGAAGTATATTCGATTTATCAAACTTTCGAAAATTGACAAAAATTAATATTAACATTTTATTTATCATTCAAGAAATTTATTATTCGACATATTGTCATAATTCTTTTATAAGAGAAATTTATTTGCTGGTGGTTAAGCATTGTCTATATGCATTTCATTGTTGACGATTTGTTAAAGCAACAATGAAATGCATATAGACAATGCTTAATCACCAGCAAATAAATTTCATTCTATTTATCCTAAAATTCGAATTAAATCTTATACATACATACATATCGATGGCTTAATATAAAAGGGCGTATTTAAATTTTTTTTCGAAATCGCATTTTTAACGTTTTCTGGTAGTCAACGTATAATAAAATCCGCCTTCAAGAACGAAGTATGTAACAACTGAAAATAAAAGATTTATTTAAATAAAAAAAATTCATGCATGTAAATAGTTTAGTTTTTATTCAGTTTTTTCCTGTTCCTGTAAAATATCGAAAATTCAAGATGCGCCTTTTTATATTAAGCCATCAATATGTATGTACATACATATCGCTCGTTTACTTCAATAGTATCACAACTCAATAAAACCATTTTCGCAGTAAACGCGTTTTAAGTTTTCAATTTGCCTACAACTCAATGAAGACAGGAAAAAGAATTCTTCTCTCAAGAGCTGATGGTACAAGCTATTTATATGAAATTTTTAGACAAGATAAAACACAAAATGCCCCATTATTCAGCATTATTAAATCAAAACACTCATTTTTTGAGTTATGACACTATTGAAGTAAACTTGCGATATGTATATGTACATTCGAAGCTCTTATGAGAAAGTGTCACTATTTCGTTAAAAATTATAACTTCTAAATTTTCGAAGGTGTGATAACATCAAAAAAGGTTCAAGTTTAAAATTCAAATCATGCGGAAATTATCTATATCTTCGAATGAAAAAAATGGCTTAGATCTCACAGAAACGCACAATTTTAGAGTATCAAAAAATTGAAGAGCAACAAAATAAAGTTGAATTCTCCAAAATTTCGAAAAATTAAAATTATGTGCTCAATGTTTTAATTACATTACCACCTCTATAAAAAATGTATACAGTAAGATGAAAAACTAATACTACATTTTGTATATCAAAAACTTCATTATTGATTTCCTTCCACTGCCACATCCATTAAGCCTTGCACAAAGTAAGGACCTTCGTTTACATATGTACGCAATAGTATGTTGGTTTGAACATCAAAAGCGTCGCTATCCGCCAGAACTTTTATAACGAAAAACTTTGCATATTTAGCATCTTTATCGAATTCCAATTTTCGATCCAATAAATACTCGAGAAATCCAGCAGTGTTTTTCAAAGCTTCAACACCCCAGGGATACAAACACAGAGCACCGACTAAATTTAGTGCAGCGATTTTGATGTCCGGGAAGGGATTGCGACAATACTCCATAAGAAATTGCATATTAGTTGATCCTTCGTTTAAATAATTAAACCAACGTTGCAAAATGGCACTAGAATTTTTTTTATATTACATATGAAATACAAAAAAATTATTACAAATATTTCTATTTCACCTTATTTCGTTACCCACTGCAGAATCGAACCTGAATATATATTCCAAACTGTTAAAAGCACGAGTTTTCAAATCTGTAGGCAAACTACGCAAATAAGAGAAATAGTTTTCAAATACATCCCGTATTTCAGTAGAGTAATTCTGATCCAATAGCACCACTCCTTGTTGACTTTGTGTTAAATTTGCTTAAATTGTAACATAAGGTTAATTTTTTTTTACTATTACTAGGTATACAGAAATTTTGTATTACCAAAAGTATCAAATGCTGCTGGTAAAATAGAAATATTGGCCGAACTAAGACATTCCAATAGACATCGTATCATTTGCGGGTGACCAGTAATAATTCTTTGCGGTTGAACACTAGCAATTTTGCTAAAAAATTTCATTATTCCCGGTATTAACAATTCATCAAGGGGATTTTCTTCCATTTCTTCAACACGTTTGCCAATAACATCAAAAACTTGCCGTTTCTCCAAATAGAGAAGTCCATGATTTTGTTCCGCCAAAGCAACAAGAATTTCTAGTATATTATTCTGCAACAAAATGTCATCATTATCTAGCTCCGACAAGGCGTGATCCAGTATAAATTCCACTTTTTCCAGTGTAGCAGCAGAACGTTTTCCCAAATTTACTGCCAATTCATATAAGCGACATTTAACCACGTCACTGCTTTTTAATGCTTCTAGGAGTGTTTCCTTAACAGTTGGCTTTTCTAAATGAGCTTCCAACACCAAACACAATATCGCAAGGGCAGGACTGCCCAATTGTGTCTCCTGCTCTTGAAGCGCTTTTAATACATGACGCAACAGCTCATCTGAAACAGTAGTACTTAAGTCATCCTCCTTAATTTGTTTTTTCAATTCCTTCAGTATAGTATTTAAGGCCAGAGCTCTAATGCGTGAACGCTTGTGCGTTAAAGCCCTTTGCAACAAACGTGGAAAATCATTATGCCTTAGCGACAAGTTTGTCATGCATAAGGCTAATATATCACTGACCAGATCTATAGGTTCTCTGTTACTTGCATCATAATTTCCTTGGTCATCCTCTTCCAAACATTCATACATTTCTGGAGAACTCAACAAACGGTGTGCAACTTTATCTTCCAAGGCGGGAGTTTCATTGAGACGCCTGATAATATCCTCTAATGTAGACAAACGATTCTCTTTCATTTTAAGACAGCTCAACTTTTCACAATACCACTCTTCATTCATTTTGACTGCAAAATTAGTAAAGAAACATGTAATTTTAAACTTCAGCCAAAATTTTACAATATCATTCAACAACTATGTAATAAAAACATTTGTTGTATAGAGCTGCCAAGTATTATTAACCAGTGGTGGAAAAAATCAAACTTGGCATTACTTGTTTAAGTCTAAAAATTTATTAAATGTGCCTGGCAATGCTAATGTTGGTTGTCAATGGTGTTGAAAAAAAAATTGACATTTATTTTGCAAAATGGCGTCTTTTCACCTCTAAGTATACATTTGGCAGAAAACAATAAAGCATCGAAGGACGTAATTTTATATATCTTAAGTATTTAAGTTATATATAAGACTAAAATGGCTCAAAGGTTTGCTCCTGGCCAGCCGGGACAGTCTCCAGTGCCTGGACAACCCCGTTATCAAGCACCACCACCTCAAGCAGCCGGTATGAGGCCATACGCAGCAGGAACAGGTTTTCCGGTATGTATGTACACAGTTTGTCGAAGAACATTTTGATCGATAGTAAAGTGTTCTGGCAGCTAATAAGAAATGTAATAAAAATAACTATACTGTTCTTAGCAAAGAGGATTTCCTCTTCATCCCAGCAATCCACCGCCAGTGCCGACTAATACAAATTCTCCTGGTGGACCTCCGCTACATCAGCGAGCCCCTCAGCCAGGATTTCAAAGCGGTTTACGTGGAACGGGTAGCAGTGGGGGTAGCAAACGATCTGCCGAATCCCGCGTCGTAACCAACACCCAAACTAAAACGGAATTTTCAGCTGCTAAAAAGAAGAAAAAGTTGGCTGACAAAATATTGCCACAAAAAGTGCGTGATTTGGTGCCCGAATCTCAGGCGTATATGGATTTACTTACTTTTGAGCGAAAACTAGACGCCACTATAATGAGAAAACGTTTGGACATACAAGAAGCCCTGAAAAGACCAATGAAACAGAAACGTAAATTGCGTATTTTCATTTCAAATACGTTCTACCCTAGTAAAGAGCCAACAAATGAAGGCGATGAAGGCTCAGTTGCTTCATGGGAATTACGGGTGGAAGGGCGTTTGCTGGAGGATGGTAAGGGCGATCCAAATACAAAAATAAAACGGAAATTTTCTTCCTTTTTCAAATCTCTCGTAATTGAGCTCGACAAAGAGTTGTATGGGCCTGATAATCATTTGGTTGAGTGGCATCGTACTCATACGACACAAGAAACGGATGGTTTCCAAGTAAAAAGACCGGGTGATAGAAATGTACGCTGCACAATATTACTATTATTAGACTACCAACCATTACAATTTAAGCTGGATCCACGCTTGGCACGCTTGCTTGGTGTTCATACTCAAACACGTCCTGTTATAATATCTGCTTTATGGCAGTATATAAAGACCCACAAGCTGCAGGATGCCCACGAGAGAGAATATATTAATTGCGACAAGTACTTAGAACAAATCTTTGGCTGTCAGCGCATGAAATTTGCTGAAATACCTCAAAGACTCAATCCCTTGCTGCATCCACCAGATCCAATTGTCATCAATCATTTTATTGAGAGTGGAGCTGAGAATAAACAAACTGCTTGCTATGATATCGATGTCGAGGTGGATGACACGCTTAAAAACCAAATGAACAACTTTCTCATGAGCACTGCCAGTCAGCAGGAAATACAAGGTCTTGATGCTAAAATTCACGAAACTGTGGATACAATAAATCAAATGAAAACCAATCGGGAATTCTTCCTTAGCTTTGCAAAAGATCCGCAAACATTTATACAGCGATGGATAGTGAGTCAAACGCGTGATTTGAAGGTAAAAATAAAACTTTGTGTTGCGTTATTTTTTTGTTTTTAATACGAGTAAACTATTAATAGGCTATGACCGATGTCACTGGTAACCCAGAGGAAGAACGACGCGCTGAATTTTATTATCAGCCGTGGACACATGAGGCAGTTTCTCGTTATTTCTTCACTAAAGTGAATCAAAAACGTGCAGAACTGGAACAAGCTTTGGGTATACGAAATGCCTAAGATCATAATATGATTTTCTATAATTGATTTTAATTCAAATATACATTTCATTTAAGCTAAATTTATTCGTTTGTTTCAACCGGATAAAACTGATTTGTCTAGCTTGACAATTTTTTTATGTGTAAAAATTTTTTGTCCGGACATATGCTTTGTCTAAAACAATTCAGTTTTAATTATAAAATTTCCGTACAAGTCTAAAAAGACTTCTTAAACAAATAATTAAAACTAATAGTCTTGCGAAAACTACATTATGAAATATTAATACATTTATATTCTCAACATTGATTGTAATTTTGATTCGAAATTAACTAAATTGATTAAACTTCAAAAAATAAATATTGGTATTATTAAACAATTAATTTTTTGTGCTATTTTAGTGAACATGTTAGAATTTGTATGTAGATATTTCTCATTTAAAGTGTTTAATCTGCAATCCAGTTAATTTGTACTATACTTTTAATAAGGCAACATTATTATTTAACCTTTACATGTCAGTTGAGTAGGAAGCAGGCTGCCAAAGTGTAATTGTGATTAGTAAAAGAGTTTAACAGTGTATTGAGTTTTCCGAATTTTTCACTTGCACCTGTAAGCACTAACTGCCGTATTCATAAAAAATATTTCAGGTTTATGAAGTGTTTATTTGACATATTTCTATGGGCCATTTTTTACACGTTTCAAAATGTAATATCTGTGTCAACCAGTTTATCCAGCTCAGTATGTTATCAATAAATGTGAATAGCAAATTCAAAAAGAGGAAGATAAAAAACCGGCCGTCAGCTGTCAATCTGTATACACAGCTGTTCTGTTGTTTCTTATTTTCAATTCAAGGCGTTTTCTAATATTTGCCAAATATTTATGGACATAATCTAATTGGAAATCATAATGGCTTTACCTTCAATTACCACGATTTTGGGAGTAGTCTTTCTTGGCTACATTGCCCATTCAATGTGGTTGATGGCGCAACTGTTTACCACACTCAAATGCAGCGATACACCTTGTTACACTTCATTTCTAACAAATAAACCACGTATGCAACTGGCTCTGTTTAGCTCAACAACTGCAAATCCCATTGCCTCGGAAGTAACAAAATTGGATTCAATTAAAGATTTCAACTACTGGGAACCATATAAAAAAGACTACACAATTGAAGTGCCTGCGAAAACTAGACGCAACGGTACACTGCACTTCCAAGTAGTCTTGGCGCTCCAAGGCGAGAGTTTAGAATGGAAAACCTTGAAACGCGATGGACCGACTGTAATTCATAGCTTAAGCATTACAGAATATATGGTACCTAAGGCGGAGGCATTTAATTTGTTAGGCGATAGTAATAATGTAAGTTGTTTGTATAAAATGCATCAAGAAACACAAAAACAAAAGATTTAAGACACAAACCGTTTCATGCAATTTTTCTCCCAGGATAACCAAAAGGATACGAAAACAAAAAAGACTGCACCCGCTATTGCTAGACCTAAAACTCATATTATGTCTGAAGTACATGTAACTTTACTTACCGATCTGATCTCACTATCAGCCAAAGATGTACCACCGGAAATGGCTCAACTTATACACGTCAATCGCTATAAACAGATTTTACCCATTCTCAAAACCGACTTTTTCAATATGCGCATGAAGAACTTAGTTCCGATCAATCGAAACATGTCGACGTTCACTGTAGCATTTCATTTCCGTCCAATGGGCATTGGTAAACTACGTCTAATGCTCATGATTGAGCATGCTATGAAGATGATGCTTCAAATTGGTTTTAAGAAGAACGACGTTGAAGAAGTTAAGTCTATGCTGTCCGACACGAACCTTTACTTTTTATTAGCAACCATATTTTTGGCTAGTGTTCACGTAAGTGTTTTTTTTTAATTGTTTGAAAGAGTCGTAATTTTCATAAGCTGACTCAGTAATGTCATTTCTATAGCTGACCTAAATTTTCTTTAATTTGAACATTTTTATTCTCAATGGAGAATTAATTAAAAGAACTTCGATGTGAACTTTTTCTAACAACTTGCTTGCAATGTAATTTTTTTGTTTACAGACCTTTTTCGATTTTCTTTCTTTTAAAAATGATGTAATATTCTGGCGCAAACGCAAATCCTATCAAGGACTATCAACACGCTCTACACTTTGGCGTTGCTTTTCGCAAATTATAGTATTCTTATATCTGTTGGAGGAGAAAAGTTCTTTATTGGTTTCCATACCAGCCGGTGTAGCAGTTTTGATTGAATTGTGGAAATGTAAAAAAATACTAAAGTTAGAAATTACAATGACAGGCATACGCAAACGTGTGGATAGTAGCGTAGCAAATTCCATTGGTACAGCCGAAACGAAAACAGAGGAGTTTGACAAACAAGGCATGCGTTATCTTAGCTATTTATTATATCCGCTGTGTATTGGTGGAGCTATTTACTCGCTTATGTATCAGCCGCATCGTAGCTGGTATTCGTGGACAATCAATTCTCTGGTAAAAGGCGTTTATGCCTTTGGTTTCCTCTTCATGCTTCCTCAGCTATTTGTTAACTATAAACTCAAGTCAGTAGCTGATTTACCCTGGCGTGCGTTTATGTATAAGGCATTCATAACATTTATTGATGATGTCTTTGCCTTTATAATAACCATGCCCACTGCCCACCGAGTCGCTTGTCTACGCGATGATATTGTGTTCCTTATATATTTGTATCAACGTTGGCTATATCCAGTTGATAAGAAACGTGTTGATATTGGTCTTAGTATAGAGGAGACTGTGGATAATGAGGATTTGACAGAACGTTTAATAGAGGAAGAGCAAGAACTGGCGACTACAACGCCCCTTTCTAGTAAAGAAAACAAAAAATTAAAATAATTTTAAAAGTATTTATTTTAATAAAGAACATTCCATAATTTAAATATATCCCAAGTTGGAAAGTGTTGTGTTTAAAAAGCTTGGTATACAAGTACATACATAGTTTTATATAAATGATAGTGTTTCAGCGAAAATAATTCAATCGATTATTAAATTAATTCTGTTGAAATTCTTAAACAAATCAGGTCAATAATATATTTCATCAAGAGTCATTAGCTAAAAATAACTGGATTTGTTTTAATTTTAGTAAATGCTTTGTTGAATTCAAGACATTCATTTATTGAATAAATTTTATTTTATTAATAATTTTTCTTGAAACAGTATACATACATACATGCATATCGAGCCACAACCGTGCATAACATTTTTTGGAATTTGGTTTTTTTTTAAGAAAATCGACTATTTACTATCGCAAATAAGCGATTTTGGTAAAAAATTGAGGTTCGAAAATTATGTCGCTTAAGCTATTTTGGCGGCTATGGCACGATATGTGCCTATTATCAATATTAACGTTAATTGGGAACATGGCTTCTAAACTGTTTTTCAAAAAGGTTGGCCTTAACGGAATTACATATCAAATACAATTAAAAATGCATTGCTGAAACATCTACAACAATAACAACATGGAGGTTTGTTTTTGTAGAATCGTTGCTAAAAATGGCGGGTAATTTGTGAATACAACAGGGATGGAAAGTTTGATAAGTTTATATATATTTTACCACGACACAATTATTCACCACGACTGCGTAAGTCCTTGGTGACTTGAGGTTTTTGTACTGTATTAAAGGATATGTGTACAAGTTTTCTTTATTCTACTACTAATTTTTCATACCTAAATGTGAAACAGTTGCTAAAAAAGCTTGAGCTGTCAAGATATATATAAAAGCATAAGGTGAAACAAAGTAAAAACGTACTATTGTAAATCCATTTTTCCATCCCTGCTAAACAAGTATCAATCAGCTGGAATCTTGCAATTGCATGCAGTTTTTTTCCGTGGAGTTGTGAAAATGGAATTTACGTGGAAGTGGCTTTAAAAAAGAAGTTTTAATTAATTTAGCTATTGTAAATAAAATTTTTTGTGTATGTGAGTGTGTGTTAAAGAAATATCAAAGTTTTAAATAATTTGTTTGCGAATGAATTCTCTATTTGGGCTAAAGTTGCATCAAATTGGTAAGTGCATGTGTTAATTTGGCAAGAAACTAATTCCAAAACATTCTTGGTGAACCGTTTAAAACTTAACATTTATTTTCTAATCAATTCGTTGGACTTAAATGGGACTTAAAATGTTTTTAAAATAATTACAAAACTTATTAAACAATTGCGTAGACTTCCAATTACACAAATATGTAATTATGTTCATATGTATGAATGTATGTAAGTATGTATGTATGTATGCATGGAATGATTACCTGTATATCGTCGCTGTTTTAACTAACTGACATAACTAACATTTCTAAAATTGTTTAAGGAGCAGCTGAAATGTTTTACTTGTATAGCCACAACAGTAATGCTTACAGTCATAAAAATTGTACACTAGCAAGCAGCCTATATATACATATGTATAACGAATGACTGGCATAAAGTTAGCATAACAGGCAAAATTGAACATGGTCTTAGAGAGTTTTGCCATACAATTTTACATTAAATATCACGGGACTTAATAGTTGGTTAAAACTACATTATGTGCCAACGTTCAAATGTCTAACTCTATGGAGGAAGGCGTAAGTTACATTTAAGATATTTGACAAACAAATTATAAGTTTTAGGGCCATTATTGCATTTTAAAGTTAGTTAAAAGTAGGATTTCATCGGACGTATAAAAAGCTTCCCATTATTGCAAATTGGATTTAATTTACCAGGTAAGATTAACTTGCCTGTAGTTTACCGCTCACTTTAATAAGTTAAGTAAAATTTTGCAAATGATACAAGTTTTTATACGTCGGATAAAATCCTACTTTTAACTAATTTTAAGTTGTAATAATGGCCCTTAGTGTATTTAGTTCTCAGTAGTCTTTTGAATTTCGTTAATAAATTTGATATTAATGAGCATACTTGGATAAAAATATTGTAGGTAAATGGATTTTATATAATTACATCATAATCAATCAAAAAGACGATTTTGAACTTTTTGTAAGTTACGCCCTTTTCGAATTTATATGACGATATGTATGTAGGTGTATTATGGCTTATAAAGTGTAGTAGTGGACTTATGTAACTCATTTTTTCAACAAAATTAAGTTAAATCGGTGAGTTAAAACAGCCACGATATGTACATACATATGTACATACATACATGTTTGCTAATAAATTTTTAATTACAATGTTATATAAATATGTATCGTTAAACAAAGCAAATTTAACAATTGAATTGACTGATCATATTTAAAATATATTAATAACATGTGTTTTTTTCTTTTATTACCTTCATCCTTCAGAATAATTTAAATAATCTGCTTTATCGTCGTTGGCGTATTTCAAATGCGACTACGACTGTTTGGTAATAGATTAAGGACGACTTCAACAGTTTTTCTTTAATCTATTACGAGACAGTCGTTGTCGTATTTGAAATACGCCAACCACGATAAGGCAGAATATTACAGTATTGCAAATATATTTAATGAATTTTGGCTTTGAAAGTTTTTATAATTTTCTAAATACTATAGAAACAAGAAGGTTTCATATTTTATACAATTTTATTTCTAAAGTTTTTCTTATGTATTAAATTAATTTTTAGAATGCGCGATGAACCTTTTTTTTTGATAGTTTTATAGTTTGTTGATAAATAGTAGTTTTCGTTGTTTTTATTATATATAATAAACTTAACAATTATTTATGTACATAAAATTAAAATCTAAAACAATTGAAAGCGTAGTTTTTGTTTTAGTTAATGATTAATTAAGCGAGACGCTTTTTTCGACTAGGAGATAAAATTTTTAACATTGCTACGACGGGTGCCTCGAACGACATTGACACCACAAAGGACAGTAGATATGAGGCCACCACAAAGCCCAAGAACATGATTACCTAAAACGAAAAGAGATATAAACATATTAAAAATAAGTTGTATTTTCATAATAAGTCATTTGTCTATTGCAACATAGACTTATCAAAAAAAAAAAAAAAAAAAAAAAAAAAAACAGTTTTTGGAGTTAAAAATGCAGAATAAAATCCTTATATCATAATTAATCGTGTATAAAAAGTTTGTGCACGCCCCTCTTGAAAAAAAATATGTACATATGTACATATCGTTGCTAAAAACTCAAAAGGTTCTATTAAACATTTTGGAAATTTTTCAGCAGAATCTAACAATTTTTTAAAAATTAAACCCACTCCTGCAAAGGGAATAAAATCGTTATTTATTGGTTAACGATTTGTAAAACTTTATAGGAAATTTACTTTAACTTTTCTTCGGACGAGTATCAATAAAAAACACAGGAGGTCTACTCCTGCTTTCGAACTTATATTCGAAATCATTTGCTTTCTTTTCGAATTACAAAGTAGAACTCCAGCTCTAAATTTTTTGTTAGATAGGGCGGCTTACACTTTTCCTATCCATTTAAAGTTTAGCATTTACTCCCAACTTAATTGCAAAGTAACATAGATATAAATTGTCCCAGTATATTCAAAGTACTTATCGTCACCTGAAAAGCAAAATCACGTAGCTAAAAAAAATTCAAAATCATATTTAAATTAATTATTTATATTACATCAAAACACATTTCCCTACAAACTTTCAAACCTTTATCATAACAATAATAAGAATTAAAATAAAGAAACTTACTGCAGTCACTTTAATAATTTTGTTAATTTTTTTCTCTCTCCTATAAAATAAACAAAAAATTGTTACATAATTTTGCATTTCAGTGCAAACGATCTAACTTATAATTTTCAGTTTGGAATTGGAAAATTTTAAATTTTCTTAAATTACAATAGAATTGGGTGTCCTCGGTTTCGCAATGTTAATAAAAAGCGTTCCCGTACTTTTAAACTGGGTAAATGAGACAGGTTTTGAGAGAGTAATATTGTTCTTGCACGCAACAGTCTATACTTTTTCTTCGGGTAAGTTCGGTTAAGTACTATTTTTTAATCCCCGACTAAAAAAAGGCGTGTTATAAGTTTGTAGTGTGTGTCTGTGTATCTGTCCGTGTCCACGTACAGACCAAACGGCTGGACCAATTTTGTTTAGTTTTTCTTGTTTCAAAGGTGACTTGATCGAGAGGGTTCTTAGCTATGATTTAAGAAAAACGTTCCAGCTGTTTTGAAGAAATCACATCATTCCTCAATATATATTAGGGGGTTTTTTAAATGTTTAATTTTTGTTATTTTTAATTCTTTGTTCTGATTAGTTATTTTATTGCTATTACAGCCGATTGTCAGATCTGACAATGTACTGGCAATCAAAAATTGCCAGCACATTATTGATAGTCAGTTCAGACGTATTTGTCAAAAAATTGTAAATTTGTTTTTGTATGACAATAAATTCATCTGACAAAATCGTCAGTCGAAAAATTGTCAGTTCATATGAAAAATTGTCAGATCTGTTTTTATGCGTTGCCAGATAGAGCTGGGTCCAACTCGTTCATTCGTTCATTTTTGCCACAAACCTATGATCAAACCCATGTAATTTAAATGGGTTTGATCATAGGTTTGTGGCAAAAATGAACGAATGAACGAGTTGGACCCAGCTCTATTGCCAGACTCAAATTTTTGATAGGAATTGTTAAATATCATTCGTTTGTGGTTGTGTTAAGTGTAAAAAGTGAAAATATAAATTAGTATGGACCAGTGATTGGCAATGAATCATGTTTTCGCTATTCATACTGACTCATAGAATTTCAAATATAAGTGAGTACACATCATTTAAAATCAACTACTCTGAGTTACGCACACTCACAATAATATTGATTTATAAGTATAGGTTGCAATAAATATGAGTGCGACGTCGTACCACTCTCACACTCATAAATTACCTCAGTTTGATTTATAATTAAAAAAAAAATACTTATACTACTTATATTGATTCAGCTCATTCAACTCATCCCTATAGTACAACTACAACTACAAGAGTGGAATGTGTATAAAAAAAAACACATTTGTAACCTCATAATGAACAAACACATAATCTCATAATGACTATTTTAATGTTCTTATACGACGTTGGCTTTGCCATACAATACTTATTTTGCATCGTCTATAAACATTGAGTTCAAGAGAGTCGAAATCAACAACGTCATACAAAGCGTTGTGAACTTGGTGCGTTTCGCACCATTTTGGGTGCTTTTTGAACTTTTTTGTGCGAAAAATTCTTTAGTTGGTGCGTGGTGCGATTTTTTTAAAATTACGGTGCGTTTTTTAATTTTTGGTGGCACCAACGCAAATTTAACACAACAATGGGTTAAAACCGGAAAATTATTGTTGTGAAACTTACCAATTTCCTGCTGTTAATTACCATATTAATAGTAATGATATTTACAAAATATCACAATTTGAAATGAAATCTGTTTTATGGCTTGATGATAACAATAATGATGAAAATATTAGATTTATTAATTTGGAATAATAATTTTTTGATCTCTTTTTAAAAAGTTGTAATCAGAATTTGTAAAATTAATGTACAAAAATGTATCTTCTTGTACGAATGAATGCAAACATATCGATGGCTTAATATAAAAAGGGCCTAATTCAATTTTTTTCGAAATCGTGTTTTTAATGTTTTTTTCTGGCGACAACGTATAATTGCATCCTCCTTGAAGATCTTAGTACGTTACAGTTCAAAATCAAGGACTTATGGCAACTTTAAAAACTATTTCTGCATGTAAATGCTTTATTTTTTCTTCAGTTTTTTGATTCTCCTGTAAAATATCGAAAATTCGAATTAGGCCTTTTTTATATTAAGCCATCGATATGTATGTATGTGCCCTTAATTGTGAAAGCGGTATAAGTTATATATTTCTTTGGTCGAGATATTTAGTAGACTATATTTGAACTAAAACAAAAATATTTTTTTTGTTATGCAACAGTTTAATTTAGAGCTGTACTAGTCTCGATTAATATAAATTTATTTTGCTATATCGAATCAAAAATGCGTATGACTTAGATTACTTATAAATTATGTACATATATTGTAAAGGGCTGTTTGTTTTTATTGTTATATTTTTAATATGAATATATTAAACTTCTGATAAAAAATTTTAAAAATATTTGATTAAAATGATAACTACTGAATTTTTATTAGCTTTGAATATTGCCAGTAATCGTTGATCTCTTTAAAATGTTTTGTACAGAATTTATGAAATTAAAAAAAAAATAATATTATAGTCTGTATGCAAAATTAACTGCCTGTCCCACGATGTCACTCGCAAACGTTCGATCGCCAACTTGTATTGCAAACAACAATAACATTAGAAAATTTGTTGTTGTTTTCAATATAAGTTGTCATTCGAACGTTTCGAGTGACATCGTGGGACAGGCAGTAATTCAATAAACATTTTAAACTAAAAAAGGAATTCTAAGCTTGGTGCGTTTTTTTGTGAATGGCGCGTTTTTTCTCCATTTTGGTGCGTTTTGAAATTTCAAAGTTGACAACACTGGTCATAAATCTTGCTAAGTATGAGTTCGATGAGAACTTCAAACTTTTGAGTGAATATGATTCATAGACAACAATTCAATAAGTATGAGTGCGCATAAGTACAAGAAATTATAAATCATGATTCAACTCTACTTACTTTTTCACTACTCATTACGCCTCTCTGGTATGGATCATAAAGCAATGCTTTTGTCTGCATATATTTTATTATAGCCCAATTCACAAACTTGTGCAAATGGTATTGCTTCGTTGCATATGCAAAATGGTGTAGTATATTAATACTCACCACTAAGAATTTTTAAGTGGTGAGTATCAATATGCTAACCATTTTGCAAATGCTACGATGCAAGACCATTTGCACAAGTTTGTGAATTGGGCTTATATATTTTTTCTAAAAAACCAAGCGTGTGCAGTGTTGCCCCTAGAAAAAATTATCTTACAATGACGCTATTGTCAGATGCATAAACTTCGCACATCTGACAATATTAAATAAAATGTCTGACAAATATCCGGCGCTTGCGCGCCTCCTAATCGAAAGATTAGGATCGTCGCTAAGAGACTGATTAACACTTTCCGCGTTTTCTACCATTCTTGAGATATACAAGGTGAAAACCTCGAATGTAGCTGAATCTTACACTCTAGTATTCGTTGCGTTCACGGAGTAAGCTAAGCAATTATAAACTTTCATTCAAGACGCCCACTATCCTGAATACGTTCTTTTAAGCCGTACTTCTTAGCTTTCGTTTAATATTTCCAACAGTTTCAAATAAAAATTTTCTAATGTTAGAGTAAAAGTGAATGTACGAGTATATAAATGAACATCTTACCATTGTATCACCACCTAAATGTAAAGGCGAGTCTGTATTTAATGCCATTGAACGTATCACAATGGGATGCACCAAATACGCACAATATGTCACTCTGGAGAAGGGATAAAGACATGGCGCCGACAGCAGTGTGTTGACAAAACCACCATAACCTGTCGAGCAAGCAATTGTTATCCAGGCCAGGGACATAGCCCAAGCAGAATGACTAAGAGAACTGTATAAGGCAGCTGTAAGCTGTGATAATTCGGCCCGATAAAGACCAAATACTAAAACAATCAAATTAAGAGATGCCATAATCCAGCCAAATATCACAGTTAGTTTGGTGAAACGAATTTTGCAATTAGTGCGAAAAAGAATCCAACCCACGGCCATACCAATCAAATAGGGACCCAAACGAGTCCAAGGCTTATCATAAATTTTGTCGAACAGTGCCAAAGGATCATCCGAATCGGGGCGATGATTATTTGTAAAGGCTATAAGGGCAGTGGTGATCCAAGACACCACCAAAAAAGCACAAGTCGTAACAGCAGACAATTTGAAGTGGCGCACTGACACTATCAGAATTATTGCTCCAATAACATAGAATTGTGTGTCATTAGCCAAATACCAGCTCCAAAGCATGCACTGAAACAGTAAAATAAAATTTCAGTGATTTAGAGAGAAGAATTTAAAATTGTTAAATATATCGTCACCTAAAATCCAAAAGGCCGTAACAACAAAAAAAATCAAAATAGACTTTTTGATTGATTATGGTGTGATTTTGGTTAATTACATCATAATCAAGCAAAAGGTATATTTTGAATTTTTTGGTTGTTACGGCCTTTTATATTTTAAGTGATAATATGTAAGTGTATATATAATTTTTTTCTAACCATTTGCTCCACCGGGAACAGAGTGTTAATATAAAGCATATTACGCCACCAGTAGTCGGGACAGGTTATGTGGTCATTAGTGGGAGGATCGAATATGGAGTAAGTGGCCAAATATTTCATGGACACTTGCACCACACCCAGCACATACAAATAAGGAGCGGTTAATCTGAAAAAAATCCATAAAATTTTTAAGGTTATTTTTTTTTTTTTTTTGAAAACACAAAACTAACCTCATAAAACGGTACATAACTAAGCCGAGAAAGTGTGCTGTACAGCGGGTAAATTCGTTGCTGCTTTTGGCTAGTTTATTTAGTTTGCCCTTGGCATTTGTGCGAAAATATAAATACGATACCAAGCAACCACTGATGAAGAAGAATGTGTCTACACTGAACGGTCCATTGGTGATGGCTTGGAAGAAGAAATTCTTTTCAACTTCTTTGCGCAATTCCAAATTATCAGAGTACTTGAATATGACAATGCATGTGTGACCCAATATAACCCAGGCCATGGAAATAGCTCTCAGGCCGTGTATGGAGGGTAAAGTATCGGCACCAACATTTCGATCACATATGGTATTGAAATTCGTTATTACCGAGAAGGACAACAAAAGTTCAGAGAAAACGCTCAGTTTTTCCGGCTCATGTAAATGACCTTCCAAATGTTCATCAGACGTGCTGTTGCTTTTACCAACATCACTAGCATCTGTCGCAGAGTGTGGCAAATTTAGTACTATATTCAACTCCTTTAGAGATTCTTTCTTCAGCGAATCATTGGCCACGGAATCACTGTAGTCGGATGCAGCGCAACCGATACCTGAGGATGTTTCACTGTTATTCATCATTTCTTTGTCCTGTTGGCGATAAGCTTCGCGCAGACGTTGTGTCAGGAATATCTCATACAGAGTACCGGCTAAAATTAATATCAGTACAATAGTTGACACGACTCTAGAACGTTATAATCAAAATGTTTTAAACTTTTGGTTAGTATACTTTGGGTAGGATGGCACTTACATTAAAATCCAAAATGTGCGATCTTCGAATATATTAAATTCTCTGTCAGTGGGCACGCGCACATTCAATATAGTAACTTCACGCGCATCTAAGGAATGCTGACCATGTTTGACCAAACCTTTAACTTCGTTACTGCTGCAGGTCGATGGCAGACACACTCCCAGGTAAACTGTTCGAATCTGGGGAATATAAGTATAAAATATTTGAAAATCTTTAAAAAAAATTTACTGGAGGGACCTTTAATAAACCAATGGATCAAAAAAAGCCGAACATTCTACTACTAAGCTTATAGATTTTGTTTTCATATGCAAATCGGCACATGAAACAAAATCTTAAAGAAAGTTAACAAAATCTTAGTGCTATCTATTCGAATGTCGAAAATACAGCCCATTTTTATAAGCATCTTGCTTCAAAAGTTACGGCTCTGTGACCGACTTATACATAGTGGGGCAAAAACGTGATAAAAGTAATGTGAGTACCTGACATAACGACCTAATCTCATGTTAGTATTGCCGTTGAATGCAACCATTGTGTCTACCATGTGATACATGCCCGCACGGACTATAATATACAAAACCCTTTCAGTTATAACTGTCAGATAATGGGCTTGACATCTTGCAGACCCTGGGATAACAGGTCACACATCAATTTTAAATGAGATGAGTTTTAGTGATCAGGGATCCATAAACCCTGGGTTCACGGACTATAAGGTCGTTGAAATTGATTTTAGTAGAACACCCTCATTCCGGATAGGGACTATTGGATCGACTCCGATAAGCTATATGAGTGTAGCGGAGACGGCACAAAAAATGGGAAAGGTACAGGGGCTGCTGTCTGTATCTTGGGAGCGAACATTCGTAGTTCTTTCAGACTGGCGAATGAATGCAGCGTTTTCTAGGCTTAGATCTTGGCGATCCTCAGGCCCACGTAATGTAGCTGAAGGTGAGAAGGTAACCCTCTACGTCGAAAGCCAGGAAGCGCTAAAAAGGGACACAATGTTAAATTGAAACTTGTTAGTGACTTTAGGAGAGCCCTTAACTTGCTCATGGGCATTTATAGTGTCAGACTATCTGGGTTCCTATACATGAAAGTGTTGAAGGAAATGAAATTGCCGTTGGTCTGGCAATAATAAGGTCGGCGTTAGATGAGGGAATGCGTGATAGACCGGTGAAATTTCCGATGCCTCATTAATACAGGGAACTTAGTAATTGAGTGGGGAGCAGAACCAACAGTTCATGGGGAATTAATGAAGATTGTAGAGTCTCGAAGGCTGTGTGGCCAAAACTTGACTCAGGAAGATCCAAACTGCAACTGGATATGAATAGGAAGGAGATGCGAGTCGCAATAAGCGCGACTGACAACTGCTTGATCAAAGAAAGAACCAGCATTTGGGAAACTGCCCTTCATAATCTAACTTCATAACCTAACCTCACCTAATCATACCGTAGACCCTAGCTTGGGTAATTCGGAATTTTAAGGTATTATTTAGAACAGGTTACCCATAAAACTTATGGGTACTTACTTACTAGCCAATCTCTACAACAACAGAGTGACAGATCTGCGTATATATACTTATATATTGAAGAAAGTAGCTCTACGTTCCTTAGTATAATGCCTAAAATTTTGCAAAAGGTTTGGAGGAATACTAGATGCAAATTTATCTTTTAAATTTTTGTCGATGTTTTCCCGTGTGTATGTTATATACATAAAGGGTCCGCCAAATAACTTTTTTTTTTTTGAAAATGCTTTAAAAAAAACTACTGAATATTTTATCAAATTTCTTTTTTATTTGAAAGTACAATCCTTCCGGTTAATAATGAAAAAGAAAACATATGCCGGATATACAACTTTATATCTACCATAAAAATCAATATTTAAATTCAATATTCTAAATGGCCTTAGTAGCTTGTGCTTCTACCCCTCTTATATTGTTATTGTATTTATCTATAATATCAATTTTAATAAATAAATAAATAAATAAATAATAATGAAAAATAATTTCATTCAAATGACTGCCTCGGCTGGCCATGCAGTAGCCTACACGATCGGTCCAATTTTTAAGCACATTATCGATTGTGTGCAGCTGTATTTCACCAATGGCTTCACGAATATTGTCCTTTAAAGCGTCAATTGTCTCTGGCTTGTCGGCGTAACACTTATCTTTGACGGCACTCCACAAATAATAGTACAACGGTGTCAAATCGCAGCTCCGAGGTGGCCAAACGACATCAGCTCTGCGGCTGATAATGCGATCTTCAAAAACAGGGCGCAAAATATCAAGTGTAGCTTCGGCTGTGTGGCACGTAGCGCCGTCCTGTTGAAACAAAATGTTGCCAATATCCTCCTCTTCAATTTTTGTGAACAAAAATTCGTTCAACATGGCCCGATAACGATCGCCATTGACTGTAACGGCCACTCCTTGCTCATTTTCGAAAAAAAAATGGCCCAATTATGCCTCTGAACCAAAATCCGCACCAAACAGTGACTCGTTTTGGGTGCGTCGGCTTTTCAATGTATGCGTGCGGGTTTTCTGTGCCCCAAATGCGACAATTTTGCTTGTTTACATACCCGCCATTATCATATATCATATCATATCATTTTGATCTTAAAATGATATAAAATTTTTCAGTACAAGGTTAAAGACATATTAATATAAGTCCGCCTCAACTCGCCTTGAAAACAAATACTGGAAAATGTGTATTGACATCTGAGGGATATTTAGATTATAAGTAGAGAAAATAGTCACATGTGCTGTGGGCGACAACCAGGTATGGTTTCGCCTTGGTTCGCTACAATCTAATTTTTAGACAAGGCTGCACAGTGACATCAGTTCAAGGTGAATCTGTATCAGGTGCCCTCAACAGCCCAGGTGACTGTTTTCGCCGCTTGTAATTTGAATATCCCTCAGATTTCAACATACATTTCTCAGTTAATTTTTTTAACATCCCAAGTAAGAATTTTTTAAAGCAAATAGAGGCGAGTTTAACTCATATTATTGTCACTCGCATCAGCAAAATCATGAAGAAAATTCCTTCGATATCAAATGTCATAATTTCTTTTCTGATTGGTTAATAAATTGACATTGAAACCATTATAAAAAGAAATGCACATGTAAAGCAAAGCAAAGCAAAAAAAAGCTGGTTGTTTTCGCCGCTTGTTATTTTAATTAACCTTAGATGTCAACATATATTTTTCAGTATATTTTTTGGCTTCCTCAGAACGCAGTTTTCAAAGCGAATTGAGGCAAGTCTACCTTACATCAATTTGTCTGGTACATATGTATGTAAGTTATTTCAATTGTTTGGAAAATTAATATTTGTGCCAAAGAGAATTCATAATCGGGTGGCCAAGTAGAATTCACACGGTGATCTGAGTTTGAAATGAAGTGTGGTGTTTTCTAACCGTGTCTCCCTGTATACCAATATGAATTGACACCAGGCGATCTCGATTCAGCATATGGTGATCTGCTGTTAATTTCCCTTGTGTCAAATCAAAGTAAAACGTTCAGAAATTTTCTGAAAGCACGACATTTTACAAAATATGCAGAGTTGAAAATCGGAACCACCTGGTATGAATTCGCCTTGCTTGTGATCTCAGTTTGA
The DNA here is from genome assembly GCA_949987645.1 of Tachina grossa. Taxonomy (NCBI): domain Eukaryota; kingdom Metazoa; phylum Arthropoda; class Insecta; order Diptera; family Tachinidae; genus Tachina; species Tachina grossa. The sequence continues at coordinate 21,326,361 of OX465277.1, read as the reverse complement.
AATAAAATGCAAAGAAAAAACGTGTGTATTTGTTAGTATAAAATTTCTTGCAGTCAAAATATTTCCCAACGTTTTACTTGCTTTCACACCAAAGAAATTAACAGCTGATCATCATCTCCTGGAACCAGATCACCTGGTGTGAATTCGTCTGGCCTTTTAACTGATGAGAATCAGCTGTTACTTGTAATTTCTAGTCAAATTGATCACACCTTGCATTTGACTAAATGTAACGATCACTAAAAGAATTATTTACATATTTATACTTACTACACTTGTCGGATACGTTTCGTTTAACAGCATTTTTATAATATAAAATCCTGGTAGGAATGGTGGATTTTCATTGTAGACCGATGTATAAGACTGCAAATGGGCTTTGGCAAATGGTAGTCCGGAATTTTTTGCTCTATCATGGCGCATTTTATAATCCTCATCTTCATCATGATAAATTGCCTTGCATAGAGACATTGAACCCATCCAATAGTTGTTGCCATAAAAGAAACCAGAAGCATAATGGCCAGAAGCATCATCCACTAAAAGAAAATAATGAAATGAAAAGATTTATGTATGTATATGCATAAATAAGTAAGAAATATTTGAAAACACAAAGAAAAAGGGAATGAAAATAAGAAAGATAAGATTCTATAAAGTTACATATACAGAGAAAACAGATTTGTTGTGATAACCGAATTTGTAGCCAATCGAATTTTGTCGGTCCTAACATATCTATATGTATGTATAATCCTCTTTGCTCGGCAATTGTTATTACCAATAAAGTCATATGTATATTTGATGTCATATTATTATGAAATTAAAATTAAGTACATACACACAAAATTTTCCTAACTAAATGATTTCAAAAGCGCTAAAAACTTCAAGCCACTATTGTAGTTACAATAACGTAATAAGAAAACATTGACTTATTGTTACACAATTGTAATAATTGTATGTATGCGGTTAATGCACCAACAACAACTACAAGAATTACAACAAACAAAACTTAACATAATTTATATTGATTGACGTTGTTGTTATTAAGACCTGACTGGAATGAGTATCTTTAAATATGCAGTCAACAAATACTACTTTTGCTTTCAAGTTTCGTTTGTCGTGTAGCAACATCTACAAACATTTTAACGCCTGTGTCGCTCAAGGCGGTGTCAGATTATAATACAAGTATTAATACTTTTGACGAAAATGCATCCCTGATCTAATTTCTGTTTAAAAAATTCCAAAAAGCAATAACAACTCAACATGTCACAGTTGCATTTTCCACAAAAGCATTAATACTTGTATTATAGTCTGAAACCGCCTTAAGGAAGAGTGATAAACTCGTCATAATTTACTCCGATCAAAATTGAATTGAATATCACAGTAGTGGGAAATTGTATTATGCTTTGACTAATCGAAATTTAACCTTGGATGATTGGTTGCAAGGAAGCCGAGGGTTCGAAGAGTACAGCAATAAAAAAGGGGGCATGAAATAAATTAGATTGGAGATATTTTTTGGGTCGTCAACTAATTCCCTGCTATATTTAAGGCCGTGATACACTATCATACAAAGTCGTGTGATCTACGAAAAAATAATACCCTGGTATGATGGAGTTTATAAAAAATTTTCAAAAGACAATAACAATTCAGCACACCAGGGATATATTTTTTCGTAGATCGCACGACTTTGTGTGATAGTGAGAAATCACACGACTTCGCAACGACATTTCGGTAAAAAATTGTAATGATATGTAGGTACGTACGCTTGTTTATTTAAATATAATAAGGGTTTTCATGAGAATGTTCAAAAGTCTCGCAAACTGTGCAATTGTGCATTTTTACACTCTCGTAAATAATATGTCAAAAATTGTATGGAAATTTATTTACACAAACCTTGTAAATTTGCCCAACAATTTTCACTCGTAAACTTAAGCTGAGCAATTGTGCATTTATTAAACAACAACTTCTTGGGTTTTTTGCTTCCTTGAGGCATTTTTAGTTACACACACACTTTTTTCATTTTTAGAGAAATATATAAATATGTATTTAATTTAAGAACTTCTTAAAATTAAATTTTTTATTTTTATTATATTATTTTTTTGACATTTCATTCGAATTTACTTAACTGTTTGCGGAAAAGTTGAAAAGGGGCTTCATAAAACAAGTCTCGCATATTTGCCCAATTGCACAAATGAGAATTTTAAGAGTTCTCATGAAAACCCTTAATCACCCCTATCGTGAACAGTTTTTCCCTCGAAATATTTTCCCTTTTCCCCAAATTGCAATCGTGAATAATTTTTGCCATAAAATGTGTTCCCGTTTTTGATTCCCCTTATCGTGAATAATATTTTTCACATGGATTTTTTTGCTTTTCTCTTCGTTTTGTTCACTTTCTTTTTGCAGGCGAACTGAATTAATACACCGCGTAATTTCAATATTATACTTGCAATTATATAGTAAAACTTATAAATAATTATTTTTACGGCAAGCTCAATAAATAATGCCCACGATTAATAACAATAATTCCTTGGAACACCTTTTTTCATTGAACACGAATCTCATTGGTTCAAATGCCGTAAATTTTATGGCTGTGGTATGTTAAAAAAAATTTTGCACGGCGCCTGAAAGAATTAAAAACACAACTTTACACTCTATAACTTTTCATTTAAAACCCAAAATATGTGTATTTCTTATTATTAAATTTAATTTGTTTGATTTTTAAATAATTTTGAAGCTTTACAAGTCTTCTTCCCGTTTTTTACGTTCACTACGCATTGATAGCGGGAACAAACGTTCACATGAAATTCACGATTGCAAATTCCGCTTCATGGGGAATGAAAATTTCATGGGAACAAAAATTTCACATTTTATTCCCGATAGGGGTGAATATTTCATTATTTCATTTATTATGATAGACAGACATATTAGCCCAATTTACAATATTGTGCAAATGGTCTTGAATCGTACCATGTGCAAAATGGTATAGTATATTGATACTTACCACTTAACAATTCTACGATGCAAGACCATTTGCACAAGGCTGTGAATTGGGCTATCGTGATTTATACTGACATATTGGAGCCGCTTGACGTTTTTCTTGTTAGTGAATTTTGCTATCGGTCCTTTGTGGTAGAAATTATGTCCTTATATATTCCGAAATATTTTGCGTAGTTTATCCTACTATCTGCAGAAATATGAAACAAAAAGTATTTGCTTATTTGAGGATCTGGCGAACAAAACTAGACATGTCCTCAGTAAATAATTTTTTTTAAATATTTTTTTTTCGGGCTATCCAAGTCTACACATCTATCTACGAAGTCACGAAATATTTTCTATTCAAAACCAGTTCGTTTTTGCCTTTAAAAATAACGAAAACTAACTTTTCCTTGCTAGTATCTATCTAGGTAGTACAGTTATTTACCTCTCATGTACAAAAAACGTCTGGCTTTATTAGTCAGCTCCACTGTTGCCAGAACTTCTAGGGGTGAAATCGTAAAAAACTACAGATTTCTGTGCAAAAAATCGTCAAAATCGTCAAGTCGTTTTAGAAAATCGCCAAAAAAACGTGAAATCAAAAATATTAAATTTTTTGTATTTTAATTGTTTTATTACAAAAACTATTACTATGGTTCAAACTTATTAACTATGCTTTCAACAAATATACACATATACATTAAATATATGTAACTATATTACCTAAACATGAAAACCATTAAAATTAAAAATAAAAGTTAAAAAAACTTAAAATGAAATCAGAATTCACATACGTACATATATATTTATTTTTAAAACAGATAATTTATAAAAAAAAAGAATTAGCATTTTTGTTATAGAAACATTTTATGTTAAAAAATTGGCTTGCTTTTATGGTTAAGCAAAAAAAAAAAAAAACAAGCCAATTTTTTGAAATTAAATAAAGACATTATTACCTCGTTTATACGCAAATCTTATTTGCAAATAAAACTATTTGCAAATACTGAACTCACCGTTTATACGTAGATAGAAAGCATTGCAATCTGTGAATGATATTGCAACACATTGTTAAGTTGGTATTACATTTTTTACAAAACAAAAATAATTGGCAACATTTTACACCTTATTTGCAAATAGTGCGTTATTTGCAAATAGTTTTCATGAGTTATTAACTTACAATAAAAAAGTTATACGGCAACGCTTTTCAGTTTTATTTGCAAATAAGAAGTGGGTATAAACGGGATATATGTCAAATAAATATACTTCAGAAACATTTTATGTATAAATATCAGAATTTAACATTTTGAACACAAAAAAATCATAACATAACAAAAAACCAACTCTAAAAATGCAATACTAAAAAAGTTTCCATATAATATATTATGTTAAATTTAGAAAAATCGTAATTTCTGGACCTAAAATCGTCACTAGTGTATTTTGAGAGGTGAAAATCGTCAAAATTAGACTTGGGTCGAACTCGTTCACTAGTTCATTTTTGCCACAAACCACTGATCAAACCCATTTAAATTACATGGGTTTGATCATTGGTTTGTGCCAAAAATGAACTAGTGAACGAGTTCGACCCAAGTCTAGTCAAAATGCAGAGAAATCGTCAATTCTGGCAACAGTGGTCAGCTCCTCATTTTCTTTTATTGTGAGTCTACAAAGTATCTTTACGAAACTTAATAAATTTAAAATTATTCTCACGTCAATGTTCTTGTTGGTGCTTATCCATCAAAGTTTATTTTATTCCCCCTATCATGAAAAAAACTGCGAACGTGAAATTTTCCCTTTTTTCATACAAATTACCAAAGTTTCGAAGTAACACTCAGGCAGTTAATGCCTATTACTATTACTAGGTGTTACCTTCTTTAGGTAGGGGATAGTGATAGAAGACAGGTGGTGAAGGAAGAGACATAGGAAAGATTTATTATTTTTTTACAACTCGGCACTTTCCACTTTTTCTTATAATGAAGAGTTGCAGCGCCTCTGGTGTCAATGAAGCTGTGCTGAAAAATTTAATACGCTAATAGCCATTTTATTGGTTATTTTACTTCGCTGATGATTCTGCTACACAATACCGACGAAGGAGGGCGCTCTGATGTTACATTAGGATTAGCATCTGCTGAAGTCGGTGTAGTTCAATGACACAATGACAAAAATTGACACTAATGCACATCAGAAAATGTGTGGTGTTGTTATTTAATAACTGTCGGAGACCGGTCTCGAATCCGAGATCTTCGGTTTTGTAGTCAACGCGCTAACTACTTCAGCCAACGCCACTGTCTTCGTCTCTTATTCCCAATAAGAGCCATTATTCGCACAAACTCTCATTGAATAAATGTATCCGAAAAAAAATTTGTTCAGACAAACTATCAAAATGTCTCAACGACACGTGTGTAGCGTTAAAAGAGTCTCAGCTGTATTTGTTCAATGCAGTCTCAGTTTGACTTGCTTTCTAAACATTTGTGGCAAAGCCAATGTTATAACAAACAACACAAGCTTGCAACATGCTGTTTATATACTCGTATGTACATATGTATGTATTTTATCCATTGTATTTTTTACATTTGCTAACGTAAACTATTACGACTGCAATTGTGTGTTTTTTTTTCTTCTGCAAATTGGATATCTATTACATTCAGTTTTTGAGCAGTTGCCATGTGAGTGAACTAAAAAAACCACATGTTGAACCGGAATAAAAATTTGATACATATATTTTTTTTATATAAACTTTTAGTTCGAACATAATAAAGGCACCAGTTACCCAGCAAGTTTTTTTCTTCAACTCTTTTTTAAGCGTTTTTATTTCTGCAAAAACCTTGGCCAAGGTGAAGTTTTTCAAAGTGTTCAATGTTGAATGGCTTTGTTTTAGAATGTGTAAATGTTTCCATATAAGAAAAGCCTTATTTTATTTATGCATGTATGCATTAAATGCTAGAAATACATATGTAATGTACATATACGTATATAATTACAATAATTAATCCTTATAGCAAAACATTCATGTCCTTTTTTAGGAGGGAGTTAGGTTAAATTAAAAACTAGGAAAGGAAGTATTGATATTTCAATGAAATTAAGAAGATTTTTAATTATTGCTATAAAAATTAGTAGTTTGTTTGCATTCTTAAAACTAGTCGTAGGTATTTGGGGAAATGTGTACATATATCAAATAAAAATATTTTAAATGAATTAATATTTGTACAAGTAATCAAAATTTTTCGTTAAAGCAATTATTGTTTAAATTGCTGGCTAAAATGTTGTTTCAACTGATTAGCAAATTGTCTAATTCACTTAATGTCAGAAAGTTTAGAAACTTGTAGATACATACATATGTACATATGCAGATACACATCGTTACCTTAATAAAGAAATGCCCTAACTCATTATTATTTTTTTTAAATCGAATTTTTTTACATATTTCGATATAATTGAGGTTTATTTATCTAAATATGAAAAATATCGATTTGAAAAAAATAATGAGTTAGGGCGTTTCTATATTAAGGTAACGTTATAAACATATATGTACATATTTAGATGTGCCATTGAGGTTCAAGCAAGTTCAGTGTCACTAATGTTATATTTAATTCGAATTAAGCAAACAGAAGCGAGATAATATCTTTAAAATAATGCAAATTAAATAACTTTTGGATGAATAATTCTGCTCAAATCTGTTTTAAGCATTTGCGCAATTGCCTGCCTTCTCAGTGCAGAATTATTAGATAGATACAGATCTTATTTCTTAATTTGAAAATATGATGCTAGAAATGTAATTATTTATGAAGGGGGATTTTTTAAGAATTTTCGGATTTCATTAAAAAAAACACATAAAATTTAGATAAATGTATGAAATTTTTATTTATGTATATAGAACGATCTATATTAAGATGATTTCATGTAAATGTTGAGCGCAAAATGGTTCGTACGCTGGGTCCAATTTCAGTATGCTCTCTCCAACATATTTGCCGGTATCTCACGAATAAATTCTTCAATATTGTCTTTCAGTGCGTCAAACGTTGCAGGATTGTCCCTATAGACATGAGCAGGGCAAGTTTTTTGTGGCACGAGCGACGATCAAAATGGCTGTCAAAAAACTCTGACATATAAAAATTTCTTTTACGTTGCAAAAAGGGTATTTCATGGCAAAGTGGACTAATAATGGCTTTTTATGTCAATAATTGATGGAATGGCTAATGTCACAAAAAACTTGCCCTGGACATGAGCTTTTTATGTCAATAATTGATGGAATGGCTAATGTCACAAAAAACTTGCCCTGGACATGAGCATTAACATAACCCCGCAAAAAATAGTATAAAAGCATTAAATCTAACGATCTAAACGGCTAATTGACCGGCCCCAAACGTGAAATAAACTGTTCACCGAACTCGCCTCTCAATTGGGCCATTGTTTCGCGTACTGTGTGACATGTGGCACGGTCTTGCTGAAAACACATGTCAGTTAAGTCCAGCTCTTCCATTTTGGGCAAAAAAAAGTAACAGAGGCCTAATTGCTGCAAATGTTGCCGAATCGATAATCCACGGTCATCAACAATGCTGGCGAATACAGCTGCGATATTTTCCTCTGTCCGCACTCTACGTACGCGTGTTGGTGGTTTAATGTCTTATAATGTAATTTTGGTGCGAAATTTAGTCACAAGATTCTGAATAGCCGCCTCAGAAGGTCGCCCAAACTGGCCATAAAATGAAAAAAGTGCACCATGCACTTTCTTAACCGATCATTAATATTGATAATATAATTTAAAAATCTGCAAGCGTTGATCATTTGTAAGTCGATTCATGGTTAAATTATAGACCCAACTGTAACATGATACACGAAAACAGCTGAGTTGGCAAAAACAGTGCTGCCAAAAAGAAAGTTGCTAAAAAATCACCTTTTATAAAGGCATCATACACTTTTAGTGCAAACATTTTTTAGTTCATATTTTTTGCATATTTTAGAAAACTCGAACACTTTTTAAGATTCTCCACATCGCATATTTTAGTCTTTGAAGTATACTTTTGCATATTTTATACTTCATACATATATTTTTCTTGTGCCACGCACAGTGGGATGATTGCATGAATTTTTGTGCAAAAAACTATAAGGAGTCACCCTGGATCACTCAAAGTTGTCAATAAATTAAGAAAAAATGTAATAATATCAAAATCGGCCACGCCCAGTGTCCATGAAACTCATATCTATTTTTTTTTCTTTTCGATAAAGTTGTTCTATGCAAGCAAAAGTCTTTAAATTTGACATATGGGCAAATCCGAACAAATGTATTCCAAGGTTGACGTTGACTAAAGTAGTTCGCACGTTGACTACAAAATCGAAGGTATATAATAAAAATGGTAATAAAATGGTTACTAAACACAGCTTCAAAAATTTAATACGCCTCATTGACACCAGAAGCGCTGCAACACTGCATTATTAGAAACGTGCAAAAAAAGCAGAGTTGTAAAATAATGAATCTTTCCTCTATTTCTTCCTTCAACACCTGTCTTCTCTTTCACTATCCCTTTCCTAAGTAAGGAAAAGCTTTTTCCTGAGTGTTACTTCGTTAAAATATATATATATATATATATATATATATATATATATATATATATATATATATATATATATTTTGATTAAGCCGTAAGTTTTCTATCTCGTTTTTTTATAGGAGGTAGCCATATAAAATAAAAGTATATACAAAAAGGCAGTGGAAAGAGGCATCGTGCAAATTCCGTAGATACTGACATTTTTTTCAGTTGTTTATTTGAATTTTTTTAGCGTCATTTAATCAAAAATATTTTTAAATGTTAATTCTAATTAATAAATTAAAAACATCCGCCATAAATTGTTTACGCAGCAATTCTCAAATATGCAAAAAGTAAATAAAATATTTTAAAGGAAGGATTTTGATACCGCTACACTATATGCTATCTGAACTAGGTATACACAGTTTTAGAAAACGTTTGCTACCAAATAGTTTTCACATATTGAGCCATAACCGCTAAAATAGCTTAAGGGATACATTTTTTGGACTTCGTTTTTTTTTTACTAAAATCGACTATTTATGATCGCAAATAATCCATTTTGGTAAAAAAAATTAAGTTCAAACATTATATCGCATAAGCTTTTTTGGCGGTTATGGAACGATATTTTTGTATCCATATAAAGGGTGTTTTTTTTAGAGGTATAGAACTTCGAATTGAAATAAAACACAAGAAAATCGTTTTAATGTCCATCAATTTAGCTTTATTGGAAGGATAATTTTATGCCATTAATGTTTAAATATGATTTCGGGCATGTGGCCGCCGCGGCTGGCTCGAATAAAGCCAATTATACAGGTCCAATTTTCAACCACTTTTTCGAGCATATGGGGCCGTATGTTGGCAATAACGCCACGAATGTTGGCTTCCAAGTCCCCTAACGTTTCTGGTTTGTTGGCGTAGACGAGCGACTTCACATATCCCCAAAGAAAATAATCCAATGGTGTCAAATCACACGATCTTGGTGGCCAATTGACAGGTCCATTCCGCGAAATTATGCGCTCATCGAATATTTCCTTCAATAAATCGATTGTGACGTGCGCTGTGTGGCATGTAGCGCCGTCTTGTTGGAACCACAACTCATCCACATTCATGCCATCCAATTCGGGAACAAAATAGTCGGTTAGTCGGCTCCAATTGCTGTGCACGGTGGCGAATCGATTCATTCGGGTCCTCTTCAACACTTTGCTCTACAGCGGCAATTGTTTCTTCGGTGCGCACTGTTCGACGTCTCTGCGGATGCGTATTATCACATAGAGTAAACGTAGTGCGAAAACGATCCATGGTTAACCGAATTAATTGCTCTGATGGACGATTATGTCGACCATAAAATGGACGGAGCTTGCGGTAAACTTCGCGAACTGAACCATTATTTTCGAAATAAATTTGCACGATTTGCAAGCGTTGTTCTTTTGTCAACCTGTTTGGCAAACCAAACTAAATATTAATCACTTGACAGCTGACAAAATGGCCGCCAGTTAAAAAAGTGATGCCAACTTAAAGTTCTATACCTCAATAGAAAACACCCTTTAGTATGTGCGTTAATTTGAATCCCTTGTATTTTTTATTATGGTCTCACATATAACTACTCATTCTCTCAACAATGCTACCATACTTTCAATAATTTTCATACAATTTATAAACAAAACTACAAAGAAAAACAAGCACAAAGAAAAATAAAACAAAAATTAGAGTCTTTTCCACAGACAAGCTAATCGCTTCGTGGGTTGTGTTTGTTTAAATAAAAAAATTATAAAAAAATTGTTAGGTTCGCAGGTTGCTGAGAAAGTAAGTTTTCAGCTTACTTGGATGCAAATTATAGGTCCCTTTGCACTACCTGAGAGCAGGAAAGGAATAGTGCAAGTACAGATCGTAAAGTGACATATATAAGTATATAGAGAAGAGAAGCTTAATTAAATATTTTCATTTTGATAAAATAATAATTAAATTTAGATAATATATCTAACAACATGGGTAATTGAAAAAGAACCTGTGATAACATTTTCTGTGTAGCTTTTTATTTAATTTAAATGTATATTTCTTTAATTTGTAACATATTTTAAATACTATTTTTAACTTTTTGGTAAATAAATAGTATTAATGAAAAACAGTTGTTATTTCAAGGACTTGTTTTGGTATTATTGAAATTAGTCAAATATCTACATAAATGTAAATGATTTCTTTACTAATACCTATAATTCTTCAATCCCCTCCTAGTCAGCAGAGTTCCGATAGCCAGAGCAAACCAGGCAGCCAGAGCAAAACAAGCAAATCAGGATAAAGTTATTTTAACATTTTCACACATTAATTAAATCTCTAAACAAAAATATAGAAATCGTTCAAATTTTTGGCAGCTTTGTGAACATCCACAATTGTTTGATTCTTCACACAAACGGCCTGGCCTGGCACACGATATCGACAATAAACGTTCTATCGACAACTTGTATTGAAAACAACAATAAAGTAAGAAAATTTGTTATTGATTTTGATATAAGCACTCGATCGAACGTTTTCTGTCGACATGGCGGTGCAGGCTGTAAATTTGTGTCAGCCAAATAGTATATATAACCAGATCGGAAAAATGTTGCATTTACATATATAAAAAAATTGAGGAGGGAATGCGGAAAATCGTTCCAAATTAAAGAAAACCTCGTGGGAAGAAAAATACCTCATTAAAATAAGTTGAAATTTTAATTGTTTCTGGCTGCTAATTTCAGTTAAATAATACAACTATTATATGGGGTACTAACAATGCTAAATGCATAAATAAGTAAATAGCTGAAAACGAAATTTGGCAGCTACTACGGCTGGCGAGAAAAATAAAGGGTGTTTTTTATATAGCTATAAAACTAAGATGCCAACACTTTTTTAACTGGTGGCCATTTTGTCAGCTGTCAAGTGATTTATATTTAATTTGATTTGGAATTTCAACATGAATAGACTGACGCCTAAACAAGTCTACCAAAGTGTGCAAATTTATTTTGAAAATCATGGTTCTGTTCGAAGTACGTATGGCGCAGTACGTCCGTTTTACGATCAACATAATCGTCCATCAGAGCAAGTTTTCGATTAACTATGGAACGTTTTCGCACCACGTTTACTCTAATACCAATAACACGCATAATCAGGCTATAGAGCCATAACTACAGAATTTTTCGTTCATCAATTGAACAACCATGATGTGCTGGAGCTGTGGATTCAACAATTCAGCCCATTATGTCACACAGCTCGTGCCAGAATTAATTTATTGAAGGAAACATTTGGTAACCGCCTAGTTTTACGTTTGAGACCCGTGAATTGGTCTCTAAAATCATGCGATTTAACGCCGCTAGACTATTTTCTGTGGGTTGCTGGTCTACATCGATAAGCTTAGAGGACAAGACTCGTAACGTTATTGCCAATGTACAGACACAAATATTAGAAAAAGTCATGGAATATTGGACCTCCAGATTATAGTACGTCATATTTAAATTATAATGCCAGAAGATTATCTTTCGAATAAAGTAAATTTCATGTCAATTTAAAAAAAAATCATCTTTGTTTTATTCCATTTCAAGGTTCTATACATTATATAAAAGGATCAGAGAATTTCGTACATTCAAAGTCAGTCAGCGTTACCATAAGTGAAGATTTATCTTATTTTTAAAGTTTTTCTTAGCTAAAAATAAGATTTCTGCAAATATGATAAATGCTACTTTTGTTTGACTTAATAATAATAAATAATGAAAAGGAGTAGCACGCTGCAACCGCACATATTTCCTTTGATTAAATCTCAATAATGTTTTCCTCAATTTACAAGCAGAAAGAAAACAAAAGCAAACAATTGTACATGATAAACGCTACATAAGTGTAAACCGATTTTTTTACACACACACATTCTGCTAGGCCACGTGTGTGTTAAAATAAATAATTCGCTTAAATCTGGGAGCAAATTACGGCATTCGATATCGATCGAAATTTCCATGCAAACACAACTAAAATTTTATCGATATCGAATGCCATAATTTGCCTCCTGTTTTTTGCGAAAGCTTCTGCAAGTCCGCGAGCCTATGCTGTATGAAGAAACGCTCTAACTCGTATTTTTTTTTTATTTACGAAATTGAGGTTTTCAGTGATTCCAATACATTTCACCCAAATACACTTCGTTACAAAAATTTATTGCAATAGATTGAAAAAAAGCTTTTACAAGCAGTTGTACAGAAAGATGCATTTGAAATACATATTACACTTTCTATTATGTTTTACCTTCTTCTGTAAAGTTACAATTATTTGAGTTAGGACCTTTCTACTTGTCACCAACGATATATTGATCCCTGTGTAAATTTATATCCTCAAAAAAACCTAAATGTGAAAAAGGACAAGTTTCTATCAAAAATTTCCGCCAACAAAAGTACTGAGATCAAAACTTGGACCTGTTAACTTGGATATACATATATTTCATAATTTTACCACCAGAGGGGAACAAAGTTATGAGGAAGTAAACACAATGCTTCGTGTAAAATTCATGAACGAACATGAATTGTTATGTTTTTATTTTCTAATAAATAGATTTATAAAATAAAACATATTTACTCGTACACATGTTTAAAAATAAATTCAGTAAAGTCCGTAGGGAAGTGAACCCTTCACACTAGTTATGTAATACTATACGAACTGTAGCCTATATAATATATAGTTTTGGCATTTTTTTCGTTAATGAAATTTTTTCGCTTTTGAGCGTTTTTTAGTTTTGGTGTTTTTTCGCATTTTTGGCGTTTTTTCGGTTTTAGCGTTTTTTTGTTTTGGCGTTTTTTTTCTCGTTTTGGCGATTGTTTTCGGGTTTTGGCGTTTTTTTTTAATTTTCGCGATTTTTTTTCATTTTGGCGATTTTTTTTATTTTGGCTTTTTATTTTAGTTTTAGAAGTTTTTTTCAACTTGGCGCTTTTTTTTGTTTTGGGCGATTTTTTTTCAGTTTTTGGCGATTTTTTTCGCTTTGGCGATTTTATAATTTTGGGATTCTTTAGTTTTACCGTTTTTGAAAATTTCAAGAGTTGCCTCGTACGGTTTCCAAGATACAGTAAATTGTCAAAATTACATTGACTGATAGAACACCCTTTAATTTTAATTTTTTTGTTTGAATTTTTGTGCTAATTGTTGTAGTCTGTACAAAAATAGACTAACTTTACATAACGTCACCTTAAATGCAAACGGACGTAACTACACTTTTATATTTTTTACAGGAGAAACAAAAAAGTTAGAAAATCAATAATAATAATTAAGAATTCTTGAAAATTTTCTTCGAAATTTATTTCCATTTTATGTATATTTAAGCTTTTATGTTAGTTACGTTCATTGCAATAAAAAATATATGCATTCGTAATTACTTGGCAGCCCTGCTCGCGCTGAAAATAGTCACTTGATCGACTGCGACTACCTTGTATGTATTCGCATTGCTTATGCCTTAGTTTTTCGTATCAAACCAAGTGTTTCCAGTTAAACATTTTATACAAAATTTTATTATTTAATTGATTTGTCTTTTTACTAATATAAAAAACTGCTTTCGCGTTTTTAATTTCAAATTTTAAATACGCAAATAAAACAAAAATACTACACCCAATTTTTTATGATAATTCCTAATGTATAGAATAGGAATTAAGGTGTGTGTGTGTGTGCGATGATGACCTATTCGTACTGTGTAAATATTTTTAAATTATTGAAATAAAAATTGTTTTGGCAAAACTTTTTTTCTATATCAAAAATATTTACTATTAAAATGTCCTTGAGCAGTTAAAAATCTGTTACGTCAATTGACAGTAAAAAAATCAAGTATTTTCGCTAATTTTGGGTCTGGTTTAACAAAAAAGCAAAGAGGAGTGCGGCATTAGGTTATGGCAGATGATAAGTAGTAGAGTTGTGCTTATCAGCTCTTTTGAGTGACCGCTGTTTTCAGCTCAGCTCACTTTACTGAAGTATTTCATTCAGTTGGCTCAGTAGCTCAGTTCATTTGTAGTGAAACATTTTATCAAGCATAAAGAAAGAGCGAAAACAGAAGCATAAATAGTGACCGATTTATACAGTGAGTGTGTGTGTGTGGTTATACATTACAAAACAAGGCAGATGAAGTATAAAAAATAAATAAGACTAAAATACGAGTACATCGTTTAATGAGTGGAATTTGTTATGTTATGTTATGTATATACATATGTATGTACAATCAAAATTAAAATTATTTAAGGTTTCAGATACTTTAATATTATCACAATACATATATAAATTTTTTTATGTACTTGTGCGACAAAAGAAAATTACTAAAAACCAAAAGACTTGTATCGAACTCTTTCATTAGGTCGTTTTAGACACAAACCTTTTATCAAACACACCTAAAATACGTAGGTTTGTGTCTAAAACGAACTGCTGAAAGAGTTTGATGGAAGTCTACATGTAGTTTAAATGGGTTTGATTATAGGTTTGTGTGTAAAACGAGCTACTGAAAGAGTTCGATACAAATCAAGAAACCACTCAGTACTGAGCTGAAAGCGCTCAGTGGATTGACCGGCTCACAGCGCTCAGTGAGGTGAATCGTTCAATTGAACTAGTTCATTCATGAGCTGCACAACTCTAATAAGTAGCCTTTACCAAGATATGAGTTATGCCAAGTACACTTTATGGCATTTTGTGCCATAGCAATAGTGTGTACTAGTGGCAACGTTTGTTATTTCCGATATTTTTCGTTGTGTGACATTGCTTTCCATATAAAAAATATAATATCAACGGCGTTGCACAAATTTTGAAAATGACAACACAAGAAACGCCAGATGTGTACTCAGTGTTATGTAAAATATACATATATTGCTCATTTACTGAAACAACGTCATAACCCAAAAAATTAATTTTTTAATTAATGATGCAGAATTAATTCTCGTTATCGTTATGCATATTGTGTAAAAATTACAAACATCTTGTTTACACAACTCTTGAGAGATAAATAAAATATTATGTTTTTGGCGTTGACTTAGTAAATGAGCAATATGTACAATAATAAATTTTACAATTAAGACAAATTCAGAATCGTAATAGAACCAAAATTTTTTTTATTTCTAACTCATGGGCGGATGCATGGTGGGAGGAGGAATCATGGTGCTCATAACCCCCCTGTGGACTACCTGATCACTTGTATTCTTGCTACACCTCCAGTTACTGTAGCCACTATCTTAACTGAATTTCCACTATATGACTCCCCCCGCCCACCCCCCCAAACCTTGCCCCAAACCTCGAACTTAAGGCTGGATCCACCCTTATTTGGAGTATGTGTTATGTTAGTTATAAAATGATTGTGCTGATTCTCTATTGCAAATGTTAAGATTCTTTCTCAATCGCAAATAACTATTAACATCCGAAGTCTTACATAATATCCAAGGAACACATGGACAGACATTGTTTACTTTAGGGGCTTAAAACTCAATATTATAGGCCAGCCCTTATATGCTTGCATCTTTCTTGGATTATATTAGAGTAAAAATTGTCTTACTTATTAACGCATATGAATTTACCTAAATATTGTGTACAACCTACAGAATGTAACTTAACCAATAACATACAAAACACTGTGCAACACAAAAAATAAGATGATTCCAACACTAAATTCCGGCAGAGTAAACAAGAAAAAATATAAGTGTGTAGTAAGTAGCCTTTTTGTATGTTTGTCTCTGAATGTATGATGAAATAGTGGTTGAAGCAGGGCTCCCAGTTTTATTTCTTAATCTATCCCCAATTTTAAATTTTTTATCCCCAAAAATCCCCAAAATGGCTAGGGAATAAAAAAATAAATATAAAAGCTTGGTGTATGTGAAAAATGTGACTGTCAAGGAAAACAGTTTGGGGACCACTGTGGTACAAATTTCGTACTATGTGTTGATCTGTGTTTATTAAATTATACTTATTTATTTATTTTTTTGGTCACACAGTGTTATTTCTTAATTTTACTTTTTTGTTTTTATCCTCTGCCGTTGCCTAATCCTAACTTAGTTCTTTCTATTAATTCAATATATAATATGACTAGGGAAACCAGAAATATGCTCTAAAAAAAGTGTTTTATGCGCATTCAATATGCACTAAAAACTTAAAAATATGCGCTAAAAAGTCAACAAATATGATCTTAAAAATAAAATAAATTGGTTTATTTGTAATTGAAAATATGTATATTTTTAGCTCAAAACTTCTACAACATTTGCATATAAAATTATACAAAAAAATAAACAAAAAAAGGAAAAAAATAACAAAGAATAACCGCGTTTGAAATGCAGGTTAAAACAAAATTATTATAAAAATTTTGACTAAAACAAATAATACAAATTAATTTTTATTGGATGCTCTCGTAACAATTTAACTTCAATTTCAAAAGATCACGATAAGAAAAATGTATACAATACATGGAATATTGAAACAGAGATTTAGATGGCGAAAAAAATTTGACCAATTCCTTAACTTGTAAGCATATTAACCGAGATACCTTAAAAATTTTTTTTAATAACTTTAAATTATATTTCGAAAATGATTAAAAAAAATTTTATAGTTTTTTTTCGGAATGGGGTCTAAAAATGCTATAAAAATTATAAAATATGCTAAAAAATATGCGTGTAAGACTGATATGTGCAAAAACATGCCTTAAAGGGTAAAATATGCAAAAATATGCATTAACAAATCGATGCCAAGATTCATAAAAAGTTCTGAAGCGGATAAATATCTTGTACCCGCATTAATACGTCACATAAGAAAAAACATGCAATTGCATATTTGCGGTTTCCCTGAATATGACTCAATATTTAGATCCAACTATTTCAACATCAGTGTGGTCATTAAACATAAATATTTACAAAAGAAATACATCGTAACGATCAATGAACTTTTTGTCGAACTTTATTTGCATAACTCGAAAAAAAACTAAATATTTTGATCTACATAAATAATTGTGTAATATTTTTTTTGTTAAGACAAATATAAATATTTATATTTGAAGAAACAAAAAAAAACTGACCTAGACTCTGGAAACTCCGGTTTATACACAAACGCACGTAAAATTTTATTGGCATGACACAAAAAATTTTTGTTTTAATTAAAAATGATAATTCGAATGAAGTTTCACAAATCCCAAAGTTTATTTAAAATACAAATTCACAAAAATTTTAAATTGTTTGGATCAAACGAGAAACGATTATTCAGAAGTTAAAAGTATTTGCATTGAAATTTTTTTTGAAAATTACACCGTGTGACAAAATCGAGTCGAAAAAAATTGAGAATACTTTTTAAAAGATTTAATATAGTTTTTTTTTTAGTTTTGTCATATTTTTTGTTTTTTAAAGAGAATTAACACTCAGGCTATGACTGCCTACTACTCTTACTAGGTGTTAACTTCTTTAGGAAAGATATAGTGATGTAGAAGACAGGTAGTGAAGGAAGAGATAGAGGAAAGTTTCATTCTTTTATAACTCTCCTTTTTCTTGCACGTTTTTTAAATATGCAGTGTTGTAGCGCCTCTGGTGTCAATGAAGCGTATTAAATTTTTCGATGCTATGCTTAGTAGCCGTTTTGTTGGTTATTTTACTTCGCCGATGATTCTGCTATACAATACCGACGCAGGAGGACGCTCTGATGTTATATTAGGATTAGTATCCTTTGAAGCCGGTGCATTTCAGTGACCAGTGTTAATGCCTTCATCACTTGAACTTTCCTATAACAACTGATACAAATAGATACTAATGTATAACAGAAAAATGCGTTGTGTTGTTATATAATGAATATGGGAGACCGGGCTTGAACCCTGGACCTTCGGTTTTGTAGTCAACGTGCTAACTACTTCAGCCAATGCCACTCTTTCTTCAGGATAAGTTTCGGTGAACAATCAATGTGTTGTACTTCAGTTTGACTAAGTGAGAATAAATGACAGATGTTAGCCATTACTGGCTTACCAGATATTTCAATTTGCCGCCAAACGGGGCTATTTTTCAACT
The DNA here is from genome assembly GCA_949987645.1 of Tachina grossa. NCBI lineage: Eukaryota > Metazoa > Arthropoda > Insecta > Diptera > Tachinidae > Tachina > Tachina grossa. The sequence continues at coordinate 21,307,877 of OX465277.1, read as the reverse complement.
TCTTTGGCGATAAATTAATTTGTAATTCTACTTGTGGCAATTGAAGAAATTTGAAAAAATAATTTTCCTTTTCTTAATTTTTGCGATTTTTTTGTTGCATTCGGCAATTTTGTACAAAACTCCACGGGAGCTCAAATACTCAAACTCTACTCTCAAATAGGTTTAATAAGTATCCGTAAACGGGTTTAAAATGTAATATAAAAATATTCTCTATACAAATCGACCACAAGTCTCCAAATACTTTGAAGCTAAAAATTTAAATCAATTGATTCGTTTTATAAATCTATTTCCATTACAAACCTGATTGCCTGATTATAAAAATTCGTAATTCTATTTGAGTTAATTTGAAGTTTTAGTTTTGAAGTGAAAGCGAAAAATATGTTAATTAAAAACACAACTGCCAAACTGACTGCACGCATTGGCCTTGAAACAGATGGTACATACCCATATATTTGAGATGCTGTCGGTCGCTTGGTTTGATTTTATTGCCATACATATTTGGAATAACTAATATTGATAAGAAAAAATCTCGTTCAAAAATAAATATCCCTTCTAAATATAGCAAATTGATTTAATAACGCATTAAAATTAAAAATTTCCATATACATATTAATTAATGTGCTTGGTAAAATTTTTATTTCCGAGTATTAAAGAATTTTTTTTAGAAAATAATAGTTTAAAAATTTAGATATGTGGGATTATTGTTGAGAGTATACACATATAACTTGTTTAATTATTACGCTCTCAAATGGCTTTCACGCGCGTATTCGCAATGAAACCTTTTTTTAAACGAAAGGCTAGGTACGAATAAGTTTGTCTTAGTTATACACCAAAAAAAGTTTTAAAATCAAGAAAAACTAATTTCATTTTAAAATTAAACTTTTATGAAATAGAACAAAGTTTGTTTCACTTTTAAAATAAAAACTCACGTTTTTGTTTTAAAACTTCTTTGTTATAAAAATAATAGTGTTATATATTAATATTACTAGAAACATATTTGTTTAAAAAATTATTTTTAAAAATGCATCATTTTTAAAGCGAATGCTAATTATTCTTGTTTTAAGAATGAATTTTTGGGTTCAGTATACGTATTTTATTTCACAATGGAGTTGTCCTTAATATTTTCTAAAACAAGGCTACCAAATTAAAATAAAAATTCAGTGAAGTGCGACTTTGACCCGAGCATGAGAGGTTCCGTACGGACACTAGATATGTAATAACATACGAACTTTAGCCTATATAATATACTAGCTACACCCGGTGTGCTTCGCTACCCCCATCGTGTTATCGAATGATGTAAATATTTTGTAAATAAACCGAAAACTGGGATTTTTTAATGCAACATTTCGAAAGTTTTAAAATTTTGATATTGGATCATTATTAACAAAGGTTTTTTTTTTTTTTGTAAATATCTTCGGAACTACATGATTTAGGAGTTTGATATCTCGTTTTATAAACATGACAACAGCTTTAAAAAAAATAAAATAAAATAAAAAAAGCAAAAAAAAATAATAAATATGTATATATATATATGGCATAAGTGGTGCAATATGAAAAATGGATTTTGCCACGCCCCTCCGCCCGCAGACCGAAAATCAAAAATCAGACTTCACAGTGTCACCCGCCTGAATATTTTGAAAATTCCCTGAAAATGTCATCAAAATCGGCCCAGCCGTTTTGGAGTCCATACGTTACATACATACACACATCCTCTTTTACATATATGGATAGTTTAGGCATTTTTTCATTTTTGGTTTTTTTCGGTTTTGAGAGTTTTTTAGTTTTGGCGTTTTTTTTTGCGTTTTTTCGATTTTGGCGATTTTTTTAAGTTTTGACGCTTTTTTCTCGTTTCGGCGATTCTTTTTCGGTTTTTGGCGTTTTTTTTTTCATTTTGGCTTTTTTTTTCTTTTTTGATTTTTTTCATTTTGGTGATTTTTTTATTTTGGCGATTTTTTTAGCTTTGGCGATTTTTTCTGTTTTTGGCATGTTTTTCATTTTGGTGATTTTTTGCATTCTGTCGATTTTTCCGGTTTTGGCGATTTATTTTAGTGGTAGAAATTTTTTTTAATTTGGTGCTTTTTTTCGTTTTGGCGATTTCTTTTGGGTTTTGCCGATTTTTTTTTTTTTTTGGTTTGGCAATTTTATAATTTTTGGAGTTTTGAAAATTTCTTGCTGTTTCCAAGATACAGCAAGTTGTCGAAATTACCTTTTGTTGCTCGTTTTGGAACACCCTTCAATTTTTAACTCTCATGTATTTTTTGTTGTAGCGGCCAAAGTTCTACACACTCTGTCCAAATTTCAGGCCCGTAGCTCTTACGGTTCTCGAGAAAATAGCCTGTGAGGGGCAGACGGACAGCGTAGCGAAAACAATAGGGTTCTTGTTTCACCTTTATTGTACGGAACCCTAAAAATAACGAATACCCAGCTTTAAAAAGTCAGTTGGACTTGAAAGCTGCATTGCTGGTATTTGAGACGAATTGCGAGCTTTAAAGTATTCAGAAACTTTAATATAATATTAGGACGAATATTTTTGTAGCACAATTTAGCCCCTTAAAGGTACATACATATTTTTTGTCTTTCTGCGAAAATTACAAAAAGGCACAAACGAAGTAAATTTAAAGCTTAAAATTTTTTAACAAAAATATTCTTCGTAAAATTTTATTAATTTTATTTATTATATTTAAATTTTTTCATAAATATGTGAACAAATTCTATAACTACAGTTTGAAGTGTGAATACGTGGGTAGTGTGATAAGTCCATGATATTTATATTTCCAAATAACTAATGTTAAATCTAACACTGGTCCCCTGTTAACTGTTATCTATTACTAGACTGCTATAGAATTTTTAAGAAGCCTCGTAGTTTCCATTTTTAGAAATTTTATATGGCATCTCCTTTTTACCCAAATGCGCGGCGCAAATAAGGTTATTGTGTTTATCAGCCTATTTTAATGATTCTTACATCAATCGATTTGTCTTAATCCTGGGAGTGTCACTAAAGATATGACAGTAGTCAAAACGCTATATGGCGGCCAACAGACGCCATTTTGTAAATACGAAAATAAATAAAAAATCGGCGAACTATATCAAAATGGGACAGGTATTTTAAAATATCTTTAGGTTTCTTTTATGATTTTTTATTTCAAATGACCAAATAGAATATTTAATGGTTCAGAGATTGTCGCACTCGGGTTTTTTGTTTTTTTTAATTATTACTTGTTTTAATATTTTTGGATAATTTTTAGATTGATTAAGGGCGACTTTTTGAGTTCAAGATTAGATATTAAATTAAGCTTAATCTTCATTTGTGATTTTTGGGTAGTCGATTATATAGTTTTACTTGCTAGTTTAAGCGGCCAATCATGGTGGTTTAATCATGCATTAATATTGACATCATACACTTGTGAAATATATAACTTTTGGTAAAAATTATATGATAAAATAATTTAAAAACACATAAATAAATATATATATTTTATATTATTTATCTATTTCCTTTAACACGAGCAATATTTTACTTGTAAATAATAAAACATGACAGTTTCTTCTTCATCCCACAAAAAATCAAAGTGTGTTGATAACATGTATGACTTTTACACAGAAAATGTTGCCACTATTTTGTTCCTCAGTATGGTAATACTACACATAATAAGAAGTTTAAACTACCACTTAAAAATATCAAACTAAATTAATTTGAGATTAAGCTAATTTGGCGGATTAGCTAATTAGAGAAATAAACTAATCTTAATCTCGAATCCAAAAAGTCGCCCTAAATGCCATTGGATTTTTCTAAATATTTCAATTAATATAACAAATTTATTTGTTGTTGGTTTAATTAACATGCCATTTTGACAAGCGTTAAATATAAATAAAATATTGAAATACATAGAATCTTCAATAAAATTTCAATTAAATTTTAATTAAATCTTTAAACAAATATCAATTAAATTTTTATTCAATATAATATTTTTTTAATTGAAAAAAAAAAATAAAAAAAAATTTAATTAAAATGGTTGAGTGATTAGTTAAAAAACCTATTAAAACCTATTAATTTTTCAATCAAATAAATTTAATCTTGCATAAAGTTTTTTATGTATAAAAGATTTTAATTAAAATTTCAAAACACATTTGGGGGATTCAAACGGTAGTCTGAAGTTATTAAATTATTTTAACATAAATGTTTTTGTTTTAAATTTTTTTTCTAAAAAAAAATTAAAACATTTTGACACTATGACACTGAAGACTACTGTTTGAATCCCCCAAATGTGTTAATTAATTTTAATTAAAGTCTTATACACAGCAATGTATGTATGCATGTAATGTCTGTTTAACATTAAAGATTTACCACATCTCTCAGTTAAAGTTGTTCAATATTTCATATAATTTCTAATTACAAAATTCTATAAGAAAATACTATTTTTATAAAACTGACGTTTAAAATGAAATTTAAATTTTATTTACTCTTGTCGAATTGCAAAAACAAAAAAAAATATGAAAACTTCCGCATTTGCGTTCATGTAATGAATTCATAATTTCTGAACCATTCCACGTGCTCAAAATGTATGTCTGTTTGTATTTTTACCGACCGTTATGGTTGTTAAACTGTTTTGTACTCGTATTACATGCGGGCGTACATAAAAGATGCATGCTTATAATTTTGGGCGTTCATAATTGCTCTGTCACGTAATTAATTGTACACGAATGAAGATCTAAGTTTTGATATACATACAAACATACATTATTTATTTATTTATATTTCATGTTGTAATGTTGTAGACAGGTAATAATGTTTGTACTGTTAGCACAATAAAAGTAAATACCAAAAATTCTTACATAATATCCCAGCAAACAAAAAAGTTGTAAAAATAAATAAAAGATCAAATGAACTTAATTACATCAAGAAGAAACAATGCGCAACGAACGCGCATTGTGCGTTTTACAAAACTGGCGATTCGGCGGCTGTAGTTGATGCAAGGCTGCCAGATTCGGGGATCTGACCACAAATTAGGGGAATTTTCAACGCAAAAAGTATGCACATTTTTATTTAAGGTTTTCAATGGGGTGATTTACCAAAAAATTGGTAGTTTGGGGAAATTTCTTTAAGCATTTCTTTCTTATCTTTCTAATCGATTGTTACAAAACTTACCATGCAATTTGTAGGGAGTAGTGGACAGAGTCTATGACCCTAAAAATGTTATATTATATATCATGCAATGACGCGATCTCACGTTTAGGAAAACAGAGGGGGTCACGCCCATTAAAATCTATCAAAATATTTTGTGAGCTTCTATCCAACCGATTATAACGAAACTTTGCTCTTGCCACGACAAACAATTTGACATAAGAAATAAAAAATATACATATATAATCTTGTAAATATCATCAGTGTTGCCAGATTTTGTTTGAAGCAATTTTAATAAGTTCAATGAAAATAAAAATTTGAGGGTGGCTTTGGCTGAAGTGGTTAGCACGTTGATTACAAAACTGAAGGTTATATTAAATAACAACACCATGAATTTTTCTGATGTGCTTTAGTGTCCCTTTATATCCCCCAGGGGAGTCTATTTTTGACTACGGGTGTGGCAACCCCGGGGCCCCAGCTGTGGTGATGTGGCTTTTTCCATTGACGTACCTTTGGTACATTACCTATAGAACTTATGTGTTACTACCCGATATCTGGCAACAGAGCAAAGGATGTGCACATATTTATAAAAGGAAGACAGGTCCTGTTGATGTCAGTTAGGTGCAGCGTCACCTAGAACTGCCCCTGAGTTCAAAAGACGATAGAGGTGAAACCCTTGTGGTGGAACTTCGAGGTCTAACCAGAGGCTACTTCTGGTGCCACGGGTGCCGGTTGCCCGACAGCCTAGCTGCTTTGAAGTTTTGAGTGCATGTAGCGGTCGTCAGTATCCTTTGCTAAAATTCCGAGTTCGTCCTACCCCACGGGGTTTAAGGGATGATTTTGGTATGTGTGGAGTAGGCACTGGATTTTTGGCGACACAGGCATGGGTTCATCTCGGATGAGTGGTTGAGCTGTGCCGGCAATGGTTGAGGAATTCTCTTGGGGACCTCGCTATGGGTGTATACACAACACCTTAGCGTGGAAGCCGGAGAATCATCGTGGTGGCTGTGGTTGCTACCAAAATCACTGGGAGAATAATCTTGGCTTCCCAGTGTGAAATCAATGCTAGTGGTTGTTCTGACGCGGTCAGCCAGACACTATTCTAGGTGCTGTTGCCATTCAACAGAAGCTGCTATGGGCACGGACATAGCAGCAGAGTTTTTTAGATAGCTCAAATTACCTCAGCAAGGTAATTGAATATAGTACAGGGATAACTATATCAAAGATTGCAACATATGTGCCTTGAGGAGTGGGCCTTAAGTTCATTCTAAAAGGGTGCATGGTCTGGAGTCTTACCTGCATCCTGTGCTTTGGCACCAGTGAGATAAGGCCGTAATGGCAGGTGCTCACGGAAAGCTATTGCACATCTGTCCCTTTATATCAGTTGTTGTATGAAAGTTCAATTGATGAAGGATAAAACTGGTCACTGAACTACACCAGCTTCAGCGGATACTAATCCTAATGTAACATCAGAGTGCCCTCCTTTGTCGGTAGCAGAATCATAGTCGAAGTAAAATAACCAATAAAATGGCTACTAAACACAGCTTCGAAAAATTTAATATGTATTAGAAAAAATCTCATTTCGGGGATTTTAATAAGTTTTTTGGGAATTAACGGGATCTCAAAAGCAAATTCTATTTGTTCTCACTTTCTGTGCATTATTTTCGGCCATTAGTTATCTTTAGTGTTTTATTTATTTAGTATTCAGGAGTCAGTTGCCATACGTAATAACATGTTGCCAATTGGCATCGCAACTAAAGTTTGATTGCCATCCATAATCCAGGCATAAATTTTAACTCTTTGCTTCTACAACCCAGGCAGTCGACTCGTCTGGAAAATTTGTATGAAGATCAAAAAATTGAGAACTTTTCATATAAACTTTCTACTCAAGTCGACCGTCTGCGTTGTGGAAACAGAAGGTAAGTTTTTAAGTTTAAGTGCCTATTTATGAAAGTTTCTATTCTTATTGAACTTTTATAAGGCCTTTGCAAGATTCTTTGAACTAATCTGTATAACTTTTTATCAGAAAAATAATAATGAAAATATTTAAAGCAAATAAATCTACTACTGTAGACTCTGTATGTCCCACTGTTCCATATTTAAAATGAATCAAATTTTTCTCGTTTTATTTACTTTAAAATATCATATAAAATCAATTACATTTGTTTATCACATATTTATTTATCGCTGCTGTTACTATTGTTATTATTATTTTATTTCCAACTGATTTAATGTCACTGTTACACCAAGAAAATCAATAAATTGGCAATAGCCTACACTTTGCAGTGCTTAACACACTCTACTACTCCAATTATGGAGGTTATTGGCCAAATAAATATTTGGTAAACAAATACATAATATAAAAAAAATAAAATTATAGAAACGCATTTATAATTAATTGATTAATTTAAAACGATTTCGAAAGCAAACGTAACAAAAGGCAAAACATGAATGAAAACATTCACAAGTCATTCAAAAAATTTGGCAAAATAAAAATAAAACCTCAAATACCTGATAGGCGGAGCGAGCGATTGCACAATATGTATAATGGATTTGTTTTATTTTATATGAAACGTTTTCATTTTACTTGTAAAAAAATAATAAAATAAAAATTATTTTATTTGGTAAATGATTTTTTGTAGCCAACAAATATGTACGACAACGATTTGAAGAATTTTGTCAAAGTTTTCAAGTTTTTTTTTGTAAATCAAATAATATTCAGATGAACTTACAGAGTTCGGTCATAATGAACTTTGCTTTTATCGGTTTGGGAATTATTGTTTACCGTGAGTTACTTCTCGGAATATGGTGCTGTTGACTGAAGTAGTTAGTGCTTCTACTGCAAAGCTAATAACAATTTTCGAGTAACCGAGCTCAAGCCCTGGTTGGACCCACTCATATCAGGATCATAGATTTTTCTAATGTGCATTAGTGTCTATGCTAAATGATGTCACAGCGCCCTCTTTCATCGATATTTGTAGCAATGAATCGTCGGCGCACTCATAAAATAACTGCATAGCTTAAAATAATACACATACTCAACACCAGAGGCGCTGCAATAATGTTATAAAAATTAATGAATGCTACAATATCGCTCTAGAAGAGAGGGGAAGTCCCTATAGGCCCAAAGGAACCAATATATATACATACAATCTCCCTCTTCCTACTCTCAGTAACAAAGGGAGCGAGCTGAAAACTTACCCCCTCTCCTCTCAGCAATCTGTCAAAACTAACCTAACCTAACTTTTAACAAATAACGATTTGCCGATAAAAATTTCCATGAGCCAAAAAATAAACTACAACACTAAAATAAAGTTATAATTAGTTCTTAAAATACATTTTTAAGTTTTCGGCAAAAATGTTGAATTTCCTGAAGTAGTTTTTTTTAAATCTATAATTTCCGTACAAATAAACTTTGAAGTTATGTATTATAATGATTTAATTAACATTTTTTTCTTGTAACATTAACATTTAGATTCTTTGTTTTGTGTGTGTGTGAGTGTGTGTAGGTGAGCTGCTAAAAAAATAAATAAAATATCAATTAATTTGTTTATTTTAAAAATTAGCTTCTTCATGCTGAACTGTCATAATTATTTTCATTATTATTTTATTTAATACTTTTTTTTGGTTACAAACGAATTTTATTTATTTTATTATATAAAATTTTTTTTCAAGTGAAAAGAAAACATTTAACACTTTTGTGAAATACGCACCTTTTTTTTTTGATAAGAGAAAAAAACAATAATGTAAATATAAATTAATGTATTTTTACATTAAAAAAATGTGAATAAAAATATTAAATCCGCATTTGCGAAATTACCTTGGCCTTATTGTTATAGAATTTGTTTTCAAACACAAATATAAACATTTATTTTATTACGATGTCTTTGATACAAGTGGCAAATAAGCAGAGATTTCGAATGCACAAATATTTATTTAGAGTTAAATTTAACTAAATTTTAATACTTAAGAGCGGAGTGCACTACCTAGAACCGCTTAAGTTCAGCTTTTGGGATCAAACGGGTTAAGCTTAGTAACTTTTTGTTTTAATTTTTTTGGCTAAAAAAATGGATTTTTAATAGAATTCACATATCCTTCATTAACAATTTTAGCCATGAAATAGTGCACTACTGAACAATAATTTTTAACTATGAAAAAGGACCATCGAAATGGAGCTAAAAAAAATCCACAAACAGACCTTGAACATTCAAAACGAGAGACATTCCAAACGTTTTGTTCTTAGTCTGGATTTATTTGCCCGTATTTTTTTTCGAAATTGAACAAGAAAGACCTCAAAATGCCTTACTTGGTTTAATTTCGGCACCTTTACACTTTTGACACAATAACGCCCCGAAAATTCGATTTTTATGAACTTGACTTAAATTTCGAGCTTTGACGTATTCATTGAATTATATTAGATACAATTGCATTTGTAACAATAAAAAAAGTTTTAAGTTTTCATTGTTGCAATTACATAACTGTCGGAATAATATTTAAATATAATTTATATTATTCTGCACGGAATAGATCCCTTTAAAATAGTTCAGTGATAAGTCAAAAGCTGGGTGACTGATGACATTTTTCAAAAAGTGGCACCAAATAGGGGATTTATAAAAAAAAAGGGACAACATTAAAAAAACAATACAAATACACTAAACTTTTTATTTTTAATGTATTATTACATATTTCACTCTAAAAAAGGGGGTGAAAAAGTGCCAATTTGCCACTTTAGTCGGTCAAACGGTCATGCTGGTTAAGACTCGGACTAGTCCCGTTAGTATTCTTGTATTAGTTTCCTGCAGTGTAATTACAAGTATTTTGTAGATAAAGTATTCGAATAATATACGATCATTTTAAAGGATTTGACTACGAAATACTACTTTTGTTTTTAATACATATATGTTAAAATAAATTTTTGAACGTTCCGAAATAAATTTTCGTAGATCTTAGTACATAAATAAATATGCACAAATTCGTCAGTTTACATATTCGAATAGAATTACATAATTAACCCCCAGAAATAAATTAAAACTTAAAATGTTTATCTATCAGGGTTAATTGAAAAGTTTTAATTTCTAGCTTAGTTGTATTCAGAAGCTTATTTAATTCTTTTAAGATCGTTTAAGATGTTCCCCCTAAAATGTTACATAAAAGTGTTTTAAACACATCATAGCCGATTCTTCACAACAAAGGAGGCAATTCGTATGCTCCTTTTCACAAAATGTCCAATACAATTATACATTTTCACGGGGAAATTTTTCTCTTGGCAGTCATTATATCCCTGGAAAAATCCCTCTATTCTAAATAGCCGGGGAATAAGCAAATCAGCTGTTTAATATTTACATTTTATTCTGCACTAATGCAAGAGTTCAGTAATAGAAATTTAATAAAAATTCTATGCTTTCATTGGAAATAAGATTGTGTGTTAATACAAATATTTGCTTTTATTTAAATAAAAATTTAAGTGAAGCAAAAACTGAGCCAGGTTTAGATGCGAATTAAATTTCCAATGATTAAATGTACAAAGGAAATTATTATTGATCTTGAAAATATTATCGACAAAGAAATCTTCCCTTTACCTATTATAGTATGTTTCCACTGACTTTAAATCAAGTAGGCTTAAGTAAATCACTTCAAAGTGTTTCCACCCAGCTTGTGAGTGATTTGTTTTTCGAATTTTCATATTAAATTTATGCACGTACTTTATAAGGTGGGCGCAGCAGCTGTAATGTGAATTTTATGCACATATACTTGACATTTCAAATTGGTTAAATATTCTTTTATGTCATTTTTTTTCGAAATTGTCAGTCACTATTGATAGATGACCCAGGGATGGAGCTTGTAATTTCAAAAGCAACGCAGGATTGCATCGATAAATCCAGTTCGAAAAATAGTATTTTCGAAATGATTTAAAATAAATCAACCACTTTGAGGTTATTTATCCATATGCAAAATGTGTGGTAAATCATGTATAAATTAACATGATTTGCTCAAATCACCATGATTTGTCTGAAAACATACTATTATATGAATTTAAAGAAGGCGTGCAAAATTTAGTGTGTTTTAGTATTTGTTTTCTGAAGGCAGAAGCACTTCAAGTATTTTAAAATGCATGTTTACATGTCTTGGATAAAAATTCCTAAAATAAAAAAAAATCCTTTAATAAATGCTTATTATTAAATGATTGTTTTACAAAATGTTTTAATATGATAATTAAATTTTTGCATTAGTTTCTTTCAAAATATTATGGGGAGAAAACTGGCAAATAATTCCGCCGTTATCTCATATATATACCCAATTTTTCCCCGGGAATTTTTTTCCACAGAAATGGTAATTCACAATAGGGGAAATGGGAAAAAGGGAAGAAATCCTCAGGAATTTAATATTCATAATCATCAGTCGGTATCAGTTTTCATTATCATTTTATTTTATAAAAATTTTATTTTGTTGTTTGATTTTGTTATTCCCAACAAACAAAAAATATGCTAGAAATTAACGTAATACATACAAATAACATTAAATAATATTTAAAAAACTAATAATGATTTATTAAAAAATAATGACAATTTTTAGTTTACATAAGTCATTGATGCAATGAATTTGAATAAAAAAAATCATTTCAATATACAGAGGTCATTATTTGAATATTTTTACAAATACTATGCATAAATAATTTCACTTGTTTGAGATCATTCAGCAAAGTTCATGCATTACACAGCAGGTTTAAAAAATAAATTACGCATAAGACGCGTTATAAATTATTGAGCATCTTAAGGTTGACATTGTACATTTGGTTTCCCGATAACTTGTTTACTCAGAGAGTTGGGTTTTTTTTTCTTCTTAAAATTCAATTTAATGATTCAGTTGGTAAAGGCAATACTTAAAAAAAGATACAAAAACTCAAATTAATAAAAAGAAGGAAAGTGCAAGGTAAAATAAAAAGAAATAATTACAAGGACGTTGCACACTGAAACTCAAATTAATAAAATTTTTGATAATATTTATGTATAAGATATTTAAAGGTTGAATAAAATTCAAAATTTAGTTTGTATTAAAATTTTGTCGAATATTTGTCGAGGAGAATTTTGTTGTAGATTAAAGAAAACTTGTACAAGTTTCTCATAGATGAATATTCGACACGACGTACAAAAAAAGTGATAAAAAATATTTTATTAATTTTTCTATATTCGAATAGTTTTTTTTTTTAAATTTACTACAAAGTAGTAACTATTATTTTGCCGACTTTTCCAGCGCTTTAAGGCTCGAGTAAAATATTGATAACGATAAGTCTTCAATAAATTACCTTAATATTTCTATAAAATATGCAACGAAAATAGTAATACCCTGTTTTCAAGTTTATTTCCTGATTAAAATAATCAAAATGACTTGGTAGAAAATATAGAAAAAAACTAAAATGTTCAAAGCGATAAATTTTTATATGAACATGATTTCAAAGTTGAAATAATTGTTATTACATAGTTGTTTTTATTAAGTCTTCCCCTATTTGATTAATTTTTATTCGATCAGTGAAAAAAGAATTTATTCCATTATTCAAATAAAAATTTATTCGATTATTTGTATATAAATTTCTTCGATTATTCGAATATTATATTTAGATTTAAGATTTGAATACGTGTTGTTAGTTCATTTTTGAAGATACAATAAATAAATATATGCATTAATAAAAAAAGATTATTCAAATAAAAATTAATTCGATTATTCGTATAAAAATTTATTCAATTATTTAAATAATAAATAAAAATTTATTTGATTATTTGAATATAAATTTATTCGATTATTTTAATCAAAATTAATTTTATTATTCGAATAAATTTTTTTTCCGAATACATGCACGAATTTTTTTTATTAAAATATTTTTTTAAGCAAAATAATACACTAGCCTGGCAAACGTTCCATATGAGCCGATTATCGTAGAAACGAATAAAAATTTCAATAAAGCAAAATTTATGTTTCCTTATTATTTCGATTATTCGAATATAATTTTTAAAAGTTATTTATTAAATTGTTTTTAATCTTCTATTAACAAAAGTTTTAAATTTAATAAGTGGCAATTCTAGTAAACAAACACGGTAATCGAATAAAAAAAAATAAGTTTCTGAGCTTTATATTGATAATTGTGTGACTTAATTTAATCGTTATTTAACCAAAAAAAGTAATATACATATAAAAAATATGTGCGCTCAAACATTTTTAAATATCCTATAATGGACAAATGTAGTACAACTGACAACTTTACTAAAAACGATTGTGAACAAATCATCTACATACATATATTTTTCGATTACCAAATAAATCGAATAAAACTTAATCGTAAGTCATTTTCAAGTTCTGTTTGTTTAATCTATTGCAATTCAATAATTGTTTAAAATTTAGAATGTCTTTCTTTGAATCGAATATTAAAATATGTATTTGAAAAATTTTACTCGAATAATTGCCTACCCCAGCAAATAAATTGATGATGGAATGATATTTGAATTATTATAATATTTTCTGCTTCATTATTCGACTAAAATTGCTTGTTCCTAATGCATTTCAAATTTATTCGATTAATTGGATAAACATTTTTTTAACTCTTTCAAAATTTTTGAACCCAAACAATTAAAAAATCCCAGTATATTTCCGTTTCTTCAGAAATGATGTAAAACTTTTGTTTGTGGCAATAAAAATACTAAATTAATATTCGGTATTTGTATATATATATTCGAATAATCTAATATAATTGAAAATTTGTTGTGATTAATCGTATAACTTTCTTTTTTTAATTTTCTTAAAAACAATCAAGTCAATGCAATGCACATATGGAACATAACCAACAAATCTTTCGGATTCATTTTTTTTTTTTTTTGATTATGGTCAAAAAATTAAGTTCGAAAATTATGTCGCTTAAGCTCTTTTTGTGGTTATGGTAGGATATGTATATGACGAAAGTCGATTACACGAATAATCAACTTTTATTCGCACAATTTTTAAATTGTATAAATCAGTGATCGAGAAAGATTATAAATTTTCTTAGTCTTCTTTAGCTGAATGTATTACGATTATTCTAATAAAATGTTTTATTTGTTATTCCTTCTAAAGAAATTGCAAATATTTATTCGATTAAGCGAATAAAAAAGATTGCCCAACATACATCAAGTCCATAAATAGACTTTCAAATAATCTGATAAAAATTAAAAAATCAATTTTTTTATTAGTTTTTTATTTTTCATATATGTATATGTCTGAATCATTGAATTTATTCGATTAGTCGAATATATTTAATTAAATTTTATTTGAAAAAATTGGTTTAAATAACTGTCTTGCGTCTAGTAAATATTAATGGTCGAATATAATTGTAAGTGCAGACAATATTTTCTTTTCGTTTATTCGAACAAGATTTCAAATATATGCGATTACTCTAATAACATGTTTGTCAATAAAATACTAATTTTGACAATCACACCATAGGCACTCTGACGTGCTTCACTACACCATTGAAAATTTTTCTAACTATGCTTGTTAAATTGAGTTTGTTATATGCCTAATTAACAATTGTATTCTTACAGCCTTATTTATTAAAATTATTAAGGCTTTTTAAGGAATTTTTTTTTTTTTTTGAAAATTTGTTTTAAAAACTTTTTATAAAGCCTTAATAAGTTGTATATTTAAAGCTGTTAAAATTTTAAATTAATTAATAACAATTTTTTTTTGCTTTTGCTCCACTGTTCACTGCGACACAAATACCATTCATAAAGTAAATATAACATAACAAACAAAATCTTTTATAAAATCAAACAAAATGTGTAATCCGGTCGGTGTGAAAATTTGTAACCTCTTTATTTGTTTCCACAAACGATAATAATAACAACAACAACAGCAATAAAAACTCCATCCAAACCAGATCACTTTGATAATTATTAAGTTCAAATAACTATTTATTGTTATTAAATGATGGCCATTCAATAATAAATATATGTATGTATAAGTAAATTGTAAGGGACTCGAAAGAGATAAAGAAATAATTGCACCTTCAAAATAAGCCTCTTATGAACTAATAGACACACAAACATACAAAGAATTAAGCGTATATGTACTTACATATGTATGTATGAGTTTTCGAATTGAATAAACTCAATATGAACTAATAAAAGTCAATGGAGCTTTTCCTTGTTCAATCATTTAAACTTAAATAAGACGTGCCATAACTATAACCATACAAAACAGCTGCTCGAACCAAACTAATGGGCAAAACTGTGTTTGGTTATAGGTGACTCGTCATAACGCCATAACCATACAAAACAATTGAATTTTGGTTTTGATTATGATTATATTATATGATAAATGCCCAAAAATATACGACGACAGGCTGAAAATTATATTAACATAATACAAAAATAATAATTTTTTATGAGAGTTGAAAAAATTTACTTTACCTTTAGTTACCAGTATGTTACGTTTTTACCTCAATGAGTAAATACTGGTAGATATCGTACCATAACCGCAAAAAATCTTAAACGACTTAATATTCAAACTTGATTTTTTAATGAAAATCGATTGCTTACGATCGTAAATTATTGATTTACGTCAAAAAATACGAAGTTCCAAAAATATATGTTGCTTAATCTCTTTTTTGGCGGTTATGGCCCGATGTGTATAAAAAAACGTATAAAACCCTATTAAAACACATTGAGTTTCCTTGAGAAAGTCTGCAGATTATAAAATAGAGAGGAAAAGAGAATCAAAAGAGCAAAATATTTTTCTATATTAGTTTCTCTTTCGCAATCGTTTGACCTGAAGTTGGCTGTGAGATAATATTTGTTTTTTTTTTGCTCTGTTTGTGCTTATAATTGTTACCATTTAAATGGGAAAATCTCAAGCACAATTGTGCAATTTTATTAAACGAACTCTTTCTTCTTGTCTTAAAATAAAGTTCAAAATGAAATTACAAAAAAAGATGTCGACAACATTTGACTTGTCACACGCACACTTACATTCAAAACAAAAATAAATTTTAATATTCCCACGATGTCACTAGAAATCGTTCGATCGAATACTTATGTGGAAAACAACAACAAATTCTCTAATATTATTGTTGTTTGCAATACAAGTTGTCGATCGAACGATTTTTGGTGACATCGTGGGACAGACCGTAATTGTGCGACAAGTCGAACGTTATCGACATCGTGGGATTGGTTCTAACTCTAGCGCTTGAAAACTTATTTCGCTTAAGAGTGCTCTTAATGACTTCACTGTGTCTTCATTTATGTGTTTGGTTATCACACTAAGGTCCATCCATTATTACAACTTAAAGTTAGTTAAAAGTATTAGTTTATCGAAAGTATAATTAAAAAAAATCTGTTCGTAATTGTAAACACGGCCAATGCACGCAGTGTGTATATTTACAGGAAGCCATTCGAGCTGTTTTTACCCCCCTCATAACTTTGTTCCCCGCGACCGTAAAATTATAAAATTTAAATCATAATTAGAATAAATTCATGTAACCTCATATGCGAAGTTGAAAGTTTTACAATGAAAGGTTCCGGAGATATAGAGGTGCACAAAGTGCATATTTTAAGACATACTCACTGACTCACTGACCTACTGACTCACTCATCAATATTATGAAGCACTTTTGCTATAGCTAGAGATCTGAAATTTGTTACAGAGCTAGGTATAGGTGGGCAATAAACTAAAAAAAATTTAAAACCCGAAAATTTTGGCCAGGAGAGCGGGGCTACGCCCATAAAGGCTAGCATTAAAAAAGCAAATCTAAGGCGCTTAAGGGAAGCTATTTTATTGAAATTCGGCATACATACTGCGATGGGGCAAAGCTAAACATTTTTCATTAAAAAAGGGGGCGTTGACACGCCTATACAATTTCAACCTCATTTTCGTGTACTACGGCTCAGCATACTTAGATATACTATTTCTGTATGTATTATAATCCGTTTGCAACGAAACTTGACACGAATAATAAGCACTGGCCGAAAAAAAATCATAAGTTTGGAAAAGTGGGCATGGTTACGCCCCATAAATATTAAAAATTAAAAGTTCCGCTAAGGAGCTGAAATTTGATATACAAGTAGCTCTAAGTGCGAAACCAACTAGAAAAATCTGAAAACCCGGATATTTTAGTTAGAGGGGCGGGGCTGCGCCCATAAAAATTAAAAATTAAAAGTTGCGCTTATGAGCGGAAATTTGATACACAAGTACATAGCTATAGGTGAGAAACCAACTAGAAAAATCTGAAAAACCAAAAAATTTTACCAGAATGGGCGGGGCCACGCTACTATTGTTTGAACCTGAAAACTTACAGTCTTATTTATAAACCTTATAAAGGCTTTTTAAGAAAAATTTCTTATGAAAATTTGTCTTAAAGCCCATTTATAAAGCCTTAATAAGTTATATATATAAGGCTGTTAATATACAGCTTTTAACTTAAGCCATTTTAGTGAAACCTTTCATATACGTTACATGTATGCAATCCTTTAAACTATCACCTAAAAAGTGGGCGTGATCACTCCCATAAAATTTTAACCTTGTGTTTAATCTACTTCGGTCTAGTATATTTTAGAAGAAAATAGCATGAATTATAAGCGCTGCTCACAGCAATATTGTGAGTTTAAAATAGTGGGAGGGGTAATGCTCATAAAATTATAAGGTATAGTTCACGCTAGAGAGCTGACATTTTATACACAAACAAGTGTAGATGAGTAGCAAATGGAAAAATCTTAAAACTAAGAAGTTTTATCCGCTAAAACTCAAATTTGCACTAGAGAATCTAGATCAGAGATCACTAAAAAAAATCTAAGAAACCAGAAGTTTTAATCAGGGGGTGGGAACAAGCACCGTAAACTCAAAATTAAGTTAAATTTTATTGAAACTTTTCATACACATTGCATTTATGCAAAGTAAAAATTTCCTATTTTGAAATGTGGCTGTGACTTCACCCATAAATCTTAGCTTTTTCTTTCATGTACTTCGACTTAGCAGTTTTTAGTCTATTATAGTGATTTCACACTGAAAGTTAAAACCTGGTTTTAAAATTAAAACCACAAACAGCTGATTTTGCTTTCACACTGCAAGTTTGTTAAATTCAAGTTTTAACTCACACGCTGTCTAATAACTTTGCTCAAAATGAAATAAATCTCCTGCAGAAATGCGTGTATTTGTTGTTGCATTTTTTCTGCCTTTTAATAACACTTCTTGGACATACTGTTCAACTGTTATTGTTTGTATGAAAAACTGAGATTTCACAATGCGCTCTAAAATGGGAATTATTTTATATTTTGTAAATAAAATTTTTTTAAATTATGGAACTTCTTATACAGAATGAAAATGTGCTTGAAATAAAGTTATTATATATAAAAATGCACAAATACATTATAAGATAAACCTTTTTTATAGACAGATGAATGTCAGTCATATTGTCTATTTTCACTTTCCAGAGTTCAATGGAAATATTTTCTTTGTTTTGCTTCCAAAAAAACTCTTTTTCCCATAATTTTTTGATTATTGTTGCTGCTGCATCCATTTTTAACTTGAAAATCTTTCAAGTGCCATCTATTGTTATTCACTGGCATAAACATTAACAGCTAATGTCGGTCATTTCAACTTGGCGGCACTGAATTTATCACAGCGAAAACAAGGTTGCATTTCATAAAACCAACTTAAAACCAATTCAAAAATGGTTTTAAGTTGGTTTTAACAACAACAATTTGTATGGTAAAACCAGGTTTTAACAGTTGATTTTAACGTTAAAACCAACTTTTATTAAAACCATGTCAGTGTGAAAACACTATTACTCATGTATTTCTCATTAGCTTTTTCCTACGAAACTTTACATGAATCATAAGCACTAACAGATATAAAAGTCGACGGGGCCAGGCCCATAAAAATTTTACGCAATATTATACTGTAGAAAGCTGACATTAATATGTAAATATATTTCGGAAATAAGCGGGTTCACTCCCACTAAAATTGACGCTGTATTTTACATGTTTCTTTCCAGACGACTCAACAAATTACGTACACACTGACGACCCGTTGTAATAACACAATAATAGTTTTTAAGGTGTACAATCCAACACTCATGACGCTCTAACCCATTATTTTATGTAACTATGAAATTTTTAACTGGCACAGTGATCATGAATAGAAATAAAACACCCTAGAAATTTTAAGTTTAAAAAGTGTTACCATAGAAATTTTTTCAAAAAGTAGTCAGATCCTCACAAAAACATCAATGTGAAAAAAGGCCAAGTTCCTATCAAAAATTTCGGCCATCAAAAGCAGTGAGATATAAATTTTGACCAAGTTCTTTTTTGGCAAAACACCTTTCACTGACATATGCTATGCATTATATACATACATTTGTAATCGTAAGGGTGTCATATAATTTTTAGATAATCTGCTAACTTGGCAACATTTTTAACTTTCTAGAAAAGGAGAGAATAATGTATATTTGTTCATTTCTTTATATCGGTCGGTCGGTCGTTACAATATTCTTGGTTTTGCAAAAAAAGTTCGATGTTGTTGTAGTGTAATTGGGTATTATTATTTTATTTACTTATGATAATTAAACATGCAAATTATTTCTAGCCATTCTCGTTAAAAATCTACAATATCTTACAAAAGTGTTAACCAAAAAAGATAGATACTCGTACAAAGAAAATTATTAACGAATATTTACATTTCTCTTGGGGCAAACATAAAATTTGTTTGTTGTACTCAGCATGAAAGATCATCGTTCTTTTTAATACGAATACAGTCGCATAATCTTTACTTGTATGAAAAATATAAAATTATTATTTTTTTTTTTTGTTGGGGTTTTTCAATATTTACTTAAAATATTACTAACCGAGAAATTTGAAGGCTTAAACTACAACAAAAAAATTAAAATAATAAAAAATTTCGTTGTTCTATTAAAGTTCTTTGAACAGATTTTGCAGTGTTGCTTAAGTACAGTGACTCACACTAGCAGTGTTATACTTACTAATTTTTATATGCATATACTGACGATTTATGGAATTTGAAAATGTGTTTTGATTTTAGCTTTAATGGTAAATATTTTACAATTAAAAGCAAAGTATGAAATATGAAAGATAACAAGAGAAATAGAGAGCAAACCACGGCATTCTATATCGACTATAACTTTAAAAGACATACATATCAATTTCCATAGAAACATTTAAGAATTAAATACGATATCTAGTCCCAAAACGAAAACTTTTTTAAATATATATGTACGCATATTAGGAAGCGTATATCTTAATATAGAAAAGCCCTAACTCATAATTTTTTTTAAATGGAGATTTTTGCATTTTTCGATAAATTGAATGTTCTTCTATCAAAATATAAAAACAAACTCGATTTAAAAAAAAATTATAAGTTAGGGCCTTTCTATATTAAGGTAGCGATACATGGAATTTGGAAAGATGTTTTAATTTTAGCTTTACTGGTCAAAATTTTAAATTTAAAAGAAGAATATGAAATATGGATAGTAGTGACAAGATAGTGGCATTAGATATTAAATATTTAAAATTTCTTACGATATCGAGTACAAAAGTATTTGCTTTATATGAGTGTCTGGAAGCATGACGTTAGCTTAATATAGGAAGGCCCCAACTCATTATTTTTATTTTTTTTTTATTTTTTGAAATAGAAATTTTTGCATTTTTCTACACATTAAATGATTGAAAATATTATGACTTAGAGCCTTTCTGTATTAAGGTAACGATGTATTTCAAAGCTGGCATAATGCCGCCTTTCACTTCAGTCCGCAACAAGAAAATTTATCTTAATCTTTCAACTATAGAACAATTTCATTATCTCAACATTTTTAACGCTATATTGTCATTGAGTTGAGTGTTCTACAGCCATAAAATTTTGAATTATTTGTTTGTTTATTTCTGTTTTTAGATTAATTTAATCTTTATTTACGTCGATTAAACTTCCTCATCAGCCAAAAAGAACAAGTATTTATTCAAAAATCATATTCTTAATTGAGGAATTAAGCTGAATTTAGTAAAACTATAAAATTTCATTGTATTAATTATTTGATATTCTAGAAGTTTGAATTTTAACAGTTGACATAAAAGGAACCGGTCGGTCACTTAATATTTTGTCGTTATACATGAGAGAAGTTGCTATAGATCTTTTAAAAGTCTACGCATAAAAAATTATTGATGTAGTGATTTCTAGTCTGAGTAGTATTTGTTGTACTAATTAAATGTTTGGAAGGAGTAATAAAACTTAACAAAATACTGTAATCGACTTCCCATTTTTTTCACAAAAAAAAAAAAAAAAAAAAAAAAAAAAAAAAAAAAAACTTCTGATTTGGTTGAATACGGAAAATTTCTTTGAAATGAAGATTTAATCAAATCCAGGGAGTCTACTCTGTAATTCGAAATTAAAGAAAATGCTTTTGAATTAATATATTGTTAACTAGAGGTGAGCACAAAACATTTGCTTGTTAAATCTTCATTATATACATTATTGAGTTAATTAGATTTGAGTTTCTTTTTTTTATTGCTCGTGATTTTATGAGCAGTCTTGTCAGATTTTTTTCGACCTATATATTTCGCCAAATTGATTTTAAAAATCGTCAAAATCATTTTTATATAGTTTTTCTTGATATATATTTGATAGTAAAATTGATTTTATATAACACTTTTTGTAATGCAAATTTTTATAAAATATGACTATTTAATATTTACTTGATATTAAAATTATATCAAATATAACATTAATATATACATTGATAGCACTGGCTGCTAAGACAATCGGCCAAAATAATCGTATAAAAAATTAGCAGAAAATCGCCAAAAATGATTTCTTGTAATTTTTTTTATACAAATTCAAAACGCATTGATTTCTATAATTAATATAAGAAAAATCAAATTTCTTTAATATCTTGCCGAAGATTTTTGGTAGGATTTATTTTTTAAACTACTCCTTCAACAAACTAATTTTCCTGAATTACAAAAATTTTAAAGTTCAATATCCATAAAATCGCCAACAAAATTTATTTATCGCCAGAAAAATCGCCATGTTGGAAAATCAAACCTAACAAGCTGAATAATTGCCATGCTTGTTGAGAAATCGCCATATCTAACAAATAATTATTCAACAGAAATTATACAAAATTCAGTTTTACCTATCCTGCAAATGTCAGAAGATGCACAGGAGGCCTGCAATAAATATCGCCTCAGCTTTGCTAGAACGAATTACAGACAGAAGACAATGAGAATGTTTTCATATATTTCGAGTAGTCGAAAATTGCCAATTAAACTAAATCTCTATAGGCAGATGCTGTTAATTTATTATCGCCCCCATAAACGCCCTGCTTGACGCCTTTTTGTGTTTACCATTTCGAATTTTATAATTCTGACAGAAAATTCTTAATCAGCTACCCCAAAAACCCTTAAAAATAATATGTAAATTTATTATGACTAATAATACATGATATTATACCCCAAGGGTTGGTCGATTGGGGGTGAAGGAGGTGAATTTCCGCACATTTGATACACAATTTGTAATCAGCGACCTAAAAAGCCCTAAAATTCCATTTTGGAGTGAATTACTTAAATTTCCGAATTTTTGGGCAGCTTTTTGGCAATCGGCCGTACTGTGCATTGTAAAAAAGTGGGCGGGGACACGCTCACAATTTTTTTAAATTTAATTTTATAATATTTTACTCATTTGATTGCTGCGAAACCTATAAAACACCTTTGTTTCTTGTAATTACCCAATTTGAAAGTTGAAAAAATGGGTGGAATCACGCCCATTAAAATTTATTATAATATTTCACGGGGTTCTGCTTAAACGGTTTTTACGAAACTTACCACCCACCTTGAGCTCTCAAATGGACACAATCCTCCATTTAAAAAAATAGGGGGGAGTATCACGCCTTTTAAAATTTAATATTTTATTTTAAGTGGTTCTACTTTGCCGATTTTTACAAGACTTAACACGCACCCTGAGCTCTGAAAAACACACAATATAGCATTTAAAAAATGGACAGAGGCACGCCCATTAAAATTTTATTTTATATTTCACATACTTCTTATCTTCTTCTATCAGATCTTTGCATTGAAGGCGGTTTTTTTTGGCAGAAAGAATTATTTATATCCTTGTTCTCTATATTTGCTTTGCAACAAGGTTGGAAACCGAAACAAATAACGGTATCGGTATTGATACCGGTACAATTATTTTAAAAATTTCGGTATCGGTAACGGTAACGGTATTTTTTTTATTTCGGTATCGGTATTACCGGTACATACCGTTATCGAGTTTAAAATACCGGTATACCGCTATTACTGTGAAGTTTATTGATTCATACAGTGTATATAGCAAAAAACCTCTTTTTATTAAGTTAAAAGTAAGTAATTTTACATAAAGTCTTTAGTAAACAGTAACATAAAAAAACTAAGTTTAGTGTAGTGTAAACTTGTATGTTTGTATAAACATACATACATGCATAAGTATGTTTAGATCAGAGCTGCCCACAGAGAGAAAATCGAGAGTAAGGTATAGGTACATGTGTATTCATTTCTATAAAAAGCCGATTGGTTTTCGGCACTCTGACGCATCTCTTGACAGCCTGGTTATAAACGTTTATACTAGTGTTTTTGAAACGGTATTTCCCGGAAAATGTACGAGAATTCCAGGGATTTTTTTGATATTATGGCAACTTGATGAGTGTCGTTATTTATTTTATGAATGCGATGGCGCAATAATAAGGTCATGTCACTGGCACAATAGCTAAAACTTTACAACAATTAAGGCCGAGTTTACATCTGGTACGCATGTGCTCTGAGACTAAGAGGCCTTTATTTGCAATAAGCAGAACGCGACGTTCAAAATTTAATTCTACAATTCATAAAAGTAAAAACAGAAATGTGCAAGTAAATAAAAGAAAAATTATAAAATAATTTCAGATTCTCTTAGGTAAAAAGAACGATTCTATTAATGCTTATTCTGTACTAGTGATGGCCGAATATTCGGCAATTTTTAAATATTCATATTCGCATTCGTATTCATCAAACACAGGCGAATACGAATATTTTTCCAAAAAATTAAATAAATAAATGCATAAATCCTAAACCAAATTTAAATAAATGGATAAAAATATTAGTTTATACGAATTTAATTAAGTTTTTTATAGAAATTTTTGCTCATTTTGAAATATTATTTACTGATGATCATTAAAATTTTTGGATAGTTTTTATTAACTTTAAAGTGCGCCAAGAGGAGTATGAAGTTCTTTTTCATAACAATTTTTTAATATTTCATATTGCAGGCGTAAATAGAACCCTAATTTAATGTCTATAAATTTCACATTAAATACTCGTATTCGTATTCGCGAATATCGTTTAAAATATTCGTATTCGCGAATATCAAAAATTGACATTCGTTACATCACTGTTCTGTACTAAAGTCCTATTTTGTAATATTTATTTAATAATATATTTTTTTAAGTGCGGTCAGGCTTGTGTGTATTGTTTGGCCTTCGAGAGTTTTTCGTCCGTATAATCTTGCGTTTTTTTATGGAATTTCTTTAACAACCACGTTGCTACTTCCTATGTTAAGGCATACGTCGTGTACAGTCAGTCACAAAACTTTTTTAAAATACTGTTAATAACATCCTGGGCATATGGTCTACTTACTCCACCCATGTTTGTTCAACACCATATTATGCAAATTTACTTTGTATAATGTGTATCAATAAATAAATAAATATTTTTTTTTTGCATTTACATATAATATCGGTATATATGCACCACTATTATTTAAAGAACTCAAATGGTATTTTTTTTACTAATGTGCTTATAAAACGTTTTATTTAATCGATCTCATGAATTATAATTTTTTTTTTGTTGAAATAATTAAATTAAAAATATTTTGTATTGTTTTGCACTAGACGAGAATTTCCCGGGAAGCCGAAAAGTCGTTCCCGCTTTCCCGTGAAATGAAAAAGTCCGGGAAAAGAAAAACTCTAGTTTATACATATGTATTTGATTATGGTGTGCTTACACTTTGTTGTCGATAAAAAGTAGTAAGAATAGAGCTGAATAAGAACGTCTAAAGGGGGAAATTTTGTTTGTGTAATTAATTCCAAAAAAATTAATTGAAATTAAGTTTTGTAACTTTTTTTACGGAAATCGGTATACCGGTACGTACCGGTATAGACATAAACGGTATTGTCGATACCGGTATTTTCTAACCGAAATGAGTTTCGGTATCGGTATTGATACCGGTACCTAATTTTAACGGCATTTGAATCCGTATCGGTATTTTTACACTACCGTTTGCCAACCTTGCTTTACAATCAATTTCAATGACTAATACAAACAATATACCGATGGCTTAATATAAAAAGGGCGTATCTCAATTTTTTTCGAAATCGCGTTTTTAACGTTTTCTGGTAGTCAACTTATAATTACATCCTCCTTCAAGAACGAAGTAAGTAACAATTAAAAATAAAACATTTATTTAATTTAAAAAATTTTTTCTTGCATGTAAATGCATTAGTTTTTATTCAGTTTTTTCCTTCTCCTGTAGAATATCGAAAATTCGAGTTACGCCTTTTTTATATTAAGCCATCGATACGCTCTTAAAAAATTCAATACTGTGCATTTAAGGTCACCCTATTGTTTTCAAGATCTGTATACATATGCATGTATGTCTTTCTGTCAGAAGTGCTTTGTCCAGCTGTTGATGTTCATTCACTGTAAGCTGATGTACCCCAAATCACTACATCAACTTCACTTGCTGTTAATTTTCTCTCCTTTTTAAGACAAACATATTTTTTGTATTTAAAAAAAAATTGCAAAATAGCAAAATTTCATAAGAAAATCAATAGTTTTGCTTAATTATACATACATATTGCTCTTACGTAAATACGTCAAATTTAGCTGAAATTCAACTGAAAATTTTCGTTTGATGAAATCAACCAAAAACATAACTACAAGTAAACATAAAAAAAGTTGTGTTGAAACAATGAAACTATTTAATGATAATTATTGAATGGTTAAGCTATCTCTCTCCAATATTTGTATTTTATTTTTTATTTTTTCATTAGTATTGTTGTTAACTAATTCAAATGCTCGTCTATTTATCCAGTGGCCACATGAAACCACAGACGACTGGTCGACAGCTTTAACAAGTTTTGAACAAATTAATCATAATTTTCTTTTGTTAAACGTCACGCAACATAATTTCTTTCATAGCTACGAGTACATACGAAATTGTTTAAATAGGAAAAACAATAATAATTTGCAATTATTTTAATACTGTGCATGTATTAATAAATTTATGTTACGAGTACTAGTAACATGTATTTCTTTTTGTCTTGAATAATCACTTTTTTCGCTTGAGTCTGCCAGTAATAATTTCATTTTTTGTAGCCCATTACATGATAGTTTGCTTACAATGGACTGGCATTAATTACATAATGATTTTATTATGAATTTATTAACAATAAATGAAATTTTGTTGTTTTTCATTTGATTTACAAGCGCAAATTGTTATACAGTAGTTTCCGCTTAATTGAGCTCTTGCTTAATTAGTTAAAAAATAATCCAATTAAGTTAAAGAAATTATTAACAGGGTTTAGCATTAATGATTTATCTGTTTAATTGCATTAAAAACATTCATTTTTTAAAAATCACTTTTGTAGGTATTACTGTCTAGTGCTTATAGCCATAAGGAGCAAAGGACCTCAACAATTTTGTTCCATGCATGACTATGCTGTGCTACGGCCTTCAGTTCATTCCATGATTTGTTTATCCTTGTGGTTTCTGATTCAATTCGTCGACGACTTGTGATGCTATCCTGAGGTTTGCAGTCCAGATCATGTCTGGTGATGTCGTGTCCATTTTCTTTTTCTTCGAAATAATGCCACAGGTTTCACGCAGGTTTTAAAAATGTTTATTTTTGTGCTTTTGGACAAAGATTTCCACCCATTCCACCCATCTTGGTAATTGGTTTTTAAAAACGAGTTTGAAGTTTTCAATTTACACACAAGTTAATGGAAAAAGGAAATTTAGTTTATCTCTCTAGAGTTGAGTAAACAAAATATTTGTATGAAATTTTTACCCAAAATGTAAAACGATATGAAGATTAATTCTGTATCACTTACTCCAAAATTCCATTTTTCGAGTTATGACGTTCTTTGAGTAAATAATGAGTGTATATAAAACTTTACGAAATTTAGCATACAAAATCGAATATCTTACCTAATGAAGACATTTAAAAAAAAAATTTTGTTTTGGAATATTTTAGTTGTAGCGATTTTTTAAGTTTCGGCGATTCTTTTAATTTTGGCGATTTTTTTAGTTTTGACGATTTTTTTTTGTAACTGGCTATTTTTTCGGTGTTTTTTTTTAATTTGTTAGCGATTTATTTTGTTTTTGGCGATATTTTTTCGATTTTTTTTTGGTTTTAGCAACTTTTTTAGTTAGGCGATTTTTTTCGTTTTTTGACGATTTTTTTTAGTGTGGTGCTGTTTTTTTTGTTGGCGATTTTTTAAGTTTGGCGTTTTTTCGGTTGTTTTTTGGTTCCAGCAATTTTTTAAGTTCTGGTGTTTTTTATTTCAGGCATTTTTTTCGGTGTTAGGTGACTTTTTTATATATGGTGATTTTTTAGTTTGGCGCTTTTTCGGTTTTTGACGATTTTTATAGTCATTTCGTTTTTGTTTAGTTTTGGCAATTTATTTTGTTCTTGGCGATTTTTTTCGGTTGTTTTTTGGTTTCAGCAATTTTTTTTAGTTTTGGTGTTTTCTTCGTTTCAGCGATTTTTTCGGGTTTTGGCGATTTTTTTTTTAGTTGTATGACGACCATTTTACTTCCGGTGATTTTTTGCATTTCAGCGATTTATTTTATTTTTGGTGACATTTTTCATTTAAACGCTTATTTTCTTTTTGGCAATTTATAGCTTCGGCATTTTTATTTAATTTGGAATATTTTTAGTTAATTTTAATTATTATTCGAACTCCATTTGTTTCTATTTATATTTGTGATATAAGGTTCGTATTGCTTTTTAAGCCAAATTACATGTGATAATTATTAATGAACAAATAACAACAAAGTCTGTTGTAAATATTCTTACTAACAACACATAGTTGAACGGAACAGCCAGCCGTTTTCGAAGGCCACTAAACCTTCATCATCAGCGTTCTTTTGTGTTTGGTCCATTGTGTGTGGTGTCAGTAGATGTAGATTTCTGCTTTATATACTTAGCATTATTGCAAATGGAATGTGTGAATTGTTTTGATTCATCTTATTTCAATTTGCTGAAAGTTTTTTTGTAATGAAAGCTCAATTTTACCATCTCTATATTTACAACAGTCTTACCATTGTCGTTTTGTTCTTTTTACTAATTATACACATGTTACTTAATTTGCTTATTTTTGTTCTACTTAAGACAAACTTTTTTGGTTTGTTACTATTAAGTATATTTTTTATTTTTTAATTTTTGCCACAGGCCCATGGCTATTAATTTTAGTTAATTTTATTTATTATTCGAACTCCATTTGTTTCTATATTTGTGATTTGAACGGGCTAAGGTTCGTATTGCTTTTTAAGCCAAAAAATATTTTTGGAATTTTTTGTTTTTAGCATTTTTGAAAAGATACAGCAAGTTGTCACATTTGAGTAGTCAAATTACATTAACTGATAGAATACCCTTTAATTTTGATTTTTTTAAATTACATAGTCTGCATACAAAAACACTAATTTTGCAAATTTCAGGTGTCTACGTATACATACTGATTGTTCTCTTCAGAATACCCTTTCATTTGTAACCGTCATCTATTTTTCGTTGTTGCGGCCAAAGTTTTACACATTCTAAGAAAATGTCAGGTCCGTAGATCTTACGATTGTCGAGAAAACAGCCTGTCACAGGCATACGGACTTCGTAGCGAAAACAATAGGGTTCCTTGGGAGTGGTGGTGAGAGTATAAAATTTTTCATATACAAATTTTCTTAAAATAAATTTCCAAAAAATACATTTTATTATTTTATGAATTTAAGTTATTTTTTTAAGTTTTTTTTAAATTGACATTAACTCTTTGCCTTAAACCCCTTAAAATATACAAAAAGTATACAAAATTTAAATAAAATATATTTCAAATTAATTTTAAATTTTGCGTTGGTAGGAGAAAAGGGGGGGGGGGAGGAAGGTGATTGTAACTTGTATCTAAAAATGCATAAATTTCCATACAAGTTTTGACAGTTTATTTACGAAAGTGTAAAAATGCACAATTTCACGTTCAAGCGTTTGAACGTTTTCATGAATACCCTTAATACTATTAAAAATACTTCTCAACGTTTTCAAAGATTTTCTGAGTCTCACACACTGTGCAGTCTAGAAAATCTAAAGTGGGGTACACACTATCGCTTCGCAGGTTGTATTTGTAAAAGAAATATGAATATTAAATTCGCTCTTCTGATAGCAAAAATTTATTATGCTGAATTTTTTTAATTTTTTTTTTTCATTATATTAACAACTCATACGATTGGGTCTTTATTGCTCTGGCTCATGAGATAAATATTTAGTATGTAATTATATATTTATTTCGATTTATGTTGTTAATGGTCCCACTGTGCGTAGTGCTCTAAATTTAAATAAACATCGACTTCTGCAAATGTACTTTAACATGAATTATGAAACTAGTTTTAGATTTTAAACGGCAAAAACAATAGATTTATAACTATTTAGTAATTATTAAAAATAAAAATAATTAAGCTTGGCATATAATTCAACACAATCGCGTATTTAGTTGCATTGATCTTGGCCATTGAATATATTGATTAAAATTATTTAATACCATATAGATTGTATGTAAGCAAAAACAAACACATTTGCTGCACGAAAAAGTTTGTTTTTTTTATTACTTTTTAATAATTTTCAAGAAATATGTATCTTAAAAAAAATTGAAAAAAAAACTGGACGGTTGAGTATAAAGTTGTCTTTTACAAAGTTAAACACATACATAAGTATAATAAGACATTGGATAATATAACGATTACATATTTTTTTATTGTAGTTTATAAAGTGGTTGACACACTTTTCATTTTCAAAACGAAGCTACTGACGCATAAACAAACTTATTAAAGTGGTCATAATGGTACGCCATCAGATTTATCACGATCACGATCAAGATCATAATTATTAATACTCTTTAACAGGATGATGATCATCATCATGATCATTATGGTCTACTTGACTAATTAAAAGTGCAACAAACCAAAACTAGGTTTTGATTATGTGTGTTACAAGTTGTTAAATATAAATATAAAAAAGTGTGTAAAACCCCAAAACGAAATGTACAACTAGTTTCGATGTTATCGAAACTGCTTTTGCTTTCAGGTTTTCTGTTTTCTTTAAAAAACTGCATGAATACCTGAATGTATGATGATGATGATGCATTATGATCATCATAATATTGCATAATATCATGAAATATATAAAAACTTGTACTCAGACAGCCATTGAAGTGTGGGGAGGAGAGGGGAGAAGGAAGGGAGCTTAACCTTTAAATTAGCTTAACTTTTTAAAAAGATACTCTTAATCCATTTAATTTGTAATATTTATGAGGACAAATATTTGTAGGTTATAATAATTAAAAATTAATTTTTGAAATTTATTACGTAAAATTGTTGGTTATTGCTGCAGTAGTCCACACCGTTAGATTAATGTTAAGGGTTTGAATGCTTGCCAAAGATTGACTCCGATATAGGTGTGTATCACTGGCCGTAACTTTCTATTACAAACTTATTTTAATAAGAGTAGTCAGGGATGATAAATGAGAAAACTAATTTCGTACTAATTAGCTTTTAAAATTGTACTTTTTCGACCCCAATAGTACTAAATTCGGTTTTTTGTGTTAACTTTATTTTATTACATATTTAAAACACATCGCTCATTTATACAAATAACGTCATAACTAAAAAAAAACTAGTATGCCAGAACTCAAGTTTAGAGTTTTTAATTTACACACTACTTAATGAAATAAGGAAATTTTGTTTTTGTTAAAAAAAATAGAACCATATGAGGATTAATCCTCATCGCTGACTCAAAAATTAAAATTTATTAGAATTCGAGATACTAGTCTTCTTTCGCAGGATTTTTCTTTCGACATAGTGGAAGAGGCAGTAAAAACTTATCGTTGATCTTAAGAAGAAAGGTCCTAACTCAAATAATTGCTATTTTACAGAAGGTAAAAACACACTGTAATATTCTTTCTGGGGTCTACTATGTAATTCGAAACGAAAGGAAATGCTTTCGAATTTACATGTTATAAGCAGCATTCAAACTGTCAAGCAATTTCTTTCGTTTCGAATTACACAGTAGACCCCCTGTAATATTTTTGTAAAAATGATTGTAAAAGTTTTATTTTTTATACCATTGCAATAAATTTTTGTGACGAGCTGTATTTTGTTTGTATTAGACTTTCGACTCTTCGTTTTAATTATGAAAATTTCTTTCCACATTCGCTGATGAGTTTGCAATTGACAAATTCTATTGATAACTTTTGAAAGCTACGGATACATTACTTCATCCAATTAATTTTTCAAAGCTCGAAACTCGTGGGGAATATTTTTTAATAAGAAAAGTAATACAACAGATAAAATAAATGAAGGCGACGCTGTAGCGCGCTATCATATTGAAAACGAAACACCGGTGAAGTTATATGTAGTTCTTTATAATAAAACAAACAAGTGTAATGCATATATAACAAGGTAGTCGCCACTTTTCTGTCAAACTCGATATACTTTAAATTATCGCTGTTTATTTTTTGTATAAAAAAAAAATATTAGGTTCTCGCAAATTTTTCAGATAGTACCAAATGAGTCAAAGGGGTACCAACGTACTTTTAAGGTTTAAATTGTACCAAAAAAAGTACAATTGTACCAACTTTATCATCCCTGAGATTTGATTTGAAAGTGAAATATGTATTAAAGAACATAATTCCTTCTGCCAAAAATAAAACGACTGCAAAGTAAAAAGAAGAAGAAGTACGTGAAATATAAAATTTAATTTTAATGGGCGTGATTCCGCCCATTTTTTAAATGCAAGATTGTGTGTTTTTCAGAGCCAGGGTGCGTGCTAAGTTTTGTAAAAGTCGATAAAGTAGAACCACTTAAAATAGTATATTAAATTGTAATGGACGTAACTCCGCCCATTTTTTAAAATGGAGAATTGTGTCTATTTTAGAGCTCAAGGTGTGTGGTAACTTTCGTAAAAATCGGTTAAGTAATAATAAATTTTAAAATAAAAAAAATTGTGGTCGTCTCTCCGTCCACTTTTTTTACAACTATCAGACAAAAAAAAAAAAGAATTTTTACAATCGTTCTAAAATTCACCGAGTTATGAAGTAACACACAAAAAAAAAATTAAGACAAATTGTTAACCTCCTCCTTTTTTGAAGTCGGTTAATTGTATTTTATATTTTTTATCTCCCCTTATAAAAAGGACCAAAACGACCATCATGTAAAAGAGCTAAAAGGTCAAAAGTTTTTCAGAAGCATTTAAGTTAGGCTAGCTTAGGTTAGCAGGTTGCTGGTAAGAATGAAAAATGTAGAATTCAGCCCGGTTTTGGGTCCAACATCACGATCAGTTTGTGCTACCTGTAAAGTACGAAGAAAATAGAGATGAAAAGGCGCTGACGGGTTAGTGCAGAGTATTATATTAACAGAGATATAAGATGCTAGGGAATAGGAGAGTAGGAGACCGGCCATACTAGCCGCTGCTCCTACTATCAAGCCTCAAATTTTTTAGTCTCATTTCCGATAAGAATATTAAGATAAAGGATAATATTCTAGGGAAGTGCAGACGGCGATCCTCTAGAGCGGAACAAACCCAGAGGAGATGGAAAATGCTTTCTTCTTCCTCTTCATTACTGCACGGGAGATCCATATGCTTAGCATGGATTCCGAAAGGGCAGTGACCGGTCAGTGTGGCCAAGAGATTCCTCAAGTGCTTTCTAGCGCAGTTCATGAGGTTTTTTGATTTTTTTAAGGGCTTAGGTGAAGCCAGAGGGTTCTCGCTATTACGCAGTTGCGGCCATTGCACCATCTGTGTGGAGTAGATTCAAGGAAGGCAACGTCGAAGTGCCTCTAACAGAATTAGAGTGGGAGCCCACAGAGATTATCGATGTCGAATTCCCAGAGTAAAATTCACCTCTATGCCAGGTCATCCCTTAGTATGTTGCCTAAAAAAGTGCCATCTCCACGCACCCAATTTAATGTCATACGTAAATGCTGCGCAATCTTATCCAGTGTTTTGCGACATTCTTGGAAAAGAAAAGATGTTATGTACACACATTAGTATGCTACATTCGTTATGGGGTCTAAAGGACATTTTAACTCCGAATTCCGGAATATATATATATAAATTGGGGAACTTCAATTTCTCAAAAAAAAAAAAAAAAAAAAACAATTTGCTACCAATATTTTAGTGATATGCGAAGACGCAGTAAAATTTCTATATGCTGTATCCCACAATGTGTTGTAAAAATATGACAGTCGGATCAATTGTTGAGAACATACAGATTTATTGCTCATATTTTTTAGATCTGTCCCAATGTGCAATGACTGCTGTAAAAAATGGTATTTTGTGATAAAGCTAAAAAGTTTTGCTTACTTACTTATTGTTATGCAAACATAAAAGCTTTTTACTGCTCAAAGCTTTCGAGTGTATCTTAAAGTTTTTGTTTGGCAGCTTTTCTAACATAAGAAAACGAGAATGAAATTTTAACGCACATATTTTATAATGCAATTTGTATGCAATTTTAGTTGAAATAATGATTGAGGGATTCTTATTGTATTTTAATTGTCAAGAATTCTTTTTTTATAGTATCGACTTAAAAGGCCGTCTGGTCTTAAATCGCTTAAATATTAAAATTTAAATGTATTTTATTACCAAAATTTAATCATTAATTAATTAAGTGACTGAAGGTGTTAAAAGAATTTTTATTACAACTCAAATGTTATTAATTCTTGAAAATTAAACAAAATTAACCTTTCATCATTACTCATGTTCATTCATTGTTAGTAAAAGACACAATTGCCTCCAGCCTTTGCCAAATGTTAGAAATAAAAAAGTTAATCCAAAAGTTAATTTTGCTACATAAATTAATTTTATTTAGTTATTAATGGTATTTTTGATTAAATAGCCAACCTTGTGGCAATAATTAAAATACAATCATACAATTAGTTTTAGCCCATTTTTAAAAAATCAATAAAAAAAAACCTAATATAAAACTGCATTTTATGGTGTTTTATTTTATACATAAAAAGGTTTCTTTGAAATAAAATTTTTGTTTTAACCCAAATTTATATTTTAATTAAATTCAAATAAAAATGTTATCGTTTTACCAAATTTGTGTACGATTATATTTCATTTATGGCTTTAAGTAAAAATTCATTTAAATTTGTGTTTTTTTAATTTGCAATCATAATAAAAATAACATGAACAAGATCGATTACTTGGAACCAAAGTATGTTAAAAGGCATTTTTTTAAAAATAATTTTGATGAAACCTGTAATGCAATTATAATAATTTTTAAACAAATCAACCCCTTAGAACCAAACTATCCCAAATATTTTTTAATTTTTTCTTATGTGCAACTCAGTTGCAATAAAATTGCCAAAACAAATTCTTATTCATTCGGATCCTTTGCAGCCAAATAATCTCAAGTGGCATTTTTGGATAATGCTGTTTTATCCTGTAATATAATATCATCGCATACATATATCGAATATTGATGACGGACCCCTGAGAGCCAAATTATCTTAAGTGACATTTATTATTTTTTTTAGCGTAGATATTCAACTACTTTACTTTACTATCAAAAAACACAAGAAATACCTTTTGACCCCTTAGAGCCAAATTATCTTAAGTGACATTTTCAGAATTTAGTTCGTGTATAACAATTTATTATTTTGAATCTGTAATTACTAGTAAACAAACAGCATATTATAATATATTGATAATTCACATGCAACAAGAACCTGTGATCAAATAGACCCCTCTGAGCGAAATTATCTTAATTGACGTTTGTATATACATATTAGAACTTAGTTAGAAATTTATTATTTTGAATCTATAATAAAAAGTATGTAATCAAATTGACCCCTCTGAGCCAAATTATCTTAATTCCGTTAAATTAGAATTTAGGTTGGCTATAGAAATTTATTATTTGGAATATATTGATAACTGAAATGCAACAAAAACCTGTGTTCAAATAGACCCCTCTGAGCCAAATTATCTTAACTGACGTTTGTATTTATATATGTATGTACATATCAGAATTTAGTTCGGCTATAGAAATTTATTATTTTAAATCTATAATATATTGATAATTAAACCGCAGCAAAAGCCTGTGATAAAATTGACCCCTCTGAGCCAAATTATCTTAATTTTGTAATATTAGAATTAAGTTTGGCTATAGAAATTTATTTATTAAACCCATAATATATTGATAACTAAAATGCAAAAAGAACCTTAAATAAAATCGACCCCTCAGAGCCAAATTATCTTAATTGTATTATATTAAAATTTAGTTTGGCAAAAGCCTGTGATCGCATCGACCCCTCTGAGCCAAATTATCTTAGGTTTCGTTTGTATATTGTACTTACATATTAGAATTTAGTTTGGCTATAGAAATTTATTGTTTTGAATCTATAATTAATCATAATTATATATAAATAATTAATAATTAAAATGCAACAGGAGTCTGTGATCAAATCGACCTTTCTGAGCCAAATCCTCTTAAGCGGCATTTTTTTAAAAATGTTTTGTTATTGAAATTAAAATTTAATAGAAATGCAATACCATCATAAAATAGTTACAAAAGAGTTTAAAGATCCTCTTACCTCGTGCGTTTGCACATTGTAATGGTTAAACTCTATGGGGTATGTTCTGTATCTGGAATCGCGTGTCAATGCGAAGTTAAAAAAGTTTGCTTGTTGTTGGTTAAGCACATCTAGATGCATTTCACCGCTGATTGATTTAAACACAATTCTTAAAAAATAGAAAAATTAAAAAAATAAATGATTGAGAATTACAAAACTGCAAACATTGTGTAAAAAGAAACTTTTTCAAACAACAACAAATTAAGCTTTCATTACATAAAAGTTTCATCACATTGTAATACGATAAATCCAAACAATTCACATATTCCAGTTGCATTGGAAAATATGTATATAAAGCTGAAATTTAAAAAATATGTGTAAATGTTGATGATGAAGCTGTGGAGGCCTTCAAAAACAGCAGTTTTTCCGAACTTTAGCTTAATCACAACCAAATAAAGATCAAATAATTTACGAAGAAAAATAATTAAACTAACTAAACCAAACAATATTAGTCAACATATTTTATCTAATTTTATTAAGTCTCTTGCCCTACTGTGTTCACTGTTCTGTAATTCTCAATCATTTATTGGGATTTTGTCTATAAGTGTTGGGGTTTTTAAGATTTTTTGAGTCGTGGCTAAAGTTTTCTAATGAGTTGCCTAAGCAGCAATGAAATGCATATAGACATGCTTAACCAATAATAATTAAACTTTTGTAAATTTGTAAAATCTTGGCGAAACATTTTTGAGGAAAATATTCACCCAATTCTCTTATCATCCTCTTTTTATCACAAGGGTTTGTTTACGTGGCTGCCGGTTCCTGTCAGGCATTATAGGTGAAATCTAGGTGATTCCTTCTTGACATTACCTTGAGGGTATTTTGACCTTATCTAAAAATAGAGGTCAAAAATGTAACCTTTAACCATTAAACTCTACTATTAGTCCCTGACTATAGTTAAACTGGAGATTGAACTTAAACAACGAAAACCAGTTAAAACTAGAAGTGCGTTTAAGATTTAACCAACCCCCTTAAAGTCAATTTATCTTAAAAACAATTCGCCTAAAATGTATTTATTTTTCTATTAGAATTGAAATGTTTTGTCGCCATCAATAGATTATAAATTAAAAAAAAAGGTTACCCAGCTAAAAAAATGTGTATGGAGCATATAAGATATCCCATATATGGTTCGGATCCGAAAAATGAGTTTATATGGCCATATATGATTATATATATTCATATATTTTCATACATGTATGTGTAAATATTCCCTACACGGTATGAAAAGTTCATATTCATACTTTCTTGAATCAAAAAAGCGCACTGCTGTCCAATAAATAAAATTTCTAAAATTAGCTTTTTAAAGTTTTTGTAAAGGCAGTTTGTATTTAATGAAACATTTGTTTTGACAAAATAATTAAAAACTAACTAAAAGAAATTGTATTCATAATTTCAAAGAAAAGGTACACAAAATTTGATTTAAGAAATCAGATTAAAAACTAATGCAATTAATTATAAAAAAAAATCCGTCTAGTTTTCAATATAATTTTTTGCAGTAATATGAACTTTGTTTCTTATCTAGAGAATTCTGTTATTTTCTATAATTAATGACTGGATTATCCTTTTGATTATTTTATATACAGGGTGGGCCAAAAGAAACCAAGGGGTGTAAAAGTTTAATAACTTTTTTGTTTATTAACTTTTTTTTATTTTTTCTTTCAGATTATATAATATACAAAATGGAAATTTTTTTACACTAAGTATGAAAAATGATGTCTCTTAAATGACCACCGTTTTCAGCTTCGCACTGATGGGCTCTTTTTAGAGCATTTTCCATAACATCTTTCAAAACTTGTGTCTGTAGCCTTCGAATTTCTGCAACAATGTTTGCCTTGAGTTCAAGGATTGTCTCTGGCTTGTTCAC
This sequence comes from Tachina grossa, assembly GCA_949987645.1. Classification (NCBI taxonomy): domain Eukaryota; kingdom Metazoa; phylum Arthropoda; class Insecta; order Diptera; family Tachinidae; genus Tachina; species Tachina grossa. The sequence continues at coordinate 21,269,971 of OX465277.1, read as the reverse complement.
ATACACTCGCTCCTTCAAAAACCCCAAAGAAAATAGTCGGGTGCTGTCAAATCTGGCGATCGTGCTGGCCAAATAATTTCCGAATTTCGAGAAATTATTCGCTCTCCAAAAATTTGACTTAAAAGTGCCATTGTGTCTCGGGCAGTATGGGCAGTGGCTCCGTCCTGCTGAAACCACATACCAGGTCTGTTTTCAAGAGCAGGACGTAAAAAATTTTCTATCATAAACCGATACCGCTCTCCATTTACGGTTACAGCACTTCCATCTTCATTCTCGAAGAAGTAGGGCCCAATGACATTTTCAGATGTGATCCCACACCATACTGTACACCTGATGGGGTGCAATTGGCGTTGATGAATGGCTCTTGGATTTCGAGAACCCCAGAACCTACAGTTCTGCTTATTAACAAAGCCATTCAAATGAAAATGAGCTTCATCACTCATAATCAAATTTTCAATAAAGTTGATTTCATTTCTGGCCAACTCTTGAAATTTAACTGCAAAATTTAGACGTTGCCGATGATCTGCTGGTTTTAATTCTTGGACCAATTGCACCTTATATGGGTATAACTGTAAATCTTTTTTTAAAATGCGCCGTAGTGACGTACGAGACATTTCTAGCTAAGCAGAACGCCTTCTGCCAGATGTTTCTGGTGCTTCGTTAACACTTTGCTGTACTCGTTCAATATTTTCCGCAGTGCGACTTAAACGTGGTCTACCGGTTCGAGGCAAATCTCTTACGCTGCCATGTTGGTGATGACGATTAACTAAGCAACGAATCATCGCTTCAAAGGACGAAATTCTGACGTTAAAATGTCGACGATATGCTCTTTGCGTTAAAATAATTGATCTCTGGTTTAAATAATAAAATTCTATTGTTCTGGTTCTCTGTTCAGTTGTGAACCTCTCCATTATAAATTCTCCAAGTGTTGTCTATATAATCTGAAAGAAAAAATAAAAAAAATTAATAAACAAAAAAGTTATTAAACTTTTACTTACACCCCTTGGTTTCTTTTGGCCCACCCTGTATTAAATGGGACCACAATGTAAAAAATCATACAAGAATGGTTTTTGTTTGTAACAAAAGTTTTTCTATTTTACTCCATATATTAAATCTTATTTCTATATATGGATCCACATATGAAGAGCTTCATAATTAAATTTCCATATAAAGGGTGTTTTTTATTGAGGTATAGAACTTTAAGTTGGCATCACTTTTTTAACTGGCGGCCATTTTGTCTGCTGTCAAGTGATTAATATTTAGTTTGGTTTGCCATATTATCATAAACAGGTTGACAAAAGAACAACGCTTGCAAATCGTGCAAATTTATTTCGAAAATAATGGTTCAGTTCGCGAAGTTTACCGCAAGCTCCGTCCATTTTATGGTCGACATAATCGTCCATCAGAGCAATTAATTCGGTTAACCATGGATCGTTTTCGCACTACGTTTACTCTATGTGATAATACGCATCCGCAGAGACGTCGAACAGTGCGCACCGAAGAAACAATTGCCGCTGTAGAGCAAAGTGTTGAAGAGGACCCGAATGAATCGATTCGCCACCGTGCACAGCAATTGGAGCTTTGTCCATCAACTTTATGGAAGATTTTGCGCAAAGATCTTGGCTTGCGACCTTACAAGATCCAGCTTGTGCAAGAATTAAAGCCGCGAGACCATGCAATGCGTCGTGATTTTGGTGTATGGGCCGAAAATGAGATTGATCTCGATGCTGATTTTCATCGCAAAATTTTGTTCAGTGTGAGGCTCATTTTTGGTTGAATGGCTACGTCAACAAGCAAAATTGCGGCATTTGGAGTGAAGAGAATCCACATGAGACCCTTGAGACGCCATTACATCCACAAAAACTGACTGTTTGGTGTGCTCTATGGGCTGGTGAAGTCATTGGGCCATACTTCTTCCGAAATAATGCTGGAGAGTCAGTTACCGTTAATGGAGACCGGTATAGAGCCATGATAACCGACTATTTTGTTCCCGAATTGGATGGCATGAATGTGGATGAGTTGTGGTTCCAACAAGACGGCGCTACATGCCACACAGCGCACGTCACAATCGATTTATTGAAGGAAACATTCGATGAGCGCATAATTTCGCGGAATGGACCTGTCAATTGGCCACCAAGATCGTGTGATTTGACACCGTTGGATTATTTTCTTTGGGGATATGTGAAGTCGCTCGTCTACGCCAACAAACCAGAAACGTTAGGGGACTTGGAAGCCAACATTCGTGGCGTTATTGCCAACATACGGCCCCATATGCTCGAAAAAGTGGTTGAAAATTGGACCTGTAGAATTAGCTTTATTCGAGCCAGCCGCGGCGGCCACATGCCCGAAATCATATTTAAACATTAATGGCATAAAATTATCCTTCCAATAAAGCCAAATTGATGGACATTAAAACGATTTTCTTGTGTTTTATTTCAATTCAAAGTTTTATACCTCTAAAAAAAACACCCTATATGAGCTCGTGTATTATAATACGATTCATATATGAGTCCATATATTAGTTCATATATAATATTTTTGCCATGTATAATCCCATACATTTCCATACATGAATTCATACATATTCATATACAGTATATAACTATAACATTCATATATTAAAAATATATGGACCATATATAATTTTTTTAGCTGGGTAGTAACTTTAAAAATTGTTGTAATGTACAAGATGTTATCATGGGCCACGGTGTACGAGTATGCATATTAAACAGCAGCCGCCGCACATGGCACTCGTTTCGGACAAAATTTGTAAAAATTATAACTATTAAAATTTATGTTAATATTTACATCAATATTTACCAATTTATTCCTATAAATATTTTTTTATGAAAAAAAAAGCATAAAAATATTGTTTGGTTTTTTTTTATTTGTTATATTAACATATTTAAATCGTAAAAATAGTTAGTGTTTTGGTGTTTAACCTAATACGGCACTAAGGAATCAAAAAAAAATTAATTTTCAGCTCAGGCACTTTTGTGGAAACAAAAATTTTGTAGGTATTTAAAAACAATTAATATTAACGTGTGTTGAAATAGTTTAGTTTGCTTAGAATCGTTGACACGTACATACATTTTTATGCCCTTCAATAACGCTATTTGTTAGTTGTCAACTGCCCTTTTGCCAACGCCAAAAGTAATGTTTTACTCGTTTAATGCATATTTTTTAAATAACCCATCAGTTGAAGGTTGCGGTAACTAAAATAGAAATAGACATCGCTGGCTATACGAATGAATATGAAGCAAAAAATATTTGTACGATACATGATTCTATTTGTTTTGAATTAAAGTACAGACATTTTGGCAACAACGTACAGTATTCAATATCTAATGTAATTTCAAAATATTGCAATAGCATTTCTCAATGGAGAGATTTTGAAATGTTGTTCGATATCGATTAGCCTAATTTAGCCCATCTTTTAATGCGATTCGAGAAGCACGACAACAATTGTCATTTTTAACTTTCTCATGGTCCTTCGAAACATTAACTACAATTAACGTTGTTCAGAAGCGAATATAATAGGATAAAATGGCAATTATAATCTCTCACTAGTATATTTTTTCTAAATTATGGACCACGATTTGCTTACTGCTTACGATTAAAACTGGCATTTAAAATTTTTGCTTTTAAAACTATATGTACATCATGCTGTTGATTTTTTGATTGAAAAATATATTTTCTATGCGACATTTAATATTTTCGCCAACAGTGTTGTCAATACAAAGTCTTTGTTCCAGCTAATTAATACAAATTTAATGTTTTTCATTAGCAGTGTTGCCAATTTTAAATGTTTTGTAATACTTTTTATTAACTTACTGAGGTGTTGCCAATTCTCTCCGTTATTTCGAATTTTTTTCATAAACAGTGCTGCCAAGTTAAAGTTTGTCGTTAAATATTTTTTATTAAATTCAGAATTAAGAATGTATTTTTGAATAAATTTAAATTTATTCGTAAACAGTGTTGCCAGCTTACATATTTTTATAAACAGTAATTTTCTGCAAACAATTTTGTCAATTTAAATTTGTTTCCTGAGCTAAGTAACCAGATAATGAATTTTTGTACGGACATTTTAAAACAATGAACCATAAATTTTATTTTTAAAATGAACAGTGTGCCAATATTTGGTTTTTCATAGAAAAATTTATTTTCTGCCTGAAGTGTTGTCACGCCAGAGTTCTTGGTCAAAAAATTAAGTTTCTAACTGATGATCCATGATATTCACATATTACCTAACGCCAAGGGGGGGGGGGGGGGGGGGTATATTAAAACGCCGAAAATAGTGTTACTTAATATGTGAATGGCCCCTAAACAGTACTGCTAATTTTGTAGTTGTTGATAGACATGAGTATAAACTGGGTTATAGTGTATTAAACACATTCTTCGCAGCAGGCTACACGAACACACGACTTCAAATGCGGCTAGCTGCATTTGTCGCCTTGTAGCCAGCTACTTAATTATTTTGGAGACGGCAGCAGCATCATAAGCACCTGCATCTTTGGTGCCACCTTCAAACATAAAAAGTATAAAAATTAGTTTAAAACGGACTAAAACGATAAAATCAGCATGGACAGCAATCTGCCGCCGTTTTAATTTGCTTTCGTCAAAATAATTATTAGATATCATACAAACATGTGTATTCCATCTTTGACATATTGAAGTCGGTAGCTTGCTGTGTTGAATGTGTTAAATGCTTCAGCCATAAATTCATGTTTCTAAGAACAGTGTTGCCGCTAATGCATATCAGAAAAATCTATGATGTTGATATGACTGAGTCGGGCGCTCGAAGGCTGTTATTTGCTTGTAGTCAAAGCACCACAACTACTTCAGGCTGAATATAAAATTTATTTCACGAACACTGCTTCAACTTTAGAAATATCTTTAAAAAAATTATTTTCCAATTAATAAACTAAATTATTTAAATTTCTTCACAAACAGTGTTGTCACTTAAATTTCTTTGTCAAAAAAATATATATATTTGCTAGGTGATGGAAACAGCAATTAGTTCTTTTCATGGACAGTGTTACCACCAACAAACTTTTTTCACAAATAAAAATATTACTTGAAAATTTAAAAATTTTAAATTAAAATTTAAAATTAGAAAAAACTAAAATTTTTTTAAATGAAAAAAAAAATTGAAATTTTAAAATTTAAATATTTGAAAGTTTTAAATGAAAAAAATTTAACAAAAATTTAAAATGATTCCAATTACTTTAATTTAAAATAAAATTTGCATAGATTTTTTCAAAATATTGAGTAAGTGAAAATTTCGTGTGTCTTTAATTTGCTTTATAATATTTTTCAAATAAAATAACAAAAATTAAAAATTTAAAAAACCTCCGAATATATCTAGAGAAGATGCGATATCTTCTAAACGGCTGGACCGATTTTCTTAAAACATGGCTAAGAACCCTCTCGATCAAATCACCTTTCAAACCAAAAAAAACTAAATCAAAATCGGTTCAGCAGTTTGGTCTGTACGTGGACACGGACAGACACACAGATACGCAGATACACAGATACGCAGATACACAGATACGCAGATACACAGATACGCAGATACACAGACACACACTACAAACTTATAACACCCCTTTTTTAGTCGGGGGTTAAAAAGAAAATAATCATAAAATTAATAATAACACAGAAAACATTAATATTAAAATTTCATTATTTGATCTTACATTAATTTTTTAATTCTTGTTGCTCTTTTTGAGATATGAAGGATAAGTACTAGAAGAGAGTACTTGAGGTCAATGACTATTGAAGAAAAAAAGTGCTCCTCGAGAAAAAAAACATCTATATTACCTAATTTACATTAAGCATTTTTTTTCATGAAATTAGTTGCATGAAAATTTATTATTTTTCAATGAGAGGCCTGGAGGTGCAACTTATATCAAAAAAATTGTCAAAAATGCATCAAAGATTCATTATACGCTCTTTTTTATATAAAATTATCTTCCATTGCGCTGCAATTAGCAGATAGAAAAAGTTGCATGCAACAAAATTCATGAAATTTCATGAAAAAATGCTTAATGTAAATCAGGTATATATCATACTTTAAGAGCCGACTGTAAATACCAAAGATATTGCAAACAATTTAAAAAGTAACCCCTACATTCAGCAAAAAAAAACATAAAACATTTCTTTAAATAGTTCTGCTGGAATTATCGAAATACTTCCTTAACAAAAGTTTAATTATTTTTTGCGAGCTTTAATTTTCTGAAATGAGGATGATACATTAGGGTAGTAGAAACTGAGATCTAGTGGGTAAATACTAGAAAAGGATATTTGAGGTCAATGACTATTGAAGCAAAACATTGGTGTCCTCGGAAAAAAAACATCGATATATCACACTTTAAGATCTGACTGTAAAGGCCGAAGATATAACAATAAATTTATTTTAGCGTCCCATACGTTCTGCAAAAAAACTATTTTCAAAACCGCCTTGCAACAATACTTTATATTCAGTGGTGTACGGCGAACTTTTTTTTTTGGCTGTAAGGCGAGTTGGTCTAATATACAGCCTTATTTATAAAAATTATTAAAAGTTTATAAAACAGATTTTCATACAATTTTTTTTATTAAGCCTTATAATTTTTATAATTAAGGCCTATAGTTTTTGTAAATGAAATTAGCTCTAATTTTTTTCTACACTTATGAGCAAAAAATTTAATTTTTGTCAAACAGTTTCAAAAAGTTTAAAAATATATATATATTTTTTAAAGATAATTTTTAAATTATTTTTTTTTTTATTTATCCGGATCAAATCAATAATATAAAGAACTCACTTTTTACGGACCACATGCTAGACTGACTCAAGCCTTGCAAATATTTATAAATATCCTGTGAACAATTTGCTGAAAGTTCGCTTCTTATATTAATCCACTTTGAAGCGATTAAATTCAAATCGAATACATTCAGCATATCCTTGAGCTGTAGTGTATTTTTCAAATCAATATTAGTTACTGTGGCATCAGCAGATGCTGCGGTTATAGTATTATTCACTTCATGAAGTCTTAAATTAAGCAAAGTCATTTGATCACTGTGTTGTTGTTGTGTGAAATTTGTTGATTTGGTTGCTTGATCGATGGCTGCCGGGGTCCCACAAAACTGGCCAAAGAGCACAGCCCACAGGCTTAAACAAAACACCTGCATTTTTTTTGGCGTTTTTCTTATTTTTTTTCAGTTAATATTTGTTTTAGATATTTCAAATATTACGAGCAAATGACAAAATTAATTTTTTTTAAATATTTTTTTTTTTTTTTTTTTTTTTTTGCTAAAAACTAACTTTCACTTTAGTCAAGAGTGTAAATATTTGTTAACACCATTTATTTCAATATGTTTAATATTTTTTTTTCTCATTACCTATGTACTATTTATTTTCTTCCTCTTGCTTTAAAAATTTTCTTATGTAATATTTAACTGATTTTTTTTTAAATTTTTTTTTATAAAAACTTCATATTTCTTTTATTTTCCTTATTGAAGAACTTTTTTTAATGCTTTTTAGCACGTAACGTTTTTATATTTTGGTTGCAATTTTTTGTTTTGTTTTATTTTATTTTATTTTATTTTATTTTCTCGTTATTATTTATTTTTGTGGCTTTTACTTTTCGTTAATTTGAAATTATTGTTATTAATTGCCATAAGGAAAGCAAAAGCAGCAACAAGCAAGCGCGTTTAAAATTTTCAACAACCAACCGACTTGTCCGATCGCACGATTATGAATTGCGGCTGCGCGTCTTCAACGTTTATAAAAATATGCTAAATATTTCCACACGCACCTCAACTAAATTTCAGCTTCAGCTTAAATCTCAACAAAAGACAAGACAAAACACTAACTCGCAGCTACAATTAGAGCCACATTCAGACGTTCATACGTACGCAGATATTTAAAAAGCAAATTGCAGATAAATAAAAAAAATTAAAAAAACAGAATTATTAAAAGAGAGACCAATTAAGAGGGCCTGTGATATAAAAGTTATTTAACTTGTGATTGTTGTTCGTTAGTGTTAACATAATTTCTTAAGTCTTTTAGTTTTTGAAATCCAAAAGCTGTTGGCTGCTGCTGCCCGTCTAAATGGTTCGACAAACGAAAGTGAACTGAAAATCTGTTTTGTTTTCTTCTTACGTTGGCGAAAAATCGAAAAATCAAAAAGCTGGCTGGAATAAGTTTTGTTGCAACAGAGTACTTTTATTGTTATGTATTATTATTATTATTATGGTCTTTTTTTTAGCAATTTTCAGTTAAGGTTTTCTGTGTGTATGTGTGTTAAAATGGGAATCATTCATTAGGAGTTGCATATTGTTTTTTATTCACTTATATGATCACTTTACTGTTCATTTAGTCAATCAGCCCGATACTCAGTCAGTTAGTCAGTCAGTCAGTCATGCATTCATTCACTCATTCATTTGCTATTCACTTTACTAATAGCTGCATTTGTTTACCTTTAATGCTGCAAAACGTTGTTAAGTACAAACAGCAGCCACTGCAGTTGGCTGACACTTCTTTTACACCATTTGCTAAGACGGCTTAAATGAGATGGTTTGGAAAAAGACTTGAACATATATGGAAAAATAAGGATATCTCAGTTAGACTGGCGAGAGGAGACATTACCCTCATGTCGAGAGACATACAATTAAGCCAGTATAGAAAGGCCTGTTGTGCTCTCCCATGTGGATTAATAAATTCTGTGAAGTGCGACTCTGACTCGCACACGAAGTGTTCCGTAAGGACACCACATATGTAATACCATACGAACTTTAGTTTAAACAATTGAATATGTTTCCTAATAAAATTGTTTTATTTTAATTTTAGGTACACGGTAACGGTGGTGTGCAACGCCGTTCGCATTATTTACATGGAAAGCAATGCCACACAACGAAAAATATTGGAAATGACAAACGTTGCCACTAGCACAAACTATTGTGATGTCATTAGTTTTGCCGGTTTTTTTTCGTTTTTGCGTTTTTCTGTTTTTGGCGATTTTGTCGGTTTGTGTTTTAGTTTTGACGTTTATTTCTGATATTTTAGGGAATCGACGATTTTTTTCGTTTTGATAATATTTTTGGTTTTGGGGATTTTTTAGACTTTGGCGATTTTTTTCAGTTTTTGGCGACTTTGGCTTTTGGCGATTTTTTCGTGTTAGCTTCTTTTCGTTTTGGCGATTTTTTTAGTTTAGGTGTTTTTTTTTATTTTTGTGGTTTTTGGCAATTTTTTTATGTTTGGCGATTTTTTTCGGTTTGGCGCTTTTTTCGTTGTGGCGTTTTTTTTTATTTTAGCGATTTTTTCTGCTTTTTAACTATTTTTTGATGGTTTTTGTTTTCGTTTTGGCGATTTTTTAGCCTTGGCCCTAAATCTTAGTTATAACGCTTTCTTCGGTTTTTGTTTTTTTTTTTTTTTTTTTTTTTGGTTTTTGGCGACTTCTTTCGTTTTGGCTTTTTTGTTGTTGGCGATTTTCGGTTTATTTTGCTTTGGCGCTTTTGCGAGTTTTTAGGTTTTGGCGATTTGTTTTCGTTTGCACAATTTTTGTGCGTTTTGGCCATTGTTTTTTTTTTTTGTAATTTTTTTATTTTTTTGGTTTGTTTTTAGTTTTGGCGCTTTTTTCTTATTTATGAAGCCTTTTTCATATTTTTGCAATTTGTTTTTTTTCGTTTTTACTCTTTTTTTCTTAGTTTTGGCATTTTTTTGTTGCTACGATCTTTTTTCGGTTTTTTTGCGATTTTTATGGTTAGGTGATCTTCTTCTATATTGGGCGATTTTTTCGGTTTTTGCGATTTTTTCCCGTTTTTGGCGATTTTTTTCGTTTTTGGGTTTTTTCGGTTTTTGGCGATTTTTTTGGTTAGTTTTTTTTTAATTTTGGTGCCTTTGTTTGTTATTGCAAATTTTGTTTTTTATTTTTTTAGTTTTAGCGCTTGTTTTTAGTTTTGACGCTTTTTTGTTTTTACGATTTTTTTCGGTTTTTGCGATTTTTTTCGTTTTGGCAATTTTTCTGTATTGGGCGATTTTTTTAATTTGCTTCTTAATATTACCGCCTTTTCTCTCTTTGTTTGGGATTTTTTTAGTCTTAGGCGATTTGTTTTCTTTCTGGCGCCTTTTTCGTTTCGGAATTTTTTTGTCAGTTTTTTGGAGATTTCTTCGGCTCTTTTTTAGTTTTGGCGCCATTTTCGCTTAAACTTTTTATTTTGGCTCTTTTTTTGATTTATGATATTCCCCAAGAAATAATTTGGAGAAGTATTTTTTATTTTGCCGTTCCTTTTATTAGATTGCGAGACTTCTAGGGCAATATTCCCCAGGAAATAATTCCGGAAAAACTTTCAGAATAGAGAGGCAAAGAATAGGTTATTAAGCCAACATCGACTACAATTTATTGTTCTGAAAATTTCTGTTGTGTTGGTTCGAAGGAAAACTTCACTATTGTATACAATGGAAACGGTGTAGTGTTTTATAATTAATATATTATTTCGTATAAAGTTAATATGCATACGTATGTGGCAATGTTTGTTGGGTTTTATTGTTGTCTTTGCATTTTTACAGCTGATTTGATTGTAGCAACTCCACCATAAAGTTTTATTTCCAACAATAAGATGTTGCAAATGTTTTTCTAAACACAAAAAAAGCAATAAAATATATGTTTGTATAATGCAATATTTAAATTTATTAAACTTATTTAAAAAATACAAAATATCTTTTCTGGCATCTTTAAATATGTTAATTGAATTTAGAGCCTTTGGCTCATATAATTTTTGTGATACATTCAAAAACTCATGGGAATATTTTGTTTGCATTTCAATTATTTAAACAGAGAATTGAAAAAAAGAAACAAAATACTCGCTTCAAATTTTTTTAAAATCTCACGTAGTAAAATGTTCGAAATGTTGGAAGTAGGAAATTAAAATAAGTGTTATATTTCATCTTAAGCTATAAATTAATAAAAAGTAAGAGTGGTATGATTAAATTGTTTAAGGTAACTTGGCATTGACATGAATTCAAGTGAATATACTGAGATAATTGAATAACTTTGTTGTGACGCAAGAATTTGTAGAAAAAGTCATTAATGTTTTTGCAGGGAAGCAAAAGAAAGAAAGAAAAAACATCTACTCTACTAATATTGCAGATATTTCAAACTGTACCTAACAGAAGAGTATTTAAATTTAGGTTAGGTTGAAAAGAGGGGCAATAAATGTTGAACCAATCCAATGCGGATTACATATGATGTGTCGCCTATCTTGTCCTGTATACTTAATAGTTATGTAAGGTTACTTTAGCTTAGGTTAGTTTGTAAAGAGGGACAACTAATGTTGACAGTCGGTGTTGAACTAATCCAATGACGATTACTCGTATGCTCTTAAGACATGTTGTGCGCTCTGAAAAAAGACAGAGAGGGGGGGGGGGGGATGGAAGCAAACAATCGACCGCTGTTTCCTCAACTGTAATCAATAAGGAAAAAATCGTCTAAAGCCGTTTTGAAACCATTCGACCTTAATTGAAAATAGTCCAATGAAGATTAACAACAATCACTTTGAAAAACAGTCGGCAAAAAACCGTAAAAGACACAATTACGTTTTTCTTCATTTCTTTCTTTATTGCATCAAAATAACATTCATTAAAAATTCTGCCTTGAAAATAACTTTTAGAAATTTCTTAATTGATGCCATGGAATATTTTTTACAATTCGATTAAAACAAAAGCCCTTCTTAAGCCGCAAAAACCAGAAGTAATCAAAACAAAGGAAAATTGCAAGGAATAAAAAACAAGTTCATGAAAAAAAAAATTTAAATAAAATGAAATCAAGTTACAAATATAGTCGTATGTATATAGACGGGCTGTAAGCGCTCCAAAAATATATACACTTCTGTATCTTAAAACAATTGAGTGCTTTTAAAACGGATACATAAAAACTTGAAAATAGATGTCTATCAGAGATCAGATTGAATGCCTTATTTTGCTGTTTTGAATGCAATCACATAAAACCTGCATATTGTTGTCAATCCACAACATTTGAAAAAAAAAAACGCATGGCACAATCAAAAGAGATGAGTGTGGCGAATATTATTGCCTGCATTGCTTGTTTTATATAAATGTTCACTGGTCTTGTCAAAAGCAGCGAATACTCAGTGAATGGTGCGAATACTTTTTATTGTGATTGAACACAACGTAATCTTGTATAAAACGTACATATGTATGTACATATGTATGCCCTTACATTGGTATTCAATGTATGTATTTATATGTATGTATGTATTTACATGTATGTATGTATTTACATGTATGTATGTATGTATTATGCAAAAGATCAACGAATACTCCAGTGAATGGTATGAAAGAAATACATTCTTTCATGCTGCATCATTTCATTTCGCTGCTTGTATTATAACGGCATTGCAATAATAGAGTGTGTCAGAGCAATCAACAAAAACAACGAATTATAGCAACTACATTTGTTATTGTTGTCGAATAAATGCATGGCAAAAGCAACGAATTTATGAATAGTTAGCAAATGTGAATGGTCTCACTCTGTTCACTGATGTGTATACCCAACCTACTGTATATTGCAGTACGTGTATGTTAGGGATGCCAAACGGGAAATCCCGAACCCGAAAATCCCGGGATTTGTAAAATTCAATCCCGCAATATCATTTTCGGGATTTCTTAGCAATTTTTATATAAAAACTTTATAAATTCAAATTTTCGTTGATTTTAAGGTATTTTTTATAATATTTAAAAGTCCCATACAATTTTATACGTACAGTTTTAACAATTTAATGACTATTCGTGACATATTTCTTATAAATTAACAACAAGAGCAAAATAAATAAACTACTTTCTTACGGTTATTTTCATCAAAGGTGCTACAAACAAACAAAAGAAACATATTACTTTTGGAAGGGAAATAACATTTGAAAAATTCATAAGTTTAACAAATTTATTCCGTCTTATTCTATATTATGAGGACAAGTATAATTCAAATTCCACGAGAAATTTTTCCCGGGGAATAATTTCAAACAGTAGCAAATAATAGGAAAAAAATCTAATTGGAAAAGGGAGACATTTCTTGCGGAAATTTATTCATAATTGCAGTATATAACTATCTGTATGTCGACTCCTCAATGCTAAAAAAATTATCTACTTGTCGGTAAAAATTGAGTACTATTGACACCTCCTTACAATTGGAGTAGAATACAATACAAGGCAAGTGAAAACTTTTTGTTGTCGGGTTGTCGTAAAAGCGAGAAATATTTACAGAATAATGCGGAGTATTTTGTCTAAAAAACTGTTCGAGCGTGTATGTATGTTTTTTACATACAGTTTTTCATACAGTTGCAGTTCAAAATTATTTTGTTTTTTATTTAGACCGTTTAGGTCGTTTTTGATACAAACCTAATATCAAATCCATTTAAATTACATGGATTTGATAAATAGTTTTAGTCAAAAACGACCGACTGAATGAGTTCGACTCAATTATAGTTGTATTTGAGGTGCAGAGTAGAAGGCCAGGACACTAATAAACCCTACTCCTCTTAGCGAACGTATGAATACATACATACATATGTATGTATCTGTTGAACTTGTAGAAAAAAACTTATGTATGAATTTAAAATTTTTCAGTAGAGCAAAAATACAGTTCAAGTGCTCAGGCAAACTTTTAATGTATGTGCCTATAAAAATATGATCCTTAGACGTAATTAATCGAATTTGATTAGAATAGTGTATAAATTTCTTTTAATTTTTCGACATGTTCAGCCTTATTATCGTTGTCATAGTCGTAACGAAATCGATAAAAATTTAGATAATGCTTGTTATACATACATATGTAACAACCGTTATACTTGTTGTTGATCAATCGCAATTAAAAAACGTTAGTTGATATATTTTTAACAAAACAATATTGTTTTTGCAACTTATTTGTATGAAAGTGAATCTAAAAATTTTCGTAAGTCAACTTAAGCGGTAGTGCTAAAAGTCCACCGATATGTATATTCGTTTTGGTTTAGATAATAGAAAAACATTTATATTGAAAACAAAAACAAATTTTTTTATTTAGTTATTGTTTCCACTATAAATTCTCTAACATCAAATGTGATTAATCAACTTAAAAATAGATGAGAAAAATTCTTTTGATTTTTTTTTTTTTTTTTTTTTATAATATTTAAAGACATAATAAATTATGAAATTAAATTTTAATAAGGTACTAACTACAGAGGTTTTCGATTTTTATTTCATACTCGCATTAGAAAATTGTTCACTTTAAAGACAATTGTGCAATGATAAATTATGAACATAAAACCTTTTAAAATGCATTAAATTGTTATTAAAGTAATATTTATTTAAAAAAAAATAATTTATTTTCCGAAAAATATTTAGATCCCGAAATCTCGAAAATCCCGTAATCCCAAAAAATCCCGGGATCCCGAAAATCCCGGCATTACAAAATCCTGAATCCCGTAATTTCCAAAAATCGATACCGATTGGCATCCCTAGTGTATGTACCCTTACATACAACATACATTCATCCACACACATGCAAGTGTTGTTTACAATACCCTCTAGTCAACCTAGAACCATATGTCTCTATGTCAATACTCTTTCTCCAGCGACAATTGCACCAGTTAAAATGTCGACAACTTTCCTTTTATGCGTCAGTAGAGATACGTTAGAGACGACAGTTCTAGTGTATTTCTGGTGATATTGTCAATGAACGCGTCAATAGTTTGTTTTTCTTTTTTATTATGTTGTGCAAAAATATTAAATAAATATGTATATGTAGACGAGGGTCACAAAAATCTACGAGTGAATCTTCGGTTCAAATATCTCCATATGGTCGTAAAAGAACTATCTTCTAAATAGTGCTAAAGTCTACTGATAGATTTTGAATGACAACCCTATGTTATTTGTCAATAGGCATTTGCATTGGCTGTGGTACACCTAGTCAGTAGCACTATTGACAATGTCACTAGAAAATCACTATAAGTTTACTATTGACAACGAGAGAGGATATATCGATATTGTAGACTAGAGCCTCTAAAATTTACTAGTGAATATTTGGTGCCAATGTCTCCATGTGGTCCTGAGAGAACTACTAAGTCATTAGTGCTATAGTCTAGTGGTGGATTTTCAATGACAAGCTAATGTTAAATGTCAATAGATGATACCATTGGCTGGGGTACACCTGGTCAGTAGTGCTACTGACAACGTCACTAGTAAATCACCACAATTTCACTATTCGCACTTTCTGCAGGATAGTTTACAGTAATTTACAAGTATGTTTACATGTGTATGTGCCGTCTTCAGTATATCTATTAAAAAGTATCTCCAAAGTTATCTGCAGAAGTATCTCTCTATAGTATCTTAAATGATACTGATTGATATCTGTTGGGTTTTTTCTTTTTATACATATCGTTACTTTAATATAGAAAGGCCCGAACTCATTTTTTTAAAACGATTTTTTTTTGTAAATATGTTTTGATGGAATAACATTCAATGAAAAAAATCTCTATTTCAAAAAAATAATGATTTAGGGTCTTTCTATGTTAAGGTAACGATATATACCCTTCATTATAGCTAAAAAAAAGTTGTGTATGTGTGAATGTACATACATAATTTTTTTTTATTTCTTTTCTATTATCTGCAATATTAATTTGCGACCAGCTTAAATACGAGGGTTGCTCTATAAGTCATGCGAATTAAAAACATACGCAAGTTTTGTCAAAATAAAAGATTCTAAAGCCAAAAAAGCATAATTGATTTTACTTGGAATTGAATCGTTTTATTTTCATAAATAATCATCTTCAATGCTAAAATCTAAATTCTTATGTTAAATCAAAATTTATGCGCAACACATTAGTCTTCATGTCCGTAAAGCAATCTGGTAGCAAACAGATGTCATGTCAGCACAACCAAGGTCGGTCCTCCAATCGTATTTGTAAACGTAACATTATTACACATCTTTTTGTTATGGCTCGCCGCATAGCTAATTCTAGGAGGATATCAAAAAGCATAGGGACATAACGCACCCTTAACGAATAAATTCCTGCTTAAGCTGCAGGATCCAACAAGTTGATTTTCCATATAGACCTTAAATAAGAAATATCAGCTTTCTGCCAACTTGTTTGCATGTGAGAGAGGACCAAATAACTTCATGTGGAAGCATATGAAACGCCATCTCGAAATCTGGAAATATAAGGTACTTGTATAATGGCGATCTCTTAAACAACCAATTCGGAGTTTTTTTTTGCAAGGCTGGTACTAAGTTCTGCCTGAAAAAATGTATAAATGTAAATTGGTAAATCTCTCAAGTAACTTTCTATTTGCTAGTGCAAACTTCCAATGGAAAGTACAAAAAAATATCGTCAGATCTCAAACCGAAATTAGAACGATGACTTAACTGATTGTTTCTTGTTATATGATTAACAATGTTTATAAAGGAACTATTTTTTATGTTTAATATAGTAATTGGCTGACCTCAAATGGGCAAAAGTTGTTTCTTATCACCGCAATTCGGTTAAAAAAATAACTTCCGTTGGACACTAGTAAGACATAGTTCAGTTTCAGGCAATAAAAGTTAGTAAATATTTAATGATCCTATTATCGTCCTCAACTCAACTCAGTTTAGTCGTCTGATCATCAACCCAACGAGTTAGTATTGTGAATCACTACAAATGTTTAATTGACATTCTTATGATAACTCAAAGTTGTGAATGGTAATACAAATTTGAAAATTGGGTTGACTCTAAGACGAATAAACTGGTTTGAGTTGAGAATAATAATACAGACATAAGTTTTCGTTATGTAAAAATTATTTATCGTTACCTTAATATAAAAACACAGAAAAAAATTATATGTAAATACAATTAATTTTTTTGTTATATCAATTAAATAATTAATTGATTTTGAACCTACAATTATTGTTGTAAATACAATTAACGAAATTGTAAGTTAAAGGAAAATATGAAAAATATTTTCAATTAAATATATCAATAAATATTTTGTAAAAAAATTTATTAATTTTTTCAACATTTATTTTTGTAAGATTTCAAAGTTATTTCAATTAAAGTTATTGTTATATTAACAATGCGAATTGTTGAATTTCCGTACAAATTTTTATTGTCATAATTGTTATATTAACAATGCTTTTTTATACACAATCACAATCCTCGAACCGATTTTTTGCTTGCCTGCGCAAAACACTAAATGTCTTTGGGCGGAGTTGAACCGGCAACCTCAGGACTAATAAACTGACCTACTCACCTCTCAGCTAAAGAGCAACACTTTATTGGATACGCAAATAATGAATACACACAAAACATGATTTTTTGTTATTTCTACTTCTGCGCATTCCGTTATGATATAATTTAACAAATAATTTTGTTGGGCAATTTAATTGGCTACAAAAATTTAAATTTGTTATATCAACAATGATGATTGTTAGATTTTAAATTATATATTAACAACTTGTTTTGTTTCGATGATATTTTTTCTGTGAAACGCACTAACTCACCTTTTTTTCAAATCTAGTTTTTTGCATATTTCGATGGATAAAGAGGTTCATCTATCGAAATTTGCAAAAAAAAAAAAACAAAAGCTCGATAAAAAAAAAGGAAGAAAATAGGTGCCTTAGGACACACGGTTAGAGCTATGCTTCTTAACTATATAAAACGAATTTCATGTGTTAAATAACAATACAATAAAATTATTTGTATTTTGAAAACTATTTATTTAATATTCATAAAATTTATTTATTTTAACATTATTTATGAAACAAAATAAATTTCGCATATGTTAACGCAGACTTAGCACCCCTTTTTTAAGTTCTATTAGTAAGTCATCTGACATCTCCTTCACGATCAGGGAAAAATAAAGAAAACGAAAACTAAAAAATGTAAACAAAGAAATCAAAACAAAAATAAATTCATAACTTTCATCGAAAATCACGTCCTAGTTCCTGTATTTGACATAAAGAGGATAGCTCTATTAATGCGTTAGGGCGTTTCTATCTATATTAAGGTAACGATTTGCACCTGTGCTATTTGAAGTCGGTTAACAATTTTTACCCTTTCAATTGAACAACACATATGCATACATGTGTATCTGTGGCAATAAGGAAAAAGTGCTTAAGTCATATTTGATTTTTTGCTGGAGAGCACTTTTAAACGCTCGACTAGAATATTTTTTTTCTGCAGTTAAATTAGGGAATTTTGTGTTCACTTTTATTTATTTATTTTATTGATTTATCGTTCTACATACCCACTGTAAATAATACATTGAAGTTGAAACCTAAATTAGACTATTATTCCAAATAAGATTAGAAGTTTTAAAAAGATAAGGCGCCAGCCATTGTGCTATAACTTCCTGAAAAATCGCACAAAATAATCAAGATTTTTTCCAGGGATACTTTAGAATATGTAGATTACAGCAATATTATTAACTCAAACTCAGCTTATCTCGATTTAAGCACTTTTTTCCTATTTCCTATACTGCCAAATCCACGTTTTGCCGCCTCCTACTCACTCCGGAATAATACCCTGTATATGTGTGTAACTGTATTGAAAAAGCAACTATACCTTTAACATCTGGCAAAATTATTCAAACGGAAGATGTTTGTTTGTCCATTCTTAACCTGAAACTAAAGCCCCTGGGCTTATGTATTTGTTTCACTAATATCCCTGCAGAAAATGCGAATAGTGAAAAAGTACTGAGTCGCTTTTGACTTTGTCACCAGTACTACTCTACAATTATTCCCCATACAATACTTTATGCTATAGACATTTAGCATGTGCTTTTCATTGAAAATCTACTAGTAACACTAAAACAATTGACTAGGTAGTGAATTCATAGTTCTTATGGGAACATGGAAACATACCAACCAGACATTTACTGGTACATTTATTTCTATACCTTACGTACATACAAATTTATGTATATTGACAAGTTGTTGCAAAATCCACCAGAAATACACCACATCTGTTTTCTCTATTTCTTTTATACTGACGAATAGAAGAGAAATTGTAGACAATGTAACTACTACTAGAATTTTAGGTTGACATAGAGACACTTGGCCCCAGTCTGACTGCAGGGATATAACACGCGATTTCTAATATATGGAGATAATGTATATACACTTACATTTATATGAATGTGTTTGAATGCTAACAAATAATTATTATTAATAAAAAATTCATATTAGCACCGGGTAAAAAAATCTTTTGTACATCCACAACAGTTTTTCTGCTTAAATGTCTAACGACGATTCATAACTTTGCAGAAATACTAATTCACACATTTGCTACTTTGTTACCAAAGTTTAGTTTGATGTTTTATTAATTATTCATCCATGTTTAAGATATTCAATTGGGCAAGATCACATAAGAAGGGTTGCCAGACCCTTGGACATTTAATCGTGTTTTTTTTTTTGTAAAGAAAACAAAAAGGTTTTACATATGTATATCACAGTCATAATTAAACAAGAGCGGCAAGCGTTTTTGTAGCTGTCAAAAAATTTTCATCTCCAATACAGTTTGTATGAAGGAAAGCGAATGAACTGAAGCGTTAACGCTCTGCAATTCGATTTTGATAGCGAAGTTGGCTGCTAGAAACTATTTTTGTTATTGTTGTTGTTTGTTTTCGTTAAAAAGTAATGGCGTTTTAGCTGTTTTAAGGTTCATGATTTGTTTCTATTTTGTGGTATTTATTACACAAAATGAATTGGAATCTAGTTCTTTAGTATTTATTTTTGAAGTTTATTAAAATTTGTTAAGTATTTTTTAATTTTTAGTGGAAATTTTGTATTTGCTGGGGCGTGGTGATGCCCAATGTTTTCAAATATTTATGTACGCCCACTTTTCGTAATTCAACATCGTGTCACTTTCAGATCTCAAGGTGTGTGCCAGATCCATAAAAATCCGCCAAGTAGAAGCATATGAAATATAATATTAAGCATGAGTTGTCATGACACCGCCCACTTTCTTAAGCACAAAATTATGACATTGTAGGAGCCAAAACTGTTTGCCAAGTTTCGGATAAGCAGAAGCACATATAATTTAATGCTAACCTTTCATGAGCCACACCCACTTTTTAAATGCAAAATTTAGTCTATTTCAGAGATCAAAGTTTGTGCCAAATTTCGCAAAAGTAATTTCTCATACTAAATTTTTATGGGCATGTCCCCGTCCACTTTTTTAAATGAAATATTGAGTGTTTTATAAAGCTCACTGCATGTGCTAAGTTTCGTAAAAATTGGTTAAATATAATATTACATTTTAATGGGCGTGCCCGCTTTTAAAACTTTCAAATTGTGTTATTGTGAAAATACAAGGTGTATGCATAGTTTCGTAGCAGTCAGATCAGTAAAATATCATCACATAAAAAAGAAAAATAGTGGGCGTGTTTTTCCATCTTTTTTTGACAGTGTGGCCAAATGAAAGCTATACCTTCTCAAACAAACAAATTCTTTTTCAAGTCGGTCTAAAATGTACGGAACTATGCAGTAAAAAACATAAAAAAATATATACTTGACAATGACAAGGAAATGTGTTCTCATGGTTGTCAGGTGTCTTCTAATATTACACAAAAAAATTCCAGTTTTGTACGCTTATAAGAAATTTTTAGCAAATATCACTGAATATATTGTAAGGTCTGACTACTATCTATAGAGAGCTTGACCTTGATTTCTGATTAGAGTTTTTTGTTCATTATTTTCTTCATATTCTCCCAGAGTCAGAAAATGTTGTTTTTTTTTTAATTTTTAAGGACAAATATATTCATAAATGAAAAATTGAAATGTTAGAATATCAATAATCAAATATATTGCAGTTTTAAGTAAAAAATTATTTCTTTTGTTATAACTAGGACTCAAATTTCGATGACCTAAAAAATACGAAAAAAAATCCTCCCAAAAAATTACAAAATTACCTTAAAAACATTAAAAAATTACCCGAAGGCGTAAAAAAGTTTCTTAAAAATTTTTTATTTCAATGAATTACAATATATTATTAAATGTTTTTTTTATAATTTCAAAACAAAAATATCTACGATTGTGTGTTCAAATATTTTTGTAGATGGATAAATTTCTTTCCACATCGACAATCACAATCGTTGCATCCGTAAAATATAAAATATCGTATATCTTATTTAAATTCCCAATTGTAGTTTTTAGCAATTAAATTAAATCTAGAAATCTCTGTAGATATGCTGTACAGTGTCTAGAAGCCCAGGGGTCTAATCAACGCTTTCAGTTTGAGATTATGGCATTCAGCATCGAACGTTGTAAAATTAAATGATATGGTTCGATATCGAATGTCATGACCCCAAACTTAAAAAACGTGATCGAATCAGCTCGTTATCGAAATCGACGATTAGACCCCTGATTATTAAAATTTTTAAAAGTTGCTAAAATTCGAAAATCTTACTCAAAAAGTAAAATGGGGGGAAAATTACTAAAAAAAATTACTTAAAATAATAAAATATTAACTAAAACACTTACCCAAAAAGTAAAACAAAGTGGTAAAAGTACCCAAAAATCACTTAAAATAATGTAAAATGGCCTAAAACTAATTTTTGTATAAAGTTAACTTAAGATTTCCCTTTTACTAAGAAATTTTGGGTAAACTTCCCGCGAAATTGAAAGTGTCTCTTGCCGGCAATTCCTAGAGGGAAATCCCGTTGCCCAAACCCTTATGTGTACATACATATTTATCTTGCGCAAATTTCTATAATTAATAAAATAACAGATAAATAGTTTTTTTATTGTATAAAACAAGCAATTAAAATCTTAATGATTTTTTTTATGACAGTCTTAACAATAATACTTACTTGTTTTTCAAGCTTTAAAAATTATAAATTTCAATGTATAAAAAAATTATAATTTAGGATTATTAGTGCATTAAGAAATGTTAAACTTAAATTACGCAACTCATTTAAAGAAAATTTCTTGTTTTGGATAACACAAAAAAATTCACATTCTGGCAACACTTTTTACCCAACTCAAGAAGAGAGTGTTTCTTTCATATGCATAAATTAAATGTTAAAATACAACACCAACAAAATACCTGTACAAAATAAAAACAATAACAACATTTACAACAACAACAGAAAAGAAAGGTCATTGGAAATTGCATAATATAATTTTTTTATGGAAGTACATGGAAGCATGTGCTTGTATGTATGTGTGTATTTTATTTGTGTATGTGTTTTGTTCAACAACAACCATGCAGCAGCCTCCAAGAGTTTCAAATATCACATCACATCATTAACTACAGCCAGCGTAAAAGGTAGATTTGAAAGACAGTGAAACGGAATTTCAATAATTTCACAAGAAACCAATGAATAGTTTATATGTAGATTTTGTGGGTGGAACTTGCGTGACATTGAAATTACGAAATCCTCGGATTTGTTTTTAATTTTCATAGGACTCCTAAAAGTGTTACTGTTTGATTTAGCATCAATGGAAGAAGATATTCTTCCAACTGCTACACAGCAATGTAAACCTTTTATTTTGATTTGTACCCAATGATGCTTTCTTAAAAAAGAAAAATTATAAGTCATAAAGGGGAGCGTTCAGTGTCGTTGCTCTGACAAAACGAGTCAGCTGATCGTTTTTATATTACAGAAATCAATTGTGACGTAAACAGAATTTCTCAACGGCGTTGCGTAATATTTTTAGGTATCATGAATATTGGGACTTAAAGGTTAAATTTTAAGGGCCGATGTTGATTTTGAATAAAACACAAATTATTTAGGAAATTATTGTCATTTCTTTTTATTATGATAATATGGTATGGTTTAATTATGTATGGAACAAAATATATGACAAATGGCCGCCGCAACCTCGGCGCCACACCTCTGTCCGATGGTCCAAACTTTCGATGACGCTGAGGCATAATTGTGGTTCTATGCAGTTAATGTGCCGAATCATCTCATCCTTTAGCTCTTGAATTGTTGCTGGCTTATCGACGTACACCTTTTCTTTCAAATAACGCCAAAGAAATAAGTCCAACGGTGTCAAATCACATCGACATCGCCCCCACGTGAGATAACACGGCCATTGAATTTGTCGCGTAAAAGAGCCATTGTTTCGTTAGCTGTGTGGCAAGTGGCGTCGTCCTGTTGAAATCACATATCGTCAACATCCATATCTTCCAATTCGGGCCATAAAAAGTTCGTTATCATCTCACGATAGCGAACACCATTCACAGTAACTGCCTCACCGGCCTCATTTTGGAAAAAAAAAATACGGCCCGATGATGCCGCCAGCCCATAAACCGCACCAAACAGTCACTCTTTGTGGGTGCATTTGTTTTTCGAAAATCACTCTTGTGCCTCATCACTGAAGATAATTTTCTTCGGAAATTGATCATCCACTGTTGGCATTTCTTGCCACCATTCTGACCATTGAGAACGTTTGGAATGGTCAAGAGGCTTTAGTTTTTGTGTAACTTGCACCTTGTAAGCGTGTAAATGCAAGTCTTTATGCATAATGCTCATCAACGACGAGCGTGGGAGGTGCAATTGTTGGGCACGACGACGAGTTGAAGTGGACTGCTCTTCATCCGAAAAATCACGAAGTGCACGATATGCATTTTGATTTGAACACACATTTTCATAATAATCCTGAATAACTTTAACGCGTTGCTCGATTGTCTATCTTTCCATGGTTCAAATTGAGTTAGTCTGAGAAATGTCAAATGAAATGGAGAAAAAACTTTACGTTTAGGTGTGGTTCACATTCAACATCGGCCCTTAAAATTTAACCACCCTTTATTTCATTATGGGAAATATTATGGTGGTGAAAATCATTGAACAAGGGCAAAGGCCGGCTAGGTAGAAAATATTGAGTTGGCAACTCTGTTATTTGTAATTCTATGAAATGAGAAAGGCAGCTGGTGCAAAAAAAGCTTCGACCGGGATGCGGGTTATGGAAAAAATTCAAAGGCAATGACTAGTTGTGGCTTAATTCATATGGCCTTATATAATTTGTTGGGAAATGTTTAATTTTTATGGAACTTATTTCATTGGGAATCACAATGGACCCAACTGGGTCTCCGAGTAAAGGTGCGTTGTAGCACCACCTTCCTAACCTAATTCATTGGGAGTTCTTTCATTTTAGCATTGAAAGTTATTTAATTTTTACTGATTGGGATTTATTTCATTTTCGTTGGGAGTTATTTCATTTGGGACTTATTGCATGGTACCAAATTTTTAACTTCCTTTACCGTTGGAGAATTAAAAGTGGTAATAAAATCAATAAATTTTTAATTTTTCATTTAGTACCAAAGCGGTTAGGCTGTTCTCGAACAGCTGAACGAGTTTTTTACTTGTTTTTTCTTTGCAGAAGCTGCGCAAACGCTGATGGTTTGCATAAATGAATGACTTCACGCAATCGCAGAGGAATAATTCAAATGTGTTAAACCGACAACCTTTGTGGGAAATTGAGTGGTACTTTTCGTAAAATAATGTGTACACAAAATGTCTCCTTATGTAGCATTATGTAGGCGCTGAATAATTGGTAATCATGGCTCTTAGAACGCACCAATCATAAAATTGTTTGTGTCTGTAACTGCTTGTGGAATTTCCTTATTCTAAATTTGTCAGGGTTGGTTTATTGACATGCCCATTGAATCGAAAATAAGCCTTATCATTATACAAAATAAACGATTTTTGTTAGACTTTAATTCTGGCACCAATTCGATGTTATAAGCAACAAGAGTTGAAACTTTGCGGGCTCATATTGAATAGATAGTAATCGACATATTCGCTCGGATCGATGATTTCGTTACCCTGTCTATTCACAGTGAAATCCCAACTGAGCATAAATCATGACAGAGTTGCCAGATCTGCACTGAAAGGAAAACCTTCATTCAGACAATGAAATTCTTCATTGTATTAATGAAATGATGAAACATTTAAAAGTCAGCTAATGAAGCCCTTCATTGTATCAATGAAGAATGATTCATTGTATTTATGAAGTTAATTTTGGCGGCTATGTCATAAATAGAATGAAACTATTTCATTAGTTCAATGAAACTTTTTCATGAATATAATGTAGTTGTTTCATTGATTTAATGAAGTTTTTACATACTATAAATGAAGTTTTTTTTCTATTAAAAACATGAAATCATGTCCCTTCCAAACCACCTACTTAATAAAAGATATATAGACTTTTTTTATTTTATTTAATATATAGAAATACATATGTACTTACAGCCTTATTTATAAAACTTAAAAAATCTCTACAAAGAGTTTTTAAAACAAATTTTCATACAAAATTTTTCTGAAAAAGCCTTTATAAAGCCTTTTTAAGTTTTATAAATAAGGCCATTAATATATAAGCATATTTATGTATTTATTAACGTAAAACATTTAAAATTTAAGGAACTCATCAGTAGAGTTCAACCCAAATAATGTTTAAGTAAGCCGAAAAAATTGCAAACAAAAATCTTAACAAAACAAGCATCTTTATAAGATGTTTGGCACAACCTCCTTGCGTTTGTATAGTGGTGAGGACGTGAATGGATAAAAAAAAGAGAAAGAGAGAGATATCTGCTATACAATGAAGAATATTACATTGTATAAATGAAATGATTTCATTGCATTTATGATGACCATACTGCTTTGAAATTAAAAGGGATTAGAAAAATAAGAAATAGATATTATTTTTTAACAAAATAACTTTTGGTTTATTTATGTTTGACAAACTCTATACAGTAAGAAGACAAAATTTTTGGAACTTATTTATATATGCCTCAAATTCGCCAAAAAGAAAATTCGTTTAAACAATGTAACGATTTTCATTAATACAATGAACTATGAAGAACACATGAAGAGCAGAGATGGAAAGATTTCATGCATACAATGAAATTGTTCATTGTATTAATGAAAAGTTTCATTAATATAATGCAGAACATTTAATGAAACCGTTTCATTCTCTGAATGAATGATTTTCCTTTCAGTGTGAAAACCGAATGGGCTTAAAAAATACCCTTTTTAAAGTGCTGTTCCCTTCATCATTTTCTGCATTGATAGTCTGGATTATATCGCAATTTATGGCTGGAGTAGGGGTGGGGCTGTACTCTAAACTCCAACTTACATATTATTAAATATTATTAAGTAGTATGCGAGGTTAGTTAAGCCAATGTTCCATTGCTGCAATATCAATAAATATATTTTATTATTTCACAATATTTTGTAATCTTGTCCCACTGTACCAGGTACTAAAAATGTGTATGTCTATCCAGATTTGCCCTCACACTTACAAACACCAACAGATTTTCATTGAATAAGATTTTTGTAATCTGTTTAAAACGAGTGCTGTGACGTTTGTTTTTCGTATTCACTCGTAGTATTTTTTATAATATATTTTTTTATAATTTTATTACTCTTTTTTTATTATTGCTATTTAAAAATATTTTAACTTTTGTTGTTTTTTTTTCTTTTTTCAGGTATGGGTTTAGTTTAAAATCTTTTACATAATATGTGCCAATTTGAAGCCAAAATACTCTAGTCGAGATAAAAATCAAGTAAGTAAAACAAAAATAACAAACCTGGCTTGCAATCCGACAAGTCATGCCCTCTATTATGATTTTTAAGTTTTTTTTTTATTGCAACATTTTGAATATTTTATCATTTTACTACTACAAGCTTTTAGTTTACAACATCCATACTACATTTATGTATTTTGTTTGAGAGTTTTTTTTTTGTTTGTTTTGTGATGTGGGAATGGTTACTGGCATTGGAGCCAGAGTATGCAAAATCCCCTAGAAAAAAAGTTATGTGATCATTTATGACTTTGTTTTTTATGAGGTGTTGTAGTGCAATAAATACTATTACAGGTAGTTTTTAATTTAAATAAGTCATAAAAACTAACATGAATATTCCAGTTGGTAGTTTTTGAAGGTCGTTCTATAAATTAAATTCTTGTAGGAATTTTAAAATCAATTAATTTTCTCAAAATAGCTTAGCGTCTTTATAGTTGAAAGTATGGGTTCATGATAATTTTTTTTAAATCCTTTGCTCCAATTTATGTTAAATTTGGAGCTTTGCTTTTTTAAAACATTAAATAAGCCAATTTTTTTCATAAACTAAAAAATGGACACATGTTTTCAAAATTAAATTTGAATGTTTTTGAGATATGGCAACACTTTTCATTACCTGAGTGTTATAATAAAAAATAGCGTTTTTTTTCTATTTTGACGTTTTCCAGTAATTAATTTTTTTAAGCTTTGCAACTTTTTTAATTATAAATGAAATTTATAGAATGAATTTTTTAATCAGGAATAGTACCTTCGGCTCAAATTAGCAGTCTTTAACTAATGAATGTGGTTTAACCACTGATATTTATAAGAAAAATCTTTAGTTAAACCACGGGCATTAGGTAACTATAGACTGTGCATTTGGACCTTAGTCGGGCTTAGGTTCAGTATTTTTATTTCTCATAGAATGAAATGTTTTTATGAATTAAATGTTTTTAAGAAAAACACTTGATTCTATAAGAATTGAAAATACTAAACTTAAGACCGATTTAAAGATTATTCCTGATTAAGAAAGTTTCATAAAATTAAAGGGAGCTAATGCCACTGTGGTGCGTTTGACGAGTGTGACCTTGATACTCACAGTTTTTATTATAATTCAAAAAAAGTTTGCGGCAAATGTTAATCTTAAAACATTTAATAATATCTAAATACAAAAAGAACATGAGTAATGCTCAGAATAGGCTGTGACGGGTGTGACCTTAAAAATTTGAAGTTTTATATAACTATTACCTTAATTAACCCTTTACGGCGCAATATCGAGTAAATAACATTTTCCTAGAGATTCTAGTAGATCGTAGCAGCACAAGTAAAAAATTTGTTCTAGGATTTTTCTTGAAATTTTTATTTATTGGAGTGAATAAGGGTAAAAAATAAAAAAAATATAATAATTACTTTATTTATTCCCATAGTGCAATTTTAACTATATAATAAATTTTGCTAGTTATCTGATGTGTTTAACGCCTGTCAAATTCCATTTACTTTTAGCTTACAAAGTGATACAAGACTGTTCAATTGTCATCATCAACCTTAAATTTAATTTAAAAAGCCATAAATGCGCATGCATTTACAAAACAAACAAAAAATAATAATATATAAATTTTAAAATATTTTTATTTTTGCCATAAATGTCTAATTAATCCACACGTATATTATGTTATATTATTTATGTCAATGCCAACAGTAACTGTTTACAAGAAGTATGCATTTATAATATACACATATACATAGATGTGTACATGTGACTTATTATTTTATAACTCATAAATATAAAATAAAGCTTATATGATCAAACAGAATTACGGCATAACACATTTTCCATACAAAATGACGCCAAAAACTTGCCCCAAAAAGCAGTCGAGGGATAGAATCTATTTTATTTTGACAGCGTTTTTTTCTTATGCTCTCACATACTATGTATATATAAATACTTATTCTCTCAAAAATTTTACCATACTTTCAATAAATTTCATACATTTTGTGAACAAAACTACAAAGAAAAATAAGCACAAAATAAAATACAACAAAAATTAGAGAACATTTGAAGTTACAGCCGTAGATTTTATTATGGGCTTTGGTAATTTGATAGCGATTTTTTTGGAAGTTGCATACTTATTATGTTTGAACACTATATAAAAAAATTTGATAGCCTCAAAAAAATAAAAAGAAATTGTTTAGTTTGTAATTTATCTTCGAAGTTATTTTTTGTTAATTTTTGTGATTTAATAAATAAATAAATAAATAAAGTTCGTGTATTTTGAGGAAAGTCCGGTTTCACATGCATCAGGTTTTCTTTCTCACGTTCTGATTTTACAATTAGAAAGAAAGAGATGGCTATGTTTATAAAACGTATATATTACTTTCTCATCTCTCTCATATAAAACCAAAATTTGACCTACAAAAACTAATGTAATGTGTAAGATCAGAAAATTCAAATTACATGTGATAATTTTTAAGGAACAAATTGCATCAAAGACAAGATGCTGCCTTCGTTTCAAAACATGAACTTAGTAGGCCCAAATTAAATCACACACGGAAAAAAATACAAGTTACAATATAAATTAAAGAGGAAAATATACACATTTACGGCCTGGCCCACGATGTCGACAAGAAAATTTCTATGGCTTACATATACTGAAAACAAATCAAAATGAATCAAAACAATTCACATATTCCATTTGCACTGAAAAGCTGAGTATATAAAGCAGAAATCTACATCAACTGACACCACACACACTGCACCAAACGCAAAGGACGCTGATGATGAAGGTGTGCAGAGTGGCATTCGAAAACAGCTAGTTGTTCCGTTCTTCTAGTGTTTGTAAGAACATTTACAGTTAACTTTCGTGTTCATTAACAATTTTCACATGTAATTTCACTTACAAAGCGATACGAACTTTAGCCTAATCAAACCATAAATATAGTAACATTTTTTATTTTTATTTTATTGTAGTATTCCGTACAAGTTGTCGAACGAAAGTTTCTTGTCGCTATAGTGGGCCAAGCTGTTAAAATAAGGAAACAAGGTTGTCTTAAGTAAAAGAAAAATAAGCAACTGAACAGGCAAGACCGTTCTAAATTAATGATGCTTAATTTGAGTTTTCATTACACAAAAGCTTTCAGCAAATTTTCATACGATGAATCAAAATAATTCACGTGTTCAATTTTCGCTGAAAGATTTTATATTAGAAAAATTTATATCGCACACAAAGGACCAATCACGTAAGCGCTGATGATTAATGTGTAGCGGCCTTCGAAAACAGCAACAGTTGTTCCGTTCTGCTAGTGTTTGCTAGAATAATTACCATTATTTTTTACTTCAACAACGTTATAACTCCAAAGAGCTCACACAAAATGAGCTTACAAGTTTTCAATTTACATTCAAGTCAATGCAGATATAGAAAAATTTCTCCCCATGTAACATGTGTGCGAAGATAAATTTAAATTTAAGTAGCAAAGACAGTAACCTAAAATTTTAGCAGAGCGAATATTCTACTTAACAGCGCACTGTTCATCATTTAACAGTGTTACGGCCCTTTTCACAATGTACAATTAAAATCTAACAGGGACTTTAACGGAAACATTTGTATGAATAACTGTCAGTTAAAGTTCACGTTAACTCTTAAGGCCGTGATACACTATCATACAAAGTCGTGCGATCTACGAAAATATACAACCCTGGTGTGATGAATTGTTATTGTCTCTTGAAAATTTTCATAAACTCCATCATACCAGCGTTGTACTTTTTCGTAGATCGCACGACTTTGTATGATAGTGTATCACGGCCTTTAATCATACATTGTGAAAAGCAAAGTTAGTAAAACTAAAGAGTATTATGCATTAAACACATTCACCGCAGCAAGCTACAGACTACAAAGTGTCAAGGATAGAATACACATGTTTATGTGAGAATGATTCTTTTGGAGACAGCAAGGCAACAAGGCGGCAGGTTGTTGTCTAGCCTGATTTTGTCGTCGTAGTCGAATTAAACTAATTTCTTATTGCAGAGTCCAGGAATGGGGACCAGGACTATACTCACCAATTAATGGAATATATGGTCCGCGATATGATTAATGAAGTTAGACCACTTGGATATATAAAATATATAGATACTACAGAAAGTTTATTTAAAAAAATTACTCTTTTAGAATGACAAGTGCACATTGTGGAAGACATGTATTCCACTTTATAGAAATGGTGCTTCTGATGGCTCTCTAAAGAGCAAATTTTGTGGCATTTTTTAAAATAATTTTGGAACTTGCGAAAAATTTATTTTTAAGACAATACATATCGTCATATAAATTTAAAAAAAGGCGTAAGTTACATTTAAAATATTTAACAGAAAAAGCAAAACACATTATTATAAGTTAATTTTAATTATTATTCGAACTCCACTTGTTTCTATATTTGTGATTTGAACGGGCTAAAGTTCGTATCGCTTTTTAAGCCAAATTACATGTGATAATTATTAATGAACAAATAACACCAAAGTCTGTTGTAAATATTCTGACTAACAACACATAGTTGAACGGAACAGCCAGCCGTTTTCGAAGGCCACTAAACCTTCATCATCAGCGTTCTTTTGTGTTTGGTCCACTGTGTGTGGTGTCAGTTGATGTAGATTTCTGCTTTATATACTTAGCATTTTATTGCAAATGGAATATGTGAATTGTTTTGATTCATCGTATTTCAATTTGCTGAAAGCTTTTTTGTATTGTAAGCTCAATTTTACCATCACTATATTTTAGTTTTAGTGCATTTAGTTCTTAATAGTCTCTTGAATTTTGTAAAAAAAATTCGATATTTTTGAACATACTCGGATATTGTGGGTAGATGGATTTTAAGCTACGCCCTTTTTGCATTTATATGATGATATATACATATGTATGTACATAATGGGTGTTTTTTATTGAGGTATAGAACTTTAAGTTGGCATCACTTTTTTAACTGGCGGCCATTTTGTCAGCTGTCAAATGATTAATATTTAGTTTGGTTTGCCATTTTATCATGAACAGGTTGACAAAAGAACAACGCTTGCAAATCGTGCAAATTTATTTCGAAAATAATGGTTCAGTTCGCGAAGTTTACCGCAAGCTCCGTCCATTTTATGGTCGACATAATCGTCCATCAGAGCAATTAATTCGGTTAACCATGGATCGTTTTCGCACTACGTTTACTCTATGTGATAATACGCATTCGCAGAGACGTCGAACAGTGCGCACCGAAGAAACAATTGCCGCTGTGGAGCAAAGTGTTGAAGAGGACCCGAATGAATCGATTCGCCACCGTGCACAGCAATTGGAGCCGACTAACCGACTATTTTGTTCCCGAATTGGATGGCATGAATGTGGATGAGTTGTGGTTCCAACAAGACGGCGCTACATGCCACACAGCGCACGTCACAATCGATTGATTGAAGGAAACATTCGATGAGCGCATAATTTCGCGGAATGGACCTGTCAATTGGCCACCAAGATCGTGTGATTTGACACCATTGGATTATTTTCTTTGGGGATATATGAAGTCGATCGTCTACGCCAACAAACCAGAAACGTTAGGGGACTTGGAAGCCAACATTCGTGGCGTTATTGCCAACATACGGCCCCATATGCTCGAAAAAAAGGTTGAAAATTGGACCTGTAGAATTGGCTTCATTCGAGCCAGCCGCGGCGGCCACATGCCCGAAATCATACTTAAACATTAATGGCATAAAATTATCCTTCCAATAAAGCCAAATTGATGGACATTAAAACGATTTTCTTGTGTTTTATTTCAATTCAAAGTTCTATACCTCTTAAAAAAACACCCTATATTAACGAAAAAGAAAATTTGATTTTTCTCTCAAGAGTTGAGTATACAAGATATTTGTATGAAATTTTTACATAATATGAGTAACGAACGATATGAGGATTAATTCTTCATCATTACCTCAAAAATTTAATAATTTTGAGTTATGACGTTGTTTGAATAAATAAGCGGTATGTACTTATATTTGTATATGCGCTTAAATATAGTTTGTATTAAATAACTATTGTTTTCTTATTTTCTAACAAAATATCTTTCTCAGTATGTACATATGTATGTACATAAATTTTTTTAAAGGAAAGAAAGAAAAAATATTTATTTGGTAACAAACGCAGCAATTAATAATTAGCAAATGTAATGTAACAATGAAAACAACGGAAAATAATAATAATTCGAAAAAAAAATTTAAATTTGTTTCGTCACGCCAATTTACGCGATATTTTAAGTCTTATTTATATACATATGTATTTACTGCATGATTATTTTGTTATATTTGTTGTTGTTGTGGGGTATTATTTATAAAGATGGGCACAGGATGTTGTTTTTGTTGTTTACTGTTATGTTTGCTCAATTTACAAGTCATTCATAGGGGAAAAATATCATCAGAGTGAAATTTACCGTTGATTAATATTTATACCTATTGTGTTTTTATTGGATTGTGTATGTACATATGTATATCAAGGATGCTTTTAATTTTTTTTTTGGATATGTATGTATGTATTAGTGATGTAACGAATGTCAATTTTTGATATTCGCGAATATGAATACGAATATTTGAAACGATATAATTGTATATACATATTAATGTATGGACATGATGAAATTCTACCTGTATATAAAATATAAAGCTAAATGTCAACAAAACTAAAAAATACTTTTTGCAACATCCATTGCACACCACAAGGCCAATTAAATTCTCCTCTGATATTACCTCATAAAATAATTTCTCTTAAATTTCATGATTCAGTAAATGTTGACATGCTCAAAAAAAGCTTAGAGCTTTTACACTAAAAATAATTCTTTCTACCAAAAAAAAAACCGACTTCATAAGAAGATAAGATAAGAAGTACGTGAAATATAAAATTAAATTTTAATGGGCGTGCCTCCGCCAATTTTTTAAGTGCAAGATTGTGTTTTTCAGAGCTCAGGGTACATGTTAAGTCTTGCAAAAATCGGTAAAGTAGAACCACTTAGGGATGAAACGATACGAGTAAATACAAGTAGGTACTCGATACTTTTTCTCATAATCCAAGTACTTTTGGTATCGATACTTTACTACTGAGTACCAAGTAGGTATCGTTAAAATGTACTCGTATCGGTCAAAAATACTCGTTTCTTATTTGCCACAACAATATTGAAATTTCAATAAACAAATTTCATTTGTTCGTATTAAGTTTAAATTTATGTTTAGAATATATCTGTGGCAAAAAGGAAAAAAGTGTTAAGTCGGGATAATCTGTTTTTAAGTTGACGGTACCCATGTAATCTCCGTATTAGAAAGTACCCCTGGGCAAAATTTAATTTATTTTGTGCGCTTTTTTAGGAAGTTTAGCTTATACTTTGATATATTTTAAATCGAATATGTTATTTATAGTGTAGAACGAAATTTTCTAAAAGAAATTTAAGTGAATACCGAATTTCCTAATTTAACTGTAAAAGAAATACTCGTGGATGTCCGAAAATCGACTTGAAAGTTTAAAAGTGCTCTTGCAGTAGAGCAGTAAAATATGACTCAAGCACTTTTTCCTTATTGTATTTACTTTTGTTTCACTACATCAAATCATATGAAGAACTTGACCGATACAAGTACGTATCGATGCTTTTTATTCGATTCTGAGTAGGTATCGATACTTTTGAACCGATAACGTATCAAGTAAAAGTATCGATACCTTGGTGATATCGTTTCATCCCTAGAACCACTTAAAATAAAATATTAAATTTTAGTGGGCGTGATTCCGCCCATTTTTTTAAATCGAGGATTGTATATATTTTAGAGATCAAGGTGTGTGGCAAGTTTCGTAAAAATCGGTTAAGTAGAACTGCGTAAAATACTATAATAAATTTTAATGGGCGTAATCCCGCCCATTTTTTCAACTTTCAAATTGTGTAATTACAAGAACTAAAGGTGTTTTATAGGTTCGCAGCAATCAAATAAGTAGAATATCATAAAATTATATTAAAAAATTGTGGCCGTGTCCCCGCCCACTTTTTTTTTTGCAATGGGACCAATGGGAATCTATATCCTCTCAGACAACGAAAAAAATTTTACAATCGGTCCAAAATGTACTGAGTTATGAAGATCCACACCTAAAAAAAAAAAAAAAAAAAGACGAATTGTTAATCTAATCCTTTTTTTTTTTTTGAAGTCGGTTAAAAATACTTACGAAAATCAGCTAAACACGCAAAATGTACAAATCGAAAAATATTCGACTCAGCCGGTTTTTAAATTGTAAAAAAAAACCGGACAATTCGACATTCGAAAAATTAACATTTTGAAAAAACCGACAACCGTATTGTGAAAAAACCGGTTTTTAAAACCGGTTGGAAAACCGAATCGATCACCCTAGTAGTTACCCTACAAGCAAAGTAATGCGAAAATGATACGAAATCGTATTACTTGGAAGAAATCGTATTGCAGCAACAATCATATTCGTATTGCGGAAGATTCCCCCTTCGGTAGAGTTTGTGCGGCCAGGGCGATACTTCGAAGAAATACGAATGCAATACTTCTAGAAGATAAAACTGTGATATTTCTAGATAATCATCTAATAGGATTATTTATGATATTGCCAGATTATCTTTAGGAAGATAAATTATTCATAACGATAGATTATCTCCTAAAGTACAATTTTACAATTTTGCTAAATTATCTGAAGGAAAAAATATATATATGTACATATGTATATATCTATGTATATATATATAAAACTACTATTAATTTAAAATTAAAGCACTTTTTAACCCCCGACTAAAAAAAGGGGTGTTATAAGTTTGTAGTGTGTGTCTGTGTATCTGTGTGTCTGTCCGTGTCCACGTACAGGCCAAACGGCTGGACCGATTTTCATTTAGTTTTTTCTGTTTGAAAGATGACTTGATCGAGAGGGTTTGAAGAAAATCGGTCCAGCCGTTTAGAAGATATAACATCTTTTCTGAAAAAAGTCGGGGGTTTTTAAAATTTTTAATTTTTGTTATTTATGGTTTTTATTTTAAATTAAATATATTTTTTATCTTCTAGTTAGAAACATGTTGATATTATAAATTTATTGCGCATGTGATAAAACGCCAGGCTGAAAACAATGCAACATTTTAATGACAAAAAATGCCTTGTTAAAGGAAAAAATAAATAGTCCATACATTTTGAACTGTTCATTCAAAAAGTTTCACTGAAATGAAAATATTTTGATATAAAAAAAGTATTGCTTTGATGATTTTATTCTAAATGATAAAAATAAGATATTGTATTTATATCTTCTGGGTAAGATATCTTCCAAATATTTGCAGGGTATTTTTTAATAGAGCTACAATCTGTCACAAAATTATAGTTACACTTTTTTGCTACATACTAGTGATGCACGAATATTCATATTCGTATTTGAACTGACGAATATTCGGCCATTTTTAAATATTCGTATTCGTCAAATTCAAGCGAATACGAATACGAATATTTTTCCAAAAAAAAAAAAAAAATAACGAAATATGTGCATAAATCCTAAATGAAATTTAAGTAAATGGATGAAAAATATTAATTTGTACGAATCCATTAAATTTTTTATAGAAATTTGTGCTTTGTATCATTTTCAAATATTATTTACTGACGATCATTAAAATTTTGGGCAGTTTTTTATAAACTTTAAAGTACGCAAACAGGAGAATGAAGTTCGTTTTCATAACATTTTTTTTAATATTTCATATTGCAGGCGTAAATAGAGAGAGCCCTAATTTAATGTCTATACATTTCACATGAAATATTCGTATTCGTTTTCGTATTCGCTAATATCGTTTCAAATATTCGTATTCGTATTGGCGAATATCAAAATTTGACATTCGTTACATCGCTACTACATACATACATACATATGTACATACTAGGCCTAAACTCCTTATTTGTTTGAAATCGTGTTTTTCGTATATTTCGGTACAAGAACATCTAATGTATTGAAAAATGCAAAAATCTCGATTTAAAAAAAAAATAATGAGTTAGGGCCCTTGTTTATTAAGGTAACAATATGTATGTACATAAACCTATTATTTTGTAACCTTTTTTTTCAGACCGAACCCAGACCCGAACTTCGGTAAATTTTTTATAGTTCCGCCGAACCTGAACCGGAACTTTTTATTATTAAATGTCAGGCTTTTTTAATTTATTTATTTAACACAATATGAAATTTCCGAAATTCATTTCGTAGAGATTCAAAATGAAAAGATAAACTGCATTTTCAAGCAGTAATGCTATTTGATACTTGAAAAAGTAATTAGTAATTGGTTTTGTTTAAAAACCAGAATATATAAATAAAAAATTCAATATATGTAGTTCAGGACTTCAGTTTTTAGTACAAATGAGTACTAAAAATTTAATATTTTAATATTATAATGGCTTAAAAGCTATTTTTCTGCATTTACGCCATGTACTCGTATTGGGTATTTCAATTTCAATATCCGTACATATCAGCACAATTTTTATGATAACAAAAGTATACATTTTTCAAAGCGAATTGAGCTGGGTATACATTATATGAATTCACCTCGATATAATCAAAGGACGTCAAAATCACCATGATAATTGTACTATTAACCAAAACAAAAACAAGTTTTTGACATATGTCAGATACAAAGCAAATATAACAAAAACATCTCAGATGAAATAGCGCTACCACCTATTTAAATATGCCTTGCTAATACCCAGAGGAAAATATATATTTTTTTAAATATAATAAAAAATTTAAACATTTTAAATTTTAATCAGTTACATGTAATTATATAAAATGTTATTTAATTCATTAGAAATTCTAAAAATTTGTACTCAATAAATTTTCAAGTGCAGCTATTAGTGGTCCATCGAGCAAAATGAAAAGGACCAATGAATTCACATGTATCAGCAGTAAACAGCCCACAAATGCAGCCAACTGGATTGAAGAAAATTAATGCTATTAATATTGTTACCTTTTTATTTTTGACAGTATTTAATATACTCACTATCTGTCCTGTTGACCAATATATGGGCACATCGGCTGTAAAAATTAATAGACGTAATATGATGGGTGTAATGATAATATTAATTGGTGTTAGCTTTTCAAAAATATAAGCATGTTTAAAGCTTAAAATCTTGTATATGAAATCTGCAAAGAAAAGAAGGGAGATAGAAGCAAAAAAAAAGAGCTAAATGAGGTTTTTCAATTACATATAGGGACCCTTTAAAGCCAAAAGCGCTAAGCGATATTATTTTCAATTTTCAATTTCTTCCACTGCTGGTGATACTCGTAATTAAATTAAAATTTTATAACTGTGAAATATTTTTGGCAGCCAGTTTAAACTAGACTTTGAACTAACTCATTCACTGGTTAATTTTTGCCACAAATCTATGATCAAACCCATGTAATTTACATAAATGGGTTTGATAATCGTTTTTCGTGTCAAAAATTAACTAGTGACCGAGTTTGACCCAAGTCTAGTTTTAAACAAAGCACTTTAACGATTTTCTTTATGAAATTTTCTTTATTTCCCGCCGGGTTATGTCGTTTTGACAGCTAGTATATATAATTCTTACATACCACCATGATTGGATAAGGCAGATAAAATTGTCCAAAATAGAATGCAGCACCAAATTATATGAGTTGTAACAATTAGAAATGCCTTAGATAACTTGCTAATGTGTAGCAAAATAACGTTAAAACCAAAAATGTAAAGCATGATCAGAATAAAAGAAAAGAGCCAGCCTAAAAAGAAAAATGAATGGAATTTAAGGGAAATGTCTCAATCGATTAGAAAGAAAGGTTTTCATAAAAAAATTCAAATAAAATAGAAAAAGTATTTAACGAGACGTTACAGCCATTTTTTTTTTTTTGAATGAAATTCAATTGATTTCCAAATATTGAGCTTTATAGGATTTAAAAAATCCTAAAAATTCTACTTACCCACAACAACAATATATATGCTGATTTTAAAATTGTGATTCATTTTAAAGATTATATAACCCAAACATATTCCCATTAAATGCGGAATAATAAATAAGCAAATATTGTCCAAAATTAGATTAAAATTCACCAATTCATACAGCAGAGTTGTTCTGCAATAGAAAAAGTATAAAATAAAAAATAAATAATAATTAGGCAAAGTTTAACTCACGTATAACCATATTCGTAAACGGGCCCCAAGGCCCACAATGTAGCCGCTGCTATTGAAATACAAAATATTGTGGTGCCAATAACAATGGAATAACGCAAATGTATTTGCACCAGCAGCATGAGCAGGCAGGTTGTAACAGAAAATTGTATTTGCAAGGATATGAACCAAGTCCAAGGCATACACTTAAAAAAAATAATAAATTGAGAAATTATTCTTATCTCTCTCTCTTTCTTAGTTGGTAAACAGCGTTGCCATAGGGAAGATATTTTTATATATATTTTATCAATTAGTTGGGTCTGCAACCAGTGTTGCTATAATGACGTTAAACTTGTCAAAATCAGTAATTGCATTAATAGTATTGTATATAAAATTAAGGTCTTACTATATCGTATATGTAATTTTTTCTATAATAACTTAAGGCCATGATACACTATCATACAAAGTCGTGCGATCTACGAAAATATACAACCCTGGTGTGATGAATTGTTATTGTCTTTTGAAAATTTTCATAAACTCCATCATACCAGCGTTGTACTTTTTCGTAGATCACACGACTTTGTATGATAGTGTATCACGGCCTTTAACAATAGTCCTTGGCAACGCCAGATGACTTTAAATCGATCGCCTGTATATTATATGCAGAGTTTGATTTTGTGGATGTGAGAGAGCAGAGAAGAATGGGATGTATGTACTACACGCTTCCATGTACTTGGAAATTATCGTTTGTTTTCTCATGCGCAGATATGAACATGCATGTTTTATTGAAGTTTTAAGTTTTTTTTTAAACTTTAAAACTTTTTTACTAAAAGTTTAGTGAACAAATTTTTGTTATGGAAATGTCAAGAAAAAAAGAAAAATAATACTAAAAAATGGAATTTCGATATGCTGACACGAATGAATGATCCAGAGCGAATTAAAGAAAATTTTAGAAATAAAAATTTCTTTGTGTGAACCGTAATACTAATCTTGCATTATGTCAAATTTACCAATCTTAGTAATTAATAAAGCGGCAACGCTGGCTTCAACTTACCCTGTCTGTGGTGGGAAAATATGTATCCATATAGAAAATATTGCTGAACATATTTTGTGGACAATTCTTAAAGTCTCTTGATGGTATTTCCAAAGCAACATTGTGATGTAGATATTTGTCCAAAAGTTGTGCTGCATACAAAGCAAACGTATACGAGGGCATCATGCTGTAATATATGAAAATAATTTTATATTTGTGCCCATCAATCATGAAAGTGTTACAAGTCATACAGTTATTGTTTCAAGATACTTAGTGGATTTGATTTGAAGAAATCTAAACATATTTGTTTATATAATGCAACATTTTAATTTAGAATTGCACTAGTCTCGATTAATATAAATTTTGCACGCTTGGCAACGCTGTTTGTGATTAATAAGCTGAATATGCTGAAATAAAATTTAGTTTTAAAGAAAAACTGATATTTTATATAAAAAACTGCACGATTGCTCAACAGTTAAAAAATATAAATTTTGCACGCTTGGCAACGCTGTTCATAGTTGAGATTGGGCTGATTTAAATAATGCTCAAATCAGGGAAGGAAAATGACTTCTTGGATTTTGTACCAACTATAAAAATAATATGTAATTTTTAGACCATGACGGTACCAATTTTTAATATTTATTAATAATAAAAACAGAAACTTAAAAAAATTAGTATAAAAATACAGAAGTTTACAATAAAAAACAGAAACTTAACACAAAAAAACATTAAATATTACATTCATAAAGATACATTCGTAGATTCGACTATTATATTAGAGATTAAAATAAAACACACACAAAAAAACTAAAGAGAACATAGGCAAAATTAATGTTACTATATAGTGAAACATTGACATTTTTAAATTGTACCAAGTAACTCGCGGTAGTACCACGGTACCAGTAAGGTCAAAAATTTACCATAAAAAGTTCAATTGTACCATGATTTCCATCCGTGGCTCAAATCCAAACAAGCTATTCTCATGCACGCTGCAAACACACGCTGCTTTTAAAGCAAATGCGTACAAAGGGGTTAAGTTGCAATGATAAAAAATGTATAGCATAACTTAAGGCTGACAAATGTTTCTATGTGTTTTGTTTCTAGTCAAAGTTTGAGTTTGTATATATAAATAAACAGAAATGTTGATAAACATTTTTAAATGAAATTTTGTTTTATTTAGTCAGTGTTGCCACTATCAAAGTAAGCAAAATTATTTTAATGTCAATATATATTTTGTTCTCCATTTTCATTAAAATAAAATAAAATGAAATATAAAATAAAATAAAACAAATTAAAATATAATAAAAAAAATTCAAATAAAAAAATTAAAATAAAATAAAATAACATAAAATAAAATAACGTAATATAAAATAAAATAAATTAAAATAAAATAAAATAACTACCCCCATATTCATAAAAAAATAAAACGAATTTGAAATTCATTTTGGGAAAATTTTGTATGGAAAATTTGAAATAAAATAAAATATTTTAAACTTAGATTTTAACAATTCCCATAAAAAACCTCAATAAAAAAATTTAAACTTAGATTTTAACAATTCCCATAAAAAAACACTAAAATAAAATAAATAAATTTAAAAAAAATAAAATAAAATAAATGAAACAAATATTCAAAAAAAAAAAAAAAAAAAAATAGCAAAAAATATTTAATCGTTTTCGACTTAAAATCTATTAAAAAACGTAAAAAGTTATGATACACACATTTGTTTTGATTTTATTCGTGATTTCGCTTTAAATATTAATCGTTTTCATTTCCCATCTTGTTCTATAACAATGTTAGAAACTAAACAATCCATGAATAAATGTATTAAATGCATATTCAATAACACTCTCCATTTGAAATAAAAAATAACAAATCTTACCTAAATAGTTTTTGCAATATAAGTTTTAGCACATGTTTCAATTGTGCGAATACATTGAGTTTGTCCTTGGGCAATGTTTTGAAAAAGTCATACGCTAAAGTGGCGCCACTAAAGGAGGGAAATTACTTTTTAGAAATCTGCCACTAAAGTTGAATTTGAATTGATTACATACTTAATTAGAAAATAAACATCCATTATGTAGGCCGAACGTTTAAGCAAGGCATCTCTTTGTTTCACTTTATTATTTGCCAAGCCGAAATCCATATTATTAGCCATAAAACCGTATTCAGCCACTAAATGCAGCCATATGAAAAAGAAAGAAAATATAAACATCAAGCCGCTTAGCGGTGTTGAGGAGGTCTGCAATAAATTGTAAATCACATTGGGCAAAGACACCGTTTCCAAGAGCTCTTCGAAACAATACGATTGTTGACGCGATACAATTTTTGGCAAATCTTCTGCAATAGAAAATCAAAACATAGTCGTGTTACAAGAGTTTGTAATTTAAATTCCCCAATAATTTTTACCTAATTCATTTGTTTGAAACCGATTCATGGTGAATTGCTTCATATCCACACTTTCCAGAGTACTTTTCCAATCAGCTATATTTATTAATGTATTAAGTTTTAAAGTGTTGCCTCCTTTATGCTGCTGGTTCTGTTCTTTGGCCAAAGTGGAACGATTAAGTTCTTTAACATAATATTTTGCTATAAACACTGTCATGTGTATTAGTAACGAACCGCACAGAATTGTTCTAGAACAAACTTTTTTCGATAGTGAAATAGTAAAAGTGATTTCTTTATTTTTTTTTAATTACTTACATCATAATATAGAAATTAAAATCCTCATAAATTTTATAATTGTCCGTGACAATTCTGTGCCTAAGATATGTCACATTTCTTACAAATATCGTAGTTTGAAATAGATAAACTTCTAATATACTCTCCAAGTCCGT
This sequence comes from Tachina grossa, assembly GCA_949987645.1. Classification (NCBI taxonomy): domain Eukaryota; kingdom Metazoa; phylum Arthropoda; class Insecta; order Diptera; family Tachinidae; genus Tachina; species Tachina grossa. The sequence goes on along the minus strand of OX465277.1, from coordinate 21,227,445 downwards.
GTTGGTGCATGATTTCGGAAAACAAATCATTTGCTGGATCTTTTCGAACTAAAGAAATAAAATTATTACAAATACATATATGTGCATAAATGAATAATAAAATAATTAAAATTATGATAACTAGGTCATCGAAAATTATCGATGTTTTTCATTCTACAAGAAAATTAAACGGCGCACAGTGGTGCAGAATAAAAATATTTTGGAAATAAATCATTTCTAAACGAAATAAGTTTTCGCGAGGACACAGTAGAGGCCTATTTCCGCTTATGCTGTCGAAATTTCTCAGGAGCGCAGCTATGAACATTCAAAGTAGTGTACTACTGCCATCTAAAAATTTTTACCGCTCGCCATTTTTTTGATTCTATTCGTTCAATTCCGAAAATTATTTTATCCTTTTTATGATCTAACTAAAACATATTAAGTTGTACACTTATTTCTTACAGTTAGTGAGTTATACTCATATAAAATTTTGGGCTAGTATTTTGCATATATCTAAAATTTTTTAAAAATTTTTATCTCTTAGTCAAAAAAAAAAAAAAAAAAATTCAAAACTTAAAAAAAAAATATTTTTTTCGATAGTAGTATTTTTTTAGAAATGTCTGATTTATATCGAAAATATTTTGAATCTGTCCCATTGTACAGTGATATTATAATGACTTTGAATTTGTCGCCGCCATTTTGGATATCGGCGCTTGAGTTGAATTTGAGTTGAGTTGATTTGAAGCTAACAGTAATTAAAAACGGAAGATTTTACAGTAAAAATTAAAACAGTTTGATAAATTATTGTTATAGTTGCAGAAGAATACCTATTTTTCAGAGGGGTTACGCAGAAGCACTCTTCCCAGTAATCTTAAAGAACAATGTGATGAAATTGGTAAATTATTAAATTCTCTTTGCCCACCTGATGAGATTATAATGGCAAAATATAGGGAAATAATAAGCGTAGGTAGAGCAATATAAAAATAAAATTTGTTAATAGGTTTTGGCTGGACTTGAGGCTTAAAGTTAAGAAGAAAATGGCAGCCAACAAAGCTGTATTTCGTGCAACGTGTAGTAGAGATATTGAAGGAGTCTACTTTTAGCCCATTAAAGGAGGCTGTGGAAAATATGCTGCATTAATTAATAAGCTGAAACTGTTAATCAGTTTGCTGTCCGGTAGGCTGAATGGAAATTTTGTGACATCGCAATTTTGTGTACTAGTGGTAACGTTAGCGCGACTTTGACTCACCCACTAAGGGTTCCGTATGGCGCTTGTTTATTTTTTGTGATTTTTTGGTTTTTGGCGTTTTTTGGGCTATTTTTTCGGTTTTTGGCGATTTTTTTTTATTTTTGGTAATATATTTGCATTACAGGAATTTATTTTTATTTTTAGTGATATTTTTCATTTAAGCTCTTTTTTCATCTTGGTGATTTTTCGTTTCGGCCTTTTTTTTACTTAGCGATTTTTTAGTTAATCAGTTTTTTTTTTTTTTTTTTTTGTTTTTGGAGATTTTTTTCTATTGACGTTTATTTTAGTTTTGGAGGTTTTTCCGTTTTGGTGATTTTTTCGGTTTTGGCAATTTTTTGTTTGTTTTTTACAATACATATTTTTAGTTGGAGCAATTTTCGTAGTTTTGACGTTTTTTTTCGGTTGGTGGTGATTTTTTTTATTTCTTTTTTTTCTGACCATTTTATTTTTGGTGATTTTTTTGCATTTCAGGAATTTATTTTATTTTTGGTGATATTTTTCATTTAAGCTCTTTATTCATCTTGACAATTTTTCGTTTTGGAATTTTTTTAATTTAGCGATTTTTTAGTTTTAGCTTTTTTTAAAATTTATTTCCTTTTTTTTTGAGATTTTTTCTTTTTGAATTTTTTTTATGATTTTTTTTTTTGTTGTATTGACGCTTATTTTAGTTTTGGCATTTTTTCATTTTGGCGTTTTTTTATTTGTTTTTTTTTTGGCGATTTTTTGTTTTTTTTTTAATTTATATTTTTTGAGCAATTTTTTCGGTTTGTGGTGTTTTTTTAGTTGTTTAGTGACTTTTTGAATTTTGGTAATTTTTTGCATTTTAGTGATTTATTTTAATTCTGGTGATATTTTTTATTCTATTTTTTCGATGTGTTTTTGTATTTTAGCTGTGGCGTTTTTTTTTGTGTCGGCGATTTTTTCGGTATTGCCGATTTTTTTGGTTTTTTTTACCATTTATATTTTTAGCTTGAGCGATTTTTTTTAGTTTTTGTGCTTTTTTCTTCTTGGCGATTTTTTTTAGTTTTTTTTTACTTCTTTGCTTTGAGATATGTTTACATTTAAGCGATTTATTTTGTTTTTGGTGATATTTTTCATTTAAGCGTTTTCAATCTTGGCGATTTTTCGTTTATGCATTTTTTTTTAATTTAGGATTTTTTTAGAATTTCAAGAATTTGCCTCTTACGGGTTGTCAAAATTACATAGTCAAAATTACATTAATTGATAAAATACCCTTTAATTTTGATTTTTTAAATAACAGTATAAAAATACATTAAATTTCAATTTCAAATTTAAACTAGGATTTTAATATTTTTCGTTGCTCGCTTTAGAAAACCCTGTAAATATTAACCTTCATATATTTTTGTTGTGTAGCGGCCAAAGTTTTACATATTCTATGAAGAGTTCAGTTTCCTAGCTCTTATGGTTCTAGAGAAAACAGTCTGTGACAGACAGACGGACAGACGGGCGGACACCATAGCGAAAACAATCACCCTTATTCCAGTTGTCGACATCGAGGTAACTTTAACACAACACCAAAAAATTGGGGCCTTTTTACTCGCTTTTGAGAACAATTTTGTTCTACTGACAATCTATATCCGCTCCCTAAAGTCTAAAAAATAGCATAAACCTGCCAACAGGAGTCATTTATTTTCGACAACGGTTACACAAGCCTCAATTTTTTGGTATTGTGTTACAGTAACGGAAGTGTCGACAACTTGAATAAGGGTGAATATGTTTCCTTTTCACCTTTGGTAGATTTGTTGTTAATGCTTTCAGTAAAATACGGAAAGTAGATTATTTTTTGCTTTAAATGTAAATTGTCGAGCGAAAGAATTATTTCAACATCATGAGGCAGGCCAGAAATCGTGTATAGGCGTGGCAGTACCCGCTTTCCGATGCTCTCCATACTTTAATTCAGGCTATAAAATATATGATTATCAAATTTCATTAAAGTCACTTCACTCCATTTTTCGTGATATGTATTCTATATTATCACTTTTACATATTTTAATATTCGTGGGATGTGGCCATTAACCTTAGGAATGGAGAATATTTCCGATTCTCCTGATAAAAAACGATAATAATAACTTACACGAAAATAATTATCATGTGCAATTTCCATAAGAAAATGAGCCGATATTAAATGCACATCAAATGGTAAAACATACAATTGAGTCTCGCCCTGAAAATGATTTATTTTGTTGTCACTTTCATTATCCCGAAATTGTTTTGACAGCGCACGACAAACATTGGGATTGTGTAGGCGCACTGATGTGCCCGAAAATGCAGCACCGGCATAATGACTTGTGGCATCGTACACTAGACGAAAAACGAACAATGATGAATGAATTAAATTCAGGCTTTTATTTTTAAAATAAAATAAACACATACATTTAACCGCCCAATACTCGCCACTTCTCAACCCTCCCACATACACGTACATATCGCGAAAACATTTTTCAGTTATATTCCATTCCTTGTCACTGAATTCGAAGAAACGTATCAGAGCGTAGGAACTAAACGTTTCGAAGGCGTAATTAACGCTGGTGATAATGGCGGCATTACCGCTTACAAAATACTTTTGGCCAAACAATAGAAAAACACTTGCGCACAAATGTAAGTTTAACAATTTACATTTATTCATTATGAAAGTTAATTGTAGACTGGATTTAATAAATCATATTTTTTTAAGAAGAAAACATAAGAGATGATACATTTTTGTTTTGAAAGCTGCTGGTATTATTGGCAAACAAAAAAATAGATAAATGAAACAGAAAAATTCAAAAATGAATAAATAAAACGAATGATTAAACTAGAAAATTAAAACCAAACAAATGTACACATGTAAATAAATACGAGTAGCATGCAAAAGATTAATAGTGTTCACAGTCTGTTATTTAATAAATTGATTTGACGAGTTGGAGCTATCATCACAGTTTTATAATAGTTGAGTTGTACGAGCATAACCGTAAATTAATATCATATGATAAGATTACAAAATCTTAAACGAAACATTTTTAGAAGTGTTTATATGTGATTTGGGGCATGGCGGGTGCCGCAGCTGATTCGTGTGAAGAAAATTCTGGATGTTTGATAATTTGCTACCACTTTAAAACGTTATGGGCGATATGTATAGATTTTCATTTAGAACACCAATCAAAAATATCCCTGCTTGATAAATTAGTCGTTCATATGGAAAATTTTTTGGGCATGAAATTGATGTAATGCTCGAAACAACAGTTTCGCGGTTAATCACAATATTCAAAATAAATTTGTACAATTTACAAGTATTGTTCTGGTGTTAATTGGTCTGTTAGATTTATAATAAAATAACAACCAGAATTACGCTCTAATGGTAATGGGTCTTATTACGCCTATCGTATTACGACTTCGGCTACGACGATTTTGTAGTAGACTAAAGAACATCGCAACATTTTTTCTTTAATCTAGTACAAAATCGTGGTAGTCGTAGTCGAAATACGACACTCGTATTAAGGCCCAATATTATCATATACATACATTAACCATATGGAGTTGCCAGATCTGATCATTTTATGACTTGTTAATCTCTGCAAGAAAATGTAAGCTTATTAAATCATTTGTCATACATTTAAATTAAATTAGCAGGTACATGATGGACATGAGTTCGATGAGAAATGAAATCATAAGCTCATTATTAGTTGTCGTATTCCAACTATGTTTCATTTTCAATTGGCTATAAAAAAAACTCAACTCGTTTCTTTACTTTTTATTGCTATAAGTAGAATTTTAAGCCAATAATGCTGAAGCCGGCTGCAGGTAGTCAAGATCAATGTAAATTTGCCCATCGATTTTCGAAAGAAAATTCTGGGTTCAAACTGCAGGCAAACCTCTTCAAACAAAAAAAAAAATTATGCTGATAATCGGTCTACAAATCAAAAAGTTATGTGTGTGAGGGGAAGAAAATTTCCTCTTAGATTTTCGAAAAAAAAAGTGTAGGACTAAACTGCAAACAAAGCCTTTAAATTAAAAAAATTTTTGCAAATCGGTTCACGAATGACAGTTATGCATAAGGGGAGAAAACTGGAAACAAATTATGGTATTCAACTGTAGACAAACCCTTTCAATACAAAAAAAGAATTTTGCAAATCGGTTCACAAATGAACAAGTTATGCATGAGTCCAACCTAAATTAGAGCGTCAAGCGTTGCGTTAGCAGCAGAGTACGTATTTTCTAGCGGGAGAAAATCTCCCCCCTCCGATTTCCAAAAAAAAAAAATATAGGGCCAAACCCACGATGTCGACAACGTTCGACTTGTCGCATACTTACACTTAAAACAAAAACAAATTTTAATATTTTGTTCTTGTTTCAAATGTAAGTGTGCGACAAGTCGAACGTTGTCGATATCATGGGTCAGGCCTGCAATGACCAACTGCAGACAAACCCTTTCAAACAAAAAAAAAAAAAATTTGCAAATCGGTTCACAAATGACACAGTTATGCATAAAGGGAGCGAATTTCTCCCCTACCAATATCCGAAAAAATTGTGGTACCCAACTGCGGACAAACCCTTCCAAACAAAAAAAGAATTTTGCAAATTGCTTTATAACAGACAGATTTATGCATAAGGGGAGCGAATTTCCCCCCTAAGATTTCCGAAAATATAATGGCACCCAACTGCAGTCAAACCCTTTCAAACAAAAAAAGAATTTTGCAAATTGCCTTACAAATGATAGAGTTATGCATAAGGGGAGAAAATCCCCCACCGATTTCGAAAAAAAATTATGGTACCCAAGTGAGTGCGAACCAAAAAAAAAAAAATTGCAAATCGGTTCACGAATTCCCTCCCCCCACAACCCCCCTAAAATTTCCCAAAAAAAATTATGGTACCCAACTGCGGACAAACCCTTTCAAACAAAAAAGACAATTCTTTCTTAGAATAACTAAAAAAATTTTGTATCAGGTGCACCCTTATTCCCATTCCCATACTGCAAGTTTTCTGCCTGAGTACGCACATTTTTTCCACATCACTCATTATTGTAGTTTTCTAGATATAGCATCAATAATAACTACTTTGTACTTCCCTTCCATAGTTTTGAAAATAAATTAGACTAATAAGACTAACCTTTAACATCAGTTTTTTTGTCGTTGTAAGTCCAGTCAAAATCGGTCCAGCCATTTCTAAGATTGGTAACAACAATCATTATATAGATTTTAATAAGCAAATCAGTCAACAAAAGTTTGCAAAACAATTGAATTTCGGTTTTTCGCCGCAGCCATAAACAGCTGTTTGTTGGTTAAACATATTTGTTGTTGCACTTTTAAAATGAAAACATAAACAGCTGTTTATGGTAGCACTAATAAGAAAAGCCAATATATTTATGGTTGTGGCAATGTTCACGGCTTTGGCATTATGGTATGGCATGTCTCAATGAACCTCAATGAACCCCACTGCAAAGAACAAAATAAAACGGAAGCAACCGTTTTCTGTTCATCTATTTTCGTTCTCTGCCAGATATTAATGTCATCTCCAGTTGGTGCACAGATACATGTATAATGAAATAAATGTTATTGGAGTAACTCTTCTGCCGCCAGTTATTTTCCTCAATTCATTGTGAACGCCTTTTATCTTGCTTACGTTTTTTCTTTTCCTTTTTTTTTCTTTTAAACTTCACATTTTGTCTTTGACCTATTGAAAAGAAAAGTAGTGAAAATCGAATTGCAATCCAAATGCAATTATAAATTTATGCGTATGTGTGCGTACAGGGGCGTGATGAATGATAGCAAAAATATTCGTTTTACATACATTTCTATGGAAAAAAGCTTGTGATTAAAATTCAAGTTATATTAAAGAAGAAAATTAGTGATAAATACATAATTAATAAGAAACTTAGAATGGACTGCACATTCAGTTAAGTTGTAGGAATTTTCGATATCTGGCGACATTTTTCCTTCTGGAGATTTTTTCGGTTTTTGAAGATTTTTCGTTTTGACGCTTATACTTAGTTTTGGAGTTTTCTTTCTTTCAGTTTTTGGTGTTTTTTAGTTCGGTGTTTATTTTGTTTTGGCGATTTAGCTTAATTTTAGCGTTTATTTTTTTTAATTCTGGAACCTGCGTTTTGGCCATTTTTGTTTTGTTTTTTCTTACATTTGGCACTTTTCTTGTTTCTGCGATTTTTTCAGTTTTTGGGGTTTTTTGTTTTGGAGTTTTTTTTCGTTTTTGGCGATTCAGTTTACTTTTACCAATTTTTTCGAAGTTCTGGTACCATTTTCCGTTTTGACGATTTTTTTTTAATTTTGGTATTTTTTAGTTTCAGAGTTTTTGAAAATTTCAAGAGCTCTTTTTCACCTTTGGTGTACGGAACCCTAAAAAGTAAAAGCACAAAAAAAACAGATAAACATGTCTATTCAGCAAACAGCTGTTTATGTTTACGGCGAAAAAATTAAATTCAATTGGTTTCTATGGTTAGCCATAATCGGCTATGGCGTTATAGCAAATTATGGCGAAATACAGTGTTGCCCATAAGGTTGTTTCTATATTTTTTATATAACAGCCCTAAGTAGACAGAGATATACCATAACTCCAAAGACGTTACAAATGTAGCTTATTTCCGTTTTTGTAATAAATTTTTTCTTTAAAAAATTAAAGAATGTCGCATTATCCCTCACCACGATAACGACCAGTGTATACTTTTAAAAAAATTTAAAATGTTTAAATTGTTCGTTTTTTTAACACTGAATTATTTATTTAATGAAAATTCATCCATTGTTTTAATTAATTATTTCATGAGTACAATAAAACAAATACACATTATATAAGAACGATTTTTAATAAATATTTGTTTTCGTTTTTGTTTTTGTTTCCTTAATTTGATTTCTTTATATATATTATTTTTAATAATGCAAGTAGTTTATTTGTGAATAATATTCTAAATTCCTTTATAAAAGATGAATAGATTGTTTTCTTCTCTATAATTTTTTGGTTTCTCAAAACTTGTTATTACATTTAAATGTAAAAGCACTCGTATGTATGTATATAATTTATAATAAATTTTTGCTATTAATACTTAAATAAGTAAGATCTATGTATAACAAAAGCAAAGAATAATGCAGGTATTCATAAAGTATTCTTTAAGCTGGGATTTAATATTAAAACAATATTAACTTAAACAATTGTTTATGAATACCCTTGTAAATTTTTAACTTTGGCTTAATCAAAGACAGAACAAAATAGGAAATATACCAGCACTCGAACTGTCAAAGGCTGTGTATAAAAAACTGTTTTTTAAATAATTTATTATAAGGCGTTTGACAGTAGAGGTCAAGTTAATGGAATTCGCTTATGTCCTTATTATTTTTACTCTGTCTTAATTTTGTGGTTTTCGAAGTATCTATGCCAAAAACAAATGAATTGTTGGGAACTCAAAACTTAACATGAATTTTTTTAATTTTCATATGCTTTTTTTTTTAGCTATAAAACATTAATTGTTAATAATGATCAATTTGAGTATATAATGTTTTTATTTACTTTTCATATTTTTTTAGTCTTCAATTAAGAGCCTTGAATTGTTTTTTTTTTTTTTTTTTTTTTTTGTAATATCATTGTTTGTTAGTTAATTATTTTAACATTTTAATTTTTTATTGTCATTTTATTTAGTTAACATTATTAATAATAATCAATAATTTTCTGCCTTATTTTCATTTAAATAAATTTTCAAATTAATTATACACTTATGGCGCACACTAACAAATCGTTTGATAAAGTTGTAACTTGCTTAAAATTCTTTTAATTGGATAAAAAATCTGGTGTAGTCTGACTTATATAAATGACTGTCATGCTGCTTTTTACTGTTAAATTCTTTAACAGTTTAACAAATGTATTGTGATACTTATAACTGACATTTGTTTGTTAAAATTTATGAAGTAAAGCACTAATTTTAATTTCCATTTTAATTATAATATCCCGATTTACACTATGCGATTTTGCTTAAGGGACAATTTTTCTTCTTCACCACACACTGGATGACGAAATCAAAAAGCATTACAATTCATGCTATTATTCATTTTGTTTTTAATGCTTTACCTTGCATTCTAAATTGTAGTTTAAGTCGAACTGAAGCAAGATTTAATGGAAAGATTTCAAATCGCTTAGTAGATAACTTCTACATATATCCTTTTATCCATTATACAAAGCTGCAATTATGTTTTTGCAACATTAATTGCATTAATGTTTTTTTTTTACTTTTATCTTGTTCTTTAAGTAAAACATTAACTATGAAAAAAAATTAAAAAATTTAAAAAATTTCATTATTTATATTCAACCCTTTCGCGAATAACAATCTTCCGCTATCAGTTCACAGTGAATATAAAAATAAGAAATAGGGAGAAATTATTCACGGACAAAATTTTTAAAAAATGTTTCACTAAACAAAAGAATAAAAAAAACAATGTTAAAAGTTTCATAATTCACATTCACCTCTTTCGCTAATATTCCCCTTAGAAGGGGAATAAAAAAATGTTAACGTCAATCGCTCAGTTCGCTGTGAATATACAATTGGGAAATAAGAACAAATTATTCACGATTGCAATTTTGGGAAACTCGAACAATTTTCGAGGAAAAAAAATATCTCTGAACCAAAAAATAAAAAAATAAAAAAAAAACAATCTAAAAAATTTCATAATTCATATTCACACCTCTCTCGAATAACAAGCGATTTTTTTGTTTCCATAAAAGTTTTACTCCCCTCCAATGGGAAAAATGCTATTGTGAAACACCCGTGAAAATATTTTGCCGCTATCAGTTCGTAGTGAATGTAAAAATAGCAAATAGGGACAAATTATATTAGCCCAATTCACAATCTTGTGCAAATAATCTTGAATCGTAACATGTGCAAAATGGTATAGTATATTGATACTCACCACATAATAGTTCTTAGTGGTGAACTACTACTATACCATTTTGTACATACTACGATGCAAGACCATTTGCACAAGATTCTGAATTGGGCTATTATATTGCTAGTGTAGAGTAAAAAATATGCTTTACCACTTTGCAAATACTACGATGCAAAACCATTTGCACAAGATTGAGAATTGGGCTAATGTATTTTTTGTGTCGCACATATGAACTAGTGTATTGGCACCAGCAGTTTGCAACGAATAATAATCTGCCATATCGTGGTTGACGTATTTCAAATACGACTACGACTGTTTGGTAATAGATTAAAGAAAAACTGTTGAAGTCTTCTTTAATATATTACCAAACACTCGTAGTCGTATTTGATATACGCCAACCACGATAAGGCAGAATGAAATGCAATTTAAATAATATTAAAATTATTGAAATCGGTTGAGAGCTGGTTAAGTTACAAGTTTTTTTGAAAAGACTATTTTAATGCAAAATAGTACCTTCAAAATAGTAAATTTTGAAAAAAAAAATATTTGCTACACCGAGAAAATAAATTTTTATAAAAAAAATCTTTTCTTCTAACTGTCTAATACTTGTTTTAGTAACAAGTATTAAACAGATTTTTTGCTTTTTCACCAAAGAAGTGTGGTGAAAATGCTTAAATGGCATTCGGCATTCACATTACAATTGGCAATGCTGGCAAACAAAACAGTTAAAAATAGATAAAACAAAGAGAAAATGTTGGCTGTCGCACACTGGGCAGGGGGTCTACTCTGTAATTCGAAACGAAAGAAAATGCTTTCGAATTTGTATGATTATAACATGTAAATTCGAAAGCATTTTGTTTCGTTTCGAATTACAGAGTAGACCCCCAGGATTGAAGAAAATCTGGGCAATAAATCTGTATTTGCTAAATACAAAGAATACATGAACAGGAATTTATAGAAATTTATTTGAAAAGTATTAAAAACGAATATGAAGCTATGATGGAGAAAATAAATTTATTTTGCTGTTGCATTACTAGTGTAAAGTCTAGATTTTGTTAATACAAGTTTGAAACATTTAGAAAATAATTTTTTTACAAAAGCATATAAGAACTAATTTTGTGCGGGAAATTTTTGAGCTTGAATTGGTTTAATTTAAATTTTTGTCGAAACAAAATTGAACTGTGCTGCCAGCTATTTGAATTTTTTTTAGTCAAAATTGAACTGAGCTGCCTGCCATATATTTTATGTATGCTTATGTACATAGAAATTACCAACAACATTTGTGCGAATTACGACTCCTACAATAGGTTGTGAATTGAGCAATTGTTTTGAGGCAATTTTCATTATTTCTTTTTTAAGTTATGAAACTTATTAAAAAATTAAAAAAATGTATGAGACACCAAGAAAACAGCAAATTTGCACAATAAAACGTACATACAGTACATAGTTTTGATTTTCCGCACAAATTGTTCGAAATGAGTGAAAAGTCTTAGAAAAATAAAAAAAATGTTTCTTCATTCAAATTTTTTTTTTCCGAAAAAATACGGGTATTCAGATTATTAACAGATTTATTGCCAACATTCATAACATCGGCTGCAGTGAGAAGAGCCTGCAAATTTTAGGTAAAACAAAATAAATGAATAAATGATCTACATATTTTGTTTATGAATGTTTTTCACAAAATTTATTAAATTTTTTATTGTAAAACGTACATAATTTGTAAATAAAATTAAGAAATTAAAGCATAATAATTAATTTTAATACTAAATAAATATAATTTAAATCAAACACACAAATTTGAAATAAGATTTAAGGGTCAATCCCACGATGTCGACAACGTCGCACACTTACACTTACATGTCCCACACTTACATTCAAAACAAAAACAAATTTTAATATTCTTTGTTGTTTTTTCAAATGTAAGTGTGCGACAAGTCGAACGTTTTCGACATCGTGGGATTAGCCCTAAATACAGAGTATGTAATAATATAAATAAAAATACGAAAATCAATAAATAAAATATAATAAAAAAAACTATAACTATGAGTTATATGTTCTATATATGTTGTTGATAATTTCTTATAGAAAATAACATATGCTTGGCAACACGTTTATAAGGAAGTTATTAACAACATTTATACAACTTACAACTCATACAATAAGCTGTGAATAGGACACATTTTTTTAAAAGAAAACTTAAATTGCCTATTATACATTTTTTTAATTAATTTTTTTTTTAATTAAAAAAATTGTAATAAAACTTAAATTATTTTAAAAATCAATTTTAAAATAACAAGATTTTTACAAACATACCACAAGGATACAGAATAATTAAAAAAACCCTGAAACAATTATTTTGGAAATTAAATTATAAAGAAAGAGAAACTATTAAATATAAGATCGCAGTTTTAAATAAGGAGATTCATCATAAGTATGTGTTTGATTTGTAAATTGTAAAATTATACCTCTTTTATACTCTTTTATTGAAAGAGAAAAAAATAATTTATTATTTTCCTTTATTAAACAAAAATAAGCCAGGCGAATTTACATCATTTGAACAGCAGCTGATGATCAGCTGTTAATTTCTCTGGTGTCAAATCCAAGCAAAACGTTCGCAAATTTTCTGACAACAGGAAATTTTACACTAACAAATATGCCAGGCGAATATGCAGAGTTGCAAATCGAGGCCACCTGATATCAATTCGCCTTGAAAATAAACTTAAAAAGAAAATTTAAATAGATTAATTAAAGATAGTGAGAGAGAGAGGAACCCTAATAAAAGAAATACAGTTTTTCGCTTGTATTTAAATTAACAATATTATCAAAATATTGTTTACATTTGAAAATTTCCTACTATTTTTTGTATGCATCCTTTAAGGAAGCAGGATGTGTGTAAACTTATTTGATAGGAAGTTGAACATACACATTTACAGGACATGAGTTTTTTTTCAAGTTTTAAACAAATGCACTTACAAGTAAGTTTAATTTTAAATTAAAAAGAGAGAACGAGATTCTCAATTTCAATAGAAATAGTTTGCAAAGTTTTTCTTCTTTTAGGCCGTTTTGTCAATGTCGACCAAATTCGACTGGTTGCACACTTACATTTGAAACAATAAGAACGACAAGCCGAACGTTGTCGACAAACCGGCTCTAGTCCTTTGTGGCAAACGAATTTTTATTTAATTAGTTGTAGTGAAAAGGCATGTTTTTTTTTGTGTAAATAAATTTTTTCAAAACTCAACTAAAGTTCTTTAACAACAGATGTGCCTGCCTGCCTTTAATTTTTTTTTTTATAATTTTTGCCTAATATAATGGACGTTTTTCTTTTAATTTTTGTATATAATTTGTGTGATCTTTAATTGTTAATTAAATACATTTTAATATCTTTATGTTTTTTTTTTGAAATTTGCAAAAAAGTTGACAAAATGTTTTTTTCTTTGTTTGTTAATGTAGCGCCTGCAAATGTATTCTATAAGTTTTTGTTTTACTTTTCTTATACCATATCTCAGTTGTGTATGTGTGTAAATGTATGTATGTGTGTGAGTGTGTGTGTGTGTGTGTGTGTCCATAATGATATGGGGAGTAATTTAAATGGGTACATAATTTCCCTTGGGCTTGTAGAACAGTTGGCCACGCAACAGTCGTCGTCGTATTTCGGCTAATAAAAGACGTTTCTCTTTTGCGATTTTCTTAAGGACACCCTTGTTTTCTTGTGCTCTGCGTGAGAGATATGGCAACACTTCTTGAACTGGACCGTATGGTATGTACTTGTAGGCCGAGTAACCAGCTTGACCTGTAAATAAATTTATCGAAATTGGAAAAACTTACGAATTAATTTCGTTTATGAAATATTTTATGAGACTGTACAATAAAATCAAATTTTTATCAAAATAACAAAGTTCCAAAGACTGACGAAAAATATATACGGGTATCGGCCTTTAATTCTAAACTTACTCCCCCTTTCTCTGTAGCTAACTGCCAACATCACGTCAATACAATAACAAAAAATTGGCACTTATCCACTATCTCTCTCTCTCTCTCGAGAACAATTTTATGCTTTTGACAGTCTATTCCCATTCCTCAAGGTCTAGGAAATAACATGAGCCAATAGTAAGCTGTTTTTTGGTATTGTCTTGATGTGAAATTGACAAATAGTGCCATAACCGCCAAAAAAAAGCTTAAGCGACAAAATTTTCCAACTTAATTTTTCATCACTTAAACTTTCCTACAACAACCAATTCAAAAGGATACAAATACAAAAAAAAATTTCATGATTCAGTAAATGTTGACATGCTCAAAAAAAGCTTAGAGCTTTTACACTAAAAATAATTCTTTCTACCAAAAAAAAAACCGACTTCATAAGAAGATAAGATAAGAAGTACGTGAAATATAAAATTAAATTTTAATGGGCGTGCCTCCGCCAATTTTTTAAGTGCAAGATTGTGTTTTTCAGAGCTCAGGGTACATGTTAAGTCTTGCAAAAATCGGTAAAGTAGAACCACTTAGGGATGAAACGATACGAGTAAATACAAGTAGGTACTCGATACTTTTTCTCATAATCCAAGTACTTTTGGTATCGATACTTTACTACTGAGTACCAAGTAGGTATCGTTAAAATGTACTCGTATCGGTCAAAAATACTCGTTTCTTATTTGCCACAACAATATTGAAATTTCAATAAACAAATTTCATTTGTTCGTATTAAGTTTAAATTTATGTTTAGAATATATCTGTGGCAAAAAGGAAAAAAGTGTTAAGTCGGGATAATCTGTTTTTAAGTTGACGGTACCCATGTAATCTCCGTATTAGAAAGTACCCCTGGGCAAAATTTAATTTATTTTGTGCGCTTTTTTAGGAAGTTTAGCTTATACTTTGATATATTTTAAATCGAATATGTTATTTATAGTGTAGAACGAAATTTTCTAAAAGAAATTTAAGTGAATACCGAATTTCCTAATTTAACTGTAAAAGAAATACTCGTGGATGTCCGAAAATCGACTTGAAAGTTTAAAAGTGCTCTTGCAGTAGAGCAGTAAAATATGACTCAAGCACTTTTTCCTTATTGTATTTACTTTTGTTTCACTACATCAAATCATATGAAGAACTTGACCGATACAAGTACGTATCGATGCTTTTTATTCGATTCTGAGTAGGTATCGATACTTTTGAACCGATAACGTATCAAGTAAAAGTATCGATACCTTGGTGATATCGTTTCATCCCTAGAACCACTTAAAATAAAATATTAAATTTTAGTGGGCGTGATTCCGCCCATTTTTTTAAATCGAGGATTGTATATATTTTAGAGATCAAGGTGTGTGGCAAGTTTCGTAAAAATCGGTTAAGTAGAACTGCGTAAAATACTATAATAAATTTTAATGGGCGTAATCCCGCCCATTTTTTCAACTTTCAAATTGTGTAATTACAAGAACTAAAGGTGTTTTATAGGTTCGCAGCAATCAAATAAGTAGAATATCATAAAATTATATTAAAAAATTGTGGCCGTGTCCCCGCCCACTTTTTTTTTGCAATGGGACCAATGGGAATCTATATCCTCTCAGACAACGAAAAAAATTTTACAATCGGTCCAAAATGTACTGAGTTATGAAGATCCACACCTAAAAAAAAAAAAAAAAAAAAAGACGAATTGTTAATCTCCTCCTTTTTTTTTTTTTGAAGTCGGTTAAAAATACTTACGAAAATCAGCTAAACACGCAAAATGTACAAATCGAAAAATATTCGACTCAGCCGGTTTTTAAATTGTAAAAAAAAACCGGACAATTCGACATTCGAAAAATTAACATTTTGAAAAAACCGACAACCGTATTGTGAAAAAACCGGTTTTTAAAACCGGTTGGAAAACCGAATCGATCACCCTAGTAGTTACCCTACAAGCAAAGTAATGCGAAAATGATACGAAATCGTATTACTTGGAAGAAATCGTATTGCAGCAACAATCATATTCGTATTGCGGAAGATTCCCCCTTCGGTAGAGTTTGTGCGGCCAGGGCGATACTTCGAAGAAATACGAATGCAATACTTCTAGAAGTAAAACTGTGATATTTCTAGATAATCATCTAATAGGATTATTTATGATATTGCCAGATTATCTTTAGGAAGATAAATTATTCATAACGATAGATTATCTCCTAAAGTACAATTTTACAATTTTGCTAAATTATCTGAAGGAAAAAATATATATATGTACATATGTATATATCTATGTATATATATATAAAACTACTATTAATTTAAAATTAAAGCACTTTTTAACCCCCGACTAAAAAAAGGGGTGTTATAAGTTTGTAGTGTGTGTCTGTGTATCTGTGTGTCTGTCCGTGTCCACGTACAGGCCAAACGGCTGGACCGATTTTCATTTAGTTTTTTCTGTTTGAAAGATGACTTGATCGAGAGGGTTTGAAGAAAATCGGTCCAGCCGTTTAGAAGATATAACATCTTTTCTGAAAAAAGTCGGGGGTTTTTAAAATTTTTAATTTTTGTTATTTATGGTTTTTATTTTAAATTAAATATATTTTTTATCTTCTAGTTAGAAACATGTTGATATTATAAATTTATTGCGCATGTGATAAAACGCCAGGCTGAAAACAATGCAACATTTTAATGACAAAAAATGCCTTGTTAAAGGAAAAAATAAATAGTCCATACATTTTGAACTGTTCATTCAAAAAGTTTCACTGAAATGAAAATATTTTGATATAAAAAAAGTATTGCTTTGATGATTTTATTCTAAATGATAAAAATAAGATATTGTATTTATATCTTCTGGGTAAGATATCTTCCAAATATTTGCAGGGTATTTTTTAATAGAGCTACAATCTGTCACAAAATTATAGTTACACTTTTTTGCTACATACTAGTGATGCACGAATATTCATATTCGTATTTGAACTGACGAATATTCGGCCATTTTTAAATATTCGTATTCGTCAAATTCAAGCGAATACGAATACGAATATTTTTCCAAAAAAAAAAAAAAAATAACGAAATATGTGCATAAATCCTAAATGAAATTTAAGTAAATGGATGAAAAATATTAATTTGTACGAATCCATTAAATTTTTTATAGAAATTTGTGCTTTGTATCATTTTCAAATATTATTTACTGACGATCATTAAAATTTTGGGCAGTTTTTTATAAACTTTAAAGTACGCAAACAGGAGAATGAAGTTCGTTTTCATAACATTTTTTTTAATATTTCATATTGCAGGCGTAAATAGAGAGAGCCCTAATTTAATGTCTATACATTTCACATGAAATATTCGTATTCGTTTTCGTATTCGCTAATATCGTTTCAAATATTCGTATTCGTATTGGCGAATATCAAAATTTGACATTCGTTACATCGCTACTACATACATACATACATATGTACATACTAGGCCTAAACTCCTTATTTGTTTGAAATCGTGTTTTTCGTATATTTCGGTACAAGAACATCTAATGTATTGAAAAATGCAAAAATCTCGATTTAAAAAAAAAATAATGAGTTAGGGCCCTTGTTTATTAAGGTAACAATATGTATGTACATAAACCTATTATTTTGTAACCTTTTTTTTTTCAGACCGAACCCAGACCCGAACTTCGGTAAATTTTTTATAGTTCCGCCGAACCTGAACCGGAACTTTTTATTATTAAATGTCAGGCTTTTTTAATTTATTTATTTAACACAATATGAAATTTCCGAAATTCATTTCGTAGAGATTCAAAATGAAAAGATAAACTGCATTTTCAAGCAGTAATGCTATTTGATATTTGAAAAAGTAATTAGTAATTGGTTTTGTTTAAAAACCAGAATATATAAATAAAAAATTCAATATATGTAGTTCAGGACTTCAGTTTTTAGTACAAATGAGTACTAAAAATTTAATATTTTAATATTATAATGGCTTAAAAGCTATTTTTCTGCATTTACGCCATGTACTCGTATTGGGTATTTCAATTTCAATATCCGTACATATCAGCACAATTTTTATGATAACAAAAGTATACATTTTTCAAAGCGAATTGAGCTGGGTATACATTATATGAATTCACCTCGATATAATCAAAGGACGTCAAAATCACCATGATAATTGTACTATTAACCAAAACAAAAACAAGTTTTTGACATATGTCAGATACAAAGCAAATATAACAAAAACATCTCAGATGAAATAGCGCTACCACCTATTTAAATATGCCTTGCTAATACCCAGAGGAAAATATATATTTTTTTAAATATAATAAAAAATTTAAACATTTTAAATTTTAATCAGTTACATGTAATTATATAAAATGTTATTTAATTCATTAGAAATTCTAAAAATTTGTACTCAATAAATTTTCAAGTGCAGCTATTAGTGGTCCATCGAGCAAAATGAAAAGGACCAATGAATTCACATGTATCAGCAGTAAACAGCCCACAAATGCAGCCAACTGGATTGAAGAAAATTAATGCTATTAATATTGTTACCTTTTTATTTTTGACAGTATTTAATATACTCACTATCTGTCCTGTTGACCAATATATGGGCACATCGGCTGTAAAAATTAATAGACGTAATATGATGGGTGTAATGATAATATTAATTGGTGTTAGCTTTTCAAAAATATAAGCATGTTTAAAGCTTAAAATCTTGTATATGAAATCTGCAAAGAAAAGAAGGGAGATAGAAGCAAAAAAAAAGAGCTAAATGAGGTTTTTCAATTACATATAGGGGCCCTTTAAAGCCAAAAGCGCTAAGCGATATTATTTTCAATTTTCAATTTCTTCCACTGCTGGCGATACTCGTAATTAAATTAAAATTTTATAACTGTGAAATATTTTTGGCAGCCAGTTTAAACTAGACTTTGAACTAACTCATTCACTGGTTAATTTTTGCCACAAATCCATGATCAAACCCATGTAATTTACATAAATGGGTTTGATAATCGTTTTTCGTGTCAAAAATTAACTAGTGACCGAGTTTGACCCAAGTCTAGTTTTAAACAAAGCACTTTAACGATTTTCTTTATGAAATTTTCTTTATTTCCCGCCGGGTTATGTCGTTTTGACAGCTAGTATATATAATTCTTACATACCACCATGATTGGATAAGGCAGATAAAATTGTCCAAAATAGAATGCAGCACCAAATTATATGAGTTGTAACAATTAGAAATGCCTTAGATAACTTGCTAATGTGTAGCAAAATAACGTTAAAACCAAAAATGTAAAGCATGATCAGAATAAAAGAAAAGAGCCAGCCTAAAAAGAAAAATGAATGGAATTTAAGGGAAATGTCTCAATCGATTAGAAAGAAAGGTTTTCATAAAAAAATTCAAATAAAATAGAAAAAGTATTTAACGAGACGTTACATCCATTTTTTTTTGAATGAAATTCAATTGATTTCCAAATATTGAGCTTTATAGGATTTAAAAAATCCTAAAAATTATACTTACCCACAACAACAATATATATGCTGATTTTAAAATTGTGATTCATTTTAAAGATTATATAACCCAAACATATTCCCATTAAATGCGGAATAATAAATAAGCAAATATTGTCCAAAATTAGATTAAAATTCACCAATTCATACAGCAGAGTTGTTCTGCAATAGAAAAAGTATAAAATAAAAAATAAATAATAATTAGGCAAAGTTTAACTCACGTATAACCATATTCGTAAACGGGCCCCAAGGCCCACAATGTAGCCGCTGCTATTGAAATACAAAATATTGTGGTGCCAATAACGATGGAATAACGCAAATGTATTTGCACCAGCAGCATGAGCAGGCAGGTTGTAACAGAAAATTGTATTTGCAAGGATATGAACCAAGTCCAAGGCATACACTTAAAAAAAAACAATAAATTGAGAAATTATTCTTATCTCTCTCTCTTTCTTAGTTGGTAAACAGCGTTGCCATAGGGAAGATATTTTTATATATATTTTATCAATTAGTTGGGTCTGCAACCAGTGTTGCTATAATGACGTTAAACTTGTCAAAATCAGTAATTGCATTAATAGTATTGTATATAAAATTAAGGTCTTACTATATCGTATATGTAATTTTTTCTATAATAACTTAAGGCCGTGATACACTATCATACAAAGTCGTGCGATCTACGAAAATATACAACCCTGGTGTGATGAATTGTTATTGTCTTTTGAAAATTTTCATAAACTCCATCATACCAGCGTTGTACTTTTCCGTAGATCACACGACTTTGTATGATAGTGTATCTATCACGGCCTTTAACAATAGTCCTTGGCAACGCCAGATGACTTTAAATCGATCGCCTGTATATTATATGCAGAGTTTGATTTTGTGGATGTGAGAGAGCAGAGAAGAATGGGATGTATGTACTACACGCTTCCATGTACTTGGAAATTATCGTTTGTTTTCTCATGCGCAGATATGAACATGCATGTTTTATTGAAGTTTTAAGTTTTTTTTTAAACTTTAAAACTTTTTTACTAAAAGTTTAGTGAACAAATTTTTGTTATGGAAATGTCAAGAAAAAAAGAAAAATAATACTAAAAAATGGAATTTCGATATGCTGACACGAATGAATGATCCAGAGCGAATTAAAGAAAATTTTAGAAATAAAAATTTCTTTGTGTGAACCGTAATACTAATCTTGCATTATGTCAAATTTACCAATCTTAGTAATTAATAAAGCGGCAACGCTGGCTTCAACTTACCCTGTCTGTGGTGGGAAAATATGTATCCATATAGAAAATATTGCTGAACATATTTTGTGGACAATTCTTAAAGTCTCTTGATGGTATTTCCAAAGCAACATTGTGATGTAGATATTTGTCCAAAAGTTGTGCTGCATACAAAGCAAACGTATACGAGGGCATCATGCTGTAATATATGAAAATAATTTTATATTTGTGCCCATCAATCATGAAAGTGTTACAAGTCATACAGTTATTGTTTCAAGATACTTAGTGGATTTGATTTGAAGAAATCTAAACATATTTGTTTATATAATGCAACATTTTAATTTAGAATTGCACTAGTCTCGATTAATATAAATTTTGCACGCTTGGCAACGCTGTTTGTGATTAATAAGCTGAATATGCTGAAATAAAATTTAGTTTTAAAGAAAAACTGATATTTTATATAAAAAACTGCACGATTGCTCAACAGTTAAAAAATATAAATTTTGCACGCTTGGCAACGCTGTTCATAGTTGAGATTGGGCTGATTTAAATAATGCTCAAATCAGGGAAGGAAAATGACTTCTTGGATTTTGTACCAACTATGAAAATAATATGTAATTCTTAGACCATGACGGTACCAATTTTTAATATTTATTAATAATAAAAACTGAAACTTAAAAAAATTAGTATAAAAATACAGAAGTTTACAATAAAAACAGAAACTTAACACAAAAAAACATTAAATATTACATTCATAAAGATACATTCGTAGATTCGACTATTATATTAGGGATTAAAATAAAACACACACAAAAAAACTAAAGAGAACATAGGCAAAATTAATGTTACTATATAGTGAAACATTGACATTTTTAAATTGTACCAAGTAACTCGCGGTAGTACCACGGTACCAGTAAGGTCAAAAATGTACCATAAAAAGTACAATTGTACCATGATTTCCATCCGTGGCTCAAATCCAAACAAGCTATTCTCATGCACGCTGCAAACACACGCTGCTTTTAAAGCATATGCGTACAAAGGGGTTAAGTTGCAATGATAAAAAATGTATAGCATAACTTAAGGCTGCCAAATGTTTCTATGTGTTTTGTTTCTAGTCAAAGTTTGAGTTTGTATATACTATAAATAAACAGAAATGTTGATAAACATTTTTAAATGAAATTTTGTTTTATTTAGTCAGTGTTGCCACTATCAAAGTAAGCAAAATTATTTTAATGTCAATATATATTTTGTTCTCCATTTTCATTAAAATAAAATAAAATGAAATATAAAATAAAATAAAACAAATTAAAATATAATAAAAAAAATTCAAATAAAAAAATTAAAATAAAATAAAATAACATAAAATAAAATAACGTAATATAAAATAAAATAAAATAAAATAAAATAAAATAACTACCCCCATATTCATAAAAAAATAAAACGAATTTGAAATTCATTTTGGGAAAATTTTGTATGGAAAATTTGAAATAAAATAAAATATTTTAAACTTAGATTTTAACAATTCCCATAAAAAACCTCAATAAAAAAATTTAAACTTAGATTTTAACAATTCCCATAAAAAAACACTAAAATAAAATAAATAAATTTAAAAAAAATAAAATAAAATAAATGAAACAAATATTCAAAAAAAAAAAAAAAATAGCAAAAAATATTTAATCGTTTTCGACTTAAAATCTATTAAAAAACGTAAAAAGTTATGATACACACATTTGTTTTGATTTTATTCGTGATTTCGCTTTAAATATTAATCGTTTTCATTTCCCATCTTGTTCTATAACAATGTTAGAAACTAAACAATCCATGAATAAATGTATTAAATACATATTCAATAACACTCTCCATTTGAAATAAAAAATAACAAATCTTACCTAAATAGTTTTTGCAATATAAGTTTTAGCACATGTTTCAATTGTGCGAATACATTGAGTTTGTCCTTGGGCAATGTTTTGAAAAAGTCATACGCTAAAGTGGCGCCACTAAAGGAGGGAAATTACTTTTTAGAAATCTTCCACTAAAGTTGAATTTGAATTGATTACATACTTAATTAGAAAATAAACATCCATTATGTAGGCCGAACGTTTAAGCAAGGCATCTCTTTGTTTCACTTTATTATTTGCCAAGCCGAAATCCATATTATTAGCCATAAAACCGTATTCAGCCACTAAATGCAGCCATATGAAAAAGAAAGAAAATATAAACATCAAGCCGCTTAGCGGTGTTGAGGAGGTCTGCAATAAATTGTAAATCACATTGGGCAAAGACACCGTTTCCAAGAGCTCTTCGAAACAATACGATTGTTGACGCGATACAATTTTTGGCAAATCTTCTGCAATAGAAAATCAAAACATAGTCGTGTTACAAGAGTTTGTAATTTAAATTCCCCAATAATTTTTACCTAATTCATTTGTTTGAAAACGATTCATGGTGAATTGCTTCATATCTACACTTTCCAGAGTACTTTTCCAATCAGCTATATTTATTAATGTATTAAGTTTTAAAGTGTTGCCTCCTTTATGCTGCTGGTTCTGTTCTTTGGCCAAAGTGGAACGATTAAGTTCTTTAACATAATATTTTGCTATAAACACTGTCATGTGTATTAGTAACGAACCGCACAGAATTGTTCTAGAACAAAATTTTTTCGATAGTGAAATAGTAAAAGTGATTTCTTTATTTTTTTTTAATTACTTACATCATAATATAGAAATTAAAATCCTCATAAATTTTATAATTGTCCGTGACAATTCTGTGCCTAAGATATGTCACATTTCTTACAAATATCGTAGTTTGAAATAGATAAACTTCTAATATACTCTCCAAGTCCGTGTTGGTGCATGATTTCGGAAAACAAATCATTTGCTGGATCTTTTCGAACTAAAGAAATAAAATTATTACAAATACATATATGTGCATAAATGAATAATAAAATAATTAAAATTATGATAACTAGGTCATCGAAAATTATCGATGTTTTTCATTCTACAAGAAAATTGAACGGCGCACAGTGGTGCAGAATAAAAATATTTTGGAAATAAATCATTTCTAAACGAAATAAGTTTTCGCGAGGACACAGTAGAGGCGTATTTCCGCTTATGCTGTCGAAATTTCTCAGGAGCGCAGCTATGAACATTCAAAGTAGTGTACTACTGCCATCTAAAAATTTTTACCGCTCGCCATTTTTTTGATTCTATTCGTTCAATTCCGAAAATTATTTTATCCTTTTTATGATCTAACTAAAACATATTAAGTTGTACACTTATTTCTTACAGTTAGTGAGTTATACTCATATAAAATTTTGGGCTAGTATTTTGCATATATCGAAAATTTTTTAAAAATTTTTATCTCTTAGTCAAAAAAAAAAAAAAAAAATTCAAAACTTAAAAAAAAATATTTTTTTCGATAGTAGTATTTTTTTTAGAAATGTCTGATTTATATCGAAAATATTTTGAATCTGTCCCATTGTACAGTGATATTATAATGACTTTGAATTTGTCGCCGCCATTTTGGATATCGGCGCTTGAGTTGAATTTGAGTTGAGTTGATTTGAAGCTAACAGTAATTAAAAACGGAAGATTTTACAGTAAAAATTAAAACAGTTTGATAAATTATTGTTATAGTTGCAGAAGAATACCTATTTTTCAGAGGGGTTACGCAGAAGCAATCTTCCCAGTAATCTTAAAGAACAATGTGATGAAATTGGTAAATTATTAAATTCTCTTTGCCCACCTGATGAGATTATAATGGCAAAATATAGGGAAATAATAAGCGTAGGTAGAGCAATATAAAAATAAAATTTGTTAATAGGTTTTGGCTGGACTTGAGGCTTAAAGTTAAGAAGAAAATGGCAGCCAACAAAGCTGTATTTCGTGCAACGTGTAGTAGAGATATTGAAGGAGTCTACTTTTAGCCCATTAAAGGAGGCTGTGGAAAATATGCTGCATTAATTAATAAGCTGAAACTGTTAATCAGTTTGCTGTCCGGTAGGCTGAATGGAAATTTTGTGACATCGCAATTTTGCGTACTAGTGGTAACGTTAGCGCGACTTTGATTCACCCACTAAGGGTTCCGTATGGCGCTTGTTTATTTTTTGTGATTTTTTGGTTTTTGGCGTTTTTTGGGCTATTTTTTCGGTTTTTGGCGATTTTTTTTTATTTTTGGTAATATATTTGCATTACAGGAATTTATTTTTATTTTTAGTGATATTTTTCATTTAAGCTCTTTTTTCATCTTGGTGATTTTTCGTTTCGGCCTTTTTTTTACTTAGCGATTTTTTAGTTAATCAGTTTTTGTTGTTTTTTTTTGTTTTTGGAGATTTTTTTCTATTGACGTTTATTTTAGTTTTGGAGGTTTTTCCGTTTTGGTGATTTTTTCGGTTTTGGCAATTTTTTGTTTGTTTTTTACAATACATATTTTTAGTTGGAGCAATTTTCGTAGTTTTGGCGTTTTTTTTCGGTTGGTGGTGATTTTTTTTATTTCTTT
Organism: Tachina grossa; assembly: GCA_949987645.1. NCBI lineage: Eukaryota > Metazoa > Arthropoda > Insecta > Diptera > Tachinidae > Tachina > Tachina grossa. The sequence continues at coordinate 21,202,190 of OX465277.1, read as the reverse complement.
TTTTTCTGACCATTTTATTTTTGGCGATTTTTTGCATTTCAGGAATTTATTTTATTTTTGGTGATATTTTTCATTTAAGCTCTTTATTCATCTTGGCAATTTTTCGTTTTGGAATTTTTTTAATTTAGCGATTTTTTAGTTTTAGCTTTTTTTAAAAATTTATTTCCTTTTTTTTTGAGATTTTTTCTTTTTTGATTTTTTTTTAAGATTTTTTTTTTGTATTGACGCTTATTTTAGTTTTGGCATTTTTTCATTTTGGCGTTTTTTTATTTGTTTTTTTTTGGCGATTTTTTGTTTTTTTTTAAATTTATATTTTTTGAGCGATTTTTTCGGTTTGTGGTGTTTTTTTAGTTGTTTAGTGACTTTTTGAATTTTGGTAATTTTTTGCATTTTAGTGATTTATTTTAATTCTGGTGATATTTTTTATTCTATTTTTTCGATGTGTTTTTGCGTTTTTTTTTTGTGTCGGCGATTTTTTTGGTATTGCCGATTTTTTTGGTTTTTTTTACCATTTATATTTTTAGCTTGAGCGATTTTTTTTTAGTTTTTGTGCTTTTTTCTTCTTGGAGATTTTTTTTAGTTTTTTTTTACTTCTTTGCTTTGAGATATGTTTACATTTAAGCGATTTATTTTGTTTTTGTGATATTTTTCATTTAAGCGTTTTCAATCTTGGCGATTTTTCGTTTGGGCATTTTTTTTTTAATTTAGGATTTTTTTAGAATTTCAAGAATTTGCCTCTTACGGGTTGTCAAAATTACATAGTCAAAATTACATTAATTGATAAAAATACCCTTTAATTTTGATATTTTAAATAACAGTGTTAATTGGTGTAGCCTGCATAAAAATACATTAAATTTCAATTTCAAATTTAAACTAGGATTTTAATATTTTTCGTTGCTCGCTTTACAAAACCCTGTAAATATTAACCGTCATATATTTTTGTTGTGTAGCGGCCAAAGTTTTACATATTCTATGAAGAGTTCAGTTTCCTAGCTCTTATGGTTCTAGAGAAAACAGTCTGTGACAGACAGACGGACAGACGGGCGGACACCATAGCGAAAACAATCACCCTTATTCCAGTTGTCGACATCGAGGTAACTTTAACACAACACCAAAAAATTGGGGCCTTTTTACTCGCTTTTGAGAACAATTTTGTTCTACTGACAATCTATATCCGCTCCCTAAAGTCTAAAAAATAGCATAAACCTGCCAATAGGAGTCATTTATTTTCGACAACGGTTACACAAGCCTCAATTTTTTGGTATTGTGTTACAGTAACGGAAGTGTCGACAACTTGAATAAGGGTGAATATGTTTCCTTTTCACCTTTGGTAGATTTGTTGTTAATGCTTTCAGTAAAATACGGAAAGTAGATTATTTTTTGCTTTAAATGTAAATTGTCGAGCGAAAGAATTATTTCAACATCATGAGGCAGGCCAGAAATCGTGTATAGGCGTGGCAGTACCCGCTTTCCGATGCTCTCCATACTTTAATTCAGGCTATAAAATATATGATTATCAAATTTCATTAAAGTCACTTCACTCCATTTTTCGTGACATGTATTCTATATTATCACTTTTACATATTTTAATATTCGTGGGATGTGGCCATTAACCTTAGGAATGGAGAATATTTCCGATTCTCCTGATAAAAAACGATAATAATAACTTACACGAAAATAATTATCATGTGCAATTTCCATAAGAAAATGAGCCGATATTAAATGCACATCAAATGGTAAAACATACAATTGAGTCTCGCCCTGAAAATGATTTATTTTGTTGTCACTTTCATTATCCCGAAATTGTTTTGACAGCGCACGACAAACATTGGGATTGTGTAGGCGCACTGATGTGCCCGAAAATGCAGCACCGGCATAATGACTTGTGGCATCGTACACTAGACGAAAAACGAACAATGATGAATGAATTAAATTCAGGCTTTTATTTTTAAAATAAAATAAACACATACATTTAACCGCCCAATACTCGCCACTTCTCAACCCTCCCACATACACGTACATATCGCGAAAACATTTTTCAGTTATATTCCATTCCTTGTCACTGAATTCGAAGAAACGTATCAGAGCGTAGGAACTAAACGTTTCGAAGGCGTAATTAACGCTGGTGATAATGGCGGCATTACCGCTTACAAAATACTTTTGGCCAAACAATAGAAAAACACTTGCGCACAAATGTAAGTTTAACAATTTACATTTATTCATTATGAAAGTTAATTGTAGACTGGATTTAATAAATCATATTTTTTTAAGAAGAAAACATAAGAGATGATACATTTTTGTTTTGAAAGCTGCTGGTATTATTGGCAAACAAAAAAATAGATAAATGAAACAGAAAAATTCAAAAATGAATAAATAAAACGAATGATTAAACTAGAAAATTAAAACCAAACAAATGTACACATGTAAATAAATACGAGTAGCATGCAAAAGATTAATAGTGTTCACAGTCTGTTATTTAATAAATTGATTTGACGAGTTGGAGCTATCATCACAGTTTTATAATAGTTGAGTTGTACGAGCATAACCGTAAATTAATATCATATGATAAGATTACAAAATCTTAAACGAAACATTTTTAGAAGTGTTTATATGTGATTTGGGGCATGGCGGGTGCCGCAGCTGATTCGTGTGAAGAAAATTCTGGATGTTTGATAATTTGCTACCACTTTAAAACGTTATGGGCGATATGTATAGATTTTCATTTAGAACACCAATCAAAAATATCCCTGCTTGATAAATTAGTCGTTCATATGGAAAATTTTTTGGGCATGAAATTGATGTAATGCTCGAAACAACAGTTTCGCGGTTAATCACAATATTCAAAATAAATTTGTACAATTTACAAGTATTGTTCTGGTGTTAATTGGTCTGTTAGATTTATAATAAAATAACAACCAGAATTACGCTCTAATGGTAATGGGTCTTATTACGCCTATCGTATTACGACTTCGGCTACGACGATTTTGTAGTAGACTAAAGAACATCGCAACATTTTTTCTTTAATCTAGTACAAAATCGTGGTAGTCGTAGTCGAAATACGACACTCGTATTAAGGCCCAATATTATCATATACATACATTAACCATATGGAGTTGCCAGATCTGATCATTTTATGACTTGTTAATCTCTGCAAGAAAATGTAAGCTTATTAAATCATTTGTCATACATTTAAATTAAATTAGCAGGTACATGATGGACATGAGTTCGATGAGAAATGAAATCATAAGCTCATTATTAGTTGTCGTATTCCAACTATGTTTCATTTTCAATTGGCTATAAAAAAAACTCAACTCGTTTCTTTACTTTTTATTGCTATAAGTAGAATTTTAAGCCAATAATGCTGAAGCCGGCTGCAGGTAGTCAAGATCAATGTAAATTTGCCCATCGATTTTCGAAAGAAAATTCTGGGTTCAAACTGCAGGCAAACCTCTTCAAACAAAAAAAAAAATTATGCTGATAATCGGTCTACAAATCAAAAAGTTATGTGTGTGAGGGGAAGAAAATTTCCTCTTAGATTTTCGAAAAAAAAAGTGTAGGACTAAACTGCAAACAAAGCCTTTAAATTAAAAAAATTTTTGCAAATCGGTTCACGAATGACAGTTATGCATAAGGGGAGAAAACTGGAAACAAATTATGGTATTCAACTGTAGACAAACCCTTTCAATACAAAAAAAGAATTTTGCAAATCGGTTCACAAATGAACAAGTTATGCATGAGTCCAACCTAAATTAGAGCGTCAAGCGTTGCGTTAGCAGCAGAGTACGTATTTTCTAGCGGGAGAAAATCTCCCCCCTCCGATTTCCAAAAAAAAATAATTATAGGGCCAAACCCACGATGTCGACAAGGTTCGACTTGTCGCATACTTACATTTAAAACAAAAACAAATTTTAATATTTTGTTCTTGTTTCAAATGTAAGTGTGCGACAAGTCGAACGTTGTCGATATCATGGGTCAGGCCTGCAATGACCAACTGCAGACAAACCCTTTCAAACAAAAAAAAAAAAAATTTGCAAATCGGTTCACAAATGACACAGTTATGCATAAAGGGAGCGAATTTCTCCCCTACCAATATCCGAAAAAATTGTGGTACCCAACTGCGGACAAACCCTTCCAAACAAAAAAAGAATTTTGCAAATTGCTTTATAACAGACAGATTTATGCATAAGGGGAGCGAATTTCCCCCCTAAGATTTCCGAAAATATAATGGCACCCAACTGCAGTCAAACCCTTTCAAACAAAAAAAGAATTTTGCAAATTGCCTTACAAATGATAGAGTTATGCATAAGGGGAGAAAATCCCCCACCGATTTCGAAAAAAAATTATGGTACCCAAGTGAGTGCGAACCAAAAAAAAAAAATTGCAAATCGGTTCACGAATTCCCTCCCCCCACAACCCCCCTAAAATTTCCCAAAAAAAATTATGGTACCCAACTGCGGACAAACCCTTTCAAACAAAAAAGACAATTCTTTCTTAGAATAACTAAAAAAAAATTGTATCAGGTGCACCCTTATTCCCATTCCCATACTGCAAGTTTTCTGCCTGAGTACGCACATTTTTTCCACAGCACTCATTATTGTAGTTTTCTAGATATAGCATCAATAATAACTACTTTGTACTTCCCTTCCATAGTTTTGAAAATAAATTAGACTAATAAGACTAACCTTTAACATCAGTTTTTTTGTCGTTGTAAGTCCAGTCAAAATCGGTCCAGCCATTTCTAAGATTGGTAACAACAATCATTATATAGATTTTAATAAGCAAATCAGTCAACAAAAGTTTGCAAAACAATTGAATTTCGGTTTTTCGCCGCAGCCATAAACAGCTGTTTGTTGGTTAAACATATTTGTTGTTGCACTTTTAAAATGAAAACATAAACAGCTGTTTATGGTAGCACTAATAAGAAAAGCCAATATATTTATGGTTGTGGCAATGTTCACGGCTTTGGCATTATGGTATGGCATGTCTCAATGAACCTCAATGAACCCCACTGCAAAGAACAAAATAAAACGGAAGCAAACGTTTTCTGTTCATCTATTTTCGTTCTCTGCCTGATATTAATGTCATCTCCAGTTGGTGCACAGATACATGTATAATGAAATAAATGTTATTGGAGTAACTCTTCTGCCGCCAGTTATTTTCCTCAATTCATTGTGAACGCCTTTTATCTTACTTGCGTTTTTTCTTTTCCTTTTTTTTTTTTCTTTTAAACTTCACATTTTGTCTTTGACCTATTGAAAAGAAAAGTAGTGAAAATCGAATTGCAATCCAAATTCAATTATAATTTTATGCGTATGTGTGCGTACAGGGGCGTGATGAATGATAGCAAAAATATTTCTTTTACATACATTTCTATGGAAAAAAAGCTTGTGATTAAAATTCAAGTTATATTAAAGAAGAAAATTAGTGATAAATACATAATTAATAAGAAACTTAGAATGGACTGCACATTCAGTTAAGTTGTAGGAATTTTTGATATCTGGCGACATTTTTCCTTCTGGAGATTTTTTCGGTTTTTGAAGATTTTTCGTTTTGGCGCTTATACAGGGTGGGCCAAAAGAAACCAAGGGGTGTAAAAGTTTAATAACTTTTTTGTTTATTAATTTTTTTTTTTTTTCTTTCAGATTATATAGACAACACTTGGAGAATTTATAATGGAGAGGTTCACAACTGAACAGAGAACCAGAACAATGGAATTTTATTATTTAAACCAGAGATCAATTATTTTAACGCAAAGAGCATATCGTCGACATTTTAGCGTCAGAATTTCGCCCTCTGAAGCGATGATTCGTTGCTTAGTTAATCGTCATCACCAACATGGCAGCGTAAGAGATTTGCCTCGAACCGGTAGACCACGTTTAAGTCCCACTGCGGAAAATATTGAACGAGTACAGCAAAGTGTTAACGAAGCACCAGAAACATCTTTCAGAAGGCGTTCTGCTCAGCTAGAAATGTCTCGTACGTCACTACGGCGCATTTTAAAAAAAATTTACAGTTATACCCATATAAGGTGCAATTGGTCCAAGAATTAAAACCCGCAGATCATCGGCAACGTCTAAATTTTGCAGTTAAATTTCAAGAGTTGGCCAGAAATGAAATCAACTTTATTGAAAAATTGATTATGAGTGATGAAGCTCATTTTCATTTGAATGGCTTTGTTAATAAGCAGAACTGTAGGTTCTGGGGTTCTCAAAATCCAAGAACCATTCATCAACGCCAATTGCACCCCATCAGGTGTACAATATGGTGTGGGATCACATCTGAAAATGCCATTGGGCCCTACTTCTTCGAAAATAAAGATGGAAGTGCTGTAACCGTAAATGGAGAGCGATATCGGTTTATGATAGAAAATTTTTTACGTCCTGCTCTTGAAAACAGACCTGGTATGTGGTTTCAGCAGGACGGAGCCACTGCCCATACTGCCCGAGACACAATGGCACTTTTAAGTCAAATTTTTGGAGAGCGAATAATTTCTCGAAATTCGGAAATTATTTGGCCAGCGCGATCGCCAGATTTGACAGCACCCGACTATTTTCTTTGGGGTTTTTTGAAGGAGCGAGTGTATGTGAACAAGCCAGAGACAATCCTTGAACTCAAGGCAAACATTGTTGCAGAAATTCGAACGCTACAGCCACAAGTTTTGAAAGATGTTATGGAAAATGCTCTAATGAGCCCATCAGTGCGAAGCTGAAAACGGTGGTCATTTAAGAGACATCATTTTTCATACTTAGTGTAAAAAAATTTCCATTTTGTATATTATATAATCTGAAAGAAAAAATAAAAAAAAGTTAATAAACAAAAAAGTTATTAAACTTTTACACCCCTTGGTTTCTTTTGGCCCACCCTGTACTTAGTTTTGGAGTTTTCTTTCTTTCAGTTTTTGGTGTTTTTTAGTTCGGTGTTTATTTTGTTTTGGCGATTTAGCTTAATTTTAGCGTTTTTTTTTTAATTCTGGCACCTGCGTTTTGGCCATTTTTGTTTTGTTTTTTCTTACATTTGGCACTTTTCTTGTTTCTGCGATTTTTACAGTTTTTGGGGTTTTTTATTTTGGAGTTTTTTTTCGTTTTTGGCGATTCAGTTTACTTTTACCAATTTTTTCGAAGTTCTGGTACCATTTTCCGTTTTGACGATTTTTTTTTTTTTTTTAATTTTGGTATTTTTTAGTTTCAGAGTTTTTGAAAATTTCAAGAGCTCTTTTTCACCTTTGGTGTACGGAACCCTAAAAAGTAAAAGCACAAAAAAAACAGATAAACATGTCTATTCAGCAAACAGCTGTTTATGTTTACGGCGAAAAAATTAAATTCAATTGGTTTCTATGGTTAGCCATAATCGGCTATGGCGTTATAGCAAATTATGGCGAAATACAGTGTTGCCCATAAGGTTGTTTCTAACGGGTGTTTTTTTTAGATGTATAGAACTTCGAATTGAAATAAAACACAAGAAAATCGTTTTAATGTCCATCAATTTGGCTTTATTGGAAGGATAATTTTATGCCATTAATGTTTAAATATGATTTCGGGCATGTGGCCGCCGCGGCTGGCTCGAATAAAGCCAATTCTACAGGTCCAATTTTCAACCACTTTTTCGAGCATATGGGGCCGTATGTTGGCAATAACGCCACGAATGTTGGCTTCCAAGTCCCCTAACGTTTCTGGTTTGTTGGCGTAGACGAGCGACTTCACATATCCCCAAAGAAAATAATCCAATGGTGTCAAATCACACGATCTTGGTGGCCAATTGACAGGTCCATTCCGCGAAATTATGCGCTCATCGAATGTTTCCTTCAATAAATCGATTGTGACGTGCGCTGTGTGGCATGTAGCGCCGTCTTGTTGGAACCACAACTCATCCACATTCATGCCATCCAATTCGGGAACAAAATAGTCGGTTATCATTGCTCTATACCGGTCTTCATTAACGGTAACTGACTCTCCAGCATTATTTCGGAAGAAGTATGGCCCAACGACTCCACCAGCCCATAGAGCACACCAAACAGTCAGTTTTGGTGGATGTAATGGCGTCTCAAGGGTCTCATGTGGATTCTCTTCACTCCAAATGCGGCAATTTTGCTTGTTGACGTAGCCATTCAACCAAAAATGAGCCTCATCACTGAACAAAATTTTGCGATGAAAATCAGCATCGAGATCAATCTCATTTTCGGCCCATACACCAAAATCACGACGCATTGCATGGTCTCGCGGCTTTAATTCTTGCACAAGCTGGATCTTGTAAGGTCGCAAGCCAAGATCTTTGCGCAAAATCTTCCATAAAGTTGATGGACAAAGCTCCAATTGCTGTGCACGGTGGCGAATCGATTCATTCGGGTCCTCTTCAACACTTTGCTCTACAGCGGCAATTGTTTCTTCGGTGCGCACTGTTCGACATCTCTGCGGATGCGTATTATCACATAGAGTAAACGTAGTGCGAAAACGATCCATGGTTAACCGAATTAATTGCTCTGATGGACGATTATGTCGACCATAAAATGGACGGAGCTTGCGGTAAACTTCGTGAACTGAACCATTATTTTCGAAATAAATTTGCACGATTTGCAAGCGTTGTTCTTTTGTCAACCTGTTCATGATGAAATGGCAAACCAAACTAAATATTAATCAGTTGACAGCTGACAAAATGGCCGCCAGTTAAAAAAGTGATGCCAACTTAAAGTTCTATACCTCAATAAAAAACACCCATTATATTTTTTATATAACAGCCCTAAGTAGACAAAGATATACCATAACTCCAAAGACGTTACAAATGTAGCTTATTTCCGTTTTTGTAATAAATTTTTTCTTTAAAAAATTAAAGAATGTCGCATTATCCCTCACCACGATAACGCCCAGTGTATACTTTTAAAAAAATTTAAAAATTTTAAATTGTTCGTTTTTTTAACACTGAATTATTTATTTAATGAAAATTAAATTAATTATTAAACAAATACACATTATATAAGAACGATTTTTAATAAATATTTGTTTTCGTTTTTGTTTTTGTTTCCTTAATTTGATTTCTTTATATATATTATTTTTAATAATGCAAGTAGTTTATTTGTGAATAATATTCTAAATTCCTTTATAAAAGATGAATAGATTGTTTTCTTCTCTATAATTTTTTTGTTTCTCAAAACTTGTTATTACATTTAAATGTAAAAGCACTCGTATGTATGTATATAATTTATAATAAATTTTTGCTATTAATACTTAAATAAGATCTATGTATAACAAAAGTAAAGAATAATGCGGGTATTCATAAAGTATTCTTTAAGCTGGGATTTAATATTAAAACAATATTAACTTAAACAATTGTTTATGAATACCCTTGTAAATTTTTAACTTTGGCTTAATCAAAGACAGAATAAAATAGGAAATATACCAGCACTCGAACTGTCAAAGGCTGTGTATAAAAAACTGTTTTTAAATAATTTATTATAAGGCGTTTGACAGTAGAGGTCAAGTTAATGGAATTCGCTTATGTCCTTATTATTTTTACTCTGTCTTAATTTTGTGGTTTTCGAAGTATCTATGCCAAAAACAAATGAATTGTTGGGAACTCAAAACTTAACATGAATTTTTTTTAATTTTCATATGCTTTTTTTTAGCTATAAAACATTAATTGTTAATAATGATCAATTTGAGTATATAATGTTTTTATTTACTTTTCATATTTTTTTTAGTCTTCAATTAAGAGCCTTGAATTGTTTTTTTTTTTTTTGTAATATCATTGTTTGTTAGTTAATTATTTTAACATTTTAATTTTTTATTGTCATTTTATTTAGTTAACATTATTAATAATAATCAATAATTTTCTGCCTTATTTTCATTTAAATAAATTTTCAAATTAATTATACACTTATGGCGCACACTAACAAATCGTTTGATAAAGTTGTAACTTGCTTAAAATTCTTTTAATTGGATAAAAAATCTAGTGTAGTCTGACTTATATAAATGACTGTCATGCTGCTTTTTACTGTTAAATTCTTTAACAGTTTAACAAATGTGTTGTGATACTTATAACTGACATTTGTTTCTTAAAATTTATGAAGTAAAACACCAATTTTAATTTCCATTTTAATTATAATATCAAGATTTACACTATGCGATTTTGCTTAAGGGACAATTTTTCTTCTTCACCACACACTGGATCACGAAATCAAAAAGCATTACAATTCAAGCTATTATTCATTTTGTTTTTAATGCTTTACCTTGCATTCTAAATTGTAGTTTAAGTCGAACTGAAGCAAGATTTAATGGAAAGATTTCAAATCGCTTAGTAGATAACTTCTACATATATCCTTTTATCCATTATACAAAGCTGCAATTATGTTTTTGCAACATTAATTGCATTAATGTTTTTTTTTACTTTTATCTTGTTCTTTAAGTAAAACATTAACTATGAAAAAATATTAAAAAATTTAAAAAATTTCATTATTTATATTCAACCCTTTCGCGAATAACAATCTTCCGTTATCAGTTCACAGTGAAAGAATAAAAAAAACAATGTTAAAAATTTCATAATTCACATTCACATCTTTCGCTAATATTCCCCTTAGAAGGGGAATAAAAAAATGTTAACGTCAATCGCTCAGTTCGCTGTGAATATACAATTGGGAAATAAGAACAAATTATTCACGATTGCAATTTTGGGAAACTCGAACAATTTTCGAGGAAAAAAAATATCTCTGAACCAAAAAATAAAAAAATTAAAAAAAAACAATCTAAAAAATTTCATAATTCATATTCACACCTCTCTCGAATAACAAGCGATTTTTTTGTTTCCATAAAAGTTTTACTCCCCTCCAATGGGAAAAATGCTATTGTGAAACACCCGTGAAAATATTTTGCCGCTATCAGTTCATAGTGAATGTAAAAATAGCAAATAGGGACAAATTATATTAGCCCAATTCACAATCTTATGCAAATAATCTTGAATCGTAACATGTGCAAAATGGTATAGTATATTGATACTCACCACATAATAGTTCTTAGTGGTGAACTACTACTATACCATTTTGCACATACTACGATGCAAGACCATTTGCACAAGATTCTGAATTGGGCTATTGTATTGCTAGTGTAGAGTAAAAAATATGCTTTACCACTTTGCAAACACTACGATGCAAAACCATTTGCACAAGATTGAGAATTGGGCTAATGTATTTTTTGTGTCGCACATATGAACTAGTGTATTGGCACCAGCAGTTTGCAACGAATAATAATCTGCCATATCGTGGTTGACGTATTTCAAATACGACTACGACTGTTTGGTAATAGATTAAAGAAAAACTGTTGAAGTCTTCTTTAATATATTATCAAACACTCGTAGTCGTATTTGATATACGCCAACCACGATAAGGCAGAATGAAATGCAATTTAAATAATATTAAAATTATTGAAATCGGTTGAGAGCTAGTTAAGTTACAAGTTTTTTTGAAAAGACTATTTTAATGCAAAATAGTACCTTCAAAATAGTAAATTTTGAAAAAAAATATTTGCTACACCGCGAAAATAAATTTTTATAAAAAAAAATCTTTTCTTCTAACTGTCTAATACTTGTTTTAGTAACAAGTATTAAACAGATTTTTTGCTTTTTCACCAAAGAAGTGTGGTGAAAATGCTTAAATGGCATTCGGCATTCACATTACAATTGGCAATGCTGGCAAACAAAACAGTTAAAAATAGATAAAAGAGAGAGAAAATGTTGGCTGTCGCACACTGGGCAGGGGGTCTACTCTGTAATTCGAAACGAAAGAAAATGCTTTCGAATTTGTATGATTATAACATGTAAATTCGAAAGCATTTTGTTTCGTTTCGAATTACAGAGTAGACCCCCAGGATTGAAGAAAATCTGGGCAATAAATCTGTATTTGCTAAATACAAAGAATACATGAACAGGAATTTATAGAAATTTATTTGAAAAGTATTAAAAACGAATATGAAGCTATGATGGAGAAAATAAATTTATTTTGCTGTTGCATTACTAGTGTAAAGTCTAGATTTTGTTAATACAAGTTTGAAACATTTAGAAAACTAATTTTTTTACAAAAGCATATAAGAACTAATTTTGTGCGGGAAATTTTTGAGCTTGAATTGGTTTAATTGAAATTTTTGTCGAAAAAAAATTGAACTGTGCTGCCAGCTATTTGAATTTTTTTTAGTCAAAATTGAACTGAGCTGCCTGCCATATATTTTATGTATGCTTACATAGAAATTACCAACAACATTTGTCGAATTACGACTCCTACAATAGGTTGTGAATTGAGCAATTGTTTTGAGGCAATTTTCATTATTTTTTTTTTAAGTTATGAAACTTATTAAAAAATTAAAAAAAGAAAACAGCAAATTTGCACAAGAAAACGTACATACAGTACAAAGTTTTGATTTTCCGCACAAATTGTTCGAAATGAGTGAAAAGTCTTAGAAAAATAAAAAAAATGTTTCCTCATTCAAAATTTTTTTTTCCGAAACAATACGGGTATTCAGATTATTAACAGATTTATTTCCAACATTCATAACATCGGCTGCAGTGAGAAGAGCCTGCAAATTTTAGGTAAAACAAAATAAATGAATAAATGATCTACATATTTTGTTTATGAATGTTTTTCACAAAATTTATTAAATTTTTTATCGTAAAACGTACATAATTTGTAAATAAAATTAAGAAATTAAAGCATAATAATTAATTTTAATACTAAATAAATATAATTTAAATCAAACACACAAATTTGAAATAAGATTTAAGGGCCAATCCCACGATGTCGACAACGTCGCACACTTACACTTACATGTCGCACACTTACATTCAAAACAAAAACAAATTTTAATATTTTTTGTTGTTTTTTCAAATGTAAATGTGCGACAAGTCGAACGTTTTCGACATCGTGGGATTAGCCCTAAATACAGAGTATGTAATAATATAAATTAAAATACGAAAATCAATAAATAAAATATAATAAAAAAAACTATTAAATGAGTTATATGTTCTATATATGTTGTTGATAATTTCTTATAGAAAATAACATATGCTTGGCAACATGTTTATAAATAAGTTATTAACGACATTTATACAACTTACAACTCATACAATAAGCTGTGAATAGGACACATTTTTTTAAAAGAAAACTTAAATTGCCTATTATACATTTTTTTAATTAATTTTTTTTTTAATTAAAAAAATTGTAATAAAACTTAAATTATTTTAAAAATCAATTTTAAAATAACAAGATTTTTACAAACATACCACAAGGATACAGAATAATTAAAAAAACCCTGAAACAATTATTTTGGAAATTAAATTATAAAGAAAGAGAAACTATTAAATATAAGATCGCAGTTTTAAATAAGGAGATTCATCATAAGTATGTGTTTGATTTGTAAATTGTAAAATTATACCTCTTTTAACTCTTTTATTGAAAGAGAAAAAAATAATTTATTATTTTCCTTTATTAAACAAAAATAAGCCAGGCGAATTTATATCATTTGAACAGCAGCTGATGATCAGCTGTTAATTTCTCTTGTGTCAAATCCAAGCAAAACGTTCGGAAATTTTCTGACAACAGGAAATTTTACACTAACAAATATGCAAGGCGAATATGCAGAGTTGCAAATCGAGGCCACCTGATATCAATTCGCCTTGAAAATAAACTTAAAAAGAAAATTTAAATAGATTAATTAAAGATAGTGAGAGAGAGAGGAACCCTAATAAAACAAGTACAGTTTTTCGCTTGTATTTAAATTAACAATATTATCAAAATATTGTTTACATTTGAAAATTTCCTACTATTTTTTGTATGCATCCTTTAAGGAAGCAGGATGTGTGTAAACTTATTTGATAGGAAGTTGAACATACACATTTACAGGACATGAGTTTTTTTTCAAGTTTTAAACAAATGCACTTACAAGTAAGTTTAATTTTAAATTAAAAAGAGAGAACGAGATTCTCAATTTCAATAGAAATAGTTTGCAAAGTTTTTCTTCTTTTAGGCCATTTTGTCAATGTCGACCAAATTCGACTGGTTGCACACTTACATTTGAAACAATAAGAACGACAAGCCGAACGTTGTCGACAAACCGGCTCTAGTCCTTTGTGGCAAACGAATTTTTATTTAATTAGTTGTAGTGAAAAGGCATGTTTTTTTTGTGTAAATAAATTTTTTCAAAATTCAACTAAAGTTCTTTAACAACAGATGTGCCTGCCTGCCTTTAAATTTTTTTTTTATAATTTTTGCCTAATATAATGGACGTTTTTCTTTTAATTTTTGTATATAATTTGTGTGATCATTTAATTGTTAATTAAATACATTTTAATATCTTTAGGTTTTTTTTGAAATTTGCAAAAAAGTTGACAAAATGTTTTTTTCTTTGTTTGTTAATGTAGCGCCTGCAAATGTATTCTATAAGTTTTTGTTTTACTTTTCTTATACCATATCTCAGTTGTGTATGTGTGTAAATGTATGTATGTGTGTGAGTGTGTGTGTGTGTCCATAATGATATGGGGAGTAATTTAAATGGGTACATAATTTCCCTTGGGCTTGTAGAACAGTTGGCCACGCAACAGTCGTCGTCGTATTTCGGCTAATAAAAGACGTTTCTCTTTTGCGATTTTCTTAAGGACACCCTTGTTTTCTTGTGCTCTGCGTGAGAGATATGGCAACACTTCTTGAACTGGACCGTATGGTATGTACTTGTAGGCCGAGTAACCAGCTTGACCTGTAAATAAATTTATCGAAATTGGAAAAACTTACGAATTAATTTCGTTTATGAAATATTTTATGAGACTGTACAATAAAATCAAATTTTTATCAAAATAACAAAGTTACAAAGACTGACGAAAAATATATACGGGTATCGGCCTTTAATTCTAAACTTACTCCCCCTTTCTCTGTAGCTAACTGCCGACATCACGTCAATACAATAACAAAAAATTGGCACTTATCCACTATCTCTCTCTCTCGAGAACAATTTTATGCTTTTGACAGTCTATTCCCATTCCTCAAGGTCTAGGAAATAACATGAGCCAATAGTAAGCTGTTTTTAATAACTGGTAGACAAGCGCCAATTTTTTGGTATTGTCTTGATGTGAAATTGACAAATAGTGCCATAACCGCCAAAAAAAAAAAGCTTAAGCGACAAAATTTTCCAACTTAATTTTTCATCACTTAAACTTTCCTACAACAACCAATACAAAAGGATACAAATGCACATCAGAAAAATGCGTGATGTTGTTATATAATGACGGTTGGATACCGGGCTAGAACCCAGGACATTCAATTTCGTAGTCAACGTGCTTACTATTTCAGCCAACGCCACCCTTGAAATCGCCCATACGCGTGTATTTTTTATACTCTTCTGCCAGAATTAGTAGTTAGAAGCTTATAATATATTCTTCGTTTTTTTTTTTTTTTGCTTTATGTTGTACAGTGTAACATAGAAACTAAATATGGGAGTCTACTCAGTAATTCGAAACGCATGAAAATGCTTTCATATTTCCATGTTATTAACACACAAATCCGAAAGCAATATCTTTTATTTTCGACTTACAGAGTAAACCTCCCTGTACTACACTCAAAAACCACACTTACCTAATGGGAAAGTAATATAATCACACATGCCCAGCAGTTGACCAAAGCAAATGACTTTGTCTTCGGGCGAAATGCCGATCTCCTTCATTTTCTCAATGGCATAACGAACAGTGTCCTCATTGTGCGAAGCCACCATAATGCCAATCTTTTTGGCATCATCGCCGCTGTCTTTGATTATCTAAAAAAGAATGACCATAAGATTATTTATAAATAATCTGCAATGACTAAAGCAAATCAACAGCTTACCTTGATTCTTCTCAAACATTCTGTTAAAGTCTTGTGATACATATCGGTAGTAGCCTCATAAGTAGGATTCACGGGATCTGGATAGCCCAGGGCGCTAGCTCTGGCACGTTCTTGTTCCATATAAGCTCCACGCACCAGCTTAGCACCGAAATAGAAATTCTGGCGTTTAGCTTGTTCTAAATCGGTGTTAACCTAAGAAAACAAATGACAATTCATATTTCATAAAATTTTTCAGAAAACTATAAATAAGACCAACCTCCCGATAGGCCTCGCGCAAATAACATTGGTATGTATTAAATACAATTGCCTTTTCCTTATTGTATTTACGCATCATTTCCAGTGTTATACGTGAAATAGCAGGTTGGAAATAAGTCTGTTCAGCATCAATCATAATGCGCACATCCAAATCTTCGGCAGTCTGTAATAAATAAAATGTATAACTTTATAAAGTCAGAATGTCATGGTCAGCAATACCAACCTTAACAATAGTATTTAAGCGACGTATCATATTTCTGAACATTTCTTCTTCTTTGGGGGGAATTTGTGAGATCAAACGACGCATTTGTCCGGTTTTAGGATCGGGTACTCTAAAGGTATCACTCAACTGAGAATCCTCATCGACAATGCCCGACCAAGGGAACAAATGCAAAATACTAAAATAAAACTTAATATTGATTTCTTTTGTTTTCTAATATCATTTGTATTAGTGTGCTTACCCTTCTTTATCGGAGGTAACATTCTTGAGAAATTCTTGAACATTTTTGTTGTCAGAGCCCAAACTGGCATAATATTTTTCCAAATCCTTAATAGTCTTGTGATGAGTTAAAACATTGCCCTGACCGCCCACCAAATCTTCCATATATTTACGTGTGCGCATAATGACTTCAGAGAGTTGTAGCTATTTGAAATTAAAAGAGGAACAACAAGCAAAACAATGGATAACAAAAGATATCAATTTTTAATCAAAGAAAATATGAAACTTTTTTATAAACGCAAAATGTAGTTTAATAAGCCTTGTAGTACTTTAAAAGAAATGTAAAAACTTATTTGACGATTTAAAGTTTTTTATGGCTCCTTTATTGCAACATGGACTTAAAAAAAATTCATTTTTCGAGTTAATGCAGAAAAAATCATTAATACCTATTGTGAATATATTTTCCCTGGAAATATTTACCTTTTACCTAAGGTTGTAATTGTGAATTATTTTGCGTGTATGAACAAAAATATGGCATCGCCGTGGCTTTTCCCCTAAAAATTCACCCTTATCGGGAATAAAAGTTCACGTTAAATGTGTTCCCTTTCCCTACAATTGTGATCGCCAATGTTTGCATTGTTGTTGTGTCAGTATACTATTCACTAATTTTGTTCACCATTTTTTGTTCAAGGGAAATATTTCACGTGAACAAAATTTTCGACCTTTTATTCGCGTTAAGGGTGATTATGTGGGTTTTCACAAACATTTGGTTTGGGAATCGGACCAACAGCTTTTTTTAGTTCAAAAGAGTTGTTGGACACAAGTCCAGCCAATGTAAATTAAATTGGTTTGAAACAACTTTTGATTCAAATGCGTACGAACTAGTTAAAACACAACGCACAGAAAAAAATATTCCTGCAATAAACAACTTTCTTTAATTTAAAGTAAAACATTAATTCAACTTTGAATTAATGTAGTTTCTATTTATTTCTTGAATTAGATTGAATCAATCACTTTTTTTTTTTTTTTTTTGTTCCAATGAACAATAAATTGGCATCACCAATGGGAATAAAGTAATCATCTTATGCCAGTCGAATGCTATTATGCTCTTGTGCTGCTTATGCTATTGTGAATTATTAAATTTAATCAGGTTTATTATGAACATCAACCATCAACTGGTTGAAAAGTGAAAAAATTTGTCAACTGTGGTTGAAATAGGTATTACCAAAACCAGTTGATAAAGTTGTGAATAAAGTTGTGAATATGCATTTGAAAGAAAAAATATAACAGCTATCAAATGACAAAAATAAAAATTAGTAGGCAAATTTTATTTTCAAAATAAGTTCGATGGAATATTTTTCTCCTAATATTTTGTAGCTATTTACAATAGTGATTTTGTAGTTGATGGTTGATAAATTATGGTTGATACCTCTTTTTCAACCGCAAACATTTCGTAATACCGATTTATCAACTTTGTTGTAAAAATTTCTCTTATCAACCACACGTTGCTGTTCCTAATAAGCCTGAATTGTTTAACTTAATAATTCAACTACATTGTTCAATGTTGTTTATTTTTTTACTGTCAGGAAAATTGGGCAATATTTTCTTTGAAAATAATATGTTACAACAACATACTCGTATGCAATAATATTTTATAATGGATGGGCCGATTTACATTGTGCTTCTTTTGTCTTTATTGTCAAACAAAACGTTTGTGCAAAAACGTACATAATTTTTGGGGATAAAAGCCCACGGGAATAAAAATCGGCGATGCCACATTTTTTTCTCGAGCATACGAGTTCTTTCAGCTAAAAATAATTCACTATTATAACCTAATGTAAAAGGGTAATATTTCTAGAGAAAAATATTCACGATAGCGGCGATTAAAATTAAAAAGCCTGCTAATAAACACATGAAGGACCATCTTCGTAGTTTTAAGCAATATGTATTCTTACAGAAAATTTAATTGTGCAAAACATACCAAAAGTTGTGGACGACCCAATGCGGTTAATTTAATGGCTGTTATACCAGTGCCAAAGGTTGCGCCTAAAAGTAGAGCAAAAAATAAGAAGAAGATATTAATAAAAACAAGCAATACCTTAAAATACAAATATCATGAGTAAATACATGTGCATATACTTACATATCTACAACCATATCGTTAGTTAAAATGCAAAAAAGCATAAAATAATTCAAAATCGAGTTTTTGATTGATTATTGAGAATGTCATTAAACTACATATCTTGACAAAATTTTAAATTTCAGCGATCAAAGAATTACGCTTTTATTAACAAAAAAACAAAAGAATTTAACTACAAGTTTGTTTGGTTTTTTTTTACTTCTGTAAAATTATATATTTGTTAGTTGCGAATTTTTTCATTTTAGCTAACGATATGTATGTGTATGCCCTTGATAGATTAATATATGTATGTCTGTATATATAAACTACGAGTACAATTGTCAAGTTTAATCAAATTTAGGCAATTAAAGCAAATGCTCAACAATACTTAGAAATATGGAGAGAAAAAAAGTGCCCACCTTCAAGCTGTCATAACAAGCAAACCGGCATCCATGGTACAATTATACTAGGTACATGCACGACTACAACAAAATTACAACACCAAAAAACACATTCATTTTGTTGGTATAAACAAACGAATAATTGTCAGAAACAGATGCCTTTTGTTTTTAAAAATAACAATTACAGGGTAACTAAAGTACAATTGCAGACGCGGCATTCCTGCATGATTATAGTTATTCAGTATTGCCAATCTTTGTGTAGTTAGACAGTGTGTAATTTCTACTCACATGTGTAGGTCATATAATTAAATGCTTGTATAATCTGTGTTTAATTCTACTTTGGGTTCTATTTTTATTTATTTTTGTTTTAATTTTAACCTACACAAAAGATGTGTAGTGTAATTTTATTCGATGTGTAATTGGAGACACAGCGATGTGTAAATTCATTGGCAACACTGTAATCATTTTATTGACACACATACACTAACATTTTCGCAGCTTGTAAACAAAGCTTGGCAACTATTTGCATTGTATACATTAACAGGCTGGGCTTGTGCATGTACCTGTTATAATTGTATCATGCCGGCATCTACTTCGATGTGATTTTTTCACTTTATTATTATTAAACACTCATATGAAACTTTTGAAATGAGTAGACTAGTTCAGTGCCGGACTTGTATTACCAGACCAGCAACTTTGTTTTGATACCATAGTAAAAACAAAAAAAGGCAAATGGACTTCATATTTCCTTAAATATTAATTTTTAACAGAAATTACATTAAATAAATAATGATTCTATTGATTAGTTCTGTCGATAAGCATAACAAAAAAATCAACATTTCAATGTAAAAAAATTGTAAATTCCTCTTTTCCAAATCTGACCCAGTGTGCGCCAAAGATAAAAAATGTTCTTTTTAAATTGGTTAACAAATAACGGAGTTATGGAGTAGAAAACATAAAAAAATACAATAGAATTGAAGACCTCTTCCTTTTTTTGAAGACTGTTGTACAGAAAACTGATCGACGCGGTTACTTTTTTTTTAATTTTTTGAGGCGGGTCAAGAGGAACCCCATAGTTGTGTATGGCATTGGCCAAACCTGTCAAAAATTGAATTATTTTATTACATATTTTTCTTGTGTATTTTCAAATATACACATACAGTGCGAGCTCGATTTGCACAACCGAAAGGAAATCGAGCTTGTTGCTTTCACTGAAAAGTTGCAATAATCGACCACTAAAAACTTAAAAATTTTAAATAAAATAATTTATTTTTAATAGTTAGACAAAAAAATCGTACATGTGATTAAAAAAAACGTTATAAAATAATACCATATGTGACCTTCTCCGAGAAAAGGGACCTACATAGTGTGTGAAAATAAAGTTTTGAGAAAAACACGGTTTCATATCAATGTCGATTTGCCGAAGTTCGTTTTGTACGTTTTTGGCGTAAATAAATTTTTATGAGAAATCTAACTGATATTCTACACCCTTTTAGGTACCAGAATCCACTCTTAAGTCCAAACCCGTTTTTTGACACAATAGGTCCATTTTCTCGGAGAAGGTCACAAATACTATATGAATTGAAACTTAAAACCAGTCTTCATATTTTATATTTGCGTATATTTTTGAGTTCTACTCTAATTATGTTGAATTAAAAATAATTGATAGAGAAAAGCGATTTAAATTTACTGATAGAGAAAAGGTTGCGCTATTCGAGACTCTTTTTTTGAAAAAATTTTGCACTTATAAACACTGTAATGTAAAAAAATTACCTGTTGCGCTAATCGGGGTGTTGCAATAATCATTGGTTATGCAAATCGAGCTCATACTGTAGTTACATACATACATACATACATTAATTGTTTGTAGATATTTTTTCTTGTTGCGCATTTTCTTTAAAATGAAAAAAAAATACATTGCGCAGCATAAATTGCTTATTGTTACGTTTTCCCCCACATTTAATAAATAAGAAATACACACAAATCATGTAATTTACTAAAAGAACGTCATAACTCATAAGTTTTCATTTTACACACAAATGAATGGAAAAGGAAAATTTTAGTTTTCTTTCAAGAGTTGAGTATTCAAGATTTTTGTATGAAATTTTCAACGATATGAATAAAAATATAAGGACACTTCTGCATCATTAACTCAAAAATTCCATTTTTTGAGTTATGACGTTATTTTGGTAAATGAGGGATATGTATGTGTTTCCTAAGGAGCATTAAACAACCCCATTTTTCAGGGTGAATTTAAGCAAACTCTTTTTGATTATCACTGAAAAATTACTAGGGCGCATTAAACATATTCACGACAGCAAACTACCGACTACAAACTATGACAAATAGAATACACGACTACACAATCACTTTTGTCGCTGTAGCCATTTTAGGCTTGTTCATTTTCACTTTTAGTTATTTTATATGTAAATATGTATTTTTATTTTATTTTGTTGGAATCTGGTGGAAATCATTCTGTAAATCCATATGAAAATTTGTATGGTTTCGAAATGCTAATTATAAACATCCCCTATTGACCCGAGTAAACTAAATTAAAAAAAGTAAGAGTTGTAACTTTTTTTTATATTCCCACACGATTTTATATAAAATTGCGCTAGACATAGTCTACACGAAACGTAAGAATGAATAATTACGAAATGAACCCTTAAAGGGATCTCAGATTTTGCACAATTTCTGGTGTTCAAATTGAATTTCGAAGTTTTTTGTATTGCGAGACTTGTAGTAGAATTTATTTATGGCGAATATTTTTGTGGAATATTTTATCACACTATATCGTGGTTTAAGAGTACTAATTCGGTCCCTTTTTTACAAAAGGAACAAAAAAGAGCCGTACGGACAAGAGTTAACAGAAGAAAACTGTTATTACGTAAAATCTGCGATCCTAGTGCAAGTGTGGATAAGTACGATATCAATTCTTAAGGGAATTGTGACTTTCTAAGTTGAGTTTCGACATAAAGCGCATACCGAGACTTCTAATAGAATTCCATGGCGACCATTTTTTTAGAACATTTAATCCATTATCATGGTTCTTAAAGTTAAATTTTTGTTTTGGTTTTTTGAATGGGACAAAAAAGACCCATACGGACCAAAGCTAAAGTGCTAAAATGTTCCACAAAAATGTTCTTCACAAAATTTCACATTAAAGTACTCAATACATTATATGCCTAAAATGCAGGGATTTTAGAATTTCTTAAAAAATGGAGGACTCCAAATTGTGTTTAAAAAAGTTCCATATGGAGAAGAGTTAGAGGTTTAAAATGTTCTACAAAAATTTACCTGGTAGAGATGCTATTTAAAATTGCTAAACATATACATATAAATAAAATCAAACAAAAAATATCCTGTAATTAAAATGTAATTGTGAATAAGTACTAAATTAATCCAGTTTAAGTTTAAGCAGTTTAAGTTTTAAATTATGTATTTATGGTGTTTAATTTGAATTTCGGAACTGTGGTGTGTTCAGAAACTTGCGAATAGTTTTGTGCAGCGTTACCGTTGTGCCTTGCCACTTTTTATGCCCCTTACTTTTAAATCCTCTTTTAGTATCATTTGCATTATTTTGTGCCCCTTTTTGTCAATTTTCGTTTTTATTTTGACAATAAATGTATGTATGCAGATTCGTACAGATTCTATTCATTAAACAAGATTTTATTTCCATGTGCCAAGCTTAATATAAAAACTTCAGTGCTGCCAGAAAAATGTTGACTTTTGTCCCCAAAAATCCCCATTTCAACAGAAAAATCCTAACTTTTGTCCCCAAAAATATATCATTCATAAAAAAACGATTATTAAGTCCTATGCGCAGGGATGCGAAATAAGATTTTCACAAAGTTACAAGAAAAATTTTACTTTTTTCATTAAATTGCAAATTTTTAAAAAGTTGAAATTTTTTCATATTTTCTGGGAATCACACATACATAGTTTTTTTATGCGAAACACAATAACTAAGATAAAATCGTGCGTACAACAGTTGCACAATCAAAACTTTCAACAGTCATTTTTCTTTTTCAAAAGAATAATACGAAAAGGCCCTAACTCATGTTTCTCATAGTTTACAGGAGGACGAAAAAACTAAATAAAAAAGATGCAATATTGATACAAAATTTTTTTAAACGCAATTTTTATTAAAAACACTTCACATTTGCACATAATATTGCGTTTAAAAAAATTTTGTATCAATATTGCATTTTTTTAATTTAGTTTTTTCCTCCTCCGCCTTTTCGTATTAAGTTAACGACATATGTGTTTCGCGGTATTACCATGATGGTAACATCATCTTCATTATAGAGTATGATTAACACACTACTCTACGAGATTTTTAAAAACTGAAATGTTACCAGTACTAATATATTATGTCAACATCCACGATTATTTTCCTGACACATGCAAATTGTTAGAGCTCAAAATGAAAAGTCCCCAAATCCCTCCCCATGAAATTCTGTCCCCAAATTAGAGGCGAAATTCCCATTTTGGGGACAAATCCCCTAATCTGGTGGCACTGAAAAACTTACATCATGGTATGAATCCTTTCATTTGTGTAACATTTTTAAATATACGAGTACAATTGCACACTCATACTTGATAATTCTAACTGTATTTTCGACAGCTATTGTGAAAGCTAAATTTAATTAAAGTACATCTTTTTAAAAGGCTTTTCTGTAAACCGATCGAGTTGAAATCGCACGATTTTAGAAAACTAAAACAGCCAAACACATGGCCAATTCCCAAAAGCAAATAATTTTAAAATAACCAAGTTTTTACCACAAAAAAAATACTTATTTTTGGAGGAAAGTGACTATGGTTGATGATAAGTTGCAACTACGTGTTTAAGTCAATGGACAAATTGGCCAAATTAAACGCAAAAATATACCCAGATTCAGAAATTGCAAGGTCGGTGAGTTACACCTTATTTTTTTCTATATAAAAAATTTTACCAAAGAAAACATAAAGGGTAAACTTAAATTAGCATTGCTAAAAAATTTTCAAATAGACTGAAAGTCTGTCCATGCTGTATGCCTTAAAGAAAGAAAGAATGGATTGCAAGTGAAAAACTTATTAATAAATACAGATGTACAATTTCAAAAGAATTGATATTTAAGGTATTTAATAAATATGCATTATGCATAAAAATAATACCATTAATATATGTATTATCCTCTTCAGAATCGATGTTTAATTTTTTTTATCAAAACTTTAAACGGTTAAGTACATTTTTTGAATTATACTGGTTTTTAAACAAATAAGTGATATGCCCCAAAAGATGCCAAAAAATTTGCTAAAGTATTTTTTTATTTTTTTTTAAATCTTAAGAACTGGGGCAAATTACGGCATTCAATATCGAACGAAATTTTCATTTATTTTCTATTGGACTTTCGATCAATATCAAATGCCACATTTTGACCAGTGTTTCATTATTATTATAGATTTCATAATTTTTTTTTATACTTAGTAGCTATCTATACTGCGTTTATACTCGTCTTATTTGTAAATAAAAACTGTATTTGCAAATACTCATGTAACCGGTATTATAGAAATATATTTTCAGTCTTAAAATAAACAATTGTAAAAATAAAAATTTATTTTTCTGTATACATACATCTCATCTCCAGTAATCAATTAGTAATTGTTCACGTGAGTTATTAAAGGCTTCATTATTCTTTACTTTCTGTTGATGTTCTGTGCTGTGCCGTTCTGTTTCTAAATTTTAATATTTACTTTTTATGTAATAACTTATAACATGGCATGTTTCTGAGCAGAACGGCCACAGTTTTCGATGAATTCGTCCATTTTTATGTTTCAATATAATTTTATGTTTTTCTGACAAAAACCAAATTTTTAAAATTTTAAAAGCACAATCACAAATTTTTATTTTATTTATGTTGTCACTTAGAATTACTTAAATTTTTTGTTGATATTCACAGGTTGAACTGTAACAAAACAGAACGAAACAGAAAAACTGACAACTGTAAGATTTCTAAAAGCAAAAAAGAGTCAGCTGATTCGTAACAGAACAGAAAGTAAAGCCTAATTCTGCCACAAGTTAGAATTTTTACTTGCAGTAGTATATGAATTCTTATAAAATGAATTTTTGTGTACTTTTTATACGTGAGAAATTTTTTTTATTGTTTGTTTTTAATAACAAAAATTAAAAATTTTAAAAACCCCCGACTTTTTTCAGAAAAGATGTTTTATCTTCTAAACGGCTGGACCGATTTTCTTCAAACCCTCTCGATCAAGTCATCTTTCAAACAGAAAAAACTAAATGAAAATCGGCCCAGCCGTTTGGCCTGTACGTGGACACGGACAGACACACAGACACGCAGACACACTACAAACTTATAACATCCCTTTTTTTAGTCGGGGGTTAATAAAAATAGCTTAATAAATATGTTTGTTTCTTCAATTTTCCTTTATTGTAAAGTTGCCCCCTTTTTTTTGCCCCTTGCCCACTTTTTTTTTAAATCCCCTTTTTGTTCCCCTTTTTGAAATTTTTTCAACGGTAACGCTGTCTGTGCTAGCACTTGTTACTGTTGGGCTGCTTGTGTTTTGCACACGCAAAATAGATCAAGACTCGCCATAAAACTACATCTAATGAACAAAAAATGTTCTAAGAGCGCTAAAGTCTTTTTCAAAGCATCGTTCTGCAGTTTTGGCTAGGAAATAAATATTTTTTTTAGATATACATAAATAGAAAGGAGAAGGCCACTGTTAAATTCAGAAATATATAATATCCAATGTTCAATAGTCTACTATTACGAATATTATGCGTGAAATATGTATTACGAATATTTCGCGTGTAATATGTATTACGAATATTTTTTTTTTAGTATATAAGGAAGACTCCGCTGGGGTATCTGTTCAGTCTGAAGGTGTTCGCCGACGAGTCAACATCAATAGTATACCAAATCACTCTGGAGCCAGTCCCGCAACTATACTTAAGCCTGCAGCACACAGCATGTAATAAAGCACATGCGCATGTGGCTCTGACGTCATCACGAAGCTACATTTGCTACATGCCATGTACTAGTAGCATGCGTATATGTGGATGGTCACATGCTTACAGATATGCTGCCGCCTCAGAAAATGTGTTCATTACGGCTACATGTGTCACATGTGCATTTTGGAATAAAAGTTTTACGGCATGTAGCCACTATCAGTAATTTAAAAAAATATGCAACCAACATGCTGAAAATTCCCGTGACGTCATCGTCACATACGCATGTGTCTTTTTACATGCCGTGTACTGTAGGCTCTAAATATTAACCTAAGCTTAACTGGTACTTAAGCCTACAGAACACAGCATATAAAAAGCCACATGCGCATGTGGCTCTGACGAATTTTTGAAGTCATCGTCACATGTGCATGTGGCTTTTTACATGCTGTGTTCTGCAGGCTTAAGTACCAGTTAAGCTTAGGTTAATATTTAGAGCCTACAGTACACGGCATGTAAAAAGCCACATGCGTATGGCGATGGCGCATTTTTTATGTCATCGCCACATGTGCATGTGGCTTTTAACATGAAGTGTAATGTATTTATGTAGGCCTTAGATATTATCCTAAGCTTAACTGGTGCATATTTATACTATGAGTGCCCATGTGGTCGAGTGGGTAATGTGGAAGCGTGTCATGCTGGAGCAGTGATGCCAGAATTCCTTCACTAAAATGGCTAAATTTACACAAAAAAAGTGGCTAATAAGTAACTAAGCGAAATCGGATGCAAAAATCATGAACTTTAGCAAAAACAAGAAGGTATTTCATATATTACTTTTTTAAAGCAAATCGGGCACTTTCTTTTAAGTAAATAAAAACAATAAATTGAGGTAATAAATAAAATAATTTTTCTTCAGGTAATTAAAAAACTGCGCATATAGTGCCAACTTGCAATACGGCTTCTATTCAGTCTTTAAATTTTTGGATTACTAATCTATTCCTTGTGAAATTGTTGTTTATACTTTTTATTCGTTTTCTATTTTTTAAACTTTCATTTAAACCATGGTGTAATTATACAGGTGGCTGCGTAAGGATTTTTTATACAAAAATACGGCAACCATAGCTATATAAAGAACCGAAGAATGTCAAAAGCACAAAAATAATTGTACTAAAACCAAAACAAAATCGAAGTTTTTGACATTCTTCAGCTACAAAGCACATAGAGCAAAAAATTATCAGCTGAAGTAGCGCTACCACCTAGTTAGATACACCTTGATTTAATTTATATTTTATTTTCACTTTGTTTGATAGATATCAAATGTAACATCAGAGCGCCCTCCTTAGTCGGTATTGTGTAGCAGAATCATCAGCGAAGTAAAATAATTAATAAAATGGCTACTAAACACAGCTTCGATAATTTAGTACGCCTCATTGACACCAGAGGCGCTGCAACACTGTCTTATTAAAAAAGCAAAAAAGTAGCTAGAATTTTTTTTCAGGGGGCATATTAATGATTTTCATGAGTAATATTAAAATAAATAATTACATGAACGTTTTAATAATTAAAGGGGGCAATGCACCCCAAAGAATGGCCTTTCTGCGCCTATGGTGTTACTTCCCTCGACTGGGGTGGATGAGGGATGGAAGTAATTCGAAGTCCAATTGATGAATTTTTAACCTTGCATTGTGCTGATAGAAAAGAATATTTTTTTTTACCAAATGCGGTCACATCGCCCTATCGTCATATAAATTCAAATATAGGGTGACTTACAAAAAATTCAAAATCGACTTTTTGATTGATTATAGTGTAAATAAATAAAATCTATCTATCCATATTTTTATACTCAAAAATTTCCAAGTTATTAATGAAATTAAAAAGACTTCTGATGAGTAAATAAACTAAAATTTATACGTTCTAATTCATAAAAAATATTTTAGGTTTATTACATGTCTATTTGACAAATTTCCCATAGAAATATGTCAAATAAGCGCTTAATACACCTGAAATATTTTTTATGAATAAGGCCGATAATGTGTATAGCTTTTTCTGTAAAATAACTTAAATGTGACTTACGACTTTTTTGAATTTATATGACGATATAAAGCGTGTATGCCCTTTTAGAAGCAATTGTTTCTATATTTTTAATTTCATAAAAATAGCTTTTATAGTTTCGAAGAGACAGAATTCGCCCCTTGGCTCTCCCCCTCTTAGTCCTAGTCAGCTGGTTCGTAACATAACAGAAAGTAAAGCCTAATTCTGCCACAAGTTAAAATTTTTACTTGAAAATAAAACGTGAGAATAAACATAGTATATGAGTTCTCATAAAATTAATGTTTGTTTACTTTTTATACATGAGAAATTTGTTTTTATTGTTTGTTTTAATAATAACAAAAATTAAAAATTTTAAAAACCCCCGACTTTTTTCAGAAAAGATGTTATATCTTCTAAATGTCTGGACCGATTTTCTTCAAACATAGCTAAGAACACTCGATCAAGTCATCTTTCAAACAGAAAAAACTAAATGAAAATCGGTCCAGCAGTTTGGCCTGTACGTGGACACGGACAGACACACAGACACGCAGACACACTACAAACTTATAATACTCCTTTTTTTAGTCGGGGGTTAAAAATAGCTTAATAAATATGTTTGTTTCTTTAATTTTCATTTATTTTAAGGTTGCCCCTTTTTTCTTAGAAATTCCCTTTTTGTGCCCCTTTTTGAAAATTTTCAACGGTAATACTGGTTTTGTAGAGCATTTTAACACATTCACCACTATAATGAACAACAGCTGGCATTTTTGTTACCATGAAATTTTTATTCCTCTCAAAGTAGGAAAAATGTTGTTGTGAATCTCCCATCAAAGAAGATTTGTAAAGGTTAAAAATTAATTGAAAATTAAACAAATTTAAGTTTAATAAA
The DNA here is from genome assembly GCA_949987645.1 of Tachina grossa. Lineage (NCBI taxonomy): Eukaryota > Metazoa > Arthropoda > Insecta > Diptera > Tachinidae > Tachina > Tachina grossa. The sequence goes on along the minus strand of OX465277.1, from coordinate 21,173,263 downwards.
TTTTAATTAAAATTAAATTTATTTAATAACATTTTTTGTTTACTCTTTAATGGTAAATGAATGAAATTTCTTTCGAATCGACATAAAAATCGAAAATAATTAATTTTAAAGCAATCAGTAAACCCCATGTTCAGTAAATGTTTGATATTTCTTTTCAGCTAGTACAAGTAAATTAGCACTAGCACGAGCCAAATTAGAGAGGCACTACCTCCTTTAGGTTGAATTGTTTCATCGTATTTTCGAATCGTCGTGGCTTAAGTTTCAATCAGACGTGACATTGCCTTAAAGCTCAGTTAGCCGACTGTAATGTAATGTAACTGTAACATAGAAAACAGCTGATTGATATTTTTATATGAAAAGTAGGTTACGTTACATTACATCTCTATAACCATTTCCATTACTTTTCACATAACAAAATCGATCAGCTGTTTCTTACTGTTGCAGTTACATTACATTACAGTCGGCTAACTGAGCCTTTAACCATAAACATATTTGCTTCACTTATTAGTGCTGCCATAATCATAAGCAGCTGTTTATGTTTTCATTGTTTATTTATTTCAAATGTTCAACAACAAATATGTCTAAAGGCCGTGATACACTACCATACAAAGTCGTGCGATCTACGAAAAATTACAATGCTGGTATGATGGAGTTTATGAAAATTTTCAAAAGACAATAACAATTCATCACACCAGGGTTGTATATTTTCGTAGATCGCACGACTTTGTATGATAGTGTATCACGGCCTTAACCAGCTAACAGCTCTTTATGGTTACGGCAAAAAACCAAAATTCAATTGGCTTCTCTGGTTACAGCAATGACGTTATGGCTTGCCACCTACAATCAAATACAGTGTTGCCTATAAGTTTGTTTCGAACAGCTGTTTTGTAAGGTAATGGTTATACACGTTCAATTGGAACTTTACGTAAGAACGTGAGATTCCATTTTAATACACTTATGATGTATTTCTAGTTCTACATTGCATTTAAAATGTATGTACATATGTACGTACATATAAAATTTAACTCTACTAATATTTACACAGAGAATAATTATTGTGAATAATTATTTGCATAATTCACAACGACTACTACAACAATTTTCTACATGCAAAACAATTCTACAAAATACTCATACAATTACCAAATACAAAACAGACATTTAAAAGTATTAATTTTTTAACATTAGCCGAAGCTTTGCAAAGCCTTAAAGCCTAATTAATACTTTTAAGTTTCTGGCGTCAAACAAACAAAACACAAAACGTTAGAAATAAACGAACATAAAAAACAACATTTAATAAGCACTAACAGAAATTAAAATAGATTAAAATTAAATTGTTATTTAGTCGGTTTCTTGGCTTACCCTCTGCTGTGCGTCGAGGGACATATTTTGCATCATCGGCTTTTATTTTTATTTATATTTTGTTAACGTTCATTTAACAGTGTTACGAATAATGCAGTACGTAGTAGGGTTAGTAGTAAAATTTTAAAATATTAAATTTTAAATAACAAAGAAAAAAATTAAAATAAAACAAATAAACATAAAGGTGATTCGATCCATTTCAGTGGCGTAATTCAATAGTTGAACATTTTTGATGACGTTGACCAAATGAATAGTAATTGCATTTCAGTTCATTTGTTTAGGTGGCGCCCAGAGAAAATGTCGATATTGTAATATAATCGAGCAAACATTGATACATACAAACATACACACGCCCACAACAAGCACCAGCTCAAATATATTAAACGAGATTAAATGGATTTGGATGGATTTTTTTTTTCATTAAATTTCATGTTGATGATTGTGTTAGTACGCACGGATGATGGTGGTTTTTAGATCAGTTGGGAGGGGATGGGCAATTTTGTGATGATAAATGAAACCAATTGCATTTTTTTCAATTGTTAATTATAGAAATATAGAAAATAAAACAATAGAAAAATTAAATTAGTGAAAATGTAAAGAATAATTAAAGTTAATAATGTGATAAATTAGAAATAATTATTTAATAAAAAATTAAGCAATTCACAATAATAAATGTATGGTCGTATACGATAACATTATTCTGCAGTGGAGTTTGGCTATAACGATACCCAGCAAAAAAAAAATCAAAAAAGGTAATCGAGTTTGGAATCAAGCATTTTTGGTGGAAGCTGTTCCTTACTGGATTACCAACTTGATGATTTTAACAAGGCGTCAGACTAAAATAATCTATTCTTGAGAAATAGTTATGTTGTTTATTGTAGGAATTAATTATATTTTCCGTTGTGGGAAATAGTTATTTTTTTTTTTGATTGAACTACTTTTTTTAATTATGCCGTTGTTTGAGTAAATGGAAGGTCTTGGTTAAAAACTCAGTTTGATTAAATATACATATAATAACTTTTAAGAAAAATTTAAATAATTTAAAAAAAACCTATTGTTTTACTACGAAATACACCATTTTGTAAAATATCTTTTATAAACTTAATTGAAGTGGGTTATATTTTATTCGTATCAGTGCCTCTATTATTACTTATAAATACTATATTTAGAAAAATTTCAATTGCTTTCATTGATGAACTTTTATTAAAACCGTAAATGAAAAAAAATTATTTAGAATTACTTATATTTAAATAATTATTTTCCAAAATGTAAGTACTTATTTTTTAGTTCAAAATAAATAAGTAGTCAATTTAGAAATATTTATAATTTATTTAAAATAACTACTTATTTTGGCAATATTTTCACGTCTTCTTTTAAAACCCAAAGAATATGTTCAACTTCTGCTTCCTATTTTTAAAAATTTGCGTAATGTGTTTTGTAAGCGAGTACTTCAATTTGGCAATCTAAAAAGTAAGTCATTATATGGCAAGTAGTTCAGATGGTAATGTCTAATCTTTTGCTGGGGAACTCCACTTAGAAAGAATTATCGCTCATAACGAATAATTTCTCCGGCGGCAACAGTTTTGTTTTAATATTTAATATAAATTCGAACGCTAATTGTGAAGCCCGTTTATATCGAATTTTCACTCATAACGAAAATATAAAATGCTTTATATTAATTTTTTTTGTTTATAGAATGCAATATTTTTATTCACTTTAGAAGACAAGAATTGAAAAAACTGAAATTAAGCCCAAATTATTCCTGACTAAAGTTATTTCTACTTCAATTAAATTTAAATATGCATTATTTTATTTATGTTTTGTTACTTTCTTTGAATTTTTAACAAATATTTACTTAGCACAGAATAAATAAAATTGTTAAATTCCTATCAAGTACGTTATAACCGAACCCCACTGTGTTATTTTATTAAAGTAATTCTTCTTTCTTCTTTTCAGTGTATATTTGATGGCTACAAATATTTCAATTAATGTGGTAAGTTTTTTTTAAATTTTGTTATTATAAATAGAAATATTTTTTTACATACATACATATCGTGCCATAACTGCCAAAAAGCTAAAGCGACATAATTTTCGAACTTATTTTTTTTCGATCATTTGTGGTCGTAGATAATCGATTTTCGTCAAAAAAAGCAGATGCGAAAAATTTTTCGGTTAAGCTTTTTTTTGGCTGTTATGGCTGCATATAACAATTTGATAATTTCCATAAAAACATGTTTCTCAACAAATGTTTATATAAAAGTTAAACACAATTTATATACAACATACAACTCGTACAATACAATAGTTTGTGAATTGTACAAATTAAATTACATGACGGAAATTTTACAAGTATTTTAATATTATTTGCTCAATTCACAACTTACTGTTAGAGTCGTTAGTCATACATGAATTGTTGTTTAATTTCAAATGAAAACATTGCTTATAAACAAATGCTTATATCTAAACCATCAGCAGCTATATAAACACTTGTGTACACGTCTAAAAGATTGAGATAATAGATTTGAAAATTTTCTGCAATAATTTCTAGAGACAGAAAAATATTTTTCCAATTAACACCTTAATAAAAAAATGCAAAAAATCAATTAAAAATTTATTTGAGTTAGTTAAACTTTAGTTTGGAAATTTAATTGATTAAAAGTTTAATTAAAAATTCAATTGAGTCAAATAAGCTTTTGTTTAAAAATTTTATAAATTAAAAATTTTATTATTAAAACTTTTGTTACTAATTATTTTAATATTACTATTAAATTGTTTTAAATTCATTTATTAATTATTTTAATTGACACACTTAAACTTTTAATTAATATGTGCTTTTTTTCTTCATATAAATAAACGTGTTCATTGGAGAAATATTTTTTTCTGTGCGTGTTTGAATAAAATTTTGATTTCTAAGCGAGTTAATTTACTAAGAAGTTGGCATCACTGATTAAGCTTATTTCAAAATTAAAATTTCTGCATTTTCTCATAACCAAAAAATGTATGGAATGCCGATAGTATATATTTTTAAAACTTTGGAAAAGAATTTCATTTAGCAAATTGCAAGCTCGTTTTTTTTAATATGTGGCAACGCTATTACTTAGTATGTGGCAGCGCTGATATGTTAAATTCACGAATATGACAAAAATATAAATATTCACCAAATACAATTCATTAAATTTCAACAATGTTAACAAACCGATTGGCTTTTTTCCAAATTTTCCTTTAATGTTTAAATATCTTTTAAATGCGTAGTGTCTCTTGTGTCTTCATTTAAATAGTCAGTCACTGTATAGATGTAAATCATTAATTGTACAATATGTATGTAAAAATAAAATATGTAAATATTTTTGTTTTTTGTTTGAATTTGAATAGTGAAAACCTAAAATTTTCATCAGCCGATATAGAAAATCGTGTGACAAAAAGCATCTGCTTAAAGGTTGTTTCATTTTCACTCATGATTTCTTTTTCTTTTATTTTTCTTCATTATACAATTTATTTGTTCAATATATTATAGCATGAGTTTCGTAAGCACATTTTCGTTAGACAAATTTTGTATTTCAAAAAAAAAAAAAAAAAAAAAAAAAAAAAAAACGAGGTATTGTTAAGAAAAATTTCGAAAACATTCAAAGATGCATATTCATCACGTACACAATGCCACTAGAGTCTACGCACGATAGCAAAAACTTAACAAATTTACTTTGGAAATCAGTCATCAATGCATGCAACTTAAAGACGATGTCTTATCGCATAATTGTGTTCAGCGTTAATGCTCATTTTTGGTTTAACAGGTTTGTTTATAAATAAAATTGCCGCATATATAGTGAAACCAGTCCACAGACTCCATTACGTCCTTTCACGCACTGGTGGCATCATTGAACCTAATTTTTTTTTTTGGCAAATTTACACTTCCAGAATGCACTTCGTCAAAAACAGATGCGCTGGCAATATGCTCGAAATATTTGCAAATTTAACGCCATATAGTGATGTTTCGTATAAATTTTTTTTTTTTTTTTTTTTGCTTAACATTTCATTTTTTGTGTTAGTTTTTACAATTTAAAGTTCCACCGTCCGTAAACTTTTGTGGCATAGTGTTTATGTAGTTTATAAGTATGTACAGCTGTCTGTCATTATGTACATGCATATGTACATATATATGTGCATGTACATATACATATGTATGTAAAATATCTTTTGTTTTTAATTTTTATTGGCAATGTTTCCACACGTTTTTCACTTTTCTTTTTAAATCCTAATGCACACATTTCACAAAATATCAGCTTTTCATACCCTTCAGCACAGCTGGTAAATTTGCCATTCGGTTTGTAAAGAAATTGAATTATCACTAAAAAGGATGTCGATATTTCATACAAATAAAAATAAAAACAAAGCAAAAATCAAAGAGAAAAAATAAACTTCTAGTTTTATTGCTTTTCAAACTACTTCAAGGATTTTAAGAATATTTCAACAAAAAAAATGTTTACCTGAAACAGCTTCCAAACACTTGATGAATGTTTCCATGTTGCGTTCACAAGTGGCTTCATTTAAGTAGAAGTAAGTTCTGGCGCTGTTCACTTTATAACGACGATCGGCAAATGATTTATCCACATGATACTGAGGCATAGCATCATCTTCCTTAATATCACCAGCACTTGAAACGGAAGATCTTCCAGGAGAATAGATAAAAAAATTTTAATGAAATTAAACCAAAAAAAAAATCAAATATGTACTTAAAGGCCGTAATACACTATCCTACACAATTGTGCCATTTTAGAGAGAATACAACCCTGGTATGATGGAGTCTAAAGGTGCAATTAGACGTGACATTGCCATAATGCCATAGCCATAACAAAACCAATATTCAATTGGTTTCTGTGGTAATGGCTACGGCGTTATGGCAGTTTACCTATAATCAAATACAGTGTTGCCCATTAGTTTGTTTCGAATAGCTGTTTTCTATGGCTATGGTTATGCCACGTCTGAATGCACCTTAAGAAAACTGTCAAAAGACTATAACAATTCATCAGATCAGTGTTGTATTTTTTCATAGGTCGTGCGATTGTGTAAGGATGAGGAGTCATGGCCTTTAAACCCTTCTTACATAATTAAAAGAATGTTTCATTTATTTTATTACAAATTATTTTTCTTTATTTTACTTACTCAACTTCACGTTTCTCGGCTTCCTCTTGCGAGAGATCCTCCTCCACCGAATAATCCAAAATTGGCTTTACACCAAACGAACGTAATCTGTAAAATAGTTTTTATTAAAATTATAATAATTTTCCATGAATTAAAAAGAAAGATAATATTGCATTTGTTAATGAATTATGCTGCATGCAAATGTAGACAATGAAATTTAATATGGTTTCAGTATTACGTGTTAGCCGGTGTTATTACACTCAAAGAAAAAAATTAATTTCATAATTGTTAAATTATTATCGATATTCGATTTTTTTTTCTCAGCTGCCGATATTTATTCCTTGGGAGATTTTGTATATTTTATTTTTATTTTTTCTGCTTTAACAGATTTTCCGTTATGCCGCTTTTAGGGGTTTGGCGATTTTCACTTGCTTGGCGATTTTTCTACTTTGACAAATTTTCCTTTATAACGATATTTTTTTGTTTGTTTTATTTACCTCAGCGACTTTTATGTGCTTTGGCAATTTTTGTTTGATTTCGTTCAATTTTTTTTTGGCGATTTTTGTATCCGCATTTTTTATTTCGTTTTCGAAATTTTCCGGTACTTGCGATACTCCTTGTTTCACAATTTCTTACGCTTTGGCAAATTTTCTACCTTGGCAATTTTTTCCACTCTGGCCATTGCAAAAAACAATGATAAACAAATATTTCTAATTTCAATGTCATTTCAATTTTATTATTGGTTTTCAATATTTCAACGTTTTATTAATTTAATAAAATGGGGTTTCAATAGTAGTGAGTGTGGCCGAGGAGAAAAGAATACAAGGTCACAATTTTTTAGGCGTAAAATCGCTTTGTTTTATTCAAAAATAATTTATTTGAGTGTAATAAACGAACATGCACGCGCAAATGGAAAAAAACTACATAATTTGTTTATTAGAGTTAGTAAAATTGATGATTCATACATATTTAAAGATAGTAAAGTATTTTTATTATCATTAATGCTATTTGATAGTTATATTGAACTTAAATAATATTTGGGGTCTTGAAAGAGACAACGTGTCAGTCATATCGTAATTGGATAGTGAAAAGTGAGAAGAATAAAAGAAGTTTGAGATTATGTATGTAATTTTGTAATTTGTGGGCAGGAAAAACCACCCGGACTGACGAATTCAATTTACTTTCAATTTGCTTAATTTGGAAGATTTGAAAAGAAACTAAACCAATTAATATTGTTATTTTTTTGTATAAGGGAAATAAGTTTTTGGTTTAAATTTATTATTTAAAATAGTGTCATATTTTTATTGGAAAGTTTCTCATATGAAATAATTAATTAATTAATAGTTAATTAATTTAAATGAATTAATAGTTGATTCATTTAAATTAACTTATTAATTTTTAATGAAAATAATTAATATTAATTTAATATTTAATTTAATTAATTATAAATTATTTATTAATTAATTAATTATTCATGAGATTAATTATAAATTAAATTTAAATAACTATTCATGAGATTAATTATAAATTAAATTTAAATAATTAATAATTAATTAAATTTAAATAATTAATAATTAATTAAATTTAAATAATTAGTAGTTAATTAAATTAATTAATTTAATTAATTATTAAATAATTTAATTTCTTATCAATTAATTTAATTAATTGTTAATTAATTATTAATTAATATAATTAATTATTAAATAATTTAATTAATTATTAAATAATTTAATTAATTATTAATTAATTAAATTAATTATTAGTTAATTAATTATTAATTAATTTAATTAATTATTAGTTAATTAAATTAATTAGTTTAGTTAATTATTAATTTATTATTAGTTTAATTAATAAATAATAATTATTAATTTAATTAATTCATAATTAATTTAGTTACAAATTAAAATAATTTGTAATTATTTAATTAATTATTAATTAATTTAATTAATTTAATTAATTAATAATTATTTAATTAATTTAAGTTAATTTAATTAATAAATAATCATTTATTAATTAATTTAATAATTTAGTTACATAATCGTTTAATTACAACTGTGGTTACAACCACTGTCGCCAATGGGTCCTTATGCATTAAACGCATTGGCAACGGCAGGCTACACGAATACACGACTTATCGCGCTTAGAAAAGCTATCGCGTTGCAATGCCCAACTTTGCCTGCATATTAGCATGACTCTGCTATGTTACAAATTCGGGAAAAGAAAAGTGATAGTTGAATATATCATCAATGTTGCCAGGTTTTGTTTTCAACTATTTTAAAAAGTTCAGTAAAAACTGCAAAAATTGCAACCTGGCAACAGGTTGCTTCATAACATTCGTAGCCTTTGTGGCCGGAAGCCTCAATTGTAATTCGACTGTTACGTTTATATAAATCGCGAGTGATCTTAAAATTATGCAAATCCATACATTAATACAGAAAGGCCTTTAATCAAAAATAGTTTCTCAATCGGGCTTAAGTTCAGTAATTTCAATTCTTATTGAATGAAATATTTTTATTAATTAATGTGACTTTATTCAATCGAAATAAACAAAAAAGTCGATTTCATAATATAATAAGTTAGGCCCTTTCTTTATTAAGTTAACGAAATGTATATTTCCAAGAAAATATGACACTTCGAATTTCTGATTTGTTTGTTTCTAATTTGTTACACCATGCCCATGCTAGAGCGCTCAGTTTTTATGCAGAGAATTTTTTTTTGTAAAACAGAAATGTAAATGTATGTGTTCATGGACAATGACGTACACAAATGCCAATGTGTTTTTGTAAATACAATTATTTTTGATTACAAATAAAACATTTGATTATATCATTTTAATGTTTAAATAGAAAATAAAAGAAAAAAACCTCTCCAGTTTGGGTACAATCGCATGACGATTCTCGCCAGCCACAAAGTGTCCATAAAAAGTTGATTTCATTAAAAGTTCAAAAAGTGTGCCACCCAAAACGGCTCGGGCGAATTTCATCAACTAAAAAAGCGTTTCGTTGAACGGCACCAAAATTAAAAGTTGTAACAAAATTCAAAGCGAAAGTACACATTGCGATATCGTTCGCACAATTTATTGGTTTGTGTAATTATTCGTATGCATTGCATTTCAAGGAGCAAGTGTATTTTGCAGGAAACATTTTTTTTATAAATATTTGCATTTAAGCGCATTTAAAATTTAATTTTTTATGCAATATATAACAAGCAGATTTTATCCAAATATTTGTATAGAAATTATAAAAAAAAAATATGTAAGAAAAGAAAAAAAAGAAAAAAGCATTAGTTAATTAAATAGTTTTTATAAAATTACCTTTCCAGTGTTGGTATAATTTTTATTTGATCTTCGCCAGCAACAAAATGTCCATAAAATGTTGCCTTCATAAATGCTGTAAACAATTTATCGCCCAGTAAAGTATTTGCCACTTTCATTAGCTAAAAATTCGTTAATTTATTTGATCAATTAAAACAAACAGAAATTTTGAAATTTCAATTATTTTTTCTAGCAATAAAGTTGCAAAGTAACTCACTCATTCAAATAAAGGAAGCCAATAAAATTTATTTAAGAATCAGCCATTCATAACGCTAAAATAAATTGCTTATTTTCTTTGTAATAAAATATATAAACAAAATAAACAGAAACTTTGAACTGATTTCAATTATATAAAAAAAATCACACAATATCAGTAAAAAAAAGATTATAAGATTTCCAGGGAACATACTTTAAAAAAGCAACTAAGATCTTATATGGCAACTTTACGCTTAATGTCGAAACAGTGCTGCCAGAAATTGCGGAGGGGAAAATTAATACGAGATTTTAGGCTTCAATGCTTCATAGTTGATAATTGCCAAAATATTAATATTGTGCCATATTGACATGAAATAATTCAATATTACTAGACTTTCGTTAATGTTTTTTTATTAAGAAATTTGACTCCAACGTTGAAATCATCCCACAAATATCTAAGAGATTTTGATGACCTCAAAAAAATCTTATTTTTCTTTTTTTGTGGAAGAGATAAAAAATATTGGGAAACGTTAGACAAAGTGTATAAAGCTACAGAGAGAGACTACACAGTAAAATAATATCGTGGAACTAACACGTTTAATTGAAAAAAAAAACAAAAACCAATCAAACAGTCAATTAGAGTCATTAAATTAAATTTTTTAACAAAAATTTTAATTGATTTTAGATTTATTTAATTAAACGTGTTTATTGCCGGAAAAATTGTTTTCTATGTACGTTGAAAAATATAAAAAAATCTTACCAAAAATTGTATTCAAAAAGTGTCAGACTTATTGAATTGCCCTCGTATTACATAAAAATTAGGACGCTTAAAAGGAACTCCTTTATAATAGTCTTTGCTTTTCCGAAAATATTCTCTGAATCTTGAGCATCTATAAATAGATATGTATTAGAAAATATTTAATTGTAATTAGGCCTATTATGACGCACAAGAATAGCACTATTGTGAAATTCACTTATTTGGCTTCCTCACAATAGTAGAAAAAATCCGAAAATGTCGAACGCAAAATTCTGTTCGATAGAAAATGCAATATGCAAAACAAAAACATCACCAGTGTTGCCAGCTAATAATACGAATTACTTTTTTATAAAAGGTACCTTTTTTTGAAAGGTTAAGTTACTTTTTTATAAAAGGTACTTTTTATAAAAGATACTTTTTTATAAATTATACTTTTTTATGAAAGATACTTTTTTATAAAAGGTACTTTTTTATAAGAGGCACTTTTTTATAAAAGGCACTTTTTTATAAAAGGTACTTTTTATGAAAGGTACTTTTTTATAAAAGATACTTTTTTATAAAAGGTACTTTTTTACAAAAGGTACTTTTTTATAAAAGGTACTTTTTTATAAAAGGTACTTTTTTATAAAAGATACTTTTTTATAAAAGGTACTTTTCTATAAAAGGTACTTTTTTATAAAAGGTATATTTTTATGAAAGGAATATTTTTATAAAAGGTGCATTTTTATAAAAGGTACTTTTTTATAAAAGGTACTTTTTTATAAAAGGTATATTTTTATGAAAGGAATATTTTTATAAAAGGTACATTTTTATAAAAGGTACTTTTTATTAAAGGTACTTTTTTATAAAGGTACTTCTTTAGTGAACAAGACCACTTCTGGAAATAAAGTTGTCAACAAATTGCTTTTGCATTAAATCGATTTGAACTGCATCAACTGCAATAGAAAAGAGTAAAATTAGTGCGAAAACGTTCTAGAACTGCAAGAATTGACAGAAAAATTTATGAATTGCTGTATGAACTTCGCGAACAGATTTATTATTATTTTTTTTTTTTTTTTTTTTTTTTTTGAAGTAAATTTCCACAATTTGGAAGCGTTGTTCTGGCGTTAAATAATTTACAATTGCTTGCAAACTTTTTTTAATAGAAATGTCAATACAGTTTGATATTCTCAGGTGTCAAACCATAGTTATCGATATCGATAATTCTCCTGCAGCTAAAAAAAAACAGATGATACAAAACTATTTTTCTAAGAATATAATTTTCTATTACTTAAGAGAATTTTTATTATTATTTTTTTGAGTAGTTTCAGTAAATAATATTTATTCCTGAAATTTTTAATTTGATAATGAATGGAGTTCATAAACAAAAATATATTTTTCAAGGAATTAAAAATCTACAGATCATAATATTTTATTGATGTACTAGAAATTTAATGCTTTATTCTTAAAAATTAATTTTGTTTTATAAAGGTTTTATAAAACAAATGTTTGAATGGAAATCTGTTTTGTAAGCCTGCAATAAATCAAATTTTAATCAATTAAATAAATTTATTAAAATATGGATTTATTGCACTGAAGTAGATGTACTTGTTTTTATTTGCTCTTTCATACTTATGCAATAAGAACATGCTTACATAAATTGCAATAAAACCTATTTGTTCATAATAAAAACTATAAAACATAAGTATTACAAGAGTACTTTAGATAAATACCCAGTGGTAAAAATATACATTACGTAATCGATGATATCAGTAATACTTAGTAGCACTCAGTGGTGATTCGTTCGCTTATTTTGCTATTTAGATTTAACATAAAAGTGTCATAGGACGCGTAAGTGGTGCGCTCTCGCTTACAAAGTAAGCCACGATGTCAGTACGTGTCACTATCATTGCACTTACATCGACAGCGGAGTTGTGAGGGAGCATGATAAAAAATTTTGCCTAAAAGTAGGCCAATATATATACAGTTTTATAACAAACTGTTTGATTTAATCAATAAATGAACCCCTGCTTACGTCGTAATCGAAGTTATTAGTAACACATGATATGTCAGATTATCCGTACATTACAATCCAAGTACTTAGATTGCTCGCTTACGATGTCATACTGACGTCAGTGATTATTATCGAAGTAATTCGCTTATTTTACCGCTGGGTATGCATTGAAAAAACAATTTTGCTTGCTATTGATTTGATTTGACGACATTTGGTCTGCCACCTACTTAAAGCTAGCAAATTCTCTTTGTAGCAGATACACAACACATACATATGCACATATCTACTCGTATCTATTTTTTCTAAATATTTGCTCAATTCTTGTAAAATCGCATCATCACATCGATTCGTATGTAAAATTACTGTAAAATTCCATCGCTATCGATTACATAAATTAGCCCTTGTAGTTTTTTGCCAATAAACTTTTTTTTTGGCATAATAAATTACCTCAAGTTACAAAAAAACAGTCTCCTTGTCTGGATGTTGGAAAAAAAAATAATAAGCACAAATAATGTTTGTACTTAAATTAAAAATTAAATTTTAAGCTAAATTATACAAACAATTGAAAATCAATAATAATTCACCTGAATAAACATCATCAATTTTAGGCTGTATAATGTGTTCTATCAGGCCATTTCAATTAAGCAGTCACTGTGAAACAAAAAATAATTAACAAGGTTCTAACGACTTGTGCTGGCAGACAAAACCAAAAACAAAATTATGTATACGGTTATCGGCGTAATTTATTTGTAGGACACTTTGAGCCCTTATGTCCCCGCTTAAAGCTGCTTTCTTGTCCTTTTTGTTGAGAGATCCAAAATAGACTCATACGAAGAAAAGTTGAGCAATTTAAAATTCTTTAATTCTCTTTTAAAACTGCTCGTTTGTTTACATTCATTGTTCAATTTTCCTATTGTTTTAATGCTGCGAATGAAATAACAAAGGAGAATTGAAGTAACTTGTCTGTACAAGCAAGTCAGTAGCCCTCTTCTTTCCTCTCTCTCCCATAAACTCAAACTTGCTTCAAGAAAAACAGCCGAGTCTAAAACATGAGTTAGCGTTTAGAAGATTTCGCTGTAGTAAAGCATTTGAAAAATTCCTCATGTCTCACAAGTTCTTGTAAGTGGTCTTGTGCAGGAGTCTAGTATGTATGTATCTAACAATTTTAAATACAAATTGTATTCATGAATATATGTGTGTATGTAGGTATATATGTAAAGGGTGTTTTTTATTGAGGTATAGAACTTTAAGTTGGCATCACTTTTTTAACTGGCGGCCATTTTGTCAGCTGTCAACTGATTAATATTTAGTTTGGTTTGCCATTTCATCATGAACAGGTTGACAAAAGAACAACGCTTGCAAATCGTGCAAATTTATTTCGAAAATAATGGTTCAGTTCGCGAAGTTTACCGCAAGCTCCGTCCATTTTATGGTCGACATAATCGTCCATCAGAGCAATTAATTCGGTTAACCATGGATCGTTTTCGCACTACGTTTACTCTATGTGATAATACGCATCCGCAGAGACGTCGAACAGTGCGCACCGAAGAAACAATTGCCGCTGTAGAGCAAAGTGTTGAAGAGGACCCGAATGAATCGATTCGCCACCGTGCACAGCAATTGGAGCCGACTAACCGACTATTTTGTTCCCGAATTGGATGGCATGAATGTGGATGAGTTGTGGTTCCAACAAGACGGCGCTACATGCCACACAGCGCACGTCACAATCGATTTATTGAAGGAAACATTCGATGAGCGCATAATTTCACGGAATGGACCTGTCAATTGGCCACCAAGATCGTGTGATTTGACACCATTGGATTATTTTCTTTGGGGATATGTGAAGTCGCTCGTCTACGCCAACAAACCAGAAACGTTAGGGGACTTGGAAGCCAACATTCGTGGCGTTATTGCCAACATACGGCCCCATATGCTCGAAAAAGTGGTTGAAAATTGGACCTGTAGAATTGGCTTTATTCGAGCCAGCCGCGGCGGCCACATGCCCAAAATCATATTTAAGCATTAATGGCATAAAATTATCCTTCCAATAAAGCCAAATTGATGGACATTAAAACGATTTTCTTGTGTTTTATTTCAATTCAAAGTTCTATACCTCTTAAAAAAACACCCTATATATGTAGGATTACAAAATTGGTCGCACTCGTACATCTTCTAATGTTTTGTATATCGTTACCTTAATATATGAAGGCCCTATAACTCATTATTTTTTTTTAATCGAGTTTTTTGTGTATTGCGGTAGAAAAACATCTAATGTATGGAAAAATGCAAAACTCTCGATTAAAAAAAATAATGAGTTAGGACCTTTCTGTATTAAGGTAACTATGTGTACATACATATGTATATTATACATATATTACTCATGTGTATGTATGTATATGGTTCTTGCGTTACAGCAGTTGGTTCATTTTGAGGGGCTTGTCTTTTTTTTTTTTTTGTTATCTACATCTACATGTATGTATGTATACTTGAAAATGTGAATATGAATGAAAAATATTGTTATATAGAAAAAAACAATTTTTCTTAAAGAAAACCGGTTGAGGTTTTTGTTGGTGAAATAAACTGTTATACCTATTTATGTATACATATATTTTTGTATATATTTTCAGTGTACGTATGTATGCATATGATAAACACTGAGTATGATACAATGTATATACATACATACATACATATGTACATACTTATGTATCTATGAGTACGTTCTATCATAATACTCGTAGTACATATGATGTATAAATGGCGTTTTAATTTCCATGAATATGTTACATATTGAATATAACGTAAACGACCTTCTGTCTATCTTTCAATAGAGAATAATCAAGTACAGTAAGACCTGGCTATTTAGAATGTGTAGGCATACATACATGCATATATTTCTTTGCAAAAGCCCTTATCAGTCCTATCGGAAATTTGGCTAACTTTAAACTAACTTTAAGCTAACTATTTCGCAAATAGTACTGACTACACTTGGATTACTTTGCAATGTAATCAACTGACTATTTTAACATTGCGATGTCCTAGGCGGTAGTCAATTGTCTCACTATGCACTACTTTAAGCTAATGGGTTAAAGTTGACTTTTTTAAATCACTTGGTAGTCAGTAAATTAAAAAAAAATTTCTGGGGCACGAACATGTAACATCACACGTTTTGTACTCAATGCACTACCACTCTGCTAAGCTACCATACAAAATAACAACAGCAAAATGTTAATATAAAACTGAAATGAGTTTTAAAGTAGCTGAGAATAAATTTGTTGGCTCTCACCAAACTCGATTACGTGCTCAACTTTAGAATTAATTTTGGGTTTGTTCTAGATGACTTTGCAGCTAGCTTTTGGTCAGTCTAAGAAAAGTTAACTATAAGTTAACTATTTTTGTAGTCAACCATACATTCTCCGACAGGGAAGTTACTATAGTTTTGTTTTTTATGTATTAGTAGCGGATAATGTCTGTCCACTAAGTTTCACAGAATTGTGCACCCGTTAATTTAAAGAAAGTAACAAAATATGTATAATAAAAAAAATAAAATAAAAATCTTCGATTTATGGAATATTTAAGCCAGATTATTGGGTAATCGATTAGCGAGGCGTTACTGTATTCATTTTTTTTAGTTCAAAAACAATTAAATATTTGCATAAACCTTAAAAACAGACACATATTTCTGGAGGACTTTCTAGACAAGTGATCAATAAGGTTGGTTAGAGTTATAGCAAATTTTTATCATCAGTAAAAACTTTTTTCTTTAAAGTTGAAAGTTATTGCCTCAAGTGCGTTTGAAAGTATGAACGATAACATTGTAAAACTATTTTTTTTTTAATTTTATGGTAGAAAGAAAAAATAATAGTTTGTTGTTGGATTGTTAAAACTTGTGGAAATAACGTGTTTTCATAAAAGTGGAGTTCACTCCAAGCAACCTATTAATTTTGTTCATTATAGGCAAAGTTCGTTATAGTCTGACCCCCATATTCATAAAATTTGAAACGAATTTGAAATGTATGTATATACAAAATTTTCCTAAAATGAATTTCAAATTCATTTTATTTTTTTATAAATATGGGGGTGAGTAAATATTTTCTACAAATCAAAGAAAGCAAAAAAAATATTAACAAAATTATGTACATACTTATTTAATTTTTAAAAAATGGAAATCTTTGTAAAATGCAAAGATCTGATAGAAGATTTTCGAAAAAAAAACTTATGGGACCAAACTGGAAGTAAACTTTCAAACGAACAAAATTTTTAAAATCAATTGGTTAATAAGTACGTATTATAAAATTAAATTTGAATGGGTGTGCCTCCGCCCACTTTTTTAAATGCAAGATTGTGTGTTTTTCATAAAATATAACCACCTAAAATAAAATATTAAATTTTTAATGGGGATGGCTCCGTCACATTTTTTAAATGCAAGATTGTGGCTGTTTCAGAGCTCAAGGTGTGTGGTAAGTTTATTAAAAATCGGTTAAGTAGAACCGCGTGAAATACTACAATTTTTATGGGCGTAACCTCGCCCATTTTTTCAACTTTAAAATTGCGTAATTACAAGAACCAAAGGTTTTGATAGGTTTCGCAACAATAAAATAAGTCAAATATCATAAAATCAAATAAAATAAATTGTGGTATTATCCCCGCCCACTTTTTTTACAATGAGGCAATTTGGAATCTTTAACCTCTCAGAAAAAGAAAAGAATTTTTACAATCGGTCTATGAAGTAACAATATATAAACAAAAAACAAAAAATACAGATGAATTGATAACCTCTTCCTTTTTTTGAAGTCGGTTAATAACAAAAATTAAAAATTTTAAAAACCCCCGAATATTTCTAGAAACGAGGTGATATCTTCTAAGCGGCTGGACCGATTTTATTAAAATATAGCTAATAACCTTCTCGATCAAGTCACCTTTCAAACAGAAAAAAAAAACTAAATCAAAATCGGTCTAGCCGTTTGGTCTGTACGAGTACTTGTACAGACACACCGATACACAGACATACACTACAAACTTATAACACCCCTTTTTTTAAAAAATAAGTTTTTCGTTCTATTATTTTTTTTACGAATTTTGGTATTTATTTTACGAATTTTGAAAAAAAAAATATTGGATTTTTGGAATGGAATAGGTATAAAACAAATCAGACTTATTAAGGCTTTATAACGCCTTTTTAAGAAAAATTTTTTACGAAAATTTGTTTTAAAAACCCTTTATAAAGCCTTAATAAGTCTTATAAATAAGGCTGAATCTTTTTTCTGCGAATAATCTATTTTTATACAATTTTATCCCCGAAAGTTTTGAAAATTCCTAAAATTTTAACTTTTTATGGATTTTCGTTTGTCTTTTGGTCACCCTAAGCCTCGTATTAGGTAGGAGTGCTAAGAAGACAAACAAAAATAACAGCTTTAAATAGATGGATATCCCAAGGTCGAAATTTTTCCATACAATTCACTATCTTCTTCTACAATGTGTGCAGGTATCACACCGATACCTATTTATTTCAACTTTTAAAATTTATTTTTGCATGAATATTCGTATTTTTAGCAAATCTGCTTGCAGCAGAGGTACAAACAGATATAATGGGTTTTTTTTTTTTTTTTTTTTTTTTTTGTTAATCGTCACGTGAGATTGTATCAGTGTACGAGTATCTTGTAGTTAAGCAGCACATGCATGTTTAGAATATAAGCATTAAACACATTCATAACAGCAGGCTACACGAACACACGTCTTTAAATGCCGCTAACAGCATTTGTCGCCTCGTAGCCGGCTACTTAATTATTTTGGAGACGGCAGCAGCACCATCTGCAGCTGATATTTAAGTACAAATAAATAGTTCAGTATTGCCACTTTTATATATTTTGGATTTATAAAAATTAATTACTCTTTAAAAATGTGCTTATTTCACATAAAAGTACAAAAATGAATCAATTTATTCTTTACATCAATTTTTGGATATTGTTTCTGTTAAATAATATGAAATAATTGTACAAAATCATTCATTCAACATTTTGTATTATACTGGCAACACTGAATTTTCTCCTTGTAGCCAACGAAATAGAAATTAGTTTAATTGGACTACAACGACAAAATCAGCTAGACAACAACCTGCCGCCATGTTGCCTTGCTGTCTTCAAAAGAATTATTCTCATATAAACATGTGTATTCTATCCTTGACATTTGGTAGTCGGTAGCTTGCTGTGGTGAATGTGTTTAATGCAATATACCGGTTTTCGTTTTGTATTTCTCTGCCTCTCTATATCTCTCTTAGTCCAACAAACAGCCAGTAACTCAGTCAGTCGGTCTGTCAGCCAGTTCATTCTTCTATTAAATTCAGTGACTAGTTGTTCCACTTTTCATGTTCCTCTCAGTTTATTTATTGGCCGGTTTCTCTTCACAATTAATGTTTGATATTTTTTTCTTCTCATTTTACGCTTTAGTAATTTTCACTCGGATTGTAAGCAATTTATTTTTTCCCCTGTCTGCGTTTTCACATTAACGCATGTACCCACTCTGGCTGCGGCTGGCAAATAAAACCAGTAAATGCACACACCCATACACACAAACATGTGCATACCTGCATGCAAGTCTGCATGCATGCACATGTATACATAATAACCCAGCTAGCCTTTTCAATCGCAGAAGAATATATTCAGCCCAATCATGAACAAAAATTCCGCGCGAGTTTTTTCACTTTTCCCTTTTCTCCTATTATGAATTTGTTTTTTCCCTTTGTTTACCAAATGCGGGAATAAAAAAACTCCCCGGGAAAAAAGTAGGTTGAACTTGCTTTTTTCACTAAAAATCTTTCACTTGCAAAACAGAAGGGAGTCTACATAAAAATACACTTAATACTCCATTAAACAAGAATTTATATACATAAACTTCTATTTTATAGTTCTTGTGTGTGGAAAAACACAAATAGTGCCCAAATAAATCATTTTTGAACTTGCTTTTTTCACTAAAAATCTTTCACTTGCAAAACAGAAGGGAGTCTACATAAAAATACACTTAATACTCCATTAAACAAGAATTTATATACATAAACTTCTATTTTATAGTTCTTGTGTGTGGAAAAACACAAATAGTGCCCAAATAAATCATTTACATATAAACTTATTTCTACAATTTGGTAAATGTTAATAATTTTATTTACTCTTTCACTACAAGAAAAGGGAGAAACAAAATGTCAACAAACAAGCAAAACAACGAGCTTCGTACTGCGGTGATGCCACGTATTACTCTTTTTTGTTCCCAAGAAATTTATGATTGGAGGAATGTTTTCTAGAGGAAATTATTTTCCGTGAGAAACGAATTCCGAGGGAATATTCATGATTGGGCTGATTGTGAATTGTATGCAGAGCATTTTCAATCGCAGACGAGCTCATATTTTAATCGTGGAAGCAGCGATGCCAACTATTTATAATCCAAACGCCCTACTACCCTTCTTAAAACGCGCTAGAACGCGCTAAGTTACAGCATTGTCAAATATTTATAGCAAAAAAAGCGCTATTTTCTACGCGCTAAATTAAATTTCAATAAAAGTCGATGTATGTATTAGTACTCGTATCACAATTAATTTTTCAGATTTTGCAATATTGTTTTAATAAACTAAAATCATTTAATACAGAATCAGAATCGCCTTCCAAATAATCGAAATCCTTCGTTTTTACTTTTAATTCATTTGTAAAACTTAGAACATTAGAAAATTGTTAAATTTATACGAAAAAAGTTAAAAAATATTGAACTGAAATGGTATTATTGAATTTATTCAAAACGCGATAATTTACCGCTTTTTATATTAAACGCGCTAAGACGGAAAAAAGCGCGCTTGGCATAGTTAAAACGCGCTAAATTGGCATCGCTGCGTGGAAGATGCTTCGCACGGTAGAAACTGTTACCGAAGGCGATTTGTGTACAAGAGCCGCAGAAGGTCCTTTTATTAATCGTAGATGCAATCATTTAAGATTTATTTATTCTATTCTATTTATCTTTCTTGAAGAACATTGAGAATCGTATGAGCTTTTTCAACGTTAATCTTATATGAGCAGTTGGGAGATGTAAAAGAAATCATTCATTTATTTTGCAAGTTAAATATGAAATAAAAACAAATTTTTAGCACTTACATATTAATAAAAAAAAATTCTTCACTAATTGATTAGATACTATTTCACGTATGTAGTTACATATGTAGATGCAACTATGTTGAATTTTGCTTTTTTTAATCGTCTATCGATTCTATCTTTGGCGTGCACTAAATGACGCTGCAAGAATTTTGAATGGCAAAGATCTATGCAAATTTTAATTAAGTAAAAGAATTAGATTATTTTAAAGGCTGTTTACGTACCTCAAATAATTTAATAAATACTTGATGCAGTATACTAATGAATGAATGATTTAAATCAAACGGGAAACACAGGACACTGTAAGCAAAGTAGATCTATTGTATCCCCTGACAGGTAGGCACCTCGTCTAGACCCAGCAGTATATCAAACACATCAAATTAATATGTACTTCACTTTAATATATCTTTAAAGGCCGTGATACACTATCATACAAAGTCGTGCGATCTACGAAAAAGTACAACGTTGGTATGGTGGAGTTTATGAAAATTTTCAAAAGACAATAACAATTCATCACACCAGGGTTGTATATATTCGTAGATCGCACGACTTTGTATGATAGTTTATCACGGCTTTAATTATTATAAAAAATTAAAACACACTTGAAACAACCGACGAGATTCTTATTCAAAACTCAAATGAAAGCACCAGCGATGAAATAAAGAAAAATAACAATCTTTAACAGCAAAAATGAAAATAAAAAAGAATAAACATATTTTAGATAAATGTATCGTCGATTAAACATTTGCAAGATTTATAAGAGAGAGTTTAACAGAAATGCTACAATATCTCTCTCCAAATAATTAGCAGAAGATTCGTTTATGAATTGTATATTAAACACCATCGCCTATTGAACAGCTCTTGGCTAGCTGGGAAACGCCGGCAAATATTTAGTAGTCTGTGAGTGTGAATTTAAAATGCACAAACGAGCATGTGTTGTATTACCATAATGGCATATATACAGTGTCGAACAAAATTGTTGTATATGTATATATTTTTTTCTCCTAAAAAGAATTTTTCGTTGAAAAATACAGCTAATTTTATATAAAGTAAATGTGATCTTTTTTTTACATAAAAATCCTGTTTTAGACCTGCAATTTTTGTTGCAGCAACTTTTTATTTTTTAGTAAAAAATAGCGGAGAAGAATACAGAATCTATGTATTTCTATTTTAACACTCTCCCACATATTCAAGAATTGCTGCTACAAAGATTGCAAGTCTGGACCGGGGTTACGTTTTTTTTATAACTAACACAACCCGCGAAGCGATTAGCTTGTCTGCAGAGAGCACTCAGGGTCTATAGCGGGAATTGAACCCACGACCTCTGAATTGAGAGGCTAGCATCTCTATCACTCAGCCACAGGTCACCCTAACCTTCGATGTTCGATAGTTTTACAGCTTACTGAGAAAATTCTTACAAAAAGACAAAAGCAGGGGGTCGATTCTGGTTCTGTGATAACGTGAAATGAAAAAAAAACTTTTCATTTTCATTTTCACAACCATTTTTCATAATACTTTTCACAATTACATAAAATGCGATTCTCGTTGCTATTATGAAAACGTTGTTTTATTCCGTTGTGTCTATGAAACTTTTGTTTTTATGCTATTGAAATATGTCATGTAAATAAATAATATTAATTATTATTTATGTACATTTTGGAAGGAACTCGGTATGAGCATAGGTAAAAGTGTTTAAACTTAATATTTTTCTCTTCTTTATTATAGGTTGGGTAAAATTTACGCTTCCAATTGCAAGGCCCGCTTTTTGTTCTGAATCATCGTCATAAGCAGAACTAAGGACAAACTTTACTTTAACTCCTAGGAGTTATTATCCGTTTCTTCTGTAGGAATAGGGAAATGTGTTATGTCGTGCACGTCTCCTGTCGAGCTTAAATATCGAACAGTGGCTGTGGTGAGTAAAGATTTTCTCTTTATCTTGCCTGAAGCCTTTAATAAAGACAACCTTTGTCAGCCATTAAGTTCTGCAGAAAGCTGGATACGCAAAATATTTACTCAGCAAAGTCGTTATTCGACATACTTAGAAGAGAAACCCCTTTAGTCCGGCCGACAGCTTTGAAGGCTAAAAACTTATGAAGCTACTGTTTGATATGCTCGTCAAACCTTATGTTTTTGAAAAAAGGGAAACGATGCCCATTGTGACATCATGGACGTTATTATTTCCTTTTTAAATGCTACCGACCGCAATTAATTTTCCACATTCTATCATCTTAAAATTTAGCATGACCCAAAGGCTCTGAACTTGGCACTCAATGTCTGAAGACGCATCTGTTACTGTATTTTTTTTTATTAACTGTATTTCGGAACTGTCGCTTGCAATTTCGACATCCACCTCTAAATAATTCATAAAGTATTCACCATTATTCCAGTTGTCGGCATTGACGCCACTTTAACACAATACCAAAATATTGGGGCTTGTGTACACGTTGTTGAAAACAACTGACTCCTGTTTGCAGATTTATGCTATTTTCTAGACCTTAGGGAAGATAAATAGATTGTCAGTTGTACAAAATTGTTCTTGAGGGCGAGTTGTGTACCCAATTTTTTCGTATTGTGTTAAAGTGGCGTCGATGTCGACAACTGGAATAAGGGTGAATATTTTTGATTATGTACTTAAATTTGGGACTTGTTGTTAATAATTCCGACATCCTCTAAATAATTTACAATCAAAAAAATTTGATTTTCGCTGTTGCGCGTGTTTTTTCTAGCCTCTCTACTGTCTTTCACGCAAATATTTTTTGTGTAAAATAATTTATCATATGAAAAGTTTTTTAATTTTTTTTTTTCACAGTTGCACTAAACGAGAATCGACAGAGTTATGTAACTGTGAAAAGTTTTGTTCCATTCCCATTTTTTTTTTCATAATGAAAATGTATTTAAATTCTTTTCATTTTTCACTGAACGGGAATCAAAAATGCTATGAAATCGTGAAAAAACTTTTCATTTCATAGTTTCACAGAATGAGAATCGACCCCCAGGCCTCTAAAAACACCACAATATGTCACAAATTTTCAGTTAGTAGTAATTTTGGTTTGCTTGTTGATTTTACGGAATTCTGTTAACAATTAAAGCAAATATTTCCAGACAGCATAAAGATAATGGAGCAAATTTGAGCTTTTGCATTCAAAAATGCCTTGAAGTCTAATAAAACCGATATGCATGTGATTATATCGATTTAACGGTAAAAGGAGGAGGTGGGGAGGGTGGCGTTAACTGAAGTAGTTGGCACTTTGACTACAAAATCATAGGTGCTGGGTTTCAGCCCGGTCTCCGAAAGTCATTAAATAAAGCACTACGCATTTTTCTGATGTGCATTAGTGTCTCTTTGTATCAGTTGTTGTAGGAAAGATCAAGTGATGAAGGCATGGCCACTAGTCAATGAACTATGCTTCAGTGGATACTAATCCTAATGTAACACCAGAGCGCTCTCCTTCGTCGGTTGGTGTTGTGTAGCATAATCATCGGCGAAGTAAAATATCCAACAAAATGGCTACTTAAAACATACTCGAAAATTTAATACGCCTCATTGACACCAGAGGCAGTAGAACTCTGTATTATTAAAAACGTGCAAAAAGCAGAGTTGTAAAAGAATTAAGCTTTCCTCTATCACTTCCATCACTACTTATATTCTCTATCACTCTCCCTTTCCTAAAGATGGTAACACCTAGTAATACTATTAGGCATTCATTGCCTAAGTGTTACTTCTCTTGAAAAAAAAGAAAATTATGTAAACTGGAATAACGTAGTGTTGTAGATTAGTGGTGTTATTGTGTTATTTTTGTTTTGGGCTCCATTGGCTCCATATTGAAATTTGTCCTAGCCCAGTTGACCATGTCTTTCAGACATCCTGCAAGACTGGTGCACGACAGTGTCAAAGCATGGAGGATCTGTTGGTGACAGCTCATACAGAACATTGAGAACATTTTTAAACAAATAGCCGTTAATTTCTGTCTATAATATTTTCATTAATGACCATGTAAATAACAACATCCTCAGAAATGTCATTGATCCCCATTAGTTATATTTGTTTAACAAAAAAAAAAGCAACAATTTCGCCTATTATTTCGTCAGTGAATATGTAGGCATTAATGTCGTTTATCTCGTCACCAACTATTACATAGCGCGACTATGTCATCTATTTAATCAGAGAACATTTTTCTTTCCTTTTTTTTCCTTTTCATTTAAATTATAGACTGATTTAGCTGGGATTGGAACCAAGGCTGCATGTTTAGAAGCTGCTCCACCACTTTAAACATCGACAGCAAGAGGCCAACATATTCATTTGCTTGATCGAAGACAAACTGTGAGGCATTGCCGCTCATATTGTCCTCAATAAAGTTGATTTGGGGACAACAAATAAGACATTGTCGCACATCCTGTCGTCCTGGAGACAAAATATAAAACATTGTGGCCTATATTGTCGTCAACAAAGTTGGATTGAGGACAATACGAAGGACATTGTCGCTCATATCGTCCTCAAAAGTGTTTACTAGAGGACAATGTGAACAACGATTTTATTTAAATTTTCGATTGGAAAACCATACATTCAATACAGTACAATTCGTGCAAGAATCGTAAATGACAATGTCGTTTAAGGCAGTTTGGGCAACTGGGAAATATTGATGATAATTTTTTTTATTATGCTGCAAAATTTATTTGGCACCCAATTTTTAATACCCACTGTGACACAGGTAGTCAAGCAAATTTTTCTTCTCTACAATTGCATTTAATTGCTGTTTTTATTTTTTATTTTTTTAAACCCTGTTTTACTTTAGTAACTGTCATTAAAAACGAGTGTTTAGTAAAATATTTGCCTATTAGTAGCGCTATTAAGATCAACATCAACAATAAAAATAGCATACAGGGTGTTTAAAAGCACAATTACTAATTTTTTAAATTGCTAATAATTATAATTTCACTGCAAAAAAAAAACTATTTAAATAAAAAGTAAAAATAATGCAAATCATTTAATGGCATTCTATTTTCTAGTTTAGGTTGGATTAGGTTGCAGAGGTTGCCAGACCTCTACATTCGGTTCAGTGCCGAACTAACATGATGACCGGATAATCGATTCTGACGCACTTTCAAAACGCGAAATACCCTTAGATTATTTTTGTGTCTGTTCTACTCAGTCGTTAGAAGCTTCTTGTTTTAGAAAAATTTTGATTTTATACCTGCTCGTTAAGGCATTAGAGCTTTACAAATAGAAATTTAAATGTCCTGAAGTGTTTCGCTGAAGTAAATAACGCACAAAAAATTTTCATATATGAGGTACAAACCATAGCGAACCAGCGAACTTGTATTTGATTTTAAATTAATGCCCCTATCACGGTTTTCAACTAAATTCAGTTTGGTCGTCTAAGAGTTCAAAAACTACATCAACTGACACCACACACAGTGGAAAATACAAAAAGAACGCTGATGATTAAGGTGAAGTGGCCTTTGAAAACAGCTAGTTGTTCCGTTCTACTACGTGTTTGTCAGAATATTTCCAATTACCTTTTGTGTTATTTGTTCATTAATAATTATCACATATAATTGTGTTAAAGTGGCGTCGATGTCGACAACTGGAATAAGGGTGAATATTTTTGATTATGTACTTAAATTTGGGACTTGTTGTTAATAATTCCGACATCCTCTAAATAATTTACAATCAAAAAAATTTGATTTTCGCTGTTGCGCGTGTTTTTTCTAGCCTCTCTACTGTTTTTCACGCAAATATTTTTTGTGTAAAATAATTTATCATATGAAAAGTTTTTTAATTTTTTTTTTTCACAGTTGCACTAAACGAGAATCGACAGAGTTATGTAACTGTGAAAAGTTTTGTTCCATTCCCATTTTTTTTTCAGAAAACTACATCAACTGACACCACACACAGTGGAAAATACAAAAAGAACGCTGATGATGAAGGTGAAGTGGCCTTTGAAAACAGCTAGTTGTTCCGTTCTACTACGTGTTTGTCAGAATATTTCCAATTACCTTTTGTGTTATTTGTTCATTAATAATTATCACATATAATTGTGTTAAAGTGGCGTCGATGTCGACAACTGGAATAAGGGTGAATATTTTTGATTATGTACTTAAATTTGGGACTTGTTGTTAATAATTCCGACATCCTCTAAATAATTTACAATCAAAAAAATTTGATTTTCGCTGTTGCGCGTGTTTTTTCTAGCCTCTCTACTGTTTTTCACGCAAATATTTTTTGTGTAAAATAATTTATCATATGAAAAGTTTTTTAATTTTTTTTTTCACAGTTGCACTAAACGAGAATCGACAGAGTTATGTAACTGTGAAAAGTTTTGTTCCATTCCCATTTTTTTTTTTTTCATAATGAAAATGTATTTAAATTCTTTTCATTTTTCACTGAACGGGAATCAAAAATGCTATGAAATCGTGAAAAAACTTTTCATTTCATAGTTTCACAGAATGAGAATCGACCCCCAGGCCTCTAAAAACACCACAATATGTCACAAATTTTCAGTTAGTAGTAATTTTGGTTTGCTTGTTGATTTTACGGAATTCTGTTAACAATTAAAGCAAATATTTCCAGACAGCATAAAGATAATGGAGCAAATTTGAGCTTTTGCATTCAAAAATGCCTTGAAGTCTAATAAAACCGATATGCATGTGATTATATCGATTTAACGGTAAAAGGAGGAGGTGGGGAGGGTGGCGTTAACTGAAGTAGTTGGCACTTTGACTACAAAATCATAGGTGCTGGGTTTCAGCCCGGTCTCCGAAAGTCATTAAATAAAGCACTACGCATTTTTCTGATGTGCATTAGTGTCTCTTTGTATCAGTTGTTGTAGGAAAGATCAAGTGATGAAGGCATGGCCACTAGTCAATGAACTATGCTTCAGTGGATACTAATCCTAATGTAACACCAGAGCGCTCTCCTTCGTCGGTTGGTGTTGTGTAGCATAATCATCGGCGAAGTAAAATATCCAACAAAATGGCTACTTAAAACATACTCGAAAATTTAATACGCCTCATTGACACCAGAGGCAGTAGAACTCTGTATTATTAAAAACGTGCAAAAAGCAGAGTTGTAAAAGAATTAAGCTTTCCTCTATCACTTCCATCACTACTTATATTCTCTATCACTCTCCCTTTCCTAAAGATGGTAACACCTAGTAATACTATTAGGCATTCATTGCCTAAGTGTTACTTCTCTTGAAAAAAAAGAAAATTATGTAAACTGGAATAACGTAGTGTTGTAGATTAGTGGTGTTATTGTGTTATTTTTGTTTTGGGCTCCATTGGCTCCATATTGAAATTTGTCCTAGCCCAGTTGACCATGTCTTTCAGACATCCTGCAAGACTGGTGCACGACAGTGTCAAAGCATGGAGGATCTGTTGGTGACAGCTCATACAGAACATTGAGAACATTTTTAAACAAATAGCCGTTAATTTCTGTCTATAATATTTTCATTAATGACCATGTAAATAACAACATCCTCAGAAATGTCATTGATCCCCATTAGTTATATTTGTTTAACAAAAAAAAAGCAACAATTTCGCCTATTATTTCGTCAGTGAATATGTAGGCATTAATGTCGTTTATCTCGTCACCAACTATTACATAGCGCGACTATGTCATCTATTTAATCAGAGAACATTTTTCTTTCCTTTTTTTCCTTTTCATTTAAATTATAGACTGATTTAGCTGGGATTGGAACCAAGGCTGCATGTTTAGAAGCTGCTCCACCACTTTAAACATCGACAGCAAGAGGCCAACATATTCATTTGCTTGATCGAAGACAAACTGTGAGGCATTGCCGCTCATATTGTCCTCAATAAAGTTGATTTGGGGACAACAAATAAGACATTGTCGCACATCCTGTCGTCCTGGAGACAAAATATAAAACATTGTGGCCTATATTGTCGTCAACAAAGTTGGATTGAGGACAATACGAAGGACATTGTCGCTCATATCGTCCTCAAAAGTGTTTACTAGAGGACAATGTGAACAACGATTTTATTTAAATTTTCGATTGGAAAACCATACATTCAATACAGTACAATTCGTGCAAGAATCGTAAATGACAATGTCGTTTAAGGCAGTTTGGGCAACTGGGAAATATTGATGATAATTTTTTTTATTATGCTGCAAAATTTATTTGGCACCCAATTTTTAATACCCACTGTGACACAGGTAGTCAAGCAAATTTTTCTTCTCTACAATTGCATTTAATTGCTGTTTTTATTTTTTATTTTTTTAAACCCTCGTTTTACTTTAGTAACTGTCATTAAAAACGAGTGTTTAGTAAAATATTTGCCTATTAGTAGCGCTATTAAGATCAACATCAACAATAAAAATAGCATACAGGGTGTTTAAAAGCACAATTACTAATTTTTTAAATTGCTAATAATTATAATTTCACTGCAAAAAAAAAACTATTTAAATAAAAAGTAAAAATAATGCAAATCATTTAATGGCATTCTATTTTCTAGTTTAGGTTGGATTAGGTTGCAGAGGTTGCCAGACCTCTACATTCGGTTCAGTGCCGAACTAACATGATGACCGGATAATCGATTCTGACGCACTTTCAAAACGCGAAATACCCTTAGATTATTTTTGTGTCTGTTCTACTCAGTCGTTAGAAGCTTCTTGTTTTAGAAAAATTTTGATTTTATACCTGCTCGTTAAGGCATTAGAGCTTTACAAATAGAAATTTAAATGTCCTGAAGTGTTTCGCTGAAGTAAATAACGCACAAAAAATTTTCATATATGAGGTACAAACCATAGCGAACCAGCGAACTTGTATTTGATTTTAAATTAATGCCCCTATCACGGTTTTCAACTAAATTCAGTTTGGTCGTCTAAGAGTCCACCAAACTTACACACGACCAAACTGTGTTTTAGTACTATTACCACAACCGTTTTTTAGTTGAAATTTACATCGCGTTGCCAACTTAAAATATCAAGATTGACAGGAAAAAACACAAAGCTTTAGAAAAAGTATTGTTTTTAGTGTAGATTTATTTTATAACGACGAAAACGAAGTCGCAATTATAGATGTGATACGCATCAGAAAGAATAATTCGTGCTGATTCAACCTTCTTGAACTACCAATGCAAGGTAAACTATATTTAAAGAAACCTTTGTATGTGCCCGGTATACAGCCAATACTAAATCTGTTAAGAAAATGTTGTTATGAAGCATAACAAATATTACTAAATAGCAGTTGTGCATACTCAACGTTTTTCTCAACCAAACTTACGCAGAGTTGTAAATGGCAGTACCAAAACACAACTGAAAAGTCAACTGTTAATTTAGTGAAGAATGGCAATGCAAATTTATCAATTCCAACCAAACTATTTTAAAAGTTGAAAACCGTGATAGGGGCATAAATTTTTTTGCATATGCATAGCAGTGATGCATTTCGTAACAGTCCCTCTTGTTGTACTTTATTGTTAATAAAATATATATTTTAATTGGTATAAAACTAATTTTAAGATCTTAGTTGTTTCAAAATCGTATGAAAAATATGCTGATATGTTTTTCGTATAAAATCTTATAAAGCCTTTTTTTTAATTTTGTTTGAAATGTGATTATATATTCGTACGTACAAACGAAAGCGGCAAACAAATAAATAAATATTTAAGTATATTAAAAATAATACGAAAATCTTAACGAAAAACTGTAAGTAAAAATTATACCATACAAAAATATAAATATGTAGATAATTTCGCGTTAATAAAAACACACAAAAAAACTCACAGCACCAAATAACGATTTGTTTTCCTTAAGTGTTCGTAAAAGCCGTTTCAGACTATAATATAAGTATTAATACTTTTGTGGAAAATGCAACTCTGACATGTTGAGTTGTTCTTGTTTTTTGAAATTTTTTAAACAGAAATTGGATCAGGGAAGCATTTTCGTCAAAAGTATTAATACTTGTATTATAGTCTGAAACCGCCTTAAAGGGCAGCTCAGACTGTAATACTTTGTATTAATACATGTCAAAAATTCAAATAATACGAGGAAGTGCGATATATTGTGAATGCAAAGTGTCATAACGAATGGTAAATAAATTTAAAAAAAAATAAAAATTTGACATCCCATAATAATTGACTTTTCATCTGATCAGAGTTGCATTATTACAAATCAAGTAATAAACAAACTAGCAAGTCGTTTGTTTCGACGCCGATACCGTGCCGCCGTTTATGATATACATACATATGTATCTCTTCGCCTCAAACCGGCTATAAATATTGAATATGATTATCGTATTGACTAATTTTTCGTGTAAGCCATGTCTGAAAATTAAAGAAATTATCGTATTTTCTTTTTCTTCAAAGGCCGGCACGGCTACAGTGAGCAAGAAAGTGCTCTGCCGCCGGAAGTCAAAGATTAATGTTGGTATGTTAATCTTCAACAGCTGTTTGCTTTATACTTGTGTGTTTAAAGTAATATATGAGGTGTGATCATAAAATGTCACTTTACGTTAGATTTTTGAAAGTCGAAACAAATGTCTCTAGATTTTTTTTCTTGTAAAGTGTGATGAAAGTCTTTATATATGTATGTATGTAAAGGGTCCGCCAGATAACTTTTTGTTTTGAAAATGCTATAAAAAAACTACTGAAGCTTCGGCTGCGTGGCACGTAGCGCCGGCCACTCCTTGCTCATTTTCGAAAAAAAAAATGGCCCAATTATGCCTCTGGACCAAAATCCGCACCAAACAGTGACTCGTTTTGGGTGTGTCGGCTTTTCAATATATGTGTATAAATGCGACAATTTTGCTTGTTTACATACCCGCCAAGATCAAAATGAGCTTCATCTGAAAAGATGATTCTTTTGGCAAAATCGGCATCTTCTGTAAGTCGATCGCAGGCCAACTTAGCGAAGCGAAAACGCATTGGATGGTCAGTTGGCTCGTTCAGCGGAAGGATAAAACTAATTATCTGTCAAATCAGACATGAGCTAAGTGTTACCATTCACGAAATAAGCACTAGTTGAAAAAAAACGTTAGATGGCGGACCTTTTATAATAGTCTGAGTGGCCCTTAAAGGATTAGATTACGACATATTAATTTTTCTTAGTGGTTTCATTACGCAAAAGAAAAAGTCAAAGAAAAATAAAACTTGCCAACTTACCTTCATATTATGCTCGACAAGCTTTTCACTGGAACAGATAATATAGACCAAATAGGCGCGCATCAACTCCCATGTTGTTTTGCTCTTGAATGCCGCAACTGGATCATTAAAACTAACATCCAATGGATCACGTTGGGGATTTTCAGGAATATTTGGTGTGGGCGATGGCTTGCGGTGAACCTTTTTTGCAATTGGTGAAATTTTCTCCTCGTCTGCTAAGCGGGGAGCGGCTACAGTTTGAAAATTGCTGGCATTTGTATGCAGCAGCCGTCGGGAGTTTTCTTTAAATTCGGGCGCTGCCAACACAGCATTGGCTAAGAGTAATTGTTGAATTTGTTGATGTTGTTGTTGTTGTATGGAATATGAACGTGTTAAACGCCGTGATGATGAGCAATTCAATAATTCATTATTGGCATTAGCATTCGTGTCACTACTACTGAATTGACGAACACAGCACGACCAAGTGGTTGGAGCTTTCGAGCTGGCAATATATAGAGGTTTGCCAGCAACAAGATTGCTAGAACTGCTGCCACTATAGCTAATAACTAAGTTTGTACGTTGAGCACAGACGGAACGCAAAAACGCCATTACACACGCGCACTTGCTTTTTTATAGAATAAATTTAGTTTTCTTTTACAAATACAACCGTTTTTCGCTTGATTTACTCTTTTGTATAATTTCTTTTTTTACTTTTGCTCTTGTTTTATTGGATTTAATTGGCGTGAATTTTTTGCACAATTTCTCCTTAAGTCTTTTATTATTGATTTGCACAAATTTCCATTAACACTGGATCGGATTAAGAAAAGAAAAACGAGAATTTGTTTTTTTATTAGCTCTTTTTTTTTCATTAAAAAATAAAACATAAATGCACACACATGCATAAGTACATATATACGCAAATATATAAGGTTGGCAACTCTTTCTTTCTAAGTGCACACAACACACTTACGTGCCTACTCAAAAATAACCAAAAAGAGAAGACTTCCGCTTTGACAGGAATTGTTGCTATTGCGGCGAATTCAACATACACACATCCGCGGTAATGTAAATCTTATAAAATTCTAATAAACTACTACGCAATCAATTCCTTTGATTTGTAATTTCACCAGAAAACGTAACAAAAAGAATTATGTATTTGTGTGGAAAAATTATCTTCTTAAATTTTTCAAAAATAAAACACAATTTACTTTGACAGCAAAATCAAACACATAAAATAAAATTATCTAAAAAAGTTTTGTGTAGAATTTAGCACATTGGGCTTGGAAGTGTTATGAATGGTATAAATTTCAGTGCTTTCAAAACGCGATTAAATATTCACAGCCTTATTTATAAAACATAAAAAGGCTTTGTAAAGGCTTTTTAAGAAAAATTTTGTATGAGAATTTGTTTTAAAAAATCTTTTTAAAGACTTTTTAAGTTTTATAAATAAAGGCAGTTAAATATTTATGTATGTATGTATGCATATACATATATACATACAAACAAACATGCTGATTTATTTATGTTTGTATGTAATTCAATTTTTTTTTTCTCATGTCTGAAAAATGTGCTAATGAAGACCAGTCAACAAAGCGAATAATTAATTATAAAATGTTTAACACACACTATTTTTTCAAACACATAAAATTTGCAGCTCAAACTTAATTTATTAATAAAATTAGCTAATAGACATTAAATAAGAAATACGTAATAAATATTTCAGGTACTAATTAAACTCAACTTTATTCAAGGATTATGCACGTCTCGAGGGCACAATTTATTTGTATTTGCAATTTTAAAGTCGAAACACGAGTATATTTATCGTTGGCTTAATAAAGAAGGGCCCTAACTCATTTTTTTTAAATCGAGTTTTTTTTTGTATATTTCGAATATTTAATGTATCGAGAAAATGCAAAAATCTCGATTTCTATATTAATGTAACTATATATTTTATGTACTCGTATTATTACATATTATTATTATTAACCGACTCCAAAAAAGAGGTTATCAAATCGTCTGTATTTTTTTTTGCGACATTGTTACTTCATAACTCGGTACATTTTAAACCGATTGTAAATTATTTTTGTCTGAGAGGGTACAGCTTCCTATTGGTCCCATATTATATTTCACGTACCACTGAGGTCTTGGTCTTTAGCAGCTTTTGTCTTTTATCCTTGGGGCTAAGTCAAATGGCCCATCATCACAGTAATTTTCACAATACTTAAGCTAAATTGTGTATTGTTGTAGATTTTATATCTATTTTGTATAACTGCTTGATGTACATCTGTTGGCGTTAGAGCTGTGTCGTTCATGAACGAACGGGTACAATTGAACGAATCAGTAAAATGAACGAAGCGAGCCGGTCACTTTACTGAGCTGTTATGGATCACCAATACTGAAAAAAGTACTATTGAACGAAATGAACAAACGAACACACTTGTGTGTTTTTGTTTTATTTTTTTGCTTTTTCTTTATTCATGTGAGATTTTTTGTCACATTTTGGTTTTCATTTGCCTTTTTGTCTGCTTTTAGTAACAGTATGACCATTATGAACTTAATAAAATTGCCATTAATATGAATCTTTTGATTTCTTATATCAAAGAATATAAAATACTTTAATATTTTAAAAGTTTTTACTTCCTAATTTATTTTGTTTCTTATATTTTCTATTGTTTGTTTTGCTTATTTTGCTAAACAATTCATAACAAACTCACTGCATTTGTCCCTTTTTATTTGACGAATCAACTGTTTGTTTGTTTTTATTTCGTTCTATTTCTTGAAAAGAGCGGATGAACGAAATGAACGAACTCGTTCTTTTTTAGAAAATGAACGAAAATGAGCGGTCACTTCAATGAACGATTTGGCACAGCTCTAGTTCGCGTCTAAAAAATTATAACCTTGAATATGAACCGATTTGACTTATTTAAATACATACATACTTATGTATATGCACATATAGCGTTTTATTTACTTATTTAACCATTAACAAAAATAAAATACAACAAGATTTAATCTTATTTAATAATACTGGTAAGATTAAAGCATTTATAATAGGTTCTTTTTACAACATGACATATCATAATGCCATAGCCATACTCTAATGCTATAGCCATAAGTATTGCCATAATCATAAATATATTTACTTCATCCATTAGTGCTGTCATAAATATAAACAGCTGTTTATGTTCTCATTTATTTATTCATTTTAAAAGTGCAACAACAAATATGTTTAACCAGCAAATAGCTGTTTATGGTTACGGTGAAAAACCAAAATTGGAATGGTTTCTATGGTAATGCTTACGGCTATGGCGTTATGGCGAGTTCACCTATAATCAAATGCACCGAGCGTTGCCCATAAGTTCGGTTAGAGCAGCTGTTTTGTATGGTCATAGCACAATTGAACTTGTAGTATGTTAATATTGGCCTTTTATAGCCTCTATTTCATCTTGATAACATAATATTTTTATGCAGATATGCTGGTTGTAAAGCAGGCCACATAAATCAACGTCAAGTTGAAAGTGGATGAATATGTCCTGAATTCGTTTTGAGTAAACTTTTTTCTTGCAGCACTTCTCAATAAAAAGAAGTATAGTGGATTTAAATTGAGTAAACGGCTTAATCAAGGGCAAGGGAAACATAAACGTAACATCCATCAGCATGGGTATTCCCTATAGCAAGGCAGTTGCTTTTAATGCTGAGTGTTTCATTTTCTAATAAATGTTTCAAACTATTGGTCAAGGTATAATATCCAATAACTTTGCCATTTAGGTCCAAATTAACTAACATCCATGGTTTAACTAACGATTTTTCTTATCAATATCACTGGTTAAACCGCCAGACCATAGAATTTTTTGCTTCGCAAAATTGATCCCTTTCAGGATAATCACGTTTACATTATATTTTTATTCGATTTGCTGCGATACCACGTACTGACAAAAACTCGTGAAAACTTCTTGCAAAATTGAGCATCTTACACCACTAGCTGTTTTGATTTAGGAAAGTCTGGCCGCTGCACCAGCATTGCACCTGCATTCCCTATAAATTAAGGAGTTGAAGCCATCCCCTCACCCCTTCGAACATAATCACAGGAAACTACGAAACCCTTGCAGTTTAGAGTGTTGAGATGTTTTATGTAACATTTTATGGGAGACTCTTTCGTCCCTTTTCAAAAAAAGCAGACGAACTCTTAATCGTGGGTTAAAGTTTTTTTTTAAATATACCTATTCCATGACTTTTAAACCGATTTAAAAAAACTTTTTTTTATCTGAGAGAGTATAGCTTCCATTGTCAAAAATTTGGGCGGCAGCACGTCCACTATTTTCTCTCTCTTATTTTGCGATCTTTTACTTATCTGCTTGCTGCGAAACGTATCATATACGATGTGCTCTCGTAATGACACAATTCTGAAATTGAAAAAATGGGCAGATGAACAATTTCCCTATCCCTAAATTTTGATCGGCAATGTTTACGTTGTGCGTTGTGTCAGTACACTCTTTTATAATTTTGTTCGCCATTTTTTGTTCACGGGATATATTTTACGTGAACAAAATGTTCGCCTTTTATTCCCGATATGGGTGACTTTTACATTTTACGTGCTTCTATTAAACCGATTTTTAATAAAATTGGCACACGCTGAACTCTAAAAATTATTTAATATTGCATTTAAGAATTGGGTGGGTTCACGTTCATTAAATTTAAATTTTATATTTCACGTGTTTTTTAACTAATTTTTTTTAACTCTAAAAATTATTTAATATGACATTTAAAAAGTTGGTGTGCTCACGCCCATTGCATTTAAATATTATATTTTACCTGCTTCTACTTAACAGATTTTCACGACACTTGGCACACACTTTGAACAACACCCAATCTTGCATTTTAAAAAATTGGGCGGGGAGACACCCATGATCGACTAGTATTAAATTATATGCCTTTCTACTTATTCGATTCCCACGAAACTTGGCAAACAGTTTCGGCTCTTAGAATAACATGATTTTGTGCTTAAAGAAGTGGGCGGGCGGGGCCATGGCTATTAAAGCTTATTTTTATATTTCATGAAACTTCGCACACACCTTGAGCTCTGAAAGTGATGTGATTTTGAATTTCGAAAAGTGGGTGGACACTCATATTCGCAAAATTGGGAGCGACCACGCCCCATCTTTAAAAATAAGCCTAAAAATTTAAAAATAATTTAGAAATGGTGTACATTTATGTATGTATATGCATACGTACTACATATGGGCATTTCCACAGGAAAATCAATTTTTTGTCGCGTACGACAGCAAGCAATTAAGCTTGTATTTCAGAACGATGTGACTCAATTGTTCTCAAAATATTACCTAATGTAGAGCTGCTGTCCGTCAGCACACAAATATATAAAGAAGTAAAAAAACTTTAGTTTTCTTTGCAAAAAAACAAGCATATTTCTTTGGTGTCGCACGCTACAAAAGGTTGACATTCCGGTGGAAATGCCTATATGTATAATGTGTGTATGTATTTTATAAATGTGAAATAAAATAAAATCTCCGTAATATTGTTAAATAACTAAATCGGCAAAACACCCTGTATGTACTCCAAACATTGTATGATATATGTACGTTCGTTTCTAAAGTACCTACACAAAAGAGTGCAAATGTGTATAAATATGCATGAATGTACATATGTATGTAGTATATCCATTTGCGGATAATATGTACGTATGCATGTACAATGTACATGCATATATATTTGTGTACAGTAAGGCCTCGATTATTCGTTGTGATTGGGAGCGGCAACATTCTGTATAAAAACGATTTACCCGGTTAACAGAGTAACAGATTTTACTGGTTTTTTTAAATATTTTTATTCATATTTTTTTGTTTAAAGCTACGGTCACACTTGTCAAACATTTGCCCAGAAAAGCGTAACCAACAAACACTAATGACAAAAGTTTTGATCCAGACGCTTGTTTATCAAATTAATCAGTTTCGAACACAACTAATAGATAATGTCATAGAATCTAACACTATTGGTTGGTCTTTAACTTGACAAATTTTTCTCTGAATTAAAAGATTTTTCATTAGCATTTAGTGGTTACACTTTTTTTTGGCAAATGTTTGACAAGTGTGACTATACCTTAATTGTATATCTTTTCATATACTTCCTATTGAAAAAGAAAAATTTAATCAAAATATACATACATAAATATGTACTAAATACTACCGATAAAGAAAAAAATATGTAAAAAAAATTACGATTTTTGAAAATAAATTACGGCAATTTTTCTTGGGAAGAACGTCCCAATAAGCAATTTTGCTTGAAATCAGGTGTAAAACAAGTGTTATTCAAGCCACACAATCAATTGTCAAGGGTTGAATTATGCTTGATGCACACTTTAATTCAATAGCATTCTCCAGTTAAATGGGAACTTGAATTCAATTCGAACATTTCAATTGTATTACAGTTCAATTCAAGCCTTGAATTATACTGTAATTCAACCTTGTATTACAATTGAATTCAAGTATATTTCAAGCTGCAAAAACAAGGCTTTTAAAATGGAAAGCAAAATGCAATTCCTTTGTTTTCTAATAATTATTTTCTGCACATCTGCCTTCGCTATTGTTTTCACGTTTTACTCACCTTTGTTTTCTAAATTCACTTTTATTTATTTGTTTTTGATATTTTCACCACATTTTCAGTTTTAATAATAAATAAATTACGTATTTGACAAGGTTTGAGCAAATATGTACATATGCTGTTTGATTTTTTATTTAAAAATATTTTCAAACTTGAAAATTACTTGAAAAGATGCTTGAATTCAACTTTGTTTCCAGTTCAATTTCAAGTGCTTGAATTTTAATTTTTTGAGTGCTTATTGGGGTATGAAATGGCTAGTGATAATAAAAAAAAAAGATTTTGCTTTTTAGTTAAAAATTTTTTTAAACACAAAATTCAGGTGCATATGTACATATTTGGGTTTTTAAAACGAATTTTTAAGTAAAAAGGAAATACTTTTATTTTTACTCACACTATCCATTTTACATGTTCTTCCCAAGCAGTGTTGCCGTATTTTGAGTGGATTTGTTTCGCCCGTTATTTACAACAAACAAATGGCTGAATTTTTGCAAACGTAAGAAATTGTAGCATACTTTCAAGGGCTGGCTAATATTAGTTCTGTTCTAAATGGATAATGAAACAGTTCAAACTTGTACAAAGTTAGTTCAAGATAACAATTTGGAATTGGAATTTAGAGAGCGAATGGAGGAGTTATTTTTTTTTTAATTTCCTGTACAAACGAACCTTGTCTTTCGATAAGTTTGGATAAGAATAAAATAATCAGTTGTTTTTTTTTCTGCTTACATATGAAACTCATTAATTTTTCAGAAAATTTGCAAACAAAGGAAAAAAGTTTTTATATAAAAATTTATTATAAATCAGAAGTTCTAAAAAAAGAAAGAACATTTGTGCATATTCCTTCATTTCTTTGATATAGAAAAATAATCTTTTTACAGATCAGTGATCAGGGTTCCGTACACCAAAGTTAAAAAGAAACCTTCGTTTTCCCTACGATATCCGTCTGCCCGTCTTGTGCTGTTTTGTCGAGAGTTATAAGAAGTTAAAAAATTAAAGGGTATTCTAAAGCGAGCAACGAAAACTGTTTAAAACCTAATGTAATACATATATATATACACAATTGTATAAATACACTTAGAATTTGCAAAGTTATTGTACTTTTATGCAGACTACTCCAATTCATACTGAAATTTAAAAATTCAAAATTCCTTTAATTCTGTATTTGTATTCTGTTAGTTAATGTTGTTTTGATAACTTGCTGTATCTTGGAAACCGTAAGAGGCAGTCTTGACTTTTTCAAAAACGCTTA
This sequence comes from Tachina grossa, assembly GCA_949987645.1. NCBI lineage: Eukaryota > Metazoa > Arthropoda > Insecta > Diptera > Tachinidae > Tachina > Tachina grossa. The sequence continues at coordinate 21,133,417 of OX465277.1, read as the reverse complement.
AACCAAAAATCCCATAATTAAAAAAAATCGCCAAAAGGAAAAAAGCTCCAAGAACAAAAAAAAATCGGCTTAATGAAAAAAGCGCCAAAACTAAAAAAATCTTCAAAAATAAAATAAATCGGAAAAACCAAAACGAAAAAAAACGCGAAACCCCGAAAAAAGCCTGAAACGAAAAAAGCTCCAAAACTGTTGGAGTTTTCAAAAGCGTTAAAACTAAAATAACCAAACCAAACCAACCAAAAAAGTGAAAAAATCAATAAAAAATTGTCTAAACGAAAAAAGCGCCATAGCTAAAAAAAATTTTAAACATAAGTAAATCGCCAAAAACCTAAAAAATCTTGAAACGAAAAAAGGGCCAAAACTCTTGAAATTTTCAAAGGCGTTAAAACTAAAATATCCCAAAATTAAAAAATCGCCCAAACGAAAAAAAACGCTAAAACTGAGAAAAAAATAGCTAAAAATAACATAAATCTCCCAAAACCGAAAAAATTTTCAAAAACTAAAAAAAAAAACCCAAATCTAAGAAATAAACAAACAAAAAAATTCCCAAAAACGAAAAAAGCGACAAAAAAAAGTTTACCGAGTTCTTCAAATTTAAAAAAATCTACACCGTGTGCGAGAGTCACAGTCGTACTTGACTGAATTTATTTGGAGTTATTTTTCATTTAGTTTTTACAGCTGTTGCCAATGATGCAATTTTTTTAACGTAATATTATGCGTTTTAAGCGACTAAAATTACTAAAGTTTCATTTGATTTCAAAAGTACGATGTGCAGTTATGGGTTTTTGCATTCCAATACTTTTGGACAGTGATGCCAACTTTTTTGGCTCTAAAAGCACATCAGAATTTCAAAAAAGCACTAAAAAGCGTAATTTTGAAATCTACAAAGCGTAAAAAGCACTAATGTGAAAAACGAGTGAGATTACAAAATGTTTTCTAAGCTATTCTCTATTTCGGCAATATTATCAACATTTTTAATGAACTATATCAGACGAAAAAGGTATGCTTTACCCTAAACAAATAAATACACCAAGTTTTTGTCAAAGTAATTTTAAGAAATACGCAAATTTCTTAAAAGCACTACTTAGTGCTTTTTCTTAGTTTGGCACTAACGCTCAAAATTTGGCGTTTTGAGTCTTCAAAAAGCACTAAATATAGTGCCAAAAGCACCAAGTTGGCATCGCTGCTTTTGGATAACTTTGGCACATTCAGAGAGCAATTTTGTTTTTGCTCTCATTCGACCGAACTTGTACGAAATCTTTTTCGTACAAAATAATCAAAGTTGCTCAACATTTCTTAAAATTTGAATAGAGCACAATACAAGAAAAAATTAAGTCGATGGGTAAAAAGAAATCAATAACAATTTTTCTTTACCGGATAAACGACGTTGCCGGTCAATCAAATCACGCATAATCGAGGCCTTACTGTATATAAATATACATATGGATATGTACATATGTATGTATGTATGTACGTATGTATAAACTGTTTAATGGATTATGCCGGATTTTTTATTCCTTCCTAATGTTTTTTTTTTTTGCTGGTTTGTGTTATTTTAGTAAACATTTTGTTTCAACAACTTCTTTCGGCCCTGTCGTCATGGCTTTGCTGCTCTTTTCGATTTTTTCTCTCAAAGATTATATAATACCTATTATTTGACATTTCTTGCTTTTTTCATCTGGTCCTTTTTACGTATTTTTTGCAACGTTAATAAAACACTAAAGCCAGCTTTATTGTGAATTAATTTTTATTGATTTTTGGCTAATTTTCTAATAAATTTACTTTATGCGTGAAAATATATTTAATTATTAAAAATGTATGATAAATTTAGAAAAAAATCTTATTTATGTATACATATGTACATATATATGTACAAGTGTAGGTATGTAGTATGTTTGTACATATTTTTAGAAAGTTTCTTATTTTTGTTAAAAAATTTTGCTGTTTGGCATGTGCTCGTTGGTTTTTAGCAGACAAAAAATTGATTTTTATTCACACACAATTCACAACTTGAATATTTTAGAGAGAGAAAAAAATCACACAAACGGCTTTAGACAGAAGAAAAATTTTTTTTTTTTGTTTTTTTTTTTTTTTTTTTGTTAAGTGAGTAAAACAATTTAATAGATGAAATAGGCAGGTACCTACTAAAATAATTTTTGTATAAATTTAAAGCATAAAACTAAAAAATCAAATTCACTTTTATTTATACCAATTTTGCTTAGCTTATTTCACTTTGTCACTTAGCAGAAAATTTTTAAATTTCGTTTTCAATTTCTTTTATTTTTTGGCTTGAATTGGCAAAAATTTAATTGTTTTTTTCTTTAAATATAAAAGACTGATTTTTTCGCTTATAAAAGCACATGTATACACATAAAAGTATGTACATATAAGTTTGTATGTGCATGTGTATGCATGGATGAATGGATTCCAAGAGTGGAAACCGAAAAAAAATTTTAAAAAAGGTAGGAATTCAAAGAAAAATATACCTTAAACAGTCTTTCTCTGTTTAGTATGGGGTTTCTTTAATAAAATTTTTAGTTTTATTAAAAAAAAAAATTTCTTTTTCACACCGTATAAGAGTATTTATGCAATTATATCACACACACAATTCGAGAGAATGGAGGAAGAATGAGTAATAATCACACGTCGTCCGTTCAGCGCTGAACGACAACTGACAACTAGAACGTTACTAAACTGACTAAGGAACCGAAATCGCCGCATTTGCCTCTTAACCAAATGGAAAATGTAAAATAATGACAACTACAACCACAACAACAACAAAAGCGAAAAGCAGCTACAAAAGCCCCACGATTTTTTTTCGTAATTGATGATGAAGAAAATTTTCTCTGTGAGCACACACTCACTCACTCACCACTAGGTCTTCTTGAGGAACTCAACACAGCAAAAAATGTCACTCGCCTATTTTGAAAAAAAAAACCAGCTGCATAAATACATAACTCTTTTTTTTACCAGAAAAAACGAGTCATGTATTGTTATTGCAAGAAATCCAAAAAAGATACCAAAAACAAAAAAAAAATAAATAAATCAGGGTAAAAGGGGCCCGTTCGTTTTCGCTTCTCTCGTGACTGTGTGATTTCAGTAGTCGGGGTTGTTGTTGACAATTAACGCAAAATGCCCACGACAATTATGTTTTGTTTTTGTAATTACTCATAAAGCAATTCGCTTACAGTGTAACCATATCACAAAAAATTAAATAAATAAAATAGGGGATTTTATTTTAAACCAATTTTAAAATAAATTCAGCAAAGTGCGATTTTAACTCGCTCACAAAGGGTTCCGTACGGAAACTGTATATGTAATACTATACGAACCTTAGCCTATATAAAGGAAATTTTTACGTGATGTAGACATTTTTTTTTTTAATTTTATGTACCCGGTAAACTGTTTTTCGGTTTTTGCAGTTTTTCTTAGTTTTAGCGCTTTTTTTACCAAAAACAAAAACCAAACTTTTTTTTCGTTTTAGGGAATTTTTTGGTTTTTTGGCGGTTTTTAGTTTTGGCGATTTTTTCGGTTTTTGGTGATTTACTTAATCTCTAGCGATTTTTGGGCCTTTTTTCGTTTAAGCGCCTTTTCTTAGTTATGACACTTTTTTCATTCTAGGAATTTTTCGGTTTTTGGCGTCTTTTAGTTTTGGCGATTTTTTTTCGTTTGGCGATTTTTTCGGTTTTTGGCAATTTATTTTATGTCCAGCAATTTTTTTAGTTTTGGCACTTTTTCCAAATAATCTATTTTTCAGATAATCTATTTTTTACTTATCCTGTTCTTGATAGCTTCTATAGAATGTATTATAAGGCAGACCTAGCCTACTGGCATGTCTACCGATTGTCCAGTGGTGCGTCAATACCGCGATCAACCTCAAGATGATCTTCTTATTCTTGCTTGGTATTTGTTTTGAGCGTTTGTCGTGGAATCGTGGTCACGGACTCAGTCTATTCCACACATTCTTAGCTCTTAAAACACACAATCTTGAATTTAAAAAAATGGGCGGGGCACGCCCATAAAAAATTTAATTTTATATATCACGGACTTCTTCTTAACCAACAGATTTTCAAACAATTTTCGTTTGAAAGAGTTTACTTGCAGTTTGCTGCCATATTTTTTTTTCGCAAATATTCTATCAGATCTTTGCATTGAAGTCGGCTTACTTTTTGGCACAATTATTTATTAAACTAATGATTCCTATTTTAAACTTAAATCAACTTATCTGGGTAACACTGTTCTAAGCACATCTCTGTTGGGATGTTCTCTGGCTGGGTGTGTTTGTTGTAAATTATTGTGGATAAACTAATTTAAAAAAAGATTTAAACGAGCGCATGTCTGCGGATATTAGAGCGAATTATGTGGTTAAACAAGTTTTTTTTGTTACTGTCATTTAATTTGTGCTGCTATTGAAAGACAGTAACGACAATCAAAAAATCAATTATATTTATTGCTGATTCTCCTAATAGCATTGTTTTTTTGCGATAAAAAGTATAAGTTTTTGATTACTGATGATGCATTTAATTTAATAAGATTAGTATATTAACTGCTGATTTTTTAACCTCTAATAAAAATCTAATTCAAATCAACTTGTTAAATAGTGTCAGTGGCAAAAAACAACAGAGTTGTGTCGTTGCAAAATTTTTTTCGATTGTATAACAGTAATTTATGTTTCACTATTATATATAATTTCACTGTCAAAAATTACATATGTACATACATACGTACGTACAAACAAATGCAAAATTTAAATTTATTTTTGGTAATTTTTTCCATAAAAGAAATATTAAAGGAAACTTATTCAAATAACCCATTAAGGGATACTTTGAAAGCCTTTGACCGTTACTTACACAATATGACCGTAGACACAAACAATTCTGAATTTTGTCTGCACAGCTATAGAACTCTGCACGAGCATTTGGCTTACTAAATATTTGCTGCGCAATTGTTCCCTGACCGGAATATTCTTTCACATGATATTAGCTTACACGCTTCGCATTTGTTTTTCTCAAAATTTACAAATTTTCAGTAGAGAAGAAAACATTTTTTTTATTGAATTATATTTCAAATAGCTTTCATGTTAAATTAAAATTTAATTCATCTAAATATTTAAGGTTGTTTTTGCTGCAGTGCTGAGTGCGTTGACTACCACGCGATGAGTCGATGTATAGTGCATTTAATTTTTGGCATGAAAAATGGACATGGGTTATAAATACATTGTCTATTTTTCATGAAAATAAATTTTTTATGACAAATTTTAATGGACTATACATCTTCCATTTCTTATGCAAAAAATTAAGTAGACTATACATGGTCTAATTTTCATGCAAAAAATACATCAGCCTAATTCACAATCTTGTGCAAATGGTCTTGCATCGTTGTATGTGTAAATTGGTAAAGTATATTGATACTCACCACTTAACAATTCTTAGTGGTGAGTATCAATATACTATATCATTTTGCATATGCAACGATGCAATAGCATATGCACAAGATTGTGAATTGGGCTATCGTCTATTTTTTATGAAAATAAATTTTTTTAATGAAAAATGGACTATACATCGTCTATTTCTTCCATTTTTCATGCCAAAAATTACATGGACTATACTCGTAATTTATGAGATGTGATCCAAGAGTCTCTATCCGGAATTAGCAGTGAGGGTGTTCTACTAACATAAGTTTCAAAGACCTCATGAATCCATTGGTTACAGAGACTCGCCCGCTAAAACTGATCTCATTCATTATTGCTGTGTTACCTCTTAATAGTGGTCTCACCAAAGAATATTCATAATTTACTTATAGATCTTTTTTTGTTTGATTAACAAAACATAGGCTTCAGCTTCATAAAAATGTTTATATATAGATCCGCCATAATAGTTGCATGAGTTTGGGAAATATTACCAAAAAATATATCATTGTTTATGTTGTTTGAGATAAGATACAGAAAAAAATTAAATAACTTGTTTTATTAAATACTTACTTTCTGTTCTACTTCCCTTTTAGATCTCTCTTGTGCCGGTTCAGTTGGTGTGGCACCCGTACATCAATCTGTTCTGGGTCGCCGCTATTGTTTTCAAGTACACGGTGGTCCACGTGTCGAACGTTATTATGCATGTGGCTCACGTCAACAACGTGATCTCCGGAAATATTCGTTGCGAAAATCGATAGCAGCGAATGCTGAACACACAGACAACTCCATTAAAATGTGGATATACGAGGGCTAAAATTTTCCACCGAAGAAAAAATATTTTTGCGAACTACATCTCGATAAGACCCTGTACGGTCGCACTGGTGTTAAACTACAAACCGATCTACTCTTCTTGGGTGAATATTTCGATTTTCCCAACATTTCACAGTGAATGTATTCCGGGAGGTGGAGAAGAAGAATAAACGCGATAAGCACATGTTTGTTGGCTCGATTAAAATTCCCATACAGGAGGTTACCACACGTTTGTTTTTCGAGGATTGGTATCCAATACTCAGCGAGAAGAATGATAGCCTTAATCGTAATGAAAAATGTCTTTGCGGACTTTTTGGAACCTGTTACCAGGGTGAAAGGCAAAGAAGGCATAGACCAGTCTCTAGTGCTCTTAATACATGCCCAAGGCTTGGCATGGCCTTGGATTTGCTGAGAGTGGGTGATCAACGTTTGATCTTCCGTGGCAATTCTTTAGCCACCAAAAGTATGGAAGCTTTTATGGAGGTGACTGGCAAACAGTATTTGGATAACACGTTGGCTAAACCCATTAACGAAATCATACAATCCGACCGGGATTGTCAGGGGGATCCTACCAAAGCGGCTGGTTCGCTGCAGCGTCAACAGGCCTCTTTAAGAGCCGCTGTTTGAAATGATTGTCAATGCATTTATGAGTCCAGCAAGCACTCTCCATCCCAATTGCGCACCTGCTTTGCCACATTTCGTGAGAGATCGGAGCAACTGTGTCGTCAGGATATGACCGATAATTTGATGCCTGCATCCATATTTCCACGTTTCTTATGTCCGGCCATATTGTCGCCCAGTCTTTTTAATGTAACAATTGGTAATGTATATTATTTTTACTAAAAATTATAACGCATCTGAGACGATTTTCCTATTTTCCAGAACTTCCCTCACCACACGCAACTTAACTTTGGTGGCCGAAACCTTGCAAACCTTGGCCAATTACACTCGTTTCCAGGGCAAGGAGAACTTCATGGAATTTCTTAACGAGTTTCTAGAACAAGAAGCTCCCAAAATGAAATTTTGTGTCCATTTTAGATTAGGCTGACTACATAGACCAAGGCAAACAGCTTTCCATTTTGCACATGCTGCTCAGCGAAAGTGTTACCAAACTGCCAGAGGCTAGACAACAAGATTTGGCTCCCTTGGTCCACATACTCTACGAAATAAACAAAAGGCAAAGAAAGAAAACAGACAGTGATGTCCACATCGTCTACACGCGAAAATCAAGAGAATAACAATCCTGATGAAATGATGACGTGTTGCAGTTCTGCGGGCGTCTCAAAGCAAGCCGGTGTAGTGCAGCAACAGCAAACCAAGTTCTATAGCCAGCTCTTCACAGCCTGTTGCCGTCTGTTGTTACCCACCACTGCCTTCCCGCTCCCAATACCAACGCTTCAAATACCATGGTATCGTTTATATTACACACAGTTCAAACTGAAACCTTTCCACCGAAAGTCACAACGGAAAGGATAGTGAAGTCAGCTCCTTAGGAGGATGTCAAATAAGAGCCACTAACTTACCCAGAGATAACAATAATAATTATGATGAATCTACCAGAGATTTTATACAAACTTCCCGTCTACCCTGCTAAAGAACCAAAATAACCATGGGGTGGGGTGGTAAGCAACGTGATCAGCATTGTTTGTTAAACAACTCCGCCTTAAGTTTGACTTTGAGTGATCGGGCATACCCGATCATTCCATTTAACTTTTGTCACACAAAATGTCTCCCAACTAGCAAAGACCACGATAATTCAATCACAATACGAAAAGGCCTATGAATCTAGAAGATTTAGACGATCTATTCAAATATGCCGAAGAACAGGCAGTCGTGAGGGAGGTGCATCCCTCCCACAATTACAAATTACAAAAACAAAGAACAATTGTTGGGTAAAACCAGCCATGGTTCTAGCTCCGGCTACCAAAGTCCCATAGAGTCTCAGCAACAACAGCAACAGCCGCAGAAAAACAGCAGCTCCCTTGACTTTTAAAAATCCCACCTGTCAGTTACAAAACTCCTCCACACCTTCCTCCCAAGCAGCTCACCACCATCAACGCAAACAGTGCAGCTCATTAGCAATGCCCCGCACCAATCCCCAATTCAAAAGGGAGGACATTTGTACTGCTCTTAATAATGGCAGCAGAAACTTCTCGTATTTAACTTCTTCTGCGGCCTCTTCGGCGGGCAGTAATGGTGATGTCAATTATACGGACACTGTGGCAATATAGAACAACCAGTCGTGTTGCCATCAACAACAACTGTAGCAGAAATAATGCTGGGTCCATGATAATGCCGGGCAATGGTCGCTATCAGCGCAGATTGAGTTCGAAATCGGACGGAACTTTGTCAAATAGTTCTACGGATACAGAAGGTAAGTTATACAGGTTATAATACATTAGAAATCCTCAAATTACTACACATGGGAAATGCGAAGACTCCTGGACATCTATAGATTAATGTCCAAATATCGAAAGTCATAACAGAGTGTTTTTGTAGAAATTACAACACAATTTAAACAATTTAAATTAGAAAAATTATTAATTGGATTCTCTCTCTCCTCCAATATTCTTATTCACCCCATCTACGGTTTTTGAAAAAAGTTACTAAAATCCATGATATAAATATAGAAGGTACTTCCATTCTCTCAATTTTTCTTGACATATATATATATATATATATATATATATATATATATATATATATATTTATATCATGCTAAAATCCATATTATGAGCTGTAAAAATGTAAAAAAAGATATTCGTACAAACGTTTTATCAAAAACAAACGCTTTAATAAGAAAGTGAGAGAGAACCCAGTAAAAAAAGACACTCCAAAGAAGTCATGAAAATGTAGAGTTTGCAGTCTGGAAGTAGTTCAAATTTCGATCCGATCTAATGATTTTTACATAGGGTTGTCATTGCAAGAAGTTCTCTTTTTCGATGCCTAGTCACCGAATTAGAAGCGATTTTAAGAAAAATTTCCTTTTTTGTGTTCTATGGTAATATTTTCATCTAGGAAAAACTTTAAAAAGTTACATATTTTAACAATTCGTTTATTTTTATACGAATTTAAACCCGAAACAGTGTTTTCATGTAAATTTAAGCAAATAACTTCTAAATTTTAGGCCAAAATTAGTCCATAAATTTCTTTCAAAAAATCGGTTTTTTGAACATTTTGGTGAGTATTTACTAAAACTATGGAAAAACTACAAGGTTTTGTGTGATTAAAAAAAACTTTTACTTGGTTTTCTGCTAACTGTCGGCAAATTAAAAATATCGATTTTTTGGAAGCAATGAAAATGTGGTTCCTTCAGAATGACTTCCATTTTTTTTACTGGGAAATGAAAGAAGAAAACAACTTATAAAAAACTGTTGTCCCAAACAAATGAATTGAACTTAAATCAATTGAAAATGCGACAATCACAATGAGGACGATTATTTAGATTATGTTATAGTGAAATTAAATAAAATTATGCCAATTTGTTTTTGCAATTTTATCAATTATCTGTAACAAAATCTTTTTATGCTTTTATACAGGCCATTGTCCTCCCCAAGAGGGCAATAAATGACGTCGTCGGCCTCGCAATCACATTAACAACAGTTCAAATGGTGGGTTCCAGCATATTAACAATTCTACTGCTCTCAGCAGTTTCGATAAAAATGGCGAAAACCAGTTGCTACAGGAAACGTTAGACACTACGCCACACTTTGGATCGTGATGAGGCTCTAGTGATGAATTATTTGTTCTACAGCGTTGCAATGGCTGTAAACAAGGACCCAATGGCGCCTCGCAACCATTGACTGACAATAATTTAAGCCTTCAATCGAAATCAATCGGTGAGTTGCATAATAAACTTCTTGGAATAAGAAAAATAAAATTGTATTTTGTTAAAAAAGCAGACATTTTATATTCGACAGATTAATAACCATGGAGGAAGAGCTACGACGTGAACAACTGAAAATGTCGCACAAACAAAAAGGAACAAAGACAACAAATAACAGCTTTAGATACCGCCAATAGTAGATTATTAAGTGCTTTGACGGTCTTAAGGCAACATTATGAGACCCAGCATCAACAGCAAGATCAACAAACGCAGCAATAAATTCAATTAAAAAGAAAAAACAAAAGAAGAAACTAGCGGTTGGACTTGTAGATCTTTTACATATTGTGACTTTGGTAAATTTTGTTGAATTGAAAGCAAAGCAACAACAATTTACCAAAGCTACAAGATGTAAAAGATCTATAAGGCCAACCGTGAATTCCGCTACTGTTAAAAAAAGCAATCTTACCCTTAAAATATTATTTTAATCTAAATGCTAACAGCCTTATTTATAAAACTTAAAAAGGCTTTTTAAGAAAATTTTGTATGAAAATTTGTTTTAAAAAATCTTTATAAAGTATAAACAGTATTTTTAATACAAATGATTTTAAATTTTATTATTATTTGCTTTTATTATTTTTATATTATTTGCAACTAATTGACAAACATTAGATATTTAAATCTTGCAAAATTTTCCAAAAAAATAAGATTATAAAAGAGTAACAGGAAAGTAATTTAAAAAATGTTTTCAAAAACTTGGTTATCAATTCAATAATAAATGAAAATGATATAATAACACATTACCCTTTCTTATATGGATAAGTTTTATTTTCCACAAAACATTCCCCATTATGTTCTCTATCAACCCACAAAATTTCATGCAATTATCTCCAACAACAACGGAGATATTACAAAAAAAACAGAAAATTTTAACCAAAGCGAAGTAACCGGAAATGAAAGTTTTTACTCAACTCGTAACTCTCATATCTCGGAAACCGCTAAGAATTTTCGGATTAAATTTTTTCCGGATGAAATATTAGAGCTTGAGCTTTAATATAGGGGACCTTTGGATTTTCTAAATACAAACTAAAGCATGAAATATAGGCAGTTTTTAGTTTACGCCCACTTCTATCAACTTAAAAGTGGGCGTGGCAAATTTAAATTTTCCACAAAACCTTCCCCATTATGTTCTCTATCAACCCACAAAATTTCATAAATTTATCTCGAAAAACTACTGAGATATTGCAAGAAAACAAAATCTGTTCTTGAGCCGAAAAATTTTAAAATTTTTGCAATTTTTTTTGTGAAACACCAGGTCAACAGAACTGGTAGGAGGTGGATTTCGGGAATTGATTTTTTTCAAAATGCTATAACTCGATAACCGCTGGACCGATTTAGATGATGGTTTTACCATATAATAGATTGCATATTTGGCTGCAAGATGGGCAAACTTTGGCCCGCCTGGTGGCCCCCCGTGTTAGTAAAAAAATTGAATTTATGTTAATAACCCTTATATCTTCCAAAGTAATTGTGGTGAAAAGTGCAATTGAGTCCTATGCGAAGCTCGGACTTCTGCTTTACAAACCTGCCAAATTTGATTTCTCTAACTTCACAACGTTCGGAGTTATTGATAATTTTCAGAAAACTGTAACCAAAGCCAAATTTCCGAAAACGCTTGTTTTTACGCAAGTTGTAACGACCATACCTCGAGTACCGCTGGGTATATTTGAATTAAATTTTCTCTGGGTGAAAGATCACAGCTGCAGCTTCAGTAAAGAGGACTTTTAGAGTTTATAAATATAATCTAAAGCACGAAGTAGACGCTATTTTAAATTTACCCCCACTTTAAACGGCTTAAAAGTGGGCGTGGCAAAATTAAATTTTCCACAAAAAATTTCCCATTATGTTCTCTATCAACCCACAAAATTTCATGCAATTATCTCCAACAACAACGGAGATATTACAAAAAAACAGAAAACTGTAACCAAAGCGAAGTAACCGGAAATTAAAGTTTTTACTCAACTTGTAACTCGCATATCTCGGAAACCGCTAAGAATTTTCGGATGAAATTTTTTCCGGATGAAAGATTAGAGCTTCAACTTTAATATAGGGGACCTTTGGATTTTCTAAATACAAACTAAAGCAGGAAATATAGGCAGTTTTTAGTTTACGCCCACTTTTATTAACTTAAAAGTAGGCGTGGCAAATTTAAATTTTCCACAAAACCTTCCCCATTATGTTCTCTATCAAGCCTCAAAATTTCATAAATATATCTCGAAAAACTACTGAGATATTATTGCAAGAAAACAAAATCTGTTCTTGAGCCGAAAAATTTTAAAATTTTGCAATTTTTTTTGTGAAACACCAGGTCAACAGAACTGGTAGGAGGTGGATTTCGGGAATTGATTTTTTTTAAAACGCTATAACTCGATAACCGCTGGACCGATTTAGATGATGGTTTTACCATATGATTGACTGCATATTTGGCTACAAGATGGGCAAACTTTGACCCGCCTGCTGGCCCCCCATGTTAGTAAAAAAATTGAATTTATGTTAATAACCCTTATATCTTCCAAAGTAATTGTGCTGACAAGTGCAATTGAGTTCTATGCGAAGCTCGGACTTCTGCTTTACAAACATGCCAAATTTGATTTCTCTAACTTCACAACGTTCGGAGTTATTGATAATTTTCAGAAAACTGTAACCAAAGCCAAATTTCTGAAAACGCTTGTTTTTACGCAAGTTGTAACTCCCATATCTCGATAACCGCTGAGTATATTTGAATTAAATTTTCTCTGGGTGAAAGATCACAGCTTCAGCTTCAATATAGAGGACTTTTAGAGTTTCTAAATATAAAATAAAGCACGAAGTAGACGCTGTTTTAAATTTACCCCCACTTTAAACGGTTTAAAAGTGGGCGTGGCAAAATTAAATTTTCCACAAAACATTTCCCATTATGTTCTCTATCAACCCACAAAATTTCATGCAATTATCTCCAACAACAACGGAGATATTACAAAAAAACAGAAAACTGTAACCAAAGCGAAGTAACCGGAAATGAAAGTTTTTACTCAACTTGTAACTCGCATATCTCGGAAACCGCTAAGAATTTTCGGATGAAATTTTTTCCGGATGAAAGATTAGAGCTTCAACTTTAATATAGGGGACCTTTGGATTTTCTAAATACAAACTAAAGCAGGAAGTATAGGCAGTTTTTAGTTTACGCCCACTTTTATTAACTTAAAAGTAGGCGTGGCAAATTTAAATTTTCCACAAAACCTTCCCCATTATGTTCTCTATCAAGCCTCAAAATTTCATAAATATATCTCGAAAAACTACTGAGATATTTTGCAAGAAAACAAAATCTGTTCTTGAGCCGAAAAATTTTAAAATTTTTGCAATTTTTTTTGTGAAACACCAGGTCAACAGAACTGGTAGGAGGTGGATTTCGGGAATTGATTTTTTTCAAAACGCTATAACTCGATAACCGCTGGACCGATTTAGATGATGGTTTTACCATATGATAGACTGCATATTTGGCTACAAGATGGGCAAACTTTGGCCCGCCTGCTGGCCCCCCATGTTAGTAAAAAAATTGAATTTATGTTAATAACCCTTATATCTTCCAAAGTAATTGTGGTGAAAAGTGCAATTGAGTTCTATGCGAAGCTCGGACTTCTGCTTTACAAACCTGCCAAATTTGATTTCTCTAACTTCACAAAGTTCGGAGTTATTGATAATTTTCAGAAAACTGTAACCAAAGCCAAATTTCCGAAAACGCTTGTTTTTACGCAAGTTGTAACTCCCATACCTCGAGAACCGCTGGGTATATTTGAATTAAATTTTCTGTGGGTGAAAGATCACAGCTTCAGCTTCAATATAGAGGACTTTTAGAGTTTCTAAATATAAAATAAAGCACGAAGTAGACGCTATTTTAAATTTACCCCCACTTTAAACGGCTTAAAAGTGGGCGTGGCAAAATTAAATTTTCCACAAAAAATTTCTCATTATGTTCTCTATCAACCCACAAAATATCATGCAATTATCTTCAACAACAACGGAGATATTACAAAAAAACAGAAAACTGTAACCAAAGCGAAGTAACCGGAAATGAAAGTTTTTACTCAACTTGTAACTCGCATATCTCGGAAACCGCTAAGAATTTTCGGATGAAATTTTTTCCGGATGAAAGATTAGAGCTTCAACTTTAATATAGGGGACCTTTGGATTTTCTAAATACAAACTAAAGCAGGAAATATAGGCAGTTTTTAGTTTACGCCCACTTTTATTAACTTAAAAGTGGGCGTGGCAAAATTAAATTTTCCATAGAACCTTCCCCATTATGTTCTCTACCAACCCACAAAATTGCATGCACTTATCTCCAAGAACAACGGAGGTATTACAAAAAAACAGAAAACTGTAACCAAAGCGAAGTAACCGGAAATGAAAGTTTTTACTCAACTTGTAACTCTCATATCTCGGAAACCGCTAAGAATTTTCGGATGAAATTTTTTCCGGATGAAAGATTAGAGCTTCAACTTTAATATAGGGGACCTTTGGATTTTCTAAATACAAACTAAAGCAGGAAGTATAGGCAGTTTTTAGTTTACGCCCACTTTTATCCACTTAAAAGTGGGCGTGGCAAATTAAAATTTTCCACATAACCTTCCCCATTATGTTCTCTATCAACCCAACCCACAAAAGTTCATAAATTTTTCTCGAAAAACACTGAGATATTGCAAGAAAACAAAATCTGTTCTTGAGCCGAAAAATTTTAAAATTTTTGCAATTTTTTTTGTGAAACACCAGGTCAACAGAACTGGTAGGAGGTGGATTTCGGGAATTGATTTTTTTCAAAACGCTATAACTCGATAACCGCTGGACCGATTTAGATGATGGTTTTACCATATGATAGATTGCATATTTGGCTACAAGATGGGCAAACTTTGGCCCGCCTGCTGGCACCCCATGTTAGTAAGAAAATTGAATTTATGTTAATAACCATTATATCTTCCAAAGTAATTGTGGTGAAAAGTGCAATTGAGTTCTATGCGAAGCTCGGACTTCTGCTTTACAAACCTGCCAAATTTGATTTCTCTAACTTCACAACGTTCGGAGTTATTGATAATTTTCAGAAAACTGTAACCAAAGCGAAATTTCTGAAAACGCTTGTTTTTACGCTAGTTGTAACTCCCATATCTCGAGAACCGCTGGGTATATTTGAATTAAATTTTCTCTGGATGAAAGATCTCAGCTTCAGCTTCAATATAGAGGACTTTTCGAGTTTATAAATATAATCTAAAGCACGAAGTAAACGCTATTTTAAATTTACCCCCACTTTAAACGGCTTAAAAGTGGGCGTGGCAAAATTAAATTTTCCACAAAAAATTTCCCATTATGTTCTCTATCAACCCACAAAATTTCATGCAATTATCTCCAACAACAACGGAGATATTACAAAAAAACAGAAAACTGTAACCAAAGCGAAGTAACCGGAAATTAAAGTTTTTACTCAACTTGTAACTCGCATATCTCGGAAACCGCTAAGAATTTTCGGATGAAATTTTTTCCGGATGAAAGATTAGAGCTTCAACTTTAATATAGGGGACCTTTGGATTTTCTAAATACAAACTAAAGCAGGAAATATAGGCAGTTTTTAGTTTACGCCCACTTGATAGACTGCATATTTGGCTACAAGATGGGCAAACTTTGACCCGCCTGCTGGCCCCCCATGTTAGTAAAAAAATTGAATTTATGTTAATAACCCTTATATCTTCCAAAGTAATTGTGCTGACAAGTGCAATTGAGTTCTATGCGAAGCTCGGACTTCTGCTTTACAAACATGCCAAATTTGATTTCTCTAACTTCACAACGTTCGGAGTTATTGATAATTTTCAGAAAACTGTAACCAAAGCCAAATTTCTGAAAACGCTTGTTTTTACGCAAGTTGTAACTCCCATATCTCGATAACCGCTGAGTATATTTGAATTAAATTTTCTCTGGGTGAAAGATCACAGCTTCAGCTTCAATATAGAGGACTTTTAGAGTTTCTAAATATAAAATAAAGCACGAAGTAGACGCTGTTTTAAATTTACCCCCACTTTAAACGGCTTAAAAGTGGGCGTGGCAAAATTAAATTTTCCACAAAACATTTCCCATTATGTTCTCTATCAACCCACAAAATTTCATGCAATTATCTCCAACAACAACGGAGATATTACAAAAAAACAGAAAACTGTAACCAAAGCGAAGTAACCGGAAATGAAAGTTTTTACTCAACTTGTAACTCGCATATCTCGGAAACCGCTAAGAATTTTCGGATGAAATTTTTTCCGGATGAAAGATTAGAGCTTCAACTTTAATATAGGGGACCTTTGGATTTTCTAAATACAAACTAAAGCAGGAAGTATAGGCAGTTTTTAGTTTACGCCCACTTTTATTAACTTAAAAGTAGGCGTGGCAAATTTAAATTTTCCACAAAACCTTCCCCATTATGTTCTCTATCAAGCCTCAAAATTTCATAAATATATCTCGAAAAACTACTGAGATATTTTTTGCAAGAAAACAAAATCTGTTCTTGAGCCGAAAAATTTTAAAATTTTTGCAATTTTTTTTGTGAAACACCAGGTCAACAGAACTGGTAGGAGGTGGATTTCGGGAATTGATTTTTTTCAAAACGCTATAACTCGATAACCGCTGGACCGATTTAGATGATGGTTTTACCATATGATAGACTGCATATTTGGCTACAAGATGGGCAAACTTTGGCCCGCCTGCTGGCCCCCCATGTTAGTAAAAAAATTGAATTTATGTTAATAACCCTTATATCTTCCAAAGTAATTGTGGTGAAAAGTGCAATTGAGTTCTATGCGAAGCTCGGACTTCTGCTTTACAAACCTGCCAAATTTGATTTCTCTAACTTCACAAAGTTCGGAGTTATTGATAATTTTCAGAAAACTGTAACCAAAGCCAAATTTCCGAAAACGCTTGTTTTTACGCAAGTTGTAACTCCCATACCTCGAGAACCGCTGGGTATATTTGAATTAAATTTTCTGTGGGTGAAAGATCACAGCTTCAGCTTCAATATAGAGGACTTTTAGAGTTTCTAAATATAAAATAAAGCACGAAGTAGACGCTATTTTAAATTTACCCCCACTTTAAACGGCTTAAAAGTGGGCGTGGCAAAATTAAATTTTCCACAAAAAATTTCTCATTATGTTCTCTATCAACCCACAAAATTTCATGCAATTATCTTCAACAACAACGGAGATATTACAAAAAAACAGAAAACTGTAACCAAAGCGAAGTAACCGGAAATTAAAGTTTTTACTCAACTTGTAACTCGCATATCTCGGAAACCGCTAAGAATTTTCGGATGAAATTTTTTCCGGATGAAAGATTAGAGCTTCAACTTTAATATAGGGGACCTTTGGATTTTCTAAATACAAACTAAAGCAGGAAATATAGGCAGTTTTTAGTTTACGCCCACTTTTATTAACTTAAAAGTGGGCGTGGCAAAATTAAATTTTCCACAAAACATTCACCATTATGTTCTCTACCAACCCACAAAATTGCATGCACTTATCTCCAAGAACAACGGAGGTATTACAAAAAAACAGAAAACTGTAACCAAAGCGAAGTAACCGGAAATGAAAGTTTTTACTCAACTTGTAACTCTCATATCTCGGAAACCGCTAAGAATTTTCGGATGAAATTTTTTCCGGATGAAAGATTAGAGCTTCAACTTTAATATAGGGGACCTTTGGATTTTCTAAATACAAACTAAAGCAGGAAATATAGGCAGTTTTTAGTTTACGCCCACTTTTATCCACCTAAAAGTGGGCGTGGCAAATTTAAATTTTCCACATAACCTTTCCCATTATGTTCTCTATCAACCCACAAAAGTTCATAAATTTATCTCGAAAAACTACTGAGATATTGCAAGAAAACAAAATCTGTTCTTGAGCCGAAAAATTTTAAAATTTTTGCAATTTTTTTTGTGAAACACCAGGTCAACAGAACTGGTAGGAGGTGGATTGCGGGAATTGATTTTTTTCAAAACGCTATAACTCGATAACCGCTGGACCGATTTAGATGATGGTTTCACCATATAATAGATTACATATTTGGCTACAAGATGGGCAAACTTAATACCGCCTGGTGGCCCCCCATGTTAGTAAAAAAATTTAATTTATGTTAATAACCCTTATATCTTCCAAAGTAATTGTGGTGAAAAGTGCAATTGAGTTCTATGCGAAGCTCGGACTTCTGCTTTACAAACCTGCCAAATTTGATTTCTCTAACTTCACAACGTTCGGAGTTATTGATAATTTTCAGAAAACTGTAACCAAAGCCAAATTTCCGAAAACGCTTCTTTTTACGCAAGTTGTAACTCCCATATCTCGAGAACCGCTGGGTATATTTGAATTAAATTTTCTCTGGGTGAAAGATCACAGCTTCAGCTTCAGTATAGAGGACTTTTCGAGTTTATAAATATAATCTAAAGCACAAAGTAGACGCTATTTTAAATTTACCCCCACTTTGAACGGCTTAAAAGTGGGCGTGGCAAAATTAAATTTTCCACAAAACATTCCCCATTATGTTCTCTATCAACCCACAAAATTTCATGCAATTATTTCCAACACCAACGGAGATATTACAAAAAACAGAAAACTGTAACCAAAGCGAAGTAACCGGAAATGAAAGTTTTTACTCAACTTGTAACTCTCATATCTCGGAAACCGCTAAGAATTTTCGGATGAAATTTTTTCCGGATGAAAGATTAGAGCTTCAACTTTAATATAGGGGACCTTTGGATTTTCTAAATACTAACTAAAGTAGGAAATATAGGCAGTTTTTAGTTTACGCCCACTTTTATCAACTCAAAAGTGGGCGTGGCAAATTTAAATTTTCCACAAAACCTTCCCCATTATGTTCTCTATCAACCCACAAAAGTTCATAAATTTATCTCGAAAAACTACTGAGATATTGCAAGAAAACAAAATCTGTTATTGAGCCGAAAAATTTTAAAATTTTTGCAATTTTTTTGTGAAACACCAGGTCAACAGAACTGGTAGGAGGTGGATTTCGGGAATTGATTTTTTTCAAAACGCTATAACTCGATAACCGCTGGACCGATTTAGATGATGGTTTTACCATATGATAGATTGCATATTTGGCTACAAGATAGGCAAACTTTGGCCCTCCTGCTGGCCCCCCATGTTAGTAAAAAAAATTGAATTTATGCTAATAACCCTTATATCTTCCAAAGTAATTGTGGTGAAAAGTGCAATTGAGTTCTATGCGAAGCTCGGACTTCTGCTTTACAAACCTGCCAAATTTGATTTCTCTAACTGCACAACGTTCGGAGTTATTGATAATTTTTAGAAAACTGTAACCAAAGCGAAATTTCCGAAAACGCTTGTTTTTACGCAAGTTGTAACTCCCATATCTCGAGAACCGCTGGGTATATTTGAATTAAATTTTCTCTGGGCGAAAGATCACAGCTTCAGCTTCAATATAGAGGACTTTTCGAGTTTATAAATATAATCTAAAGCACAAAGTAGACGCTATTTTAAATTTGCCCCACTTTGAACGGCTTAAAAGTGGGCGTGGCAAAATTAAATTTTCCACAAAACATTCCCCATTATGTTCTCTATCAACCCACAAAATTTCATGCAATTATTTCCAACAACAACGGAGATATTACAAAAAACAGAAAACTGTAACCAAAGCGAAGTAACCGGAAATGAAAGTTTTTACTCAACTTGTAACTCTCATATCTCGGAAACCGTTAAGAATTTTCGGATGAAATTTTTTCCGGATGAAAGATTAGAGCTTCAACTTTAATATAGGGGACCTTTGGATTTTCTAAATACAAACTAAAGCAGGAAATATAGGCAGTTTTGAGTTTACGCCCACTTTTATCAACTCAAAAGTGGGCGTGGCAAATTTAAATTTTCCACAAAACCTTCCCCATTATGTTCTCTATCAACCCACAAAAGTTCATAAATTTATCTCGAAAAACTACTGAGATATTGCAAGAGAACAAAATCTGTTATTGAGCCGAAAAATTTTAAAATTTTTGCAATTTTTTTGTGAAACACCAGGTCAACAGAACTGGTAGGAGGTGGATTTCGGGAATTGATTTTTTTCAAAACGCTATAACTCGATAACTGCTGGACCGATTTAGATGATGGTTTTACCATATGATAGATTGCATATTTGGCTACAAGATAGGCAAACTTTGGCCCTCCTGCTGGCCCCCCATGTTAGTAAAAAAAAATTGAATTTATGCTAATAACCCTTATATCTTCCAAAGTAATTGTGGTGAAAAGTGCAATTGAGTTCTATGCGAAGCTCGGACTTCTGCTTTACAAACCTGCCAAATTTGATTTCTCTAACTGCACAACGTTCGGAGTTATTGATAATTTTTAGAAAACTGTAACCAAAGCGAAATTTCCCAAAAAGGCTTGTTTTTACGCAAGTTGTAACTCCCATATCTCGAGAACCGCTGGGTATATTTGAATTAAATTTTCTCTGGGCGAAAGATCACAGCTTCAGCTTCAATATAGAGGACTTTTCGAGTTTATAAATATAATCTAAAGCACAAAGTAGACGCTATTTTAAATTTGCCCCACTTTGAACGGCTTAAAAGTGGGCGTGGCAAAATTAAATTTTCCACAAAACATTCCCCATTATGTTCTCTATCAACCCACAAAATTTCATGCAATTATTTCCAACAACAACGGAGATATTACAAAAAACAGAAAACTGTAACCAAAGCGAAGTAACCGGAAATGAAAGTTTTTACTCAACTTGTAACTCTCATATCTCGGAAACCGCTAAGAATTTTCGGATGAAATTTTTTCCGGATGAAAGATTAGAGCTTCAACTTTAATATAGGGGACCTTTGGATTTTCTAAATACAAACTAAAGCAGGAAATATAGGCAGTTTTGAGTTTACGCCCACTTTTATCAACTCAAAAGTGGGCGTGGCAAATTTAAATTTTCCACAAAACCTTCCCCATTATGTTCTCTATCAACCCACAAAAGTTCATAAATTTATCTCGAAAAACTACTGAAACTGGTAGGAGGTGGATTTCGAGAATTGATTTTTTTCAAAGCGCTATAACTCGATAACCGCTGGACCGATTTAGATGATGGTTTTACCATATGATAGATTGCATATTTGGCTACAAGATAGGCAAACTTTGGCCCGCCTGCTGGCCCCCCATGTTAGTAAAAAAAATTGAATTTATGCTAATAACCCTTATATCTTCCAAAGTAATTGTGGTGAAAAGTGCAATTGAGTTCTATGCGAAGCTCGGACTTCTGCTTTACAAACCTGCCAAATTTGATTTCTCTAACTTCACAACGTTCGGAGTTATTGATAATTTTCAGAAAACTGTAACCAAAGCCAAATTTCCGAAAACGCTTGTTTTTATGCAAGTTGTAACTCCCATATCTCGAGAACCGCTGGGTATATTTGAATTAAATTTTCTCTGGGTGAAAGATCACAGCTTCAGCTTCAGTATAGAGGACTCTTAGAGTTTCTAAATATAATCTAAAGCACGAAGTAGACGCTATTTTAAATTTACCCCCACTTTGAACGGCTTAAAAGTGGGCGTGGCAAAATTAAATTTTCCACAAAACATTCACCATTATGTTCTCTACCAACCCACAAAATTGCATGCAATTATCTCCAACAACAACGGAGATATTACAAAAAAAAACAGAAAACTGTAACCAAAGCGAAGTAACCGGAAATGAAAGTTTTTACTCAACTTGTAACTCTCATATCTCGGAAACCGCTAAGAATTTTCGGATGAAATTTTTTCCGGATGAAAGATTAGAGCTTCAACTTTAATATAGGGGACCTTTGGATTTTCTAAATACAAACTAAAGCAGGAAATATAGGCAGTTTTTAGTTTACGCCCACTTTTATCCACCTAAAAGTGGGCGTGGCAAATTTAAATTTTCCACATAACCTTTCCCATTATGTTCTCTATCAACCCACAAAAGTTCATAAATTTTTCTCGAAAAACTACTGAGATATTGCAAAATCTGTTCTTGAGCCGAAAAATTTTAAGATTTTTGCAATTTTTTTTGTGAAACACCAGGTCAACAGAACTGGTAGGAGGTGGATTTCGGGAATTGATTTTTTTCAAAACGCTATAACTCGATAACCGCTGGACCGATTTAGATGATGGTTTTACCATATGATAGATTGCATATTTGGCTATAAGATGGGCAAACTTTGGCCCGCCTGCTGGCACCCCATGTTAGTAAAAAAATTGAATTTATGTTAATAACCGTTATATCTTCCAAAGTAATTGTGGTGAAAAGTGCAATTGAGTTCTATGCGAAGCTCGGACTTCTGCTTTACAAACCTGCCAAATTTGATTTCTCTAACTTCACAACGTTCGGAGTTATTGATAATTTTCAGAAAACTGTAACCAAAGCGAAATTTCTGAAAACGCTTGTTTTTACGCTAGTTGTAACTCCCATATCTCGAGAACCGCTGGGTATATTTGAATTAAATTTTCTCTGGATGAAAGATCTCAGCTTCAGCTTCAATATAGAGGCTTTTCGAGTTTATAAATATAATCTAAAGCACGAAGTAAACGCTATTTTAAATTTACCCCCACTTTGAACGGCTTAAAAGTGGGCATAACAAAATTAAATTTTCCACAAAACATTCCCCATTATGTTCTCTATCAACCCACAAAATTTCATGCAATTATTTCCAACAGCAACGAAGATATTACAAAAAAACAGAAAACTGTAACCAAAGCGAAGTAACCGGAAATGAAAGTTTTTACTCAACTTGTAACTTTCATATCTCGGAAACCGCTAAGAATTTTCGGATGAAATTTTTTTCGGATGAAAGATTAGAGCTTCAACTTTAATATAGGGGACCTTTGGATTTTCTAAATACAAACTAAAGCAGGAAATATAGGCAGTTTTTAGTTTACGCCCACTTTTATCCACTTAAAAGTGGGCGTGGCAAATTTAAATTTTCCACGAAACCTTCCCCATTATGTTCTCTATCAACCCACAAAAGTTCATAAATTTATCTCGAAAAACTACTGAGATATTACAAGAAAACAAAATCTGTTATTGAGCCGAAAAATTTTAAAATTTTTGCAATTTTTTTTGTGAAACACCAGGTCAACAGAACTGGTAGGAGGTGGATTTCGGGAATTGATTTTTTTCAAAACGCTATAACTCGCTAACCGCTGGACCGATTTAGATGATGGTTTTACCATAAGATAGATTGCATATTTGGCTACAAGATGGGCAAACTTTGGCCCGCCTGCTGGCACCCCATGTTAGTAAAAAAATTGAATTTATGTTAATAACCGTTATATCTTCCAAAGTAATTGTGGTGAAAAGTGCAATTGAGTTCTATGCGAAGCTCGGACTTCTGCTTTACAAACCTGCCAAATTTGATTTCTCTAACTTCACAACGTTCGGAGTTATTGATAATCTTCAGAAAACTGTAACCAAAGCCAAATTTCCAAAAACGCTTCTTTTTATGCAAGTTGTAACTCCCATATCTCGAGAACCGCTGGGTATATTTGAATTAAATTTTCTCTGGGTAATAGATCACAGCTTCAGCTTCAATATAGAGGACTTTTCGAGTTTATAAATATAATCTAAAGCACGAAGTAGACGCTATTTTAAATTTAGCCCCACTTTGAACGGCTTAAAAGTGGGCGTGGCAAAATTAAATTTTCCACAAAACATTCACCATTATGTTCTCTACCAACCCACAAAATTGCATGCAATTATCTCCAACAGCAACGGAGATATTACAAAAAAAAACAGAAAACTGTAACCAAATCGAAGTAACCGGAAATGAAAGTTTTTACTCAACTTGTAACTCTCATATCTCGGAAACCGCTAAGAATTTTCGGATGAAATTTTTTCCGGATGAAAAATTAGAGCTTCAATTTTAATACAGGGGACCTTTGGATTTTCTAAATACAAACTAAAGCAGGAAATATAGGCAGTTTTTAGTTTACGCCCACTTTTATCCACTTAAAAGTGGGCGTGGCAAATTTAAATTTTCCACAGATCCTTCCCCATTATGTTCTCTATCAACCCACAAAAGTTCATAAATTTATCTCGAAAAACTACTGAGATATTGCAAGAAAACAAAATCTGTTATTGAGCCGAAAAATTTTAAAATTTTTGCAATTTTTTTTGTGAAACACCAGGTCAACAGAACTGGTAGGAGGTGGATTTCGGGAATTGATTTTTTTCAAAACGCTATAACTCGATAACCGCTGGACCGATTTAGATGATGGTTTTACCATATGATAAATTGCATATTTGGCTACAAGATGGGCAAACTTTGGGCTGCCTGCTGGCACCCCATGTTAGTAAAAAAATTAAATTTATATTAATAACCGTTATATCTTTCAAAGTAATTGTGGTGAAAAGTGCAATTGAGTTCTATGCGAAGCTCGGACTTCTGCTTTACAAACCTGCCAAATTTGATTTCTCTAACTTCACAACGTTCGGAGTTATTGATAATTTTTAGAAAACTGTAACCAAAGCGAAATTTCTGAAAACGCTTGTTTTTACGCAAGTTGTAACTCCCATATCTCGAGAACCGCTGGGTATATTTGAATTAAATTTTCTCTGGGTGAAAGATCACAGCTTCAGCTTCAATATAGAGGACTTTTCGAGTTTATAAATATAATCTAAAGCACAAAGTAGACGCTATTTTAAATTTACCCCCACTTTGAACGGCTTAAAAGTGGGCGTGGCAAAATTAAATTTTCCACAAAACATTCCCCATTATGTTCTCTATCAACCCACAAAATTTCATGCAATTATCTCCAACAACAACGGAGATATTACAAAAAAACAGAAAACTGTAACCAAATCGAAGTAACCGGAAATGAAAGTTTTTACTCAACTCGTAACTCTCATATCTCGGAAACCGCTAAGAATTTTCGGATGAAATTTTTTTCGGATGAAAGATTAGAGCTTCAACTTTAATACAGGGGACCTTTGGATTTTCTAAATACAAACTAAAGCAGGAAATATAGGCAGTTTTTAGTTTACGCCCACTTTTATCCACTTAAAAGTGGGCGTGGCAAATTTAAATTTTCCGCAAAACCTTCCCCATTATGTTCTCTATCAACCCACAAAAGTTCATAAATTTATCTCGAAAAACTACTGAGATATTGCAAGAAAACAAAATCTGTTCTTGAGCCGAAAAATTTTAAAATTTTTGCAATTTTTTTTGTGAAACACCAGGTCAACAGAACTGGTAGGAGGTGGATTTCGGGAATTGATTTTTTTCAAAACGCTATAACTCGATAACCGCTGGACCGATTTAGATGATGGTTTTACCATATGATAGATTGCATATTTGGCTACAAGATGGGCAAACTTTGGGCCGCCTGCTGGCACCCCATGTTAGTAAAAAAATTGAATTTATGTTAATAACCGTTATATCTTTCAAAGTAATTGTGGTGAAAAGTGCAATTGAGTTCTATGCGAAGCTCGGACTTCTGCTTTACAAACCTGCCAAATTTGATTTCTCTAACTTCACAACGTTCGGAGTTATTGATAATTTTTAGAAAACTGTAACCAAAGCGAAATTTCTGAAAACGCTTGTTTTTACGCAAGTTGTAACTCCCATATCTCGAGAACCGCTGGGTATATTTGAATTAAATTTTCTCTGGGTGAAAGATCACAGCTTCAGCTTCAATATAGAGGACTTTTCGAGTTTATAAATATAATCTAAAGCACAAAGTAGACGCTATTTTAAATTTACCCCCACTTTGAACGGCTTAAAAGTGGGCGTGGCAAAATTAAATTTTCCACAAAACATTCCCCATTATGTTCTCTATCAACACACAAAATTTCATGCAATTATCTCCAACAACAACGGAGATATTACAAAAAAACAGAAAACTGTAACCAAATCGAAGTAACCGGAAATGAAAGTTTTTACTCAACTTGTAACTCTCATATCTCGGAAACCGCTAAGAATTTTCGGATGAAATTTTTTCCGGATGAAAGATTAGAGCTTCAACTTTAATACAGGGGACCTTTGGATTTTCTAAATACAAACTAAAGCAGGAAATATAGGCAGTTTTTAGTTTACGCCCACTTTTATCCACTTAAAAGTGGGCGTGGCAAATTTAAATTTTCCACAAAACCTTCCCCATTATGTTCTCTATCAACCCACAAAAGTTCATAAATTTATCTCGAAAAACTACTGAGATATTGCAAGAAAACAAAATCTGTTATTGAGCCGAAAAATTTTAAAATTTTTGCAATTTTTTTTGTGAAACACCAGGTCAACAGAACTGGTAGGAGGTGGATTTCGGGAATTGATTTTTTTCAAAACGCTATAACTCGCTAACCGCTGGACCGATTTAGATGATGGTTTTACCATATGATAGATTGCATATTTGGCTACAAGATGGGCAAACTTTGGCCCGCCTGCTGGCACCCCATGTTAGTAAAAAAATTGAATTTATGTTAATAACCGTTATATCTTCCAAAGTAATTGTGGTGAAAAGTGCAATTGAGTTCTATGCGAAGCTCGGACTTCTGCTTTACAAACCTGCCAAAGTTGATTTCTCTAACTTCACAACGTTCGGAGTTATTGATAATCTTCAGAAAACTGTAACCAAAGCCAAATTTCCGAAAACGCTTCTTTTTATGCAAGTTGTAACTCCCATATCTCGAGAACCGCTGGGTATATTTGAATTAAATTTTCTCTGGGTGATAGATCACAGCTTCAGCTTCAATATAGAGGACTTTTCGAGTTTATAAATATAATCTAAAGCACGAAGTAGACGCTATTTTAAATTTAGCCCCACTTTGAACGGCTTAAAAGTGGGCGTGGCAAAATTAAATTTTCCACAAAACATTCACCATTATGTTCTCTACCAACCCACAAAATTGCATGCAATTATCTCCAACAGCAACGGAGATATTACAAAAAAACAGAAAACTGTAACCAAATCGAAGTAACCGGAAATGAAAGTTTTTACTCAACTCGTAACTCTCATATCTCGGAAACCGCTAAGAATTTTCGGATGAAATTTTTTCCGGATGAAAGATTAGAGCTTCAACTTTAATACAGGGGACCTTTGGATTTTCTAAATACAAACTAAAGCAGGAAATATAGGCAGTTTTTAGTTTACGCCCACTTTTATCCACTTAAAAGTGGGCGTGGCAAATTTAAATTTTCCACAAAACCTTCCCCATTATGTTCTCTATCAACCCACAAAAGTTCATAAATTTATCTCGAAAAACTACTGAGATATTGCAAGAAAACAAAATCTGTTATTGAGCCGAAAAATTTTAAAATTTTTGCAATTTTTTTTGTGAAACACCAGGTCAACAGAACTGGTAGGAGGTGGATTTCGGGAATTGATTTTTTTCAAAACGCTATAACTCGATAACCGCTGGACCGATTTAGATGATGGTTTTACCATATGATAGATTGCATATTTGGCTACAAGATGGGCAAACTTTGGGCCGCCTGCTGGCACCCCATGTTAGTAAAAAAATTGAATTTATGTTAATAACCGTTATATCTTTCAAAGTAATTGTGGTGAAAAGTGCAATTGAGTTCTATGCGAAGCTCGGACTTCTGCTTTACAAACCTGCCGAATTTGATTTCTCTAACTTCACAACGTTCGGAGTTATTGATAATTTTTAGAAAACTGTAACCAAAGCGAAATTTCTGAAAACGCTTGTTTTTACGCAAGTTGTAACTCCCATATCTCGAGAACCGCTGGGTATATTTGAATTAAATTTTCTCTGGGTGAAAGATCACAGCTTCAGCTTCAATATAGAGGACTTTTCGAGTTTATAAATATAATCTAAAGCACAAAGTAGACGCTATTTTAAATTTACCCCCACTTTGAACGGCTTAAAAGTGGGCGTGGCAAAATTAAATTTTCCACAAAACATTCCCCATTATGTTCTCTATCAACCCACAAAATTTCATGCAATTATCTCCAACAACAACGGAGATATTACAAAAAAACAGAAAACTGTAACCAAATCGAAGTAACCGGAAATGAAAGTTTTTACTCAACTCGTAACTCTCATATCTCGGAAACCGCTAAGAATTTTCGGATGAAATTTTTTCCGGATGAAAGATTAGAGCTTCAACTTTAATACAGGGGACCTTTGGATTTTCTAAATACAAACTAAAGCAGGAAATATAGGCAGTTTTTAGTTTACGCCCACTTTTATCCACTTAAAAGTGGGCGTGGCAAATTTAAATTTTCCACAAAACCTTCCCCATTATGTTCTCTATCAACCCACAAAAGTTCATAAATTTATCTCGAAAAACTACTGAGATATTGCAAGAAAACAAAATCTGTTATTGAGCCGAAAAATTTTAAAATTTTTGCAATTTTTTTTGTGAAACACCAGGTCAACAGAACTGGTAGGAGGTGGATTTCGGGAATTGATTTTTTTCAAAACGCTATAACTCGATAACCGCTGGACCGATTTAGATGATGGTTTTACCATATGATAGATTGCATATTTGGCTACAAGATGGGCAAACTTTGGGCCGCCTGCTGGCACCCCATGTTAGTAAAAAAATTGAATTTATGTTAATAACCGTTATATCTTTCAAAGTAATTGTGGTGAAAAGTGCAATTGAGTTCTATGCGAAGCTCGGACTTCTGCTTTACAAACCTGCCAAATTTGATTTCTCTAACTTCACAACGTTCGGAGTTATTGATAATTTTTAGAAAACTGTAACCAAAGCGAAATTTCTGAAAACGCTTGTTTTTACGCAAGTTGTAACTCCCATATCTCGAGAACCGCTGGGTATATTTGAATTAAATTTTCTCTGGGTGAAAGATCACAGCTTCAGCTTCAATATAGAGGACTTTTCGAGTTTATAAATGTAATCTAAAGCACAAAGTAGACGCTATTTTAAATTTACCCCCACTTTGAACGGCTTAAAAGTGGGCGTGGCAAAATTAAATTTTCCACAAAACATTCCCCATTATGTTCTCTATCAACACACAAAATTTCATGCAATTATCTCCAACAACAACGGAGATATTACAAAAAAACAGAAAACTGTAACCAAATCGAAGTAACCGGAAATGAAAGTTTTTACTCAACTTGTAACTCTCATATCTCGGAAACCGCTAAGAATTTTCAATGAAATTTTTTCCGGATGAAAGATTAGAGCTTCAACTTTAATACAGGGGACCTTTGGATTTTCTAAATACAAACTAAAGCAGGAAATATAGGCAGTTTTTAGTTTACGCCCACTTTTATCCACTTAAAAGTGGGCGTGGCAAATTTAAATTTTCCACAAAACCTTCCCCATTATGTTCTCTATCAACCCACAAAAGTTCATAAATTTATCTCGAAAAACTACTGAGATATTGCAAGAAAACAAAATCTGTTATTGAGCCGAAAAATTTTAAAATTTTTGCAATTTTTTTTGTGAAACACCAGGTCAACAGAACTGGTAGGAGGTGGATTTCGGGAATTGATTTTTTTCAAAACGCTATAACTCGCTAACCGCTGGACCGATTTAGATGATGGTTTTACCATATGATAGATTGCATATTTGGCTACAAGATGGGCAAACTTTGGCCCGCCTGCTGGCACCCCATGTTAGTAAAAAAATTGAATTTATGTTAATAACCGTTATATCTTCCAAAGTAATTATGGTGAAAAGTGCAATTGAGTTCTATGCGAAGCTCGGACTTCTGCTTTACAAACCTGCCAAAGTTGATTTCTCTAACTTCACAACGTTCGGAGTTATTGATAATCTTCAGAAAACTGTAACCAAAGCCAAATTTCCGAAAACGCTTCTTTTTATGCAAGTTGTAACTCCCATATCTCGAGAACCGCTGGGTATATTTGAATTAAATTTTCTCTGGGTGATAGATCACAGCTTCAGCTTCAATATAGAGGACTTTTCGAGTTTATAAATATAATCTAAAGCACGAAGTAGACGCTATTTTAAATTTAGCCCCACTTTGAACGGCTTAAAAGTGGGCGTGGCAAAATTAAATTTTCCACAAAACATTCACCATTATGTTCTCTACCAACCCACAAAATTGCATGCAATTATCTCCAACAGCAACGGAGATATTACAAAAAAACAGAAAACTGTAACCAAATCGAAGTAACCGGAAATGAAAGTTTTTACTCAACTCGTAACTCTCATATCTCGGAAACCGCTAAGAATTTTCGGATGAAATTTTTTCCGGATGAAAGATTAGAGCTTCAACTTTAATACAGGGGACCTTTGGATTTTCTAAATACAAACTAAAGCAGGAAATATAGGCAGTTTTTAGTTTACGCCCACTTTTATCCACTTAAAAGTGGGCGTGGCAAATTTAAATTTTCCACGAAACCTTTCCCATTATGTTCTCTATCAACCCACAAAAGTTCATAAATTTATCTCGAAAAACTACTGAGATATTGCAAGAAAACAAAATCTGTTATTGAGCCGAAAAATTTTAAAATTTTTGCAATTTTTTTTGTGAAACACCAGGTCAACAGAACTGGTAGGAGGTGGATTTCGGGAATTGATTTTTTTCAAAACGCTATAACTCGATAACCGCTGGACCGATTTAGATGATGGTTTTACCATATGATAGATTGCATATTTGGCTACAAGATGGGCAAACTTTGGGCCGCCTGCTGGCACCCCATGTTAGTAAAAAAATTGAATTTATGTTAATAACCGTTATATCTTTCAAAGTAATTGTGGTGAAAAGTGCAATTGAGTTCTATGCGAAGCTCGGACTTCTGCTTTACAAACCTGCCAAATTTGATTTCTCTAACTTCACAACGTTCGGAGTTATTGATAATTTTTAGAAAACTGTAACCAAAGCGAAATTTCTGAAAACGCTTGTTTTTACGCAAGTTGTAACTCCCATATCTCGAGAACCGCTGGGTATATTTGAATTAAATTTTCTCTGGGTGAAAGATCACAGCTTCAGCTTCAATATAGAGGACTTTTCGAGTTTATAAATATAATCTAAAGCACAAAGTAGACGCTATTTTAAATTTACCCCCACTTTGAACGGCTTAAAAGTGGGCGTGGCAAAATTAAATTTTCCACAAAACATTCCCCATTATGTTCTCTATCAACACACAAAATTTCATGCAATTATCTCCAACAACAACGGAGATATTACAAAAAAACAGAAAACTGTAACCAAATCGAAGTAACCGGAAATGAAAGTTTTTACTCAACTTGTAACTCTCATATCTCGGAAACCGCTAAGAATTTTCGGATGAAATTTTTCCGGATGAAAGATTAGAGCTTCAACTTTAATACAGGGGACCTTTGGATTTTCTAAATACAAACTAAAGCAGGAAATATAGGCAGTTTTTAGTTTACGCCCACTTTTATCCACTTAAAAGTGGGCGTGGCAAATTTAAATTTTCCACAAAACCTTCCCCATTATGTTCTCTATCAACCCACAAAAGTTCATAAATTTATCTCGAAAAACTACTGAGATATTGCAAGAAAACAAAATCTGTTATTGAGCCGAAAAATTTTAAAATTTTTGCAATTTTTTTTGTGAAACACCAGGTCAACAGAACTGGTAGGAGGTGGATTTCGGGAATTGATTTTTTCAAAACGCTATAACTCGCTAACCGCTGGACCGATTTAGATGATGGTTTTACCATATGATAGATTGCATATTTGGCTACAAGATGGGCAAACTTTGGCCCGCCTGCTGGCACCCCATGTTAGTAAAAAAATTGAATTTATGTTAATAACCGTTATATCTTCCAAAGTAATTGTGGTGAAAAGTGCAATTGAGTTCTATGCGAAGCTCGGACTTCTGCTTTACAAACCTGCCAAAGTTGATTTCTCTAACTTCACAACGTTCGGAGTTATTGATAATCTTCAGAAAACTGTAACCAAAGCCAAATTTCCGAAAACGCTTCTTTTTATGCAAGTTGTAACTCCCATATCTCGAGAACCGCTGGGTATATTTGAATTAAATTTTCTCTGGGTGATAGATCACAGCTTCAGCTTCAATATAGAGGACTTTTCGAGTTTATAAATATAATCTAAAGCACGAAGTAGACGCTATTTTAAATTTAGCCCCACTTTGAACGGCTTAAAAGTGGGCGTGGCAAAATTAAATTTTCCACAAAACATTCACCATTATGTTCTCTACCAACCCACAAAATTGCATGCAATTATCTCCAACAGCAACGGAGATATTACAAAAAAACAGAAAACTGTAACCAAATCGAAGTAACCGGAAATGAAAGTTTTTACTCAACTCGTAACTCTCATATCTCGGAAACCGCTAAGAATTTTCGGATGAAATTTTTTCCGGATGAAAGATTAGAGCTTCAACTTTAATACAGGGGACCTTTGGATTTTCTAAATACAAACTAAAGCAGGAAATATAGGCAGTTTTTAGTTT
Organism: Tachina grossa; assembly: GCA_949987645.1. Lineage (NCBI taxonomy): Eukaryota > Metazoa > Arthropoda > Insecta > Diptera > Tachinidae > Tachina > Tachina grossa. The sequence continues at coordinate 21,100,941 of OX465277.1, read as the reverse complement.
ACGCCCACTTTTATCCACTTAAAAGTGGGCGTGGCAAATTTAAATTTTCCACAAAACCTTCCCCATTATGTTCTCTATCAACCCACAAAAGTTCATAAATTTATCTCGAAAAACTACTGAGATATTGCAAGAAAACAAAATCTGTTATTGAGCCGAAAAATTTTAAAATTTTTGCAATTTTTTTTGTGAAACACCAGGTCAACAGAACTGGTAGGAGGTGGATTTCGGGAATTGATTTTTTTCAAAACGCTATAACTCGATAACCGCTGGACCGATTTAGATGATGGTTTTACCATATGATAGATTGCATATTTGGCTACAAGATGGGCAAACTTTGGGCCGCCTGCTGGCACCCCATGTTAGTAAAAAAATTGAATTTATGTTAATAACCGTTATATCTTTCAAAGTAATTGTGGTGAAAAGTGCAATTGAGTTCTATGCGAAGCTCGGACTTCTGCTTTACAAACCTGCCAAATTTGATTTCTCTAACTTCACAACGTTCGGAGTTATTGATAATTTTTAGAAAACTGTAACCAAAGCGAAATTTCTGAAAACGCTTGTTTTTACGCAAGTTGTAACTCCCATATCTCGAGAACCGCTGGGTATATTTGAATTAAATTTTCTCTGGGTGAAAGATCACAGCTTCAGCTTCAATATAGAGGACTTTTCGAGTTTATAAATATAATCTAAAGCACAAAGTAGACGCTATTTTAAATTTACCCCCACTTTGAACGGCTTAAAAGTGGGCGTGGCAAAATTAAATTTTCCACAAAACATTCCCCATTATGTTCTCTATCAACCCACAAAATTTCATGCAATTATCTCCAACAACAACGGAGATATTACAAAAAAACAGAAAACTGTAACCAAATCGAAGTAACCGGAAATGAAAGTTTTTACTCAACTCGTAACTCTCATATCTCGGAAACCGCTAAGAATTTTCGGATGAAATTTTTTCCGGATGAAAGATTAGAGCTTCAACTTTAATACAGGGGACCTTTGGATTTTCTAAATACAAACTAAAGCAGGAAATATAGGCAGTTTTTAGTTTACGCCCACTTTTATCCACTTAAAAGTGGGCGTGGCAAATTTAAATTTTCCACAAAACCTTCCCCATTATGTTCTCTATCAACCCACAAAAGTTCATAAATTTATCTCGAAAAACTACTGAGATATTGCAAGAAAACAAAATCTGTTATTGAGCCGAAAAATTTTAAAATTTTTGCAATTTTTTTTGTGAAACACCAGGTCAACAGAACTGGTAGGAGGTGGATTTCGGGAATTGATTTTTTTCAAAACGCTATAACTCGATAACCGCTGGACCGATTTAGATGATGGTTTTACCATATGATAGATTGCATATTTGGCTACAAGATGGGCAAACTTTGGGCCGCCTGCTGGCACCCCATGTTAGTAAAAAAATTGAATTTATGTTAATAACTGTTATATCTTTCAAAGTAATTGTGGTGAAAAGTGCAATTGAGTTCTATGCGAAGCTCGGACTTCTGCTTTACAAACCTGCCAAATTTGATTTCTCTAACTTCACAACGTTCGGAGTTATTGATAATTTTTAGAAAACTGTAACCAAAGCGAAATTTCTGAAAACGCTTGTTTTTACGCAAGTTGTAACTCCCATATCTCGAGAACCGCTGGGTATATTTGAATTAAATTTTCTCTGGGTGAAAGATCACAGCTTCAGCTTCAATATAGAGGACTTTTCGAGTTTATAAATATAATCTAAAGTACAAAGTAGACGCTATTTTAAATTTACCCCCACTTTGAACGGCTTAAAAGTGGGCGTGGCAAAATTAAATTTTCCACAAAACATTCCCCATTATGTTCTCTATCAACACACAAAATTTCATGCAATTATCTCCAACAACAACGGAGATATTACAAAAAAACAGAAAACTGTAACCAAATCGAAGTAACCGGAAATGAAAGTTTTTACTCAACTTGTAACTCTCATATCTCGGAAACCGCTAAGAATTTTCGGATGAAATTTTTTCCGGATGAAAGATTAGAGCTTCAACTTTAATACAGGGGACCTTTGGATTTTCTAAATACAAACTAAAGCAGGAAATATAGGCAGTTTTTAGTTTACGCCCACTTTTATCCACTTAAAAGTGGGCGTGGCAAATTTAAATTTTCCACAAAACCTTCCCCATTATGTTCTCTATCAACCCACAAAAGTTCATAAATTTATCTCGAAAAACTACTGAGATATTTATTGCAAGAAAACAAAATCTGTTATTGAGCCGAAAAATTTTAAAATTTTTGCAATTTTTTTTGTGAAACACCAGGTCAACAGAACTGGTAGGAGGTGGATTTCGGGAATTGATTTTTTTCAAAACGCTATAACTCGATAACCGCTGGACCGATTTAGATGATGGTTTTACCATATGATAGATTGCATATTTGGCTACAAGATGGGCAAACTTTGGGCCGCCTGCTGGCACCCCATGTTAGTAAAAAAATTGAATTTATGTTAATAACCGTTATATCTTTCAAAGTAATTGTGGTGAAAAGTGCAATTGAGTTCTATGCGAAGCTCGGACTTCTGCTTTACAAACCTGCAAAATTTGATTTCTCTAACTTCACAACGTTCGGAGTTATTGATAATCTTCAGAAAACTGTAACCAAAGCCAAATTTCCGAAAACGCTTCTTTTTATGCAAGTTGTAACTCCCATATCTCGAGAACCGCTGGGTATATTTGAATTAAATTTTCTCTGGGTGAAAGATCACAGCTTCAGCTTCAATATAGAGGACTTTTCGAGTTTATAAATATAATCTAAAGCACGAAGTAGACGCTATCTTAAATTTAGCCCCACTTTGAACGGCTTAAAAGTGGGCGTGGCAAAATTAAATTTTCCACAAAACATTCACCATTATGTTCTCTACCAACCCACAAAATTGCATGCAATTATCTCCAACAACAACGGAGATATTACAAAAAAACAGAAAACTGTAACCAAATCGAAGTAACCGGAAATGAAAGTTTTTACTCAACTTGTAACTCTCATATCTCGGAAACCGCTAAGAATTTTCGGATGAAATTTTTTCCGGATGAAAGATTAGAGCTTCAACTTTAATACAGGGGACCTTTGGATTTTCTAAATACAAACTAAAGCAGGAAATATAGGCAGTTTTTAGTTTACGCCCACTTTTATCCACTTAAAAGTGGGCGTGGCAAATTTAAATTTTCCACAAAACCTTCCCCATTATGTTCTCTATCAACCCACAAAAGTTCATAAATTTATCTCGAAAAACTACTGAGATATTTATTGCAAGAAAACAAAATCTGTTATTGAGCCGAAAAATTTTAAAATTTTTGCAATTTTTTTTGTGAAACACCAGGTCAACAGAACTGGTAGGAGGTGGATTTCGGGAATTGATTTTTTTCAAAACGCTATAACTCGCTAACCGCTGGACCGATTTAGATGATGGTTTTACCATATGATAGATTGCATATTTGGCTACAAGATGGGCAAACTTTGGCCCGCCTGCTGGCACCCCATGTTAGTAAAAAAATTGAATTTATGTTAATAACCGTTATATCTTCCAAAGTAATTGTGGTGAAAAGTGCAATTGAGTTCTATGCGAAGCTCGGACTTCTGCTTTACAAACCTGCCAAATTTGATTTCTCTAACTTCACAACGTTCGGAGTTATTGATAATCTTCAGAAAACTGTAACCAAAGCCAAATTTCCGAAAACGCTTCTTTTTATGCAAGTTGTAACTCCCATATCTCGAGAACCGCTGGGTATATTTGAATTAAATTTTCTCTGGGTGAAAGATCACAGCTTCAGCTTCAATATAGAGGACTTTTCGAGTTTATAAATATAATCTAAAGCACGAAGTAGACGCTATTTTAAATTTAGCCCCACTTTGAACGGCTTAAAAGTGGGCGTGGCAAAATTAAATTTTCCACAAAACATTCACCATTATGTTCTCTACCAACCCACAAAATTGCATGCAATTATCTCCAACAGCAACGGAGATATTACAAAAAAACAGAAAACTGTAACCAAATCGAAGTAACCGGAAATGAAAGTTTTTACTCAACTTGTAACTCTCATATCTCGGAAACCGCTAAGAATTTTCGGATGAAATTTTTTCCGGATGAAAAATTAGAGCTTCAACTTTAATACAGGGGACCTTTGGATTTTCTAAATACAAACTAAAGCAGGAAATATAGGCAGTTTTTAGTTTACGCCCACTTTTATCCACTTAAAAGTGGGCGTGGCAAATTTAAATTTTCCACAAAACCTTCCCCATTATGTTCTCTATCAACCCACAAAAGTTCATAAATTTATCTCGAAAAATATTGCAAGAAAACAAAATCTGTTATTTATTGAGCCGAAAAATTTTAAAATTTTTGCAATTTTTTTTGTGAAACACCAGGTCAACAGAACTGGCAGGAGGTGGATTTCGGGAATTGATTTTTTTCAAAACGCTATAACTCGATAACCGCTGGACCGATTTAGATGATGGTTCTACCATATGATAGATTGCATATTTGGCTACAAGATAGGCAAACTTTGGCCCGCCTGCTGGCCCCCCATGTTAGTAAAAAAAATTGAATTTATGCTAATAACCCTTATATCTTCCAAAGAAATTGTGGTGAAAAGTGCAATTGAGTTCTATGCGAAGCTCGGACTTCTGCTTTACAAACCTGCCAAATTTGATTTCTCTAACTTCACAACGTTCGGAGTTATTGATAATTTTCAGAAAACTGTAACCAAAGCCAAATTTCCGAAAACGCTTGTTTTTATGCAAGTTGTAACTCCCATATCTCGAGAACCGCTGGGTATATTTGAATTAAATTTTCTCTGGGTGAAAGATCACAGCTTCAGCTTCAGTATAAAGGACTCCTAGAGTTTCTATATATAATCTAAAGCACGAAGTAGACGCTATTTTAAATTTACCCCCACTTTGAACGGCTTAAAAGTAGGCGTGGCAAAATTAAATTTTCCACAAAACATTCACCATTATGTTCTCTACCAACCCACAAAATTGCATGCAATTATCTCCAACAACAACGGAGATATTACAAAAAAAAACAGAAAACTGTAACCAAAGCGAAGTAACCGGAAATGAAAGTTTTTACTCAACTTGTAACTCTCATATCTCGGAAACCGCTAAGAATTTTCGGATGAAATTTTTTCCGGATGAAAGATTAGAGCTTCAACTTTAATATACGGGTCCTTTGGATTTTCTAAATACAAACTAAAGCAGGAAATATAGGCAGTTTTTAGTTTACGCCCACTTTTATCAACTTAAAAGTGGGCGTGGCAAATTTAAATTTTCCACAGAACCTTCCCCATTATGTTCTCTATCAACCCACAAAAGTTCATAAATTTATCTCGAAAAACTACTGAGATATTACAAGAAAACAAAATCTGTTCTTGAGCCGAAAAATTTTTAAATTTTTGCAATTTTTTTTGTGAAACACCAGGTCAACAGAACTGGTAGGAGGTGGATTTCGGGAATTGATTTTTTTCAAAACGCTATAACTCGATAACCGCTGGACCGATTTAGATGATGGTTTTACCATATGATAAATTGCATATTTGGCTACAAGATGGGCAAACTTTGGGCTGCCTGCTGGCACCCCATGTTAGTAAAAAAATTAAATTTATGTTAATAAACGTTATATCTTTCAAAGTAATTGTGGTGAAAAGTGCAATTGAGTTCTATGCGAAGCTCGGACTTCTGCTTTACAAACCTGCCAAATTTGATTTCTCTAACTTCACAACGTTCGGAATTATTGATAATTTTTAGAAAACTGTAACCAAAGCGAAATTTCTGAAAACGCTTGTTTTTACGCAAGTTGTAACTCCCATATCTCGAGAACCGCTGGGTATATTTGAATTAAATTTTCTCTGGGTAAAAGATCACATCTTCAGCTTCAATATAGAGGACTTTTCGAGTTTATAAATATAATCTAAAGCACAAAGTAGACGCTATTTTAAATTTACCCCCACTTTGAACGGCTTAAAAGTGGGCGTGGCAAAATTAAATTTTCCACAAAACATTCCCCATTATGTTCTCTATCAACCCACAAAATTTCATGCAATTATCTCCAACAACAACGGAGATATTACAAAAAAACAGAAAACTGTAACCAAATCGAAGTAACCGGAAATGAAAGTTTTTACTCAACTTGTAACTCTCATATCTCGGAAACCGCTAAGAATTTTCGGATGAAATTTTTTCCGGATGAAAGATTAGAGCTTCAACTTTAATACAGGGGACCTTTGGATTTTCTAAATACAAACTAAAGCAGGAAATATAGGCAGTTTTTAGTTTACGCCCACTTTTATCCACTTAAAAGTGGGCGTGGCAAATTTAAATTTTCCACAAAACCTTCCCCATTATGTTCTCTATCAACCCACAAAAATTCATAAATTTATCTCGAAAAACTACTGAGATATTGCAAGAAAACAAAATCTGTTATTGGAGCCGAAAAACAACAGAACTGGCAGGAGGTGGATTTCGGGAATTGATTTTTTTAAAAACGCTATAACTCGATAACCGCTGGACCGATTTAGATGATGGTTTTACCATATGATAGATTGCATATTTGGCTACAAGATAGGCAAACTTTGGCCCGCCTGCTGGCCCCCCATGTTAGTAAAAAAAATTGAATTTATGCTAATAACCCTTATATCTTCCAAAGAAATTGTGGTGAAAAGTGCAATTGAGTTCTATGCGAAGCTCGGACTTCTGCTTTACAAACCTGCCAAATTTGATTTCTCTAACTTCACAACGTTCGGAGTTATTGATAATTTTCAGAAAACTGTAACCAAAGCCAAATTTCCGAAAACGCTTGTTTTTATGCAAGTTGTAACTCCCATATCTCGAGAACCGCTGGGTATATTTGAATTAAATTTTCTCTGGGTGAAAGATCACAGCTTCAGCTTCAGTATAGAGGACTCTTAGAGTTTCTAAATATAATCTAAAGCACGAAGTAGACGCTATTTTAAATTTACCCCCACTTTGAACGGCTTAAAAGTGGGCGTGGCAAAATTAAATTTTCCACAAAACATTCACCATTATGTTCTCTACCAACCCACAAAATTGCATGCAATTATCTCCAACAACAACGGAGATATTACAAAAAAAAACAGAAAACTGTAACCAAAGCGAAGTAACCGGAAATGAAAGTTTTTACTCAACTTGTAACTCTCATATCTCGGAAACCGCTAAGAATTTTCGGATGAAATTTTTTCCGGATGAAAGATTAGAGCTTCAACTTTAATATAGGGGACCTTTGGATTTTCTAAATACAAACTAAAGCAGGAAATATAGGCAGTTTTTAGTTTACGCCCACTTTTATCAACTTAAAAGTGGGCGTGGCAAATTTAAATTTTCCACAGAACCTTCCCCATTATGTTCTCTATCAACCCACAAAAGTTCATAAATTTATCTCATAAAACTACTGAGATATTTATTGCAAGAAAACAAAATCTGTTCTTGAGCCGAAAAATTTTAAAATTTTTGCAATTTTTTTTGTGAAACACCAGGTCAACAGAACTGGTAGGAGGTGGATTTCGGGAATTGATTTTTTTCAAAACGCTATAACTCGATAACCGCTGGACCGATTTAGATGATGGTTTTACCATATGAAAGATTGCATATTTGGCTACAAGATGGGCAAACTTTGGCCCGCCTGCTGGCACCCCATGTTGGTAAAAAAATTGAATTTATGTTAATAACCGTTATATCTTCCAAAGTAATTGTGGTGAAAAGTGCAATTGAGTTCTATGCGAAGCTCGGACTTCTGCTTTACAAACCTGCCAAATTTGATTTCTCTAACTTCACAACGTTCGGAGTTATTGATAATTTTTAGAAAACTGTAACCAAAGCCAAATTTCCGAAAACGCTTCTTTTTATGCAAGTTGTAACTCCCATATCTCGAGAACCGCTGGGTATATTTGAATTAAATTTTCTCTGGGTGAAAGATCACAGCTTCAGCTTCAGTATAGAGGACTCTTAGAGTTTCTAAATATAATCTAAAGCACGAAGTAGACGCTATTTTAAATTTAGCCCCACTTTGAACGGCTTAAAAGTGGGCGTGGCAAAATTTAATTTTCCACAAAACATTCATTATGTTCTCTACCAACCCACAAAATTGCATGCAATTATCTCCAACAACAACGGAGATATTACAAAAAAACAGAAAACTTTAACCAAAGCGAAGTAACCGGAAATGAAAGTTTTTACACAACTTGTAACTCTCATATCTCGGAAACCGCTAAGAATTTTCGGATGAAACTTTTTCCGGATGAAAGATTAGAGCTTCAACTTTAATATAGGGGACCTTTGGATTTTCTAAATACAAACTAAAGCAGGAAATATAGGCAGTTTTTAGTTTACGCCCACTTTTATCCACTTAAAAGTGGGCGTGGCAAATTAAAATTTTCACATAACCTTCCCCATTATGTTCTCTATCAACCCACAAAAGTTCATAAATTTATCTCGAAAAACTACTGAGATATTGCAAGAAAACAAAATCTGTTCTTGAGCCGAAAAATGTTAAAATTTTTGCAATTTTTTTTTGTGAAACACCAGGTCAACAGAACTGGTAGGAGGTGGATTTCGGGATTTGATTTTTTTTCAAAATGCTATAACTCGATAACCGCTGGACCGATTTAGATGATGGTTTTACCATATGATAGATTGCATATTTGGCTACAAGATGGGCAAACTTTGGACCGCCTGGTGGCCCCTCAGGTTAGTAAAAAAATTTAATTTATGTTAATAACCCTTATATCTTCCAAAGTAATTGTGGTGAAAAGTGCAATTGAGTTCTATACGAAGCTCGGACTTCTGCTTTACAAACCTGCCAAATTTGATTTCTCTAACTTCACAACGTTCGGAGTTATTGATAATTTTAAGAAAACTGTAACCAAAGCCAAATTTCCGAAAACGCTTGTTTTTACGCAAGTTGTAACTCCCATATCTCGAGAACCGCTGGGTATATTTGAATTAAATTTTCTCTGGGTGAAAGATCACAGCTTCAGCTTCAATATAGAGGACTTTTAGAGTTTATAAATATAATCTAAAGCACGAATTAGACGCTATTTTAAATTTACCCCCACTTTGAACGGCTTAAAAGTGGGCGTGGCAAAATTAAATTTTTTACAAAACACTCCCCATTATATTCTCTATCAACCCACAAAATTTCATGCAATTATCTCCAACAACAACGGAGATATTAAAAAAAAAACAGAAAACTGTAACCAAAGCGAAGTAACCGGAAATGAAAGTTTCACTCAACTTGTAACTCTCATGTCTCGGAAACCGCTAAGAATTTTCGGATGAAATTTTTTCCGGATGAAAGATTAGAGCTTCAACTTTAATATAGGGGACCTTTGGATTTTCTAAATACAAACTAAAGCAGAAACTATAGGCAGTTTTTAGTTTACGCCCACTTTTATCAACTTAAAAGTGGGCATGGCAAATTTAAATTTTCCACAAAACCTTCCCCATTATGTTCTCTATCAACCCACAAAAGTTCATAAATTTATCTCGAAAAACTACTGAGCCTGCCAAATTTGATTTCTCTAACTTCACAACGTTCGGAGTTATTGATAATTTTCAGAAAACTGTAACCAAAGCCAAATTTCCGAAAACGCTTGTTTTTATGCAAGTTGTAACTCCCATATCTCGAGAACCGCTGGGTATATTTGAATTAAATTTTCTCTGGGTGAAAGATCACAGCTTCAGCTTCAATATAGAGGACTTTTAGAGTTTATAAATATAATCTAAAGCACGAAGTAGACGCTATTTTAAATTTACCCCCGCTTTGAACGGCTTAAAAGTGGGCGTGGCAAAATTAAATTTTCAACAAAACATTCCCCATTATGTTCTCTATCAACCCACAAAATTGCATGCAATTATCTCCAACAACAACGGAAATATTACAAAAAAACAGAAAACTGTAACCAAAGCGAAGTAACCGGAAATGAAAGCTTTTACTCAACTTGTAACTCTCATATCTCGGAAACCGCTAAGAATTTTTGTAACTCCCATATCTCGAGAACCGCTGGGTATATTTGAATTAAATTTTCTCTGGGTGAAAGATCACAGCTTCAGCTTCAATGTAGAGGACTTTTAGAGTTTATAAATATAATCTAAGGCACGAAGTAGACGCTATTTTAAATTTACCCCCACTTTGAACGGCTGAAAAGTGGGCGTGGCAAAATTAAATTTTCCACAAAACATTCTCCATTATGATCTCTACCAACCCACAAAATTGCATGCAATTATCTCCAACAACAACGGAGATATTACAAAAAAACAGAAAACTGTAACCAAAGGGAAGTAACCAGAAATGAAAGTTTTTACTCAACTTGTAACTCTCATATCTCGGAAACCGCTAAGAATTTTCGGATGAAATTTTTTCCAGATGAAAGATTGGAGCTTCAACTTTAATATAGGGAACCTTTGGATTTTCTAAATACAAATTAAAGCAGGAAATATAGACAGTTTTTAGTTTACGCCCACTTTTATTAACTTAAAAGTGGGCGTGGCAAATTTAAATTTTCCACAAAACCTTCCCCCATTATGTTCTCTATCAACCCACAAAATTTCATAAATTTGTCTCGAAAAACTAATGAGATATTGCAAGAAAACAAAATCTGTTATTGAGCCGAAAAATTTTAAAATTTTTGCAATTTTTTTTTTGTAAAACACCAAGTCAACAGAACTGGTAGGAGGTGGATTTCGGGAATTGATTTTTTTCAAAACGCTATAACTCGATAACCGCTGGACCGATTTAGATGATGGTTTTACCATATGAAAGATTGCATATTTGGCTACAAGATGGGCAAACTTTGGCCCGCCTGCTGGCCCCCCATTTTAGTAAAAAAAAATTGAATTTATGTTAATAACCCTTATATCTTCCAAAGTAATTGTGGTGAAAAGTGCAATTGAGTTCAATGCGAAGCTCGGACTTCTGTTTACAAACCTGCCAAATTTGATTTCTCTAACTTCACAACGTTCGGAGTTATTGATAATCTTCAGAAAACTGTAACCAAAGCCAAATTTCCGAAAACGCTTCTTTTTATGCAAGTTGTAACTCCCATATCTCGAGAACCGCTGGGTATATTTGAATTAAATTTTCTCTGGGTGAAAGATCACAGCTTCAGCTTCAGTATAGAGGACTCTTAGAGTTTCTAAATATAATCTAAAGCACGAAGTAGACGCTATTTTAAATTTAGCCCCACTTTGAACGGCTTAAAAGTGGGCGTGGCAAAATTAAATTTTCCACAAAACATTCACCATTATGTTCTCTATCAACCCACAAAATTTCATGCAATTATCTCCAACAACAACGGAGATATTACAAAAAAACAGAAAACTGTAACCAAATCGAAGTAACCGGAAATGAAAGTTTTTACTCAACTTGTAACTCTCATATCTCGGAAACCGCTAAGAATTTTCGGATGAAATTTTTTCCGGATGAAAGATTAGAGCTTCAACTTTAATACAGGGGACCTTTGGATTTTCTAAATACAAACTAAAGCAGGAAATATAGGCAGTTTTTAGTTTACGCCCACTTTTATCCACTTAAAAGTGGGCGTAGCAAATTTAAATTTCCACAAAACCTTCCCCATTATGTTCTCTATCAACCCACAAAAGTTCATAAATTTATCTCAAAAAATTATTGAGATATTGCAAGAAAACAAAATCTGTTATTGAGCCGAAAAATTTTAAAATTTTTGCAATTTTTTTTGTGAAACACCAAGTCAACAGAACTGGTAGGAGGTGGATTTCGGGATTTGATTTTTTTCAAAATGCTATAACTCGATAACCGCTGGACCGATTTAGATGATGGTTTTACCATATAATAGATTGCATATTTGGCTACAAGATGGGCAAACTTTGGACCGCCTGGTGGCCCCTCAGGTTAGTAAAAAAATTTAATTTATGTTAATAACCCTTATATCTTCCAAAGTAATTGTGGTGAAAAGTGCAATTGAGTTCTATACGAAGCTCGGACTTCTGCTTTACAAACCTGCCAAATTTGATTTCTCTAACTTCACAACGTTCGGAGTTATTGATAATTTTAAGAAAACTGTAACCAAAGCCAAATTTCCGAAAACGCTTGTTTTTACGCAAGTTGTAACTCCCATATCTCGAGAACCGCTGGGTATATTTGAATTAAATTTTCTCTGGGTGAAAGATCACAGCTTCAGCTTCAATATAGAGGACTTTTAGAGTTTATAAATATAATCTAAAGCACGAATTAGACGCTATTTTAAATTTACCCCCACTTTGAACGGCTTAAAAGTGGGCGTGGCAAAATTAAATTTTTTACAAAACACTCCCCATTATATTCTCTATCAACCCACAAAATTTCATGCAATTATCTCCAACAACAACGGAGATATTAAAAAAAAAACAGAAAACTGTAACCAAAGCGAAGTAACCGGAAATGAAAGTTTTACTCAACTTGTAACTCTCATGTCTCGGAAACCGCTAAGAATTTTCGGATGAAATTTTTTCCGGATGAAAGATTAGAGCTTCAACTTTAATATAGGGGACCTTTGGATTTTCTAAATACAAACTAAAGCAGAAACTATAGGCAGTTTTTAGTTTACGCCCACTTTTATCAACTTAAAAGTGGGCATGGCAAATTTAAATTTTCCACAAAACCTTCCCCATTATGTTCTCTATCAACCCACAAAAGTTCATAAATTTATCTCGAAAAACTACTGAGCCTGCCAAATTTGATTTCTCTAACTTCACAACGTTCGGAGTTATTGATAATTTTCAGAAAACTGTAACCAAAGCCAAATTTCCGAAAACGCTTGTTTTTATGCAAGTTGTAACTCCCATATCTCGAGAACCGCTGGGTATATTTGAATTAAATTTTCTCTGGGTGAAAGATCACAGCTTCAGCTTCAATATAGAGGACTTTTAGAGTTTATAAATATAATCTAAAGCACGAAGTAGACGCTATTTTAAATTTACCCCCGCTTTGAACGGCTTAAAAGTGGGCGTGGCAAAATTAAATTTTCAACAAAACATTCCCCATTATGTTCTTTATCAACCCACAAAATTGCATGCAATTATCTCCAACAACAACGGAAATATTACAAAAAAACAGAAAACTGTAACCAAAGCGAAGTAACCGGAAATGAAAGCTTTTACTCAACTTGTAACTCTCATATCTCGGAAACCGCTAAGAATTTTTGTAACTCCCATATCTCGAGAACCGCTGGGTATATTTGAATTAAATTTTCTCTGGGTGAAAGATCACAGCTTCAGCTTCAATGTAGAGGACTTTTAGAGTTTATAAATATAATCTAAGGCACGAAGTAGACGCTATTTTAAATTTACCCCCACTTTGAACGGCTGAAAAGTGGGCGTGGCAAAATTAAATTTTCCACAAAACATTCTCCATTATGTTCTCTACCAACCCACAAAATTGCATGCAATTATCTCCAACAACAACGGAGATATTACAAAAAAACAGAAAACTGTAACCAAAGGGAAGTAACCAGAAATGAAAGTTTTTACTCAACTTGTAACTCTCATATCTCGGAAACCGCTAAGAATTTTCGGATGAAATTTTTTCCAGATGAAAGATTGGAGCTTCAACTTTAATATAGGGAACCTTTGGATTTTCTAAATACAAATTAAAGCAGGAAATATAGACAGTTTTTAGTTTACGCCCACTTTTATTAACTTAAAAGTGGGCGTGGCAAATTTAAATTTTCCACAAAACCTTCCCCCATTATGTTCTCTATCAACCCACAAAATTTCATAAATTTGTCTCGAAAAACTAATGAGATATTGCAAGAAAACAAAATCTGTTATTGAGCCGAAAAATTTTAAAATTTTTGCAATTTTTTTTTGTAAAACACCAAGTCAACAGAACTGGTAGGAGGTGGATTTCGGGAATTGATTTTTTTCAAAACGCTATAACTCGATAACCGCTGGACCGATTTAGATGATGGTTTTACCATATGAAAGATTGCATATTTGGCTACAAGATGGGCAAACTTTGGCCCGCCTGCTGGCCCCCCATTTTAGTAAAAAAAATTGAATTTATGTTAATAACCCTTATATCTTCCAAAGTAATTGTGGTGAAAAGTGCAATTGAGTTCAATGCGAAGCTCGGACTTCTGTTTACAAACCTGCCAAATTTGATTTCTCTAACTTCACAACGTTCGGAGTTATTGATAATCTTCAGAAAACTGTAACCAAAGCCAAATTTCCGAAAACGCTTCTTTTTAGGCAAGTTGTAACTCCCATATCTCGAGAACCGCTGGGTATATTTGAATTAAATTTTCTCTGGGTGAAAGATCACAGCTTCAGCTTCAGTATAGAGGACTCTTAGAGTTTCTAAATATAATCTAAAGCACGAAGTAGACGCTATTTTAAATTTAGCCCCACTTTGAACGGCTTAAAAGTGGGCGTGGCAAAATTAAATTTTCCACAAAACATTCACCATTATGTTCTCTATCGACCCACAAAATTTCATGCAATTATCTCCAACAACAACGGAGATATTACAAAAAAACAGAAAGCTGTAACCAAATCGAAGTAACCGGAAATGAAAGTTTTTACTCAACTTGTAACTCTCATATCTCGGAAACCGCTAAGAATTTTCGGATGAAATTTTTTCCGGATGAAAGATTAGAGCTTCAACTTTAATACAGGGGACCTTTGGATTTTCTAAATACAAACTAAAGCAGGAAATATAGGCAGTTTTTAGTTTACGCCCACTTTTATACACTTGAAAGTGGGCGTGGCAAATTTAAATTTTTCACAAAACCTTCCCCATTATGTTCTCTATCAACCCACAAAAGTTCATAAATTTATCTCGAAAAACTACTGAGATATTGCAAGAAAACAAAATCTGTTCTTGAGCCGAAAAATTTTAAAATTTTTGCAATTTTTTTTTTGTGAAACACCAGGTCAACAGAACTGGTAGGAGGTGGATTTCGGGAATTGATTTTTTTCAAAATGCTATAACTCGATAACCGCTGGACCGATTTAGATGATGGTTTTACCATATGAAAGATTGCATATTTGGCTACAAGATGGGCAAACTTTGGCCCGCCTGCTGGCCCCCCATTTCAGTAAAAAAAATTTAATTTATGTTAATAACCCTTATATCTTCCAAAGTAATTGTGGTGAAAAGTGCAATTGAGTTCAATGCGAAGCTCGGACTTCTGTTTACAAACCTGCCAAATTTGATTTCTCTAACTTCACAACGTTCGGAGTTATTGATAATCTTCAGAAAACTGTAACCAAAGCCAAATTTCCGAAAACGCTTCTTTTTATGCAAGTTGTAACTCCCATATCTCGAGAACCGCTGGGTATATTTGAATTAAATTTTATCTGGGTGAAAGATCACAGCTTCAGCTTCAGTATAGAGGACTCTTAGAGTTTCTAAATATAATCTAAAGCACGAAGTAGACGCTATTTTAAATTTAGCCCCACTTTGAACGGCTTAAAAGTGGGCGTGACAAAATTAAATTTTCCACAAAACATTCACCATTATGTTCTCTACCAACCCACAAAATTGCATGCAATTAGCTCCAACAGCAACGGAGATATTACAAAAAAACTGTAACCAAAGCGAAGTAACCGGAAATGAAAGTTTTTACTCAACTTGTAACTCTCATATCTCGGAAACCGCTAAGAATTTTCAATGAAATTTTTTCCGGATGAAAGATTAGAGCTTCAACTTTAATATAGGGGACCTTTGGATTTTCTAAATACAAATTAAAGCAGGAAATATAGACAGTTTTTAGTTTACGCCCACTTTTATCAACTTAAAAGTGGGCGTGGCAAATTTAAATTTTCCACAAAACCTTCCCCATTATGTTCTCTATCAACCCACAAAAGTTCATAAATTTATCTCGAAAAACTACTGAGATATTGCAAGAAAACAAAATCTGTTCTTGAGCCGAAAAATTTTAAAATTTTTGCAATTTTTTTTGTAAACCACCAAGTCAACAGAACTGGTAGGAGGTGGATTTCGGGAATTGATTTTTTTCAAAATGCTATAACTCGATAACCGCTGGACCGATTTAGATGATGGTTTTACCATATAATAGATTGCATATTTGGCTACAAGATGGGCAAACTTTAGACCGCCTGGTGGCCCCCATGTTAGTAAAAAGATTGAATTTATGTTAATAACCCTTATATCTTCCAAAGTAATTGTGCGGAAAAGTGCAATTGAGTTCTATACGATGCTCGGACTTCTGCTTTACAAACCTGCCAAATTTGATTTCTCTAACTTCACAATGTTCGGAGTTATTGATAATTTTCAGAAAACTGTAACCAAAGCCAAATTTCCGAAAACGCTTGTTTTTATGCAAGTTGTAACTCCCATATCTCGAGAACCGCTGGGTATATTTGAATTAAATTTTCTCTGGGTGAAAGATCACAGCTTCAGCTTCAATATAGAGGACTTTTAGAGTTTATAAATATAATCTAAAGCACGAATTAGACGCTATTTTAAATTTACCCCCACTTTGAACGGCTTAAAAGTGGGCGTGGCAAAATTAAATTTTTTACAAAACACTCCCCATTATATTCTCTATCAACCCACAAAATTTCATGCAATTATCTCCAACAACAACGGAGATATTAAAAAAAAAACAGAAAACTGTAACCAAAGCGAAGTAACCGGAAATGAAAGTTTTACTCAACTTGTAACTCTCATGTCTCGGAAACCGCTAAGAATTTTCGGATGAAATTTTTTCCGGATGAAAGATTAGAGCTTCAACTTTAATATAGGGGACCTTTGGATTTTCTAAATACAAACTAAAGCAGAAACTATAGGCAGTTTTTAGTTTACGCCCACTTTTATCAACTTAAAAGTGGGCATGGCAAATTTAAATTTTCCACAAAACCTTCCCCATTATGTTCTCTATCAACCCACAAAAGTTCATAAATTTATCTCGAAAAACTACTGAGCCTGCCAAATTTGATTTCTCTAACTTCACAACGTTCGGAGTTATTGATAATTTTCAGAAAACTGTAACCAAAGCCAAATTTCCGAAAACGCTTGTTTTTATGCAAGTTGTAACTCCCATATCTCGAGAACCGCTGGGTATATTTGAATTAAATTTTCTCTGGGTGAAAGATCACAGCTTCAGCTTCAATATAGAGGACTTTTAGAGTTTATAAATATAATCTAAAGCACGAAGTAGACGCTATTTTAAATTTACCCCCGCTTTGAACGGCTTAAAAGTGGGCGTGGCAAAATTAAATTTTCAACAAAACATTCCCCATTATGTTCTTTATCAACCCACAAAATTGCATGCAATTATCTCCAACAACAACGGAAATATTACAAAAAAACAGAAAACTGTAACCAAAGCGAAGTAACCGGAAATGAAAGCTTTTACTCAACTTGTAACTCTCATATCTCGGAAACCGCTAAGAATTTTTGTAACTCCCATATCTCGAGAACCGCTGGGTATATTTGAATTAAATTTTCTCTGGGTGAAAGATCACAGCTTCAGCTTCAATGTAGAGGACTTTTAGAGTTTATAAATATAATCTAAGGCACGAAGTAGACGCTATTTTAAATTTACCCCCACTTTGAACGGCTGAAAAGTGGGCGTGGCAAAATTAAATTTTCCACAAAACATTCTCCATTATGTTCTCTACCAACCCACAAAATTGCATGCAATTATCTCCAACAACAACGGAGATATTACAAAAAAACAGAAAACTGTAACCAAAGGGAAGTAACCAGAAATGAAAGTTTTTACTCAACTTGTAACTCTCATATCTCGGAAACCGCTAAGAATTTTCGGATGAAATTTTTTCCAGATGAAAGATTGGAGCTTCAACTTTAATATAGGGAACCTTTGGATTTTCTAAATACAAATTAAAGCAGGAAATATAGACAGTTTTTAGTTTACGCCCACTTTTATTAACTTAAAAGTGGGCGTGGCAAATTTAAATTTTCCACAAAACCTTCCCCCATTATGTTCTCTATCAACCCACAAAATTTCATAAATTTGTCTCGAAAAACTAATGAGATATTGCAAGAAAACAAAATCTGTTATTGAGCCGAAAAATTTTAAAATTTTTGCAATTTTTTTTTGTAAAACACCAAGTCAACAGAACTGGTAGGAGGTGGATTTCGGGAATTGATTTTTTTCAAAACGCTATAACTCGATAACCGCTGGACCGATTTAGATGATGGTTTTACCATATGAAAGATTGCATATTTGGCTACAAGATGGGCAAACTTTGGCCCGCCTGCTGGCCCCCCATTTTAGTAAAAAAAATTGAATTTATGTTAATAACCCTTATATCTTCCAAAGTAATTGTGGTGAAAAGTGCAATTGAGTTCAATGCGAAGCTCGGACTTCTGTTTACAAACCTGCCAAATTTGATTTCTCTAACTTCACAACGTTCGGAGTTATTGATAATCTTCAGAAAACTGTAACCAAAGCCAAATTTCCGAAAACGCTTCTTTTTAGGCAAGTTGTAACTCCCATATCTCGAGAACCGCTGGGTATATTTGAATTAAATTTTCTCTGGGTGAAAGATCACAGCTTCAGCTTCAGTATAGAGGACTCTTAGAGTTTCTAAATATAATCTAAAGCACGAAGTAGACGCTATTTTAAATTTAGCCCCACTTTGAACGGCTTAAAAGTGGGCGTGGCAAAATTAAATTTTCCACAAAACATTCACCATTATGTTCTCTATCGACCCACAAAATTTCATGCAATTATCTCCAACAACAACGGAGATATTACAAAAAAACAGAAAGCTGTAACCAAATCGAAGTAACCGGAAATGAAAGTTTTTACTCAACTTGTAACTCTCATATCTCGGAAACCGCTAAGAATTTTCGGATGAAATTTTTTCCGGATGAAAGATTAGAGCTTCAACTTTAATACAGGGGACCTTTGGATTTTCTAAATACAAACTAAAGCAGGAAATATAGGCAGTTTTTAGTTTACGCCCACTTTTATACACTTGAAAGTGGGCGTGGCAAATTTAAATTTTTCACAAAACCTTCCCCATTATGTTCTCTATCAACCCACAAAAGTTCATAAATTTATCTCGAAAAACTACTGAGATATTGCAAGAAAACAAAATCTGTTCTTGAGCCGAAAAATTTTAAAATTTTTGCAATTTTTTTTTTGTGAAACACCAGGTCAACAGAACTGGTAGGAGGTGGATTTCGGGAATTGATTTTTTTCAAAATGCTATAACTCGATAACCGCTGGACCGATTTAGATGATGGTTTTACCATATGAAAGATTGCATATTTGGCTACAAGATGGGCAAACTTTGGCCCGCCTGCTGGCCCCCCATTTCAGTAAAAAAAATTTAATTTATGTTAATAACCCTTATATCTTCCAAAGTAATTGTGGTGAAAAGTGCAATTGAGTTCAATGCGAAGCTCGGACTTCTGTTTACAAACCTGCCAAATTTGATTTCTCTAACTTCACAACGTTCGGAGTTATTGATAATCTTCAGAAAACTGTAACCAAAGCCAAATTTCCGAAAACGCTTCTTTTTATGCAAGTTGTAACTCCCATATCTCGAGAACCGCTGGGTATATTTGAATTAAATTTTATCTGGGTGAAAGATCACAGCTTCAGCTTCAGTATAGAGGACTCTTAGAGTTTCTAAATATAATCTAAAGCACGAAGTAGACGCTATTTTAAATTTAGCCCCACTTTGAACGGCTTAAAAGTGGGCGTGACAAAATTAAATTTTCCACAAAACATTCACCATTATGTTCTCTACCAACCCACAAAATTGCATGCAATTAGCTCCAACAGCAACGGAGATATTACAAAAAAACTGTAACCAAAGCGAAGTAACCGGAAATGAAAGTTTTTACTCAACTTGTAACTCTCATATCTCGGAAACCGCTAAGAATTTTCAATGAAATTTTTTCCGGATGAAAGATTAGAGCTTCAACTTTAATATAGGGGACCTTTGGATTTTCTAAATACAAATTAAAGCAGGAAATATAGACAGTTTTTAGTTTACGCCCACTTTTATCAACTTAAAAGTGGGCGTGGCAAATTTAAATTTTCCACAAAACCTTCCCCATTATGTTCTCTATCAACCCACAAAAGTTCATAAATTTATCTCGAAAAACTACTGAGATATTGCAAGAAAACAAAATCTGTTCTTGAGCCGAAAAATTTTAAAATTTTTGCAATTTTTTTTGTAAACCACCAAGTCAACAGAACTGGTAGGAGGTGGATTTCGGGAATTGATTTTTTTCAAAATGCTATAACTCGATAACCGCTGGACCGATTTAGATGATGGTTTTACCATATAATAGATTGCATATTTGGCTACAAGATGGGCAAACTTTAGACCGCCTGGTGGCCCCCATGTTAGTAAAAAGATTGAATTTATGTTAATAACCCTTATATCTTCCAAAGTAATTGTGCGGAAAAGTGCAATTGAGTTCTATACGATGCTCGGACTTCTGCTTTACAAACCTGCCAAATTTGATTTCTCTAACTTCACAATGTTCGGAGTTATTGATAATTTTCAGAAAACTGTAACCAAAGCCAAATTTCCGAAAACGCTTGTTTTTATGCAAGTTGTAACTCCCATATCTCGAGAACCGCTGGGTATATTTGAATTAAATTTTCTCTGGGTGAAAGATCACAGCTTCAGCTTCAGTATAGAGGACTCTTAGAGTTTCTAAATATAATCTAAAGCACGAAGTAGACGCTATTTTAAATTTAGCCCCACTTTGAACGGCTTAAAAGTGGGCGTGGCAAAATTAAATTTTCCACAAAACATTCCCCATTATGTTCTCTATCAATCCACAAAATTGCATGCAATTATCTCCAACAACAACGGAGATATTACAAAAAAACAGAAAACTGTAACCAAAGCGAAGTAACCGGAAATGAAAGTTTTTACTCAACTTGTAACTCTCATATCTCGGAAACCGCTAAGAATTTTCGGATGAAATTTTTTCCGGATGAAAGATTAGAGCTTCAACTTTAATATAGGGGACCTTTGGATTTTCTAAATACAAACTAAAGCAGGAAATATAGACAGTTTTTAGTTTACGCCCACTTTTATCAACTTAAAAGTGGGCGTGGCAAATTTAAATTTTCCACAAAACCTTCCCCATTATGTTCTCTATCAACCCACAAAATTTCATAAATTTGTCTCGAAAAACTACTGAGATATTGCAAGAAAACAAAATCTGTTCTTGAGCCGAAAAATTTTAAAATTTTTGCAATTTTTTTTGTGAAACACCAGGTCAACAGAACTGGTAGGAGGTAGATTTCGGGAATTGATTTTTTTCAAAACGCTATAACTCGATAGTTGCTGGACCGATTTAGATGATAGTTCTACTATATGATAGATTGCATATTTGGCTACAAGATGGGCAAACTTTGGCCCGCCTGGTGGCCCCCCATGTTAGTAAAAAAAATTGAGTTTATGTTAATTACCCTTATATCTTCCAAAGTACTTGTGATGAAAAGTGCAATTGAGTTCTATACGAAGCTCGGACTACTGCTTAACAAACCTACCAAATTTGATTTCTCTAACTTCACAACGTCCGGAGTTATTGATAGTTTTCAGAAAACTGTAACCAAAGCCAAATTTCCGAAAACGCTTGTTTTTATGCAAGTTGTAACTCCCATATCTCGAGAACCGCTGGGTATATTTGAATTAAATTTTCTCTGGGTGAAAGATCACAGCTTCAGCTTCAATATAGAGGACTTTTAGAGTTTATAAATATAATCTAAAGCATGAAGTAGACGCTATTTTAAATTTACCCCCACTTTGAACGGCTTAAAAGTGGGCGTGGCAAAAATAAATTTTCCACAAAACATTCCCCATTATGTTCTCTACCAACCCACAAAATTTCATGCAATTATCTCCAACAACAACGGAGATATTACAAGAAACAGAAAACTGTAACCAAAGCGAAGTAACCGGAAATGAAAGTTTTACTCAACTTGTAACTCTCATATCTCGGAAACCGCTAAGAATTTTCGGATGAAATTTTTTCGGAATGAAAGATTAGAGCTTCAACTTTAATATAGGTAACCTTTGGATTTTCTAAATACAAACTAAAGCAGGAAATATAGGCAGTTTTTAAATTCCGCCCACTTTTATCAACTTAAAAGTGGGAGTGGCAAATTAAAATTTTCCACAAAATTTTACCCATTATGTTCTCTATCAACCCACAAAAGCTCATAAATTTATCTCGAAAAACTACTGAGATATTGCAAGAAAACAAAATCTGTTCTTGAGCCGAAAAATTTTAAAATTTTTGCAATTTTTTTTTTGTGAAACACCAGGTCAACAGAACTGGCAGGAGGTGGATTTCGGGAATTGATTTTTTTCAAAACGCTATAACTCGATAACCGCTGGACCGATTTAGATGATGGTTTTACCATATAATAGATTGCATATTTGGCTACAAGATGGGCAAACTTAATACCGCCTGGTGGCCCCCCATGTTAGTAAAAAAAATTTAATTTATGTTAATAACCCTTATATCTTCCAAAGTAATTGTGGTGAAAAGTGCAATTGAGTTCTATACGAAGGTCGGTCTTCTGCTTTACAAACCTGCCAAATTTGATTTCTCTAACTTCACAACGTTCGGAGTTATTGATAATTTTCAGAAAACTGTAACCAAAGCCAAATTTCCGAAAACGCTTGTTTTTATGCAAGTTGTAACTCCCATATCTCGAGAACCGCTGGGTATATTTGAATTAAATTTTCTCTGGGTGAAAGATCACAGCTTCAGCTTCAATATAGAGGACTTTTAGAGTTTATAAATATAATCTAAAGCACGAAGTAGACGCTATTTTAAATTTACCCTCACTTTGAACGGCTTAAAAGTGGGCGTGGCAAAATTAAATTTTCCACAAAACATTCCCCATTATGTTCTCTATCAACCCACAAAATTTCATGCAATTATCTCCAACAACAACGGAGATATTACAAAAAAAAACAGAAAACTGTAACCAAAGCGAAGTAACCGGAAATGAAAGTTTTTACTCAACTTGTAACTCTCATATCTCGGAAACCGCTAAGAATTTTCGGATGAAATTTTTTCCGGATGAAAGATTAGAGCTTAAGCTTTAATATAGGGGACCTTTGGATTTTCTAAATACAAACTAAAGCAGGAAATATAGGCAGTTTTTAGTTTACGCCCAGTTTTATCAACTTAAAAGTGGGCGTGGCAAATTTAAATTTTCCATAGAACCTTCCCCATTATGTTCTCTATCAACCCACAAAAGTTCATAAATTTATCTCGAAAAACTACTGAGATATTGCAAGAAAACAAAATCTGTTCTTGAGCCGAAAAATTTTAAAATTTTTGCAATTTTTTTTGTGAAACACCAGGTCAACAGAACTGGTAGGAGGTGGATTTCGGGAATTGATGTTTTTCAAAACGCTATAACTCGATAACCGCTGGACCGATTTAGATGATGGTTTTACCATATAATTAATAGATTGCATATTTGGCTACAAGATTGGCAAACTTTAGCCCGCGTGGTGGCCCCCCATGTTAGTAAAAAAATTTAATTTATGTTAATAACCCTTATATTTTCCAAAGTAATTGTCGTGAAAAGTGCAATTGAGTTCTATACGAAGCTCGGTCTTCTGCTTTTCAAACCTGCCAAATTTGATTTCTCTAACTTCACAACGTTCGGAGTTATTGATAATTTTCAGAAAACTGTAACCAAAGCCAAATATCCGAAAACGCTTGTTTTTATGCAAGTTGTAGCTTCCATATCTCGGGAACCGCTGGGTATATTTGAATTAAATTTTCTTTGGGTGAAAGATCACAGCTTCAGCTTCCATATAGAGGACTTTCAGAGTTTCTAAATATAATCTAAAGCACGAAGTAGACGCTATTTTAAATTTACCCCCAATTTGAACGGCTTAAAAGTGGGCGTGGCAAAATTAAATTTTCCACAAAACATTCCCCATTATGTTCTCTATCAACCCACAAAAGTTCATGCAATTATCTCCAACAACAACGGAGATATTACAAAAAAAAACAGAAAACTGTAACCAAAGCGAAGTAACCGGAAATGAAAGTTTTTACTCAACTTGTAACTCTCATATCTCGGAAACCGCTAAGAATTTTCGGATGAAATTTTTTCCGGATGAAAGATTAGAGCTTCAACTTTAATATAGGGGACCTTTGGATTTTCTAAATACAAACTAAAGCAGGAAATATAGGCAGTTTTTAGTTTACGCCCACTTTTATCAACTTAAAAGTGGGCGTGGCAAATTTAAATTTTCCACAGAACCTTCCCCATTATGTTCTCTATCAACCCACAAAAGTTCATAAATTTATCTCGAAAAACTACTGAGATATTGCAAGAAAACAAAATCTGTTCTTGAGCCGAAAAATTTTAAAATTTTTGCAATTTTTTTTGTGAAACACCAGGTCAACAGAACTGGTAGGAGGTGGATTTCGGGAATTAATTTTTTTCAAAACGCTATAACTCGATAGCCGCTGGACCGATTTAGATGATGGTTTTACCATATAATAGATTGATTATTTGGCTACCGCCTGGTAGCCCCCCATGTTAGTATAAAAAAATTTAATTTATGTTAATAACCCTTATATTTTCCAAAGTAATTGTGGTGAAAAGTGCAATTGAGTTCTATACGAAGCTCGGTCTTCTGCTTTACAAACCTGCCAAATTTGACTTCTCTAACTTCACAACGTTCGGAGTTATTGATAATTTTCAGAAAACTGTAACCAAAGCCAAATTTCCGAAAACGCTTGTTTTTATCCAAGTTGTAACTCCCATATCTCGGGAACCGCTGGGTATATTTGAATTAAATTTTCTCTGGGTGAAAGATCACAGCTTCAGCTTCCATATAGAGGACTTTCAGAGTTTCTAAATATAATCTAAAGCACGAAGTAGACGCTATTTTAAATTTACCCCCACTTTGAACGGCTTAAAAGTGGGCGTGGCAAAATTAAATTTTCCACAAAACATTCCCCATTATGTTCTCTATCAACCCACAAAATTGCATGCAATTATCTCCAACAACAACGGAGATATTACAAAAAAACAGAAAACTGTAACCAAAGCGAAGTAACCGGAAATGAAAGTTTTTACTCAACTTGTAACTCTCATATCTCGGAAACCGCTAAGAATTTTCGGATGAAATTTTTTCCGGATGAAAGATTAGAGCTTCAACTTTAATATAGGGGACCTTTGGATTTTCTAAATACAAACTAAAGCAGGAAATATAGACAGTTTTTAGTTTACGCCCACTTTTATCAACTTAAAAGTGGGCGTGGCAAATTTAAATTTTCCACAAAACCTTCCCCATTATGTTCTCTATCAACCCACAAAATTTCATAAATTTGTCTCGAAAAACTACTGAGATATTGCAAGAAAACAAAATCTGTTCTTGAGCCGAAAAATTTTAAAATTTTTGCAATTTTTTTTGTGAAACACCAGGTCAACAGAACTGGTAGGAGGTAGATTTCGGGAATTGATTTTTTTCAAAACGCTATAACTCGATAGTTGCTGGACCGATTTAGATGATAGTTCTACTATATGATAGATTGCATATTTGGCTACAAGATGGGCAAACTTTGGCCCGCCTGGTGGCCCCCCATGTTAGTAAAAAAAATTGAGTTTATGTTAATTACCCGTATATCTTCCAAAGTACTTGTGATGAAAAGTGCAATTGAGTTCTATACGAAGCTCGGACTACTGCTTAACAAACCTACCAAATTTGATTTCTCTAACTTCACAACGTCCGGAGTTATTGATAGTTTTCAGAAAACTGTAACCAAAGCCAAATTTCCGAAAACGCTTGTTTTTATGCAAGTTGTAACTCCCATATCTCGAGAACCGCTGGGTATATTTGAATTAAATTTTCTCTGGGTGAAAGATCACAGCTTCAGCTTCAATATAGAGGACTTTTAGAGTTTATAAATATAATCTAAAGCATGAAGTAGACGCTATTTTAAATTTACCCCCACTTTGAACGGCTTAAAAGTGGGCGTGGCAAAAATAAATTTTCCACAAAACATTCCCCATTATGTTCTCTACCAACCCACAAAATTTCATGCAATTATCTCCAACAACAACGGAGATATTACAAGAAACAGAAAACTGTAACCAAAGCGAAGTAACCGGAAATGAAAGTTTTACTCAACTTGTAACTCTCATATCTCGGAAACCGCTAAGAATTTTCGGATGAAATTTTTTCCGGATGAAAGATTAGAGCTTCAACTTTAATATAGGTAACCTTTGGATTTTCTAAATACAAACTAAAGCAGGAAATATAGGCAGTTTTTAGTTTACGCCCACTTTTATCAACTTAAAAGTGGGCGTGGCAAATTTAAATTTTCCATAGAACCTTCCCCATTATGTTCTCTATCAACCCACAAAAGTTCATAAATTTATCTCGAAAAACTACTGAGATATTGCAAGAAAACAAAATCTGTTCTTGAGCCGAAAAATTTTAAAATTTTTGCAATTTTTTTTGTGAAACACCAGGTCAACAGAACTGGTAGGAGGTGGATTTCGGGAATTGATGTTTTTCAAAACGCTATAACTCGATAACCGCTGGACCGATTTAGATGATGGTTTTACCATATAATTAATAGATTGCATATTTGGCTACAAGATTGGCAAACTTTAGCCCGCGTGGTGGCCCCCCATGTTAGTAAAAAAATTTAATTTATGTTAATAACACTTATATTTTCCAAAGTAATTGTCGTGAAAAGTGCAATTGAGTTCTATACGAAGCTCGGTCTTCTGCTTTTCAAACCTGCCAAATTTGATTTCTCTAACTTCACAACGTTCGGAGTTATTGATAATTTTCAGAAAACTGTAACCAAAGCCAAATATCCGAAAACGCTTGTTTTTATGCAAGTTGTAGCTTCCATATCTCGGGAACCGCTGGGTATATTTGAATTAAATTTTCTTTGGGTGAAAGATCACAGCTTCAGCTTCCATATAGAGGACTTTCAGAGTTTCTAAATATAATCTAAAGCACGAAGTAGACGCTATTTTAAATTTACCCCCAATTTGAACGGCTTAAAAGTGGGCGTGGCAAAATTAAATTTTCCACAAAACATTCCCCATTATGTTCTCTATCAACCCACAAAAGTTCATGCAATTATCTCCAACAACAACGGAGATATTACAAAAAAAACAGAAAACTGTAACCAAAGCGAAGTAACCGGAAATGAAAGTTTTTACTCAACTTGTAACTCTCATATCTCGGAAACCGCTAAGAATTTTCGGATGAAATTTTTTCCGGATGAAAGATTAGAGCTTAAGATTTAATATAGGGGACCTTTGGATTTTCTAAATACAAACTAAAGCAGGAAATATAGGCAGTTTTTAGTTTACGCCCACTTTTATCAACTTAAAAGTGGGCGTGGCAAATTTAAATTTTCCACAGAACCTTCCCCATTATGTTCTCTATCAACCCACAAAAGTTCATAAATTTATCTCGAAAAACTACTGAGATATTGCAAGAAAACAAAATCTGTTCTTGAGCCGAAAAATTTTAAAATTTTTGCAATTTTTTTTGTGAAACACCAGGTCAACAGAACTGGTAGGAGGTGGATTTCGGGAATTGATTTTTTTCAAAACGCTATAACTCGATAGCCGCTGGACCGATTTAGATGATGGTTTTACCATATAATAGATTGATTATTTGGCTACCGCCTAATAGCCCCCCATGTTAGTATAAAAAAATTTAATTTATGTTAATAACCCTTATATTTTCCAAAGTAATTGTGGTGAAAAGTGCAATTGAGTTCTATACGAAGCTCGGTCTTCTGCTTTACAAACCTGCCAAATTTGACTTCTCTAACTTCACAACGTTCGGAGTTATTGATAATTTTCAGAAAACTGTAACCAAAGCCAAATTTCCGAAAACGCTTGTTTTTATCCAAGTTGTAACTCCCATATCTCGGGAACCGCTGGGTATATTTGAATTAAATTTTCTCTGGGTGAAAGATCACAGCTTCAGCTTCCATATAGAGGACTTTCAGAGTTTCTAAATATAATCTAAAGCACGAAGTAGACGCTATTTTAAATTTACCCCCACTTTGAACGGCTTAAAAGTGGGCGTGGCAAAATTAAATTTTCCACAAAACATTCCCCATTATGTTCTCTATCAACCCACAAAATTGCATGCAACTATCTCCAACAACAACGGAGATATTACAAAAAAACAGAAAACTGTAACCAAAGCGAAGTAACCGGATATGAAAGTTTTTACTCAACTTGTAACCCTCATATCTCGGAAACCGCTAAGAATTTTCGGATGAAATTTTTTCCGTATGAAAGATAAGAGCTTAAGCTTTAATATAGAGGACCTTTGGATTTTCTAAATACAAACTAAAGCAGGAAATATAGGCAGTTTTTAGTTTACGCCCACTTTTATCAACTTAAAAGTGGGCGTGGCAAATTTAAATTTTCCACAAAAACTTCCCCATTATGTTCTCTATCAACCCAAAAAAGTTCATAAATTTATGTCGAAAAACTATTGAGATATTGCAAGAAAACAAAATCTGTTCCTGAGCCGAAAAATTTTAAAATTTTTGCAATTTTTTTTGTGAAGCACCAGGTCAACAGAACTGGTAGGAGGTGGATTTCGGGAATTGATTTTTTTCAAAACGCTATAACTCGATAACCGCTGGACCGATTTAGATGATGGTTTCACCATATAATAGATTACATATTTGGCTACAAGATGGGCAAACTTAATACCGCCTGGTGGCCCCCCATGTTAGTAAAAAAATTTAATTTATGTTAATAACCCTTATATTTTCCAAAGTAATTGTGGTGAAAAGTGCAATTGAGTTCTATACGAAGCTCGGTCTTCTGCTTTACAAACCTGCCAAATTTGACTTCTCTAACTTCACAACGTTCGGAGTTATTGATAATTTTCAGAAAACTGTAACCAAAGCCAAATTTCCGAAAACGCTTGTTTTTATCCAAGTTGTAACTCCCATATCTCGGGAACCGCTGGGTATATTTGAATTAAATTTTCTCTGGGTGAAAGATCACAGCTTCAGCTTCCATATAGAGGACTTTCAGAGTTTCTAAATATAATCTAAAGCACGAAGTAGACGCTATTTTAAATTTACCCCCACCTTGAACGGCTTAAAAGTGGGCGTGGCAAAATTAAATTTTCCACAAAACATTCCCCATTATGTTCTCTATCAACCCACAAAATTGCATGCAACTATCTCCAACAACAACGGAGATATTACAAAAAAACAGAAAACTGTAACCAAAGCGAAGTAACCGGATATGAAAGTTTTTACTCAACTTGTAACCCTCATATCTCGGAAACCGCTAAGAATTTTCGGATGAAATTTTTTCCGGATGAAAGATAAGAGCTTAAGCTTTAATATAGGGGACCTTTGGATTTTCTAAATACAAACTAAAGCAGGAAATATAGGCAGTTTTTAGTTTACGCCCACTTTTATCAACTTAAAAGTGGGCGTGGCAAATTTAAATTTTCCACAAAACCTTCCCCATTATGTTTTCTATCAACCCACAAAATTTCATAAATTTATCTCGAAAAACTATTGAGATATTGCAAGAAAACAAAATCTGTTCCTGAGCCGAAAAATTTTTAAATTTTTGCAATTTTTTTTGTGAAACACCAGGTCAACAGAACTGGTAGGAGGTGGATTTCGGGAATTGATTTTTTTCAAAACGCTATAACTCGATAACCGCTGGACCGATTTAGATGATGGTTTCACCATACAATAGATTGCATATTTGGCTACAAGATGGGCAAACTTTAGACCGCCTGGTGGCCCCCCATGTTAGTAAAAAAATTTAATTTATGTTAATAACCATTATATCTTCCAAAGTAATTGTGGTGAAAAGTGCAATTGAGTTCTATACGAAGCTCGGTCTTCTGCTTCACAAACCTGACAAATTTGATTTCTCTAGCTTCACAACGTTCGGAGTTATTGATAATTTTCAGAAAACTGTAACCAAAGCCAAATATCCGAAAACGCTTGTTTTTATGCAAGTTGTAACTCCCATATCTCGAGAACCGCTGGGTATATTTGAATTAAATTGTCTCTCGGTGAAAGATCACAGCTTCAGCTTCAATATAGAGGACTTTTAGAGTTTATAAATATAATCTAAAGCACGAAGTAGACGCTATTTTAAATTTACCCCCACTTTGAACGGCTTAAAAGTGGGCGTGGCAAAATTAAATTTTCCACAAAACATTCCCCATTATGTTCTCTATCAACCCACAAAATTTCATGCAATTATCTCCAACAACAACGGAGATATTACAAAAAAGCAGAAAACTGTAACCAAAGCGAAGTAACCGGAAATGAAAGTTTTTACTCAACTTGTAACTCTCATATCTCGGAAACCGCTAAGAATTTTCGGATGAAATTTTTTCCGGATGAAAGATTAGAGCTTAAGCTTTAATATAGGGGACCTTTGGATTTTCTAAATACAAACTAAAGCAGGAAATATAGGTAGTTTTTAGTTTACGCCCACTTTTATCAACTTAAAAGTGGGCGTGGCAAATTTAAATTCAGAACCTTCCCCATTATGTTCTCTATCAACCCACAAAAGTTCACAAATTTATCTCGAAAAACTACTGATATTGCAAGAAAACAAAATAAATCTGTTCTTGAGCCGAAAAATTTTAAAATTTTTGCAATTTTTTTTGTGAAACACCAGGTCAACAGAACTGGTAGGAGGTGGATTTCGTGAAGTGATTTTTTTCAAAACGCTATAACTCGATAACCGCTGGACCGATTTAGATGATGGTTTTACCATATAATAGATTGCATATTTGGCTACAAGATTGGCAAAATTTAGCCCGCGTGGTGGCCCCCCATGTTAGTAAAAAAATTTAATTTATGTTAATAACCCTTATATTTTCCAAAGTAATTGTGGTGAAAAGTGCAATTGAGTTCTATACGAAGCTCGGTCTTCTGCTTTACAAACCTGCCAAATTTGATTTCTCTAACTTCACAATGTTCGGAGTTATTGATAATTTTCAGAAAACTGTAACCAAAGCCAAATTTCCGAAAACGCTTGTTTTTATCCAAGTTTTAACTCCCATATCTCGGGAACCGCTGGGTATATTTGAATTAAATTTTCTTTGGGTGAAAGATCACAGCTTCAGCTTCCATATAGAGGACTTTCAGAGTTTCTAAATATAATCTAAAGCACGAAGTAGACGCTATTTTAAATTTACACCCACTTTGAACGGCTTAAAAGTGGGCGTGGCAAAATTAAATTTTCCACAAAACATTCCCCATTATGTCCTCTATCAACCCACAAAATTTCATGCAATTATCTCCAACAACAACGGAGATATTACAAAAAAAAACAGAAAACTGTAACCAAAGCGAAGTAACCGGAAATGAAAGTTTTTACTCAACTTGTAACTCTCATATCTCGGAAACCGCTAAGAATTTTCGGATGAAATTTTTTCCGGATGAAAGATTAGAGCTTCAACTTTAATATAGGGGACCTTTGGATTTTCTAAATACAAACTAAAGCAGGAAATGTAGGCAGTTTTTAGTTTACGCCCACTTTTATCAACTTAAAAGTGGGCGTGGCAAATTTAAATTTTCCACAGAACCTTCCCCATTATGTTTTCTATCAACCCACAAAATTTCATAAATTTATCTCGAAAAACTATTGAGATATTGCAAGAAAACAAAATCTGTTCCTGAGCCGAAAAATTTTAAAATTTTTGCAATTTTTTTTGTGAAACACCAGGTCAACAGAACTGGTAGGAGGTGGATTTCGGGAATTGATTTTTTTCAAAACGCTATAACTCGATAACCGCTGGACCGATTTAGATGATGGTTTCACCATATAATAGATTGCATATTTGGCTACAAGATGGGCAAACTTTAGACCGCCTGGTGGCCCCCCATGTTAATAAAAAAATTTAATTTATGTTAATAACCCTTATATCTTCCAAAGTAATTGTGGTGAAAAGTGCAATTGAGTTCTATACGAAGCTGGGTCTTCTGCTTCACAAACCTGACAAATTTGATTTCTCTAACTTCACAACGTTCGGAGTTATTGATAATTTTCAGAAAACTGTAACCAAAGCCAAATATCCGAAAACGCTTGTTTTTATGCAAGTTGTAACTCCCATATCTCGAGAACCGCTGGGTATATTTGAATTAAATTGTCTCTGGGTGAAAGATCACAGCTTCAGCTTCAATATAGAGGACTTTTAGAGTTTATAAATATAATCTAAAGCACGAAGTAGACGCTATTTTAAATTTACCCCCACTTTGAACGGCTTAAAAGTGGGCGTGGCAAAATTAAATTTTCCACAAAACATTCCCCATTATGTTCTCTATCAACCCACAAAATTTCATGCAATTATCTCCAACAACAACGGAGATATTACAAAAAAAAACACAAAACTGTAACCAAAGCGAAGTAACCGGAAATGAAAGTTTTTACTCAACTTGTAACTCTCATATCTCGGAAACCGCTAAGAATTTTCGGATGAAATTTTTTCCGGATGAAAGATTAGAGCTTAAGCTTTATAATATAGGGGACCTTTGGATTTTCTAAATACAAACTAAAGCAGGAAATATAGGTAGTTTTTAGTTTACGCCCACTTTTATCAACTTAAAAGTGGGCGTGGCAAATTTAAATTCAGAACCTTCCCCATTATGTTCTCTATCAACCCACAAAAGTTCACAAATTTATCTCGAAAAACTACTGATATTGCAAGAAAACAAAATCTGTTCTTGAGCCGAAAAATTTTAAAATTTTTGCAATTTTTTTTGTGAAACACCAAGTCAACAGAACTGGTAGGAGGTGGATTTCGGGAAGTGATTTTTTTCAAAACGCTATAACTCGATAACCGCTGGACCGATTTAGATGATGGTTTTACCATATAATAGATTGCATATTTGGCTACAAGATTGGCAAAATTTAGCCCGCGTGGTGGCCCCCCATGTTAGTAAAAAAATTTAATTTATGTTAATAACCCTTATATTTTCCAAAGTAATTGTGGTGAAAAGTGCAATTGAGTTCTATACGAAGGTCGGTTTTCTGCTTTACAAACCTGCCAAATTTGATTTCTCTAACTTCACAACGTTCGGAGTTATTGGTAATTTTCAGAAAACTGTAACCAAAGCCAAATTTCCGAAAACGCTTGTTTTTATCCAAGTTTTAACTCCCATATCTCGGGAACCGCTGGGTATATTTGAATTAAATTTTCTTTGGGTGAAAGATCACAGCTTCAGCTTCGGAGTTATTGATAATTTTCAGAAAACTGTAACCAAAGCCAAATTTCCGAAAACGCTTGTTTTTATCCAAGTTGTAACTCGCATATCTCGGGAACCGCTGGGTATATTTGAATTAAATTTTCTCTGGGTGAAAGATCACAGCTTCAGCTTCCATATAGAGGACTTTCAGAGTTTATAAATATAATCTAAAGCACGAAGTAGACGCTATTTTAAATTTACCCCCACTTTGAACGGCTTAAAAGTGGGCGTGGCAAAATTAAATTTTCCACAAAACATTCCCCATTATGTTCTCTATCAACCCACAAAATTGCATGCAACTATCTCCAACAACAACGGAGATATTACAAAAAAACAGAAAACTGTAACCAAAGCGAAGTAACCGGATATGAACGTTTTTACTCAACTTGTAACCCTCATATCTCGGAAACCGCTAAGAATTTTCGGACGAAATCTTTTCCGTATGAAAGATAAGAGCTTAAGCTTTAATATAGGGGACCTTTGGATTTTCTAAATACAAACTAAAGCAGGAAATATAGGCAGTTTTTAGTTTACGCCCACTTTTATCAACTTAAAAGTGGGCGTGGCAAATTTAAATTTTCCACAAAACCTTCCCCATTATGTTCTCTATCAACCCACAAAAGTTCATAAATTTATCTCGAAAAACTACTGAGATATTGCAAGAAAACAAAATCTGTTATTGAGCCGAAAAATTTTAAAATTTTTGCAATTTTTTTTGTGAAACACCAGGTCAACAGAACTGGTAGGAGGTGGATTTCGGGAATTGATTTTTTTCAAAACGCTATAACTCGATAACCGCTGGACCGATTTAGATGATGGTTTCACCATATAATAGATTGCATATTTGGCTACAAGATGGGCAAACTTAATACCGCCTGGTGGCCCCCCATGTTAGTAAAAAAAATTGAATTTATGTTAATAACCCTTATATCTTCCAAAGTAATTGTGGTGAAAAGTGCAATTGAGTTCTATACGAAGGTCGGTCTTCTGCTTTACAAACCTGCCAAATTTGATTTCTCTAACTTCACAACGTTCGGAGTTATTGATAATTTTCAGAAAACTGTAACCAAAGCCAAATTTCCGAAAACGCTTGTTTTTATGCAAGTTGTAACTCCCATATCTCGAGAACCGCTGGGTATATTTGAATTAAATTTTCTCTGGGTGAAAGATCACAGCTTCAGCTTCAATTAAATTGTTTCTGGGTGAAAGATCACAGCTTCAGCTTCAATATAGAGGACTTTTAGAGTTTATAAATATAATCTAAAGCACGAAGTAGACGCTATTTTAAATTTACCCCCACTTTGAACGGCTTAAAAGTGGGCGTGGCAAAATTAAATTTTCCACAAAACATTCCCCATTATGTTCTCTATCAACCCACAAAATTTCATGCAATTATCTCCAACAACAACGGAGATATTACAAAAAAAAACACAAAACTGTAACCAAAGCGAAGTAACCGGAAATGAAAGTTTTTACTCAACTTGTAACTCTCATATCTCGGAAACCGCTAAGAATTTTCGGATGAAATTTTTTCCGGATGAAAGATTAGAGCTTAAGCTTTATAATATAGGGGACCTTTGGATTTTCTAAATACAAACTAAAGCAGGAAATATAGGTAGTTTTTAGTTTACGCCCACTTTTATCAACTTAAAAGTGGGCGTGGCAAATTTAAATTCAGAACCTTCCCCATTATGTTCTCTATCAACCCACAAAAGTTCACAAATTTATCTCGAAAAACTACTGATATTGCAAGAAAACAAAATCTGTTCTTGAGCCGAAAAATTTTAAAATTTTTGCAATTTTTTTTGTGAAACACCAAGTCAACAGAACTGGTAGGAGGTGGATTTCGGGAAGTGATTTTTTTCAAAACGCTATAACTCGATAACCGCTGGACCGATTTAGATGATGGTTTTACCATATAATAGATTGCATATTTGGCTACAAGATTGGCAAAATTTAGCCCGCGTGGTGGCCCCCCATGTTAGTAAAAAAATTTAATTTATGTTAATAACCCTTATATTTTCCAAAGTAATTGTGGTGAAAAGTGCAATTGAGTTCTATACGAAGGTCGGTTTTCTGCTTTACAAACCTGCCAAATTTGATTTCTCTAACTTCACAACGTTCGGAGTTATTGGTAATTTTCAGAAAACTGTAACCAAAGCCAAATTTCCGAAAACGCTTGTTTTTATCCAAGTTTTAACTCCCATATCTCGGGAACCGCTGGGTATATTTGAATTAAATTTTCTTTGGGTGAAAGATCACAGCTTCAGCTTCGGAGTTATTGATAATTTTCAGAAAACTGTAACCAAAGCCAAATTTCCGAAAACGCTTGTTTTTATCCAAGTTGTAACTCCCATATCTCGGGAACCGCTGGGTATATTTGAATTAAATTTTCTCTGGGTGAAAGATCACAGCTTCAGCTTCCATATAGAGGACTTTCAGAGTTTATAAATATAATCTAAAGCACGAAGTAGACGCTATTTTAAATTTACCCCCACTTTGAACGGCTTAAAAGTGTGCGTGGCAAAATTAAATTTTCCACAAAATATTCCCCATTATGTTCTCTATCAACCCACAAAATTTCATGCAATTATCTCCAACAACAACGGAGATATTACAAAAAAACAGAAAACTGTAACCAAAGCGAAGTAACCGGAAATGAAAGTTTTTACTCAACTTGTAACTCTCATATCTCTGAAACCGCTAAGAATTTTCGGATGAAATTTTTTCCGGATGAAAGATTAGAGCTTAAGCTTTAATATAGGGGACCTTTGGATTTTCTAAATACAAACTAAAGCAGGAAATATAGGTAGTTTTTAGTTTACGCCCACTTTTATCAACTTAAAAGTGGGCGTGGCAAATTTAAATTCAGAACCTTCCCCATTATGTTCTCTATCAACCCACAAAAGTTCACAAATTTATCTCGAAAAACTACTGATATTGCAAGAAAACAAAATCTGTTCTTGAGCCGAAAAATTTTAAAATTTTTGCAATTTTTTTTTGTGAAACACCAGGTCAACAGAACTGGTAGGAGGTGGATTTCGGGAATTGATTTTTTTCAAAACGCTATAACTCGATAACCGCTGGACCGATTTAGATGATGGTTTTACCATATAATAGATTGCATATTTGGCTACAAGATTGGCAAACTTTAGCCCGCGTGGTGGCCCCCCATGTTAGTAAAAAAATTTAATTTATGTTAATAACCCTTATATTTTCCAAAGTAATTGCGGTGAAAAGTGCAATTGAGTTCTATACGAAGCTCAGTCTTCTGCTTTACAAACCTGCCAAATTTGATTTCTCTAATTTCACAACGTTCGGAGTTATTGATAATTTTCAGAAAACTGTAACCAAAGCCAAATTTCCGAAAACGCTTGTTTTTATCCAAGTTGTAACTCCCATATCTCGGGAACCGCTGGGTATATTTGAATTAAATTTTCTCTGGGTGAAAGATCACAGCTTCAGCTTCCATATAGAGGACTTTCAGAGTTTATAAATATAATCTAAAGCACGAAGTAGACGCTATTTTAAATTTACCCCCACTTTGAACGGCTTAAAAGTGGGCGTGGCAAAATTAAATTTTCCACAAAACATTCCCCATTATGTTCTCTATCAACCCACAAAATTGCATGCAACTATCTCCAACAACAACGGAGATATTACAAAAAAACAGAAAACTGTAACCAAAGCGAAGTAACCGGATATGAACGTTTTTACTCAACTTGTAACCCTCATATCTCGGAAACCGCTAAGAATTTTCGGATGAAATCTTTTCCGTATGAAAGATAAGAGCTTAAGCTTTAATATAGGGGACCTTTGGATTTTCTAAATACAAACTAAAGCAGGAAATATAGGCAGTTTTTAGTTTACGCCCACTTTTATCAACTTAAAAGTGGGCGTGGCAAATTTAAATTTTCCACAAAACCTTCCCCATTATGTTCTCTATCAACCCACAAAAGTTCATAAATTTATCTCGAAAAACTACTGAGATATTGCAAGAAAACAAAATCTGTTATTGAGCCGAAAAATTTTAAAATTTTTGCAATTTTTTTTGTGAAACACCAGGTCAACAGAACTGGTAGGAGGTGGATTTCGGGAATTGATTTTTTTCAAAACGCTATAACTCGATAACCGCTGGACCGATTTAGATGATGGTTTCACCATATAATAGATTGCATATTTGGCTACAAGATGGGCAAACTTAATACCGCCTGGTGGCCCCCCATGTTAGTAAAAAAAATTGAATTTATGTTAATAACCCTTATATCTTCCAAAGTAATTGTGGTGAAAAGTGCAATTGAGTTCTATACGAAGGTCGGTCTTCTGCTTTACAAACCTGCCAAATTTGATTTCTCTAACTTCACAACGTTCGGAGTTATTGATAATTTTCAGAAAACTGTAACCAAAGCCAAATTTCCGAAAACGCTTGTTTTTATGCAAGTTGTAACTCCCATATCTCGAGAACCGCTGGGTATATTTGAATTAAATTTTCTCTGGGTGAAAGATCACAGCTTCAGCTTCAATATAGAGGACTTTTAGAGTTTATAAATATAATCTAAAGCACGAAGTAGACGCTATTTTAAATTTACCCTCACTTTGAACGGCTTAAAAGTGGGCGTGGCAAAATTAAATTTTCCACAAAACATTCCCCATTATGTTATCAACCCACAAAATTGCATGCAATTATCTCCAACAACAACGGAGATATTACAAAAAAAACAGAAAACTGTAACCAAAGCGAAGTAACCGGAAATGAAAGTTTTTACTCAACTTGTAACTCTCATATCTCGGAAACCGCTAAGAATTTTCGGATGAAATTTTTTCCGGATGAAAGATTAGAGCTTCAACTTTAATATACGGGTCCTTTGGATTTTCTAAATACAAACTAAAGCAGGAAATATAGGCAGTTTTTAGTTTACGCCCACTTTTATCAACTTAAAAGTGGGCGTGGCAAATTTAAATTTTCCACAGAACCTTCCCCATTATGTTCTCTATCAACCCACAAAAGTTCATAAATTTATCTCGTAAAACTACTGAGATATTGCAAGAAAACAAAATCTGTTCTTGAGCCGAAAAATTTTAAAATTTTTGCAATTTTTTTTGTGAAACACCAGGTCAACAGAACTGGTAGGAGGTGGATTTCGGGAATTGATTTTTTTCAAAACGCTATAACTCGATAACCGCTGGACCGATTTAGATGACGGTTTTACCATATAATAGATTGCATATTTGGCTACAAGATTGGCAAACTTTAGCCCGCGTGGTGGCCCCCATGTTAGTAAAAAGATTGAATTTATGTTAATAACCATTATATCTTCCAAAGTAATTGTGATGAAAAGTGCAATTGAGTTCTATACGAAGCTCGGTCTTCTGCTTTACAAACCTGCCAAATTTGATTTCTCTAACTTCACAACGTTCGGAGTTATTGATAATTTTCAGAAAACTGTAACCAAAGCCAAATTTCCGAAAACGCTTGTTTTTATCCAAGTTGTAACTCCCATATCTCGAGAACCGCTGGGTATATTTGAATTAAATTTTCTCTGGGTAAAAGATCACAGCTTCAGCTTCCATATAGAGGACTTTCAGAGTTTCTAAATATAATCTAAAGCCCGAAGTAGACGGTATTTTAAATTTACCCCCACTTTGAACGGCTTAAAAGTGGGCGTGGCAAAATTAAATTTTCCACAAAACATTCCCCATTGTGTTCTCTATCAACCCACAAAATTTCAAGCAATTATCTCCAACAACAACGGAGATATTACAAAAAAACAGAAAATTGTAACCAAAGCGAATTAACCGGAAATGAAAGTTTTGACTCAACTTGTAACTCTCATATCTCGGAAACCGCTAAGAATTTTCGGATGAAATTTTTTCCGGATGAAAGATAAGAGCTTAAGCTTTAATATAGGGGACCTTTGGATTTTCTAAATACAAACTAAAGCAGGAAATATAGGCAGTTTTTAGTTTACGCCCACTTTTATCAACTTAAAAGTGGGCGTGGAAAATTTAAATTTTCCACAAAACCTTCCCCATTATGTTCTCTATCAAGCGACAAAATTTCATAAATTTATCTCGAAAAACAGATATTGCAAGAAAGCAAAATCTGTTCTTGAGCCGAAAAATTTAAAAATTTTTGCAATTTTTTTTGTGAAACACCAGGTCAACAGAACTGGTAGGAGGTGGATTTCGGGAATTGATTTTTTTCAAAACGCTATAGCTCGATAACCGCTGTACAGATTTAGATGATGGTTTTACCATATGATAGATTGCATATTTGGCTACAAGATGGGCAAAATTTAGCCCGCGTGGTGGCCCCCCATGTTAGTAAAAAAATTTAATTTATGTTAATAACCCTTATATTTTCCAAAGTAATTGTGGTGAAAAGTGCAATTGAGTTCTATACGAAGCTCGGTCTTCTGCTTTACAAACCTGCCAAATTTGATTTCTCTAACTTCACAACGTTCGGAGTTATTGATAATTTTCAGAAAACTGTAACCAAAGCCAAATTTCCGTTTTACGCAAGTTGTAACTCCCATATCTCGAGAACCGCTGGGTATATTTGAATTAAATTTTCTCTGGGTGAAAGATCACAGCTTTTGATTGATTTTTTTCAAAACGCTATAACTCGATAACCCCTGGACCGATTTAGATGATGGTTTTACCATATGATAGATAGATTGCATATTTGGCTACAAGATGGGCAAACTTTGGCCCGCCTGGTGGCCCCCCATGTTGGTAAAAAAATTGAATTTATGTTAATAACCCTTATATCTTCCAAAGTAATTGTGGTGAAAAGTGCAATTGAGTTCTATACGAAGCTCGGACTTCTGCTTTACAAACCTGCCAAATTTGATTTCTCTATCTATCCTCGGAGTTATTGATAATTTTCAGAAAACTGTAACCAAGGCGAAATTGTCGGAAACGCGTGTT
Organism: Tachina grossa; assembly: GCA_949987645.1. Classification (NCBI taxonomy): domain Eukaryota; kingdom Metazoa; phylum Arthropoda; class Insecta; order Diptera; family Tachinidae; genus Tachina; species Tachina grossa. Next base: position 21,060,749 of record OX465277.1, on the reverse strand, counting down.
TTTATTCAAGTTGTAACTCTCATATCTCAGGAACGGCTGGTTGTATTTGGATGAATTTTTTTTCTGGGTGAAAGGTCGTAAGTTCAGCTCCATATGGATTGTAAAACACCAAAGAAGATACAAAGAAAATGCTATTTCCGTTTTACGCCCACTTTTTTCAACTTTAAAGTAGGCGTTACAAAATTTTGTTTTCTGCAAAACATTCCGCATTGTGTTTTCTATCAACCCATAAAATTTCATGAGTTTATCTCTAAAAACTACGGAAATATTGCAAGAAAACTAAAATTGTTCTTGACCCAAAAAATTTAAAAAAAAGTCTTAAGACTTAATTTGAAGAATTTGTACACTGATTTTAGCCAACTTGAAAGTAAAGGAAATTTAACACTTAAAAGTGGCTTGGGGACATTTTAATTATGTGGTAAATCCGTTGTTTATGAAGCTTTTAAATTGAAATTTCGCACTCATATGCATTGGGAGCTCATTTCCATGGTCAAGAAAAAAAATTGTTTGGTATCATGTAAAGTAACACGTAACCTGTAATATACTACAAAGAACGACTTAAGCGTAAAGCCAACTCCTTACACAATTAGCCGCAATATACTGGTAAGCTTACACGCTGTATTTAAATCATAATTACCCTTGATAATATTCTCTTTTTGACTATGTGGGAGAACTTTTGTTTTTAATTTCAATAATTAACAACAGATTGTTAGCCTACATTTATTTTGCAAACTTTTATAAAATTTTAGCAAACAAATTATATAAGAGTTGGTTTAGATATCGTTTCACTGCTGGTTGGAATGTTGAGCAATTGTAAATATAGTATAACAGCTTCACTACCAGTTGTAACTGAAACATAAAATAATTTTAATTTTGTAAATTTACTGCTGATACAATTACTCACTTCCCCATAATGCATTTAAGGTGTGATGTATTTCTCTTACTCCTTATAAAGTGCTGGTACATGTTGTCTTTCATGTCTGGGGTTCTGTCATCGAAAAACTGTATTATAGTGGCTTTACGATGTTTGGAAATCTTACAGAAAGGCATTATTGTAACAGGTACTGGTTGTAGCAAGGAATTGCTGCAAAGGTTTCGAGAAAACTGTCATACGAAAGGGAAAAAATAAATAATAGTCGCATTCGTAAGATGTAGCTGTTGAGCTAAAATGGATAAAATTTAATTTTATATCTTTATTTCGTTTTTTCATCGCATTTGTAATGTACAATTTAACAAATATTTTCTCCTGCCACCTAACAAAGCATAGAAAAGGCATAAATCTATTCCATCAGCTGTTTAGGCTGAGCACAACATGTTGACTATAGGTAGCGAAAAAATTTTGTGATGGAAAATTACTCAACTGTTAAGTGGAGCAGAACTACTCAACTATCCGTTTCTAAGACAAACACTCAACGGTTGCGCAACAGCTACGTCTTATGAATGCACCCATTATGTACATACATATTTAAACTTACCCACGCAGAAAAATACAATCGGGTTAACGTTGGCAAAGCGTTTCCTAAGGTGGTTCAAACGTTGGCAAAATAAAGGGTGTTTTTTATTGAGGTATAGAACTTTAAGTTGGCATCACTTTTTTAACTGGCGGCCATTTTGTCAGCTGTCAAGTGATTAATATTTAGTTTGGTTTGCCATTTCATCATGAACCGAAAATGAGATTGATCTCGATGCTGATTTTCATCGCAAAATTTTGTTCAGTGATGAGGCTCATTTTTGGTTGAATGGCTACGTCAACAAGCAAAATTGCCGCATTTGGAGTGAAGAGAATCCACATGAGACCCTTGAGACGCCATTACATCCACAAAAACTGACTGTTTGGTGTGCTCTATGGGCTGGTGGAGTCATTGGGCCATACTTCTTCCGAAATAATGCTGGAGAGTCAGTTACCGTTAATGGAGACCGGTATAGAGCAATGATAACCGACTATTTTGTTCCCGAATTGGATGGCATGAATGTGGATGAGTTGTGGTTCCAACAAGACGGCGCTACATGCCACACAGCGCACGTCACAATCGATTTATTGAAGGAAACATTCGATGAGCGCATAATTTCTCGGAATGGACCTGTCAATTGGCCACCAAGATCGTGTGATTTGACACCATTGGATTATTTTCTTTGGGGATATGTGAAGTCGCTCGTCTACGCCAACAAACCAGAAACGTTAGGGGACTTGGAAGCCAACATTCGTGGCGTTATTGCCAACATACGGCCCCATATGCTCGAAAAAGTGGTTGAAAATTGGACCTGTAGAATTGGCTTTATTCGAGCCAGCCGCGGCGGCCACATGCCCGAAATCATATTTAAACATTAATGGCATAAAATTATCCTTCCAATAAAGCCAAGTTGATGGACATTAAAACGATTTTCTTGTGTTTTATTTCAATTCGAAGTTCTATACCTCTAAAAAAAACACCCTTTATTACAAGTTCTACTTTTGGAGTTTTGTGCCAACACACAAATGATAACCTTATGATGGGGTTGTCCAACTATTTTTAAGTCGTTGGCTACACACTATAAAAACCACAATTTAAGTGCTTTCCCAGCATAAGTTAAGTGTAATATATAGGGTGTTTTTTTGAGGGGTATAGAACTTCGAATTGAAATAAAACACAAGAAAATCGTTTTAATGTCCATCAATTTGGCTTTATTGGAAGGATAATTTTATGCCATTTATGTTTAAATATGATTTCGGGCATGCGGCCGCCGCGGCTGGCTCGAATAAAGCTAATTCTACAGGTCCAATTTTCAACCACTTTTTCGAGCATATGGGGCCGTATGTTGGCAATAACGCCACGAATGTTGGCTTCCAAGTCCCCTAACGTTTCTGGTTTGTTGGCGTAGACGAGCGACTTCACATATCCCCAAAGAAAATAATCCAATGGTGTCAAATCACACGATCTTGGTGGCCAATTGACAGGTCCATTCCGCGAAATTATGCGCTCATCGAATGTTTCCTTCAATAAATCGATTGTGACGTGCGCTGTGTGGCATGTAGCGCCGTCTTGTTGGAACCACAACTCATCCACATTCATGTCATCCAATTCGGGAACAAAATAGTCGGTTAGTCGGCTCCAATTGCTGTGCACGGTGGCGAATCGATTCATTCGGGTCCTCTTCAACACTTTGCTCTACAGCGGCAATTGTTTCTTCGGTGCGCACTGTTCGACGTCTCTGCGGATGCGTATTATCACATAGAGTAAACGTAGTGTGAAAACGATCCATGGTTAACCGAATTAATTGCTCTGATGGACGATTATGTCGACCATAAAATGGACGGAGCTTGCGGTAAACTTCGCGAACTGAACCATTATTTTCGAAATAAATTTGCAAGCGTTGTTCTTTTGTCAACCTGTTCATGATAAAATGGCAAACCAAACTAAATATTAATCACTTAACAGCTGACAAAATGGCCGCCAGTTAAAAAAGTGAAGCCAACTTAAAGTTCTATACCTCAATAAAAAACACCCTTTATTTCTAATACTTCAAAGAATTGCTTCAAAAGCTAATATTGCTTCAAAATCTAATGGTAAAGAATTCATTCTCTTATATTTGACAAGAAAATGGGTCTAATTATTCATTCCGTTCCGCGATTGAGGAAAGCATTTTTTGTGCGGAAGCAAAATTTGCAATTCTTCATTCCGTTGCTGCGGTATTTTCCTCTATTTTGCTTACGCTCAAATTTTATGACGGAAAGCGTACGGAAAGAACAAAATTGTAGGGAAAATAACACAAATTAGCAAAATTAAAGCTTATTTTAATTTAATTTGTTTGTTTAATTTTTATAAGAATATAAAAAAATTAAATAGAAGCAATTATTAATTTAATTAAACTACTGTATATTAAAATTTCTTTATTCCAACTTACTCTCTATGATTAATCTGTAACTCTTCTTTCCATATTTTGTTGTTTTTACGTTTCAAAAATATGTATGTATGTATATCTTTCAAAATGCTTTTTTAACAACAGCCGATACTACACTACGTCAGAATTAATAAAAAACAGGAACGTTGACTCAATTTCACGGAAAGCGTATACCGCAGGAATGAGTAATTGCAATTTGCATATCGATCGATAGTTCCTTCCGTTGAATTTTCCTTTCCGTGCGGAATCAATAATACCACCCAATGTATTAGGGCTTTAACAAAGCCTACTAATGGTATCTAAAAATGTAGCTTTTGAATTTCAAAAAAAAATCATCATAATTTAATGAATTTAACAAACTGGAAAACTACACAATTCCGTTTCTCTTGTTATATTTATTATTTACTTGAGGGTTACACGATCAAGTTTTGCCTTTCAAATTTCAATACATTCACACTTTTTCACTAATACATTCATACTTTTAGAATTAGATTATACTTTGACTTAAAATTTTCTTTCCAATTGTGTGTTCAATTTATAGGCAAAAAACAACTGACAGCAATTTCAGTGAGCATAATTTTCGTTTTTATTTTCAAATTTTCTGCCGACATAGTATTTTTGTGTTTTTTTATTACAAATAATGTTAGCACTAATTCACACGAAGACTTTTATGAAGTCTATTTTTCGACGTCACTTTTTGTTTGTTAGCGAACGGGGTAGAGAAGAAAGAGGGGTAGGAAAAATGACTCGATTTCTGTTTTCCATGGTTTTTTTCATATTTCTCTTTACATTGCTCTTGTTGTTATTGTTGTTACGTTTTAATGTTACTCTTCTATCTTATTGTTATTTTTTATTGTTACTCTTCTAGCTTATTGGCTATATGAGTGGAGAGAAGTAAAATTAGACGTCAAAAAAACATCGTATGAATGCAAGGAATTTTTAGTAGCAACTTCAAAAGAGAATTAAGAAAAATAGACGTCATAAATTTCACCGTGTGAATTAGCAGTTATATTCCACCGAAAATGTTTAATTACACTTAAATAAATATGTTTAGGAACAAAAATATAAAGTGTAATGATGTGTTGCGATTTATAGACCTATATAGAAGCCATGAAGTTTTGTTGTCTTGAGCTGTTTTTTTTTAATCAACGGCATATTAAAAATAAATTTGTTTGGAAATTGCGTACAGCCTACGTCACAGCTTTCAATTTAAACGACTTTTGACAACCAGTATGTGTGAAAAACTTGAAAGCAAATCTGGGTCGTGTAACTGTAGCGTTATTTACGGAAGGAAGCAGATGCTAAGATTATGGCTTCACAGGAGTATAATGAGAAACGGGTTGGGGCGAAAGCAAAGAGTGTGAATTCATTTGAAAAGGGCGATTTCGTGGTTATCAGAAACATAGATACAACTGTTGGTCGTAACAAAAAACTACTTCCTAAATTTAAAGGTCCATACATTGTGCATAAAGTATTGCCGAATGACAGATACGTAATAAGGGATATCGAAAATTGTCAAATTACTCAGATTCCCTACAATGGTGTAATCGAAGCATGCAACATTAAGCCCTGGAAGTCTAGGGATTTCATTATATAAAAGGCAACTCTTAATAGCTACGTGTTATATATATTTAAACAAATTAAGTTCTATGTATATGTTATGAAATGGCCTACTGATGATCGGGTCGATCATATTGTCAGGTTGGCCGACTGTAGTAATGACTTGTTCTTTAATTTCAAAAAAAAAAAAGAAATAATATATTATAATAGGCCTTGAAAAATTAATATAAAATATGTAATTTTGAAAATAATAAATAATAAAAAAAGTGAAGTGAGAAAATAGAAAAGAAGCTAACAATATTAAAATTATATAAAATATAACATTAATATATACATTAATAGCACTGGCAGCCAATGCCATCGGCTATCTCTTGTTATATGCTGGTGCAATTACTTTAAAAAATCTATTAGATGTTAAAATGTACAAACATTTTTTAATTTTATTTACTTTTTGTCGTATTTTTTCGTCAACCTAGTTGGACAAATTAAAATCAAAATACGTTCAAGAATTGTTAAATCATTTGTTGAACTTATGCCTCGATATTACGGCCCTAATTCGGAAACTATGAATATAAATAATATAATCCATATACCAGATGATGTAATTAACATTGGAGCTCCTTTATCACAATTTTCGGCTTTTGACTTTGAAAATAGTTAGTAATGTTAAATCAACTACAAATCCAATAGCGCAAATTCAAAGGAAACCGCACATTTTTTATACTAACAGTTTCGCAAATAATATGCCATTAGTATTTCCTATTTTTAAACCCCGACTAAAAAAAGGGGTGTTATAAGTTTGTATTGTGTGTCTGTGTATCTGTGTGCCTATCCGTGTCCACGTACAGGCCAAACGGCTGGAAAATCGGTCCAGCCGTTTAGAAGATATAACATCTTTTCTGAAAAAAGTCGGGGGGTTTTAAAATTTTTAATTTTTGTTATTAAGTATTTCAATATAAATAAATAATTTTATTTTAATTGATTACGATTCACTACATCATATTACATATGTCTACAAAAATTTTGCAGTTCTTATAAAAAAAAATACCAAAGGTATAAGCAAAATTCAAAATAACGTATCATCATCTATCACTCATACGAATTTAATAAACTACAAAACATTTACTTTCCTGTTTTTTTAATAGAAATAAGCATTGAGTTTTTAGTTATGTATAATCAATTTAATTTCATCTTATTTTTAGTACAAATGTTTATTAATAACAAAAATTAAAAAATTAAAAATTTTAAAAACCCCCGACTTTTTTAAGAAAAGATGTTATATCTTCTAAACGGCTGGACCGATTTTCTTCAAACATAGCTAAGAACACTCTCGATCAAATCAGAAAAAACAGAAAAAACTAAATGAAAATCGGTCCAGCCGTTTGGCCTGTACGTGGACACGGACAGACACACAGACACACACTACAAACTTATAACACCCCTTTTTTAGTCGGGGGTTAAAAACAGAAAATATTCACTGGGAAAAATTTATACACAGTTGAATCGAATACACTATTTTCTTTTGTCAACATTTATGGCTATAATATTACAACCGTTCCTCCTGATAATATCTGTTTACTAAGTAATGGAAATGTCTGGTTATATCAGAAATAGAGTTAAGCATGGTAGATGTTAAGTGTATTCTTACCAATAAATAAAAATGAAAAGAAAAAAAATTAAAAAAACAAAAATTTATTAAAAGGCATTGGCAAATAATTTTTCAGATTGTAACCCGTAACGTTGGCAAAACCGTTTGGGTTTCTTGAGTAAAAGTGCTTTCCCAGTGCTACAATTTTTGTACGGTTGGCAATTTCTGCCTGACTAGTTTCAAATGTTTTATTTTAAACCAAAAATTCGTTATAGATAAAAACAAAATGTTTTTATAAAAACAATCACCACTTTGAGACGATTACTGTTTTATATTTTATACTTCAGTTGAGAAATATATCTGTGGCAATATGAAATAATCGCACAATGTATAGTCCATTTAATTTTGGCATAAAAAATAGACGATTAATAGCCCATTTAATTTTTTTAATAAAAAATGAACGATGTATAGTGCATTAAATTTTTTTTTGCATGAAAATGTATAGCCCATTTAATTTTTTAAATAGAAAATGGACGATGTGGAGCCAATTTTATTTTTTGCATGAAAAATGGACGATTAGAGTCTACGAACGTTGGTTTCGAATCCTGATTTAATACTACCAGATTGTTCTTCATAATAAAATCAAAAATGCACTCACCTATATCATTTGTATCTGAGCTACCCCAGATCTGGTGATGTGCGTTTGCGTCAGCGCCTATTATAATAGGAATACCGCACGCATTTCCTTAACCGCCTTTTGGACCGTACTGTGGATTCTCCTGTCTCCTATGACAGTCCACGGTCCTTGGATAAGCGCAATATCCACTCTTCCTTCGGCAAGTCAGTTGCTTAATCCCGCTGACGCTGCCTTCGAGTGGTGAAGATTAATTCATCGTATGTATATATGTATGTGGATATATAATCCAGAAATAAGCAGTAGCTTTAGACTTGTAGTTCCCTAAAAAAGCAAAAAGTTCTCTTTATTTTCTATATTCACATTTTCTTTTGTAGTTCAGGAATCTTACACTGTGATAAAGGGCAATTTCTGATAGAATGACTCTCACTGTCATGTGACAAACAACTGAATTATAATAATTAATATAATAATTAACCTTTATTACTGTAATCGGAAAGAATGCCAATAATTTCAGATTTAATCTTACCTGTATGAAGCATGCCATGGTTTTTGGGCTAAGAGCAGATCAATCCTCTTCTTAGCCAGTCGGAGGAGCATTGTATCAGAAGCTGCCTTGTAGTGATGAAGATTCATCATCTCTGCTTGCTTTAAATCAGTATGACGCTAACGTAAGAGACGAAGATGACGCTGATGTCATCTGCATCGTCAGTATGCCTACACCAATTCAGAGATGGAAAGGCAGTCTTATTGAGCTGTTAGCCTTCGCTTTACCAAAGGACTTTTATGTACATCGTTTACCAATACCCAGACAGGAACGGATATATGTGTGAAACATCCTTAGCTACGTGCAAGTCATTGGTAGATACTTCTGGCTTTCCCATCTTCAGGATCTCATCCCATTGTACGACAGGCACTTAAGCGAGGCCTCAAGCTCCCTCCCATATTCACTGAAGACGTGCGATTGCCCACCTCACCATCCGTTTAACATTTTTCTACCCGCTTCACACCGGGTTAAGTTCCTTAGTTTTTTTGTATTACAGGCTTTGGCTAAACGATCCATAGAGTTATTATGCAAGCCCACGGAATGGCAAATTCATTAATTATTAATTGTTATAAGACGCAAGGACTTCGTGCACATACAAAAGGTATTTTTAGGTACTTAAAATATTACATCAAAAATGCGATATATGTAAAAAATTAAATGTGCAATTATTTTTAAGATTTTATTCAACCAAACAAATTTACAATAGCAGAAAAAAATAACTAATAGCTTAATTATACAATATATTTAATTTCTGTCGTTAAAAATGTTCTTGCAAAGTTTGTATTGATGCCAGGTCTGGGAATATTCTATTTTTTAGATTAATTTGAAAAATCCTTTATTAACATATGTACCAGAAAAGAAATTCTTCTTAGTGATTAATATATACATATGTATATAATTCATTTCAATTCAATTTGCAAGCTATTTTAATCAAAACTTCGTACAGCAAAAAACTTATAACCATCTCGCATCAAATTAAAGTTCCCCTCCCTGGTTAAATTTCATGCTTTCGAATGAAATAAATGTCAATTTCAATTTCTGAATTTTAAAAATAAAATAATATAACGATACAACAAATTGGTTTGTTCGCAAGCGCATAAACAAGTATCGTTTTTTTTCAAACCATAAACCATACGACTGAGCTTGTGAATTGAACAAATATAAATTTATATTAAAAATGTTCTTATATTTATTTAAATTTAAAGTAAAGTGCAATCTAGTTGTTCTTAGAAAACTTTTCTGTATTGAAAAATGCCTTTCAACACCTGCGGATGTGATCGGCTCAAAGTTAAATGATTTTATTTATGTAATGGTGTTCCTCTAAAAGAGGTGACCACAAAATTTACAAATTATCAGTACATCAAAGGCAAAAAACAATTTTTTCAATATACTCTTATATCACAAAGAGGGATACAAGCATATTTTTTTTTTTAGCGAAAGTGTAGAGAAAATATGGGTAGACATGACCAGTCTATACCGTTTTTCTTGTAAAAGTGAAAATTAGATACATACATAGATACATAGATACATATCATTACCTTAATATAGAAAAGCCCTAGCTCATTATTTTTTTGAAATCGAGATTTTATTTTGATATACATTAATGTTCTTCTGTGTATAATATACAAAAACTCGATTTCATTAAAATAATAGTTAGGACGTTTCTATATTAAGGTAACGATACTTATTTAGCTAATCAAAAAATCCCAGCTTTTAGTTTTATTTCTTAGAAATAAAAATTGTTTCTCTAACTTCGGCTTCACATCCTCAGTTTCAATCAGCATGCTATCATGATCGGGATCTGCGGCCTTCTGTATCAGGAGCTCCTTATCGTCACCACGGTAGATTTTGAGGTAGATGGCTACAAATCCGTAGTACATCTTACCCTTCCTCGCCTGGATTAACGGAAGGGATTCCTGATTTATAAGAAGCGAGATGTGTCTGAAACATCCTGAGGGCTGCGAAACCTTGGTTACCTGCCAGTCATTGGTAGGTACTTCAGGATTTCCCAGCCTCAGGAGCTGCAGGATCTCATTCTTGTCCGACGATACGTCAGGCACTCGAGCGAGGGCTCTAGGCCAACGTGGAATCTATTTAGAGGGAACCACGTCCAGTCTAGCTCCCTCCCATAGACCCTGAAGACGTGCGATCGCCAGCTTCAACAGCACGATCGATCGCTTGTCCGCACAGGCCATCAGCTTGACCCGCCCTCGGCACCATTCTGCCTCCTTGCAACGTGGGTAGTCGCCCGGATTGTCTCTTAAGACTTTTCCAAGGACTCCCTCCAGTTGCCTTCTGACCACCACCCAGTTTGATGGAGTGATAGCGTAATTCGCATTACCGCGGTCGATAACAGCCATAAGAATGTCGTCTTTACCCACTTCGATATGTGACCTGTCAATAGTCTTGTCAAGTTTTAGTTGCTTGCTAGCGGGCTGCTGGCCTTGCTGCTTAGTCTCCTCCTCCTCCTCTGACCTTTGCCATTTAGGCTCAGCAAGCACACATTTCGCCCAATCTAATGACGAAATTTCGTCAGCTGTTAAGGTCTCAGCTGACTTTGCACTCAGTCTAGCGTGGACCTTGTAAGCGGCGCGCCGCATAAGGATAGCTAGTCTAGCCAGAGATTTTTTCCGTTTGACAACCTGGCGAAATGGAATAGTGGTAAGGGAACCCGAAATCTTGTTAGCAGTTTCTTTACCACCGCATCCAAGCGCGACTTGTTGCGCAGCTTGGGAACTACAATCATAGCTCGTTATTCTACAAGCGGGATTGTTTGTCTTAGAATGACTGTTGTCAGTTGTGACAGTGCTTGGTGCTGATTTCCTGTATTCGGTCGCGTTCGGGTTTTTCCCTGAGCCATTTCTGGTTGATTGTTTTTCCAGTTTTTCAGCCTTGATTTCTTTATGTTTATTTGTGAAATATTCCGTTAACATCTCATTAAAGAGTTTGGCAAATAACGCTATCTTTATAGTTAAATATAAGAATAAATGTTTTATTTATATATACATACATTCATATGGATATCACAATTTACCTCAAATCTTCTTTTACTGCTCTCTAATGATGGCAATGGTACAACAGCACAATGAAACTTCTCATCTTTGACCAGTCTATTGGGATGAACAATAATGTGAGGAGAAGATGGTAAAGTATGGCAACTTAATAAATCAATCGCATCTTTTTCGCTCAGCTCTTTTGAATTCGAAGAAGATTCATTATTATAACAATTTCAATTTCCATTATTATTTTTAAGATCCTTAGCCTTTTCTGTATTCAACGCTTTGGTCAAACGGGCCATGGCGATATTGTGCAAACCTGCGAAATGGTCAATTCAATCATTAATGGCAAAAAAATATTGGAATGTTTATTCATTATTAGCAGAGACAAGGATTTCATGCACTTAAAAAAGGTATTTTAGACATCTAAAATATGACGCGAGATGATTAATAAAAATAAAAAATGCACTTGTTTTTAAACTTTTTATTCAAACAAAAACATAAAATTTTTCCAGTGCCCTGTTTCTCAGAACCTATTTGTATTACACTCATAAGTTCAGAGAAACAGGCCCAGTTATGTAAATAGAAATTAAAACGTTCTTATAAATATATTTAAAATTAAAAATTAAATTTATTCCTTTTATATTCCCAAATACGTATGTATGTATGTATATATGCTCAGTTCACAACCTATTGTGGGAGTCGTACATGAGTTGTTGATAATTTCAATAAAAACATTGGCGGTATTCACGGTTGGCTATTGTAGATCTTTTACATATTGTAGCTTTGATAAATCGTGGTAAATTTTATTAAAAATGAATTAAACTCCCGATCAATTAAAGAGATAATTTATTCTATAACAACAATATTTTTTTTTGGTAAATACAAGTTATATGAAAAAATTTTTCACCAGTTGGTGATATAAAAAACACGGAATATATGTTTCAAAATTCAAAGTAGTAAAACAAGTAACAATTATAATATTAGAAAAATGTGTTTATGTAATTTGCAGTTGTTAAGTAATTTTTTAACAAATTTAAAACATGGCAACAACAAAATGCATACATTTTTAATTAACTATGCCTACACCATCTACTATACTAAAAACTGTAATAGTAGATGTTGTAGCTGAATTTATTTACCAGAGTTTGTACAAAAGAAGAACTAGACAAATTCTCTCAGAGAGTCACTTTGAATTGAACAATAAACGTTTTTTACAATAAAGAAGAAAAAATCGCTCACGCTTGGACGCTTAAAATCGTAGAATATTTAAAAGGGGTTTAAATTTAATACGAACAGTGAATTCCGCTATTGTTTATATAGTTTAATCTACTTGCTCTTAGAACGCTAATTTACTAAAACAACGTCCTAACTCAAAGATGGTATTTTGGAGTTGATTATGCAGAACTAATCCTCACATTATTATTCATACAAACAAACTAGCAAACTACTTTTTGAGCAAACTACTTTTTGAGTCATGACGTTGTTTTAATAAATGAGCGATATGTACATATTTGCATGAAATCACTCTCCCTGCTTATCATTAAAAATTCATATACATGTATGTATGTATATACTAGTGATGCACGAATATTCGTATTCGTATTCGAATTGCCGAATATTCGGAAATTTTTTAATGTTCGTATTCGCATTCGTAATTCAGACAAATACGAATACGAATATTTTTCCAAAAAAAATTAAATAAATGCATAAATCCTAAACGAAATTTAAATAAATGTATAAAAATATTAGTTTGTACGAATCCATTGAATTTTTTATAGAAATTTGAGCTGTATTACGAGTATTTTCAAATATTATTTACCGACGATCATTAAAATTTTGGGTAGTTTTTAAGAACTTTAAAGTACGCCAAACGGAGTATGAAGTTCTTTTTCAGAACAATTTTTTAATATTTCATAATGCAGGCGTAAATAGAACCCTAACTTAATGTCTATAAATTTCACATTATATATTCGCATTCGTATTCGCGAATATCGTTTCAAATATTCGTATTTGCGAATATCAAAAATTGACATTCGTTACATCACTAGTATGTATGTACATACTAAAAGTATATTCAGTATATATTATATACTACATACATATATTGCTCACCTTTATCAGGCAATTTACGAGCCAATAGTTCATCGCGGATTTCCTGTAACGTCATCGATTTCAAATACAACTGCGAGTAATGTGTAGGCTGTGTAAGATTCTAATTTACATATGTATATTGATTATTTTTTTTACAGAAACTGTTTTGAATTATTTTTGTACCTGCTTGCAATGAATTTCAGTTTTGCTGCCAAAAATAATATCATTAGCGGCATTTTTGTAAACTTTTTTTAATCTTCGCCACTCTTCAGTTTTGGGTATGCATGAGTGGACATTTGGCAAATAAATAACGACATTTTCGAAAGCTGGTAAATGATCGTCTTTGTCCCTAACATTACAATAGCGCAGTTCCATAAAAGGATGCCTTATCAATTAGAGAGAAATATTATGAAATTAGCTGAAACATCCCATTTTTAATTGAATGATGTTTATAGTTATAAAGAATCACGTATTAACCAATTAAACGAACATATTTTATATTTGTGATTTGAACGGGCTGAGGTTCGTATTGCTTTTTAAGCCAAATTAGTGATAATTATTAATGAACAAATAACACCAAAGTCTGTTGTAAATATTCTGACTAACAACACATAGTTGAACGGAACAGCCAGCCGTTTTTTATTTTATTTTATTTTGACCATAAATACTGTATTCGTATATAAATATTGTTGATTATAGGACTCATTAATAAGTTTATAAGTTTTATGTAATGGAAAGCCTAACTACTAGGGTGATCGAATCGGGTTTTCAACCAGTTTTAAAACCCGGTTAATTCCCAATACGGTTGTCGGTTTTTCAAAATGTTGATTTTTTCGAATGTCGAATAGTCCTGTTTTTTTACAAGTTAAAAACCGAATACTTTTTTATTTGTATATTTTACAATAAAATTAGTTTTTACTATGTTAAAACTTAGACCAACGTGTTCTGTTGATTTTCCTAAGTATTTTTTTTCAGTCTAAAAGTTCTAAGCGTTTTTTGAGCATAGCAACACTCACTGAAACATGAAATTAAAGCGAAATTATTTTATGAGGTGGTAGCAAAGGCGAATTTGACATTTTGCATATTCATACATTCATATGTATGTATATCAGAGCTGCCCACATAGAGAAAACCGAGAGAAATGTATAAGCGTATGTGTATTCATTTGTATAAAAAGCCGATTGATGTTCGGCACTCTGGCGCTTCTCTGGGCAGCTGTGATGTATATACACATATTATATATGTATATGTATGTACTAGTGATGCACGAATATTCGTATTCGTATTCGAATTCCGAATACGAATACGAATATTTTTCCAAAAAAAATTAAATAAGTAAATGCATGAACCCGAAATGAAATTTAAATAAATGGCTTAAAATATTAGTTTGTACGAATCCATTAAATTTTTTTATAGAAATTTGTGTATTTGTATCATTGTATCATTTTCAAATATTATTTAATGGCAGTAATTAAAGTGTTGGTAGTTTTAATTAACTTTAAAGTACGCCAACAGGAGTATGAAGTTCTTTTTCATAACATGTTTTTAATATTTCATATTGCAGACATAAATAGAATCACAATTTAATGTCTATAAGTTTCACATATAATATTCGTATTAGTATTCGCGAATATCAAATATTGACATTCGTTACATCACTATGTACTATACATACATAAATATATGAAGATAATTTGTATGTTTTACCTTTAACTTTTGTATTGCTTTATAGTACTTACATGAACTGTTAACTCATTTTTTTAATAAAGCAATTTAAAATTAAAACTTTTGTATAATTTGTTGACTTGAAAAAACCGGTTGACTGGTTTTTCCTGAATTGTAAAAACCGAACCCGGGTTTTTCATAATTTCAAATATTCGAAAACCGGTTTCTGGAATAAGTCGAATGATCGATCAACCTACTAACTACCAATTTCACTCCCCAATTCGATTTAAAACTATCTCAACAGATCGAACCCAAATCAGTGACAATCTAAAAACGTTTACTTCACTTAGATCTTGTGAGATAATGAACGAGTAGGTTTTGTAGATTTCGAAAATGTTCGTAAAAAATATTTTTTCAACTACATGCTTAACTGTAAATCCGATCGAATCCAACTCAAATTGTTCAAGGAAAAAAATGTTTAAATAATCATACATACCATTGGGTGCAATTGGACAAATCAATGCCAGTAAGAGCTTTACATGTGCGTATCGCTGTACGTATTAATACAGAAGGATCTTCATCAGGATTTTCACCGTCTAACGATGGAGACCAATAACCACCAATGGGCATAGATCCAGTGCGTCCCTTAACACCAACCAAAAAGTTTATTAATCTGGACGGATGTACTGCATTATCATTGTCAAAGGATTCTTCGTTGATTTCAGCAATGGGTGGTAACGACATGAGCATTACTTTGGCCGAATACAAAGGATTCGCATCAGATGGTTCAAACAAATTGTGGTTTTTCTCAGTTGGAGATTTAACCGTTTCAGGCATTATATGAAAATGGCATGGACGCTTTAACGAGACTAAATTTTCGGAAGTAAATGTATACGGCCATTTGATGTTAGCACGCAAAAAGCCATAAGGAATGTGAAATGAGGGGTAATGCTGACGAATGTATTGACCATCCATAGTTTTACTAAAATTCGATGATATATAATTTTCATTTCCTGCCGAGTAGCGTGCAGCAAGACCTTCAGACTCAACGCTAGCGCTGTTTTCAAAATATACTCCACTCATACTACTTGTATCGCTACGGTGGCGTTTTTCTTTGCATTCATACAATTCCTGAAATAAACAATAGGTGTAATTAAATTTAAAAAAATAACACTGAAAATTAATTATTTACAAACCTTATCCCTATCGTTTCCACCGTAATATTGACGTTTTCTTTTGCTTTCATGCTTTTCCTACAATAAATAAAAAAATCAATCTTAAAATCTAACACAAAAATTAAACATTTCAAACCTCATCCCTGTATCTAGGACGATATTGATTCTCATTTGGTGATCCCATTATATTATAACTGTCAGCATTTGAGCTTATTGCTGGTTGCATTTGCATCGTTCGTTGAACACACGCTGCTTGCCAACCAAACTGCCCACTCTTCGAATAGAACGCCTCAAAAATTACACCATCTCCCAACTCTAGTTCTGAACCTTCGAAAACATCGCGACTAAAAAATACCTCATCGTCTATGAGACCACAATCGCTGTACAAGTTGGTTACAGTTCCTATAGACTTATAAGGGAACGAAGGACTTACACTGTCTTGGAAACTAAAGGGTGTTTTTTATTGAGGTATAGAACTTTAAGTTGGCATCACTTTTTTAACTGGCGGCCATTTTGTCAGCTGTCAAGTGATTAATATTTAGTTTGGTTTGCCATTTCATCATGAACAGGTTGACAAAAGAACAACGCTTGCAAATCGTGCAAATTTATTTCGAAAATAATGGTTCAGTTCGCGAAGTTTACCGCAAGCTCCGTCCATTTTATGGTCGACATAATCGTCCATCAGAGCAATTAATTCGGTTAACCATGGATCGTTTTCGCACTACGTTTACTCTATGTGATAATACGCATCCGCAGAGACGTCGAACAGTGCGCACCGAAGAAACAATTGCCGCTGTAGAGCAAAGTGTTGAAGAGGACCCGAATGAATCGATTCGCCACCGTGCACAGCAATTGGAGCCGACTAACCGACTATTTTGTTCCCGAATTGGATGGCATGAATGTGGATGAGTTGTGGTTCCAACAAGACGGCGCTACATGCCACACAGCGCACGTCACAATCGATTTATTGAAGGAAACATTCGATGAGCGCATAATTTCGCGGAATGGACCTGTCAATTGGCCACCAAGATCGTGTGATTTGACACCATTGGATTATTTTCTTTGGGGATATGTGAAGTCGCTCGTCAACGCCAACAAACCAGAAACGTTAGGGGACTTGGAAGCCAACATTCGTGGCGTTATTGCCAACATACGGCCCCATATGCTCGAAAAAGTGGTTGAAAATTGGACCTGTAGAATTGGCTTTATTCGAGCCAGCCGCGGCGGCCACATGCCCGAAATCATATTTAAACATTAATGGCATAAAATTATCCTTCCAAAAAAGCCAAATTAATGGACATTAAAACGATTTTCTTGTGTTTAATTTCAATTCAAAGTTCTATACCCCTAAAAAAAACACCCTATATCAGGATTTAAATCACTTCTAGTTTGAGGATAAGAAACCAAATTTAAAATGCCTTCTCTTGCAGCTGGAATCAATGGAGCCACGTTATTTTGATGGGCATTTTGCATTTCTAAACTTTCATAGAAATCTGCAGATTGTTGATGATCTTGAAATTCATACCATGGTACATTATATTGACTTCCGTACGACATCTTTTAGAAGTTAGTTGAGATTATTTTATTTTCTACTTTAATTGCAAAGTATTTTATTATTTATTTATTGGTATTTTATTATATTTTCGGTGATTTTATTGATTGTGCTTGAACTAGCCAAAAATTCATTTTTGTCCATGGGGAACTGTAAATCTATGTTGTAAAGTTTTACGTATTGTACGTTCATATCGTCGGGGAAGAGCGTAAACCTGCTAAATCAACTTTTTATACGATATTTTAACGCCGTTCGCATCGAGTGCTAATATATGTACATTACACCGTCTCATTTTTTATTTTTTTCGAAACCCCTTGATGAACATTGATTTTCTGAATCCACTCTAAAAACCAAGAATTTTGGTATATAACACCGGAAGTGCTCTCCCAAATCGTATTTTTTGTTTTTTTTTAAGAAAAATGCCTTTTTGCAAAAAATTAAAAAATCTTGCTTTAGTAATTTGCCTTTAACTCATGCAGTTCCTAACGAATTTGAACTTAATTACATGTATTAGAAAGCTTATTAAATTTCTTAAATCTCTTTTAAAGCAACGTTTCTATTTTGTTCGATGGTTTTTTATTCATAGCATTACCAATTCAGATTTTCAAATACGAACTTATAATTTTTCTTAATTTTTGCTTACCTTTTCTTATATAAAATAAATAAAAATCATTCCATTAATTCTGAATTTATGCACAATTAAGTGGAAGAATATATACTCGTATTACAGCTTTTTTTAATTTATTTTTATTTTAAATAACTCATTTTTATTTTAAATTAAAAAAAAGCTGTAATACCACTAATTGTGAATAAATTCAGAATTAATGGAATGATTTTTAATAAATTTGGCTCTTTTATATATAACATATGAAGTTATCACAATTAATAATAAAATATAAGATTTTCTTCAGTTTAAAATTTTAATGTCTTTTAAAAAACGATTTTCTTAATATAAAAAAAATTTTTTTTTTTACAAAACTTTCTGAATATATCCGAAACTATAAGGGCCATTATTACAACTTAAAGATAGTTCAAAGTAGGATATTATTGTACATATAAAAACTTTATCATTTGCAAAATTTTACTTTAACCTAAAGGGAGCGATAGATTACAGGAAAGTTTATCCTATCTAGTAACTTAAATCCAATTTGCAACAATGGAAAGCTTTTTATACGTCCGATAAAATCCTACTTTTAACTAACTTTAAGTTGTAATAATGGCCCTAAGACTGTTAAAAAATTAATCAGGACGCACTTTAAAGGTCAATTTGTTATCCAGCCTTCTGTGTATTTTGTTATTTGATCAAAGAACTGGTTCTCGAGTAAAGGCAAATTATGTGATGCAGCATCCTCTTTTTTCTTAATAACGGAAAATCTCGAGATACAGAATCAATTCAAAAAAAGTAATTTATAGGCATTGGAGCTCAGTATCATATGCATGAACCTGCTAAATCAATTTTTTATACATGACATTTTAATCCCGATTGCATCGACTGCTAATATACATATGTACATATGTGACGCGCAAAATAGGAAGGGACCTAAGGGTAAAAACCCTTGATGTTGTCCACATCAAAAAAAAAAAAAAGTGAAAATTGATTTTTTTACCCTTAGGTGCCTTTCTCTATGCGCTGTCACATGTGTACATATTTATTTCAATTTAAAACTCTACATTCGTAAAATACAGGCTAATTTCTTTAGTAGTTTCACATACTAGATTTTTAATAATATATTATATAATCCTAGGTTTATTTTATTTATTTCTTTTCCTTTTCATCAAAGGTTTTCATATTCTTTACTACATATACACGCACTCATGTACAAATATGCTTGCTTTTATGCAGTAATATTGGAATGTCGCCAGCAACATTTTCGTCTGTGTGGACGAGAAGGAAACAACAAAAGAGAATTCCAGATGTTTTCCTTCCAAATGTTCGCCCGTCTAAACTAGGACTATGAAAACAAAGCGTGTCGCCGAGTACAGAACACAAAAATGATTCCCTCTTCACCACCCGTAAATTGCTCTCAAACTAAATGTTTCCCTTCCAAATGTTTTCGTGTCTAAACGATGACTATTACATATCTAGTCAGCCTTATCATGAATTCCACATGTGAAAATTTCCGAATGAAATATTTCGTTCACATGGATTTTAATTTCGAATCTTCAATTCGAGTAAAATTAATAGCTTACATATTTCCACTTTTTCCAACATACAAATCTGTGTGAATGATTTGCTTCATAAATTGTCAAAATATTTCGCAATCTTATGAAGTTTTTTGACACCAACTGTTCACACGTTCGGAAATTTCCATGTGAAATTTTATTCATAAGCCTGAGTATCTGTACGGAACCCTTCGTGTGCGAATCAAAGTGGCACTCTACTGAATTCATTTCTATTCATTCTAAAATTTATATTCAGGTATGTGATGACGAAACGATTTAGAACCAAAACCAATTTGAAAACGATAAAAGGTGTGATATGTTCGCTATAGTCGTTTTGTCAATAATAAAATTTTTTATTTAAGTTTTGTTTTCTTTTCACAGCCTTATTACATTGTTTATCGGGCATGTTCTGACACTTGCATATCGCGATTGTGACTTGAACTCCCAAGAGAGGCGTTCTGCAAATCGTAATCGCAAGTCTCTTGGCGAGTTCAAATCGCAAGAGTATACTGAAGTGAACTAATGAATTTAGCCTAAACTGTAAGCAATGAAATCGTGAAATAAGATAAGCGTCCAAAAGTGTTTGTTGAAAGTATTTAACATATGATAAGAATTTTATTTTTCTTTGCATACGTATTATGTAGGTAATAATTAGTTTATGAAATTATGTTGTACATTAAAGAAAGGTTCTTTTTAAATAAACAAATATATTTTTTATATGGTTTATGAAAGAAATTTATTGAAAAATTGGCAAATATTTTTTTTTACTTTTTAGCGCCGATGTTGTCTTGTTTTCTTACAACTTTACCAGGTGTCTTTGAATCAGCAAGCTTTTTTGCGGCTGGTGTCAAAGGCTTTTGCTTTTCAGTGACATTTTTAGCGGTTGCCGGTTTGACTTTATCATCTTTTGCTATTTGCTTTTGTTTGTCGTCTTTAGGTTTTACTTTTTCCTTCTCCTTGTCTTTCTCATCTTTAACTTTTTCTTTCTCCTTATTATCTTTCTCATCTTTCAACTTGTCTTGAGCTTTTTCCTTCTCATCCTTGATTTTGGCTTTGTCCTTCTCTTTTTCATCTGTTACCTTCTCCTTCGCATCTTTCACCTGCTCTTTCTCATCTTTCAACTTGTCCTTCTCATCTTTTACCTTCTCTTGAGCTTTTTCTTTCTCATCCTTAATTTTGGATTTGTCCTTCTCTTTTTCATCTTTCACGCCTATTTTTTCTTTATCATCGCTTACTGCCTCATTTTCAATGTCATCTTTAACATTTTCCTTATCTTTGTTCTCTTCACTCTTTATTTCCTTTTCTTTTCCATCCTTGTGTTTATCCTTTTCCTTCTCTTTGTCATTCTTGTCTTTGTCACGAGTTCTAGAAAATTTTTTATTATTAATTTATGCCCTGAAAAGTTAGTAATATTTTTGAATCTTTACCCTTCCAATTTTGCATCTTTGTCCTTATCCTTTTCCCGGACAAAATAAGGTGATACTCTCGTGTAAATGTAAGACAAAGTAGCATTTTGATCTCTGTATTTGCGCTGCAATTTTTATTTTATACTCAGTTTTGATTAGCATGAAAAATAATTAAAAAATATTTATGCACTTACATTTAATGAATAGAAATCTTGGTTGGCATCGGTTAATTTGCGTGAGACATTCTTGATTTCTGATTGCAACTCCTTGACTTTAGCAGTTGATTTGTTGTGATCCTTTTGCAAATCACTGTGTTGTTTAAGTAAATCATTGTGTAGTTTTTCCAAATCTGAATAATGCTTTTCAGTACGATTAATTTGATTTATCAATTTGGCAACATCTACGACTGCGCCGTTGAAGTTTATCAGGCCTATTTGTAAAAGAAAATTAAGTTTCAATTCTTTCAAAATATACACATGTGTACATATTTATGTACATATATACATACATATACATGTGCATGAATGTACATTGTACATACATACATACATATGTACATACCATATTTATACATATATAATATCGCGAGAATTTCTATTTTTATTTTGATTTTATCATTAAATTAAATCGCACATTTACACATCTTTAATATATGTTGTTATAATTCACTAACTGAACAGAACATGATATAAAATTTGGTTTCAAAACGTTGCTCATTACTATTTGCAATTGTTTGTAAAAATTTTTAATTTCCGTCGTTTCACTTCGAAACATTTTATTGATACTATTGATAATGCCTAGAATATATGCATTTTTAAAATTATAAAAAGTTTGGGTTTTTATTATATATAGGGCATTTACACCTATTCGAAATCTAGCAGATATAAATTAAAATTTTTACCAAAATCTATACCGTTTACACCAAGTTTTTTTTTGGCATTTATCACGATTTCGTATCAAAAACAAGAACCATTGTCTGAAATTTTTCCTAAACTACAACCAAACAACTGCAATATAGTCAATTCGCACACCTTTTTAAGTTACATAAAATCTAGCATTTTTCAATTAAAATCTATACAGTTTACACCGACTTTTTTTTAATATTTATCAAAACTTTTTTTATCCAAAACAAAACCCATTACCTGGAAATTTTCTAAAACTACAACCAAACAACTGCAACGTAGCCAATTAACACACCTTTCTGAGTACACAAGCTGAATTTGTAATTTTTGTGAAAATAATTTCCCGCGGAATATTTAGAATTAGGCAGAATATTTTTATTTAATTTTTTAAATTATAAAAATGAATCTTATAAATCCAAAAAGTTTGTTGAAGAAAAGCGTGTCTCAATAAATTTCGTTGCCCCAATGCTAATAGAAAAACTCAAAAAGTATAATTGAGACTTAATACCGGTTCACACGTTCCAACTTTTGTTGCTCAACTCGTAATTCAGCTGTAAGAAAAAAAGCGATATTTGTACTTCCGTCTCCGTCTTTCTTACAGCTGAATTACGAGTTGAGCAACAAAAGTTGAAACGTGTGAACCGGGATTAAGTCTCAATTATACTTTTTGAGTTTTTCTATTAGCATTGGGGCAACGAAATTTATTGAGACACTCTTTTCTTCAACAAACTTTTTGGATTTATAAGATTCATTTTTATAATTTAAAAAATTAAATAAAAATATTCTGCCTAATTCTAAATATTCCGCGGGAAATTATTTTCACGGAATTCAGTTTTTTTTAATAAAATCCACCTATCCTAAACACACTGAGCTAAAAATTTAAATTTGAAGGATAACTTCGAATTTTCGAAATCAGCTATTTTGTTGTCAGTTGTGTTATTTTAACGGAATGCTTCCAAGTGACTTTTTAGAACTTACCCTCATTGCCATCACTCCCTATGGCACATATCTGATTGCGAGCAGTATTTCTGCCAAAAATTTCTTCATAATAGTTATTACCAGCTGCAATGCGTTTTTGTTCATCAATTGGCAAATCCTCGTTATCTTCAATACATGGTACAGACTCCAAAGATTCTTCTTTTTCCGTCAATTTGCTAAAATAAATTTAAAGACATAATAATAGAGTAAGAATCTTCAGAATATATTAATTAATAACATACGTGGACAATTTCAATTACAATTATTTGTAGTAAAAGATAGATCCTCTCAAAAATATAATGTGAAAAAAGGCCAAGTTCCTATCCAAAATTTCGGCCATTAAAAGTATTGAGATATAAATTTTGACCAAGCTCTTGTTTGGCACAATACGTAATACAGAAATATGCTATGTGTTATATAAATTTGTAATCTTAAGTGTGTAATACAATTTCTAGATTGTCTGCTAACTTGACAACATTTTTTCCAATACAAAGAAATGAACAAATACGCATTATTCTCTCCATTTTAGAATGGTAAAAATATTGCCAAGTAAGCAGACTATCTAGAAATTGTATTACACCCTTACGATTACAAATTTATATAACACATAGCATATTTCTGTATTACGTATTGTGCCAACAAGAACTTGGTCAAAATTTATATCTCACTACTTTTAATGGCTGAAATTTTGGATAGGAACTTGGCCTTTTTTCACATTTATGTTTTTGTGAGGATCTGACTACTTTTTGAAAAATTTTCTATAATAACACTTTTTAAACTTAAAATTTCGGCTCCATGAAAAATCGTCCAAAACCAAATCGCCCAAAAATAAAAATGAAATATCGCCCAAAATTTTTTTATACAAAATGTGGGTGATTTTTCATATGAAAAAACGCCCAACAATTTTGGGCAATTTTTAATTTTTTTTTTGGTGATTTTTCATTTTGAAATTTTGGGCGATTTTTCATATGAAAAATGTTTCCATGAAAAATCACCCAAAACCAAAGCGCCCAAAAATAAAAATGAAAGATCACCCAAAAATTTTTTCATACAAATTTCAAGTAATTTTTCATATGAAAAATCGCCCAAAATTGTTCAAACATTAAAAAATTAAAGGGAAAAATACACCCAAATACCATGGTGGATAAAATTCTTGAGGCCGGCAGTGTAGGAAAATGTTATTAAACAAAAAAACTTGGCAAAGGAGAAAATCTTTATTAATCAGCGCCGTGTGGGGAAATACCATGGTGGAGAAAATCCTTAAGCCCGGCCGAAGGCCGGCAGTGCAAAAAAAAAACGTTCTTATGCAGGAAAACTTTGCAAGGCTGAAAATATTTATTAGGCAGCGCCCTGTCGGGAAACACCATTGTGGAGAAAATCCTTAAGCCCGGCCAAAGGCCGGCAGTGCAAGAAAACGTTCTTAAGCAGTGTCGAGGAACGCTATGGTGTAGAAAATTCGGGAACGAACGAACATTATTTACGCTTATCTATAACTTTTCTTTTTTCATTTTAATATAAAAATTAAATTACTATTAATTTTAATTTTTTTCTGGTGTTTTTTAATTTTGGGCGATATTTCATTTTTTTTCGGCCGATTTTTCATTTTTTTTTCTTTGGTGATTTTTCATTTTGAAATTTTGGGCGATTTTTCATTTTCATTTTCGGGCGATTTGGTTTTGGGCGATTTTTCATGGAGCCTAAAATTTCTAGTGTGTCTTATATTTATTAATGAATACTGTGCCAGTTGAAAATGACATAGTTGCATAAAATAATGTGTTAGAGCGTGATTAGAGTTGGGTTGTACACCTTAAAAATGTACTATTATGTCATTAGAACTGGTCACCGATGTGTACGCAATTTGGTAAGAGTCATCTGATAAGAAGTATGTAATTTTCTCAATATATTTACATAGCCAAAGTACATAAATCAAAAGGATATTCCCAATGTGCATGCAAATTTTCAATAGGGTAGCTGGTGGTTTAATTTTTGGATTTTCCGATTGAGTAAATCAATTGATACTATTTGTCTACAAAATGTCAGCTCTCTATAGTATAATATTACGCTGACTTTTATATCTGCTAGTGCTTATGGTTCATGCAGAGTTTGGTATTAAAAAGTTAATGAGAAATACCTGAGTATTAAATTAAAAACTGCTAAGCCGAAGTACCTGAGAGACAAAGCTAAGATTTATTGGTGAAATCACCGCTACTTTTCAAAATAGGAAATTTTTATTTTGGATAAGTTCAATGTGTATGTATGAAAAGCTTCAATAAAATTTAATTTAATTTTGAATTAAAAGTGCTTGTTCCTTCTCGTTTTTTAGATTTCTTTTTGTGATCTCTGATCTATTTGTGTATCAAATTTCAGCTCTCTAGTGCGAATTATAGTTTTAAATGCGTGGCGCCACATACCGGAAAAAACTTCTTTGTTTTAAGATTTTCCCATTGGCTTACTCTACACTTACTTTTGTATAAAATTTCAGGTTTCTAGCAAGTATTCAATTCTATGAGCATTATCCCTCCCACTATTTTAAACTCACAATTTTGTTGTGAGCAGCGCTTATAATTCATGCTAATTTTCTTCTAAGATATGTTAGACCGATATAGATTAAGCACAAGGCTATCATTTTATAGGAGTGATCACGCCCACTTTTTAAGGTGATAGTTTAAAGTCTTGTATACCAGCAATGCGTATGCAAGGTTTCACTAAATTGGCTTGAGTTAAAAGCTGTATATTAAGTTTTTAGTTCCAACCAATATTAGCGTAGCCCCTCCCATTCTGGTAAAATTTTTTGAGTTTTCAGATTTTTCTAGTTGGTTTCTCACCTAGATCTACTTGTGTATCAAATTTCAGCTCATAAGCGCAACTTTAAATTTTTAATTTTTATGGGCGCAACACCGCCCCTCTAACTAAAATTTACGGGTTTTCAGATTTTTCTAGTTGTTTTCTCACCTAGACCTACTTGTATATCAAATTTCAGCTCCTTAGCGCAACTTTTAATTTTTAATTTTTATGGGAGTAACCCCATAATGGCCCACTTTTCCAAAGTCAAAATTTTTTTGGGCCAGTTCTAATTATTCGTGTCTAGTTTCGTTACAAACGGATAATAATAGCTAGATAAATAGTATATCTAAATATGCTGAGCTGCAGGGCATTAAAATCAGGTTTAAATTCTATGGGCACGTCAACGCCCATTTTTTTAATAGAAAATTTATAGCCTTGCATTATCGCAGTATATATGACAAATTTCCAAATTTCCACTAAGCGCTTTTTTAATTCTGACTTTTATGGGCGTAGCCCCGCCCTCCTGGCTAAAATTTCCGGGTTTTCAGATTTTTTTTATTTTATTTCTCACCTACACCTAGCTCTGTATTAAATTTCACCTCAATAGCACAAATTTTAATTTTAATGGGCGTAGCCCCGCCCTCCTGGTTAAAATTTTCTGGTTCATTGCTCCCCTAGATCTTCTCGTGTACCAAATTTTAGCCCTCTAGCGATAGCGGAAGTGCTTCATCAATTTGATGAGTGTGTCAGTGGTCAGTGAGTATGTCTTAAAATATGCACTTTTTGCACCTCTGTATCTCCGGAACCTTTCATTGTAAAATTTTTTCAAACTTCGCATATGAGGTTATATGAATTTATTATATTTATTATAAATATCATAATTTTACGATTGCTGAGAACAAAGTTATGAGGGGGGTAAAAACAGCTCGAATTGGTATATAAATATACACACTGCATGCATTGGACAGAACTTGACCTGGCGCACTGCCGTGCGCCTAGATTAAAAATATTAAATTTGGAGTATATTTCCCACAATTCGACTGAAATCTCGTAAGCACTAGATTTCGAGACAATGTAAATGCCCTATTACTATATAACATATTTGAATGTTATAAAACAACAATCTTCTAAAAAATTAAATTTTTGTCGCTTATTGGTTTTTAGGTTTCCTTACGCCAAAGGTGAAAAATAACTAACCCTATTGTTTTCGCTTCGATGTCCGTCTGTTTTCGCTAGAACCGAAAGAGCTACATACGGACCTGCAATTTTCACAGAATATGTAAAACTTTGGCCGCTACAACAACAAATATATGGCAGTGTTCTAAAGCGACCAACGAAAAATTTTGAAATCCTTATACCTACAGACAATTACATATAGAGAATTGAAATTTTCAGTTACTGAATTTTTATGCAGACTCAAATTTAAAGGGCATTCTACCAGTTAATGAAATTTTGACTATTTAATTGTGACAACTTGCTGTATCTTTGAAACCGCAAGAGGCAAAATTTTGAAATTTTCAGAGGCTAAAACTAAAAATTTCCAAAATAAAAAATTGCCAAACTACAAAATCACCAAAACTAAAAAATCGCTAAAACTAAAAAAGCCGAAAAAATCGCCGAAAAGAAAAAATCGCCAAAACACGAAAAAAATCGCCAAAATCAGCAAAAAATGTCAAAATTAAAAAAAAACTCCAACAACGAATAAAAGCGCCAAGACTGAAAAAAAGTGTGTGTACATAAATTTTTTTTAAATGTCCACTTCAGGTAAGATATTCGATTGTATAGTTGTTAGTTAGTTGTTATAGGATTAGTTTTTTTTCAATTACAATTCAAACATTTTGTAATCGATATGTAATCCATTACAAAATGTAACCATTACTGTCCAAAAATAATCCCAAAATATTATACATATTAACAAACTCACCGATAGTAGATGGGTTGAGGAGAAACGGATGATTTCCCTAATTTTCCCAGTACACTCTTGATTTGTGATCGCGACAAATTTAAACCCAACACGTAAAATAGATCTTCTAAATGCTTGTCAAAGATATAACCGCAATAGCCGCTATCAAAGAAAATAAACGATAGCAATAACTCAGGTTTTACAACCACCATTTTTTTGTTATTGACAGACGACACTTCGCGATCTTTGCCATTAGCTATTGAAGTCGAAGTGCTGATTTTACGTTTACGCGACTCAGATTTAACTGATTGTATTTCATCACTATGCTGATCTTTTGCAGATTTATCTTCGTGGGATGTCTTGGAATCTTTCTTTGAAGATTTTTCCTTGTCATTTTCCTTCTCTTTAGAATCTTTTTTTACTTCCTCACCAGCTTTATTATCACCTTCAGTTTTAGTATCACCATCAGCAGCTTCAGAGATGTTGTTTGTATCTGGGGTGTCTTTATAGAGATAAAATTCTTTATAAATATTAAAACCGAAGTCACGCATTAACATTTCATTGAAGAGTTCGGCAAATAAGGACACCTTAAAAGTTAAGCATACATATGTTAAAAACAAACAAAGAAATTTTAGTTAAAAAATCATAAGACAAATTACCTCAAAGAATCTTTCTTTACTATCATCGGGATGATAGTCTAATAATACTGACAATGACACCACCGCACAATCAAATTTGCCGCCTTTGGCTTGTTTGTTGGGGTGCACAACAATGTGTGGAGACGAGGGTAAAGTATGGTGACGTATTAATTGATTCTTTTCCTTTTCGGTCATTTCCTTTAAGTTTGCCTCCTTAATGAAAATACTTGCGGTCAGAGCAATAAACTTGAGCAGAAAAAAATTTATACATATACCTCATTATTTTTACTGGAATCGTACTCATCCAGTATAACAATATCACTTAGTTCAAAATCAATAATGTCTGCCCAATCTTCTTTGTCATCTTTATCATTTTTATCTTTGGCTTTCTTGACGCTCGCATATTTGGCTGCTTTAACTTTGCCATTAGCAACATCATCTGCTGCAGTGGCTGCTTTCTTATCGTTTTTCTTTTTAGTTTCATCCGTTTTCTTAGAAGTTTCGCTATCGACCTCCATTTTTTCAGCATCTTTTTTATCTTTGTTGTTGCTTTCATTAGCTTTTTTGGCAACAACAACAGGTTTTTGGGGCGAAGCATTTGATTTGTTTTTCTTACTTTTAGATTCCTCAGCTTTTTCGTTATTCAAAGCCTTGGCTAAACGAGCCATAACGACGTTGCGTACACCTGGTGAATGATATATACAATTTAAAATTAAAAGTTTAATTTAAATCAAAGAGTATAATTTCTTAGTCAGGATTAGGTTTGGTAAAACTACTTTAAAAAATAATATTTTTACGCGCGTTTTAAGACTTCATCCGTCATTCAATTTCAATTTAAAAAGTTACTAGGGACCTGAAATTTTTACAGAATATGTATAACTTTGGTCGCTTCAACAACAAATATATGACAGTTAAAAATTAAAGGGTGTTCTACAGCGAGCAACGAAAAATTTTTAAATCTTAAAACAGCTACGTCCAAACACACATACAATGATATTTGAATTTGAAGTAAAAAGCTTTGAAAGCTCTTACGTTTGTTCTTGTTTCTTTGCAAAGTAAGAGCAAGCATTGCACAAAAAGCTCTTTATAAAAGTTTGCACATTGTGCATATGGATCGGACGTAGCTGTCTTAAAGTAATATAGTACAGACAAAGTACTGGAGGGAGTTGATGAACTCAATGCTCCATCGAGTGACGTAGCTGCAGGGGTCAGTGAGAAGCTGGGAAATCTTTCACTGGGGTCGGACGACAAGAGGGAAAATCACACTGATTTCAACTAGCCGTCGGATTTTAGAGGCAGATCTCTTAAAATCTGGATCTAAGCAGATAAGTGACTCAGTGGGTAAGGGAGGGCAGTCATCTTCCTCAAATAAAATTGTCCGACAGGACGCCTTACCAGGAAATATGGGCAAGGCTGGTCGGACAAAATTGGATAAAGCCAAGAGCGGCACTAGGAAATCTCTGCACTTTCTAGATAAGATGGGCAAGAGAGATCCGAAGCTGTATACGGCAAAGGAGAGACATCTGGTCATGAAGCACAGGCAGGACGTTAAGAAGTTCGAAAGAATTTACGGCCCTGTTAGTGTTCTCCTGGGTAGATGATCTCCTTTGGAGAAGGTTGTGGGTGTCGCAAGAGTGTAGGGGCTGTATCGACGGGCACATCCAGCTGCAAAAATAAGGAGTCTGGCGGAGCCTTGTTTACCAATGCGATCAGGTCGTCGATGGTTGCGGCTGACAAGGCACAGTCAGGTAGTAAGAAGGCTGTCAAACCAGCTGGCTCTCTTAGGGACCCCCGAAAGGAGTCAACGAAGAGAGCGAGATCTGGCGATGGCATACCCTCTACGTCAAAGAAAGTGAAGAAGTCGACGAGCCAGTAAGGTGACCTTCGGGGGGCTTTCATAGATAGGAATGATCCGGATGGGGGATCAATCCTGAACTGTGGCAGCTGGTTGAAGGTAGGCTCATCGATAAAAATCGGCCTAGCGGGGGTAGAAAAGGAGGAATTGCAATTTCATGGCGCGGACTGGGCGAGGGGTGTCAAACTTGTTAACTGCGGTAATAAGAAATCATTTGACTCCGTTAAATCCGTCGTTGACAGGTGTGGCAACCTTCGACCGGAGGCAAAACTGGAGGTAATTTCAGCTTCAGATCTGCCTCTCCGAGCAGCGGTGACAACGTGGTTTCCACCACCCGTTAGATCGACGGAAACCATACTGTCGGTACTGGCAGCGCAGAACTCGCCTCTCAGGACAAACCAATGAATTGTAGAGAGAACGCGGGTAAAGATCTTCGGTTTGCCGTAAATCAGGAGTCTCTAAAAAGACTGGAGTTGTTGGGGGGTGTTGTGAAGTTCGGCTTGGGGACTGTCAGATTTAGATTTACTAAGTCGCATGATCCCCAGAAGGCTGCGGGTGGTGCAGATAAACCTGCACCACAGTGAGGCAACCTCGGCTGAACTGGTAACACCCCTCAATAGGTCGCGAGTAGACGTGGCTCTTATCCAAGAACCCTGGATTAATAAAAAATAGAATTTGCGGTTTAGTCACTGGCTACACATTGTATGTCCCTGTCACAGGGGATAAGGTAAGAACTTGCATTTTAGCAAGGGATGGGCAAGGGTTTAATTTATTTAATTCTTTCAGTAACGGAGACTTTACAGTCGTTAATGGAGGGGCCAGGGGTAAGCAGGAAATTGTGCTTGCATCGGTCTATATGCCCTATGATGCGGTTGATCCACCGGGAGCTGGTGTGCAGAAGCTGACCGAGTATGCAAGGTGAAGAAGGGTTGCATTGGTACTCGGCTGCGACGCTAATGCGCATCATGTTCAGTGGGGGAGCAGCGGCATTAACAAAAGAGGTGAGTTGGTGTCTGATTTTATAACTTCTAGCAATATGTTTATTTGCAACAAGGGTAACGTACCCACGTTCAGGAATAGGGATATGGCAGAGGTTATAAACATAACACTGACTAACAGAGATAGGAACTGGATGGTAGATAAGGACTGTACGTTTTCGGACCACAGTAGGATATCATGCAGTCTAAAATTTTCAGGGGAAAGGCGTGACCCATATAGGAATCCAAGAAGGACTGACTGGGATACCTATAGGGCCACTGTTGATATTAGAGCAAGGGAAACTCTGCAGGGTCTGGATACACAGAGAGCAGTGGAAGAGGAGATGGAATATTTCACTAATACTTGTAGGAATTGTTTTGAACAGTCCTGTCCATTGGTTTTCCCGGGCAAAAGAAGGCAGCCTTCGTGGTGTACCAAAGATCTAAAGGATCTGAGGTCCTCGGTTAGAAGATTGTTCAATAGGGCGAAACTTACAGGAAGTATTGAGGACTAGAACAATCATAAGGTATTGTATAATAAGTACAAGGGTGATCTCAAAAGTGCGAAAAGAGCCTCATGGAGGAAATACTGTGATGAAATTGATTCCGTTGAGTTATCGAGGTTTCAGCGAGTATTATCAAAAGACCCTAGGGCTCCTGGGAATATTTAAAGATTGGATGGCTCATGGACGGAATCCAGCTCTGAGACACTTCCTGTTCTGATAGGCACTCACTTTCCTGTCTGTAGGGACGTAGGGGAAGAGGCCACGACTGAGGTGAATTTTAACTACTTGTCGGAACCGAAATTAGAGGGAGCAGTGGACGACATAGTGACGTTGGAAAAAGCAACATAGGCAATAAATACATTTGAACCGTATAAATCACCGGGTCCAGATGGTATTTTTCCAGCAATGTTGCAGAATGTCACAGAGCGCGTGCTACTGTCTCTGGTGTATATCTTTAATATATGCTTAAGCAGGAGGTTTATACTGAAAGGCTGGCGAGAGGTTAGGGTCATCTTCATACCCAATGTGGTTAAGGCAAGCCACTCAAAGCCGAAGGATTTCAGTTAATCAATCTTTCGTCGTTTCTTTTGAAAACATTAGAACGATTGATTAATCTGCCTATCGTAAAGGCAGATCTGTTGAGAGTGCGCTTCATCACGTGGTTGGTGTTATATAGAGAGGACTGCAGCACAAGGATTACACACTGGCTGCATTCTTAGACATTGAGGGAGCCTTTAACAACATAAGTATAGAGGCTATTAGGGAGTCGCTGGAGACACTTAGGGTTCACAACTTTCTAGTGGAGTGGATAATTATCATGTTTAAGAGCAGAATCATCAACTCGAGTATGGGAAGAGACAGCCTGAGGAGATTAGTGACAAGACGTACACCACAGGGAGGAATTTTGTCACATCTATTGTGGTTGTTGACAATGAACGCAATTCTTAAGCGTTTTGACAGGAGCGAACGGAAGATAGTTGCATATGCGGATGACGTGGTTTTAGTGGTAACGGGAAAGTTTATTCCCATTATGAGTGAAATCATGCAGTCGGCGTTGAACGATCTATCGTCCTGGGCCAGCAGTAAAGGACTAGGAATCAACCCGGCGAAAACCGAGCTAGTCATCTTTACCAGGAGATACAAAGTAGAAAGCTTTGTACTGCCCAGGATAGGAAGGGTGGAGCTGCGACTAGCAGAGGGGGCTAAATACCTGGGTGTTTTCCTAGATAGCAAGCTTTCTTGGAAAATGAACACGCAGGAAAGGCTAAAGAAAGGGCTCAATGCCTACTACGCATGCAGGAACTCCATAGGAAGGAACTGGGGTCTGCAACCGAAGGTAGTAAACTGGATTTACACATCGGTTGTCAGGCCGGTTATTTCCTATGGTAGTGTGGTATGGTGGGAGGCATTGAGGAGGGAAAGTCACAGGAGATTACTAGGTAAGGTTCAGAGGTGTGCATCACAGGTGCTCAGAGCAGCACACCTTATGCTGCCTTGGACGTCATTCTTCATATACTTCTTATAGAGGACTTTGTGATGGGAACGGCGACTAGAAGCCTCCTTAGACTCGTAGAAACGGGTTTGGTGAGGACAGGAATATCAGGTCACACATCAATCTTAAATAAGATCGGTTTTGGTGACCAGGAATCTGTAACCCCTGGGTTTACGGACTATAAAGTCGCTGAGATCGATTTTAGTAGACCACCCTTAAAGGTATTTCCAGATAGGGACCATTGCGTCAGCGTTTCTGTTAGTAGTCATAACATTTAGGTGCAAGCAAATCAGAACTCTTATACTTTCTTCTTTCCTCTCTTTTTCATAAACTCAAGAAAAACAACCGAGTTTAAAACATAACTAGTAACAGAAACGCTGAATACCATATAGTATCTGTACATGCCAGAACCAACACGCGCAAAACTGGTGCGAACAGTTATATATGTGCAGACCTATAGTGTCTATATCTTGGGAACGAACATTCGCAGTTCTTTCAGACTGCCGAATGAATGTAGTGTTTTCCAGGCTGAGATCTAATCGAACCTTAGAGCCACGGAGCTGGTGGCCAGGAATGTAGGTGAAGGTGAGAAGGTAACCTTCTACGTTGACAACCATGCAGCGCAAAAAGCTTTGAAGGGACACAATGTCAAATCGAAACTTGTTAGTGACTGTAGGAAAGCCCTCAACTTGCTTATGGAAAAGTATAGTGTCAGACTATGTTGGGTTCTTGGCCACAGCAGTGTTGAGGAAAATTAAATTGCCGATGAGTTGGCAAGAATATGGTCGGCGTTGGATGAGGGAATGACGGACAGATCGGTGAAATTACCGATAGGTCATTACTATAAAGAACTCAGTGATTGGGTAGAAAGCAAGACCAACAATTCATGGCGAAGTAGGGAGGATTGTAGTCTCGAGGGGTTTTTGGCCAAAACTAGACTCAGGAAAATCTAAACTACTAATGGACATGAATAGGAAGACGATGCGAATCATGATAGCCGTGTTAACAGGTCAATGCTCGGTCAGAGCAAGAACCAGCATTTGGGATACTGGCACTCCAAATTTTTGTAGGATGTGCGGGGATGAAGAGGAACCAGCAACCATTGAACATATTATCTGTCATTGCCCGAAGCTGCAACGTCATAGGCTTAGATGGCTGAGCAGACGTTTCCATGAAAGCATTACTGATGTCGGGAAGTGTAAACTAGAGGACATCAGGGGCTTTATTATGGGAATTCGGTGGCTTAGTGATGTATAATAG
Source organism: Tachina grossa (assembly GCA_949987645.1). NCBI lineage: Eukaryota > Metazoa > Arthropoda > Insecta > Diptera > Tachinidae > Tachina > Tachina grossa. The sequence goes on along the minus strand of OX465277.1, from coordinate 21,026,195 downwards.
GGTCACTTCTGGCTGCAAATGCGAGGGTGAATATTTCTTTTTTTTTTGGCAACAAAAGGGAATCTCAATGGACCCTTTCTAACCTAGCCTAACCATTACATGTGGGAGCCAAAGTCGCGCTTTACTGAATTTATTTCAATTAGCTTTTGAAGTTGATACAAATTAAAAAACTAGAAGTGAAATACACACAAAATAGCAATAAAATTTGTAAAAGTGTTGGTTGTTTTGTGTATAATTAGCAGTTTTGAGAAACGGGCCCCAGGCATTACGTTTATTGGTGACTTGAGATTGATTGGATAATCCGAGTTATCGGTAGAAAAAAACTTTCATCGCTTAAAACCTAGTACTATGTCCGAAGTTGTGAAAAATTTTCAGCAACATTGATTATTTTGCATAAAAAATTTGGCATGTACTAAATGTAACCCAACACGCGTTTTTTTTTATAAATTTATCGCTTTTATTCCTTGAAAGCATGCAACATTGTTAAAATTCTGTGCGAAAAAATTGTTTCACAGCTGAAACTAAAATGAGAAAAACATGCTGCCAGATAGATTTTACGTGTTTTCGCAATAAGAACAGTCTACTTTTGCGAATTTATTTCGCAAATATTTTATACCAAATACTTTTACATGTAGTTTGACAGCATTTCGCACGAAATTGTGAACAGAGTACCAGGCTTAAAGTGGGACTTACAATTCCTACGTGTTTGAAGATAAATTTCGAAAATTCTAACCCAAGACAAAAACCAACTACGTTGACAGAGGTCTGTCTTTGAGCATGATAACATAATTCTGTTACAGACATGCAAGTACTGGAGGAATATATTCCAAATGGAATTCCTTAGTCCCTGTCCAGACTTGTAATATTTGTTGCAGCAATTCTTGAGTTTATTGGTGAGAGGGGTGAAAAGATTGGTTAGCGGTATACAGTTTCATGTGCTCTGCAATTCTCTTTTGATTTGAAATTCGTAATTGTTAATTTCAAGTTGTTAGTTGTATTTGACATTTTTTATAATTTTATTTCTTCAGTTGTATGAAAAATCAAAAAATATATAAAAAGTAAAAAGAATTGTTGTTTTTGGATTAGAATTTGATAATGTGGACACTTATACAATTTCAAAGCAGAATTTTAAGAAATTGCAGCAACAAAAATTTCAAGTCTGGACGAGGACTTAATCTGACTAATTTTTACTATTTTTCCGTTCGCGTACTTTTTTCGGCAACGGTTTTTTTAAAGTAAATTTTTTTTACAAACTCTCGTAATTTGTAAGATTGTTTGTTCCTCAAAACTCTTTTCTTGAAAACTTTTTGTATTAATGAGCACCAAGGTGTATCTAACTAGGTGGCAGCGCTACTTCAGCTGATAATTTTTTGTTATGTGTGCTTTGTAGTTAAGAATGCCAAAAACTTCGATTTTGTTTTGGTTTTAGTACAATTATTTTTGTGCTTTTGACATTCTTCGGTTCTTTACACAGCTATTGTTGTCCTATTTTTGTATAACAAATCCTTACGCAGTCACCTGTATAATTACACCATGATGAGCACTTTCCAGTAACAATTGTTACAAATGCGTAAAAATTGTTCGTAAATGAACACAAATATGCATATATTTATGTCGTTAGCTGAAATGCAAAACCACGAAACTATACTTTTTTTTATTTTATAGGAGAAAAAACTAAACAAAAATATTCGAGTGACTGAAGTAGTTTCTTTATTTTCATTTTCAATACGGCTGATTGTTATGATAAAGCTTTGAAGATTTGTGGGCACATGTGTTTCGACAATAAATTTAAAATGTGATTTTAATTTTTTTTTTTTTTTTGTAAGTTACGTGGTCTTACATTTCAGCTGGCAATATATAAATATCAAAATTCTACGTATACTGAAAATCACACATCGCTTACCTTTATCGGATAAATTGCGAGCCAAAAGTTCATCGCGTATTTCTTGTACCTTCATACTTTTCAAATCTAAAAGCGAGTAATGTGTAGGTTCTGGAGCAGGTTCATCCTGTAACACATAAGCATGATAAAGTATTAAAAAAAAGATAATTTTTCCTTGCAGCGATATCCCATATTTTAAACTTAATAACGTATGTACATTAAAAATAACAAACACATTTCAGCGCCAGCCACAAATAAGTCAGGTGGTGGTGGTTGGCTGGCGCTTATGAAATACTGCCTTTCTGAATAAAATTGGAAAACAATTTATAAATGTAAATTATGTTACTTATAAACTTAAAAATGTTACAAGTTTTGCTTAAAAAAGCAAAGAAGAGTTAAACTTTTAACTAAGTAAAAAATGTTTGTTTCAGGCAGTATTAAAAAAAAACATTTTAAAATGTGTGCAAAAATAAGTTATATATTAATTGAACTGAAAGTGTCGAAGACAAAGAGACTATGTATTTTGCTTGTTTGTTCAAATTAGAGACGATGAGACAATAAAGGTTTTCATAAGTTTTCCTAAGTCCAGTCACCAGTATAGAGTGTGAGATGACTGGGAGGACTGTAAAAAATAAAACTGATTGGTTTTTGGACTAGCTAGTTAATCAATCACGTTATGTCTTAGAAAATTAAAAAGTAACAGAAACTTAAGCTAAATTGAATTATTTTTTTTGTGACTGTTCGTAAACATCACCAATATGGGCAGTTACATTTTCTTCTTCAGCAGCGGTATTATCCACAGCGGGTACTTCAGTTACAGCAGCCTCGCCGACGCCGTCGTCCATATGGTCGTTTTCGTCATCTGTACCGCCACTTAAATCAATGCAAGTAGGCTCGTCGTCTACCTCCTCCATTTTCTCCTCTTGTTCTTGTTCTTCTTCTCCTTCTTCTTCGTCGTTTTGAGCTATTGCATCGCCGTTTTCTGCATTCTGTTCGCTGTCAATTGATTTTTCTTTAGAGTCCTCCTCCTCCTCGCCTTCTTCTTCTACTTCTTCTTCAGCGGCACCGTCATCCGACAATTTTGAGTTGTCTGCCATTTCAACATCATTGGATTTATCGTTGTCGTTGTCATCGTTCGTGTTTGCTGCAGCGGCAGCGACTAAAGCCTCTCTGCGAGCAATAACACCATTGGCGGCATTTTTATAAACCTGGGTCAAAGTATGCCACTCTTCAATGCTGGGCATGCACGAGTGCACATCCGGCAAATAAATAACAACAGTTTCTACGCGAGGTGGTCCATCTTTTTCCATGTTTTTGTACTCAGTACGATGATAGTAGAGTTCCACAAAACGATACCTAATCAAGTTAAAGCGGAATTATGCAGACGGAAGAAAACAACGTTGAGTTCAAAGACGACAGCAAGCAACCAGAGTTAGTTATTGTTTACATCCCCGTCGTCAATAAGAAGATATACAGATTAGCCACAAAGGATACGTCGTCAGCAAATTGTATGTGACGTCGAACATAGTTGCGAATTGAAGCGGAAGTTGTTGTTCACCAATCCATCAGTCCGAATCAGAGGCATCCATCATTCACAAGCAACAGTGTTATGAAATGGTGATGAGTTTTGTATTCGATTGAATTGTTTTTAATATTATTATTATTGTTATTTTGAGTTTCGGTACAAGAAATTGTCGCGTAAATCAACATGGAAAAGAAAGAAAAAAATCATAAGGAATATGGCATAAAACTATGTATGCATAATGCTGATTAGAAAAAAATTAATAAAAACAACATTATTACAATTTCAATATTATATGTATTAGAACAATAATTTTGAAAGTACTGCGAGTAGATACATACACATCAAATTTAGAATCAGGAAATGAAATGAAATTTCTTTCGAGATTTTGTTCCATATATGTACGTACGTACACATATACAGACGTTTTTGTATATAGATATTAGTAATTTTTTTCTTTTTTCTGTTTTTTTTTTAAGTGCTTCTAGCACCATAATTTTGCTGGGAATATATGCAAGTGGCGTTTAGTTGTACAAATTATTTAAAATAAAAACATTATTTATGTAAGTATATACATACATATTTATATAAAAGCTATGGCTGTCTGTCATCTTTGCAGATGATTTAAAAAATATACATACATACATTTCAAGCTGAACAATTCTTTGCATTTAAAGAAAAATTCTTCATGAAATGAAAAACATTTTTTCCATTTGATTTTCATTATAATTGTTTTTTAAGAAATATGTATCTATAATCATGCTACATACCATTGGGTGCAATTGGACAAATCAATGCCAGTAAGAGCTTTACATGTGCGTATTGCAGTACGTATTAAGACAGAAGGATCTTCATCTGGATTCTCGCCGTCTAACGATGGAGACCAAGGGCCACCAATGGCCATAGATCCAACACGTCCCTTTACACCAACCAAAAAGCTTATTAAGCGCGATGGATGTATAGCATGATGATCATCATCATCATCATTTTCAAAGCATTTTTTGTACACTTCAGCAATGGGTGGTAACGACATGAGCATTACTTTCGCCGAATACAAATAATTGGCATCCGATGGTTCTAATAAATCGATATTTTGCTCAGTTGGCGATTCAACCGATTCATGCATTATATGAAACTGACATGGGCGTCTCAATGAGAATGGATTGTCGGGAGTAAATGAATCCGACCATTTAACATTAGCGAGGAAAAAGTCCGACGGAATGTAAAGGGAAGAGTAACGTAGACGTAATTCTTGAATATCAGCAGTTTTACTGTAATAGAAAAAAAATATACAATACCATACATATACATACATATAAATAAGTTCCGTTGTAGATCATTAAAAGTGCAACCCACACAACACATTTGTATTTATTTATTTATTTATGTATTCATTAATTTAACCGATCCCATTTATGGACTCCAACACGAATACACATCATTTAAACTATTTTTTTTAACCACCGACTAAAAGAGGGGTGTTATAAGTTTGTAATGTGTGTTTGTGTATCTGTCCGTGTCCACGTACGGCAGGACCGATTTTGATTTAGTTTTTTCTGTTTTGATGGTGACTTGATCGAGAGTGTTCTTAACTATGTTTCAAGAAAAACGGCCCACCCGTTTAAAAGACATCACATCTTTTCTAGATATAGTCGTGGGTTTTTTAAATTTTTAATTTTTGTTATTACGGATATTGAAAGCTTTCTTTGAGTTTCTGATCAAATTGTTGAATAATGGCAACTCTTTTCTTAACTTTGCAACATGTACGTTCTATATTCTCTTTTGTTACTACATTCTCATAAGACAAGAATATTTTAATTTTCTATCTGTACTTAGTCTTTATTAAAAACTCAAACAATAAACTTCAACACAAATGGTGGTGGAATTACTAACCTACAGATACAGGGTAAACCAGAAGAGCTACCAAGCAAAATTCGAATTTCCAAAATGCAATCAATCTCTTAATTGTTTATGGTCTCCATCAGAGAATCACAATGAGTACTCAAAAAAATATATATGCATAAGTAAATAGTCTTACTTACTGTTTTTTTTTTATTAAAATTATATTGAAATTGATTATTGAGGGGTTTGGCTGGATCCTATGCGCATTTCACTGTTGCTAATGCAGATCATCAGGGAACCTTTACCCCAAATTTTATTGAAACAACAATGGCAATGGCAGATATGATCGAATTTGATATGATAGAAATTGAACTCGCTGAGGTCGGTTATTTTGAAACAGACTTCAAAACAAGAAGGAGTTTATCAATTCGTTTTTTTTTTTTTTTGTTGATTGTTACTTCATAACTCAGTACCTTTTAGATCGATTTTAAAAATCCTTTTTTTGTCTGAGAGGAAATCAGCCCAATTATGAATATTCCATGAAAACATAAAATATTTAATGAAATTTCTATTGCTGAACTCTTGCGATAGTGAAAAAAATATGTAAACAATATTTGTAATACTTTTTCAAGCTTGAGGCTTACGTTAGTATGCTTATTATAATATTTTTCTCAAGCCATTTGGTATACTGGTATCTCTATGAGGAATAATTTTTATGGTTAAATTTAAATTTAAAATTACGACAATGCGTAGGAAATATTTTTTGTCACACACATAATTAAGTCGGTTTTTCTCTTAAAAACATTTATTGAGTCTGAAAAATTTCTTAGATTTGAAGGTAAGCCATTCCAAATCTAGCCATTCTTACATGAAACGATCGTTCAAAAATATAAATATAAATACGAGGTATAAGGAGTTGCACATTTCTTGTCGATCTACTACAACCCAGCAAAAAGTTAAATGAGTACTTCTTTAGAAAGTACTTCTAATTTACTTCCAAAATAGGTTATGCATTTTATTCTGGTTTAATGAAGTTATCTTTAATCACATATCTAAAGTAATGACAAATCACCTATTTTATTATTATTATCCTCTAAAATAATAACCCAGTAAAAGTGATGAAAAAAAGTAGAAAAAGCACCACAACTACTGATACGAACCACTTCAAACTCCGACCAAGCCCGTAAGCTAATAAATTGACCGATTGATTTAATTGTTTAAAAGTACCAATTCTTCAACTTCAGAAATAAATGAAAACTAGAACATATTTTCCTTCTTTTTTCTTCTGAGACAATTATTTTAATGAGTAGAATACTTTTAGGAATTAAGTAGCTTCCAACTGGGTTAGTAATAAGTGAATACGCACCACTTACTAAATCATAGATTTAAGTGCTTTGGAAAAGTGGTTAAGAACCACATCCACATCACCAAATAAAAAGTAAATCTTATTCACTCAAGGGTTGGCAGAAACAAACCACTTCGCTCCAATGACAAGCTAATGTAAAATTCACTACTTTTTGCTCGGAGTTCGAAGTGCTTCGTCTTAGTAGTTGTGGTGCTTTTTATACTTTTTTTTCACCACTTTTTTTGCTGGGAATTTAAAAAAAAACTCAAGGCATTTCATGTGTGCCATGTGTCCAAAAAAGCGTAACCACTAATTACTAATGAATAACTGAGATTCAGACACGTATTTATTAAGTTAGAGTTTCATACATAACTAATAGACAATTTTTTAGAATCAAACATGATTGGAAACTGTTTAAATCAATAAATCCCAATTTACACTATGCAAGTCTTATTGCTAAGCTGATTAGTTTATTTGGCTAGAGAGACGGGGGGAAAGAAACGTTTCTGTTCCCCTCGTCTCTCTCTCCCTGAAACGAATCAGCTTAGCAATAATACTTGCATAGTATGATTTGGGACTAATTAGTGGTTACGCTTTTTTTGCACACGGCACACACATGTAAACCCGGCCTTAGAAAGAAGTTTATGCAAAAAGAATAGCAATCTAAAATTAACAAATTTGCGAAAACTACAGTCTAAGAACTTTACCACATACGGCATTGTATGTTCTCTCAGTCTAACGTTGAAAGTAAACCTAACGACCATATTGAAAACTCTTTCAAATTTGGGGAAATTTGTCGAATTTACTCCAGATACAACCTCCAAACAGTAACATATCCGCTTAATTAGTAGCGCAACCACTACCCTTTTTTTAATACCGCATGGCAAATAAATATCTGAAATATATAGTCTGCGCAAAGCATAAATAATTTTAACAGCCATTTCATTTATATGATGACTAAACTAAAGCTTATCATCTATAAAAACTCCGAAACATCGCTAAATGCCGTGTACTACTAACATACATATGTATGTACATTCACTCTATAAAGTGAGTGCTCAGCTCTGCCTAAAATGTTTCAAGTCAATATTTTAAACAAAGTAAGGCCGGGTTTCCATCTGTGTGCCATGTGCCACACAAGCGTAAAAAATCGTAACCACTAATTACTAATGAAAAACTTTTAGATTCAGACATGTATTTATTAAGTTAAATAGTTTCATACACAACTAATAGACAATTTTATAGAATCCAGCACGATTGCAAACTGTTTAAATCAATAAATACATGTCTGAATCATACATTTTTTCATTAGTAATTAGTTGGTTACGTTTTTTTGGCAAATGACACACAAGAAATGCCAAGTGTAAACTCAGCCTAAGTTAAATCCATAAAACTTAAAACTGTATTTCTGCTTCACTTTAAGTAAACTTTAAAATTACACACAATAAAAATGGAAATATGTCATATATCAATAAATAAAATATAATTTTTTAACTTAACTCAATTTTTGTAGTGCAAAAAGTGAGTGCTAACTTCATAACGTTTTTGAAAAATTTCTTGAACTGTAATCTTGTAATTAGCATGTGATCCCTTGATCTATATTATCACTTAAAGTCCTCTCGGAATGGAAAGTGTTTACATTAACATATAAATACTGGCGTATAAAAAATACTTAAAAATAACTTATTACAAAAGATCATTCTGAAGAGGATAAATTGAACTTGAATACCAAGTTCAAAATCAATATTTAAATCTTGTGATAAAACTAAATTAACGTGTGTTTATGTGCACCGCCATTTCAAAATTTTCATTGCCAAAAACTAATTTTTGTCACCACGTTTTGCGAGATATCGCAATATCTGACAACACTGATTGTACCATCTGTTTGCTGCTTCATTGTTTATATGTTTCGCATATTTTTCAGGCTGTATCATCGGCTCGCACATTATTATTTCATATACAGTATCAGCGTTACATAATAAAAACTGTCATGAAGTTAGCTTAAGTGACGAAATTGAACTATGTAGGTGTTAGCGAGTTGCTCCACACAATTTGACATTAAAAATCGGCGCATAATGTAAACTTAACACACTATTAAATTAAATCCGTGTTTTTTAATGTAAAATTGCAGAACTCGTTAAGACTATGTTCAATTTTGAAATTTATGTTAACTTCGTGACAGTTTTTCATTATACACATAGGCGTAGAAAGTCCGTTCTGGGGGTGCGTTGCCCTCAGTCACCACTCTCAAAATGATTATAATTTGCATGTAATTATTTATTTTAATATTACTCATAAATATCACGTGATAATGCCTCCCTATAAAAAGTTTAAAGCTACGTCAATGATTATACATAAGGCTTAATTCATGTACATTTCTTTTAACTACCAAGGAAATACCTGCATTGAGATTCCATGGTAATAATCTAGCACAATGTCTTTTGTGTTTACAATTGCCTAAAATTGACATCAAAGATGTATTTCTTTGTGCATTAGTGCCATTCAATTTTGTAAGCCAATTCATTTCATAACCTCAAATGTGCCCAACCCTTGAGCATTTTCAAGGCACCTTAAATACCTGTTTGATATGTAGCTATAACTACATGTGTTTGTGTGAGTATGTTTGGGTTTTGTAGATATCCATGCATGTTTTACAATTTCAACTTATACCTACTAGTGCCATAACCGCAAAAAAAAGCTTAAGCGACATAATTTTCTACCAAAATTCCTTATGTTTATACCATGATGCAATTATATGCTTTCTCCCAATTATTCGCTTTTCTAGAGAAAAATACTTGATCCTTGTGAAGTAAATATATATGTACTTACATAGTTAAAACTCCTTTCGGTATTTGAACCATATATCGTTTTACACCGCGTGGACGCCGACCCTTAGGAGCAGCACGTTCTAAGTCGCGTGGACGATCTCTTTCACGTTCACGGTCTGGGATTTCACGTTCCTTCTTTTTGGGCTCTCCGCGATCTCGTTCCTTCTCATTACGGGGAACATGGCCGCCACGGCCTTCATTACCAACAACGGCGTTGCGGTTGCCAGCCATTACTCCACGATCACGGCTGCGATCTTCACGTCTTCTTTTACGTTCATGTTCATCCTACAGCAAGTCGTAAGAATTATTCAAACACGTTGTAAGCAAAATATCTTCACAAATTTTTAAATACCTCATCTCTATCCCGGGAACGATGTAAACGCTCCCTTTCACGATGATCACGCTCATGCCTACCCCGTACTGGTGAACGCTTGGGAGAGCTGCGACGTATTGGACCGCGTTGGTACTCAGTTGATGGTGCTACAGATCCGTAACTGTTCTTATTCGAACTCATTAAAGGTTGCGCTGGCTGCATTAATTGAATGCGAGTGGCATTCCACTTAAACTGTCCATTATTTGAGTAGGTGGCTTCGAAAATAACACGATCCCCCAGTTTCGGTTCAGGACCTTTGCATACATTGCGATAAAAGAATATCTCATCGTTCACAAGACCGCAGTCGCTGTTCACTTTCGTTACAGTACCAATGGAATTGTAATGAGATTGTCCACCACCACCTTGCTGGAATGCAACTGGATTCAAACCACTTCTAGCCGGCGGATATGCAATAGAACTTCCACCACCGCCACCTGAACCATTACCAGGAAACACATTGCCACCTCCCTGCATGCCGCCATGACCAAAAGTAACCATATTATTTTGCGGGGCATTTGCCATATACATTTGTGAACCTTGATGAAAACCACCAGATTGTGGATGACCTTGCATGACACTGCGCTGCCATGGAGCATTAGATTGATCTCCGTACGACATTTTTTAGTAAACTACTTAATTATTGGGCGAATTAATGAATTGAATTTCTTCTTTTTAAATACTTTTTCTATTAACTTCAGCAATTATTTCAGCAGAGAAAAATTTTTGCCGAACACCATAAAACTAGTGTTGCAGAAGTAAAATAAATGTGTATTTGATACAGGGCTGCCAGAAGATTCTGCTAAAAAAATATGCACTTTTTTGAAAAAATCATCAGCAGTTTCGTCATTTTAATTTCGAAAATCGTCAAGAAAATCGACAAGAGTTTTTCATTAATTTTTATTAAATAGACATAAATAACAATAATATTTAATTTCACTTATTTTACAAAATGATAATACATAATTATTAAATCTATACATTGTTAAAAATTACAAAACTTCAATCACAGTTGGCTAAGAAACTTTTTCAAAAAAATTTTAATAAATATATTGAAATTAAATGAAAGTTCCTTACTGTGTGAAGGCATAGGTCATGTATAGTGAGTCACAAAAACTTTTTAAAATTCTGTTAATAACATCTTGGGCATATGGACTAATTACTCCGTCCATACTTGTGAAACCATATTCTACTAAATTTACTTTGTAGAATATGTAATAAATAAATAAATAAATATATTGAATAAATAAATAAATTATTTAAAAAAATTTGGCTGCTCGACGTTATTTTGCAAATATCTTGAATTTTTTTTGAATAAGTAAATTGCTTCCTTATTTTAATTTTCCTGAACAATCAGCATGCGTGTTAGACATGTTTTAGACACATCAGTTTTTTTCTTGAAGCAAGCCTTTTAAATTCTCTTTTAAAATTGCTCATTTACTTACACACAGACAATCTGTTTGTTAAATATTCCTTATTGTTTTAAGCAGCGGCGAAGGAAATAACAAACGACTTTTCGGTACAAGTTAGAATGTTGTAGCCCTTTTCTTTGTACTTTCCCATCCTCTTCCATAAACTCAGACTTGCTTCGCGAAAAACTGTCATGTCTAAAACATGACTAACATCCCACTACATTGTTGCTAAATCACAAAAACATGGTTTGAAAACGAAGTTATCGGATTTTCAGTTGGTGTTTAATCAAAAAATTCAGATATTTCAACATTAACTCGGCAAATCGGCATGTTTGTTTTTTTTAAATCAAAAAAAAATCGGCAAAATGTTAACAAATCGACACCTCTGGCATCCCTGACTCAATATTGATTACACTCGCAAGTAACCGTTTCAGTTAGAGTTAACGGATTTTTTTGGCTATTTTGCAGCACTAGCGAACACGAGACAAATTCTTTGAGTTGCATATTTTGGTAGCATGGAAAAATACTACTTTTTTATTGAATGAATTACTTACCGAATTTCCGGAAGTATAAATTGTGAATATTGAAACCGGAAACCGTTATTTTATCTATAAAACAAGGCAATGTCTGAAATTGGCCTTCAAAAACTTTTCCAGTGCTTATCAACTTGGCTTCAACACTGAACAATTGACAAATAAATTAAAACTGAATTTTATATTTTACTCATGTCTCTTCTTTATATATAGAAATATAATAAATTATTTATTTAATAATTTTTATGTAACAGCATGCAGCCGGAAGCCTTGTCCAATGAGCCAGAGTATAGCAGACGAGCTGTGCGCTCAAGTAAGTTGAATATGTGTTATATTTATACATATATAATTATTGATGTCAATTATTAATTTATTTTTAAGCGGAAACTGCTTTTGTTTCATCGGAAAAAATTTTGGTATTTCTATCCTACTTTCTATTAATTGTAACATTTCCTTTGACAATATTTTTTTGCTTAACAACTGCTACCGTTTTTCAAAGGATTGTAATATTTCGTTTAGGGCGTTTAAGGTTAGTACCCATTTTGCAATTACATATTTTAAAATTTACAATTTTTTACTTCAGAAAAGGTGGTGTGAGAGGACCAGGTTTGGTTTTTATTTTGCCCTGTGTTGATGAATATGTCAAGGTTGACTTACGTACCCAATCGTTTGATGTACGTCCTCAGGAGATTTTAACTAGAGAATCGGTGACAATACAAGTAGATGCTGTAGTCTATTACAGCATACGTAATCCGTTAGACTCTGTTATACAAATATCGAATATGCGTGAATCCACCAAACTTTTAGCACAGACAACCTTGAGGAATGTTATTGGCACCACAAATTTAATGGAACTGTTGACTGCAAAGGAAAGCCTGTCGAAAAAAATCGAGAGTATTTTAGATGAAGCCACTGATCCGTGGGGCGTTAAAGTGGAACGTGTTGAAATGTAAGACTAATTTGTTAAAGCCTCCATTATACCTTGCTTTACATATTGAAAATTTTCTTTTAGAAAAGATGTGCGCTTACCGGTTTCGATGCAAAGAGCAATGGCTGCTGAGGCGGAGGCCATACGTGAGGCCAAAGCTAAAATTGTGGCTGCTGAGGGAGAACTGAATGCTTCTAGGGCTTTAAAACAAGCTTCCGATGTAATGGCTACAAATCCTATAACTTTGCAGGTACTTTTCGTTTTAGTATTGAATGCATTTTGTATAATTTTAATATTTAATTATTAGCTGCGTTATTTACAAACTTTGGCTTCAATTTCAAGTGAAAAGAATTCTACAATTGTTTTTCCATTTCCCATAGAGTTAATGTCGATAGCGACTTCAGCGAGTGAAGCACCCACTTTGCCCACTTCTCAAAATTAATGTGTTTTTGTTTTCAACAATAAAATAAACTTATTTTAATATAAATATTTATAAAAATTTTGCTTGTTTTTATGGTTAAGCATTGTCTAAATGCATTTCGTTCACTTCAACCCAAAAAAATGTGTACATATGTATATATATGGGCTTTGTTGCAACTTCGGTTTTGCTGTATCGAGCTTTTTCTAATCAAAATTTAGATTTTTCATTACGACACTTAAAAAATGTCCTGCATTTCTTGCAGATTACAATTACATATATTAACTAAACAAAGGAAAACAAAAAAGCTGCCCATATTTATATTTTATTCACTGTACATACTGTATGCAGTTATCGTGTGTGTGAAATTAGTAATATAATACCAAATTTTATCTATATATACATACATATACACACTTGTTATATAAATAAAGAAACGCTTCTCTACGAAGTTGTATATCTTCAAGAAAATGTTTAAATAGCCCCTGATAAGCTATTGAATGTTTCAGTTAATTTTCTCTAGTTGACTTTAAAATAAAAAGAATAATACAAGTGCACAGTAGTATTATACATATTTTTGGGTGTTAGTTATTATTTAAATGAATAATTGGAAAGAAAATGAAGAGGTCAAACTATTTCGGGAATATTTACGAATTCCAAGTGTACATCCAAACGTTGATTATGGTATGGAGAAGTGAATACTTAAAACTAAGATTGCTATTTTATTTTTATAAATATTTTACTCATGCATTCATGTTACAAATTAATTAATCTTAAGCAGCAGATCACTTCAAGAGAAAAAGTTACAGATCTTATACAAGCTCCGTTTTTGAAATTCTGGTTGATTAGCTCATCTGTACCACACAAAAAGCAGGAATCTAATGATTGATTCTGGTAGAGAAGGAAAAAATACATCTGTATGTGGGGCATCATTCGTGAAGGACAACCCAAAAAATATTTTTTTTTTTTTTTGGCGAAATGCCTTGATATTTTGCATAGCTATACTTCTAGTAGACATAACATAGAGTCTACACCTAACATAATATGTAAGATGAGAGCGTCAAATTCAATCGCAGAGAGAATTATGTTACGTGTAGACCATGGTACAATTATACTAGGTACTTGCACAACTACAACAAAATTACAACACCAAAAAACACATTCATTTTGTTGGTATAAACAAACGAATAATTGTCAGAAACACATGCCTTTTGTTTTTAAAAATAACAATTACAGGGTAACTAAAGTACAATTGCAGACGCGGCATTCATGAATGATTATAGTCATTCAGTGTTGCCAATAGGTGTGTAATTACACAGAGTGTGCAATTACTCTCATTTGTAGGCCATGTAATTACATTCATGTATAATCTGTGTGTAATTCTACTTTGGCTTGTATTTTTATTTATTTTTGTTTTAATTTTAACCTACACAAAGGATGTGTAGTGTAATTTTCTTTAACGTATAATTGGAAACACAGCCATGTGTAATTTCATTGGCAACACTGTAATCATTTTATGCACACACATACACTAACATTTTTTGCAGCTGGTAAACAAAGTTTGACAACTGTAGGTATTGTATACATTAACAGGCTGGGTTTGTGCATGTACCTGTTATAATTGTATCATGGTGTAGACCTCAAATTAGTGTTATCTCAATCTTATAAGATTTTTCATGAGAGCGTTGTTATAAGAAATCCTATAACAACAATCTTATACGATGAACTGTCAAAAAATACACGTACATGAAAATAAATTAGTGTGCATGTGGGAGTGTTTATTAAAATAAATGAAAAACTATGCTTTGAACAAAATTTCTGGGATTTTATATGTTTAAATGTGTTTAATTGATTTATAAATTAAAATTTGTGTGAAAAAGTGAAAATAAAATAACTAATATACAAAAATAAAACATGTTAACTCGATGAAAATTTGCATAAAATGAAATGTTAAAAGAAAAGTTAAACTACGTTGTCCTATTGTATAAGATGAAGAGAAATATCGGCATTTTATTTTTGTTATTCTGCCGACGTTTTCTCACATATTAGGTGTGTTCGTTTACGTTTGCAGTAAAATGCAGTAAATGAGTAGTTACTGCGAAAATTTTAAAATTTACTCTCAAAAAGATCGGTAGCCAAAAAAAGTACGCAAACTGAAAAATAGCAAAAATTAGTAAGATTAAAGAAACAGCTGACTCTAACTCCACATAGTGTTGAAAAATATATAACCTTTTGACTATGCAACTCTTTTAATTATTGGTACTCGATACAATATTTTTATAACACGGACCATCTAAGAATAAATTCTGCAATTTATTTCATGTAATATTTGTAATTAATCTCTTTTTGATTTCCTTGCTTTGTTGTTGGCTAAATTACTAAAAATTACATGACTATTTGTTAATGTTACTGAGTACCTTAAAAGCATGAGTAATTAAAATAAATTGAAAAACAAAAGGTTTAATAAAATATGTTACAAAATATGTATATTAACAGCTATTATTATTATGATTTATAAATTAATTATTTTGTTGATGATTTTCACGATTTTAATTTAACCTTTTTTCAAATTTTTACACTTTTCATTTGCTTACTTTCCATTTGTTTACATTTTGAATCATATGTTTTTGTCTTACTAAACTTTACTACGACAAATTTCTGCAGTAAAAATTTGCAAAACACTCAGTCAAGAACTGTCACTTTACTCTCTCAATTTGTGTTCTCATTTACTGTATTTTGGGTAAACGAACGCAATTATTATGTTAGAGTTAATCGCACTTGTAGACGCTATGTAATATACATATGTGTATGCCAAATATAACCGTTTTTGAAAATTTAGTATTTTTTAATTATTGTTTCGAAATAAAAAAAAAATTAAATATTGACGACGACGATTTTGTACTTGGTTAAAGAAAAAATATTATTATGTATTACTATAAACATACGGAGTTTGTTAACTAAATTCAAAAATTTTTTGACGAGTTCCACAAGCGGGAACGAAATGCATATAGACAATTGCTTGACCATAAAAACAAGCCAATTTGTGAAATTAAATAAAGACATTATGTCAAATACATATACTTCAGTATTTCATTTTGTATTATGAGCAACTTTCTATCTTCGACTGTAGCCTAATGCCCTAATTCTGTTCGACGATTGTATCGTCTTGTCTATGGAAAAAAACAAAAGCAGAAGTTGTGATTCTTTAAAACAATTATTAAGAATATTCGTGTATTTGCTTCATAATTTTGTTCCAAACATTATTTCCAACACATAATTTTTCAAACTATTTTATAATACTTTAAATTAATGTTTATGTTTTAAAAACATGACAATAATATTGTTACGTTTTTCTCTCTATAAAAAAGCTTTTTTGTAGATCCGAAGATTTGCAAATGAATACAAGAGCCGAGTGTAGTAATTAAGGTTAAGAATGATACAAGTTTTATTTACAAATACACTTATACTAAATTACTCAAGAGCTTAAATACACTAATACAACTTCAACTAATAAATTACACACAGATATTCACAACTGGTTACCACTACGCCTTCCTCGCTGTAGTTTACGCACGTCTCTTATCTGGCTGCGCAAGTATTCACGTGACACCTCTCTGTCTGCTGCCGTCACTTACGAGACTCTCTCTGCCGTCACTCACAGTTGATACACCAATACCTCTTTGTCTGCTGCTTGTCACACACGGCACTCACTCTGCCGACACTCACAGTTGATACACCAATAAAGACTCACTGGCTTTACTTACAACCTTATACACGTCTATTCGCTGCGCTGTTCCCTTTACTCCAGTCGACAGGATAGACTCCACAATAATCTCAATTCCACGACAGACTATTATTAATTCACAACTTAATTATCAACTGACTTGTTTACTTGCAAATGACTGACTTGTTCGCGACTGACTTGTTCGTAACTGACTCACAACTGCAACTAACTAACTCATTGGCTGCGTCACCGCTTTTTATACTCCACACAAATATCACCAGAAGTTTCAAGCAATGTCTAGACGATCATTATCATCTTATATGCTGCCTAATTAAGTTCATGTGGTAACTATGTACATACATGTGTATATGCGTAGGTGTGTACATCATTAACTAAGCAATACACGGTGGTTGTTTATCTTTTGCTTTTTGTTTGAATTGGCATGTATGTATGTGTGTAAATATGTGAATCTTCTTAATAAGCAGACGCCTTTTGTTGTTGTTGCTTTTGCTTGTTTACGTTTAATCAAGCTAGGCATGCTTATTTAGTTGTTGGCTACTATTCTAGACTATTCTTTGCTTTGACCCTGTAGGAATATTTTCGCGTATCACTTACATTAACCCTGTTGGAATATTTTTGTGTAATGCTGCTTAATCTTGTCGATGGCCATTTTCGTAACAATATTTTTATTTTTCATTATCAAAGACAACAACTATTTTTGAAGAAAATAATTTAAAGGGCATTTACATTACCTCGAAATCTAGTACTTACGAGACTTCGAGCTAAATCTTGCTGCTTCTTACTAGATTTCCCATACAAAATAAAATCTATTATGTCAGTAGATTTGTAGGAAATCTAATAAAAATCTAATATTTTTATTTATTTTTTACCACCCTGAACAACATATTTATAAAAAAGATGAGTGAATTAGCTACGGTCTGCTTAAAAAGTTATGAGACTTAGCTACATTGCAGTTATTTGGTTGTAGCTTTGGAAATTTTTTAGTTAATGGGTTTTGTTTTGGATAAAAAATCTTGATAAATGTCAAAAAAAAGTTGGTCTAAACGGTATAGATTTTCATAAAAATTTTAATTCAAATCTGCTAGATTTTGTGCTGGTCTAAATGGCCTATTAGAGAATTCAAACACAAGAACTCAAAAGTATTTTCAAACAAAAACGTCCTAAATCTTCTTACTGAATTCTACAAAGAATATCGCCATTGTGAAGTTCACAATAATTTTAAGTTTTTGTGTTCAAGAATCATATAGAGTAAGGGAATTTAAAATACAGTAGGTGCTGCACAGCAAATCGAGGATTTTCCTATATCAGTGAAACCTTTCGAATTGTTTAGCTTTTACGATCTTAGATCTACATTTGGGTGCTGAAAAATAAAAAAAAAAATAGAAATCATTTCTGATTAAAAAAATAGTAGTTTAAGTTTAAAGTGCACTAAATAAGTAATTACTGCGAAAATTTTCAAAATTTACTCTCAAAAAAATCTATTGCCGAAAAAAGTACTCGAACGGAATAATAGTAAAAATTAAAAGGCGCCAAGCAAGGTGTATATAAACCAGGTGGCAGCGCTACTTAGGCTGATAGTTTTTTACTCTATATGCTTTGTAGCTAACGAATGTCAAAAACTTCGTTTTGTTTTGGTACAATTATTTTTGTGCTTTTGACGTTCTTCGGTTCTTTACACAGCTATGGTTGACGTATTTTTATATAACAAATCCTTACGCAGCCACCCTAATAATTACACCATGGCGCCAAGATAGCGTCAATTTTGGGAATTGAATAACCGGGAAAAAATGGGAAAGCTGGTGGGCATTTTTAAAAATATATCAACAACCTAGCACCGGTTTTAGGAATTCAAGGGGGAAATAAAACAAAAACCGTGGATGAATTTTCTCAGGAGCACTTTTGGACACCCACGCCAAAATCTCATATATTCTTAAAGTGGAAAATTTAGTGAACAAAATGAAACAACCGTCCCAAGATTCTGTAGAGCCGTTTTCGAGAAAATCGACTTAATCGAAAATTGCAAAAAACAAAAAACCGTGGATGAATTTTCCCAGGAGCACTCTTGGACCCCCAAGCCAAAGTCTCATATATTCTTAAAGTGGATATTTTAGTGTCGACGCTACTGATTGCGACTATAAAAAATTAATACCAGTAAATATTACCAGCCTTATTTATAAAAATTATGAAGGTTTTATAAAAGCTTAAATAAGAAAAAGGTTTTATGAAAATTTGTTTTAAAAACCCTTTATAAACCCATAATAATTTTTATAAATAAGGCTGTAAACGTTTTATTAAATAATCTGTTTTATTCATACTTCCTGTCAGGGTTGTCAGATATGGCGATTTTTCAACTTGTTTGGCGTCATGGCAATTTTTATGGCGATAAATAAATTTCTTGGCAATTTTTATGGCTATTTTTTCCAAACAAAATTGAACTTCAAAATTCTTGCAACTTAGTATTTCCATATGTAAGTGCAAGTTCGAAAAACTCAATACACTCACAATTTGTTACTAATACAATCACATTTTTTTTTGTTTTTTTGCTCAGCATGGTGTAATTATACAGGTGACTGCGTAAGGATTTGTTATACAAAAATGTGGCAACCATAGCTATGTAAAGAACCGAAGAATGTCAAAAGCACAAAAATAATTGTACTTAAACCAAAACAAAATCGAAGTTTTTGACATTCTTCAGCTACAAAGCACATAGAGCAAAAAATTATCAGCTGAAGTAGCCCTTCCACCTGGTTAGATACACCTTGCTGCTCAGGTTACAATATAATTTCCTTGTAAGTAAATTTTTGTAAGTAAAATGACAAATGAAAATGAGTTTGTTAAAGGAGTAGTTTCAAAAATAAATGCTACCAAAACTCGTCTGGAAGAAATTAAATTAAAATTATATTAATTTTAGTTATTAGTGCGTTTGGAATTTGGATGCGAAAAATTTAAAAGGAATAATTTTTGGCGATTTTATTTCTACTTTTGGCGATTTTCTGCTAAATTTTTATACGACTATTTAATAAAAACTTATATTAAAAATATTGTTATATAAAAACAAATTTATTGCCAAATATATATTGAGAAAAATTACATAAAATTGATTTTGGCAATTTTTGGCGATTTTTATATGCAATTTAGCGAAATAGTTCCGAAAAAATCTGACAAACCCTTGTTTCCTGCTATAAAAACAAGGCTACCTACTCCATTCGTACTCATTGAGCCCCAATCCATTCCATTTAAACCTCAGTGCTTAACAGTTTCTGTAACGGTACGTGATTAGAGCTTCTTTCACACGAATTTTCGACAATCTGTACCGAATATAATAAATTTAGACTCATCTATGAAAGTTATTGTATTCCATTAAATGCTCATTTTTGAGAGAGCCTTTAAATCTTGGAAGTGAAGGAAGTTTCTTATAGTCACATCAACCATTTCGGAAATTTTAATTTCATGTGCAATTTTAGCAGCGAAAAACCTTCGGGTCTTAGTTTATAAGTTTTTTTTATTTTTTTTACCCAACTGCGTGCGCAACGCGAAGAAGGGTATTGTGTTTATCAGTCTATGTATGTATGTATGTGTGTTTCTTTGCAGCACTATATAAACCGAACGCGTGGACCGATTTTGTCTTAATGGGAGTGTCATTAAAGACATGTCAGTTGTCAAAGTTCAATATGGCGGTCAACAGACGCCATTTTCTAAATACGAAAAAAATAAAAAGTCGGCGAACTGTATTAGGTTAGGTTAGGAAGTGTGGTGCTTTACCGCACCTTTACTCGGAGACCCAATTGGGTTCATTGTGATTCCCTTCTGTTGCTCAAAAAGTAATATTTACCCTCCCATTTGCAGCCAGAATTGACCCTATTATCCATCATTAAGCCACCGAATTCCAATGATGAAGCCCCTGATGTACTCTAGTTTACACTTCCCGATATCAGTAATGCTTTCATGGAAACGTCTGTTCAGCCATCTAACCCTATGACGTTGCAGCTTCGGGCAGTGACAGATAATATCTTCAATGGTTTCTGGTTCCTCTTGATCCTCACACATCCTACAAAAATCTGGAGTGCCAGTCTCCCAAATGCTGATTCTTGCTCTGACCGAGCAGTGACCTGTCAATGCGCCTATCATGATTCGCATCGCCTTCCTATTCATGTTCAATAGCAGTTTAGATCTTCATGAGCCAAGTTTTGGCCAAAAGTCCCTCGAGACTCTAAAATCCTCCCTACTTCGCCATGAACTGTTGGTCCTGCATTCTACCCAATTACTGAGTTCTTTATAGTAATGACCTATCGATAATTTCAAATTCCCTCATCCAACGCCAACCCTATTCTTGCTAGCTCATCGGCAATTTCATTTCCCTCAACACTGCTGTGGTCAGGATTCCAACATAGTCTGACACTATACTTGTCCATAAGCAAGTTGAGGGATTTCCTATAGTCACTAACAAGTTTCGATTTGATATTGTGTCCCTCCAAAGCTTTTAGCGCTGCCTGGCTGTCGATGTAAAAGATTGCCTTCTCACCTTCAGCTACATTCCTGGCCACCAGCTCCGTGGCCCTGAGGATCTCCAAGATCTCAGCCTGGAAAGCACTACATTCATTCGGCAGTCTGAAAGTACTATGAATGTTCCTGTTCCTTCCCCCATTTTTGATCCGTCTATAAAGACTGCACTACTCTCATACAGCCTATCGAATTTGACCCAATAGTAAGCGACCCGATTTCAGCGACCTTATAATCCGTAAACTCAGGGGTTACGGTTTCACGATCACCAAAACCGATCTTATTTAAGATTGATGTGTGACCTGATATTCCTGTCCTCACCAAACCTGTTTCTACGAGTCTAAGGAGACTTCTAGCCGCAGTTCCCATCACAAAGTTATCTATAGGAAGTAGATGAAGAATGAGGTGTGCTTCTCTGAGCACCTGTGATGCGAATCGAGGCACATCTCTGAACTTTAGCTAGCAATCTCCTGTGACTTTCCTTCCTCAATGCCTCCCACCATACCACACAACCATAGGAAATAACCGGCCTGACAACTGATGTGTAAATCCAGTTTACTACTTTCGGTTGCAGACCCCAGTTCCTTCCTATGGAGTTCCTGCATGCGTAGTAGGCATTGAACCCTTTATTTACCTTTTCCTGCGTGTTCCTTTTCCAAGAAAGCTTG
Organism: Tachina grossa; assembly: GCA_949987645.1. Lineage (NCBI taxonomy): Eukaryota > Metazoa > Arthropoda > Insecta > Diptera > Tachinidae > Tachina > Tachina grossa. The sequence continues at coordinate 21,004,202 of OX465277.1, read as the reverse complement.
CTATCTAAGAAAACACCCAGGTATTTAGCCCCCTCTGCTATTCTCACCTCCACCCTTCCCATCCTGGGCAGTACAAAGCTTTCTACTTTGTATCTCCTGGTAAAGATGACTAGCTCGGTTTTCTCCGAGTTGATTCCTAGTCCTTTACTGCTGGCCTAGGGGGATAGATCGCCCAACGCCGACTACATGACTTCACTGATAGTGGGAAGAAACTTTCCCTTTACCAGTAAAACCACGTCATCCACATATGCAACTATCTTCCGTCCGCTCCTGTCAAAACGCCTAAGAATTGCATTCATTGCCAACAACCACTATGGAGGTGACAAAATTCCTCCCTCTGGTGTACTTCCTGTCCCTAATCTCCTCAGGCTATCTCTGCCCATACTCGAGTTGATGAGTTTGCTCTTAAACATGATAATTATCCACTCCACTAGGAAGTTGTGAACCCTAAGAGTCTCCAGCGACTCCCTAATAGCCTCTATACTGATGTTATTAAAGGCTCCCTCAATGTCTAAGAATGCAGCCAGTGTGTAATCCTTGTGCTGCAGTCCTCTCTCTATAACACCAACCACGTCATGAAGCGCACTCTCAATAGATCTGCCTTTACGATAGGCATGCTGAGCGCCACTTATGACGCAGGTACCAATAGTGTGCCTTAGATGCAGATTAATCAGTCGTTGTAATGTTTTCAAAAGAAACGACGAAAGACTGATGGCCTCAAATACTTCGGCTTTGAGTGGCTTGCCTTACCCGCTTTGGGTATGAAGATAACCCTAACCTCTCTCCAGCCTTTCGGTATAAACCTCCTGCTTAAGCATATCTTAAAGATATACACCAGAGACAGTAGATAACTTTGACAGTAGTACGAGCTCTGTGACATTCTGCAACATGACCGGAAAAATACCATCTTGTCCCGGTGATTTATACGGTTCAAATGTACTTATAGCCCATGTTGCTTTTTCCAACGTCACTATGTCCGACAAGTAGTTAAAATTCACCTACGTCGTGGCCTCTTCCCCTACTTCCCTACAGCCAGGAAAGTGAGTATCCATCAGAACAGAAAGTGTCTCAGAGCTGGATTCCGTCCATGAGCCATCCAATCTTTGAATATTCCCAGAAGCAATAGGGTCTTTTGACAATACTCGCCGAAACCTCGATAACTCATTAAGGGAATCAATCTGCCTCCATGAGACTCTTTTTGCCTTTTTGAGATCACCCTTGTACTTATTATACAATAATTTCTGATTGTTTTAGTCCTCAATCCTTCCTGCGAGTTTCGCCCTATTGAACAATCTTCTAACAGAGGACCTCAGATATTTTAGATCTTTGGTCCACCACGAAGGCTGCTCATTTTTGCCCGCGAAAACTACTGGATAGGACTGTTCAAAACATTCCCTACAAGTGTTAGTGATATATTCCACGTCTTCTTCCACTTCTCTTTGTGTATCCACACCCTGCGGAGTGTCCCTTGCCCTAATATCTTTCCTGGATTGCTATATGGGTCACACCTTTTCCCTGAAAAATTAAGATTGAATGATATGCTACTGTGGTCCGAAAATGACGAACTATATTAAAATGAATATCATTCGACATGATTTTTCATTTCGAATGACTGTTTAGGATATTTCACTGTTCAAAGTTGGTCGCAGTGGGATTTTTTGATTTTTTTATATAAATACTTGTTTGATATGAACTTGGAAACTTTTTTACAATAATAATTTAAGCTTAAATTGACTAAGTTACGTCTTTTTCGCATTAAAAACGTATTTAAGGTACGTTCAAACTTGTGCAAACATGCAAACTTTCACTTTTTTTAACACATCGTGGGTGGTTATTGGTTTGCCGCACAGTATATTTAAAATACATTATTACTGTGACAAACCAATAACCACACGACGACATATCGTAGAACTCTCATCTTTCGATTGAAAACGGAATTGTAAAATTGAACACAGTTCGTTTCTCATATATACATATCAAGTTCCTAGTCGAACAGGCAAGATCTTTGGAAATGCCTTATGCTATCCATTATGTTGGTGGCAATTTGAAGAAGCCTTTATTCATTGCCTCCTAGATTGGCACACAACCACAACTGCCATCGATATTAGTTAACTCGCATATGGATGTAGTACCCGTTTTCGAAGAAAAATGGATACATGCTGCGTTTGCTGCCAACATCGATGCTGAGGGTAGAATATTTGCCCGTGGCGCTCAGGATTGTAAATGTGTTGGAATGCAGTATTTGGCGGCCATACGTTCATTAAAGAAATCAAATATACAAAATAAACGTAGTCTTCACGTCATGTTTGTGCCGGACGAGGAGATTGGTGGAGAGTTTGGTATGGAAACATTTAGCAGCAGTCAGGAATTTCAAAATTTGAATGTGGTTTTTGTTTTGGATGAAGGATCGGCTGCAGATGATGATAGATTTGTGGCATATTATGCGGAAAGAAGTATTTGGCGTAAGTGCATACATACCTTAATATAGAAATGCCCTAACTCGTAATTTTTTTTGAAATCGAAATTTTTGTGTATTTCGATAGAAGAAATACTCTGTATTTCGAAACGAAAGAAAAAGTTTTCGAACTTGTATGTTATTAACATTACAATTCGAAAGCATTTGGTTTCGTTTCGAATTACAGAGTAGACCCCGAGCTGTCATAGTGCATCATCAGCCGAAACCCCAGTCGATGTGGTGCATTTAGTAGAGTTAAATGCAGAATGGTCTGTTGCACGTTTCATTCACTCTCATTACCTTCTTCTTACTTATGAAAGGTGATTAATTATAGCACATAAAAATAATAATAGACATATTTTACTTCATTTCGTATTACCGAAGTGCCTGTTAAATTTTTATTGATTTCTTAAATTTAAGAATATATGAGCTTTTCAATGATGTTGAACGTGACTGTCATACACATTTGAAGTGAAAAAAGGCTAATAAAAAATAATTTTATTCTGATAAGCTCTAAACTAGCCATGTAATTGGTGTTAAGTTTGATTTTGAGTAATGTTTCGCTTTTATAATTAAAAAAAAGCAAAGGCATTCGCATGTGACAAAAACGTTGATTTTAGCGAAAGCTGAAGCAATATTTTCATCTAACTAATTTTAGAATGTTGTGGCTCTAAAAATAATTTATATATTTCGTTCAATTAAATTTTAATCACAGTCGCAAGTGACATTTTTTCAATTATGGTATTTATATTGTTTCTGTTGCTCTTTTTATGTAATTATAAGCAATCAAGTTTAGTAAAAATGTTTTCAACGTATTTATTTTTTACAAAATAACAACAAACTTAACAAAACTATGTATGTATGTAGTATGAATAAAGTAGCATGAGTAATAAACTCAAATAAATTTAAATCAAAATACATAGTATTGGGAATACCAAACACGGATTGTTTTCAGAATAGGTAGTTCTAGCTGTTTTCACTTCTTGACCACCGCAGTAAATGGTGCTCAACTTCGCTGTACTGTACTTCTTTCCATTTTTCGAAAAAAAAAAAAAAAAATATATAATCATTTTTTTAAGCTTTTGCAAACGTTTCTTGCATTTGCAAAGGCTCGTTTTATACTTGTTTGACATTTTGGATTTCTGCGAGCTTCCATCGAACTTTGTCTCTTACGTATGTGGTCATTTTGCCTTTTCTCTGCAATCATTTCATTTGTTCCTTGAGTCAAAATTTTTCACTTTTTCCTAGCATTTCGCATTCATTGCATGTTTCTTTAATTTATAGTTTTGTAATATTATTTGAGGTTTCTTCTTAATCTCGTTATTTTTTTCACGGTTTTTGCTCATCTAAATTTAAATAATTTAAAAGTATGTAAATTTTTACTCATGTATTTTTCTTTTTAATTTTACACTTACGATGTCGCCAGTGACCAACTTCATATATTTATGTACTTACCACGATGACAAATCTTTAGTTTTCAGCAAGTTTTTTATTATTATTTTAATTGTATTAAATATCTCTGTTTGTACTGAATATTTGAAGCGCATTCTGCATGCCCTTTCGACGTACTAATAACAAATGTTGTTTTTCAATGTCGCACGTGACATCGAAATATTCGGTTTTGCAAACTAAAAATATTCACGGTTCTTTGCAATCGCATTGTTTCTTATGCTTTCTTTTTTACTTTGTACACTTAGAGAAAAACAAAGTGTTTCCAAGAACTTTTAATTTTTGGTGTCGCACAGTGGGGAATTTCGTTAAAAAAAATGGAAATAATTCTGCAGTTTCTAAGCGAATGTTATGAAATTTCATACAGCATTTGAGGAGGGTGACACAAAATTTGGACTATATATCTCTAAAGGAGCGGAGCCATAAAGACCTAAAATGGGCAACCTCGGGTTAATGAAAAATGCCAACTCGTGTTCGATTTAGAAAAAAAACTTATTATGGGTTAAGAACAAAATTTCGTTTAAAAACTTCAGAATTATTTCCATCTTTTTAACGAAATCCACCACTGTATGTCTATAGTTTTAAGGTAAATTCCATTATTTTCGTTATAACCAAACTCCACTGTATTGTTTGTTTGTATTAAATATTATTATTAGATTTCTATTTTCGGTTTTTCGGCGAAGTCCTAATAAAAAAAATTTCCTAGTTTATTGTTTACAGAAATTAATTTTAAATTTAATGGTTCCGCCGGCCATGGATCGCTGTTATTGGAAAATACGGCTGGTCAGAAACTGGCATATTTTTTTAATAAAATTTTCGCTTTTCGCTACACAGAATTAAAGCGTTTAGAGGCCAACTCTTCCCTAAAAATGGGTGATGTGACCAGCATCAATCTGACCAAAATTAAAGGAGGCGTACAATCAGATGTTATACCACACTGTCTGGAGGCATGTTGGGATATTCGCATTGCAATTGTTGTTGATCTTAAACAGTTCGAACGGCTTTTAAGTGAATGGTGCTCTGAAGCTGGTGGCAACATTGAATGGCAATGGGTGTATAGATGCGATACGGCACCGCCTACAAATATCGATGATACAAATCCATTTTGCATTGCGATTGCAACAGTTTTTAAAAGAATGTAAGGTTAAGAGTTAACAATAACTTTGAACAAACATGTTTGTTTATGTTTTCTTCACATGAATTTATTTTATGTATGTATATATTACAGGAATCTCATTTTGGAAAGAGGCGTATTTGTGGGCGGTACTGATAGTCAGTATTTACGTAACATTGGCATACCCCGTATTGCCTTCTCTCCAATGGCGAATACTCCATCATTGATGCACAACCATGATGAATATCTACAAGCGGATGTTTATTTGCGTGGCATTGAAATTTATAAAGAAATTTTTAAAGAAATATTAAATTTTTAACTGCTGGAAAATACTTACTTATAGGAGGCAATTTCATTAAAAATTTTAAGCACTAAATATTCCTTTAAAAATCAGTTTTTGTTTTGGTTTGGCTTTAATTGCTGCTGGTAACTACACTACCTGCAAGTTTGAAGCGATTTTTAAAAGTTTTATATGAAAAAAGTGCAAAAGGTAAGTGTGTAAATAAATATTAGCTCAGAGGCTAGACTTTGTAAATACAAACGTTTCTTTCCTTTCGAAATTGGTATGGAAAACATATTTTTTGAAACGAATTTACGTTATTTTTCATACAAATTTGAAACGTTTAGAAACGAATTTTTTTTACAACATCTGCCTATAAATCCAGTGGTCTAATCGTCGCTTTCGATAACGAGCTGATTCGATCAAGTTTTTTCAGTTTGAGATTATGTCATTCGACATCAAACTATATTTCCACATTGTTCGCTATCGAATGCCATAATCTCAAACTGAAAAAACTTGATCGAGTCAGCCCGTTATCGAAAGCGACGATTAGACCCCAGTTTATCAATAGTAACAAAAATTAAAAATTTTAAAAACCCCCGAATATATCTAGAGAAGATGCGATATCTTCTAAACGGCTGGACCGATTTTCTTAAAACATGGCTAAGAACCCTCTCGATCAAGTCACTTTTCAAATAGAAAAAACTAAATCAAAATCGGTTCAGCCGTTTGGTCTGCACGTGGACACGGACAGACACACAGATACACAGACACACACTACAAACTTATAACACCCCTTTTTTTAGTCGGAGGTTAAAAATAGTATACTGTTGAATTTTAAAAAAAGCTGGTATGTACAAAAATTCTTGGAAAAGCATATTTACGGAATTATGGAGCTTCAAAGTTTTGGATGTATTTGCTTGGTAATTTTTAGGGTTCCGTCAGTGAAAATGTGAAAAGGAACCCTATTGTTTCCACTACGATGTCCGTTCGTCCGTCTGTCTGTTTGTCTGTCACAGGCTGTTTTCTCGAGAGTAAAGCCCTTTAAAATTAATATTTTACTTTAAATGGTTCTACCTTACAGATTTTTGCAAAACTTAATACACACCCTGAGTTCTGAAAACCACATAATCTTGCATTTAAAAAATGGGCGGGGTGCACGAGCATTGAAATTTAATTTTATATTTCACGTACTTCTTCTTATCTTCTTTTATCAGATCTTTGCATTGAAGTCGGTTTTTTGGCAGAATTATTTATTATTAAATTTAAATATATATTTGATTTTCAATTAATTTTTAAGCTTTAGAAATCTTCTTTCCTTTTTTACATTCACTGGGAAACATGTTCACGACAGATTCACGATAGCATTTTTTCCATCGACTGGAATGAAAATTTCACAGGAACAAAAATTCCACTTGTCATTCACGATAGGAGTGAATGTATCAGTCCGCGAATCAAAGTCGCACTTTACAGAATTTATTGTTTAACTCATAACAAGTTTATGCGAAATAGTATGACAAATATTTTTGTGGAATAATTCAACATCATAACTCTTTCCCGTATGGGTCTTTTTATCACCTTTGTAAAAAAACGGGGTAAAATAAGTACCCTCAAACGGGTATGGAATGGTTTAAAATATTCCGCTCTATGAAATTTTAGCACAAGGCTCTGATACAGCAAACAGGTCGAAATTCTACTTCCCCGTGCGTTTTCGTCACATTCTTAAGAAAGTGTTAAATAATAGTGAAATATTTCGATACACATATCACTTAGTGGTCAGTGTTTGCGTTATCGAGAGTTCACTGTATTACATGTGTGTGTGTATAACTAATTTAAAAGATTTCATTAAACTCTTACCGCCACCAGCACTTGCTGCATAATTTTTTATTATCCTTCTCAGTATTTCTAGGGGGAATGGAAATATAACGGTATGATTATTTTCTGCCGATATTGTATTTAATGTCTGCAAATAGCGCAACTGCGGTGGATGGACCAAAAATTAGAATATATATAATACATATTGCTGTTTTTAATTAAGTAAATTTACTTGAAGTGCAATTGGATTGGCTTTGATAACATCTGATGCGGCCTTAAGATTTGGCGAGGCATCAAGTTCGCCACGAGCAGCAGCTATTTTAGCTTGCGCCTCACGATCGGCCTCTTGTTCGGCAGCCATGGCTCTTTGCATATTTGCAGGTAAATGTATTTGCTTTCTATTTCAATTAATACTTAATACAGCTAAAATGCTATAACATTATTATATATGTATGTATATTACATTTCGACACGCTCCACCTTAACGCCCCATTTTCGTGTGCCTTCATTTAAAATATTTTCAATAATTTGCGATAAAGTCTCTTTGGCAGTCAGCAGCTCAATCAGATCTTTGGTACCAATAACTGTGCGCAGAATTGCTTGTGCCAAGAGTTTTGTTGCATATTGTACATTTGAAATTTGTATGACACAATCCAAAGGATTTTCTATGCTGTAATAGACAACAGCATCCACTTTTATAGATACGGAATCTTTTGTTATAATTTCTTGCGGTTGCACATCAAACGAACGCGTACGCAAATCAACCTTAACATATTCATCTATGCAGGGTAGCATAAATACCAGACCCGGCCCCTTAACACCGCCACCTCTGAAATTCGTAATTTTTTTTGTAGATTCAAAATATTTATGCAAGGAGTTCATAAGCATATGCACCTTATTTTGCCCAAGCGAAATACAATAATGCGCTCGAAAACTGTTGCGGTTCGAAGACAAAATATTATCGCTATGGGAAATGTCACAATAAAAACGAAATATGATAAATATATAAACAAATATTCGATAGTATCATATTTGGTTCCACCTACGCGAGTGATAATAAATGGCCGTTTTAGAGTTTTAAAATAAAACTTTTGTAAATATAATCACCTGACGGTAGTATTACTGGCTGATCGCTTTTAAATGGGTTGGACGACACAGTTCGTTTCATTTTCTTTAAGTTTTTTACCGCACGAAAATTAAATCACAAAAAAAAACATTTTAAAATATAAAAGTATTTGTCAGGTATAAAATGTACATGTCTGTTAAACAGGGATTGAAATTTACTCTGAGGCATGGTTTACATGTGTGTGCCATGTGCCAAAGAAAGCGTAACTACTAAAGGGGCCCATAGACACATACAATAGAGAATAGTTTAGTAAACATTATTAACAGCCTGTTTGTAGAAGACGACTCGTCAATAAAAAGCGCTAACATGTTAGCATTGTTAATTTTTTGGGGCTTTAGAACACGAGTGTTGACGATTTTTATTAAAAAACGTAACAGATGTCAGTTTATTTAAGTTTGTACAAGACGATTTGACTCACCATAAACGTCAAAGTGGGCGATTAAAAAATTCTAATCGTGTTTACAAAAAAGTTCATAAAAATAAACAAAACACTAAACAAATTTAAAATTATTACTATAAGTTTAGAAAAAATAAACAAATGGAACTTCCAACAAGAAAAAAGTATGTAAAGTTTCATATTGAGGTTGTTCTTGTTTTGATAACTTAAATTTTTAGTATCAAAATGACAACAATTTATCCAATTGTGGCATATATGGAGCAATTTTCACACTTGGCCTCGGGAAGTCCACAGTTTGGTAGGAGTATGGAGGTGTTATAAATTTTTGGTATGTGTCTGTATATCTGTGTGTATGTACGAGTCCATGTACACACCTAACGGCTGGACCTGTTTTGATTTAGCTTTTTCTGTTTGAAAGGTGATTTGATCGAGATTGTTCCTAGCTATGTTTGAAGAAAATAGATCCATCCGTTGAGAAGATATCACATCTTTTCTAGACATATTCTGTTGAATTTGAGTGTCTTTGACGCCGTAGCTCCCAAACGGCTTCACTGATTTTAATATGCATTTATGTATGTATGCACATTACTTTACTTACCTTTATACAAATACTTTAATAAACAAAACTGAAAAAAATTTACACACAATTTGTTTACTTTAACTGTTTATTTTAGAATTGGCGCTTTGGTATGTCTGCCAACATTCCTACTATATTACTCGTATTCTTATTAAAATTATCAATTTCTGGTGAAATATTTTCAAAAATGGGAACAGTCAAAATAAATTTCAATTCGCTTTGCATACCATCCATAGTTTCGGCTCTTGGAATGTTGCGCATTTTTATTTTTAAGCTAAATCTATTAATTTCCTCTGGAATTTTTAAAATATTAAAATCTTCAGTTATGGAAGTTCTGTTGATAACTTTTGAGATGTTTGACGTATTTTTAAAAAAACTTATAGGCCTTAGAGCATTACATTATTATCCTTTTCCGATTAAGTAGCAAGTCCACTTGTTTTTATATTATGACATACATTATTATTGTCTGATATCTGGCCGTTCATTGGAAACTATTACATTGCTGAAATCAACGGATCTTCTTTGAAAATATTTTTAGTTTTGGTTAATAATTCTTTAGTTGGTGTCTTGTGAATTTCAACTTCAATACTTTTATTATTTTTCTGAATTTCAGCTGACATCGGTCTCAATTTATTTAATTGAAACTTATCCTCAGTTGGTTCAGCAATATCAATGTGTTTGTCTATTTGTTTTTAAATTAGTGGGTTCTATAGTTTATGGACTGCGTCAGTATTCCTTTCACTTTGATTGTGTGGAAGTTCAATAGTGGTGGATTGATTTCCTTCATTTTGTGGCGACAGAAAAGAAACTTGTTTTAATTGTTTATTTTATTTTTTTATTTATTTATGAGCATGTCAGCACAAGAATAGGGTTGAATTTTTTTTTAAACTAAAAAAAAAAAAATTTCATATGAAAAAATTTAAGCAAACATTATTTTTTAACGTATTGGCAACAATACAATTTAGTCAGGGACTGAAAATAATTGTTATTTTTTTATTTGAAATGAAAAGGTTACTGTAAAATGTGTTTTATTTCGATTCGGTTATATTTAACCATTATCGTAACATATATTTCATTTTGGTTATTGTAACCAATTAAAGTGAGAAATATATTTTTTTGGTTACAAATAACTATTATAGCAACCAAAAAAATTTTTTGGTTACCAATAACTATTATGTAAAGAATTTAAATTTTTTGGTCATTGCTGCCTAAAATACGGTATTTTAGATGTAAAAGAAGCATTTATAAGGGGTGTTATGCAGGACAAGAAAATTAAATATCTTTGGCAAAGTTGACAAAACGGGCAGTTTTATAGTAAATATTTATCAATTTCATAAATATAGTAATTGAGGTATTTAAACTAGTTACATATTTTTCTTTTCGACAAAATGTCCAATGATGTTTAAATACGGGGCATTTTTCTTTTGCAAATTTCTAATAAAAACATCGCATATTGCAGAAAATATATTAATCTGCAAGGGATTAAAATAATGGAAAATATCTCCCAAAACTGATTATATAGACTGCAAAAAAGGCAATAATTCGAGAATAGGCTTACAACATGTATGTAAATCGAGGAAGCTTGCAAAAATATGAATATTGGTAAAAAATATACGTAGATTTTAAGAATCAAAAATAATCTCATATGCAAAAAATTGAGAACGTTCCCCAATAATTTTTTAATTGAAAAAACCCCGTAAAATTTATTTTTAAACGATAATATTAAAAGGAATGCAAAAAACTTGTAAAAATTCGCAAAAATTACGAAAATTCGCAAAAACTTGGTAACACCAAAAATATATCAAAGTGTGATACTTATTAAAAATAGTAAAAATGCAAAATAACAAAGGATTGTGAACAATCACTTTTATTGCAAAAATTAGCAATAAGTTGCGAAATTGCAAACAACCCCTGAAATTACATACAAATACCTAAAGATATAAGAAGTTTAAAAAAATCGGAAAAAATTGCCAAAATTATCAAAATTCGTACCAAATTGCTAACATCAAATAGATAGGTGGATTAAAAATCGATAAAATGGTAAAATGGCAAGATTTGGCTTAAAATCACTTTTATCTCGAAAATAGCGAAAATTGGCGAAAAATTGCAAACAAGCCCTAAAATTGTTTTGGTGAAATTATAAGAAATGCCAAAAAAAAAACGGCGAAATTCGCGAAAATTACGAAAATGTGCAATAAAATTAAAATTATGCACAAGAGCAATAAGTTTTGATAAAAATTACCTGATTCGCAAAACTTACGAAAATTTGCAAATAAATTCTAAAGCCCTAAAATTTTAAAAGGGCTCGAAAAAATTTTGTTTTACTTATCGGATACAGATTGAAGCCGTTCAATAATTTTCTCATAATTTTGCATTTTCGTACCAAATATTATTTTGCATCTTTACATCTAAAATACCGTATTTTGGGCAGCAATAACAAAAAAAAATTAAATTCTTTAGATAATAGTTATTGGTAACCAAAAAATTTTTTTGGTTACAATAATAGTTATTTGTAACCAAAAAAATATATTTCTCACTTTAATTGGTTACAATAACCAAATGAAATATATCTTACGATAATCGTTGGTTATGACCATTATTTGAATTCATCAAATTTAATGGTTAAATATAACCTTTTTGTCATTTCTCTTATAACTGTTATGTCCCTGAATTTAGTACATATTTGACAAATAGGCGAATTAACGTAAGCTGCACGACAAAGTCGAGTCGCGTTATACAAACGCTTTTCATTACGAAGTCGTCCATGAATTGGCTCGTCGTGAGTCGCCTTTGTCGCGTTCTACAAACAGGCTGTAAATTTCACCCGTTTTTCACGTTAGTGCTTTTTAAGCTTTTTATATCTCAAAATTACGCTTTTTAGTGCTTTTTTAAAATTTTTATGTGCTTTTAGAGCCAAAAAAGTTGGCATCACTGGTCTATACTTTGTAATTTCTCTCCCATTTATTTGAGTATATTTCTCTCTCTCTCTTGCTTATTTAAATTTCAGTTATTTTGAGCTTTCGGTCATTGAGGCTGAATTCACGCATTTATAAAGGACACAATTCCGTAAGAACTACCAGCTTTAAAGTTCAATCAGACGTTCCATACCATAACCATATATATGTATGTATGTATATTTGCTTTACTTTTTAATGTTCAGATAGCCGAATGTAATGAAATGTAACTGCAACGGTAGGAAACAGCTGATCTATATTGTTATGTGAAAAGTAATGCACAGATTCTTACGTCCCGGTTACATCTCTGTAACAATTTTCATTACATTTCACATGACAATATCGATCAACTATGTATTTCCTATCGTTGCAGTTACATTCCAGTACAGTGGGCTAAAGGCTCAGTTTCCGGTCCTTCAGTCCTTCAGAATGTGGAGTCTTATCTACACAGGGTGTTATTCTCAATGCCAAGTGTGTTGAGATGTTTTCTCAACCTGCAATAGCCTGTGAGGAATCCGGTGAAAATTCTTAGATTATTTTACCAGCCTTTATCTCACTAATAACAAATTTACTCTTTTCATTGTTAACTTTAAAAACATTTCACCATACATTTATTTAACATTAAAAAAAAGTAATAAAAAAAATAAAATAAAAATCTGTCACTAGCGTTTTATACATTTGATACGGCAGGTATAAGTTTCTTGTAGATCTCAATGCCCTTCAAATACGTTTCAGCCTTGAGAAATTCATCGTGATCGTGCAACAACACAGGCGTATTGTTCATAGGAGAGAAGCCAATGGCCGGAATGCCAATGTGACGTATATGACGGCTGTCAGTGCCTCCAGGGAAGACATATGTGTGAAGTTTCAAGCCCCTGTTAGAAAGACATGGATAAGAATAGGTAAATTAAATCAAATATTTTTATTACATAATACATACAAATCCTTGGCAAGACAATTTTCAAACGCTGTCCAGAAGGGATTTGAGTTATCGATTTTCGTGGGCTCAACTTTTGGTTCCTTTTGTTCAAACTCCAATTCAATATCACCACCAGCCTCAACACACCATTGACGAACCTGTAATTGATCTAAATAATTAAGAAGTGTGTAATAAATTACATGTAGTTTGTTGTGAACCTTTTTTTCAAATTCATCATGATCTACGGTAATGGCAAGTCTTATATCGAAACCCATTTGCATGAAGGGCGGAATGACGTTGCTCTGTACGCCACCACTTAAAGTGGTTAAATTGACTGTTGTTACATCTCCAATCGTTAGATTAGGATCACTTGCCAAACGTTTCGATTCGTGTTCCCTAAATGCCATCATTTTATTTAAAACATAATGTAATTTTTCGCCAACGGTGTTCTTTAACAACAAGGAGCCATGTCCAGCCTGGCCAGATATTTTGAAGTGGATTTCTGCAAAAGAAAAGCAGGCATTTCTCTTTAGCAAAAATGTAAAACAATTTCAATAATCAAAAGTAGAAACTCACGCCATATGGATCTTTCAGCATAGTTAACTACAAAAGTGTCATTTGGGGAGGCATAACCCTCATCCAATGAAAAACCAACATTGAGTTTTTTGAATTCGTCAGTCTTAACAAAGGCTTCCATTCCCAAGTGACCGCCAATTTCTTCATCTGTTAAGAGAAAACAAGTTGGGTAAAGAAACTAAACTAACACCCAGTTCTGGTAATTAATTCGAATTTTTCCAACACGACACGAATCGAACACGAATATCAAGATTTCCATACGAAACATGCACGCGAAAAATTTTACCAACACTACACTACACACAACACCCGCGAAATCAAATTGAATAGCAAAATAGCATTTGTTTTATATTCATTGTTGTCATTTTGTGAGCAACGCCGTTCTCATTATGATTTTTTATATGGAAAGCGATTCCGCACAACGAAAAACATCGGAAGTGACAAATGTAGCCACTACTACACATTACTGCGGAGTCACAAAATGTCATAGTGTGTACTAGAGCCCTGCACAAGATCATTTAAAAGAACTTTCAAGACATGAGGGATTTTTCAAATGCTTTACTGCAGCGAAGTCTTTAAAAACAAACACTGAACAACACTGTTTGCAAGACATTTATTTCAGTTATTGTAGGTATACAAGTAAAGAAGCAAATACTTCGTGACGAAAGAATTTGTGATGTTTGAGACACCTTCAGCTATCACTGTCGCCAACTATTTATCGAAGTCACGAACATTTTAGCAAATACACAAACCATATCGGATGTTCGCAAAAACTAAGCTAAGATTCTAAAAAATCCCAGGAGTTCCCCTTCACTGCCCTGGAAAATGACGGCAGCACTGAAAATCTAAAAAATCTGCAGTGGCTGCATCATCATATTATATAGTTGTTACCAGTCTTTGCAACCAGGTGAAGACCTGGCGAAGACCAGGTGTGGTATTTGGAGTTTTTATTATTAGGAACAAGAAGTGTTCACGTCATCACTTGTAAACACTCATACACACGAACATCACAACATCCATCGTACTTCCCTTATTATACGACAGCATTTATTGTTGGTTTAGTATAGTGCATGCCACGGTAATACATTTAAAAAGTAAGTGATATTTACATTTCAAGAATGTTTCAGCAGGGCTCTAGTATGTACTCGGCATTAAGGAGCGACCTAATTGAACTAAATACAGTGGAGTTCTGTTATGACGAACTCCAAAAGACCTGACAATTTCGCGCGATGCATGAGAAGTTTGTTGTAAACGTTGTAAATGTTTTTTTTATAACGAAACATAAACAAAATACGTAATGCATTTTATATTTTAATAATTTCATTAAATTTTAAAAACCAATTAACACATAACAGGCACTTACGAGTTTTATATCTGAGCTAGTGGAACAGCTGTTTTAAAAACACTAGATAATAAATTGCAATTTTTAAGTTCGTTATAAAGTTTCAAATATTTTTCTTTAGATATCTTAATAAAAAAAAACTAGTTTATTATAAGTGAACATTAGCTAAAACTGGAATTCGTTATAAGAGTGAGAGACAGGCCGTGCGCTATTAGCAACAATTTCTTATAATTGGTGTTACTTATATCCAAACTCTACTGTACTAATAAATTACCCTTTTTGGACCAAAGTCTCAAAAGCTAAAGTAAGTAAAATTATCTTCAACAAAAGAATTATAAAAATAATAAAATGTCTAGAGATAAATTTCACACTAATGATTTCAAACTCATATACATATAAGTAAATATGTATTTAGATATATAAAACTTGTATTCTTATCTATCTAAAAAATAAAGATTAATTTTAGAAAGTTAAATATGTTTACCCAAAGTCATCTTAAAATTTAAGATTTATATTTTTTCCTCTAGTACAAAAATTTTTAAAAGCTTTTAAGGACTGCCATTAAGAGCTCTTGATTGTTGTATTGCGTTTTCACAATTAAGGCCATCAGCGCAAAAGTGGTGTAACGCTCATTTTTTTTTTGGTTGCTCTTCTAGAGATAAGTATATTATTTACTTTATTAACTATCAAAAAAGTAGAGTAAGCCACCTTTTGGTATTCAAAGGAAGACGAAGCTTTAATTAGAAGAATTAATTAATGAAATTGTTTGGCGTTACACCACTTTAGCACAGATAGCCTCAATTATGTACTCGTACTTATGTGTAATTAAACTCTTAGCAAATTTAGATGGTAATAAGATATTTTTATACTATATGTATACACAAGTATGTATGTATATTTTTTATTTTAAGGCACGCAGTTCTTTTGTAGATTTAATACAAAAAAAGGAAATCATTGGCTTCCATGTAAGTTTTTTTTATTCAGTATTTTAGTCGATTGATAGAGGCGTTATGTTAGGAACAATATTATACTTCGAATAAATGCCCTTTTTTGCTTGGGGCTCGTGCTTAACTACTCTTATTATCATTTTCTCTTTTGTTTTAAGCTCACATGCATAGATCCATGTTTTGTCAAATATAACAATCTGCTGTAGGTTTCCAGGTTTATCAAAATATCTATATATGTATACCATAATACAAACTCTGCTTTCACACCACCAAACAAAGGAAAACATTACATTGCTTATGGTCCTTCGAACCAGTTTCAGATTGTATGTTTTGGCCGTCAAAGATCTAGTGTTTTCCATAATTCAAATTATAACTCCGCTTATGTTTATATTTACACGAAACCCAATTGGCGAATGCACCGCTCGAATACGTTTTAAATATATATGTACATACATACATATGTATGTGGCTGCCCGGCAAATAATTATCATTCTAATTTGAACTTACCTGGCACAAATGTTGCATGTATTGTTCTCTTCATAGTTGCACCACTCTTTTTCAATGCCCTTATCGCAGCTAAATATTGCATTCCAACACATTTCATGTCTTGTGAGCCTCGAGCAAATATACGTCCCTCGTCATCTATTTCAGCTGCAAATGGATCGTGTTTCCATTTGTCGGCAAACACCGGCACAACATCCATATGAGAATTCAGTATCACTGAAGGTAATTCGGGTTGAGTGCCTTGCCATGTTATGACAACAATGGGTAAGGTTTTTTTGGTTGGATAGTAAATCGTTAATGGAAGACCAAGATCTGCAGCTTGTTTCTGAAGGAATTTTACGCAGGGTTCTAAAAATGAAAAAAAAAAATTAAAGGGAAAAATTATTACAGTTGAAAATTTTGAATACTACAAGTAGAATTTAGTATTTGACGGGAAAGTTAATTTTCATAAAAATGTTTAATTCTAAATATGTACATATAATTTGAATAATAGGTCTGTTCATTTACTTTCTCAGCAGAAACTAGCAACGAGAGAGTAAATTAGAAATTTATAAAATTACGAAAAAGTAAATGAACACTTTACCAGTGTTGCCAGCTTTTTTTTCTAGATCTTATTCCCAATATTTGATTTGTCATCTCCGAAAATCTCCAAATTGAGTTTTTTTTTAGTTAATTTGAATTATTATTCGAACTCCATTTGTTTCTATATTTATGATTTTAACAGGCTAAAGTTCGTATCGCTTTTTAAGCCAAATTACATGTGATAATTATTAATGAACAAATAACACCAAAGTTAGTTGTAAATATTCTGACAACACATAGTTGAACGGAACAGCCAGTCGTTTTCGAAGGCCACTAAACCTTCATCATCAGCCTTCTTTTGTGTTTAGTCCACTGTGTGTGGTGTCAGTTGATGTAGATTTCTGCTTTATATACTTAGCATTATTGCAAATGGAATATAACGAAAATTTTTTCTTTTGTGAAAAAAATAAAATAAAAAATTTTATTTAAAAAATAACATATTTATTTAATATAATTCATTTATACCGATAGCTATATTTACATTTATATTAATTGAATTTGTACTTACAAAACTTGTAAAGAAAATTTACATATAATATAAAAAATTGTTAACCAAAGTTTACCATTTCAAAAACTTCAGAATCGAAATCTTCTGATACATCAGCCTCAGAAATTCGGTTGTACATAGTACTTGTATTAAAAAGTTTGAGCATTTCAGCATAAGGATTAAATTTGTCATAAAAATTGAATTATTTTTAAAGTGTGTATTTATTCTAAGAAGTGCTTCCAACAAGTCATATTGCATTTTGTAACTTATTTTTGTTTTAGTAGTATTTATTATTGTTTAATCTGCCTTGATAATTCTTCTTTATTAGAAACCATTCACTATGAATAATAACACACATTTTTAGACTTTCCAGACGCACATTTCTTAGCTCAAAAATCATTATTGTTACCATCAGTTATAAAAAAAAAATCCCCTAAAATTTGGTTATCATCCTCAATAAATCCCCAGATGCCCAACAAGAAGTTTTTATCCCCAACCGAGAAAAAATATCCAATCTGGGAACAAATCCCCTAAACTGGCAACGCTGATAATAAACATTATTGATTGGGGAGGACTAACAGCGCTGTCGTATACTCAAAGTGTATTTATTTTTCGTTTATGAGAACAATCTACATAATTTCTGATTATAATGCTCAGCTACATCTAACGAAATTTTCCAATGTTATACATTATTTTTCGATTACTTTTATACTGGTTTTGTAATCATTACTTTAAGCTTCAAACGGTTTTGAGTGGTAGTAAATTTATTTTTTGGCTTCTTAGAAAAGTAGAGGTTACATTGATTTTATTACTAAATGTATGTAAGTATGTACATTACACGTACTTTTGAACACGGTATGAACAAATCCTACCATTATATGCCACATGTATGTATGTATGTATGTAAATATATGAGCTGATGCATGTGTTAGTACATCCGTGTCCTCAAACACAAACCAATGTATAAAATTCTTTCATTGCATGCCAAAGGTCAAGTTAAAGCAATGAATTGTTTTTCTAGTTTTAATAGGGTAAGAAAATTGTGTTCAATTTGTAGAAAAAAGGTATTGTGTGGATTATAAAGTTAATATTTAGGTGGCTCTACGCTATTCATATCTGTGGCAATAAGGAAAAAGTGCTTAAGTCATATTTTAGTGTTTTGCAGGAGAGGACTTTTAAGCGTTCAAGTCGATTTTCAGAAAATTATTTCTTTTACAGTTAAATTTTGAAATTCTCTGTTAACCTTTATTTTTTTAAACAAAAATCGTTCTACACACTATAAGTAATACATTTAAGTTGAAATATACTAAAGTCTAACCTAAATTAAGCTATTATTCCAAATGAGATTAGAAGTCTAGTGCTATAACTTCCTGAAAAATCACACAAATTAATTGAGATTTAGAGCAGGGGTACTTTGGAATGTGCAGATTACGAAGCTACCATTAACTCAAAATCAGGGGGCAAATTACGGCACTCTTTATCGAACGAAATTACGAAGTATTTCAATAGAGTTTATATGGAAATATTTCGTAATTTCGTTCGATAACGAGTGCCGTAATTTGCCCCCAGCTTATCTCGACTTAAGCAATTTTTCCTTTTTGCCACAGATATATAGAATTAAAAAACGCAGACGAGGTAAATGAAAGTTGGCAGTGTTACGGTAGTTTTAATAAAATCGTATCTTTTTACTTTACAGCAGGCCGCATCGTTTAGTTTTATGTACAAGTTATGTATACAAATACATATTTCCAATAACAGTTCTATGGAAAATTCCGCACATTTTAATATCACGTAGAATACAGAATATACCCGATTATTCAAAAGAAAGAACATTCCGAAATTCATGTACACTCTCGATAGTTTTACACAATAAATGTTCGAGATACATATATTCGAAATCGATATCAATAACGAAAGTCTTGGTCAACTGGGATTTTATTCAACTGTGCTTGAACCACCTTAATAAACACTTGCTTATTACAAACAAATGCCACTGGAAATTCAATATTTAGTTTTATAAAAAAAGACGAAGACGCCGCTTCTAAACAAGGATACATACATATATACATATATATTTATATATGTATGTATATGTATTCTATTTACTAGACATGTGTTATGTGTGAACAGTTGTAAATTATTTGTTCCACCTTATTACGAAGAAAGTTAAAAATAACCAGTATCAGTCAACTGATGATGTTCTTACATGCCATGTTCGAGTATTTTCAAGCTATTGAAATTATGGATTATATAAAATTTGCTTATATTCTAGTTGTAGTTATTATAGTATTAACTGCAGTAATAAATAATAAATTAATAAATTTAAAAAAAACTATATATAGGTATATGAATTGGCGAGGAGAACGTAAATGTTGAGTTTCGGGATTTGTTTTATGTATTTAATCAAGTCAGAGTTTTACTGACTATGTACTTGTAATAAGAGACATCTCATTTAAAGGAAAAACTAATTGTACAAAACAATAAATTTTTATTATAAAATAAAAATAATAACAAAAATTAAAAATTTTAAAAGCCCACGACTTTTTTCAGAAAAGATGTTATATCTTCTAAACGGCTGGAACGATTTTTTTCAAACATAGCTAATAACCCTCTCAATCAAGTCATCTTTCAAACAGAAAAAAACTAAATGAAAATCGGTCCAGCCGTTTGGCCTGTACGTGGACACAGACAGACACACAGATCCCCAGATACACAGATACACAGACACACAGACACACACTACAAACTTATAACACCCCTTTTTTTAGTCGGGGGTTAATAATAACCACCATATTCATAAAATTTTAAATGAGTTTGGAATGTATTTTTTTATAGAAAATTTCTTATAGGGCATTTACACCTGCGCAAAATCTAGAAGATTTTAATTAAAATCTTCATGAAAATCTATACAATTTACATCATCTTTTTTTTTTTTTTGACATTTATCAAGATTTTTTTATCCAAAACAAAACCCATTAACTGAAAATTTTCCAAAACTATTACCAAGCTATTACCTGCAATGTAGCCAATTTATACACCTTTTTAACCAGACTATAGGTAATTCACTCATCTTTTTTATAAATGTGTTCTACAGGGTAGTAAAAAATAAATAAAAATATTAGATTTTGATTCGATTTCCTACAAATCTACTAACAAAATTGATTTTATTTTGTATGGGAAATCTAGTAGAAAGAAGCAAGTACTAGATTTCGAAACAGTGTAAATGCACTATTAAAACAGATTTCATATGCATTTTATTTTTTATGAATAAAAATAAGGCTAGGTTAGGTTAGGAAGGGTGGTGCTTTATTATTGTGATTCCCTTTTGTTGCCAAAAAAAATTAATATTCACCCTCCCATTTACAGCCAGAAGTGACCTTATTTTCCATCACTAAGCCTCCGAACTTCCATGATAAAGTCCCTGATGTCCTCTAGTTTACACTTCCCGACATCAGTAATGCTTTCATGCAAACGTCTGCTCAGCCATCTAAGCCTATGCTTCTGGCAATCACAGATAACATGTTCAATGGTTTCTGGTTCCTCTTCATCCTACCACATCCTACTAAAATCTGGAGTGCCAGTCTCCCAAATGCTGGTTCTTGCTCTGACCGAGCAGTGACCTGTCAACACGCCTACCATGATTCGCATCGCCTTCCTATTCATGTCCAGCAGTAGTTTAGATCTTCCTGAGTCTTGTTTTGGCCAAAAATCCCTCGAGACTACAAAAATATGCCTAAGTTTAAAAATTTTTCACGAATAACTTTATTCAAATAATTTTATTCGAATAATTTAAAAAGAATAAAAGTTTTCCAAAAATTTCAATAACTTTATTCCAAATTATTCCAATAATTTTATTCGAATAATTTGGTTGGTGTAACTGTCATTAGAACTACATATTGTTGAAGTGTAAGCACGTCTATATGCATTTCGTTGCTGCTTAAGCAAATTTTACTCAAGTAATTTATTTGTACAATTTTATTCGAACAACTTTATTTATTTTAACAATTTATTTCAAATAATTTTGTTCAAATAATTTTATTCGAATAATTTTACTCGAATTATTTCCTTTGAATAATTTGTGTTCGAATAATTCTATTAGAACTACTACTGAAATAATTTTATTTGAACAAATTTTTTTAGCCACTCTATTCGAATAATTGTTTACCAACAACTATTTCACTTCAGTAATTTTTTCGCATGACTTTTATTGGAATATTTTTTTTTCTCATATGTAGTTCTAATATTAGTTTTATTAAACTAATATTATTTGTTGTGGATTTATTTCAACAATTTTATTCGAATAAATTTATTTAAATTATTTATTTGAAACATTTTATTGGAAAAACTTTATCCAAATTATTTATTTGAACAGTTTTATTCGAAGAATTTTATTTAAATGATTTTATTCGAATAATTTCCAGAGAATAATTTCGTTCAAATAATTTTGTTCAAATAACTTTATTTATTTTGTTTGCATAATTTGTGTTCCACAACAAGACTAAGAAATAATTTTCAATTCAAATAATTCTATGCCAACAACTATTTTAATTCAGTAGCTTTATTCGAATAATTTTTATTCGATGAATATTATTCGAAAAAAAATTTTAAATTATTTTGTCGCAATAATGTTATTTGAACAATTTTATTTGTATAACTTTATTAAAAAAGTCCACTATATTGTAGGTTGCTCCATATGCAATTTAATTTGAAGACTATTTTAATATCGGTTTTTAGGGTTCCGTACTCCAAAAGTGAAAAGGTACCCTATTATTTTCGCTACGCTCTCCGTCTGTCTATTTGTCCGTGACAGGCTATTTTTTCGAGAACCGTAAGACCTACGGACCTGAAATTGGGACAGAGTATGTAGAACTTTAACCGCTATTATAACAAATGACATGACACGTAAAAATTAAAGGGTGTTCCAAAACGAGCAACGAAAAATGTTAAAATCTCATGTAACATACATACATACAATTATATGTATGTATGTATATTGACACTTAAAATTTGTAAGGTTAGTGTATTTTTATACAGAGTACAACAGTTAATGTAATGTAATGTTTTATCAGTTAATGTAATTTTGACTATGTAATTTTGACAATTTAGAAACCGTAAAGGCAAACTCTTGAAATTTTCAAAAAAGCTAAAACTAAAAAAATTCCAAAATTATTAAATGCCAAGCCGAAAAAAATCGCCAGAATCCAAAAAAAAAATCGTCAAAACGAAAAAAGCGCCAAATTAAAAAAAAACTAAAACTAAAATAAATCGCTAAAATCCGAAAAAATTGTAAAAATGAAAAAATCGCCAAAATAAAAAAAATCGTCAATATGAAAAAAATCACCAAAATGAAAAAAAAGCACCAAAACTAAAAAAAATCGCCAAAACCGAAAAAACCCAATAAAAACAAAAAACCAAAACTAAAGTTCGTATAATATTACATATCTAGTGTCCGCACGGAACCCTTCTTGCGCGAGTCAAAGTCGCACTTGACTGAATTTATTACCTTTGTAATTCAAAAGCCATTTATTTCTTTCGATTCGTATTACAGCTCCAATACATTCGAACAATTTGAATACATATTTTATTTTATATTTAGAATACATAATTATTATGGGGCGCACTCTTCTGCATTTCAATAGTGTAACACGAATAATTTGTATTTATATTTGAATAATTTTTATTTAAATAAATTAAAAAAATACAAACAATTTAGTAATTTGTATTCGAATTATGCATGTAATTAAAAGATATTGTTTTAAGTATTTACATTCGCGTACAATTCAGCTCAATAACTTCCTTTAAATACACATGCAATTTAATCCATGTTTCCACAAGCCAGACAGCCGAATCGTCTAGATAATTTGTATGAAAATCATTCAAAAAATTAGTGATCGTCTGGGTTATGGAAACAGAGGATAGTCTAGAATTACATAACTTAATTACGTAAAAGCATGTAGTTCGTACGAACACAAGTATTTTTTTTTAAATTATTGAATGAAAATAACGCAAAAAATTTAAAAAGTAATCAGCAGTCTTAACCAAACTTTTGTTTCTCTATTATTCGTACTGTTTTTATTCTGAACACTGGATTATTTGAGCTTTTTCGCTTAATTCCCGAATTTGAAATTATCGGGTGTTAACTGTAGTTATTACTGGATATAGCAGACATATGTATGTACATAAGTATGTATGTAGTATGTAAATCTAGAGAACTGTATTAATGAAAATATTGAAGTTTTGTATTATTATTGTTGTTGGCTAAGATTACACTAGGCATTTTTTGCAGTCCTATTTCCTTCTTCCTTATTTTTGTTTCATCTAACATACATACATACATACATACATGCATATACATACATATATGTATGTATCTATGCTTAAAAGCGATAACAGCATAAATCGAGTTATATATTCTACAAATTTCCTAAATTTTCATGTCTATAAAGAAATTTACTATAAAGATATAAAAAAAATATAGTCCTCAGTCTTAAAGTACCCATAGACTACGCAATATTATTGAGTACTTTATTGCTATTAGATATTATTGTCGCTTTGATTCACACTATTCAATAAATTGCAGACTTTAAAAAAAATATATGGCGCAATTTTTCTTATAATAAGAAATTTTCAAATTGATTTTTCGTGTCACATACAAAATCCAAACAAATCAAATCATTTTTAATTAAGTAATTTAAAAATTAGCATCCTTATTTGTAAAAATGATAAAGGCTTTATAAAGGTTTAATAATAAATATTTTGTATGAAAATCTGGTTTAAAACCCCTTTATAAGGCCTTAATAATTTTCATAAATAAAGCTATAGAAAAATAATGTTTAGTTGGAAAAAATTACACTAGTTTACAAAATTATCATGTACATTTGATGACAGATAGATTTCCTTATGTATTTTCTTCGGCTGAATTCGAAAATCAAGGTTAACATTTTTTTATGGAACAGTTTTTGAGATATTGTAATTTTTTAATTTTTTCGACCTTTTTTCACTCGAGCTAGATAGAAGTATCCGATTGGGTCGTTCTTGATATTCCAATGCAAGGTATTGAGATGACGAATAAATAGGTATAATCGGATCTTTAATTGATAAAGCGGTTCAGAATATATCGATGAAAATAGGGCACATTTTCAAAAAAAAAATCATATTTTACAGTGATTCTATGCCGACAGAAAAGACAAATCGTTAAAAAAAAATACGTCGGGTTTCTGTTAATGTACGTAAAGATAATACTTTTATGTAAGACCTAAGACCAACTAGAAGAAAATCTACCGAAAAATTACAAAGTTATAAGCATATAAGCATATAAGTAAACTAGTGTTATTATACAATATTGTCAACACATTACAAGATATTTCTTGTTGCGCAATATAATTTAAAAAAAACTTAATTTTATCCAATATATTGTGCCATGTATCAATCAATATTAGAGATGTGCAAATGTCGTGATTTTATCGTTTCACGCGTGATTCACGTGATTCGTGATCAAATATTATAACTAATCACGCGTGAGTGCGTGAGCGTGATTGAAAAAAATTTACTCGTGCGTGATCGTGCGTGAGCTTTTTTTAATAATCACGCACGAATTCTCACGCTATCACGAGGTAACATTCCTGCATTTATTATTATTTTATAATAATAAATGCATATATGAATAGTATATGTATAGTAGTATGAGCTTACAAACATAATGAATACCCCCCAAACAAAATGTTTCGAATTTTTTTGAAGTCAGACTTGTCATACCGAATTCGTTAAGACATTTCGGTAGTTTCTCTGAACAAGTTGTTTTAAACTTTTAAACTTTGATTTTTGAGTACATAAGTAAAAGTCTGTGAACATTTTTTTAAAATAAATATGTATATGTTAATAAAAAAAAGGATTGTAACAAATATTATTATTATTAGTATGTGCAAATTATTTCGACAATAGCAGCAACATAACCGTGAAGCAGTACTCTGCTATAGAAGCAAAAAGAAATCGTACCTAAATGTCGTTACGAATTCGTACCGACATATCGTTACGAAGTCGTGTCAACCATTTCATACAAAAATTGTTACGATTTCGGTAATATTTCGGTGCCGAAATCGGAATGTATGTATGTTTCTTAGATACCCTGTAGGAAGTATCAATTGAGAAACACTACTGATTCAACAGTGCCTTTGTCAACAATACTACTGATGAATTGTACCGCAGAAAATGTTTTTTGGTTTAGGGGCCGTCCATATATTACGTAACGCTGTAAGGGGGGAGGGGTGGGGTTCGAGTTTTGTTATGATTTGTTATGTTATGTGGGGGTGGGGGAGTCTTTGAAAATGTTACATAACAGAAAAATTTTTAGAAATTTGTATGTTTTCGTCATTTAATATGCTTTTCTCATTTATTTGATTATCATTTATTTAATTGATCATACGTCTTACCTTCACATCAGAGTTGTCAACTCGGTGCTTTTCCGCACCGTTTTTAGTGCTTTTTGGAATTTTCGATGCGAAAAATTTTGAAGTTAGTGCTCGGTGCTTTTTTAAACTAATTTTTGGTGCTTTTTATTTCTTGGCGGTGGCACTAAAGCCAAAATTCAAAAAGATTTTTTTTCTAACATTTAAAAACATAAGCACTGAAGTTAAATGCAACATTTCAAAATACTCTAATAAGATTGTACAAAACTTGGTTGGAGAAATACGTGCATTTTATTCTCAAACTTTCACATTTTAAGCACAATTATTGGAAACAGTGTTTTACCACACGACAAAGAAAACATAATGCAAGTATAGTCTAATAACGAAATATTTTCTAGTATATACAGTAAAAAGAGAATAATTCACTTAATGCAACGGATAAACTTTGAGTTCGCTATCGAGTTTTGGGCAGAAATAAAGTCTTATTACGATTCATTTGATATAAACTCGTTTGGGGCATTATCGAAATTGCATTCCCATCATACTTTAATGTTTAAACGCAGAAGTTGATCACGTTTTTACCTTTATTACTTTATTTAAGTCTAAAATACGTAAAAAGTTGTCCTTACACTTGGCTTTGTATAAAAGCGGTCTGAAACGAGAAAATTGTGTTGCTAATAGAGCTGCCGTTTTAGGTTACATATTTATAACCTACTTCGTTCCTATTTTTAAAAAAAAATAGTGCGAATAATTTAAGTTTATATAACTTGGTTAACTTGAAAATTACTTTTTTTTTAATTTTGTAACTTTGTTATTAATATTGCGTTTGCTGTGAAAGAATGTTTCCACAGCATGGTTTAATAAAAATCAAATTTTGAAAGTCTTGATTTTAAGAAAATTAACTACTACTCCCATCTAGTTCAAAATCTAATCAGAAAGTAAAAAAGACTTGCCAATTACTGCTAATTTCAGGTGATTTGTTTCTTCGTTGTCGAAAAAAAATTAAATTTTTTATAATAATTTAAAAAGGTTTCGTCAAATTGATTATGGAATTCACTGATTCTCATAAATAAAGTGCAAGGTCAACCGATTTCTATATTTTTATATACAAATTTTTTTTTATAAAACAAAATAATTTTAATTTAGTGCTTTTTTACTTAAATTACGCGTTTTTTTCCTGGTTTCAGTGCTTTTTGAAATTTAAAAGTTGACAACGCTGCTTCACACTTATACATACATGTGCGGATTGTCAATTTTTGATATACGAGAATTCGAATATTTAAAATGATATCCGCGAATACGAGTATTTAAAACGATATTAAATTAACTTTGATTTATTTTAATTTACATTGTAAATTTTACAAGAACACGAGCATACATATATACATAGATATGTATATATCACGTGCACATCTCTAATCAATATCATAGACAAACAGGCAATTTTATTGTACAACATGAAATATTTCACAATAATATTGCAAATGTGTGGGTACCTTTATAAAAAAATTCAATAAAATTTCTAATAAGCGCCACATTATACTAAAAGATACATTTTCATAAAATCTTGGGTGTATTCGTTAATGGATTAAGGTTTATAAACCAAAATTATTTTTTCTGAATTGGTACAAAATTATGTTAATTTAAAAAAATTAATTGATTTTAAAAAATTCCATTTTTTTGAGTTATGACGTTCTTTGAGTAAATGAGCGATATGTTATCGTGTGAACATATTTCAAAAAAAACCATACCTTAAATCCAGTCTTAGTTAAAAATTTTTAGTTTTTCGCAACACATCTCTTCTGATTTGTTTTCAGTCAAAATAAAAATAAATCGATTCTTAAAGGAGTGAACTTTAAAATTATTATTTTGTCAAACTTGGCCCAAAACAGTGGAAGTGTTCAAAACAAAAAGTGACTAATAAAGAAAATAACAGATGTTTCTAAAATTTTCAAACAACTTCTAGTGCAATCAACAGCCATATACATACATACATACATACATATTTATGTACATACATATGTACATACATAAAATTTCGCAATTTCAAATATACAAAATCGCACGCAGCAATAACGAAATCTTTGTGTTAATTATCAAAAAGCCGGTTTAACATAATTTTGTAATAAAATCTTATCAATTAACTCACCATAGTCAATATTTGGATGAACACTGGGAATGCGCAAATATTCCCGAAATATTTTTATTTCCTCATTATTTTCCCAAGCACTCATTTTGTTTTTTTTTTATTTTCTGTAAATGTTAAAACTTAAAACTGAATTTTTTTATTCATAATATTATTTACAGTTAATATTAAATACAACAAAAAAAAACCTTCTGCTCTAAATATACGTATATTTTTTTATTTGATTAAATTTTGTACGAAATAACAAGTAAATATACATATATTTTCTCTTGGTTGTATGAAATCAGCTTAAGGAAAACAATTATTTTCAAATAACAAACCCACTTCTAATTCAACTTAGTGGATCGACTTCTTGAAGCAGACTAAAATAATTTACTCTTTACCGTTGGCTTTTTAAACTTATAAACAGTGTGACCCTTTTAGCATTTTCACTGCTAAATTTAACATTATGTATTTTGATTTAGCAGCGAATTTTTCATTTAGCATTTAGCATTTAGCATTTTTTTCAGCAGTTTTGTATTAATTTTTTAGCATTATTTGGCATTTTTAATTTTATAAATTTTATATACATACATTATGTATTTTTTTTTTTCATTTATATAAGTAAAAACCTCTTTCAATTAATGTATTTGATTGCATTTTTTCATTTTTACGTTCATACAAATGTATAATGGTGGAAACCATCTAAAATTGTGGATAATGCGAAATTCGTGTATTTCAGCTTGGTTTAGTTTCCAATAAATGTTGGTTTTTTTTTTTGTATTTGACATGTTACTATCATCATACTCGTTTAATATTTCTTCTGTCAAGCTCAGTGCAAAATTTCATTTGTGTTTTCGCTAGAAAAGAAAGGGTAAAGATGACTTGGTAAGAGCGCGGATTTTTAAAGGTGTTGATTGAAATGTACGAAAGTCTGTCATGCTCATATAACAAGTATGACCGTCTAATAGCAGATCTTATGTATTTTAAACGTCAAACATCTTATAAGAAGAAGAAAGGAAGTACTCAAAATTAGTTTTAGGGGTCGTACAATTCAAAATTTATCGTTGCGCAATAAGGCTCCTGGACATGCAATGAAAAATAGAACTGAGAAAAGTAAATTTAAATTCAAAAAGTATATTTTAACATTATGTTGATAGCAGGCAAACATTAAAAACATATAAAATAAAAGTGTAAAATTATTTAATGTATTTCATTTTAATGTGAAAATTACCTACAACAAATTTTACATTTTTATATTTAATACGATAATACAAAGATACAAGGGGTTTATGAATTCAGCAATTGTATTTTGTATGCTAATAAATTTTTTTATTTTTGAATCAAATTCGTTTAAACGAAATAAAATAGTTATTCGTAATTATAGCGATATAATTAGTTAAATGTCATTCCAAATTTTAGCATTATTTTTTAGCATATTCAGATATTTTTTCAGCATTTTTAGAATTATTTTAAGCCCCATTTAGCATTAAAATTATTTTCAGTTGTGGCCACACTGCTTATAAAGAGCGTTTGTTTGCTTTTGTATCTCTGGTCGACTCTTTGTCATTGCAATTGCAACGACTACTTTCAAGAAATTTTAATACTCAGGGATGGTAAAGTTGCTGCATTGGCATTTTCCTTTTTAATTAAAGGCTTATTATGTTTTCACACATCTATGAAAAAATTATCTTAACTTTATTGGTTTTATGGTAAAAAAAATTATTCATTTGAGGATATCGCTCATTTACTAGAAGAACGTCATAACTCAAAAAATTTAATTTTTGTGTTACTGTTGCAGAATTAATCCTCATATCGTTTTTTATATTGTATAGAAATTTCATACAAATATTTCGTTTACTCAGCTCGTGAGAGAAAAATTAAGTTTTCTTTTTCCATTAAGTTGTGTGTAAATTCAAAACTTCAAACTCGTTTTCTGGCAAACTGCCTTTCTTTGATTTATGACGTTGTTTGAGTAAATGTGCGATATATTCATCTGCGTTAATTTTTTACATCCACTAATTATTAAATAATTGGGGTATTCAAATGGTACTCATAAATTAACAAGTTTTAAAGTAATAACACGAAAAAATATGACTATTATGAGCAAGCTCTCATAATTTGCAACTATAAATATTAGCCCAATTCACAATCTTGTGCAAATGGTGTTGCATCGTTGCATGTGCAAAATGGTATAGTATATTGATACTCACCACTAAGGATTGATAAGTGGTGAGTATCAATATAATATACCATTTTGTACATGCTACGATGCAAGACCATTTGCACAAGATTGTGAATTGGGCTATTGTACTTATTTGTATTTTATGGTGTTTTCTTTTCTAAAAGAAAAGTGTAACATATATGCTACATGTGATTTGGCAACATTTTTAAATGCTCACCTGATTTTTAAGAAGTGTTGCATATTTTACGTTTACAAAAGAACAATTTTCCAACAAGTTTCGGCATAACACAATCACGAACTAGAAAATGATTTATTTTTTCATAGACAATAACAAAAACAGCTGTTAATATAATGCTGCACTCATGCCCCTTTAATGAAAATGAGTGTTGAACATGTAGCATTTTTCTTCTTTTTAAAGGTAACATCATGGAAAAAGAACGCGTTCAATTTTTAAAATAATACATACTTTTCAGAAAAGAACACAAAGAAATGTAAAAGGCAACATAAATGCAGCATATTGCTCAGAAAAGAAAACGCCATTAGTTTTAGCACATTTGTACAGCGTTACCGTTGTGCGACTAAAGTCGCATTTTGCCCCTTTTCCAACTGCCTTGCCACTTTTTATGCCCCTTACTTTTAAATCCCCTTTTAGTACCATTTGCATTATTTTGTGCCCCCTTTTTGTTCAGTCAACTTTTGTTTTTATTTTGACAATAAATGTACGCAGATTCATACAGATTCTACCACATTAAACAAGATTTTATTTCCTATGTGCCAAACTTCATGTAAAACATACACCTTGGTATAAATCTTTTGATTTGTGTAAGATTTTTAAATATACGAGTACAATTGCACACTCATACTTGGTAATTCTAACTGTATTTTCGACAGCTATTGTGAAAGCCAAATTTAATTAAAGTACAACTTTTTAAAAGGCTGTTCTGTAAACCGATCGATTTAAAATCGCACGATTTTAGAATACTAAAACAGCCAAATACGTGGCCAATTCCCAAAAGCAAATGATCTAAAAATATCCGAGTTTTTGCCACAAAAAAAACTTATTTTCGGAGGAAAGTGACTATTGCTGATGATATGTTGCAACTACTCGTTTAAGTCAATGGACAAATTGGCCAAATTAAACGCAAAAACATACCCACATTCAGCAGTTGCAAAGTCGGTGAGTTACACCTTATTTCATCATTATAAAAGAAATTTACCAAAAAAAAAAACAAACATTAATTAGCGTTGCTAAAAAATTTTCAAAGTGAGAAAGAAAAGCAAAAACTACCACCATTAATTATCCCTGATGTGGAAAACATAAGTATAATGACCAAATCTATTTCAAAAGTAATTCCATTTAGCGAATTTAGCTATAAGTCTATGAGAGAGGGTCATGTTAGGTTGATGATTAAAACTATTGAATCTTATAGAAAAATTGTAAAATATTTAGATTCTAAGAATATTTCATATCATACTTATCAGTTAAAACAAGAAAGCTAGTTACAAAGGCTGCAGAATCTATCAAGAATTAGTGCACAAGAAACAACCAACATATTCAAGAGATAGACCTAGAACCTTAAATTTTCAATCAAATCCACTGGATTTTCCACAGTCTAACTCGCAATATAACAACAATACAAATGCAAATGGAACTGATCGCATGACATATTCACAAGCTGTTAGAAACAACGTGAGCAATAATGATGTTAGCGTAGTATTATCTAGATTGGAAACCATTTTAGACAAACTAATGAGCTTAATGACTGTTATTGTTACAAAATTATGCAAATAAATTTAAATATTGCAGCATGGAACGCTAATGGCGCCTCCAACCATACAAAAGAAATTGAAGCATTTCTTAAAATAAATTTTATTGATATATTATTAATTTTGGAAACTCACTTTACAACAAAAACCTACTTCAAAATTAAAAATTTTGACTTAATCGAAGCAAATCATCCAAGTAACAAAGCTCATGCGGGTTCAGCTATATTAATAAGATCGTCCTTAAAATACAACGTTTTAGATCCAGTAATAAAAAAATCAATATAAGGAAATGGTATTAAAATACGTGGTAATAATGCTGAAATATCTATTTTCTCAGTATATTTCCCACCAAGACATAGTATAACACATCAAGATTATGAAAATTCTTTAAAGGACTCGTTACTAGATTTATTGCTGGTGGAGACTTCAACGCAAAGCACCTTTGGTGGGGATCTAGAATCATTAACCCCAAAGGAAGGAAACTCTTCAGATGCTTAAGCAACAATAACTATAAAACCATATCAACTGGAAGTCCCACTTACTGGCCAAGCGATAGACGTAAAATCCTTGATTTATTAGATTTTTTTGTATATTCTGGAGTACCAGATTATCTTCTTAATATTAAAGATAATTACGATCTTAGCTCAGATCACTCACCTATTATATTAACTTAACAATACTTTTTTGAAAAATAAATGTCTTAGCCAAAAACTTATTTCGTCGAAAACGGACATTGGATCTTTTCAGTATTGGTTAGACAGAAATCTAAATATTAACTCCCAAATCCAAACTGGCTATGACATAGATACAGGGCTAGAGAATCTTACATGTCTCATTCACGAAGCCGCACTACTTTCAACACCAGAGCCAATACAACGCAATGAGAGCCAATTTTTATTGCCAGTAGGAATAAGACATATGATTTTGCGTAAAAGAAGGTTAAGAAGAATATGGCAAACAACAAGACATCCACTTGACAAGACAAACTTAAATCGTGCATCTAACAACTTGAAAAAAGTATTATCTGATCTGAAAAACTGTGAAACCTCCGAATTCTTACATAAAATCAATACCGCAAGTGACAACACACATAGCCTATGGAAAGCTACAAAATATTTGAAAAGACCAGCTAAAAGAAACGTTTCTATTAAGAACGATGATGGCACCTGGTCCAGATCAGGCAAAAAACAAAGCAGAATTGTTTTCTAAACACCTAGAGAAAACTTTTGAATATTTTCCCGCTGCAAACTCTTCTGATGAAACCAAAATTTTAGAGTTCCTATATTCGCCTTGTCAAATGGATTTACAGATTAAACCGTGTACTATTACAGATGTCAAAAATGAGATATCTAAGCTTAATAATAGTAAGTCACCTGGCTACGACAAAATAGACTCTATAGTTGCTAAAAATTTATCGGACAAAGCTCTACTATATTTGGCATCAATATATAACTCGATTTTGACACTGTTCGCACTATCCTACGCAATGGAAATGTGCAGTAATTATTATGATTCCTAAGCCAAACAAACCCGAAAATAATGTTTCTTCCTATAGACCAATTAGTTTGCTGCCATTATTCTCAAAAATATTTGAGAGAATTATTTCAAATCGTCTAATGCTAATCTTAGAAAGGCAAAATATAATACCCGATTATCAATTTGGTTTTCGTCACAAACATGGAACCCCTGAGCAATGTCACCGTATAATTAATGTAATAACTGATGCCTTTGAAAGAAAATTATATTGCTCAGCAGTATTTCTGGATGTCAAGCAGGCATTTGATAGGGTCTGGCATCAAGGTTTGCTTTTCAAACTCAAGACAGTATTACCAGCACCTATTTATCTGTTATTAAAATCTTATTTGAAGAAAAGATCGTTTTACGTAAGAGTGGGTGATGAAAATTCTGTAATACGTTTTATTTATGCAGGTGTACCTCAAGGCAGTGTGCTGGGTCCTATATTATACACAATTTATACAGCTGACATGCCAACCTACGACAAAACTACAATAGCAACTTACGCTGATGATACTGCAATAATATCTTCTGATGAATCTCCGATTACAGCCTCGTTTTATGTTCAAAATGAGCTCAATTTATTACAAAAATGGTTTGCGAAGTGGAAAATCACTATAAATACTGATAAGTCCAACTTTATTTCATTTTCACTTAGACAAAAAGATAACCCACCAGTTTTTATAAATAACATTCAAATTCCTAAATCAGAGAGCGTTAAATACTTAGGTATGTATCTTGATAAAAGACTAACTTGGAAGCAACATATTACAGCAAAAAGATATTACCTAAACATAATAACGAAGAAATTATATTGGCTTTTGCGACATAAGTCCGCTTTAAACCTTCGTAACAAAATACTAATTTATAAGGCTATTTTAAAACCAGTATGGACATATGGAATTCAGTTATGGGGGACAACAAGTAGCTCAAACTTGGAAATATTGCAACGATACCAATCTAAAACTTTGAGACTTATAGTTAATGCTCCTTGGTATGTTACCAATAAAAGAATACATAAAGATTTAGATATACCATTTTTCATTGATGAAATAAGAAAATTCAGTACAAGTTATCTCGAAAGACTGAGTAATCATTCGAATATCCTAGCAATATCTTTATTAGATGAAACAGAAGAGGTTAAAAGATTAAAATGTTTCCATGTTCTTGATCTCCCATATAGGAAATAATATAAAAATAAAAAATAAAATAAAAATTTTGTATATATGTAAATCTATACTATTAAGAAAATCAACAATAATGTAAACATACTCGAAAATATGTACATATATTTAATATTATATATACTAACAGTTTTTAAGCTTTCTATAGGCTTATCAACACATCCTAGGTTTTAATGTAATGTTACATTGTATATTACGCCATTTACTTAATATTGTATAAATAGATTGTAAATAAAATTATATATTATAAAAAAAAACATATATACAGAAAGTAGACAGACACTTGTCTGTCCATGCTGTCTGCTTTAAATTTATTTCAAAACGATTTGAAAGAATGGATTGCAAGTGAAGAACTTATTAATAAGTACAGATGTACAATTTCAAAAGAATTGATATTTAAGGTATTTAATAAATATGAATGATGCATAAAAAGAATACCATAAATATATTATCCTCTTCAGAATCGAAGTTGAAATTTTTTTATCAAAACTTTAAATGGTTAAGTACATTTTTTGAATTATACTGGTTTTTAAGTAAATAAGTGATATGCCCCAAAAGATGCCAAAGTATTTACTAAAGTATTTTTTAATTTTTTGTAAATCTTAAGAACTGGGGCAAATTACGGCATTCAATATCGAACGAAATTTCCATTTATTTTCTATTGGAATTTCGATCAATATCAAATGTCACATTTTGACCAGTGTTTCATTATTATCAGATTTATACTCGTCTTGTTTCTAAATAAAAACTGTATTTGCAAATACTCAACTAGCCGGTATTATAGAAATATATTCACAGTCGTCAAATAAACAATTGTAAAATCAAAAATTTCTTTTTCTGTATACATATGTACATCTCATACCCAGTAATCTGCAATTGTTCACGTGAGTTATTAAAGGGTTCATTACTCTTTACTTTCTGTTGATGATCTGTGCTGTGCCGTTCTATTTCTAAATTTTAATGTTTACTTTTTATGTAATAACTTATCACCTGTTTCCGAGCAGAACGACCACAGTTTTCCACTAAAGTGATGAGTTCGTCCATTTCTATTTTTCAATATAATTTTATGTTTTTCTGATATAAACTAAATTTTTTAAATTTTAAAAGCACAATCACAATTTTTATTTTATTTATGCTTTCACTTAGAATTACTTAAATTTTTTTGGATTTTCACAGGTTGAACCGTAACAGAACAGAACGAAACAGAAAAACTGAAAACTTGTGTAAGATTTCTAAAAGCAAAAAAGAGTCAGCTGATTCAGAACAGAAAGTAAAGCCTAAAGCTTAAATTAGATATGACATAGCCATAACGCCATAGCCATAACAAACCAAAATTCAATTGGTTTCTATGGTGAGAGTTATGGCGTTATGGCGAGTCACGTATAATCGAATACAGTGTTGCCCATTAGTTTGGCTCGAACGGCTGTTTTCTATGGCTATGGTTATGTCACGTCTGATTGAGCCTTAATTCTGCCACAAGTTAGAATTTTTACTTGCAAATAAAACGTGCGAATAAACGTATCATATGAGTTCTCATAAAATGATTTATACATGAGAAATTTGTTTTTATTGTTTGTTTTTAATAAAAATACCTTAATAAATATGTTTGTTTCTTTAATTTTCATTTATTTTAAAGTTGCCCCTTTTTTTCTTAGAAATTCCCTTTTTGTGCCACTTTTTTTGAAAATCCACTTTTTGTGCCTCTTTTTGAAATTTTTCAACGGTAACGCTGATTCCGGTTGAACAACGCGAAACACACCTGCAAAATTGTCACACGATGGTAGAGGCAGAAATTTATACCCTACCCCTTCTTGGTCCTAAGAAAAAAAAAACAAGCAAACTTCATTTAAAATTAATGAAAAATAATCTAGTTCTATGCCTTTGTTTAGCATGGAGGTGAATTGTGAGTGAATCTGTGCTAACATTTGTTACTGGTTGGTCTGCTTGTGGTTGAATGCCTTCTGCTTGCATACGCAAAATAGATCAAGATTCGCCATAAAACTACATCTAGTGAACAAAAAATTTCCTAAGAGCGCTAAAGTCTTTTCCAAAGCATCGCTCTGCAGTTTTGGGCAGGAAATGAATATTTTTTTAAGATATAAATAGAAAGGGAGAAGGCCACTGTTAGATTCAGAAATATATAATATCCAATATTCAATAGTCTACTATTGTAATATGTATTACGAATATTTCGCGTGTAATATGTATTACGAATATTTTTTTATTTTTTTTTTAGTATATAAGGAAGACTCTGCTGGGGCATCTGTTCAGTCTGAAGGTGTTCGCCGACGAGTCAACATCAATAGTCTACCAAATCACTCTGGAGCCAGTCCCTCAACTATACTTAAGCCTGCAGTACACAGCATGTAATAAACCACATGCGCATGTGGCTCTGATGTCATCACGAAGCTACATTTGCTACATGCCATGTACTAGTAGCATGCGTACATGCGGATGGTCACATGCTTACAGATATGATGCCGCCTCAGAAAATGTGTTCATGTGCACAAATGCACATGAGTCACATGTGCATTTTGGAATAAAAGTTTTACGGCATGTAGCCACTACTAGTAATTTAAAAAAAAATGCAACCAACATGCTGAAAATTCCCGTGACGTCATCACCACATACGCATGTGTCTTTTTACATGCCGTGTACTGTAGGCTCTAGATATTAACCTAAGCTTAGCTGGTACTTAAGCCTGCAGTACACAGCATGTAAAAAGCCACATGCGCATGTGGCTCCGATGCAGTTTTGACGTCATCGACACATGCGCATGTGGCTTTTTACATGAAGTGTAATGTATGTATTTAGGCTTTAGATATTAACCTAAGCTTAACTGGTGCATATTTATACTTTTAAAATATGAGTGCCCATGTGGTCGAGTGGGTAATGTGCAAGCATGTCATGTCGGAGCAGTGATGCCAGAATTCCTTCACTAAAATGGCTAGATATAGACAAAAAATGGCTAATAAGTAATTAAGCGAAATCGAATGCAAAAATCATGAACTTTAGCAAAAACAAGAAGGTATTTCATATATTACTTTTTTAAAGCAAATCGGGCACTTTTTTTAAGTAAATAAAAACAATAAATTGAGGTAATAAATAAAATAATTTTTCTTCAGGTAATTTAAAAAAACTGCGCATATAGTGCAAACTTGCAATACGGCTTCTATTCTTTAAATTTTTGGGTTACTAATCCATTCCTTGTGAAATTCTTGTTTATGCTTTTTATTAGTTTTCTATTTTTTTAACTTTCATTTAAACTTTAATTTATTTTTTATTTTTACCTTGTTTGATTGATATCAAATCTAACATCAGAGCGCCCTCCTTCGTCGGTATTGTGTAGCAGAATCATCAGCGAAGTAAAATAATTAATAAAATGGCTACTAAGCACAGCTTCGATAATTTAGTATGCCTCATTGACACCAGAGGCGCTGCAACACTGCCTTATTAAAAATAATCAAAAATGCAGAGTTATATAACAGTGAAGATTTTCTCTCTCTCTCTCTCTTTCTTCACCACCTGTCTTCTCTATCAAAATCCCTTTCCTAAAGAAGGTAACACCTTGGCGTAGCTAAAATTTTTTCAGGGGGGCATATTAATGATTTTCATGAGTAATATTAAAATAAATAATTACATGAAAGTTTTAATAATTCAAGGGGGCAATGCACCTCGAAGAATGGCCTTTCTGCGCCTATCGTGTTACTTCCCGCGACTGGGGTGGATGAGGGATGAAAGTAATTCGAAGCACAATTGATGAATTTTTAACCTTGCATTGTCCTGATAGAAAATAATATTTTTTTTTTACTAAATGCGGCCACATCGCCCTATCGTCATATAAATTCAAAAATAGGATGATTTACGAAAATTTCAAAATCGACCTTTTGATTGATTATAGTGTAATTAAATAAAATCTATCTATCCACAATATTTTTATACTCAAAAATTTCGAAGTTATTAATGAAATTAATAAGACTTCTGAGGAGTAAATAAACTAAAATTTATAATGTAAATAGCTTCTTCTGAAAAATAAATTAAATGTGACTTACGACTTTTTTGAATTTATATCACGATATAAAGCGTGTATGCCCTTTTATAAGCAATTGTTTCTATATTTTTAATTTCATAAAAATAGCTTTTATAGTTTCGAAGAGACAGAAATCGCCCATTGGCTCATTCCCTCTTAGATCTAATCAGCTAATTCTCCCACAAGTTAAAATTTTTACTTGCAAATAAAACGTGCGAATAAACTTAGTATATGAGTTCTCATAAAATGAATATTTTTGTGTACTTTTTATACATGAAAAATTTGTTTTTATTATTTGTTTTTAATAAAAATAGGTTAATAAATATGTTTGTTTCTTTAATTTTCATTTATTTTAAAGTTGCCCCTTTTTTTCTTAGAAATCCTCTTTTTGTGCCCATTTTTTGAAAATTTTCAACGGTAACGCTGCATGTGTACGTAGCTTACTCTCTCTCTCTCTCTCTTTCTCTCAATTCCTTTGGTAAACTATTGCCGAATTTACATTGGGCTTTTCAAATGTTGTCATTTTGTGGTGTCATTTTCATTTGTGTGCAGTGCCGTCGCCATCAAATTTTTCGATGACACAATTTTGTTGCGTCTTTGTAACAGAAAAGAGTTCCATCCCTAAATAATGGCAATACGGTATCGTTGTCTACATCAAGAACTAATTCTGACATAATTACATTTAATGTCGTTTGATTTATCATTGTGAGACTTTGATTTTCGTATTGTTTGTTAATTAATATTTATACAAATGGATAATCGCAAAATTATTCAATTGGCTAGTGCCAACGTGTGTTTATCAATAATAAGAAAAAAATTAAGAAAATCTAAAAAAGGGCAAAGAAAGTGGTGGAAAAGACCAGGGCTTAATATGCGTGCCACCAAAGGATTCTATTGTACTCTGCACTCCAGTTTACAGAAGCAAGATGCCAGTTGGTTTAAAAATTTCATGTGCATGAAGACCTAAATCGACCGAAATTTCTGTCCTTTTTTGCATTTTTATCCCTATAAGTGCTACTTATACATACATACATATGTATGTTTCCATACAGCCTCACGAAACTCCACAAGCTGTATTAGCTGTGTCGTCATGTCATGCGTCCAGGGCGCTTGAATTTCTCTCACACTCTCCTATGATTTTCCACTTTCGTTTTCAATACTTTTAAATTTTTATACTCGCACACATTTAAAATCCTTTCGGTATTTTCTCAATGTCAAAATGTCAAAACGCTGACATTTTCTTTTTGTGTTTGCAATGCAGCCAACTTATTCTCACAACTGTTTACATCAGATACGTAAACAGTTTGTTTGGTAATGCCACACAACGAAAAATATTAGAAATGACAAACGTTGCCACTAGTTCCCACTGTTATTTTTGCTATATTTGTCACAAAATGCCACAGTGTGTGCCCGGCCTATCACACATTTCTACGTGTAGTTATAACAAAACAGTAAACATCGCTTAGAAAGTCTTATTATTTTATGACCATTTTGTTTGAGTCACAAATACAAATTTTTTTAAACTATGTTAAAATATTAACTGCCTTATTCATAAAAAATATTTCAGGTTTATTAAGCGCTTATTTGACATATTTCTATGGGAAATTTGTCAAATAAACCTGTAATAAACCTAAAATATTTTTTATGAATTAGACTGTAAGACATTATGACACTTAAGACACTGGTTTGAATACCCCCAATGTATATTCATTAATTCATTTCAAGCTTATCATCATATTTGGCATATTGTCAAATAAATAAATTTAATAGCTAATGACATGAGAATGCAAGAATTGCAAAGATTAAATTTTCTAAAAAAAAATTCTGTTTAATTGATTGTGCTTGATAAGAGAAAAGGCATCCAAATTCGACAAATTTAGCCTAGACATATTTTGTTTATTTGCTTTGTTTTAAATAATTCATCTTTCTTCATAAGGTTCCATTATCGCTTCTTTATTGCAACATAGAAATAGCTAACTTAATATCTAAATATCTAACTTGTTATATTATATTTAATATTGTGTGAACATTTACGGCCTTTTATGTATAAGATAAAACTTCATGCCAGTTAGCATAAGTGGCAAAATTTGTCGTGGTTTTAACGAGTTCCTCCACACAATTTGATATTAAAAATGTGTGCATAATGCAGTTTTAACTCACTATTAAATCGTAGCGTGATTTTAAATGTAAAATTGTATGATAATAATCGTTAAGACAGTTTTAAATTTTGCCACTAATGCTAACTGACATAAAGTTTTACTTATACATAAGGCTGTTAATATAAAAGGCAACGCTGAACCACCAGCAAATAAATTACAAATTAATGCCCTTTTTTAGGAAAAAATGTTACATACATTGCAGTTTGCAATGAAAATTCGCAATAAAATGGTTTTTTGAAATAGAGAGTTTATTAGAAATTTTTGTATCACACCTCACGAACATAAATTTTTGCTTAAAATGAACGCCAAATTTAATTTTTCTTAATAAAAAGTTAAAGAATGGGACTTTTTCTACAAACGAAAACGACATAAAATAAACTTATGACAATATGTCGAATAATAAATTTCTTAAATGTAAATTAAAAGCTTAAAATTTATTTTCTGCATACTTATATTTTTTGTGTTATGCTTCTGTTGCAATAAAGGAGCGATATGTAGGATATTTTTAATACGAAAGTAGCTTATACACTTCTGAAATAGTGCAAGGAATTTTAAGTGTTTGATTTTCCCGCAAGGATTAACCTGTTATAGTCAAGGCGAATTGACAACAGGTGATCTCGATTCAGGAAATTGTGATCAGATGTTAACTTATCTTGTGTCAAATCATGAAAAACGTTCGGAAATTTTCTGACAGCGGAAAACATTACACTAACAAATATACATGCAATTCACTTTAGTTATAGTGTTTTTAAGTCTGGCAATTCTATATATTTTAAATCTGCTAACTATATTTTGATTTCAGTTTATAGTTTGCCATTTTGTAATGAATAGACTAAGTCCAAATTTATTAGCAAATATCATGGATAAATTCAGGAACTTTTTATCGAAATATTTTGTTCAGTAAGGATCAACAGGCATGCCATATGTATGTAAATTTTTCTCAAAAAACGCCCAGACCGGGGATTGATAAAATAATTCCACAAGGCAGTAATGTGATATTTCCAACCGTTTTGAGAAAAATAAAACATTTATCTATTTCATCTTCTCATTTGGGCGTTATTTACTTGGACCTCATTTCATAGCGCCCAAAAAATCTTTTAATTCATTTCATTTAAGTATTTCTATTATATAAAATAATTCCTAACAGATTATTGAATTATTCTGAAAAAAAAACATGAAATCGATTTCCATGGAAATTGTTGGAAACTATGTATTTCATTTATTTTGGGTGGTGTTGTTATTTTAGAGTTTATTTTACACATCATTTTATGTATTGCCTTGATAAATTTAGAGATAACTAAATAACGTTTCCAAACATTTGAAAATTTCGTTTTCCATCTCTGAGTCGTTTATAAGAACAATAACAATCATATATTTCTGTATTAGGGTGACATCTAAAAACTAAGGTATGCTTATAAATTTGTATTACTAAATTTTTAACAATTTTACGTTAATACAAATATAAAGGGTGCCCCGTAATTTATTTAAGATTGTGGTAAAAAAATTCTAAAATTTGGTTTTTGTTTCAAATGTGGCTGAAAGAAAGAAAGAATTCCTCCGACACCGATAAACAACCAGTGAAATGTCCATAAAACTTTGTTTAATACAAAACAAAAAATGTGATCAGTTCAAATGTATACCGAAATTTCATAAAAACTCCATAAAATTGAAATCATACCATTTCTCCTAATTCGTTTACGGGAAAATTTATCGTCTATGTTCTGGCTTCCACATCGTTTTCACATGTTTTCTTGTGAGTTCGGATGTTAAAACACATACTACACCAGCTTAAATTGAAATTTATAAAATACAAATTAATAGTATGTATTCTAGTATCAGAATGTAGAAGAAAACAATTTGGAAATGGATTTGGAAATTTCAAACTTTTAGGTTTTTTCGTTTTCTCTTTTGGGCAAAAAAAAAACTCGTATTATTTTCACTTATTAACAGTCTTGTGAAAGCAAAACGAAAAAAGAAAATCCAAAAGTTTTAAATCATCCATTTCCAAATTGTTTTCTTCTAAATTAATTTGTATTTTCTAAATTTTTTTTGCCATAATCAGTCGTTAGAATCTTCGATTTTGCTTCACAACAAACATATTAGCAAATTAGCCATTGGGTGAGTGACTAAGTGCCTCCCTACTATTTATAATCTATACCTAAATGCGGGTGGGTGTGCGTACCATTAATCTAAATATTTATTTATGTGTACATATCTATGTATGTATGTGCGTGTATGCAATTTATCACAAGATAATTCCTCATTATCATTAAAAAGTAAAATTTTATATAGAAAAATTTTAATATTGAATCAATGCACAACCACAACCTCATTTCAGTGCATAATTATACCCTTTTTTTAAATAAAAATTTGGCAAAAAAAAATTAAATAATTTTTAAGAATTTTTATAAAAGCTTACACTGAAAATTCTAAATAAAGATAAATACGTTAACTTTAGGTAATATCTAATGGAAAAGTCAGTAAAAAAGATTTTGAAAACAGAGATAATTTATTTGTTTATCACTTAAATGAAAAGATAAACATTTTTCATACCTTGCAAGTAAACGATGGTGCTAAGTCACATGACCCAGGGGGATTATAAATTTGATCTACGAAATATCTTCGTATATTATTAGAATTATTTTTCCAATATGTCCGACGACCATCAGAACAAGGGTTAATTTAAATTTTGTGATATTTAAGTTTGTTTTCGATTCAGGGAAGAAGTCCCTATTCCGAGATTAACCCGTTGGCGTTATTGTTTTTAAATGTAACCGCTAATACGCTTGGAATTTCATATTTCAATGGCAGAAGGGTGGGAGCAAGAGAGTTGGAGGGGGAGTATATA
Source organism: Tachina grossa (assembly GCA_949987645.1). Lineage (NCBI taxonomy): Eukaryota > Metazoa > Arthropoda > Insecta > Diptera > Tachinidae > Tachina > Tachina grossa. The sequence continues at coordinate 20,960,460 of OX465277.1, read as the reverse complement.
TTCAAGAATTCGGAATTGAAATGTCCTTCAGACTCCCGGACGACTGTAGCATATTCCAGGCCGGGATATCTGTCATTAAAAGAGCAACACACTGGCTCAGGTTTTATCGGATATCAAACAGAGATATCCATATCATAACTGACTGCATTAACTGTCTGCATTAAAGTCTCTCAGAGATGTGTGCTCCACATCTTTCTTTGTCCAAGAATGGCAGAAGGTCCTTGATAAACTTATGCAGCACTCATGTATTAATTAATTCACACAACGTAGTTACTGATGACTTGGCAAAAAGGGAAACCCTACTCGGACTAGTCGATATCAACAATCTCTGTGTTCTCTTCATCCCGCTGGAGACGCTTCAATGTTGCCTTTCTCAAATCAGATCAAGACAAATGGCTCAATGAGCCAACCTGTGTGATAGCGAGAACCCTTTGACCTCGCCTAAAACCTCACAAAGATAAAAATCTCATGATTCAAAATCCGCTTAAGTGCTTTTTTAAAGCACTTCTTCTTTTTTCATACAAACAAAACAGCTGTTGTACAGTTTGTGAAATAAGTATTATAAAAATTAGAAAAAAGTACAACAGGTCCTAACTCATATTTTTTTGAAATCGAGATTTTTGAATTTTTCGATACATTAGATGTTCTTCTATCGAAACCTACATTATTTTGAATAAATTTATTAGATAACCTGTGTGTTAAAACCTAAATTTATTAAACTTGTAGTGCGAAGCAAAATCAGCTGTTTATGGTTTTAATGTTAAAACCAGGTTGTATGTAGCTTTAGGTATGAAAACAAAGGGGTGGGGAGTGGGACTTGGATCCCTCTTTGAAACGAAAATTCTAGAATCAATCATTAGAATCTTGATACATTGGAAAATGTTTGATGTTTGATGATGATGTTGTTGTTAGAGATTGTTATTCGAAACTTAAATGATTTGAGTGTTCGAGTAGTCTGATTGTTAGTGTGCAGAGAACGAAGCCGATTGGCTGTAACCCGGCTAACAGCCGCCGCGAGCCAAAGCCGCCATCGACAAGTGCGGCTAATTTCGGGTAGTTTTCTTCAACAGAAGTCAGCTTTTAGCCGCCTCCGTAGATATTTTTGGCCAGCTGCCGCCGCTGACAAATCAGCATCGCCTTCGTTCTCTGCTAGTGTGCTAAACTGTGAATCCGATGGCTGTAAACTCGATGCGCTATTCATTTTATTAAGTTGCAATGTAACTTGTAGTTGCATATACTATGCAACTTTTGATAAAATTAAAATATACTACATGCAATTTTTATTTTGCTGCACTGAATAACATTAACAGAGGGAGGAGTAGCGATTTTCATTCCTAATAAATACATATGAGCCGCCCGCAATATTTATAGTCTATCTAGTATTTAGAAGTTTAGCTTGCTAAGGCTTTTGTTGTCATTGTATGAATATTATCACGAAAAAAGTTTAAAAATATAAGATAAACAGAAAATTTGTGATAATTTTTATTAGTAACCCACATAACACTGCAGCAAATAAATAACAAGTGTAAATACAATCTAACAATTGTCGCACGCAATCTTATTGCTCGTACATATGTAAGTATCTAAAAATTTGTCTTAAGTGTATGATCATTGACAATGGCTGCTAATTCAGATATTAAGTTCCCAAGCCAATGTTTTTATTTAATTTCAATTATTAAAACTTGTGGCTCGTCGGACATTTTTTTTCGTTACTACTAAGCGGCATTTTTTTATCTGTTATGTAAAGAATTAAAAAAAAACTATTTAAAACTATTCAAAGTAGGCTTATCTGAAAGGCTTCGTTGCTTTTGTTTCGCTTGACAAAAATATCGCAAAATGCTTGTAAGTAATGTTTGAGTAAACAACAGTTTACTATCAAACAGGGAAAATAAATAATTTATCATTATTAAAGGCTTTCGTAATTCGTTTGCAAAAGAAATAGAACGATAACATAACACTAATGGATATCTACAAAGCAATATGCGGCTTTGGATGATAATGCCAACTATTTTGATACATTTATTAATGTATATCTTTCAGATTTGATTAAAATAATGTCAAATAGCGACGTTGTTTTCAAATTGAATTTACCGGCCTGTCCCACGATGTCGACAAGAAACTATCGATTGCTTACTTATATTGAAAATAACCCCCCGTTGCCACATGCAAGTGCAAGTGAAAAAAACTCAATACTCAGTACTAATACAGGCACACTTTTTCCACTTGCGAGTCAGCTTGCAATGAAATTTTGAAGCAAGTAAATTTTCACACTTGTCGCAAGTAAAGTGACAAAACGAAAAGCAGTGTTGCAAAGTAGAGAATATATTCCATTAATTTTGTTGGTATTACGGCTGATTTTTTGTATATATAAAAAGGATATTGAGAAATGGCATGGACTCACTTTAGAGCTAAGTTTGAACATAAATTTCATGTTTTAATAAAAGAAATATATTAACAATACAATTAAAGTTCAATATTGACTTCTTGGCAACACTGCACTAACAGCTGAAGTAACGCTGTTAGCTAGAACTTTACTTGTTGACGACATTTTAACTTGCACTGTGGTGTGTAGCCACTCAAAAAATTGTTGTGTTTTTTACATTTCTCCTGATTTTCGTTAGTAAAACATATACACTACTTGCAAGTAACTACTGGCATGTGACAACGGGGGCTAAAAACAAATTTTCTTATTTTGTTTTTGTTTTTAATATAACTAAGCGACAGATAATTTTTTGTCGACATCGCGGGCCAGACCGTAACTGTTTAACAGTTTTAAGAGTTCTCACACAAATCCTTATTATGTTTGTGTACGAAATTCTCAATAACATATTGAGAGTCTTTCTATTAATATACATACATATAAATATATGAAGTTTTGTTTTTGGTTGAAGTCTACTGATGAGCTTATTAAGTCTCAGTTCACACTAGTCAAGTCTTATGGCTAATCTTATCACTTTTTATACTTTGAACTTTCATCGGCGTTCACACAATGCAAGTCTGATTTTTCAGCTTATATTTTTCATGCATAGCATTACGAATGAGAAATCAAAACGTATTTACAGTACATGAAGCTGCGTACGCATTTCCTCGTCTCTCCATCCTACAAACTAATCAGCTTAGCAATAAGACTTGCATTGTGTAAATTAGGACTAAGCAGAACCGAAAGGTAGTTACACTTTGCTTAACTAATATACAAAGAAAATAATATTCTTTATGAATTAAATACCAATTTTAAAATTTCCCGATTTCCCGAGATTTTTTACTCGGGATCCCGGGAAATAATGAAAAAATAATTGACAACTTTAGAGTTATAAAATAGATGCTAAAGTGAAAGTAGCTGTTTTTTGTTTTCATTTGAAAGATATTTTGTATTATTTATTTTATGTTATGTTATTAACTGTTACGTTATGTTTATGTTTACTGACATATCGTCGTTGTTTTAACTAACTGACCTAACTAAGAACTTAAAAATTTAACAGGAGAGCAATTTTTATGGTTGTTTTACACATTCATTCTTATGCCTGCGTCAGAAATATTTTTACTTATAAAGACATAAAAGTAATGCTCACAGTCATGAAAATTGTAGACAATGTGTACTATGACTTATAAAGTCCAGTAGAGGACTTAACTCATTTTTCAAAAAATGTCAGTTAGGTCAGTTAGTTAAAACAGCTACGATATATTTGTAGGTTTACTTTTTTGATCTCATATAACAACGTTTTTCGTGTTGGAAAAACCTTTAAGGAATTTAAAAACTAAAAGTTAAAAAATTAAAGTTTCTGTTTTAATACCCAATTTGAATTAACATTTTTATGTATATATATTATATATATATATATATATATATATATATATATTATATATATATTATATATATATTAAAATATAAAATATTTTTTATTTAGTTCTTTAAGCTGTCTAATCAAATTTGTGTTAATGCCTATCAAATTTAATTTTTATTATTTCTAAAAACCGGGATTCTGGGATAATTAAAAAAAAATCCCGCTTTCTCGGGAAATAAAAAAGGGCGGGCAATACTCTAATTAAGGGCCTATTCTAATAAAAATTGCGTTCGCGTACTCAAAAGTTTTTAAAAATTTTTACTGAACTTTACTGCATTTTACTAAATTGCGTTCGTTTACCCAAAATACAGTAAATGAGAACACAAATTGAGAGAGTAAAGTGACAGTTCTTGACTGAGTGTTTTGCAAATTTTTACTGCAGAAATTTGTCGTAGTAAAGTTTAGTAAGATAAGAACATATGATTCAAAATGTAAACAAATGAAAAGTAAGCAATTGAAAAGTGTAAAAATTTGAGAAAAGGTTAAACAAAAATTGTGAAAGTCATTAAAGAATAATTCATTTATAAATCATAGTAATATAGCTGTTAATATTCATATTTTGTAATATATTTTATTACACCTTTTGTTTTGCAATTCATTTTAATTACTCAGAGTTGTAAAACTTTAAAGTATCTGGGTATTTAGTATTGCACTTGCTTTTAAAGTAATCAGTAACATTAACAAATAGTCATGTATTTTTTATTAATTTATCTAACAACAAAACAAGGAAATCAAAAAGAAATTAATTACAAATATTATATGAAACAAATTACAGAATTTATTCTTAGATTGTCCGTGTTATAAAAATATTGTATCGAGTACCAATAATTAATAGTTGAATAGTCAAAAGGTTATATATTTTTCAACACTATGTGGAGTTAGAGTCAGCTGTTTCTTTAATCTTACTAATTTTTACTATTTTTCAGTTCGCGTACTTTTTTTGGCTACCGATCTTTTTGAGAGTAAATTTTAAAATTTTTGCAGTAACTACTCATTTACTGCATTTTACTGCAAACGTAAACGAACACACTTAAAGTAATTTGGGTTCGCGGTGTACATATGTTTAAACATTTTGTTGTTCACACACATTTTGATTACAACTATATATACACAGCACACTTTTCATATAAAAAAAATTAAATTGGCTATACATAGTACATACATATTTATATACACCGCACATATACAATTGAATTCGGTATTTGATTTGTTGTTGTAAATACAGGCAAATCTCGGTATAACCAACAATACAATGCCAGGACCATTCGTTGTAGAGAAAAATTCGTTACATTGCAAAGTTTTTTTTTAAATATGAATTTAAATTGCGGCTGTAAATTTTGTTTAATTTTTTGCCGTTTATTATACAGAACACATATTTAACAAAATATTCGCTTTATAAGGTAGTAAATGCTAGAAATATCTTGCTAGCAAAGTTTTGTTTTTATTTTGTGATGCATTTTTTATCATTCGTTATATCCATTATAAAATTAATATAGTATTCGGTATATAAGGTTGCTGTTATATCTAGATTTGTCTTTATTTATATTTTTTTATAAAAAAAATATGTGCAATGTTATTACATATGTACACACATATGTATGCATGTAAGTTTTTTTAATACATTGTTAATTTGTTAGAATAATATATAAAAAAGTTGCATTAAAATTTGTTTTGAAGATTTTAAAAATAAAATGCAGGGGACAAATTACGGTACTCGTTATCGAACGACATTACGAAATATTTCAATAGAGTTTATATGGAAATATTTCGTAATTTCGTTCGATAACGAGTGCCTTAATTTGCCTCCAGATTTTGCAGATGCCTTCGCATAAAATTTTTAAATTTTGCAAATTTTTATCTCAAAAAACCTCTGGCAACACTGAACAGAGGGCAAATTACGGCATTCGATATCGAACAAATTTTCATACAATTTTACTTATGGATAACCGAATGCCGTAATTTCCATGCAGCTACTTTGATCCAACTGGAACAATTGCTTATATGGACCAATGTTCATTCAGTTAATGCCAACATTGGTTGAATGTGTTTGAAAAAATGGACTTCTTGAAAGCTCTATATACGAGACGAGTAAAATATAAATACAAATATTAGATTTTGAGTAGATTTCCTACAAATATAATGACAAAATAGATTTCGTTTTGTATGGGAAATCTAGTAAAAAGCAGCTAGATTTAGCTCGTTGTCTCGTAAGTACTAGATTTTGAGACAATGTAAGTGCCCTGTTAAAAATTTGTTTGAAAACCCAATATTTTTAGTTTAATATGCAATAATATTCACAATTTCTTATTTTAAAACAAATTTTTAAGTAAAAAGCAAATATTTTTATACCCTTTACCAAAAATGGAAAAAATATAGGTTTGTCATTCCGTGTGTAATTTCCATAATATTTATATACGATCCGAAATATATATGTATATATTCTGGGTCCTTATGAATATGGAAGATGAATAAGCGATGTCCGTCTGTCCGTCAGTCTGGTGTACGTGAAATCAGTTTTCCGAAGCTCCCATAAAAGCTAGAGACTTCGGTTTTGGACTGATGTATCAGAAATGGTCCAAAATATATTGGTATTGAAAATCAGCGAAATCGAGCAGAGGGTTTCAGAGCTGGAAAACTTAAACTTGATTTTGCCATATAAAAGTAAAATGTGTGATTTTTTGGTTAAACAAACTTACTTTATATTTCAGTACGAATAAAATTTGTATTAAAATATAAAAATAAAATAAAAAAGACGTTTCCAGGGTTGGGAAATTTGCCTTTTTTCCATAAAAATAACCTACTAAAACAAATTTTTCCTTTTTATGTATAAATATGAAATATCTTACATTCTTAAAAGAAAAAGATTGGTGTAAGAAATCAGAAAAATTTAAAATTATGATTCAAGGCTTGGGAAACTTTCACTCCACAGCTGGAAAATTTAAATTTTTTTTATTAAAGTAACTAAATAAAACTATTATTTTCCTTATTTCTTTTTCTTTTGTTCATTTAACATAGTTTATATATTTTTAAAGAACAAGATTGGTATAAGGAACCAAAAAAATCTAAAAGAATGATTACAGGGTTGGGAAATATACACTTTTTTGACATATGGAACCAATTAAATAAAGCTAGTTATTTCTTTGGTAATTAAATATATTCTATATTTTAGAAAGAAATAAATTAGTACTCGTATTAAAACCAGAAAATTTTAAATTATGGTCTTAGGGTTGGAAATTTAAAAAAAAAATTTGGTTAAAAAAATAACCAAAAATAATTTTTTTAAACATATTTTATATTTTAGGAAGATCTCTTTACTCACGCAAATTCTGTAGTCGAGGTCACTTACTAAAAATTGCACTATAACAAACAACTATAAATTTTATCAAAAAACAAATATGTATGTATGTACTTATGTATGTATCTTTATACTACATATACATACGTTGGTAAAGGGTATATAAGATTCGGCAGAGCCGAATATAGTACTCTTATTTGTTTTTATTCATACTATCCAATATGAATCTGTATTTTTTTTTAAGAGAAGTAACACTCAGGCAATGAATGCCTACTGCTATCATGAATCAAAGAATACAAGATTACTCATTCAGGTTTTGAAAAATTCTTTTTCTGCGCATGTACGTCACATTAGCCGATAAACATAAACACAATCACACCAGCACGTGTATTTGGTATAGGGCAGTTTTGTTTACATTTCAATTTCTACGTCATTTTGACGTCACACCAGCCAAATACCAGCACACTCAGGTTAACAAACATGCGCAATGCATGATCTTGTATTCTTTGATTCATGTACTGCTATTACTACTCGTATGTAGGTGTTACCTTCTTTACACCATATTTACACTATGCAAGTCTTATTGCTAAGCTGATTAGTTTGTTAGGAGAGAGAGAGAGGAGGGGACAAGAAACGTGTTTCCCTTCGACTGTCTCTCTCCTAACAAACTAATCAGCTTAGCAATAAGACTTGCGTAGTGTAAACTAGGACTTAGGAAAGGATCACAGAAAATTGCAAACAGTACAAAATGATAAGTATAAAAAGAATTATGCTTCAAGGTCTAAAAAGACTTTTGCGTATGAACTCGTACTTGCTGAGTGTATTAATACCCCCATAAATCACCTTAGAACAGTCATATTTTATTGAAACAATCAAGATTCGTACAAATAACTGTGAAATGAAAATTATTTTAGCACTAGACTTTGTTAAAGCAGCAAAGTATCTATTGAGTTTTAAAATTGTTTGAGTGTACCCCAAAAAAGGGTACATCGCTCGCATTTAGCAAGCGAGCAAACAAACTAACTTTAGATCATTAGTTTAAGTGAAATAATCAAATCAGTCGGACGTATTGAAAAGTTTAAGTTTAAAGCAAAACAATATATTTAAAGACTTACATATGTACATGTATGTACATACATATGTATGTGTATAATTATCTAGTTTACAATTTATAGTATTTAAAAATAATAAAACTAATAAAACAAATTTTAAATTACACGAGTTACAAGTAGAATTTTTACAGCAGCAACAAAATATGGTCAAAGATTGGAAAAATAATGAAGAAATTCAATATTTTCGTGAATACTTGCGTATACCCAGTGTGCATCCGAAACCCGATTACAGTAAGTGGAAAATTTCATTACCTCATTTATTTAATAATTATCAAATGAAATATAAACCGCGTCCATATTTACCAAGTACATTGTAGATTCTACAAATGAAATAATCTTGTTGTCACTCTTTTATCGTTGCGTTAATAATATTTATGTAATGTTGAAATAAAATAAAATAAGCAAAAAATATATAAATATATACAGTCATACATACATACATACATACGTACGTATATAGTGAACGTAACGGATATGAGAAAATGTTTATATTACAAGCACAATAGCCCTGTTCGAATTCTTGGGCATATAGGAAAATTTACGAACTCGTACAAATTGAATTACGTACTACCATCTTCGAAAATTTATTTCCGAACGTTCGAAACTTTATTTTTCCAACAGTACATATACAACAATACAGCCCTGATCTGATGAAAATTTTCATAAAGTCCATCATATCAGGGTTGTATTTTCTAAAAAAAAAAAATACACGATTATGTAGGATAGCGTATCACGGCCGTAACTATTTATTAGAATTGACAACCTTAGTTTAGTTTCGTTGAGAAACATTGATGAAAATCGGATTTTAAAATTGAACATATGTACATACATAACGGCGCACAGTGGGGCAAAAGGCGGATAAATTCATATCTCAACAGCTACAATAGTGAGGGTCACTTAATTTAATATTTATAGCTCTTAGAGCAAGACGAATGTACTAAAAAATATTGACGGTATAGAAGGGGGAGACGTATACCCCCCATACAAAGTAATTATTATTTTTCCGATGTCCTCAGTGAGACACACTAAATTTGATATGATAACTTTGAAAATAAACTGCATGCTTCAACCAAATTCTGGAAGTATATGAGCAGGATCCGACTCCCCCCCCCCCTTCAACCGTAGAAAGTGATTACATATTAATTAATTAATTAACATGATTTTTCTATATAAGTATTTATTCACCCACGCTCCTGACGAATTGCCTGCCATTGAATAACTTCGGATACGAATTATCTAGAAATATATTTTTTAAAGCCTAAGAGAAAGTTAGCTAAAATCACGCACTTCTTTTTTCTTAAATAATTATTATATATAAATACAACCACGAGTCACACGTGACTTATGCGTGAAGGTCGGGCACGATGAATCCGCCACACGTTAAACTTTGCCTTTTTCAACTGACATTAACGCAACGAAGGAGAAGGTTGGCACAATGAGTACAAAACACAAAAATTTAAATCAGAACATATCAAAAAAAAAAAAAAACCAACAAATATCTGTCAAAATACTCAACGCACGAAAAAAGTTAAAAGTTGACAAAATTTTGCAATTTTTGTTCACGAACACGTACTCATTGTAACAGACCTCATAAAAAAAACTATGTATTTCAACTTAGCTGTCAGTTGAAAAAGGCGAAGTTCTACGCATGACAGATTCATTGTGCCCCGGCCTTGACTCACACATAACAAATCATGACATTTGTACATTTCTAATGGAAACACATAAAACATTGACAAAAACAACAGCAATAAAACTGTTAGCGGAAGTCGTTAAGTCCCAGTTCACACTAGTCAAGTCTTATTGTTAAGCTTATAACTTTTTCTTTTTTGAACTTTCATCGTCGTTCACACAATGCAAGTATTATTTTTCAGCTCAAATTTTTTTCTATTTATAGTTTTGTGTATGCATGTGTGTTTTTTTAACATTACGAATAAGAAAGCAAAGCGTATTGACAGTACATGAAGCTGAGTATTCTTTTCTTTTCCCCTCATCTCCCTCTTCTACAAACTAATCAGTTTACCAATAAAACTTGCATAGTGTAAGCTAGGACTAAGCGCTTATTATTGGTGAACTCAAAAAGCGTGAGGCTATTGCTAATTGGTATTTATCTGCTTAAGTTATGCTTATTTGTACCATCTTTAAAATAAAATTAAAATCTCTGCTTAATTGAGCCCAATTAATTACTTTATGTCCACTTCCAATATAAACATTAAAAATAAAGCAATTCTGCAAATAATTTTAATAGCAAGTAAAACATTTGAATGAATAGCTGGGGCAAATTACGAAGTTTATATTTATTTTAATTGTACTTGTATGGAAATCTCCCTACCGATTTTCGAAACAAAATTATAGGTCCAAGGATCAGGAAAATCTCTTCAAACAAAAAAAATTATTTAAGTTTAAAATTTGTTAATGCACTAATAATGCCAAATTATTTTTTTACTTATTCAATAAAATATTTTTTATTAAAAATACATTCAAACTGATTATTGAGGTGTTTAGCTGGATCCTATGCGCGTTTCATCAGGGAAACCTTACCCAAAAATTTCTCAGAACTAGAATTATGTCCAACTTCCATTTAAACAAATGACAAATTCAACTAAGCCCCTGTCCAGACTTGCAATTTTTGTTGCAGCAATTCTTGAGTTTATAGGTGAGAGAGGTGAGAAGATTGGGGAGGAGTACACAGTTTCATGTGCTCTGCAATTCTCTCTTGTTTTGAAATTTTCCCTTGTTAATTTAAATGTATCTGTCGTTTTATGTTATTTTCTTTCTTCAGTTGTATGAAAACATAAAATGTAACAGAAATTAAATAGAATTATTAATTTTTCAGGGAAGTTTGTGGTGTAATAGAATTTTTTAATACATAATTGCAAAACTAGAATTTCCTAATGTGGACAATTCTGCAATTTCAAAGCAGAATTTCAAAAAATTGCAGCAACAAAAATTGCAAGTCTGGACGAGTTGAAACAAGAACTCAATAACCAACATGTTTCTATTTTCTTTATCATTTGCTACATTGGCTGACTTTTTTTAGATCCAATTGTAGTTGTAAGAATTGTAAGAAGTATGTAAAGAAAATAAATGTAAAAAACAAAAACATCTATTCATTGCTTTAGCAGGAATAGAGTGTTGCCACGCAAGTATTTTTTACCAGGTGCAGTCAAGTTAATAATTAGCGTTTTTATGGAAATTGTTACAATTTAAGTTTAGCATTTGTTAATTATTTTACTTATTCAGTAAAATATTTTTGATTTTCTAAAAATATTATGGGTCCAAATTTCTGGCAAACACTTAAAAAAATTAAATAAAAACTTGAAAAAAACGCATCCCGTTATCAATAATAATTTTCCAGGAATCATAATTTATTTTAAATAAAATATTACAAATTTTAATTTTTTTAATTAACATAATTCTTTGTTTTTAGCAGCATGCCACGCCCACTACTATGAATATTTTGATCTAAATTTTCGACTAACGTAGTTTTGATATGTTTCCTTTCTGATAGCGTGAAAATTTTAAGAATCTATTCCAACAAAAAATTTAGGTTTTGGCCAATGATAACTGATTCTGAACCACCGTGCGACGTAAAGTAGATAATTATGTAACCTCAGTATATTATTTTTATTTCAATGCGAAGTATTACACCATAAGAAAAACACCCCGTATATCAGGCTTTTCGAAATTTAAATTTCACTGTACTTCAAAATATTTATTTATTTATTGGTACATATTCTACAAAGTAAATTTGCAGAATATGGTTGCACAAAAATGGACCGGGTGACTAAGACCATATGTCCATGATGTTATTAACAGTATTATTAACAATGTTTTTGTGACTGACGTATGCCTTCACATAGGAAGTAGCAACGTGGTTGTTAAAGAAATTCCACAAAAAAACCGTAAGATTATACGGTTATCCGTGGCCAATCAGTCAACCAGTGCGAGCGAGACTAAAAACTCTCGTATGTTAAACAACACATACAAGCCTGACCGCGAAACACTGTTCTGCAATCCAGAGCTGCTTAACTGACTCTTTTTGTGCAGGAAAAAAGAGTTCGTAATTTTACAAATCCCGTTAAGTTACAAAAAATTATTGGGTAAAATTATTTTCGTAAAATCTTCCGTTTATTTGAGCTATGAAATATTTTTGAGTGTATGTGTGTTTACTCTAGAAAATATTTTCATATTTGCAATCACATAAGTATGTGTACGTTCCACTGATTTGAAGTTTCTAATTATGAGTTTTCTGTTAAAGATCAAATTTCATATTAAATAAATAAATTTTCAGAACCCTGTGTGGAGTTTTTACGAAAACAATCACAATCTCTGGGCATGCCCATGCGCCTCTATTATCCAGTGAATGAAGACAATCCCATTGTAATATTAACATGGACAGGCACAGATTTAAGTCTGCCCGGGATACTGCTCAACTCTCATATGGATGTGGTACCTGTATTTCCCGATAATTGGAGTCATGCACCATTTGGAGCTGAAATGGATGAAGAAGGACGCATTTATGCACGTGGTGCACAGGATATGAAATGTGTTGGTATGCAATACTTAGCTGCACTACGCGCCCTAAAACGAAGCGGTGTTCGATTCAAGCGCACCATATATGCTTCATTTGTGCCCGGTAATATAAAGAAATATCTTAATATGTTCACAACTAATATGAAATTTTTCCTTCCTTTCCTTTTCGATTAGATGAGGAAATGGGCGGTGGTCTAGGCATGAAGCCATTTGTTGAAACTTGTGATTTCAAGTCATTGAATATTGGCTTTTCTATGGATGAAGGTATAGCGTCGTCAAATGAGGTATATCCAGTATTTTATGCGGAGCGTAGCGTTTGGCGTAAGTAACACTAATTAAATAAATATTTTCATTTAAATTCAATATTAAAGCGTTTATAAGATGTTTGTATAATAAATTTTTTCTCATGAAGGTTTTTATTTTCACATCAGCGGCAACGCTGGTCACGGTTCCCTGTTGCTAAAAAATACGGCTGGTGAGAAACTTCATTATATTTTAAATAAAATGATGTGTACGCGTAAAGAGCAAGTCCGTCGTTTGGAAAATAATCCTGAACTAAAAATTGGTGATGTAACAACCGTTAATTTAACCAGCGTTTCCGGTGGGGTTCAAAGTAACGTTATACCGCCTAAAATGATGTTGGGCTTCGACGTCCGTTTGGACTTGAATGTCGATCATGCAGAATTTGAATCCAAAGTATTTAGCAATAAATAAAAAATAATCAAGGAAATTATGAATAAAATTCTGCGAGAAATTTCTCCCTTTTCCAATTTGAATTTTTTCGATTTTCTATTACTTGCTTGTTTAAAATTGCTCCCCGGGAAAAATTTCTTGCGGAATTTTATTCATAATTGCCCTCAATTTCGCTAAAGCGAAATAATTTAATTTTTTTTTCAGCTTCATCAATGGTGTCAGGAAGCTGGTGGGGATATAGAAATAACCTATGACCAAAAACGACCGCGTGTGCAGCCTACTGCCACCGATGATAGTAATCCATATTGGGTAGCTTTTAAAAAGGCCACTGACGAAATGTAATAATAAATTTACACCATGAAATTTGTTGCACGAAACAACAACAAAAATGTAAAAGTGGCAGGAACATTAATATTTTAAATATTTTCGACAACTACTTTATCTGATTTTTGTTCCACGCTCTCCACTGATAAATGAAAGTATCATGCAGCTAATTTCATGATAAATTTCAAAGTGCAAATTCAGTCCAAGTCTTAGGGTCTCTCCCACGATGCTGACACAGTTCGACTTATCGCGCAAATTTAAAATTTTGTGTTTGTGTCAAAATTAAAATGTTGTTGTGTTGTAAATGTAAATGTGCGACAAGTCGAACATTTTCGACATCGTGAGACAGGTCTTAATTTCAACTTTAAAAATGTTTCCATATAATTTTCTTTATTTAATTCTATTCAAGGGGCCTCAAAATTGAACCTCAGATTTTCACAGGTGGCACTGACAGTCGCTACATACGCCAAGTCGGCATACCAGCTTTAGGCTTTTCCCCCATGAATCACACGCCAGTATTGTTGCACGATCACGATGAATTCATACGCGCTGATACATATTTGCAGGGCATTGAAATTTACAAGAAAATTATTGCCAATTTGGCAAATTCCTGATTTTTAGGTCACACAGATATTAAACTTATAAAATAAATAAATGTTAATTTAATCATGATATAAAAAGTACTTTTTCATAAAAGGTACTTTTCATAAAAGCACTTATTTATAAAATTAGCTTATTTATAAAAGGTACTTTTGTACAAGTTGCACTTTTTTATAGAAGGTACTTTTTTACAAAAGGAACTTTTGTATAAAAAGTACTTTTTTACATGCAGTAACCTCGCAAATAATGAAAAAAATGTCTTCCTCAAAGGGTGGAAAAAGTTAAAATAAGTATATTTACGGTCTTATTCACAAAAAATATTTTAGGTTTATTACAGGTTTATTTAACAAATTTCCCATAGAAATATGTCAAACAAGCGTTTAATAAACCTGAAATATTTTTTATGAATAAGGCAGTTAATATATTAAATATCCCTCATTTAGTTGAACAACGTCATAACTCAAAAACTGCTACTTTTGAGTTAATAATGTATAATAAATCCCCATGTCGTTACTCATATTGTGTATAATTTTTATAAAAATATCTTGAGAGGAAAATAAAATTTTCTTTTTCCATTAAGTTGTGTGTAAATTGAAAACTCAACCTTTGTAAAACTAGTTTTTTTATGTATACATTAGGGTGGCCGTTATTCTATTTTTTATTTTTTATTTTTATTTCTTCTACTCTCACCCCCCCCAAATCGGTTCAGTTTTATGCAAAAAAAAATACAAAAAAATTTCATACCGATAAGTTGAGTTTTAGGGGGTGCGTCCGGCCTTCAAAGTTGGCCCTCAATCCCATATATTCATGTATTTTATTCTTTTTTTGTTTAGTTTTGCTATGACTATATGTATGTGTATGAAATAATTTAATATATATAATACCCAGCTAAAAAAATTATATATGGTCCATATATATTTTAAATATATGAATGTATATAACTATATATGAATATGTATGAATTCATGTATGGAAATATATGGGATTATACATTGCAAAACTATTATATATGAACTAATATATGGAGTAATATATGAAATGTATTATAATATATGGGCCTATATATGGAAATTTAATTATGAAGCTCTTCATATGTGAATCCATATATAAAAATAAGATTTAATATGTGGAGAAATATAAGAATGTATGCATACATGATATCTCACATAAGATCGTTTATGCAATCAAAAAAGCTTGGATTTTATCACTGGTGAATTGGAAATCCATTAGAAAATACATAAGGTATGCAAAGTTTACATGCGTACCCTCAACGTTTTGTTAAAAAAATCCATTCTTGTGTGATTTTATACATTGTGGCCTCATTTAATATATCAAATAATCAAAAGGATAATCCAGTCATTGATTTTATAGAAAATAACAGAATTCTCTAGATAAAAAACAAAGTTGGAATTGAAAAATATTGTTAGACGGATTATTTTTTCTTTTATAATTGATTGCACTAGTTTTTAATATGATTTCTTAAATTAAATTTTATGTACGAATATGAGTTTTGAGTTTTTTAAATAATCGACTTTTGACTTAAAATGATGAATGAAATGACTTTTAGTTGGCTTTTCATTATTTGTCCAAACAAATGTTTCATTTTTCATTTGCACATAAGGTGATACATGTTGTCGCATTCTAAGAGAATAGATATCTAACAACTCTATTTAATGTTAACTTAACTTTTCTGAGCACATGCCCATATGTTCCAGAATACACTTCTAAGTTATATAATAACAATGGCATTATCGTTGCATGGACAATCTGGTTATTAATGTGAAAAGGTAATAATAAGTCCAAACTATATAACCGGCGCAATATAAAGCTAACCTTCGATATTACCGAATTAATGTGACTTTCAAAATTCAACGTTACATCAATAATGAGGCCAAGGCATCTAATTTTATCAACAAATTCAATGGAAACACCGTCTAACACAATAGTGTAATTATCACCGTCTAACACAATAGTGTAATTATCACTTCTACAATCACCAAATAGCATTGCTTAGTCTTACAAGGATTAACCGAAAGTTCATTATCAGTCATCCATCCGTAAAGTAAACCAACAGTATAGTCTATCATATTCTGTAAAACATCAGGAAATTCCGAATCAGCCTTGAATAATAGTAGCATGTCGTCTGCAAATGAAAAGGGCTGACATATATTGTTGGATAAAATCCCAAACAAGTCGTTGACAAACACTATGAATAGTAAAGAACCCAAAACAGACCCTTGTGGCACACCACTATATACAGGAAGCATATCTGAACCGCAGCCTTTACTAATAACATACTGCTTTCTATCTGCAAGATAAGAAAAAACCAATCTACATGCCGACCTAGAAAACCCATAAAAACTACACAATTTACTGACCAAAAGAGAGTGATTCACCCTATCAAAAGCTTTCTGATTTCTTAAATTAAATTTTATGTACGAATATGATTTTTGTGTTTTTTAAATAATTGATTTACCTTTTGACTTAAAATGAGGAATGATATGACTTTAAGTTCGATTTTCATTATTTGTCCAAACAAACGTTTCATTAAATACAACCTCCCTATTCAAAATAAAAAAAAAATTTTTAGTAATTTAATTTATTTCACTGCAGTGAGCTTTTGTGAATCAAGTGAGTATGAATATGAACTTTGCATACTGTAGAGCGAATATTTACACATACATGTATGAAAATGTGTGAATATATATAATATATATAATCATATATTCCCATATACCCTCATTTTTCGGATCCGAACCATATATGGGATATCATATATGCTCCATACATATTTTTTTTAGCTGGGTAGCTCTTATTGTAAATGCTTCAAATAAAAAAATTCCATATAATTATAATTTTGTTACATAAAATTGTTGGTATTTTGTTGGTTATTTTCCTCATTATTTTCTAATATATAAATTTTAGCAAAAATCTTTCTTTGAGACTAATGTTGTTGACTTGAAGAGCTAAAATATTGCCATCTGTCATATTCTTGTAAAATGATTTTTTAAAGAGATAGTCATATGCAAATTACATTGAAAAATTGGCTTGAAGGCCAACTTTTAGGGCCGGTATGAAATTTTTTGTGTGTTTTTTTACATAAAACTGAACTGATTTGGGGAGTGAGAGTAGAAGATTTCAAGAAAAAAAGTCTCCATACAATTAACGGCCACTCTAGTATACATACATATGTACATACATATAACTATTTTTCAGGTAGTTTTCAAAAATAGTAGCAGCTGGTTACAAGTACTTACATCAATATCACAACTACCTGCAATAAGAAAACCATAACATAAATTAATACTTAGAAGACATAAAGGTCTTGGAAAAAATCATGCCATACAAATTTTATTTAACTATATTTTCGGTTGAAACTTCTCACTTGCCTGAAAAATTATATAATTAATGCAAATAAAATAAAAAAATAAAAATAATTAAATTTACTTGTGAGCTCCCGAAAATTCCCCAAGAAATTTCGCAAAATCTCAAAAATGAGATTTGAGATGTTTTTGAAAATATTTAGAAACATGTGGCATGATAATTTTTTTTTTGGTTACAGCTTTGGAATTTGCGAAAAAAAAAGGCCTTCAATTCTATATAGATACATATATACCAAAAATAGGTGTATTTCGAAACGATCTGGTTCCTTCAAAAACGAAATTTTGGAACAAAAATAATCATAAATATGGGTTTGGCATTTTTGTAAAATTTTTTTATAATTGCGAAATAACTAACACCTTTTCTGTAAAAAAAACATGAAAAATCGACTTTTTAGACTTTAATAAATTGTGCTTTTGATATAATTTTTTTTAAATACATATTACAAATTTTGTATCCATAAAAAATTTCCTTTTACAAATCGGCCAAGATTTTACTTCTCCATTAGTAAAAGAGTGGACCAAGGTTGCTAAAAAAATTAAATATTTTTTTTTCTTAAATATTTGCTAAACTGTAAACGAAATCTCACAAATGTAGTAGACTTTTATTTAGCTCTTGGATAGAAAAATATACTTGCAAACATTTTTTTATCAGACTAACACCTCCAACCTTCTAACACAAATGTTGTATGAAATTTTATAAGAACCGGGCGGCCCGGTTGTGCGGCAGTATAAATTAAATTTTTCTAATTTTATAGAATATTTTCCAATGATTCCAGATAAAGTTTAAATTAACGAAAAATTTAAATTATCGGGAGTTGATTGTAAACACAATACAATGTCTAATATTCGTAAATTTTATTAAATTTTTGTTTTCATACACGAGTATTTGTTATTAGCAAATAAATTGTGTGTGGGCCTAGAAAGAGTTTTAATGAACTTACTACCATAAGCCATATTCTAAGCAAGGTTGTCCGTCTGTCTGTCTGTCTTCAGCTTAATTAATAAAATCGGTTACAAAAATATAAATAGATTTATTAAAAAAAAAAATAATAATATTACACTTTTTAGCCCGATTATGTTTTGAATATTAATTTTATATTTATATTTACAATTTTAACACAACGGTGGCTATAGTGACTGGCAAAAGCTTAAGGAAACCGATCACGTGCTGAGGTGAATAGAAAATAAAAATAAAAACATACATGATTATAAGTTTAATTAAAACCCAAGAACCAATAACATATAACAAACAAACAAAAATAACTAAAAGGCCGAAAATAATAATCGGTCAATTTGTTTTTGTTTTTTCTTTAAATTTTTTAAGAACTCATCGCCCATAGTGTATCTATCTGTTCATAAATAATGTAAAAAACCATTTCGAATACTTCGTAATGTCATAAATTAAAATTCGTTAAAAATACCCAACACATTGTCAATGTCAGTGTCAAATTAATGTGACAAAGCTTCCTATTTTTTGTATATAAGAATAGATTTGTCAACACATTTTCAGTACAATCAGTTACACCACTCCAATCAACGAACAACGTTTTAAGTACAAGTTAAAGCGACACTAAACGATTGAATAATCTGAAAATGTTTAAACTAAACGCATTGGTAATCGTGGCTTTAGCTGTTTACGTGATAGCCGAACCCATACGCCAGAGACCCTCGGGAAAACGTGTATTGGCACGCCAGCAAGTGCTGCCTACACCAGCACCAACTGGATACCCCGCAGCAGGCGTTACACCGGAAACTCCTTTCGAATTGCCTAATGGAAGTGAAGAACCTGGAAACCCCCAAAGTGGTTTTCCCAATGTTGTAGGACCTCAACCTGATGAAGTATACGGGCCACCAGAACTCAATGGACAACAGCCTGTTGATCCCTCAATTGTCTCCCCACTACCTGATGATGAAGTTTATGGCCCACCAGAAGGTGAGCCCGATGAAATTTATGGTCCACCGGAATTCGAGGCTGGCTCAGATGAAAACGAAGTCGTTCCTGAAATAGTTAGAGCGATAGCTGAAGATATTGATGACGAAATCACTGATGCGATTGAGGACTTAGATGAAGAAGTGGTCGATGAGAATGGTGCTGTGATTTCGGTGTCTTCAACTTTTGAAAAACCAGCCCGTTTAGTCTATCAACGTTTTCCCCAAGGTCGTCAAGCTCCAAAAGCTGTGCCAGCTCGTTTGACAGCCGCCAAATTTACTAAGCCTGCCAACTTCATTTACACAACTAGATTTCACAACTTCCACAGAAATCATTAAATAGTTAAATAATTTTTAATGATATTTTACTTGTTTGTTTGTTTTTGCTTTTTATAGTTATTTTAAACTTGAATAAAGTTTCTACTTAAAATAATACTTGGATTCAATCCTGAGTCGATTTACTTACAGAAACTTCACTTCACAATTGTCTTGATTTTCTAGAGAGAATGGTGGGAGAATACAGGCTTTCTTGTATCCGGAAAACCACTTTGTACAAAGAGGGGGGAAAAAGGCATTCTAAAATTTTTAACGATTGGTATCAAATTAAAAACGAACCGTGGGCAATATTTTTTTAACTTTCATTATCAAATCAACCTTAATGCGTCATTAAATTAAGAAGAAGCCGTACAAAAATATCATAAGTTAATAAATCAAGAACGATCTGTAGTAAAATCGTTAACAAATTGTACAAAAAGTCTATAAGTTAATAAATTAAGAAGGATCTATTATCAAATCAAGAACGATCGGTAACAAAATAAAATCCCTTAGTTAATTCACAATGGGTGCATTCATAAGACGTAGCTGTTGTGCAACCGTTGAGTGTTTGTCTTAGAAACGCATAGTTGAGTAGTTCCGCTCCACTCAACAGTTGAGTAATTTTCCATATAAAATTTTTTCGCTACCTATAGTCAACATGTTGTGCTCAGCCTGAACAGCTGATCGAATGGAGCTTTATCTTTTATTTGATTTGTTAGGTGGCAGGAGCAAATATTTGTTAAATTTTACATTACAAATGCGATGAAGTAACAAAATAAAGATATAAGATAAAATTATATCCATCAAGCCGTTTCTAAGACGTAACTGTTGGGGCCAACAGTTGCCAACGGTTTCACAACTGTTGAACTCAACAGCTACGTCTTATGAATGCGCCCAATGAGTATCTTAAAATTTTTAATATGGCAACATTGTTCTATCTCCATCATCGATATAAAACAGTTATGGAGTTCACAATAACATTTTAAAATATTTCTTAATATTGCAACTTTTCGATTTCAATACTTTAATTTGGGTAGGCAAGTTTGTTTGTTTTTTGTTGGCATCACCAAAATATTTATCGTAATTTGCTACCTAAATTAATAACTCTGTATATTTGCGCAAGTCTACATATGTACTTTCATATAGATGTATTCCTATGTACTGTTTATATACCATATATATCTAGGCTTGGCGCCATCTTTTCACTCACTAAAGAAAATGTATTAGCTTTGAACGCATACGCGATTGTACTAACCCAAATTTAATATTGTATTTTAAAATAAATAGATTTAGAATTGGGTAATTGTGTTTTATTCAAAACGGTCTAAAAGCACAACATTTTTTAGTTAATTTTAATTATTATTCGAACTCCATTTGTTTCTATATTTGTGATTTGAACGGGCTAAAGTTCGTATCGCTTTTTAAGCCAAATTACATGTGATAATTATTAATGAACAAATAACACCAAAGTCTGTTGTAAATATTCTGACTAACAACACATAGTTGAACGGAACAGCCAGCCGTTTTCGAAGGCCACTAAACCTTCATCATCAGCGTTCTTTTGTGTTTGGTCCACTGTGTGTGGTGTCAGTTGATGTAGATTTCTGCTTTATATACTTAGCATTTTATTGCAAATGGAATATGTGAATTGTTTTGATTCATCGTATTTCAATTTGCTGAAAGCTTTTTTGTATTGTAAGCTCAATTTTACCATCACTATATTTACAACAGTCTTACCATTGTCGTTTTGTTCTTTTTACTAACTATACACATGTTACTTAATTTGCTTATTTTTTGTTTGTATGTAAAACAAATTTATTACCAGGAGTGAAATTTAAAAACATAAAAAGGATGTCATTTTCACAGCGTAGCTGTAGTTGACAGGTGAGTCCAAATTTAAAACTTCAAAATTTCATCTTTAGCTTTTTGTACCGGTTCACACACTTCAACTATTAAGGCGGTGCGTGACGTTTCTAACTTTGGGAAAAAAGCGTGAAGCAAAGTGTGCATGACACAATAAAAACTTTGACACTATTCGATTTTATGTATAAAACACAGCACAATTCGCTTACTCTGATGCCACGAACCCGTTTTCTATGTAAATTTACGGACATTTTAATAAAAAATTTCATATTTACATGCGAGTTTGGGCAAACAAATTAAAAAAAGTATACCAAAAGATTGTCAAAGCACGCAAAAATTTGAGAGTTGCCTAACTTTTCGCTTCGCTTTGCGTTAAAAGTTCTTTATGTGACATGTTTCATATAAGAACGTACATTTCATCTTATATGTCAAAGCGAATCTTCAACGCAACGCGAAGCTTTTTGAATTGAAGGCCACGCATTTGGTTGTTGTATGGAAATACACCGTATTCTTTTGCATGTGTGTGTGCACATTGCTTTCCACTATGGGAAAATAATTTATTATTTTAAACAGATCATATAACAGTTTATTTTCCCATAAACAGTTGTAAATATAGAAATAAGACATTTTTATAATCTATGTTCTTCTCATAGTTAATATCATGATATATATATATATATATATATATATATATATATATATATATATATATATATATATATATATATATAAATATATATCATTGTTAATATATAAGCTGACAAAATGTTTAACTAAATTCAACCAATAAACTGCTGCCAAAAGAGCTCCTCTCTGAGCAAATAAAAGCTTAACGGCCCTTTTCACAATGTACAATTAAAAGTTAACAGGGACTTTAACAGCAAGTCTTGTATGAAGAACTTGCAGTTAAAGTTCACGTTAACTCTTAAGCGGGTGCTAGACACATCAATATTCAGCTTCAATATGTGTGGTTGTGTGCGTTTTTTTATAAAAAATATTCACACCAATAGTATATGTGTGACTATTTTTGGTAAACAAACACAACCACATACATATAAAACACAACCACATACATATGTATATTGAAGCTGAATATTGATGTGTCTGGCACTCGATTTAATCATACATTGTAAAAAGGGACGTAGCATGGTTTTTTAGGGTTTTTTTTTTTTTTTAAGAGAAATAACACTCAGACAAATTAATGCCTACTACTATTACTAGGTGTTACCTTCTTTAGGAAATGGATAGTGATAGAAGACAGGTGGTGAAGGAAGAAGAAAGCTTCATTCTTTTACAACTTTTGCTTGTGCACGCTTTTTAATAATGCAGTTCTGCAGCGCCTTCTGGTGTTAAATGAGGCGTATTAAATTTTGAAGCTGTGTTTAGTAGCCATTTTATTAGTTATTTTACTTCGTCGATGATTTTTGCTACACAATACCGACGAAGGAGGGCGCTCTGATGTTACATTAGGATTAGCATCTGCTGAAGTCGGTATAGTTCAGTGACCAGTGACTATGCCTTCATCACTTAAACTTTCCTACAACAACTGATGCAAAGGGAATCCAATGCACATCAGAAAAATGCGTGGTGTTGTTATTTTAATGACTGTCGGATACAGGGATTGAACCCCGGATCTTCAGTTTTGTAGTCAACGTGCTAACTACTTCAGCCAACGCCACCCTAGGATGTCCATCTGGCTGTCTGTCTGCCTTGTACTGTCTTCATTTTAACCATGTATGCTGTATCTTGGAAACCGTAAGAGGCAAACACCTGAAATTTTCAAAAACGCTAAAACTAAAAATCACAAAATAAAATGAAAATTATCACCGTAAATATAATAAATTGCTAAAATGCAAAAAAAAAGTCACCAAAAACAAAAACGTCGCCGAAAAAAACCAAAAAATCGTCAATACGAAAAAGTGCCAAAACTAAACAAATCGTTAACACTAAAAATATGCATCGTAAAAAAACAACAAAAATGCCATAAACCGCAAAAATTAAAAAAGCCAAAAATAAAAAAAATACAAAAAAAGCACCAAAACTAAAAAATCGGCAAAAACAGGAAAAAAAGTTTAACGTGTACTTAAAAATTTAAAAAATGTCTACATCAGGTAAGATATTCGATTATATAGGCTACAGTTCATATAGTATTATCAAAGGCGCAATTTGCTGAATTTATTTTTAACAACGCTTGTAAATTTAATAAACATACATATGTATGTAAGTATATAAAAAATCGCCAATCAATTTGAAAATACTACAAAATCTATTTAAACACTATCCAGTAGAAGGATTTCTTTTTTTGACGTGTAATATCATTTCTATACTTTAAAGAGGATCCGAAATAAGAATTTAATATCAGTGTAAAGGGCCAAGTTGAGAAGTCTTTTCTCCTGCATCATAAAGACAAACAGAAAACATTAACTCAACTATCTCTAAGGCTAGGTAAGGTTTTACAAGCTGCCAGTTTCAAGAGAAACCGGGATCAGTTGGGCGGGAGAGGACAGAAAACTTTTCCTTTACCATGCTACTTGGTCTGTATTAAATCAACATTATTTGTGTATGAATGTATTTATGTATGTACATATGTTCAACAGTTACGTCCTCTTCTACGTCACGAAAACTTCTACAGAAGTCACACGTCTCTTTACAGTTTTATAAAAATACTAATTTGTATATTTTTTTTTTTTTCTTTAAAATTTCCCACCTTGTGTCTTTAAGATTTCTAAGAAAACACAATGCATATTAAAACCATTACAATGTGATGTGCCAGTATTAGAAATATACATACATACATATGTACATACATATCTACATAATTTCCAATAACTCATCAAACACTGCTAAAATGTGTTTTACGTATTACGCGCAAAGCACACACTCATTGGAAATTCTTTAAAAACTAAAAATTATATTAAGCCAAAAAAAAAAAACAACAGCATTTATTTAAATGGTATTGTCCAAAATTGTATGACTTACTTGACGAGCAATGAAGGTCTGAGTTTCATTGTCGCATAAAAAGCAATGAATATTTAATTAAAAAGTTTGTATTTAATCGAACTTTAATTAAATCAAATTAACAGTTTACTTTAACCATTTCGATAGGCTAGAAGGAATAAAATAAATATCTCGCATTTAAAACGAAAATTTAAATTTTGAGAAAATGTTTCATAATCTAGCAAGTGTTTTAATATTAAGTGGTGTTATTTGCACGGTCACTTTGGCAGAGCCAGGTGTCCATACACTACGCATACGTTTTCCAGGACCAAATAGTGATAAAATTGTTCTGCCTAAGCCAGCGAAACAAGAAATAGCCCCTTATCCTGCGGCTGGTTTTAAGCCAGAGCCCGTATTTGAATTGCCACAAGTAACATATTTGCCACCAGCAAAACCCGAACTTAATTATGCACCACCAGACGATGTCTATGGTCCACCAAGTGAGCCCGAATTAACATATGGTCCACCGGCTGAGCCCGAGTTAACATATAGTCCTCCATCTTATACATATGAAGCTCCGGATAATATTTACGAAGCTCCAGATAACGAGTTTCAATCAGCTACCATTGTTAATGCTCCTCTAACTCTGGCAACACAATTTACACCACCACGTCCCAACAAAGCTGTAAACTTCCGTCCACAATCTGCCACCTTTGTAAATGCTCCAGCTAAGCCAGTAAGCCATTTGACGGTACCTCGACCCCACCCAGTTGTTGCTTTCCGCCCTAGACGGCCACAAGTCCTCTCCAAGCATCTATATCCCAAAACATATCTCACACTTCCCCGCGTGGAACGTGTAATTGAATTTCGTCCCCGGCGCATACCGCACCAACAGCAAACTCATTTTTTCAGCCGCCCATTACCCTCCAGCATATTTGGAGATTCGAAAAATGGCCGCAACGGCCGTCAACTGCCCTCAAAAATTTTCTCAAATTGAATTACTTTATATACAGATAAAATAATTGTTATTTGGAAATACAAATGTAGACTCCGGGTTTTAAATATGAAGAAAAATTATGTAGATTGTTATTGTTACAATTATTTGTTGTTAATTTAATTAATAAAAATATGCATAAGTAAATTGTTATTAAAAAAAGTTTTGTGCACATTTACTTTTTATTCTAATATTTTCAGTCAAACCAAAAATGGAGATTAAAAATCTTATACTAAATTTTGGCTATTAATTTTTGTTATATCATACAGGAAATTACATATGATGTGCATTAGTTTCTCCTTGTATCAGTTGTTGTAGAAAAGTTCAAGTGATGAAGGCATAGTCACTGGTCACTGAATTATACCGACTTCAGCAGATACTAATCCTAATGTAACATCAGAGCGCCCTCCATTGTATAGCAGAATCATCGCCTAAGTAAAATAACCAAAAAAATTTACTACGCCTCACTTAACGCCAGAGGCGCTCCAAAACTGCATTATTAAAAAAAAACGTGCAAAAAGCGGAGCTGTAAAAAATTAAGCTTTCCTCTATCTATTCCTACTAAAAAGATGGTAGCTAATAATAATTAGTAGTAGGCATTGCCTGAGTGTTACTTCTCTTTAAAAATAAAATAAAAATAAAAAAGGTGACTTGTTCGAGAGTGTTCTTAGCTATGTTTAAAGAAATCGGTCCAGCCGTTAAGAAGATATCACACCTTTTTTAGATATATTCTGCTGAATCGGTGTATCTTTAACGCCGTAGCTCCCAAGCGGATTGACCGATTAAACTTTTTTAAAATTATTCGAATACATTTTTTTATTCTTTGTTCGTTCGAATATTCGAACAAAAGCTCAAAATTATTCGTCCGTTCGAACAAGAAAAAAATCATGAAATTTCATTCGAACAAATTTAAAAGACGAATAATTAACAACACTAGTATTTACATAAATACATATGTGTGTACATACATACATACAACTTACCAAAATTTAGTTGGCTATTGGTTCTTTTAGAGATATCGCATCAAATTCTTATGATCATAATCACTTTTTCTTTCTGGGTTTGAGGTTACTCCGTCCTCCCTTGTTATTACAAGGAATAAGAGATTTACTTGGCGTAACACAAAGATTACAATGCCATGAACAATTTTTGTATTAAGGAGCCTCCAACGAGAAAATTCCAACGACGCATGCGAAGCCGGAACTCCTAAAATCCTTTCCTTACTTGTTCAGAATCACTTTGTTTTGTTTAATTTAAATTCACTCACTACAAATATACATATGTACATAGGTATATGCTCTATGTAGGAACTTTTACTAAAATTAACTAGGTATATACATACATATGTATGTATTTTACTTCCCACATCTTTTTGATCATCAACTTTTCATTCTTTTATTCATTTATTTATAACATTAGCATATGTAATTGCAAATTATAAGCTAATGATAACAACTATTTATTAATTATCAAATATTTCATTACTTGTCAAGAACTAAGAAACTAATTGAACAGGAGACACACAGCTTCCGCACTTCACTTATAATTACTACGATAAAACTTTTATATTTATTTCAAAACACACTCTTGTTAAATCATCTAAACTTTAGATTCTAAAGTATCGCACTATCATCAATAGCCTGGAAATAACAAAAAAAAACACGATTTCAAAACAGCACAAATTCAGTTAATTAACCCCGATGTGTTTTATGACAGTTCCCGCCATTTTTAGCACGCGTTCTTATGTACACACGCTTCTACTGTAAAAGCGGCTATCATATGTTATTTCAAACATATGGCAGGATACTGCCAACTCCAAAAAATAATTTTTAATTTTAGTGCCGTATTGTGCAACTATGTTCGTATAACAAAAAAAAAAATACGCGTTGTTATATACATTTTCGCCTTGCATTGTCTGGATTAAAAAATATAAATCTTTTAATAGTAAAATCAATGCAGCAAATTGTTCGAGTAAAAGTAAACTGTTTAAAAAGCAAATAGTATTGTGATGTGAAATTAGCTGTCGGGAAAACCACGTTTATTTATGTCCGAAATTCATGTGAAAATTCTTTTGAGTTCGGCATTCAGTACACCCCTACTCGACTACCAGCGTCCACCGACCATCAGACAGACTAGCGGCGAAAATGATTTGAGATAATTTTCACTTTTGCAACAAAAAGAAATTTTTTTCATACCATAAAAAATATTCTTTCAATCTCATAGTCGCCGGACTATAACATTTATTTTTATTTGAAATTCATTCATAGCAATTGGAAACCCATTATTTTTGAGTTATTCTTTGGTAAACTCGCGATATTGGATGTGTTTTATATGTTGCAACTTTCACACAACGTACTTTACATACACAATTTAGCTTGGAACAGTCACACTAGCATACATATACTTGCTCACCGACCCAACTAAGGGCAATAACATTAGGCACATCATAGCTGTCACCTATTGATTAAATTTTTCGGTAAGTGTTTTTATTGAGACGAAATAAAATTTGTTTTTGATGTCTGTCCTTCAATTCAAAATAAGGAAGAAGATACATACATATATGTATATGTAGAAGTGCTAAAATTTTGCAATATTTATAGTAGTATGTATGTAAATGCAATGGTTGATAATGTCGGGTATTAGGGGAGATGATTGCGTAAAATTTTTTTTATTTATTTATATGTTTATGTTTTATTGTTGCTTCTTTTAAGTAATGTAATCTATTATATGTATGAACACAAATATTTGTTTTCGTTACTTTTGTTGTTTCACACAATCTAACTTGCACATTAATAATATTTTAGTGGAATAAAATTTCTGTACATCTTATCTTTTCATTTACAGCCTGTCTTACAATATTAAAAGAACTCGTTCCTTCAACAATTTAAATTCAAAACAAAAATAAATCTTCGTTTTCATATTTGTTTTAAATATAAATTGTAGTAAGAGCGTTATTTGCTGTTAATTTAATCATTGTTTTTTGACTCGGTTTCCACGATGTCGACAGAAAACGTTCGATCGACAACTTGCATTGAAATCAACAATCAAATAAGAAAATTAGTTGAATTGATCGAACGTGTTCTATCGACATCGTGCGACAGGATGATAGTTTTTATAACTACCCAACAAAAAAATGTAGCTCAAAGAATTCATGTTTAACGCTTTCTTAAGTCGGAATAAATTCGTTATTATTTGAGTGATGAAAATTACCATATAAAAATATATTTTTAAGCTTTGCAATGTTTTTAACCCCCACTAAAAGAGGGGTGTTATAAGTTTGTATGTGTCTGTGTATCTGTGTGTCTATCCGTGTCCACGTACAGACCAAACGGCTGGACCGATTTTGATTTAGTTTTTTCTGTTCGAAAAGTGACGTGATCGAGAAGGTTCTTAGCTATGTTTTATGGAAAACGGTCCAGCCGTTTAGAATATATAACATATTTTCTAGATATATTCGGGAGTTTTTAAAATTTTTAATTTTTGTTATTTTACCCAAATTTTAATTAGATAATTATATGTACGTATGCATGTACGCTTATGTAGAATGTGTGTAAAAAAATATTTCGGGATGTGCCGAATTTATGAAGTTTTGCCTACGTTGTGAAATGTACTGAATTACAGTTATTATTTCCCCTATTATAAATCACAAATCCCCTGGGAATTGCTTCCCTTTTCCAATTCCGCCTATTATGAATTAAAATTTCTCTGGGATTCCCGGGAAAAAAGTAAGTGAATAAATATGCGGGAAAGGGAGAATATATTTAGAGTTTTCTCCCCAAACATTTTGTACACACATTCATTGGGAGTTCCATCTATTGGCATCTGCATCTGGCTCAGTTTTGCTTCACTTTCTCAGCATAAAGTTAATACTAAAGCTTGTGAATGGTTACGCTATTTATTTTATTTAATAAAAAAAAAATATATTTATGTATATTGACACACAACTGGCAATGAAAACGTAAATTGTTTTATTAAATTTATATTACTGAACTCTTGCGTTAGTGCATAAATGTAAACATTAAACAGCTGATACAAATATATAATATATAATATTAATAATAATATATAATATTTTAAGAAAATGTATAGTATTTATAATACATATTTCCTTTATTTTATTTCAATTCCAATCATACAGTGATGTCAGCTACCGCGGGTAAAAGAAAAGAAATCTACAAATACTTGGCACCATGGCCACTTTACTCCATGAATTGGAGTGTACGTCCAGATAAACGATTTCGTTTAGCTCTTGGGAGTTTTATCGAAGAATACAACAACAAGGTGCAAATTATTAGTCTGGATGAGGACACAAGTGAATTCAGTGCCAAAAGGTAAATATATCTTAGACACTTAACGCTCTATTGAGATACAAATGTATATATATCATTTCCTTAGCACATTCGATCATCCATATCCAACAACAAAAATTATGTGGATACCCGACTCAAAGGGCATTTATCCTGACTTACTGGCCACAAGTGGTGACTATTTGCGCGTTTGGCGTGCCGGAGAGCCGGACACACGATTAGAATGCGTGCTGAATAATAATAAAAATAGTGATTTCTGTGCACCCTTAACGTCGTTCGATTGGAATGAAGTGGATCCCAATTTAGTGGGGACTTCATCTATCGATACAACATGCACCATTTGGGGTTTGGAAACGGGACAACCACATGGTCGTGTTTTTGTATCGGGTCATGTAAAAACACAATTGATTGCCCACGATAAGGAAGTGTACGATATCGCTTTTTCGAGGGCTGGCGGAGGTCGCGATATGTTTGCTTCCGTGGGTGCAGATGGTTCCGTTCGTATGTTTGATTTAAGACATTTGGAACACTCAACAATTATATATGAGGTAAACTTTTTTTTTTTTGAAAACCATATAAATTATTGGTTTTTGAAATATTTTTTTTATTATTTTCTGCAGGATCCCACACATACAGCTTTATTACGCTTGGCTTGGAACAAACAAGACCCAAATTATTTAGCCACCGTCGCTATGGACTCGTGTGAAGTAATAATATTGGACGTTCGTGTTCCTTGTACCCCTGTTGCAAGACTGAGCAATCATAGAGCGTGCGTCAACGGTATTGCGTGGGCGCCGCACAGGTAAGTTTATTAAGTAATTCTTATCATTGTCTTGAAGCTGAAAAATATGTGTAGGAATTACCTAATGTCAACGGGTGTTCCCACAAGCGGATCTCTTCGGAGATTATGGGACCGGACCCTAATTCGGGTAAAATTAATATTGTTACCCCATAAAACTTATGTTTTACTACCTAATCTCTGGAATAACAAAGTAACGGATGCGCACATATTTATCAAAAGGAACTAGTTTGCTACCTTGCCCTACAGGTGCAGCGTCACCTCTAACTGCTTTGAGTTTAAAAGACGATAGAAGTGAATCTTTTCGGGATGGATCTCCGAGGTCTAACTAGTGGCTTAATACTGTTATTATTGGATACCCGTGTCTCGACAGCTGATCTGCTCCAATGCGTAGTGACGCTGTGCCGGTAATTAGAGAGATCTTTTAATGGCGGTCACGCGATCCGTGTTATCACGGATAAACTGAGAAACTTACGTAGTGGCTGTGGTTGCTACCAAATTCTCTGAGAAATAGTCTTGGGTCTCCAGTGTTAAATCAATGCTAGTGATTGGTGTGATGCGGTCAACTAGACACTATTCTAGGTGCTGTCGCCATTCAACAGACGCTGCTCTGACTATTGTCTTAGCAGCAAGAGTTTATATAGCTCGAGTACCTTACCAAGGTACGTGTTGGCAGGAGCTTGGAAGCTACAAAAAAAGCTCTACGGAGCAGAGTTACTATTAGGAAATCATCATATGCCTAGGTTAGTTTAGGTTACTCTAGGTAGTCAAAGACCTCGCATAGACCGGGTTTGATCCTTAGCGATACCAGCAGATGACAAGAAACCTGTAAGTATGGCAGCCTAGTCCGTGGTGCCTGTATCGAATGACTCCTACACAGATTTAACAAACCTTAGCAATCTACGCAGTTCCACTCCCAATCACCAAGCCAGTCGTATCTAGTGCAGCTTAGAGCCGGACACTGGTACATTAGATGTTTTATTGTCTCAATTAGGCCGGTTTTTTTACATTTCCTGCAGGTACCGTTAAGTATTTGTCTTATTTTGACGGCATACGAAGACGTACAATTAATTTTTAATTGAAGCGTTATTTAAGTTAAGAATGGCAATGTTAAATTTGTGTTGACTCTCAGACAAGCAAACTGAGTTGAGGTGAGAATAATAATTGTTACAATAACAATACGTCAGTTGATATGTCGATCAACCTTAGTGGAGTAATTTTATAGTTTTTTTTTACTATGCAACTAAAAACACAAATTTTCTTAGTTACGACGCTAATGTATGGCTTGCAAAAACCATTTCAATTAATTTTGTTCATTATTTTTAATATTTTTCCAGTTCCTGTCATATATGCACTGCCGGTGATGATCACCAAGCACTGATCTGGGATATACAGCAAATGCCACGTGCAATCGAGGATCCAATTTTAGCTTATACAGCCGCCGAAGGTGAAGTCAATCAAATTCAATGGGGTGCAACACAACCTGATTGGATAGCAATTTGCTATAACAAAGCTTGCGAGATATTGCGTGTCTAGAATCAGCATCATATTAATAATGCCCAAAGAACACCATATGTAAGACAAATTCTCATCATATATGCACCACACAACAACAGCCACAACCACAGCCACAACAAAACTTAATAATAATTATTATTATATAACAGACAAGAAAAAACTCTTTTACTACAGTTAATTATAATTATTATTATTTATTATTATGCATGATAGATTTGTATTCTTTGAGTTTTGACAACCAAAACAATTACAACAATAATAGTAAAGATGATGAAATTACATATTTAAAGACGAAAGAGAATTGTAAATGATGGTCATTAACACTTACTTTAGTGTGTGTGATTTTGTTTTATAATTAATAACAGACATACATATATTAGGAACCATATTTCTTTAGTTCCATCTCTTTTCCTTTTTGCACACCATAACAAAAACAAAACAGAAATCAGCATATAGATGAAATTCGTTAAATAGTTTATTAAGCAATATTTAAAGCGAAAGAAAATATTTGCGAATTAGTAGGTGATATGCCCAAATTGGAAAGCATTTCCTTTTTTACGCAGTAAAGACAAGGTTGATTGACCCCTTTGCTTTGACAAATAAAACAAAATCCTTGAAAACAAAAGCTTAGCGATTCTGCCTATACAAAATTGCTAATGTAGACAATTAGGTTTTTCTAATTTTAAGTTATTTTAATTATAGTTTTCAAATAAATTATTTATAATTTTAAATGTACAAAAAAAACCAAAACAAAGAATAATTATATGTAATTATTGACAATGGACAATTAAACAAGAATCAAACACAAACATTTTTTGGTGTTATTTTTTCAATCGCATACTTATTACATGTATAACATTCGATTTTTTTGTAGAATTTTATTTTCAATTTAATTGATGTTTTTATATGCAACTTGTAGTGTAATAAGTCGTAGTGCGTCCACAGAAGTGTAATTCAATAACAGAAAAAAATTTAATTTAAAAGATTTTGAAATATAAGACATTTTTAAACTCACGAACAACTATAAAATTTTGTAAAAGATTTTGAAATAGAAGACGTTTTGAATTCACAAACGGAGAATCAACTAAACGGAGCAAACAACTAATTTTCTAAAAATTAAATTACGCAAAAAATATGTAACAGGGGGTCTACTGTGTAATTCGAAACGAAAGAAAATGCTTTCGAATTTGTATGCTTATAAAGTGTAAATTCGAAATTATTTTCTTTCGTTTAGAATTACAAATTAGACCCCCAGAATTCTTATCCAAGTTACATAATTCCTATTGGAGCAAAGTTCTCTATGATTTAGACTATCTATTATATATGATATTAGAAGTCTATAAGTCATATAATTTATGATAGAGCAAAATAATTGATTCAGAATTAATTATTATTCTGTTAACTCGACTAATTCTTCCAAACTATTCGAATAAAAGTATCGGAGTAAAATTGCCCGATTGAGAATTGTGAAATTAAAAGTATTAAAACTGTTCAAATGAAAATTATTCGGAAAGAAATCATTCGAATGAAAATTTTTCGAATAAAAACTACTTTAAAAGTAATGCGTATTTATATTGCTTAACTAAAAGAACCCTCGAGTAAATTACCCGAAAAATTTATTCCAGGACTAATTTTTAAAAATTATTCCAATAAAATTATCCGAATAAATTAACAAAAATTAAAAGTATTCGAGAAAAAAAATTTTCGAATAGAATTTATACAAATTTGAATTAGTCGAATAAAAATTAATCAAATGAAAATTCTTCGAATTAAAATAGTTCGAATGAAATTTATTCGGATAAATAATAAATTATTTTTCATTAATCTTAACTTCAAAAAACTTAATCGAGTAAATTACCAGAAAAACTGCCCGAATGAAAATTATCCGAGTAAACTTGCCGGAATAAAAATTATGAAATTAAAAGTATTTGAGTAAAACTTTCCAAATTAGAGTTAATCGAATAAAAAATTATTCGAGAAGAAATTATTTGAAAGAAAAATTATTCGAATAAAAATTTCATGAATAGTAATGGCTATTCATATTTATCAACTCCAAAAAAAATCACTCTAGTAAATTACACGAAAAAATTATTCCTCTATTAATTCTTAAAAATTTTATGAATAAAAATTTTCAAGCAAAATTGCACGAAAGAAAATGATTAAATTCAAAGTATTCGAGTAAAATTATTCGAATAAAAATTTTCAAATTATAACTAACCGAATAAGCATGTTTGCAATGAAAATTATTCGAATGGAAATCATTACTATGAATATAATTTTTTAAATTATTGTATAAATAATAAAATAAAACTTTTTGGAAGATAATTAATCAAACAATTTTATTTTAATAAATGCAAGCGAGTAATTCAGCAATTTGAAAATGAGTTCGGTGGAATAATTTTCATTACAATTTCACTCAAATGAAATCACTTATTCGAATATTTCAATACATATTTTTATTCGAATAATTTTATAATAATAATTTTATTTTTTAAATTAAATTGTTTGAAAAATTTTCTTTAGAAAAACTTTTCGCATATTTCTTCAAATATATTTCATTAAATGACTAAGTTTGTTGAAATACTCTGAATTTAAATTTTTTCGAATACTCGAATAAAAATTATTATTATTATATTATGCAAAATTTTTATTCGAGTATTCGAAAAAATTTAAATTCAGAGTATTTCAACAAACTTAGTCATTTAATGAAATATATTTGAAGAAATATGCGAAAAGTTTTTCTAAAGAAAATTTTTCAAACAATTTAATTTAAAAAATAAAATTATTATTATAAAATTATTCGAATAAAAATATGTATTGAAATATTCGAATAAGTTTCAGTCGAGTTAAATTCGTTCGTGTGAAAATAAACTTTAGTCAAATAATTTTGGATAGAAAAATTTCACTCGAATAAAGCTATTGCAAAAAAATATTCGAATAAAGCTATTCTGCTTTCATATGTTAACTTATTTCATAGTACTGTTATTTAAGAAATAATTTGTACATATATTGCAAACGAAACTTTGTTCCAACAGTGTTTTCAGGGACGACGCCTCTTAAAGCAAAGTGAGTGTGAAATTTCCCTCTAAGTGAATGTCATTAAACTTGCTTTCCGAAACTCAAAATTTAAAATTTTAACAAAAATTATACCATAAATCACTTAGATATGGATTTCGAAATTCATCAGCTGTAGGTAGACTTCAAGTCATGTGTGTCCTATTTTATAATTAAACATTTCATTTTATCTGTTTAGTTTTTATGAAATACTTATTTATGTATATTTTAAACATCTATTTGACTACATGAAACATATTGCAAGAACAACAAATACTTTGAAATAAAAATAATAACCAATTTTTTATACAACAACAGCAACAACAAAAATCCTACCTCGTTTTCCATTAAGGATGATTTGAAAAAGAAAACAAAAAAGTTTAAATAAATGAATTACAAAATTTTTAAATTAAGTAAAGGAAAAAATAAATACATAATGCAAAAAAAATTGAGAAAAGAATTGAAATTTAGCCTTATTTACTAAAAAGAAAAATTTAAAACAATGAAATATTCCAGTGAATGCTAAAAAACAAATCACACAGAAACTATAAGGCACTTTTTTTTAATTTTGCTGAAAGAATAAAACAACAGCATGCAAATAAACGATATGCACTGTTTCCCAAGCGACTAACTGTCGTCTGTCTTTAGAAAACGAAAACTCGCTAAAGCTAAAAGTCTATAAAGTTGATTTTCAAACATGTATTGCCAAATCAGGCAATGGCTTGAAAATTTAATCCGCCGATTTTTTAGTTTTTTATGTTATCGTCAAAAAATTTTAATTTTGTGTTTGTTCAGCATTTTAGCGATTGAATTTAGCTTTAGCGAATTGCAGAATAATATGTCTGGGACACTGCTCTGAAAGAAAAAATAGGAAATAACTTCGATACCACTAAAATAAACTAACTACTTTTTATAACAAAAAGTTTAGCATACTTTTAGGAGTGACGTAAATAATCGACAATCAAAGCTGTTTTCGTGCAACAATCTTTTTATAGAAACAATAGCAACTGTCTGCTACTTTTTATTCGTCCAGAGAGAGAGAAATAAAAATGGATTTTCCGTATAAAATTCTAATTCCATTTTAATTGCCATCGTGACTATTAGGTAGTGTACTAGACGGATGATTTTCGATTCGATTCCCGCCGGAGACTACAAGACAAGCCAAAATAGTGTCGTGAATTGCGTTAGCTTATGATATAAAAAATTTAAGAATATTGTTTTCTTGGCACGAGTTTGTAGAACAATAAGAGTGCAATGTGGATACAATTTTTATGAGAATCGAAGGGTGGAAGTACATATGTGGGAGTCGCGCTGTTCATATAACTCTATAGTAATAGCCGCCTACGGCTTTTTTTTTATAATAGGACCAGCACTCAGGAGATAACCCCTACTCATGCATTGCATTGTGCTAGAACTAGGAAAATAGGTTATGGAAAGGATGATAGATGGAGCAGTGCCTGTGGACATTCGATTTAAACTTTCCCAAGTTGAAAGTAACAGGAAAGACTTCCGCAAGGAAATTTATTCCACATACGAAAGGTATGGCCAAAAAAATTCTCTCTAATGCGTAGTGTGATTTATTGGCCAATCGATCACAAAAGTATGTGCTCTGAATATGCGGGTTTCAGGAACAAGTTCCCTAATTTCATCAAAACACATTCTATTGTGGTAACGATACCACAAGGAAATGCATCCCACATTGCGTCGATGATCCAATTAATCAATAGAGTT
This sequence comes from Tachina grossa, assembly GCA_949987645.1. Taxonomy (NCBI): domain Eukaryota; kingdom Metazoa; phylum Arthropoda; class Insecta; order Diptera; family Tachinidae; genus Tachina; species Tachina grossa. Next base: position 20,923,228 of record OX465277.1, on the reverse strand, counting down.
GGATACCCTACTAACGATATTTATTTATGTCTGTAGGGACACATCGCAACAGGAAACAGTGGGCCCATATACCAACTTAAATAACTGACAGGAATAAACAAAATATTAAGCAGCTTTTTATAATTTATATCTATAATAATAAATAAAATATGTATATTTTGCAAAAATAAACAATAAATTATAACAACTAAATAAGAAAACATAAAGATCACAACAATAATTGTTAAGTGGAGGAGAGTGATCTTTTATTATTTACAAATTTCACTTGAACATATTAAATATTGAGTAAAAATAGTTTAAAAAACGATAAAATTTCAAACACACACACATATACATACATACATACCTACACATATATGATGTATATTTTTTATTAAGAATTTTTTTATTACAGTTAAAACTTGCTTGTCGTAAGGCAACAACAAACAATAAATGGATAAATTTAGTTTTAAACTTTTGTCCTCACATTCATCATAATCATCAGCATCATGTTTAATTTTTAAATAAATTATTAAACATTTACATACACATATTTATAACTACGTTCTTATATATATACACACAATACATACATACATATAAAAAAATTTAATATGTAACAAATTTGTAACATTATCATCATCATCATGACTAATTTCATTATTATAGTATTCATGAATATTAAAAGACAAGCAAAAACCCTAAATTTAAAATCAATAGAACTGATACATCTTAAAGCTAAAAATAACAAAATATTAAATAGGTATAAATATAAAAAAAGTAAGAAAACAAACGGAGCCCAACTCATTATTAATTGTCACTACAATTTAGAATTACTTAATTAAAAAATAAAAAACAACAACAAAAATAACTATGTATAACAAAAAAAATATATAGAAACACATGTAAAGAAAACCAAAAAAAAAACAAAATATTAATTTTAATAATTAATAAGAATGAATATTTAAATCAGTAAATAACAACAACAAGAACAATTCTATCCTGTGAGAGAGAAAATAAGATTGTGAACACAAAATTTAGAAGACAACAAAAACCTAACATAAATAAAAAACCCAAAATTCCCAAACAAACAAACCAATAACTAAAATTTTCGTCAACATCAATAACCAAACAGCAACAAAAATCACTTGCATTTATTCATATGTTACAAATATTACAATGTAAATACCCTCACACACCTACACACATGCGATAAAAAAAACCTCTCCCTCTCTTGTTTTTAAAAGAACGCTTTTTTTGTTGTAAATCCATCTTTTGTTTACAGACATATTGTAATTATGTAATTAGAAATTATCTTGAAAAAAATTTTTTTTCTTTAAATACAAAAAATCTATTATTCAGGCCTGTGACACTTTTTCAAAGGAATAATTTGGTCAATGTATTTGCATTCCAATCGTTTTTATTTTGGCTTCTTCAGTTTCCACTCAGTTACTTCTATAATTGAAGGCGCCACCTCATATAATGTATTATTAATTATTATTATTAATATACCCCTGCAAAAGATCACTTACAAGAACTTTTAAAACATGAGGGATTTTTCAAATGCTTCATTACAGCGAAATTTTCTAAAACAAACGCTAAACAACACTGTTGACAAGACATTTGTTTCAGTTATTGCAGTTATAGGAGTAAAGAAGAAAATACTTCGTGACGGAAAAATTTGTGATGCTTGCTTCTTCATACGCATGGGCGCATATGTCATGTATGTACAAACGCCCACATGCATTGACATTAGTTTTGTGCGCTTGGTTTAATAAACCACCCTTAAACACATAATAACTTACCATCTACATCTTAAGGCCATGACTCACTATCATACAAAGTCGTGCGATTTACGAGAAAAATACTACATTGGTGTGATGAATTGTTATTGTCTTTTGAAAATTTTCATAACCTCCATCATACCAGGGTTGTATTTTTTCGTAGATCGCACGACTTTGTATGATAGTGTATCACAGTCTTTACACACACTCAAACGTACAATATGCAAAATAACAAGCATACACACATCAAAACTACTTCTTTTGATTGTTTGTTATGAATAAGAAGACTTCCCGACATCGCTTGTACTCATTTGCACGAACACCAATGCATACATCGTGCTTCGCTTATTAAACGACAGCATTTATTATTGGTTTAATATAATACATGCGACGAGAATACATTTAAAAAAATAAGAATTATTTACATTTCAAGACTGCTTACGCAGGCCTCTATTATATATTCGAAAAAATTCAGTAACAGACCATTACACATATTGAAAGTGAAATTGAAAACGCAAATTTTTTAGTTGTTAATTTCCTCGATTTTCTTCTACATACCTGTGCACATTAGAGTTTTTTTTAGTTTTTTATTATTTCTTGAACAGGCCTTTAAAATTTTCATGCCACAAACCCAAAAACATACACAAAAATGTGTATTTAATTGAACACCACCACAACCTACTGATGATGATTCGAAAAAAAACTATAGATTATGTAAAGTTTACATATAAAATTACTCGTACATAAGAAATAATAAAGTGAAAATAAAAATACAAGATTTTTAATTAAAGAGTTCATGTGTTGTTTTTCTTTACTTCGATATCAGTACGATTCAAATCAAATCGGGAATTTGATCATCAGAGTTGCTGCTGCAAATGGTACTGACGTTGACAGTTCCTTTAAGATCTCCAGATCTAAAGAGTAAAAAATTAAGTGGGTTATTTGTAAATGTACCCAAGTGTTACATGTTATAATTGCCAACTCTACTAATCAATTGCAAAAAAATGGAAACAGTTCCAAGTGAAGGCCCAGCCATAATATGCTGTAATGTATGTAACTATAAATTAATTAACGGAAGCAGAAAAACTTAAAGAGAATACTTTGGAAATTAAGAAAAAGCATAGCAATCGTTAAAAAATATTAAATATTCTAAACATTAATAAAAGATGGCTGATTTGTTCAAAATATTTTATTTTTGCACCATAGTGCAAAAGTGAAATAGTTGTGCCCATAAGCTTTTCATATTTGGCAAACAATTTGAAAATAATATTATTCATTAAAAAAAAACAAAGCAAGCGTTAAAAATTTCTAAATGTTCTAATTATTATTAAAATTGTTTGTAAAATATTTTGCTTTTGCACCACAGTGCATACTGAGTATATTATGTGCAGATGAAATACAAAATTTAAATAGCTGTGCGGATAATTTTTTCATGTTTCTATAACTTTAAAAAGCACATTATTATGTTAATTAAATACACTTACCGCTTATCTACTCTTTTATTAAAAGTCTCAATTATTTTGTCTAAAAGTAAAAAAAAATATACGTAATCTGATCATCATTACATTTTTTTTTTTCATTAAGTTGTGTGTAAATTGAAAACTTTTAAATCGTTTTATGGCAAACTAGTTTTTTTAATTACGACATTTTTTGAGCAAATGAGCGATATTGTGTTGTAAAGAGCATTACAGTGAGATTACACGAGACATAAGTTTGGAAATTTTTATGTTAGCAATTGTCAAAATCTGTTGCTAACACAAAAAATGACTGTGTAAACCGTAAATGTTAGTGTTCGAACACATGCTTGGAAACAATTGCTCAAACACAAGTCTGAGCAATTATGTTAGGACACAAGCTGTCAAATTTACTTTTTCCGTAGAAAATAATGGCGGGAAACTAGAAATAATAAGTTTGTTACAAAAAAAATCAAGCAGAAGAACAAAATATATGCTCTGTGGCAGAAGTATTAAAAAATCAAAACGAAAAACGAGCACTTTGTATGCATACGACAATCTAAATTTTGGGTTTTAACATTATACGTCTAGCAACCCTTGAAAATAAGTTTGAATACAAACTTTTTGTGACGTCATTCTGCCGACGTTATTTCTTATGTTCAGAAATAAAAATTGCTCGTCTATTCGTACTGTTAGGGTGACTACTAAAGCTAATGGCTCGATTATGGATGGCAACCGAACTTTGGTTGCGTTGCTAGTTGCCGAAATGGTATTACGGATGGATAAATTAAACTCGTAATAAAAAAATAGTCTACCATAAAAAGAAGAAAAAAGTATAGAAATGATGTTGGAGTCGCTAAAACTGGCAAAAGACGACAAAACACAATCAACAATATTCCGACAAAATTACTTAAATATTTGAAAAAAGGGGAATATACATATTAATACAACTAAAAATATAGTAAAAAAATTGGATTAAAATGTTCTTGCTGAAATGGATGCACAAGTACCGAAAAATAACAAGAGGAAAATATCTAAAAAAATCTCCAAACATTTAATCAATATTGAAATCTAAATATTTCTGATTGAAAATGTTACTTGATAGATGATTGGTACAACATATAAAGCCCTAATTCGTCTGGTGCCATTGATGAAATTTTAAAGATCGGTTAAATCCGCCGATCAAGGGTCTTAAAAAAATTGAGATCCGGTTCAAACAAGAGGATATATTTAGGGTACTGCAGGGGTTCTTATACTTATAAAACTTTGTAAAAAAAATATCGCACTACTGCTATTTTGCGCCAACAAAAGTAGGCATTGCCACGTCCATGCATAAATAGTATTATTTTCTCTCGTACATAAATACTTCCGATTGGTCGATTCTTTATTGATGATTGGGCTGTATCTGATTAAACCCATTTTAGACACGGGAATTTTTATTTGCAAAGTCTTAATTCAGCTGGGTGAAAGACAGAGGGAGAAATACTTTCTCTTTCACAGTGTGAAAAAATGGCTCTTTGGAGAAAATACAAAATTATAATTTATTATTGTATTTAGTGCCTTTTTGATCACCGAACAGTGAAAAAGTTGGCATCACTGGACAGAACAGTATTTTCTCAAAGGGAAATTAACTCTTGTTCTTATTGATCAAATACCGTTAGTTGTAAAACTAAACTAAAAATGCAAAACAGTAACAAAACCATTGGAAAGAAATATTTAATATAATTTATCTTGAATAGTAAAAAATATTTAAAACCGATTTTTAAGTTGATTATTTTCAAGATGTTGTGTTACCTAATTATATACGCCTAGCTATCAAGCAAATAAATAAATTTTGCCAGTGGCGGACAGTGTTGTCATAATTTTTGACGAGTTGCAGGATTAGATGCTTTTCACAAAAACTCAATTTTATTTCAAAAGTACGCTCACAAACAATTTGCACAACCATCATCCCTTATTATTAGCTATTATGAGTTCTTTTTAAAATATCAAAATGAAAAGATCAGATGTTATTTTTTGTTTTTGAGAAGTTAAAATCACACCGAAATATACCGAAAATAGCTCAATTCACACGTGTGATTTTTAAAACGGCGCCGATAGCTTCATCTATATATGTATATATAAAAATTATTCAGTTTGTTCTAATGTAAAGCGAAAACGGCTTAATGGATTTGTATGAAATTCAGTAGACGAATAGTATATGTATATGGTTCAGATAAAAAATACAGGGTACTTTTTAGGGTGTAAAACGGGTGAAAATATGTTATTTTGGCACTTGTTCTGTTTTTGTTAACTTTATATAAAACAGTTTATAGGACAATTTCGGTTTCTTTATGGATGCAAGCGAAGTCGCCGGGAGATGCTAGTGAAAAATAAAGTTTACATTATGTTCGTTTTTAACCACTTATTCCTTTTAGCCAGAAATATAATAAAAGCACTACAATAATGTTTGCTGTTTTGTAATGTAGTGTATGCTATAATATTGATCAAATTCTTATCACTTACCCTTTGGTTTCATTTTCAATATATCATTTGTGTGTAATTTAGCAACTTGTATAAACAATTGTCCAGTTATTTGAGAACGTTGGACTACAGCATCAGATGGTTTTACTTCATCATTGAGCGCTATTTGAAATATTTTCCCCTTAACAGTTACTCTGATATAATTAACTTCGATGTCCACTTTGATGTGGGCAGTATCAAGGAATCTGAAATTATTAATGATGCATTAGAAATAAAACTTTTTTTAAATAATCATTTAGTAATATACTTATAAATTTCCAGTTTTAATATATAAGCATCATCTTCATCATTTAAAGTGAATGGCAATTGCGGCTTATTTATATTATAAGGGCGGCCACAAGGAGCAAATAATTGCAGCTCTTTGCGATGTTTTGTTTTATCGCCTGCCTCATTATTTGTTTCACGGCCTTTACGATGATATTTTGCAATTTCGGTTCGTATTTCAGGGCAATTTTCACTTTTAGCATCCCAAAAGGTTTTCTTGCGCTCATCTTCATCCTCTATAGTGGCCATTTTGGCCTCGAGTTGTTTCTTTTGCTGGAGCACACGTATTTTTTGTTCATCTCGTTGCATAGCATAATTGGCTTGCTTTTGTATAATGATTGCGCGATAAGATTTCAAAAAGCGCTTGGCCTGCAATTTTTGTGTCAATGTTATGTCCTGACAATCTAAACTGTCCAATTGCGGCAGAGTGGCTATGACATATTCTCTATAATTTGGATAGTCGCAGCAAGGATTGCCAGTAAGTATCAATGATCTCAAATTATAATTATTCTTAAGACTTTCTATCGATGTCAATTCGCCTATAAAGTTTAATGTCAAATCCAACTTATTTAATGATTCCAACTTTTCCAAATTCTCCACCCGTTCAATGTTATTTATGGCCAAATTTAGATATTCCAGCCGCTTGAGCCTGTATAAATTTTCAATTTTCGAAATTAGGTTTGATTGCAATAATAGAATTTTCAATTCCCGACACCAGTTGTGCAAATACTCAATGCGCTCAATATCCTCCTGGTGCAGAGAGAGTTCCTCCAAGGTGCTAATAAGCAATTCATTGTGCTCGGATTTCTTGCGCACCAATTCTTCAGTAACTAGAAAAATATAACAAATAATCTTTGTAAAATCAGTAATTCTTGGTAAATTTAAAAATATTTTCTTACTGCGAACCATGTTTGGAAATATGTAAATTAAAAATTAATGTTCTTTATAAATAAATAACAAAGAAATAAATATTTTGTTTATTAGAGTCTCCATAGTTACCAAATTAAATTAAATTTTTAATTCGATTTTAGAAAATGCAAGTAACAATGGAAAAAGGAAACATATTTTTATTGCTTATAAATAATTAAAATTTTTAAAAGTCGTATTGACAAACTTTTAAATGTTATATAATTTGCACTAGATTAGTATGGTAGAATTCTCATTTAGTTAATATTAAAATTAATATACATATGTATTTATTGTGAATTGGGCTAATATAATAGCCCAATTTACAAACTTGTGCAAATGGTCTTGCATCGCAGCATGTGCAGAATGGTTAGTATATTGAACTCACCACTAAGAATTGTGCAAGTGCTACGATGCAAGACCATTTGCACAAGATTGTGAATTGGGCTAATGTAAATAAAATGTGTAAATTTACTTTATTTAACTTATAATAATACCTTATCTTGTCAACAGATAATATTAAGTGCGCTATTTTGGTGTCCAACTAATACTGAGCTTACATCTGGTATTTCATGTGTGCCATGTGCCCAAAAAAGCGTAACCACTAATTACTAATGAAAAACTGTTTGATTCAGACATGTATTTATTAAGTTAAAGTTTCATAAATAACTAATAGACAATTTTAAAAAATCTAACATGATTGGAAACTGTTTAAATCAATAAATACATGTCTGAATCAAACAGTTTTTCATTAGTAATTAGTGGTTACGCTGTCTTTGGCACATGACACACAGATGTAAACCCGGCCATACAAATTATCTTTTTATATACAGCCTCATAAAGTGGGAAAGCTGATGGGCAAACACAAATGTGATTTTATTTTTTAATTAATAATTACACTATACAACACAAAAACAAAAATGTAAGAACTGATTGTGGCTTAGGAGACCAAAATATACTACATACATACATATATGTATATATGTATTTGTATTTCGAAAGTTTAAGCCATAACCTATTATATAAAAGGGTTTGAATCAGTCCACCTCCCTTCACTCCCTCTCAAAAGCACTTTGATCATTGTTATAGTGAATCGGATTATGAACCTGTGGAAACCTTGCATTTTAGGTATAGAATGTGTTCAGTATTTTCATTTAAAATCTTCCGAAACCTCTAATTTTTGCTTTTTACCGTTTAGTTTTTGTTGTCTCTTTCGTAATGGCTTCTTAAGGAATCAAAATTTTCTACAAAAAAATTCGCCATAACAAATTCTGCTATAAATCTCTAAATGCAACAAAGCTTAAAATTCAACTTAAACAACAAAAATAAGTGACAAGGTCAAAGGCTTATAGGATTAATTTCGACAGTTCCAGCCGCGACTTTCAGTCTAAAAACTATATGAAGTAGTCCAGGATCATTGATCATCCAACGATTTTTCCTATCCAAGCAGAAGTTTTCAATTTGGTACATACGAGTACATGGCCATTACCCATGCCATCCATAACGATATTTCCGCATACAATTTTCCTATCCAAGCAGAAGTAATCAAACTTGGTACATACACCTAATATAATTAAAAAGACGTATGCCCAATTTCATAAAAATTAGTTACGCCCAACAAACCCATACATAAACTTTCTGATTAAGTTTTAAAAATCCCACAAAAAGGGTTTTAGGGAGTTATTGGGTATAAAAAAAGAAAGCTATAGACTTATTCTAATATCCATTAATAAAAAGATGATTTAAAATTTATGGGTTGATTATGGATAGGAAGGTAATGAGAATCGTTGACTGGTCACTGCTCGGTCAGAACAAGAACCACCATTTGGGGGATGAATAGGAACCACAATCCATTGAACATGTTATCTGTTACTGCCCGAAGCTGCAACGTCATAGGCTTAGATGGCTGAGCAGGCGTTTCCGTGAGAGTATTACTGATATCGGGAAGTGTAAGTTAGAGGACATCAGGGGCTTCATCATGTTAATTCAGTGGCTTAAGGACGGATAAGGGGGTCACTTCTAGGTACAAAAATGAGGGTATATATTATTTTTTAATGAGCAATAGAAGGGAATCACAATGAACAAAATTGGGTCTCCGAGTGGAGGTACGGTATAGCACCACCCTTCCTGACATAACCTAACCTAACCACCTTTTTGACATAAAAACTATGCAGCAACTAGAAATTTGTGGCTGTCAATACTCGTATTATTTCCATTTGGTAACTGAAATTAAGAGCTGTAAGTTGTCAGTTGCCATATGCTATAACATTTTGGCAACTGGTAACGCAACTAAAGTTCGGTTGCCATCCATTAATAATGTTTACAATAGCAACGCATCTGAAATAAAAGCTAAACTTTGTCCGGTAGTTTTATTGTTTCTAACAATTAATATCTAATTGCCTGTTATCTCGTCGTTAAGATAAGTATTTCAAAATCATTCGTTAGAACTGTGTTATTTTTGAAAAAATTTAGTTTTGTTGCGCAGTGTAATTATTTTTTTATACATAGATACATATTTTTCTCTATAATAATAAGTCTATAGTATAGTGGAATGGGACTCTATACCAACCACTTGTTACTCGAATTCTTTTGTATAATTTTAAATATATCCCTGCAGTCAGACTGGGGCCAAGTGTCTCTATGTCAACACTAAAATTCTAGTAGTAGTTACATTGTCTACAATTTCTCTTCTATTCGTCAGTATAAAGGAAATAGAGAAAACAGATGTGGTGTATTTCTGGTGGATTTTGCAACAACTTGTCAATATACATAAATTTGTATGTACGTAAGGTATAGAAATGTACCAGTAAATGTCTGGTTGGTATGTCTCCATGTTCCCATAAGAACTATGAATTCACTACCTAGTCAATTGTTTTCGTGTTACTAGTAAAGTAATTGTATGGGGAATAATTGTAGAGTAGTACTGGTGACAAAGTCAAAAGCGACTCAGTACATTTTCACTATTCGCACTTTCTGCAGGGATTATACATACTGATGTACATAAACACATACACATATGAAACACAGACTAATTTTTAAGGTACGAGTAAATACATAAGGTCCGTTTGTTTACTTTTCCAGTAAAATCCAGTAGTTAAGTAAATTTTGGGTAATTTGAAAGTTTTACTCTCAAGAATGTCTCTTCCACAAAAAAGTACGCGAACGGAAAAATTGCAAAAATTTGCAGATTAATCAAGACAGCTGACAATATTGTTGTATGTTTTTGTTGTTTTTGAAACCCATCAAATACATATTTTTGGTAATTGATGCATACATTTTTATAATTATAAATTTGAAGCGATATATACATACATATTTCTAAAATAGAAGTTGTGTGAAAGCTTAAGCTTGTATTTGGTTTTTAGTTTTATTTTTTCTGGGTAAATGGCATAGGAAAATACATCAATATTTGATTTCTGATACTCGGTACCCTGAATAGTATGCAGAAACAAGTATTCACATATACATAAACCTTAAAAACCTAAAAAACTAAAGTAAATGACACAATTAAATTAAATTTGAAAACTGATATATTTAACGATTATTATTCTTTAATTTGTTTCATCTTGAACATAAAAATTTTTAGATTTGTTTTGTTAAACTTTTACTTCAACTTTTCTTCTTTTAAATGTTTTTATTAAAAAAAATTATACTTTGTATTTGCTTACTTTTGTTTATTTTACTGAATCATATGTTTTTCTCGTCTACTGGATTTTACTGGGAAAAATTTGTCCAATAAAAATTTGCAGAATCTCAGTCAACAACTGTCAATTTACTCTCTCAATTGGCACTCCCTTTTGCAATTTTTGTGTGTAAACGAACGCATTTCAGTAAAATCCAGTACAAATTTGCACAAAATTGCACAAATTTTGGGGTAAACAAACGGACCTATATTCACATCAATGTGTACATTCCCCCTTTTTGCAACCAAAAAAAAATTTCTCGCATTTTGTAACTGTCAAACGACATAAACAAAAATTTATTGCTTAACCACTTTTCGTGAAATTTATAAGAAAAGACGTTTCTTCATCAATTAGCGAGCTGTGCTAGTGCGCGTATCTTTTTAGGGCACACCAATTAGAGTATTCGAAAAACGATAATTTCCATTAAAAACACCCGGTTTTTAGATGAATTTGAATTAAAAATATTTTTTTATTTTATTTAGGCTAAAGTTCCAATTTTGAGCAAGCCAAATTACATGTAATAATTTTCATATAGTTGAGGCTAGCAGCGCAAAAATGGTGCAACCCCAAACTATTTAATTACTTAATTGTTCTATTTAATTATTTAATTGCTATATTACTTTGCAGTATCATGCTCTATGCGAAACGATTTTTACCTCCATCCTATATTGAATACCAAAAGTTGGCTCACTCAAAATGTTTTTTTTTTTTTTTTGATAGTTGGTAATGTAAAGAATTTATTCATCACCAGAACAGCAACAAAAAAAATGTGGGCTACACCACTTTTGCGCTGGTAACCTCAATTTTAGATGTAGACTACCAGAATGGAACAACATGTTGCTTTCGAAGGCCGCCACATCTTCATCATCTGAATTCTTGTGCTTGGTCCACTGTATGTGGTGTCAGTTTATATAAATTTCAGCTTTATACATACATATATTTTTAGTTCAAATAAAGGGTCCGCCATCTAACGTTTTTTTCAACTAGTGCTTATTTCGTGAATGGTAACACTTAGCTCATGTCTGATTTGACAGATAATTAGTTTTATCCTTCCGCTGAACGATGGTTGTGTATACGCTTGAACAACGCTTCGCTAAGTGGGCCTGCGATCGACTTACAGATGCCGATTTTGCAAAAAAAAAAAAAAAAAAATAATCTTTTCAGGTGAAGCTCATTTTGATCTTGGCGGGTATGTAAACAAGCAAAATTGTCGCATTTGGGGCACAGAAAACCCGCACGCATACATTGAAAAGCCGACACACCCAAAACGAGTCACTGTTTGGTGCGGATTTTGGTCCAGAGGCATAATTGGGCCATTTTTTCGAAAATGAGCAAGGAGTGGCCGTTACAGTCAATGGTGATCGTTATCGGGCCATGTTAAACAAATTTTTGTTCACAAAAATTGAAGAGGAGGATATTGGCAACATTTGGTTTCAACAGGACGGCGCTACGTACCACACAGCCGAAGCTACACTCGATGTTTTGCGCCCTGTTTTTGAAGATCGCATTATCAGCCGCAGAGCTGATGTCGTTTGGCCACCTCGGAGCTGCGATTTGACACCGTTGGACTATTATTTGTGGGGTGCCGTCAAAGTGTTACGCCGACAAGCCAGAGACAATGGACGCTTTAAAGGACAATATTCGTGAAGCCATTGGTGAAATACAGCTGCACACAATTGATAATGTGCTTAAAAATTGGACCGATCGTGTAGGCTACTGCATGGCCAGCCGAGGCAGCCATTTGAATGAAATTATTTTTCATTATTAACCGGAAGGATTGTACTTTCAAATAAAAAAGAAATTTGAGAAAATATTCAGTAGTTTATTTTTTATAGTTATCTGGTGGACCCTTTAGAATATGTGAATTGTTTTGATTCCTAATATTACAATTAGCTGAAAGATTTTTTTGTAATGAAAGTTTAAAGTTACCATCTCTAATTTACAAAAGTCTTGCCATTGTTGTTTTCTCTTTACATGCCTGTTAATTTGCTAATTTATTGGGAGTTGAGACAAACATTAAAAAACCCACTAATGGCCTATTTCCCACCTGCGAAAGAAAACGTTCGACTTACAATTTATATTGAAAACAACAATAAAATACGAAAATTTGTTTTTGTTTTCAATATAAATTGTAAATCGAACGTTTTCTTTCGCAGGTGGGAAATAGGCCATAAATCAGTCTTTCTAAATTGTTGAAAATGTAAAATTTATTTAATCACTACATTGGCAACATTTATTATAATACAATATGGTAACTTTAATAAAGCTGAATTTTTTTATCCTTCTCTTTGTACATTTTAAACTGAAATGACGTGTTTCATTTTTTCAATAAAATAGAACTTTCTGGATAAATTCCATCATAAATTAATGCGATTACTAATGTGCGACATTTGAATTTTAACCGAAAAGGAAGACATTGTTACTTCATAACTCGGCACATTTTAGATCGATAATAATATTTTTTTTCTGAGAGCATAGCTTCCAATTGGCCACATTGTAAAAAAAGTGGTACCCCCACAATTTTTTTAATTTGATTTCATGTTATTCTACTTATTTGATTGCTGCGAAACCTAACAAACACCTTTGGTTCTTGTAATTAAACAATTTTAAAATGAAAAAAATGGGCAGAGCAACGCCCATTAAAATTTATTATTATATTTCACTTGGTTCTACTTAACCGATTTTTACAGAGCGTAACACACACCCTTAGCTCTGAAAAACAGAGAATTTAAAAAATGGGCGGATGTACGCCCATTAACATTTAATTTTATTTTTCACGTACTTCTTCTCAAGCAACAGATTTTCAAAATTTTGTTTTAAAGAGTTTACTTCCAGTTTGGTACCACATATTTTTTCGAAAATACTCTGTCAGATTATGATCAATCATGCCCCGCTTTTTGCAAAAACCATCTAAACCGGTTAACGGTTTCAGTTTCCGAATACGCAAACCCTGCTGTGAACACAATTTCAATATTTCTGGCAGACGTATTGAAATTTTTTTTTATTAACAAACAAGTAGTAACATTCACAATTACAACACTCGATTTCCGCATTAAGAAATATTTACATTTAATTTTTATTTAAAAAAATACGGAAAAAATTGCAGCAAATGGCCAGTAGTGATCATCAGTTGGTAGACAGCAGCAGTGATAATGGAGTAGTGGCTGACATTTTAAGACCTCTAAATGATGAAGAGTTTTTTGAACTGCTAGAATTATATAGAGACAAGTACGCATCCAACGGGTTTCAATTCTTGCTCCTGTATACTCAATACCAGTGGAATAGACATTTAAAAGAGTTGAATATCGATGATATAAATCATGAATGGATTTCATTTCAAAAAACATTTTACAACCAGCGCAATGGAGATTTTCGCAAATTCGGAACATATGTTTGCATACATCAGGATTTGGTAAGTGATCAGGTAAAATCTAAACTAAAACAAGTAAGAGTGTTATATTCGGATGTGCCGAATTTTATATACCCTTCACCGGAAAACGTATGGAGTATATATATACATACATACATACATACATATTTGTTTTGTGAAAAAAATTGATAATTTATTTTTTATTCTAGAGCAATTTATAGTAAGATACCTATCTGCATTTTTCGACTAAAGATATTAGCAATAGTTAAACATTTTTTTTACATTATTAATATTTTCCCTTTTTAAAATCAATTAGAGAGGACTTTAACATAAATCAGCACTTTATTTCTAATGGCAATTTATTCACCCATATCTATTTAAAGATTGCTCTTCATGTCTTGGCAGCATAATTTACGAAAACGGCTTATAGTGCGTCATTTAAAATGCTATTATTTAATAATCCTAAAATAATACTACACCTTTTCTACACCTTTTCGAGTTGTAATTCAGAAAGCGTCAATTATAATTCAGAAAGCTTCAATTGTAATTCAGATTTATCAATTTAAATTCAGAAAGCGTCAATTGTAATTCAGATTTATCAATTTAAATTCAGAAAGCGTCGGAACTAGTTCCAGTTTCATTGCATACCAATCACTACAGGTACTGAATTTAATATTCTAATTAGGGCCATTATTACAACTTAAAGATAGTTAAAAGTAGGATTTTGTCGGACGTATAAAAAGCTTTCCATTATTTTACGTCCTATGACAACCATATGTTAAATTCATTGATGATTCAACAGAAATAGAACTACTTGGAACTGAGTTCATCAGTGCTGTAACTAATGATTTGTATTGTCATTTTTTGCTTGGTTGTTAATAAATTTTATGTTATCTCTTGCTTGTTAAAAGAATAATTTATTTTAATAAATTACAAACTAATTATAATTTCGCTTCCAGATTCAAAGTGTGGCTTTTCATAGTTGGGAACCGAACTGTAGTGAATTAATGGAATGTTTGAGCAAAACTAATTTAATACAGTGGAAAAATGGACCACTTCTTATTAATGTGGCGACTGAGCATAGCGAGCCCGTAAAAAAACTTGCCGTATTAAAAGGCGCCAAGATAAAATCTCGCCAATGTCAGGGTTTCATATTACAAATAGAGAAAGCTTTGAAACTGGAAGTCCCCAGGTAAACTTTTACTATACCGAAAGATAAAACACATAGGTACAATCAGACTAGCGAAATATTTAACAAAGAAATAAGCATAATCAATAAAAAAATTATGCATATAAATTAGTGGTTATGCTTTTTACGCTAAATATTTTCTCAACCTGAACGTAACTTAAGATGAAAAAAATAAATCCAATATTAGCTTCAACATTTTCTCAAAAAAAGCCTTCCCGAGGGTTACAAGGAAACCGTTTTGCAGGTGCACAACGCCGATTTAGTTTACTCTCTGTGGGCAAATAAGAAAGAAGCTTCATTAAACTATATTAAAGGATTCATTAAATTAAAGAGATGCATCGGTATTATGGAAGAATCAACAAACAGCTTAGTGGGCTGGATTTTTCAAAATGAATTTTCTGGCTTGGGGTGAGTGAGCAAGAACTACATAATTTTTTATATTTCTTTTTAAATTTCTAACATTATGGGCCTGCCTCTCACGTTGTCAACAGAAAACGTTCGATCTACAACTTGTATTGAAAACAACAATAAAATAAGATAATTTGTTTTTGTTTTCAATATATAGTAAAGTGAAGTAATCGATCTTACGTTTTCTATCGACACCGTGGTGGGGCAAGCCGTATATTTTCATTTTTAGAATACTTCAAGTTTTGCCATCAGCTCAACGTAAGGGTGTGGGTCAATATTTGGCCATTGCAATGAGCAAACTAATAGCCCAAGCGTCCAGTGTTCAACCGTCCGCTTTTGTTGTTGTTGGAAATATTAAATCCGAGTCTCTGTTGCAAAAAATCGGTTATGAACGGATTGTTATATATGAGTGGATGCAATTGGAAAAATAAACGCATAAATGAGTATTGAACAAGATATGGCGAAGAATAATTTTTTTTTTTACTTTTTTATGAAAAAAGTATCTAGCTACTCGGAATTCCTTTTTGACTAACTACGATGTACTTACATATAGGAGTAAAAATAAAAATGGAAAATACCATTTACTGTGTTTAATAAATTCATCAACGTAAGAGTCATATGCGTGAATATAGGGTTCCATACCACTGCACAGTGGGTAATTTGACCCGAAATCTTGGCCAAAATAATTTTTGATACTAACAATAATAATCTTTTTGCTAATTACGTTCGATTAAGAGCATACCAAAGCAAATAACTGCATATTTGGTTTTTGTAAAAAACAAATATCAGCCGATTTATGGGAAGTCGAAATATACAGTTGCAAGCAACGTGCTCAGTGCAGCACAAAAAGTGTAATTTTGATATAAATTAAAACGTTTTTTATGAATTATTGAACAAGAAGGAGAAAATCGTGCACAATGTGAAGAAGAGAGGAGATAGTAAGTAATTGAAAAAACCAAAATATTTGTATGAACGTTATTGCTTTTGTTAATAAAACGTGTAATTCTAACATAACCTCAAATAAATGATTTTTCCATAACTATAAACTTTGCCTAAGCTTTTGATAATGTTGGCCGTGGACTGCCGTGTTTTTCCTTTATGTTCAGTAAATAATTCTAAATAATACTCAATTATTTCTTTTTATTTTTCGTTTCGTGTTTTGCTTTATTCACGTTCTTTCAGACATCATCAGCTTGAAATATAGTGAACCTTTTTTTAATGTTTGAATTTGTGAAAAGAATAAAATGAAAAAAACCTGACGCTGTTTACAATTTTATTATCAGTGAAATGGAATTACATAAATAATGTTTCAAAAGAAGTTTTGGCTTCGTTAAAGGAAAAGGTACAAACTTACTTGTATATTTTCATCGTGCCGAATTTCAAAAAAATTTGTCCGTGAGATATTTAGTTTTTTATCTTTTTTTATATGGTGGCAACCCTAGGCATGCTAGGGAAAAACTCTTTAATTCCAAATTTCAGCCATATGGGTCCAAAACTTTGGCTGAAATTAATTTTATCCTAAAAATAGCTAAAATTACCCAATGTGATTTTTGCCGAGATATCCTAAAATACTTATCCTGTCTTACATACATATCGCACATTTACTTCAATAGTGGCATAACTCAAAAAATGAGTTTTTTGGGTTAATAATGCCCTCCTCCTGAGAGAAGAATTTTTTTCATTTCTCCATTGAGTTGTATGCAAATTGAAAACTTAAAACGTTTTCTCTGCAAAACTGGTTTTTTTTTAGTTATGCCACTATTGAAGTAAATGTGCGATATGTATGTATTTTTTGCAGACTATTTTTCGACCTTATTACACTCATTTGAAAATCAAAGATATTTAATTTTGAATTATTGTTTTTTATCAGGGCAATTATGAATAAAATTCCGCGAGAAATTTTTTCCGGGGAACAATTCCAATTAATAGCAAGTAATAGGGAAAACTAAAAATTCTAATTGGAAAAGGGAGATATTTCTCGCGGAATTTTATTCAGAATTGCCCTGTATATATATTTTTTTCAACAATTACATGTTTAAGTATTTTTTAGCGCATTTTTTTCGTTTCTTTCTTGAGGTATTTACAAAAGTATTACCTGATTTACATTAAGCATTTTTTCATAAAATTTCATGAATTTTGTTGCACGCAACATTTTCTATTTGCTAATTGCAGCGCTATAAAAGAGAATTTCGTATATAAAAGGGCGTAAAATGAATCCCTGATACATTTTTAACAAATTTTTTGATACGAGTTTGTCCTCCAGGCCTCCTATTGACAAATAAAAAATTTTCATGCAACTAATTTCATGAAAAAAATGCTTAATGTAAATTATGTATATGTGTCATTAATGTTTTTGTTGCTTGAATGTTTTCTTAAATTGAAAAAGATAAATTACAATAATTATTAGAATAACTAATTTCAAGTTTTAAGTAAGAATGTATATTTACAGAATTTCTTTTAATATTTTAGGAACAAACATAAAAAAACTTAATTAAAAGAGAAAAACATGTATATTTCGTATTTAAAATACATAAGTCCATTGGGTTAAAACACGTAATAAAAATACTGAGACATAAATGGAAATCACATAAGCAGACATGTTTCACTTTCAAGATTTCTTACTTATAAGGCGATCAGGAATAACAAACCAAAAATTCGCTGTAATTAGTAACTCAAATAGATAAATTTTTTAATATCCTTAAAAGGGCGTCTTAAGCAGTCATCATTTTGTTTAGTCGTGGAGCAAAAAATTATTTCAGAAGAAGCAAAACAATATCCATATCTCGCCTTTATTGCAACATAGTCATATTTCAAAAAATGCGTTTTTGGAATTAGTAATGGAGAAAAATTCATTATATCATATCTAATCTGGTGTTAAAGTTTCATACAAAATATTTGTACACTTTTAACTCTTGAGGAAAAGATTTTTTGAGTTATCCTTATGTTGCAATAAATGAGTGATAAAAGAAGTGTACACAATTTGTGTAAGAATTTCAAGTGGAATTTATATAGAAATAATACCACATATAAAACCGAATATCTCAACATATGTGGTTTTTGCAAAGTGAAAAACTATTAAAAGAAATGTGTCAGATTTGCACAATTTTAATTACATTAATTTCAATTACATTTACTTGTAATTGACACTTTTACATTTATGTAAATGCTTTTCAAAAAAAAATTAATTACTATTAATTGTAATTGCAATTCGAAATATTTCAATTGCGATTACATGTAATTAAAATTGAGATTTTTATATTTTTGTAATTGCATTTGAAAAAAAAATTAACTGCAATCAATTCTAATTGTAATTCGAAACATTTAAGTTACAAATTACATGTAATGGTAATTGAGATGTTTAAGTTTTTGTAATTGCATTTCAAAAAAAAAATTAATTACAATTAATTGTAATTCTTTTTTTGCAATTACAATAACATATAATTGTAATTGTAATTAAGTAAAAAATTATTACTTTTAGTTCAACAGTACAAGTACATTTTTGTTTTTTTAACTAATTTTTAGACCAAAAATCATTTATAAATATATGTAGGTATGTGCAATGTACATAATAGAAATACCAGCTGTTCAACGTGTGAAATATTTTATAGTGAAATTTTGCGTGAGACGGTGTGAAATGGTTGCATTAAGAATTATTATTTTAGCACACAAGCGTTAGCGTTTAACAGATGACAATATTGAAAAAACGGTTTTTTTGCGTTTCAGTTAACGATATTTAACATAACCTGTCTTACGGTTGTGGAATTTTTCGATTCCACTTGTACTATATTACTAAAGAAAAATGTTGTTGTATGCTTCATTAACCTAGTACAGCAAGTCGAAGTCGAATCGAAAAAATCGACAACCGTAATAAGACCCATTATTCAATTATGCAAATAAGATTCCTTCTACAACTTTTGAAGTTCATTATTAATTGTAATTGAATATTTTTGTAGTTAATCAAAAAAAAAAAAAAAAAGTAGTTATGTATGTATTACATACATTTTCTATAAGTACTTTATTAAGGAACTATTTTTCAAAACACATGTAATTTATTATTATTTAATTGTAATTAATTAATTAATTATTATGTAATTGTTTTTTTTGGGAATTCAATTACACGTAATTGTAACTATTTTTTACAATTACATTTAATTATAATTGAGCTTTTTTCCAACACAATTGACATCTTTCCATTACAATTACAAAAAATTTTTAATCGTTGTGCAATGAACTACAATTACTTTTAAATGTAATTGTTTTTTTTTTCAATTTCAATTGAAACAAAATGTAATTGTAATTGAAAACTTTTAAAATTTTGTAATTGCTATGTGAAGTACAAAATGTTGTCATTACTCGAGTTCAAAAAACTGAAAACCGCAAACTTTAGAATTATGCTTTAAAAATTGCAAGCATAAAGGGAAACTTGCAAAAGATGGAGACTAAATTTGTTTGCCCTTTTTCTCTCACATTGTCGTACCTTGAAAATTCATCATAATTAAATTTTGGTTTGTCATCCCTAATCAATCTCTCTTGTGGTGGGTTGGTGATCGAGTCATTCTAATACTTAGCTCCGCTTTTGAAAAATTTTAAAAAAATGTATTTGTATATGGCATATGTTAAAGTAATTTGTTGTTTTTTTTTCCTGATTTTTTTTTGAAACACACTCAATTGTACATACATGTAAAAAAACAATTTCTTTTAACTCTTAAATTAAAACTTTAGCAGAAATCTGTGAAATTCTTTTAATTTTTACTTTTAAAAAATTACTAAAATTTAACTAAACAAATAAAAGTCTAGTTGTACTGCTGTTAGGCACTGTACTACCATTAGCTAGAAGACTATTCGTGACTTTGTTCGAACTGTAGCCATTGGCGATTTTGTGCTGTGTTGTTATGGAACCACGATAGTAGGGATCAATATTATTTTGTAATGCAGTGTACTTTATGTTATTTTGTGTTGTTGTTGTAGGTATGATAGATTTATCTTTGTTTATTTGCTTAGCCTGTAAAAAATATAGATTTAATATTAAATATTTACAATGAGGCATATTCATAGTCAAAACAAAATTTGAAAGCCAGTATTACCATACAAAATACTGGTTTTAAACTCTTAGGGCAGCTTTTTGAGTTCAAGATTAGAGATTAAATTAACCTTTAACACGCACAATATTTCACTTGTACATAATGAAATTAGACAGTTTTTTTCTTCTTTCCACAAAAGAGTTGATAAAATTTATGACCTTTGCACAGAAAATGTTGCCACCATTTTGCTCCTCAGAATGGTAATACTATATGGTTAGGTTAGGTTAGCAGGCTGCTGGCAAGGAAAAATAGAAAAGTAGAGTCCAGCTCACTTGAGACCCATACGTTTAGCATGGGTTCCGAAGGTATAGTGACCGATCAGCGTGGCCACGATGTTCCTCAAGTGCTTTCTATTGAAGTTCATGAGATTTTTCGTTCTACGGGAGTCTAGGCGAGATCAGAGGGTTTTCGCTATTACACAGGTGGACTCGTTACGCCATCTGTTTTGATATAATTCAAGAAAGGTAACATCGAAACGTCTGCAGCAGGATGAGAGTGAAATACCACAAAGATTGTCGATATCGACCTCTCCTAGTAGGGTTCCCCTCTTTGCCAGTTCATCCGCAACTATGTTTCCTGAAATAGTCCCGTGTCCATGCACCCAGTTTAACGAGATATTTGAGTGTTGCGCAAGTCCATCCTGGGCTTTACGATTTTCTTGGACAAGAAAGGATGTGGTATACACCCCTATGAGGGCCTTAATAGCAGATTTGCTGTCAGTTATAATATGGATATCTCTATTAGAAATCCGATAGAACCTTAGCCAGTGTGTCGCTCTTTTGATGGCAGATAACTCTTCCTGTAATATACTACATTCGTTCGGGAGTCTGAAGGACATTTCAATTCCGTATTCTGGAATATAAACGCCCCACCTAGCCTCCCCCTTTTTTGAACAGTCCGTATCCGTATCTGTATGGCTCCGTTCAGTGGAGAAAATCCTTCTGTCAATAAAATACGAAAATTCCTATAGACCATAAGATCCTGTACGTTATCCACTATACCTAAAATGCTTGCATACCCCGAAAGTCGGTGATTCCATGCGCCTATTGCGTTTAGTCTGACGGCGGTACGTAACGCTAGCTTTCTAGCCGTTAAGACCAACGGAAGCCAGCCCAACATAACGAAGAGCGCTTTTGTTACCATATGTGCCATTTTTCGGAGAATTCCCTCTACACGGGACTGATTACTTACTGAGTCGATTGCTTTCCACCAGACCGAAATTCCATAAAACAATATAGGTTTTATGACCATCTCCAGTACACAACCGACTCCCTTAGGATTTATTCCCCAGGTAGGGCCGATTGCATTTCTACAGATACAATAAGAAGTTTAAGCTACGACTCAAAAATATCAAACTGAATTTATTAATGTGGCCTGTCCCACGATGCCACCAGTAAAGGTTCGATCGACAACTTGTATTGCAAAACAACAATAACATAAACGGCCTGGCCCACGATGACGACAAGAAACTATCTATCGCTTACTTATATTGAAAACAAAAACAAATTTTCTTATTTTGTTTCTGTTTTCAATATAACTAAGCGTCAGATAATTTCTCGTCGACATGGTGGGCCAGGCCGTAAATTTTTTTTTTGTTGTTTTCAATATAAGTACTCGATCACACGATGTCTAGTGACATCGTGGGACAACGCGTAAGTTAATTTTCGGATTAGCTAATTGGAGAAATAAACCAAGTTTAATCTCGAACCCAAAAATTTTACCTTAAAGTATGCTTTGTTTTTTCTTTGAATATGCGCCAATAATTTTTATGATTAAACAAAACATTAAGAACATACCCTATTGTAGCTTAATACACCTAATATTGCCAAGGCCATACCGAAACAATTAAGCCATGTCACTGGATTTCCCAATATAAATAAGGATACAGCTATGACAAAGATACGCTTTGATGCACTTGCCACAGCATATGTTAAGGGGGTAACAAGTGATAACACAGAAAATGCAATTATGTTCTGCAGCCAGTTCAGAACCCCATCGGCGAAGAGCAGCGCTATAACACGATAATCTAAATTTGTCTAAAATAAATGTAATATGATAAAAATTACTTAAAGAATTTCATATATTCATACATAGTTATTTATTTAAAGGGTACTTACAATTGCCGGATGCTGAATAACATTTAAACTATCAACATACATCCAAATAGGCAAAAACATGAACAAAGCTAATTTGCCAAGTAAATGTAATAAGCGCAGATGATGAATGCCAGTATCTTTTAGCACCTTTTAATAAAATAAGAGTTGAAAATTATGTTTTATATTAACTGTAAGAAACAATGAGACAGGCAGTGTTGATGGTACATATAACGCAAGCAATTATAAACTTTGGACATTTTCTGTGTGTTTCGCCAAACATCAGCATTCAGCTTTCATTGTATGAGTTATGGCATTTTGTGTAATCGCAAGCAAAAATAATAGTGTGTACTAGTGGCAACGTTTTTTTCATTCCCGAAATTTTTTGTTGTGTGGCATTACCTTTATATATAGTAGTTATCTTTTCTGTTTGTACAGTGAGTGCTATAAATACTCGTATCATTTATCTTGTGTATGAATTCGATAACTAAAATTCGCCAGCTTATAGCTCAAAGTATCTGTTCCCTAATAGGGATAATAGTGGACACTTTTGAAGTACTGAGCAATATAATAAGCGCTATAGGATTTCCTTCTTAATTTTGAGCCATTTACTGGCAAATATTTTCTCTTTGGCAGCACTTAATAAATGGAATATTGGCTGAGGGTAAATTTATTAGTGGATGAAAGCCTGCAATAGTTGTGTCTGATATGCATTGATATCTCTCTATGCTTTTATTCCGCTAGTTCTTAAGTAATAAATTTAAAGCTTTTCTTGAGCATGGTTAGCAATTTGAAGTAGTTTATACTGGCGCTTCTAAAGCGTTTGATAAGTTATCTCATTATATATTATTTTCAAAGCTGAACTTAATGGGCTTCCATTCCAATTTGTTAGTCTTAGACAGTCTGGGTTGTGGAAACCGGGGGTTAGTCTTCTTTACCTAATAGGATTTGCTCAGTATGTATCCAAACTTTAAAGGGTTTCTATTCCAATTTCTTAGCAAGGATTAATATGCTTTATACATAAGCCAGGCAGGCAGTCGGCATGTGCTTTTCATTTACATTTTGGGTTTTGGAAACCGGGTGGTTAGTCTTCTTTATCTAATAGGATTTGCTCAGTACGTATAGAGTATTATGTCTCCAAACTTTAAAGGGTTTCCATTCCAATTTCTTAGCAAGGATTAATATGCTTTATATATAAACCAGTCAGGCAGTCGGCACGTACTTTTCATTTACATTTTCTACTCAAGTCAACCGTCTGGGTTGTGGAAACCGGGGGGTTAGCCTTCTTTATCTAATAGGATTTGCTCAGTATGTATTGAGGATTATTTCGCCAAACTTTAATGTGAAACAAGTTGGGTTCTCCCCAGGTTAGCATATTGATAATAATATTGGTTGCTGTATTGTGAAATCTCAGTATTTGTCATATGATGATGATTTAAAAGTGTATTATGTACATATGTATGCATGTATGTATGTATATTATGCAAAATGAGCTTTATAATTTTAGTGATGGGTGCAGCGTGAACATGTACCTCGATAATTGAATATTAGTAAATGTGTGCGTCTCTCATTTCATATATCTCTGCATAACTTTATCCTTGTATTTAATATTAATGGCACTAAATTTAAAATATCAAATTGTCAACTCGATTTGGGGTAAAGTTTAATAGTTATGTTTCATTTGTAGCTCCTCAAGTTAAAGTACATACTTCCTTAAGCTTTTAGAATGCATTATTTCTTAAAGATAAATTTTACAGAGTTTTCTCACCCACATGTATACGTCTTTTATAAGATCTAAATTGGTATCTAAGCTTATCTTTGATATTGACAGACTTCAGCGAGTTTTTATCATATTTGGTTTATCTTCCACAAGAGTCTGAAGGCTTGTTTGTAGGCTTACATATCTTGGAATCAACTAGGAAATTTCAATCGGCACTACCAGTGTATAACAAATTTTAAGGGCTGCATTGATTGTCCTTATTTACTTTGCGCTGCAGCATCTTTTATAACTTCTAAAAGTTTCTGAATGGTCAAGTTTTTTTATTAAAGTAAATATGTTCGTAGTGGTATTTCAACTTGTGATTTTTTATATCTCAAATTAATTTAAACACATATCGCTCATTTACTATAACAACGTCATATCTCAAAAAAATGGAACCCCATATAGTTTTTCATATTGTGTAAAAATTTCATACAAATACATATCTTGTTTACTCAAATCTTGCAAACGCAAAATTAATTTTTCTTTTTCCATTAAGTTGTGTGTAAATTGAAAACTTTAAACTCGTTCTCTGGCAAACTAGATTTTTTGAGTTATTACTTTATTTAAGCAACTGAGCGATATGTATTTACAAGTTACTATTTTATTTATTCGAAAAGTATTTTTTCAGCTAAAAGTATTTTTAGTTTACACTATGATTAGTTTGATTGAGAGAGAAACGTTTCTTTTTCCCTCGTCTCTCTCTCTCCCTTTCTCTCCTAACAAACTAATCAGCTTAGCAAAAAGACTTGCATAGTCCCTATTTTCACTATGCAAGTCTTATTGCTAAGCTGATTAGTTTATTAGGAGAGAGAGACGGGGGGAAAAGAAACGTTTCTGTTCCCCTCGTCTCTCTCTCCCTGAAACTAATCAGCTTAGCAATAAGACTTGCACAGTGTGATTTGGGACATAGTCTAAACTAGGACTATGAAGCAGTGAAACAGTATCATTTCAAAGGCACTTTTAAACTTTCAACTGGATTTTACTAAATTTATTTCTTTTACACTTAAATTGGGGAATTCTCTGTTCACTTTTATTTTATTTAGTATGATTGTAATTGTGATTTAGTAAATTGGGGAATTCTCTGTTCACTTTTATTTTATTTAGGAACATCGTTTTGCAACGTTCAATTTGAAATACTTATACCGAATTCTAAGTTAAATTAAGAGATTATAAGTTGAACAAATATAAGTTGCAATTCATTGCGCTATAAATTGCTGAAAAATTCCAGCAATACTTTTGAAGCTTATCTCGACTTAAATACTTTTTTCCTTTTGCCACAGATATATGTATACATATGTAACTAATTTCTCAATTAAGAAATTCAAATCGTCACCCCGTTCTTATACATATGTGTATTTTTGTTCTTTAAAGGTCAAAATTTTTAAAAATCTGTTTGATTAGAGTTCCGCACACCAAAGGTGAGAAGGGACCCGTTTTCGCTACGATGCACATTGGGTAATTTGAGCTACTTTTTGGGCCAAAACTAATTTCAGCCAAAGTTTTAGGCCGAAATGGGATTTATGATTTTTTGTAATAGCGAAAATTGTAAACAGCATCAGCGTTTTCCCCATTTTATTCTTTTCATAAATCCAAGCTTTAAAAAGTTCACTACATTACAAGATGAGAGTGTCTGAAAGAAAACGATATAAAGCAAAAACCGAAACGAAAAATAAAAAACTATTCAGAATTATTTTCTTTACACTTTTCATCAAGGAAGAACACGGCATTGCACGGCCAATATTATCAAATGTTTATGCGAAGCAATAAGATCTACCAAAAGATTTTGGTTTTTTAATTTCTTACCCACCACTTTCTTCTCTATTTTATGCACTCTAAATGGGTCAAAGTGAGATTTTTCAAAATTTGACCTTCAAGAAAATTTTACCCATCGGATGAAAAGTCGGGAGATCAAAATATATTTTAGAGGTATGGTTTCTTCGGCAAAGTTTATTATTTTGATCCCTAGAATACGATTTTCTGTTTGGTATGGGAAATCTACTCGGAATCTACTAGATTTTGCTCAGATGTAAACTCACTATACTAAAAAGTTATTTGATTTCGTTATGTATGGGAAATATAGTAAAAAGCAGCTAGATTTATCTCGAAATCTCGTAAGTGCTAGATTTCGAGAAAATTTAAAATATCCTATTAATGGGTTTTATTTTGGATAAAAAATCTTGACAAAATCTCAAAAAAAACTTATTGTAAACGGTAAAGATTTTAATTAAAATCTGCTAGATTTTGTGCAGGTGTAAATGCAAAAAATCCTCTGTGTAAAAACAAATTTCAATAAAATCATACAAACAAGCCACAAACCAATATTAATTTATTTAATCAAAATTATTTTTCAAACCAATAGCCCCTTTTGTTTATGAAAGGCCTTTTGTCAGTCACTTTGAAAAGGTGTTTTAAAATGGAAAATAATAAATTAAAAATATACGAATTATTAAATATTTTCAACTGCAAAAGCCTAAACATTGTCGCAAATGTTGAAGCGACAAAAAAGTTCATAACGGAAAATAAACAGTTTATTCTTATTTTCGAAAAGTTTACTTTTTGTGACAAATAATCGATTCATTTGTTTTTCACAGCGTAAATATAAATATCTCTCATTTACACAAAAAACAACGTCATAACTCAAAAATTAAATTTTTTGAGTTAATGATGCAGAATTAATCGTCATATCATTCTTTATATTATGTAAAAAAAAATCATACAAATATCTTGTTTATTCAACTCCTGAGAGAAAAATTAAATTTTCCTTTTCCATTAAGTTATGTATGAGTTGAAAACTTTAAACTCGCTTTCTGGCAAAGTAGCTTTTTTTAGTTACGACGTTGTTTTAGTATGTGAGCGATAAGTACATGTATCGTATATTTGTAGAGAATATTGTTTTGTAAAACAGGACTTGTTTAAAGTTTTTAGTTTTATATTAAGTGCGTTCGAGAACTCAAAAATTTGTACAAATTTTTACTATTTTTTACTGGATTGCGTTCGAGTACACAAAATCCAGTAAATGAGAGGGCGAATGGAGAGAGAAAAATGACAGTTCTTTTACTGAGTAAATGCAAGTTTTTACTGGACAAATTTTTGCCAGTAAAATCCAGTAAAATGAAACCATATGTGTTTAAATATAAACAAACAATGGCAAAGGGAAACAAAAGTTTTTGGTTTTTGATGAAATTTTAAAAATAACAAAAAACAAATGTATTAAGTTATGAACAATATTGCATTTATTTAAGTTTGATGCCAGAAAAATATAAGGGTATGTTTTATGTATTCCACGGGAAATTAAAACGTGTGGAATTTTCATAGAATTGTTGGAAATATGTATTTATAACAACAATTTCCCAACGATGTAATTTCACGTGAAATGCAGAACATAACCGATTGTTTTTAAACGTGAATAAAGTTAATAGATTTGTATAGTTAAATTTTTGTTTATACATATAGTCGGACGGTTACTGGTTCCCCGTATAGAATATTCAAAAAAATTAGTTATTGATCGATTAAATATGATTAATGTGTACATTTCTTAAATTTGTTTTCAGTTTTTCGATATCTTGAATATATTAGGATATATAAAGTTCTTTTCCCATTGTATATTTCTCTTAATAAATGCACTCATTGGAACTACTTGAAAGGAAGTGAACAATATTGTTGTGATGATTGGTATAAGCGGCAACAAACATTTTTGTCTTTTTCTGTACATCCTAATTATTCACGTCGAGGGTAAAAAGTTTAGAAACTTTAACGGCCTGACGCGCGATGTCGGCAAGTAACCTATAGAAAGTTTCTTGTCGACATCGTGGGCCAGGCCCGTAAGTTCAAATAAAAACATATGTATCTATTACTTTTATTATTAAAGAAAATATACTATGGTGTATTTTTATAAAACAAATGAAAAAACATTCTTCATCGATTTTCTCAAAACCATATAATTTTTCCATGCGGCTAGCCAGTAACTACCCAGCAAAAAAAATCTGATTTGGAAGCACTAGCAACTTGATCACAAAAGCTTCGAAAACTGCTTCTGAAAAGCACTAACATAAGGCAGGCTCTCTAACAAAATAGAGGAAAAAGTAAAAAAAAAAATTGCAAGCTAGTAACTTTTGCATCTGAGTACATAGAAACTATAGCCCAATTCACAATCTTGTGCAAATGGTCTTGCACAAGATTGTATAGTATATTGATACTCACCACTTAACAATTCTTAGAAGTTAATGTTAAAGTTAGCTATTTTATGTCAGGTGGAGACCGCGAGTAAGGGAGATAATGTTAGAGAATCACTTGGTATTGCGCATGAATAAGGAGATTTTTTTTGTGCGAGATGAGCCAGCTAGAAGCAATTTATTCAGCTTCCAAAAAGCCATAATTTTTTGCCTTACCAAAGTGCTTCACAGAAGCAATAATATATACTTATGTATGTATAGTTTTGTATATTGTTTGCAGATAATGCGACTATTCCATACATGTATGTAAATACTCCAAAGAGTAGGAATACACCAAAACTCCAAATATGTGAAAAAAGGAGGTTTATGTCCTAGGGTTGGACTAAATGGTCCAAATTTGCATTACATCGGCCTAACTCCAAAACTACTCCATATTGCATTGAATGCTTGTGTGAAAACGACATGATCCATGACTGCATTACATGGACCATAATGTAACTAGTCTGTTTCATCTGGATTGGACCACGTAGTACAATATTATATTCAGGTTTTTTTGCATATACATATCGTCACCTTAAAGACCAAACAACCTATCAGCAAAAATTTCAAAATTGAGTTTTTTATTTAATATTATTCCGTATATCATAACGCATATAAAGGGTGTTTTTTATTGAGGTATAGAACTTTAAGTTGGCATCACTTTTTTAACTGGCCATTTTGTCAGGTGTCAAGTGATTAATATTTAGTTTGGTTTGCCATTTCATCATGAACAGGTTGACAAAAGAACAACGCTTGCAAATCGTGCAAATTTATTTCGAAAATAATGGTTCAGTTCGTGAAGTTTACCGCAAGCTCCGTCCATTTTATGGTCGACATAATCGTCCATCGCATAATTTCGCGGAATGGACCTGTCAATTGGCCACCAAGATCGTGTGATTTGACACAATTGGATTATTTTCTTTGGGGATATGTGAAGTCGCTCGTCTACGCCAACAAACCAGAAACGTTAGGGGACTTGGAAGCCAACATTCGTGGCGTTATTGCCAACATACAAGCCAATTTTTGGAATATTTAATTATTGTAGTACTTTTAAGTAAAATCTCTCATTCACTGCACCTTATTATATTAATTAAGCTAATTTTCAATCTATCTACCTGCCACTTCATCATCTGTACTTGCAATCTCCCTCTCTTACTCTCAAGTAACACAAAGCAACAGCTGTTATTTGAACGCTAGTGAGCTGAAAACTTACTTTCTCTTCTCAGCATACTGCCAAACTTAACCTAACCTAACACTGTACCTTATTAGCTTATAAGACTTGTGAAAAGGATATTTATTTATTTACATTATTATACTCTATAAAGTAAATTTACAAAATATAATTTGAAGGCGCCGGGTAACTAGACCATTTGCGCACGAAAAATTAAGACACAAAAAAATATGTACAAAAAAGAGAAAAATATATACAAGCAAAGAAAAATACAATCAAAGTTATGTAGTTAAATATATAATATAAGCCATGTGAGATCGATTAATTCATTAATAAAACGAAATCAGAAATTATGAAGATAAATATGGAAATAAGTATACTATGAGAGATCAATAAAGATAATATTTTGTAAATATTAAAAGGAGTAAAATGGATAGTGGTAATAAACAGTGATGCAGTGATGTTGTAGGCAGCTAGAAATTTTGGGTAAATTTTTGGTGGTAGTAAGTACAGTCCAGGATTTCGTCCAGTGGCAGGCCAAGTCTTGAGTCTGGACATTCTGTGAGAATGTGTCTGACGGTGAGTATCTCATTGCAAAAGCTACAGACAGCTGGGTCGGATATGTCATAGTAATGTTGAGTTGTAAATATTGTTTTGCCAACCCTTAAGCGGCCCAATAGTATGCACTGCGGACGAGTAAGATTCCTGTTATACTTGGGTGTTCTCGTGACTGGAATCTGTTGGTTCTGAATAGCTCTGAAGGGATTAAACAGAGCTTTGGGAAAACAAGGTACACAGGTTATATTGTTTAATTCCAAGGCATTCTTAGCAGCTTTGTCAGCCGCCTCATTGCCTGGGATACCAATGTGGGATGGGATCCACAACAGCACCACTTGACTTTCATTTTGGGGGAGGTTTACTATGTCGTCATATATGCCTAGGTGATTTTTCCTAATAGCTTTTATAGCGCTAATGCTATCAGTGCAAATGATGGTCCTTACTTTTTTTTCAATGGCATAGTTTACGGCATCTTTTATGGCAGACATTTCAGCAACAAAAACGCCTGTCTGGTAATCTTTTTATAAGAACTTTATTGAAATGTTTGTTATCCAGGCTTTCTACCATAGAGCAGGATGATGTTCCATTGTGGAAAGACCCATCAGTAAATAGTAGTAAGCGAGGTGAAAAATTAAATATTTTTTCTGACAACATTCTTTTAAAACAGGAAGGATCGGTGGTGTTTTTATTGTAAACCGAAAGGCTATCATCAATTTTCAAAAAGTTAGCAGTACTAACTGGTGAAATTGGCCTGGATGGTGTTAGGATTTCAGAATGTTTTATGAGGTTTATTATTTTACCTATAGCAGTTTGCGATGCTATGTTTGGATTCAGACTGTGCCAGAATGTACCATGCAACCCATCACTGGTGATAGTAATTGCTCTTGAAGCCATAGCGACTGAGCTTTTTTCAAGTAGAGTTTTAAAGTCTGGAAAATTGGCTTCGATACTCAAAAGCGCTAATGGTGTAGCACGTAGAAGACCTGATGCTGTTCTAAAACAGTTGTTAAGTGCAGTTTCAATTAATTTAACGTTTTTTTTACGTCCATCCGTATAATGTGATGCCATGTTGAATGACGCCAATAGTAAGAGATTTACAGATGCTTAAAGCTGTTTCCATATGAGGGCCCTTGCTACGGGAACATACCAGTTTCAAGAGATTATTTATTTTTTTAAGTTTGTTGGTCAGATATTTCGTGTGTTTATTCCATAGAAGGTTTCTTGTAAATATTAAGCCGAGTATTCTCATCTCCTCGGCAATGTTAATGTTGACTTCTCTAATACTAATAGAGCTGCCATTACAATTCCGCTGTTTGCACACATGTAGTATTTCTGTTTTTTCCACAGGTATTACTGCACCCCTGCTTTTCGCCCATTGGTGAATTTTGCTATCCAAGTAATTGAGATTTTCACACACTACCTCTGGCTCACCAGAAGCTATTGCAAATATATTATCTGCGTAGAGTCCTATATAGTCAATTCCAGATAGATTTTCTACGGTTTTAGCAAGAGAATTTGCATATATTGCATAGAGGACTACCGAAAGAGGTGACCCTTGCGGTACTGCATTGTCGAGTGTGTATGATGATGACAGAAAGCCATCAACTTTAACTTTCATGGCGCGATTGGTTAGAAAAGATTTAAGTAGACCAATTATTTGCGACGGCATTCCCCAATCATGAAGTTCCAGCATTATGGACGTTAGTACAACTCTGTCGAAGGCCTTTTCGATGTCCTCAGAAAGTACTAATGTGTGTTTTTTGTTCTTCAAATTCTGTCGCAAAATGTCTTCTAATTGGTGGCAAATACTATTGACACCACGTCTTGGCAGAAAGGCATGTTGGTTAATATTTAATTGTGGAAAAATACCAGATGTCAGTATACTATTATATAGTTCGACCAGGCGCGCTTTTATCTTAGCAGTGGAGTTTTTTATCATGGCGTATGTGATTTTATCACTCGCTGGAGTAGACCCTTTTAGTGTTTTTAAAACTTCGTTTAGTTCGAATATCTAATCATTTCCTTAAATTCATGACCAGGACGAGACAATTTAAGAATATCCAAGTTGTTTTTATTTGTTACTATTTCCGCATCAAAAGAATTATCTGAGCTTAGTGAGGACCAGAAACTGCCGAAGCGGTCTGCTATTTGTTGAGGATGCGAGAAAACATCTCCCTCTACATAAATTGCAGGAAAATTGTCTATTCTATTGGTCCTCAAGTTTTTTACTTTTTTCCACAAATAACTAACGTCCATAAAAGGATTTAAAGAATTGAGGAAATTTTCCCAGGTGACCCGTTAAGCTGTTTTGCTTTCTCTTTTGACCTTGGCACATGCTCTTCTATATTTTACTCCATTTTGTTTGTTCCTACACCTTTTAAAGAGTTTCCAAGCATCTTGTCTTAAACGGATCAATTTGGAAATTTCAGAATTGAACCAAATTGGATTGTTTGCTTTAACTGGTTTACGGGTAAGTGGTATAGATTCGTTGGCCGCAGACCTAAGTATGCGCCTAATTTGCGCAGCCTCTTTATTTATATTTGATGATTTTTCAAATCTATCGTTAAAAATTTCTGATTTTTTACCAAAAAGTATCCAATCAGCCTTCTTATCCAGGAATCGTGGCATGAATTTTCTATCCATGTGTGTGTTTGTGCTGTTTTCTATAATAATGGGGAAGTGGTCACCAACCTCTGGTAGCGGCAAGCACCGCCAAGTTAGGCTGGGAGTAAAATCAACACTGGCCATTGTAACATCGACAGAAGTAAATGTGCCTCTGGTATTAAATAATGTGGGAGATCCATCATTAAGTACAACCAACTCACGATCATCTGCAAATTTCTCCCAGATGTGACCACTAGGAGAGTTTACCGCAGAGCCCCAAAGGGAGTGTTGAGAATTAAAGTCGCCGAGAACCAGGTGGTAGCAATTAGCCGTGAGGGAGATGTCGACTATTTAAGCCTATATCGCATTCTTTATAGATGCTTGTTATTTGTAATTCTACCCTGCATTTAATTATTATAGATTGGTATAGAAGTCCGTCGCTTGAAAGAAGATGTTGAGTAACATTTAAGTTATTTTTGACGAAGATTGCTATACCCGATTTTGCATAGGTATAGGCCTTGTTGTGATGAAATATCTTAAATCCTGGTAAATGTAAAAGGTGTAAATTATTATCCGTAATGTGTGTTTCTTGCAAAGCTATAATGTTTGGCTTATGTTTGGCGACTAGTAATTCCAATGCGTATTTGTTGTTCATAAATCCCTGAATATTCCACTGTATAATCCTAATGTTAAGACCAATATCCATTTTGATAACTAATTAAATATTTTATTTTTGTTTTTTGTTCTTTGGTAAAGTTTTTTTGAATGTTTTAGGTGAGATAATGGTGTTTAAATCGGGAAATTTTTTATAAAGCTGAGTGCAGGGGGACTTATCCAAAGATTCGTCTCCACTATACCTTGTGGGAGCTGTGAATCCCAGACCTTCATTGATGTCATTTTTGATTGTTTCCTCACTTATGTTTTCGTCAATTACCATGCAAGCGCCTTCATTGCACGAGCCGTTTTCGTAGAAAAATATGTTGTCATTACTTAAAAATTCTTTGTCTGTTTTGTTTTGAGTAGAAATATGTGTTTGCGTTGGTTGATTTTGAGATTCTGTTGTGGTGTTAAGAGAAATTTCGTAACTCATGTTTTAGACTAGGCAGTTTTTCTTGAAGCAAGTCTGAGTTTATGGGAGAGAGAGGAAAGAAGAAAGAGGAGGGGTACTGACTTGCTTGTACAGAAAAGTTACTTCAATTCTCTTTTGTTATTTTATTCGCAGCATTAAAACAATAGGAAAATTGAACAAGAAACCGTCTGAGTGTAAACAAACGAGCAGTTTTAAAAGAGAATTGAAGATAATTGCTTCAAGAAAAACTGCTAGGTCTAAAACATGACTTATGTTCTATGGTTGAGTAGTTTGTTGTTGTTGTTGTGTTTGATTTCTTTTCATTTGTCGGTTTGTTGCATGAGTTAGGTGTGATTGTATTATGTGGTGTTGTTGTTGTTTTATTATTAATTGGCGAGTGTATGATTGCTTGAGTTTGTTCTATGATATGGCTACTTTCAGTATGCTCATTTTCAATTTTAGATGAGTTTTTTTCTGCAGCAGAATTTTTCACGATGTTTGCGTATGTATTGTTATTTTTTCGTTGAGGTGGTTTAAGTGTGTTTAAAGATGGGCTATCATTGAAAATTGTCAACGCTTCTCTTGTTGTACATCTGCGCGTGATCCTTAAGTAGTTCACCGATTTGTGCTTCCAAAAGGTGGGGCAATTGGGGTCGTATGATGTATGATTCTCTGTTTGACAATTTACGCAAAATTTACGGGGGCATTGCTCATGGGGTGGGTTAAATCCACATTCTTTGCACTGTTCGACACTTCGGCATCTTTTTTTGCTATGTCCCAGTCGATGACAGTTTAGGCATCTCATTGGATTTGGTATAAATTCATCGACCGTAACCAAATCCCAACCAAGCTTAATTTTTTCTGGGCGTTTTAATAAGTCAAAAGTGATAATAGCAGCGCCAGTGGCTAACATTTTATCACCCTCTCTTCTCATTATTTTATGAATTTCGACAACTTTTTGTTCCTTTAAAGACAATCACAATTCTTCCTGTGGTATGTTGACAATTTTTCTCGAAAAAATTCTGCCCCGTACTGTATTAAGTGTTTTGTGTAAGGTTATTTTAACTGGGATATTATCAATGTACGTTGCTTTCAGGAACTTATCGGCGGTTTTATGATCAGCTACTTTTATTAATAAATCGCCACTCTTCATCTCATTAACCTCGAGGCGATCGGGGGATATGTAATTGAGGCCTCTTTCGACCTGAAAAACGTTGTATGAAGCCAGTGAAGGAGAAGTACCATCCTCATTACATGGCAACCAGGTAGCGAGGCATATTTTGTTCGTTCGATGACGTGGGAGGCAAGGGAACAAAGTCATCCGGCCGTGGACTTTTGCTTCTGTTCCCTTTGTTCCTCCCGTTGGAGCATAGCTCCGAGAAACGGTTCCCGTTCGGCGGATGAACCCCGTTCATCCCGACAAAGAAATAAAAACCAAAGACAAAGCGCTTCGATAAGAAACTACCCAAAAAGTTAGAAATAAACGAAAAACAAGTGGTATGTATGTATGTAGATTTCACTTCTCTTTTGTAAGAGCAGAAAGAAATAAAACCAAAGAAACAGCAATGATACAATACACGAAATCAAACGTGTGTACACGGCAATTGCCAGACGTAGACTGTGAAAAGGATATATTTTAGTTTAAAAAGAAAAACATTACCGATCTATTTGGTTTTTTTCGTTGATTAAAGATTAGTCTTTAAAAATCATAAGTATTTCTAGAGGCTCATTTATGAAGAAATGCATTAAGTCAATAAATGGCAACGTTTTTAAATATTGTATAATTGCGTTAAAAATAAAACCAAACCAAATACTTAATAAGATTTAAAAAAAGCTTACCTTTTTGGAAAATATATTTTGCAAAGAAAAACCCATTGTAGATATTAAGGCCGACATCAAGCCTATCATATTAAAGGAAATTTCAGTCATAGTCGCAATTCCAACACCCGTTATTATCGGTATTAAACTCAAATAGACTAGTGTAGGTTGTTTCTCTCGAAATATTAAACGTGTCAATATCACCGTAAATAAAGGCATGGTAGCTTTAACTATAAACATTGTAAATTATGTATTAGTATACAATTAAAAATTATTATGCTTAACATTCATACACATGTACATAAAATGTATTTAATAATTATCTAAATCTATCATATTTTTTACAAATTATTAATGCAATTTTTTTTAATTTACCTGTGTGGGCATAAGACACAGGTACCTTCCACAGCGAAATATGTGACGTAACGGATGCTAAGAATTTTCCGAAAGCTAATGGCACTATAAGCCGCAAATAATATCCTTTTGGTATATCCTGATATTTGCGTATCCGCCATAAATTAAAAAATGGCCCACTGTACAAAGTTATGCTACACAGTTGGATCATTGTCACCGTCAAAGGATACGGAAATTCGTTTAGAACCATTTTACCAATTACATTATTGCTAGATGAAATTATGTACCAGAGAATACACAATATTAGAACGACGACAACATGCCTTGAGCCAGTTCGTTTTCCAATTCCTAAATTCATAATTTTTCTAATTGCGTTTACTATTTGCTACAAGTATGTTTTTTTTATTTAATCCAGCTTATCCACCAAGACTTCTGAATTTTATATAAATTTTAATGTTGGCACTTCATTTCGAACTTGCAATATTAGAAATTTGCAAATTATTTTTTCAAAAACTAAGGAAATATGTAGCTTCACTTAAATTTGTTTTGTCACAGAAACTTGTATATTCCACAGAACAATTGCGCTCTCACTAACACGTCAACATTAGTGTTGCCAACTAGCATTTAATAAGACGCCAAGAATTTTACTGCACTGAAAAACGCAAGTTTTATAGTAAGCTTCGAGTACCGCTGTGGTTACTTAAGTTCGAGGGTTATGTGTGCAGGGTTAAGCAGTAGTAGCATACAAATTCCTGAATATATATAAATTGCTTTCACCTGCGTCCACTCATATATACCACTAAGGTTTTTACTGGACTCATAGTTCATACTTCTGCTCTGTTGGTTAGTTAGTCCTCGAAGTTTTTAACAGTATACACAAAATTCCATTCACAATAAGAAAATGCAACCCTTTACGGTTCATTCAAATGTACATCTGACTAACTGTCAAGCGTTGGAAATTTTTGCTTATAAGCCGGTAGGATTTTTGTGTAGTAGCGTTTTTGCTAGAAATTCTTCAACTTGTAATAAATAGATTCAAATTATGGAACCAATGGCGCTAGGTAGTCCAAGTGGTAGCCCTGCCGCAAACCAATACTTACCATCATTTTTATTGGGAGAACAGCAACCACCTACAAGTGCGAGAAATAACACTTTATCTCCAAATAAGGCAGGTGCCAGAAATGTTTCTTTTGGATTTGCAACATCGCCAAGCGGAATAACAGTCAATTCGCCACAAGATTACAATCGCTCAGTATTGGGGCAGAAAACACTTTTCGGTGGATACCAACAAACCCCTCCAACATCTCAAAATGTTGCAAACTACCCAGGAACGCCAATTCAGAGCCATAACGCTAGTATGTCCGGTCCGCCAACGCAAGGCCTTTTTGATTCTTTGCGCAATGAACGCAATCAAGTTCAAACACCAACGCGGCCAATGCAATCTCAAGCCCAGTTTGGCCATCACAATGGCAGCATGACTACACCTTTTGGAGTGAATCAGCAACAATTGTCTAATACTCCAACCGGACAGTTCAATGACTCGTACATAGGAAATAATATTTCATTTAATGTCTCACGAATTGGAGTTATGTCTCCTCTGGTATGTGGGACCCCAAATGCTAGCAATACAAGTGGTTTTAATACCTCCCTAATGATGCAATGCCCTGCCCAGCCACGTTACACGGAGTTTTGGGTAACTGTTTTCGGTTTTCCCTCTAGTGCGACTTCGACCATAATGCAACATTTTTCCCAATGTGGTACAATTGTTGATAAAATATTTCCCTCTCAAAATGGTAACTGGGTGCACATAAAATACTCTTCCAGATTAGAATGTGACAAGGCTCTCAATTATAATGAAAAAATATTAGCGAATAATATAATGATTGGTGTCACACAATGCAAAGACAAAAGCATAATTGATAAAGAAAATTTGTGCGAGAATAATGTGACGTAAGTGAAAAATAATTTGTATGAAGAAAAGCCATTTAAAATTATATTTATATATTCTTGCAACAGTTCATTTACTCCTAAGGTACGCCCATTGGCTCAAACAGCTTACAAGAGCGCTCAAAGTGAAACATCTGTAGTAGCGGGAGTTAATGCACCTCAAAAAAGCTCCGGAATAATGAACAAAGCTTTGGATTTATTCTTTGGTTGGTAGTTCTGGTTTTCTGGCTATAAATTTGAACATTTTTACACATATGTTTTGAACAAAAGATCACTTTTTTATTTGTGCTCAAATTTAGTTAATTTTCAACATACGAAATATATTAATTCAGTTGTAACACATTGTCATAACAATAATTTGTGCTCTATATATATATATATATATATATATTGTGCATTTTTACTTTTACCTTATGGACGTATAGGCTGTGCATTCGAGATGTCCAATTGTTTTATTTGCTTTCGCTTCCTACAAAACAGTTATAAAGCAAAAAAAAAAAATGCAATATTATTGCTGGGAACACAATTTGTTGAGGGAACTAGTCACCAGCATAATGAAACGTTCTTTTGCTTGCCATTCTTTTTTCTCCAACATTTACATTGATTTTTTTACTTTAGTGAAATCGACACAACAAAGCAAATAAAATGGATCAATATTTTAAAGTTATTTAATAAATTGCATGCTTGGTATATTATATTAAACATCTACCAGTTATAAATCAGTGACGTAAATTAAAGTACAATTAAGTTACGATTTCTAAAATGTTTTTTTTTTCGTTTCTACGATTCTTTAAATGTTTTTATTTAATTGAAGAGTAATATAATGAAGTGATGCTGATGATGAAGAAAAAAATTATTTTTGTTCGATAAGAGCAGTTTCCAAGTCTTTCATTTTTGGATAATTCACTTCACTTGCGTCCAATTTCGATTGGGCCCACATGATTAGTTTCAATAGAAACATAATTTTCGGCGTTGAATCTGCACTGTGTTCACACTTAAGTATTGCGGCATTCAATTCACTCGCAATCTTTTGGAATAAAAAAAGTTACAAAATTGAGAAAAGCGAATGAAATAGGTACACTATTTAATTTAATAATACCTTTTGCCTGTGTGATTGCTCCAACAGATATGAAAATGGACTGTCTTGCGGTTTTTCGAAGGCCAAAAGTGCCAGTGTTCTTTCCAACTCGCTTAAAACCTCGGGAATATCCTCGCCCGCTTCAGATAACTTGTTTTGGGCAAAGGTTAAAGCATCTTCTATTTTTCCAACTCTGAAATCAAATTATGTAGTATACATTTTAATTTTAACACTTAACAAATACACATTTCATATGTATGCATGTTTAAGATTTGTATAAAATATTTACTAAATTTATCAAACTGCTTATTTACCTTATTAGCTCAATAAGTTGCAATTGTTGTAAATGGAAAAATAAATAGCGATCATTGTCCAATAACTCTGGGTGAAGTTGGTTAACTAAATGTGTTGCTTCTTGTATACGGCCATTTTGCACTGCTTCGCGTATTAGTATGCGATCATCCAGCGAATTAAGCTCAATGCTTGGTTCCAAGCCAGCTTCAATTTGAAATTTTTCGGCAGCCTCTTTAAATCCTTCTAAAATTATATACATACAGAGATACATACATATGTATGTACATAGGAATATCTTATCGTGTGCATATGCTTTTTCTTACCTGTTACTAAATAATTCATTATTAAACGATTCATGTCGGCTTGTTTAAAAGGAAATTGTTCAAGACGCATCAACCAGTCTTCTTTGGAAATCCCATCATTCTTGTCGTTGTAACTCATTTTTTTATTTTTCCTTATTTTGCCAATTTTGAAGCCGTTTGAAAAACCAAGATAAATATAATAATATTATTTGCGGTCAAGAATTTATTCTCTTGCTATTATTAAGTTTTTGTAATCGTTTAATCGGCGATTACAAGCAAAAAATTATTGGCAAATTGCAAATATGAAAAAAAATTTTCACTAAAAACAAAAGAAGTTCAACTATATAAAGAAATAACAAAAATGGTTCTTCTTCTAGCTGTTATTAATTTTTCTATTTACCTCATAAAGTGATGCCAAGCCTTTGTAGGAACAAAACTGTAATTTTTATTTTGTATTTTCACAGCGTTTTTTTGCTACATTATTTTGCTTGCACAAACATTTTTTGAATTACCATTAATAAAAAAATATATCAGATTTCTGGAAAATAAAGCAGAGAAAGCTGTTTCTGACCTTAACCTTATTGCTTTCTTGTGTTAAAATTTAGCCGAAAAAGAGAAGTTTTAAGATCAAGAAATAATTTTATTACAATGAATCCGTCGTACGTTTTCAACTGACATCGCAACGACGGAGAATGTTGGCACAATGAGTACTTTATTGACGGAAGTATTTGAACAGCTTCAATAGGTTTATTCCCCATTTTATTTATTAAATTCAAATTTTTTATTTATTTCGTTTAGTTCTTTTGTTTAATTTTATTTTTGCTGTCACAAAACAAAAACCTACTTCAGAACATACCAAAAAAAAAACCAACCAATATCTGTCAAACTACTCAACGTACGCAAAAAGTTAAAAGTTGACCAGTTTTTGTACTTTGGGTTGACGGACACGTACTGAATGTAACAGCCCTCATAAGAAACCATATATTTCAACTTAGCTGTCAGTTGAAAAATGCGAAGTTTAACGTATGACGGATTCATTGTGCCCCGGCCTTAAAGGTGTTTTATGTCTTATAAAAAATTAGATTTTTTAAAGTTAAAACCAATGTTTTTGTTTTCTGCTTGTCAGATAAACAAACCGATCAGCTAAGAGCTGGCTTAACCACAGTATTGCAGCGGGCTAATTGTTTTATGCAGTTGCAAATTTGTACTTAATCATACCAATTATATGGAAGACATCAGGTGTTTGAAATTTTTTATAGAAAACATAAAAAGCGGCTGTCAATGTTAGCCGGCTTATGAGCCGCCGCCGACTACTTTGCATAAGCCGCCGCCGCTGACTTTTTAAGACGGCTTGTTTCTCTCCTCCGTGTGTATTCACATTTGATGTCAAACTGTGCTCATTGTAAACGTCAAAAAGAAAACGTTTTATTATCCTGTCCAGTGTGCGGCATTTCTCCCAAAGAAAAGTTAAAAATTTTGATCTAGAATTATATCTGTGGTCCTAGAAACCTACGTAAAAACCAAAATTTTTATTTCTCTGCTTGTTTTTATTGCTATAGGTTAGTTACTTCCTCAAAACTAACAAGGAAAAATACTATAAAACGCAATGTCGAAAAGCAGTTCAGGGTAAGAAATCACTTGTTATGGCTTTTCTCTTTAAATAAAAGTACACTATTATTTCTCGAATTAACAGAAGGGATCGTGAACGTGATAGAGAACGGGATAGAGACCGTGGATATGAAAGGGAACGCGATAGGGAAAGAAAACGCCGCTATTCTAGAAGTAGATCTCGGTCTCCAAAGGATAGTAGGTTTCCACGTAATGGTAATGGCAGTAGTCGAGTGAGGGATGAAAGAAAACGCGAGCGCAGCGAACGTGATCCTAGAGATGCGGAACGTTATAGACGCGATGAGAAGCGCCGGAGGCAATCACCAACTAAGTCGAAAGATTATGAACGTGAGAAGTTGTAAGTGAATTAGATTATTATATTACTTTTAATTTTTTTACTAATATAAAAACAAAATTGTTAGTCGCCAAGCGGGACGTGATCGCGAGCGTGAACGTGATAAGGAACGGGAAAGGGATCGGGATCGAGATAGGGAAAGAGAACGTGAGCGGGAACGTGAAGTGGAGCACACTCGAAAAACGTTCTCAACGCCACCAATTGTTATCAAAGCAGTTTCCAGTAGTTCATCTTCAGAGGAAGAACTTGATAAGGAGGAAGAGCAACGACGTTTAGAACTTGAAATGATTAAACGTCGTGAACGCATTGAACGTTGGCGAGCCGAGCGCAAGTTGAAAGAAATAGAAGCCAATAAAAAGGAATTAAAGTCGATGTTGCCACAATCAACAACTATACCTTCGGCTAAAAAATGGAGTCTTGAAGACGAATCAGAAGAGGAGGACATCAGTTTTACTGTTGACATAAAAAAGGAACCTGACTCGCCACCATCCAAATTTCATAGAATTAAAAAGCCCAAAGATGACGATGATGAAGAAAAGGTGTACAGACTAAAATCAAAAAACATAGTTATAGCGGCTAAAGCAAAAATTGAAGCGCTCCGAGAGGAAGAAGAGGCTAAAGAGGAAAAACAAAAGTTGCAAATTCAGCTGCAACAGAAGAAAATCGAGCAACATTTCCTAGATCAGAAAAAGTTGCAGGAAAAGTTAGAAATTGAGAATCATGAAGAAAATCCACCCGCTAAAGACGCCGTTGGCAAAGAAAAAGTTGCTGACAATGAAGATGAAATTGATCCTCTAGATGCCTATATGCAAGAAGTGGACAAAGAAGTACGCAACGTTAATCATATTGTTACTCAACCTA
This sequence comes from Tachina grossa, assembly GCA_949987645.1. Lineage (NCBI taxonomy): Eukaryota > Metazoa > Arthropoda > Insecta > Diptera > Tachinidae > Tachina > Tachina grossa. The sequence goes on along the minus strand of OX465277.1, from coordinate 20,880,502 downwards.
AGCAACATCAGCAAGGGGTAGTCATTCTAACTGGCGTTGCAAAGAAAACTACAAAAGACAAAAACAAAGGGGAACTTATTGAACAAAACATGGACAGTCTCGAGTACTCTAGCGAAGAAGAGCTTGAAGATATAAAGGATACAGCGGCTAGTTTAGCCAACAAACATCGCAAAGAATTGGCCAAAATTGATCATTCTAGTGTAGATTATCCAACATTTCGTAAAAATTTCTATGTTGAAGTGCCGGAGCTTGCCCGCATGTCGCAACAAGAAGTTGAAAAGTATCGTACGGAATTGGAGGGTATACAAGTCAAGGGAAAAGGTTGTCCTAAACCAATCAAGGTATATACACAAATCATAATAAAGGTCATGTCGTTTCAAACGAGTCAAAATTATAACCCTTGTGGTGCGATTCAATTTTGGTTGCATTTGATAATTTTGTTTATTTTCAGACGTGGGCCCAATGTGGTGTAAGCAAAAAGGAAATGGACATACTGCGCAAGCTAGGCTTTGATAAGCCTACCCCCATACAATGTCAAGCGATTCCGGCCATCATGTGTGGACGCGATCTAATAGGTATTGCTAAAACAGGCAGTGGCAAAACGCTAGCATTCATTTTACCAATGTTTAGGCATATTTTGGATCAATCTCCTTTGGAGGACGGCGACGGACCAATTTCGATTATTATGGCACCCACCCGTGAGTTATGCATGCAAATTGGCAAAGACATAAAAAAGTTTTCCAAAGGCCTAAATCTTCGAGCTGTATGTGTCTATGGAGGAACAGGTATATCAGAGCAAATAGCCGAACTGAAACGTGGGGCAGAGATAATAGTATGTACACCGGGCCGCATGATTGATATGCTGGCCGCTAATTCGGGGCGCGTAACCAATTTAAAGCGTGTCACATATATAGTGTTAGACGAAGCGGATCGCATGTTTGATATGGGTTTTGAGCCGCAAGTAATGCGCATCATAGATAATGTGCGACCAGATAGACAGACGGTGATGTTTAGCGCGACTTTTCCTCGTCAAATGGAAGCGTTAGCACGTCGCATACTTAAGAAGCCTATTGAAGTGATCGTAGGCGGGCGGTCTGTAGTATGCAAAGATGTAGAACAGAATGTTGCCGTAATGGAAGATGATGCTAAATTCTTTAAACTTTTAGAATTATTAGGTATATATCAGGAGAAGGGTAGTATTATTGTTTTTGTGGACAAGCAGGAGAACGCTGACATTCTTTTACGCGATCTAATGAAAGCCTCATACCCCTGCATGAGTCTGCATGGCGGCATTGATCAGTTCGATAGAGATTCGACTATTTTGGATTTTAAATCTGGTAAGGTGCGTCTATTAATAGCTACATCTGTAGCTGCTCGTGGTTTAGACGTGAAGGATTTAATTTTAGTTGTAAATTATGATGTTCCCAATCATTATGAAGATTATGTGCACAGGTACGTTAGCTCAAGTTTACTAGAAGCATAACTAGTACTAACTAATAAATGGTTGTTGGTAAATAACATTAATGAGTTCCTCTTCCCTACAGATGTGGTCGCACTGGGCGAGCTGGCAATAAGGGCACTGCCTGGACTTTTCTTAATCATGATCAAGGCCGTTATGCTGGTGAAATTATACGAGCCTTGGAACTAGCCGAGTCTCCCGTCCCCGAAGAGTTACAAAAATTGTGGAATGATTATAAAAATTCACAGGAAGCTGAAGGAAAGAAGGTGCATACGGGTGGTGGCTTTAGCGGCAAAGGATTTAAATTTGATGAACAGGAAGCCAATGCCGCCAAGGAAAGTAAAAAATTGCAGAAAGCTGCGCTTGGTTTGGCTGATTCGGATGATGAAGAGGATATTGAGCAAGATATTGATCAGCAAATTGAACAATTGTTTGCAGCAAAACGTACCGTCAAGGATACTTCCGTATCTACAGTTGCAGCAGCCGGTGCTGCCGCCACAACTGCGACGGGCAGTACGATCATTGCAGCTGGCACCACTCCAGCAGCTACTGTCCCTACGACAGTGCCTGTTGGCGCTATTGGCTCTGACAAACTTGAGTTAGCCAAACGCCTGGCTTCAAAGATAAGTTCTAATAAGAATTTAGGGCTCGATGGCAAGGTTAGTACTCAAGTAGCTGCAGATGCTATACTGAAAGGTACCGCAAGTGGCCAACCAATGATTACTGCCCGTTCCGTTGTGGAACAGTTGGCTGCAAAACTAAATAACAAGTTGAATTACCAGCCCAAGGACGAAGAAGAAAGCGATGATATGCCGGGACTACTTCCAAATCAACCCAATTCCTTTACCAAATATGAAGAGGAACTTGAAATTAACGATTTCCCGCAACAAGCTCGTTGGAAGGTGACTTCTAAAGAAGCTTTAGCTCAAATATCCGAATATTCCGAAGCTGGTCTTACGGTACGTGGCACGTATGTACCAAATGGTAAAAATCCTCCCGATGGCGAGCGCAAACTATACTTGGCCATTGAAAGTTGTAGTGAACTATCTGTTCAAAAAGCTAAACGTGAAATTACCCGACTTATCAAGGAAGAGTTGCTTAAGCTCAGTTCAGCCCATCACGTCTTCAATAAGGGAAGATACAAAGTACTTTAATCAACTGACAGCAATAATTAGAAAAATGCTTTTTTAAGCATACTAATTCTACATACATATATTTAGTAATATTAAAAGAGCTTTCGTTTTTTAAGGACTATAATGGTTGAAAAATATTAAAAAATAAAATGAAGAATTAATATGTAAAATTTTAATTTACATAAAAGAATATGTAGTGATCTGAGACATTCAAAGTAATGCATACGTTTGGCAGATTCCGTGTAGTAACTTGGCAATATGAGTGAAATCTTTTGAACACTCACGCAAAGTTTAATTTGCAAAGTCTTGAATTTGTAGGAGAGAATGGGAGAGAATTTATTCTCTTGAATTTGTAGGAGAGAAGGGAAAAGAGAATATGAACACTTCTCCTCCTTCCTACAAACTTTAGACTTTGCAAAGTAAACTTCGAATGTGTGTAAAAGCTGTTTCTATGTACATAAATGTTCTGTTACTCACGCGTTTTGATTGCGACTTGCCATACTGATTTAGGTCAGCTGTTTGTTGAAATCGTCATTGCAAAAACAAAATTAACACAATACATTTTATAAATTTGATTTTTTTTTTTAATAAACATTTTACCAAACTATTGCTACGTTTGATTAAAATCAAAAGAAAAATATTTAAGGATTCTTTAAAGTTTAGTTTAGGCTAAATACATCATCAGTTCACTTCAGTATACACTTGCGATTTGACCTCGCCAAACTTATTGCGATTGTGAACTGCGATTTCAACCGGCATCGCAAATGTTATGCCAAATGCGTTTTTCAGAACATGCCCGTATATCGTAGGAAAACACGCATGGACGTTACACTGGCCTTTTTCTAACCTCTTCAGTTTGAAAAACGTTTATTAGATTATACTGAAGATAAATAATTAAAAAAATAATGTTGAATTTTTTTGGGTGTGGCACTGCATAATTTTTTTAAATCAATAATAAAAGCAGGGTTTCATAGCAAATAGTTAACAGGAAGTATTTTAAAGATATTACTTTTACAAGGGAGTGGCTCTGCCCCACAAATCTTTCAAATCTGTTATGTTTGCAGAGGCGTGTGGCAACTCCCACTTAATTTATTCAGTTATCGTACTGACATCCGGTCCTAAGTGCACATGTGTAATTTTTCATATCAATTAGACGGTGAAATATATATATGTTATAAAATTCGCCCATAATTTAATAAGTAAATAAATAATAACAGCAATTTTAAAGACCGACTTATTTGTGAAACCGACCGAATTAAATTTTCTGATCTGTAATAAGATGTCCCAGTTAAAAGCAAAATCATGCAGAAATAAAACGTAATAAAATTTATTTTAAAAAATTAGTAAAAAGTACTTTTGTTTATCGATTAAAAAATGGAATGATATGTATGTATATAAAATTATTTTTGTTTTTTTTTCTTAATATAAAAAACACACTTTAAAGCTTGATTAAAATATAAATTGCATACCATATGTATTGATATTACTCAAATGAAAGTACTAATTAATAAAGACTTTTTCTTCTACCTTCTTCCGTTTTTATTATAGAGTCCAAGACATTTTCCAAATTTTGCGTAGCCTCAGATAATTCCGTATTGTCGCTATATGAATCATCAACAATTTCCTTTACTTTATTCAATAATAGCTTAAAGTTTGCCATTTCAGTTTCACGAGAATGCACTGCTGATAAAACATAAGCATCATTGTCATTGTAATTAAGCTCGTCTTGAGAGGGAACTTCGGTCAGTACACCTAAAGGTTGGGAATGTAATGCTAAAGACGAAGGCGGCATTGAGGAAGCTGAACGCTTTTGATTAAACCAAAGGCTCAAGTCATTAAGAGAATAATCTGACTTATTAGCATCCAAGTAACTGCGATTTATATCAGCGCCATTTACTATCGGATTAGCGAAATTGAATGTATGTATGTATAGATATTATCAATTATTACAATTATTTACTTACTTGAATGTGTTAAATTGTCTTTCTGTGTGTTTGTAAATTTGTTGTGGTTCATAAAAGTTTTGGCTGGTGGATTCAGAACAGCACTGAAGTTATATAAGCCCGTGGGGTTTATACTGACATTAGAACGATTTGGAGTGCTAGATGTCGGATATGAGTTCATTGTTACTGAGGAGCTATGCTGCTGAATATAAATGGTTTTTAATTTACATGCTGTGTTATTTATTTCGCTGAAATTTACCGAAAAGTTGCGCATTTCAGTTATTATATCCATTAAAAATTGCTGATGCTCTTTTAGAAATTTCGCGATTTCATCCGGCGTTGATGTTTGCACCAACTTTAATTGCAATTCTAGTTTTCTAAAATGGGATTATTATAAATTTTATATGAACACTGGCAATTTTTTTATTTGTGACTTACTCATTTTGATGCAAAAGTTTGTCTATAATTACTTGCAATTTCCCAGAAACATTTAAGGCAGTTGTTGCTGTTGATGTAAGGTAGGACAATGAAGCTTAAATAGAATTTTTATTCAACGTTTTTATTTTATTTTATTTTTTAAATTAACTTACAATCAATTTTTTGGAAATCTGAACTTTCGGTCTTGCCATTTGAAAGTTGTGATTGCTTTGTATTTGCTGTAGCACTTCCTAACGCTTCTTTAACACAAACCGTAGAAGCATTTGAACTTCGTTTAGTCACCATACTAATAAGTTCTGTGTCATTATTAGTTCCAGTGTCGTTGATATTGCAAAAACCTTTAGATTCCTCTTCATTAAAATTCTTGGAATTGCAGAAAAATACTGTACATAATTTGGCAAAATAATGTGAAAAACTTTTTGTTGGTGAGTCCTATATAAAGAATATATTATTATTATTATTAATTATAAAAGACCAACCTGCCCAACTAAGTACAATTATTTACCTCAGTAAAAGCTTCATACATTTTATGACCTGCAACATGTTTATTGTTACTATATCCGGAGGCAAAGCATTTTAAACATAATGATAGATCTTTGCAGGACTGACATTTAAATCGTATGCCCGTTATTTTATCCATGTTACATGAGGCACACGAATTTAAATGAATAAGTTTCTCCGTATCCTCCATTCGCTTTATTAGAGCTATTAAATTGGCGAAAATCAGAAAACGAGTTTGTGTTGTTGTCCAAAGACAATGGAACTGGTAATCGGAAAGACCTGAATGATTATGACACTAAAACATATATCGTTTATTTATTTATTTCGCTTTAATATTTTAATCGCAATTATATGATTAAGAAATTTTCAATATGTAGGTATAAAGTAATAAAACTTACCCTCGCATAGCACTGATCAATTACTAAAGGTATATTTTGTGCTCCGTAAGCTGTTCCCTCGCCAATATATGAAAATATCTTTGCCAAAATATTTAATAAGTTCTCGAAATTTAGTTTAGGCACGGATTTTGTTTTTTCATTTCGTAATATATTGTAAAATTCTACAATCATTTGATCGGATGCATATATTTTGCACAATAGTAGAAAAGTTATTTTAATTTCTAACAATGATATTGAATGGCGGCGATGTCTATAATTAACCAGTTGAATCTCTAAATCTCTGTATATTTAATAAACTTGAAAAATAAACTTACGGATCAAAGATGTTCCAAAAGAAATTGGAAAGGACCGCTGTAGCTGTTTCCAAGGCATATGATGACAATTTTGTAAAGTGTCCCAATCTCTCGCAAGCATAATATATATCATGAATAAGAGAGGTTAATTGAAAAGGTGGTACCATTAAATTGCTATCGTCCTCACTTATGCCATGACGCTCGATTACAGCCAACACCAATTTGTATGGTATCTTGCTAGCTGTTTGGAAATTCTACATATTTGATACATTCCTATAAATTTCAATATTTGTACTTACTGAAAAACATTTTTTGTAGTGTCACAAATTTTGCTGCACAACGATAAACTGTATACTTATATTGTTCAAATTCGCGTTGTAATTTAGTAATTATTAAGGTAAGTTGAGGAAATTCATAGTTTAGCTCTTTCTTGCCGCTACAGGTGTAATTACGAACACTTGTTGCCATGTTGTTATTGTTTTCACCAAATATTTAGTTTTACATATGATAAGAAGTTTTGATATTGCTTGTCTTATGCTTGTCTTACAATATAAACAAATACTTTTTAAATAAATCTCGTTTTTTATTCAAAATGCAATCATTTTGCGGCATAGGTGTTTTCGTTAAATGTAAATGTCAAATGAAAGATTTAAAAATATTTTTATCTAAAAGTTGCTAGAACTGCTATTCACAAAGATGCCAGATTCCTGTAAATGTTGCCGAATGCAGAATAGTGCACCCCTTGTAAAATTTAATTGATTAGCTTATTGCTGATGTTAAATTATAAACTTGACATTTATCATTATGGACTCTTAGTTCATAATTGTGATATCTGCACAACTGCAATGATTTCTTATTATATATATGTAACTATTTAATATTACGTATACTCTCCAACCCTGACATTTCTAATCAAAATAATATACAAATTGTTTTTTCTGAACATAATTAAACTGCTCTGGCAATGCTGTATCAACAAATTGTTTCATTCACCGCCAAATATATTTGTTTTGCAAGGGGATTTTGTTATCATATCCATTAAAAAATAATTTATGAGCTAATCGAATATGAGTTTAAGTCTATCAAAGAAACGTAGTCGTACCAGCGGAGCTGTGGAAGACCATAATCAAACTGTTCCAGTAAAACGTCGAAATTGTTCGAAAGAAAATTTACCACAAAACATTTCATTGGTAAGAACATAATATACGTACATACATAGTATATTTTATAATTATATGGATTCATATTCGAACCAAAATGTTTTAAAGTATTATTAGAAATTATAAATTTAATATGCATAATGTTTACTAATAATAATTAGTTTAAAGTCTATAGTATAATAAATAATTGGAATTCATTCCAACGACAAATGACGCATTTGTAAACAAGTAATTGGGCTATTGTATACATCCTCCGTTACATGGAGAACATTTTGTATACTATACACATAAGTACTTATGCATGTGAACTTAGTTAATTTATAAAATATTAGTATAATGTTGGGAACAATAAAATGATAAGATGTTGAACAAAAAAAGTCGATTTTACCAAGAAGTCAAGCTGGGTACATACATATGTATGTAAATAGTTCAACCCATTTTATTTTAGAAAGAATTCTCAGTGGACACTAATAGTCAAGTCAATACGTAATCTCCCTGTAAATACTTCCGGATCAAAAACATATTATATTGGCTTGTCGGTCTGAACATAGTAGCTTTCTTTTTAGATGTATTACTACATAGACAAACACTTCCATGAAGTCCAGTCAAAAATATTATCCAAACATATTTATTTATTTATTTAGTACATATTCTGCAAAGTAAATTTGCAGAATATGGTTGCACAAAAATGGACAGGTGACTAAGACCATATGTCCATGTTGTTGTTAACAGTATTCTTAAAAATGTTTTTGTGACTGACTGTACACGACCTATGCCTTCACATAGGAAGCAGCTATCCAAACATATATTAATATTACTACTGAAGACGTTTGTTGAGTTAAATAGAGGATAGTTTATATAGAAAGAAAACATCCGCAAATGAGAAGGTTTCACACTGCAGCATCAGTACCAATTTGTAAATTATTAACCTACAACAAAAGGGAATACAAGACGGAACCCTGAGGGACTGCAGAGGATAGAGGAGTTGAGTTTGAATTGACCCATTTATTAATACAAACTGAAATATGTGAGACATTATGCCTACCTCGAGAACTCAAATTTACTCCTAGGTGCTTCAAAATAGTTTAACCCTCCGTTTCCACAAACCAGACGGTCGACTTGAGTAGAAAATTCATATGAAAAACAATATTTTTTTTTCAGTGGAAACGGGGAGTAAGTTTTTTTGCAACTTATATTTTATATTTACTTCTTGTTTTTATAATTTTAGTCTCAATCTCGAGGCTGCAATGAAGACTCACGACGCTGCGGTAAAATTCTACATATGCGTTTGACCAATTTTATGTGTCATTCGAATTTGGTCATAGACTTCCATTCGCGTATAAATTTTTTGGTTGGAAGCAATGGAAGCGGAAAGAGTGCTGTATTGGCTGCATTAGTTTTAGGCTTAGGAGGAAAAGCCAAAGATACAAACCGATCAAGCAGTGTTAAAGGTATTTTTACGAACAACTTCGTTTAAATATACACACTGTATAAATAGGCCAGAACCTGGGCTGGCCTAGATAACTGTATATTTCATATATAAAAGTTCTTTTAAAACTATTTACATTTTTTATCGTAAAGGTTTCATAAAAAATGGCGAAACAAGAGCAAAAATTGAAATAGAAATTGCTAATGATGGTCCGCAGCCATATGAGCCAAATACTTATGGGGATAAAATTACTATTGTGCGAACAATATCAGCGTCATCAGGCTCTTATGCTATAAAAGGATCAAATAATATTCTCATCAGCAAAAAACTAGATGACCTACATCGCATTCTTATGTACCACAATGTACAAGTTGATAATCCAGTTTTTGTCTTAAATCAAGATAGTGCTCGGGAATTTCTTAAAGAGTAAGAAGATCATTAGAAAATAAAAATTACAAACTTTTATTCCAATACATTTTTATTTTTAATTTTCAATTGTTACGCCCGTAGACTGGAGCCATCAAAAAACTACAGCCTTTTCCTTAAGGCAACCCAAATTGATGTGGTGATGGAAAAACTTAATGAATGTTTGCATTTGCATAAATCTCATACTCACGAACTGGAGATTTATAAAAAGGTAAGTAAAATTATTGAACGCAGATGCATATACTTACATACATATACATACATATCGCTTACTTACTAAAATAACGTCATAACTCAAAAAAGCTATTTGGCCCGAAAACGAGTTTAAAGTTTTCAATTTAAAAATTTGATTACTTTTTTATTTTGATTAAAATTTTGATTACACTTTTTCAAAATCTGTTTAGCGGTCTGGGCGTGAAAACAAACAAACAAAGGAGGACTTAAAGGAACAAATAAATTTTCGAACTATTTTTCTCTTATGTAAATTTAAATTTTAAAATCTAGCATATTATATATATTCTTCTGTACAACGTTCTAGCAGATACTTCGGACCGATTCAGCATTCTCCCATCATAATTTTCTGGCAACACTGTTTACCATTACATACATTGGCTAACTTTTTTCAGCTCGAATTGTATACCCATTTTACACACGGAAAGTTTACTTTGCAGTCTTAATTAAGCTGTGTGAAAGACAGAGGGAGGAATACTATCTCTCTCTGTCGTTCTCCCAGCTGAATTAAGACTTTGCAAAGTAAACTTTCCGTGTGTAAAAGGGGTGGTAGTTGTAAAAAGTATGTAAAGCATGGGTGAACATCATGTAGCAAATTTTTGCAAATCGAATTCACACGTATGCTTATTCTCTTTCATTAACTCTTATCTGAGATAAATTTTTGCTTATCTTGTTACTCATTTTTCTCAAACGCACTGCGAGAAATTTATTATGTATGCTGTTTATGTTAAAAAATAGTTTTGCCTACATACAAAAAAAAAATTAATTTAATCTTCACGGAAACAGCGACGAATGTACATGCATAGCGGGTGTAATGGTTCATTATTCTTTCAAAAAATTCTATGTTATTCAAAAAATTCTTTCATAAAAAAAATCTTATAAGAATTACTTTTATTAATTGTTTCTGGCTGTGTGTTTATCTTTTCGCTCACTTACACAACCTTAAATTTATCTTGGTCACCCATGATGTAAAGAAAATAAATGTAAAAAAACAACAACTACTATTCATTGCGTTCGCAAGAATAGAGTGTTGCCATACAAGTATTTTTACCGAGTGTTGTTTTTTTTGGGAATTGTTACAAGTTGAACATTTCGCTCATTTACTCAAACATAAAAAAAAATTATTTTGCTTTCAAGAGTTGAGTAAACAATATATTTGTATGCAATTTTTACACAATATGAAGAACGATATGAGGATTAATTCTGCATCATTAACTCAAAAATGGAATTTTTGAGTTATGATGTTCTTTGAGCAAATGAGCATTATTAACCCCAAATGATTTATTCAGTAAAATATTTTTTTTTATTAAAAATACATTGAAATTGATTATTGAGAGGTTAGATGGATCCTATGCGCATTTCACTGTTGAACTTTTATTTGAAGGTTTTATTTTATTTTTTCAGAAATTAGAAAACCATCGCAAAGATATCATGGAACACGAGGAAAAATTGCAAGCGATTATATCTTTTGAAAGACTCCAGGTAAGTATTTCTATGTATAATTTTAGTGAACAGTGATTTTAAAAATTTCAATTCGTAGGATGAACTATTGGACTCTGAAATAATTTATGCCTGGTTGTTAGTGAAGCAAAAAGAAAATTCTATAAAGGAAATTGATGAAAAAATTGGAAAATACCAAAGTAAAGAAAAAGAAATTCTATTATTAATACAAAATAAAGACGAAGCAAATTTAGTTATAAACCAAGAAATCAAGTAAGTAAACCATAATTATATAAGGTTCTATCTTACATTCGTTTGCAAGTTTGCAATATCAATTTAATAGCTAAATTAAACAAATATACTTATGAAATCAGACCAAAAAATAATTGTCTTTTTAAGTTGAACATAAGCAAATTATCAGGCATTGTGCATAATTAGTAAAGAACAAACAACAATGGCAAGACTGCTGTAAATTAGAGATGGTAAATTTAAGCTTTCATTACAAAAAGCTTTCAGCAAATTGTAATACAATGAATCAAAACAATTCACATATTCTATTTGCACTGAGAAATATGTATATAAAGACAGTGGATCAAACACAAGAACGCTGATGATGAAGGTGTGGCGGCCTTCGAAAACAAGATGTTGTTCCGTTCTGCTACTGTTTCTCAGAATATTTACAATTATTACATATTTGGTGTTATTTGTTCGTTCAAAATTATCACATCTAATATTACGAACTTTTGCCTAATGCAAACCAAACATAGAAACATATATAATTTGAACAAAATTAATTAAACAAACTTAAAATATATTTTCACTACATGTAAAAATGTTTTTTTTATAATTTTTCAGGAAATATGATGAAATAATTACAGATGAAAATCGCGAGTATACACGTGAAAATGAAAAGTGTCGCAAAACAAAATCTAAAATTGATATGCACACGCAATTATTGTCAAATATTAATGAAACAATTGATTCGCTGAAAAAGAAGAAATCTCGTTTTGAAAAACAAATCGAAGATATAAACCAAAATATCGAAGAACGCTACAGAGGGTAAATAAATATTGGGCACAATTACGAGTGTCGTGGTATTTCGAGTTCGACTACAACACTTGTAATTAGGCCCATTAAAAAATCTAATAAACTAGTTTGTTTTGTAGAGATTTTTGTTTGAGGCTTTGAAACCTGTTATGTTTGTATATTGTGATTCTCAATAACATATTAAGAGTCTTACTATAAACATATGCAGTTTATTTTTGGCTTATTTCAAAAACTTTCGGATGTGTTCCATAAACAGGAACGAAATGCAAGACAAGAAAAAATTGCTAATAAAATAACAAAAGTACAAATACAAAAATATACCCTATATTTTCATTATTTCGTTAGCAATCAGAACGATGTGGATGCTTTGCGAGCTGAAAACAAAAAAAGCATAGAAGAGTGCAGAAACCAATGCGAAACGCACTTGAAGCCCATGATTGAAAACCTAGTGCGCGATTTGAAGCTACTCAATGACAATAAATCGCAAAAGGAACAAGTCGTTGATGAAATCAAGCGCCAACAAACTGAATGCTCAAATGAAATACGTTAGTCTTAGATACATACATAGTAAAATATGACAAATTCTAAATTTCATTTACAATTTTAGGGTTGCGAAATGTACAAATACAAAATTTAAAAACCAGTGAAGGAAATAAGCTTTCAATTTATGGTGAACATATGCCAGCTATAATCAATGAAATAAATAAAGCATATTCCCAGCGAAAATTCTCTGAACTGCCACGAGGACCCATCGGTAATTATGTGGAGGTGCCTAGGCGTCAATATCGTGATGTTACTGAGAATATATTGAGCTTGGGTCTGCTGAAATCCTTCATCGTTAATAATAAAAAAGACTGCGAAATATTGGGAAAGATTTTCGACCAATTCTCAACAGCTCGTCCGCAAATAATAACAACAGCTTTTCGTAATCAAGTGCATAATGTAAGCGCAGGTTGTGTGCATCCACCACAACATACAATTTTAGTCATGAATGAGATAAAGTGTAACGACCCAGTTGTTATGAATTGTCTAATAGATCGTGCAAGAATTGAGACAATACTTATTACGTCCAGTAAAGAGATTGCAGAAAGTATTACTTCCAATCCTAACAATATACCCAGAAATTTAAATAAAGTGATCGTTTTAAATGCTGCCGATCGAATTTTTGAATATTATCCCATGCCAAATTACCGCATGTATACGGTAGATATAAGACCAGCCAATTTTATACAAGTTAATACTACTGAGCGTATCAGGTAATTAATAGATAATACATAGATTTACTTTTTAATCAATAAACAATTCGAAATATTTTTTATTAAAGACACTTGCTTAATGAAAAATCGAATTTAGAAAAGCGGTACAAAGAGCTTGAAGTGGATTTAAATCATACGCGGCAACAAATTCCGCTCGATAACAAGAATATACAAGAAAAGCGTGATAGATTGAGGCAACAAGAAAACAAACTTGCCGAACTGCAGGAAAAGATAAGAGAACTACAAAATGTCGAATATGCTGATTACAATACCGAAATTGAGTATTTGGTAAGTGAATGAAAAATATAAAATGCTAAAACATATTGTAAAAGAAATCTAATCGAAAATTCAGCCTAGGGAACCCTTAGTAAAACTAAAACAATACAGGGTAAAAAAAGAAAACAAAATTAACACGAACAAATAAAAAATAAAATAAATTGTATATACCTTTCTCCAACATACGTATGTATCCAGTATATACATACATATGTACATGGATGTGTCAGACGCTAAAAGGCTTAACTACACTTTTCGAAAATTTCTCAATTTTGTTATATTACTATCTAATTAGTTGTGAACTCTATGGAAATTATTTTGTTCTTCTATTATTTAGATATTTTCCACTAAAAACTTGAAAAATCGGCTTTGAATCCTATTTGAATTTTTTCAAAAGCTACTCCAATTAACTCCATTTTAATTAAACGCATTGGATTAATCAAGCGAAATTTCCATGTTTTATGTAATTTTATAAAACTAGCGAATGTATCTGTTTTATGCGGGAATCCATTCTCCCCTCATTTTTTCTGTCAAATATCATAAGAATATTTTGTACCTTTTATAATTTTCATAAATTTTGGAAATCTATTTGCCAAACATTACTAATTTACTCAACTTTTTATTTTGTGGAGTTAGGCCTTTTAGCTTCCGACACATCCACATATCGTTACCTTAATATAGAAAGGCCCTAGTTCATTATTTTTTTAAATGAAGATTTTTGTATATTTCGAACATGTAATGTCTCGAAAAATGCAAAAATCTCGATTTAAAAAAAATAATGAGTTAAGGCCTTTCTATATTAAGGTAACGATATGTATATGTTTTGTGAAAAAAATGTATCATTTATTATATATACCTATGGGTATTTTTTGACAAAAGAATTTTGTTCAAAAATGTTATTTTCGATATTAGCAATAGTTGAATATTTTATTCTGCATTCAGCGTCGAGACAGTGCACCGTTTCAGAATATTAAAAATAAATTCAGTAAAGTGCGTATTTGACTCGCACACAAAGGGTTCCGTACGTACACTACATATGTATGTATGTAATACTATACTAATTTGGCTATATAATTGCATATCGTACCACATATAGACATATTTTTTTAAATTGTAAGTACAGTATAACCTCTCTAATCCGGACAGATATAGTTTCAGCTACTGTCCGGATTATTGGATCGTCCGGAAAGCCAAATCAACTGTAGAAAGCAAAGTAACATAATATCCACTACTATAATACTTACATGTATGCATCGACGGTACATCGAATAAGTAAAAAATAATAATTAATGTGATGATCGTAAAAGATAAGCAAGAATAGTTAAAAATACGTAGGTAGAGTAATATAACTTCGTGCTAACCTAAATAGAAAAATGAAAAAAAAATGGAAAAACAGAGGAAATGAATAGTGATACTTACATATGTATTTACCAAAGGTAAATCAATAATTGTACACAACAATCATTTCTCACATTCCGTTTCATTACAATTTACGTTAAATAGCTGATGTTAATAACAATCTCTACCCAAGTACATAGACTAGGGTGCTGATGAAGTGCGTTGCTGCACAGAAAAATATCGGTATTTCCCCAGCTTAAAAGTCTAATTTAATTTTTCTTCTCTTTAGAAACTCACATTAATTAATAAAAAATATTTCATTCAATGAAGAATTGAAATTACTGACTTAAGCCTGACTAAAAATTATTTCTGATGAAAAATAGTTCAATTAAAATCTAAAAATGTCTCACATAAAAATTTAATCGTAATACGTTTATATACATCTATATAATTTACTTTTATTACCGAAAAGAAGAAAAACTACACATAAGAATTCATTTGTGTTTAATTAATTTAAAGAAGACATAAAGAAAAATGCTTAAAGTGGTCAAAAATATTCATTTTGAAAAATAAGAATTTATTTTTGTTTGAATACACATATCAGCTCAGCCCATAAAATAGCTTTTTAAAATAGTTCGCTTGCTTCTTTATTTGAGATTGTGTTTTGATCATTCTCAGGCTCCTCCAAAGAACTATCAAGCTCTCCAATATTTTGGTTTGTAATTACTGATTGGACTATATCTTCATCCGAGAAATCTTAAGCAAATTCATTTTCACCCCTTGCCCAAATATCGATTGTAGAAGGGCAGAAATCAGCGGACGGGTTAAGAGTAGTTAATGTAGAATAAATGCTATTCATATCCTGACACAGTGGATATCTGGCTTTTAATGGAACAAGAGGTAGGTAGTCTTCATCTTCCTATTCGTTTTCGACGGATAGCCTTGGCAGCAACTTGGACCAACTTTTATCTATGTTCGTTTTGGTAATATTTTGCCATACATACATACATACTTATTTTGTCTAGCAGTAAAATATGTTGAAGAATAAGAGTGAACACCAATATTATATACTTTAATAATAATATATATCTACTTTGTTTGAAAATATATTATTTGTATTTTACGTTATTTTTAAATAAAATTTTTTCAGTCTTTGTCAAACTTTCAAACTAACAATAGGTTATGGGCCCTTCCGTTAAATAAGGGTAGAATTATAATTATTGTATAAAGAATATTCACTGTTGTGCAAAACTGAATTTGTATATCTAATTAAATAAAATTTAAATGGCATCAAATTTTCAAATTGAAAAACTTCGAGGATGTGAAAATTTTGAAGACTGGAAGTTTGCAATTCAAGCTTTTTTCCAGATGAAGGGTTTATGGAAAGCTGTTGAAGGTACTGAAGATAAAGAAGAAAAGAAAATTCAGGCAAAGGCAGAACTTATCTTATCAGTTGACAAATCAATTTTTCCACACATTCGGGAATGCAAAAGTGCTGATGAAATCTGGAATACATTGAGCGAAATATTTGAAGACAGCGGTTTGGTAAGGCGAGTTGGTTTAATTCAAAAGTTTTGTTGAACAAAATTAAACGAATGCAAAAACGTTGAAGAATATGTAATGAAATATTAACAACTGCACACAAATTAAGAGCTGCTGGTTTTAAAATCGATGAAGAATGGGTTGGATCAATGATGCTTGCTGGTCTCCCAGAAGAATATAAGCCGATGATTATGGGGATTCAAAGTTTAGATATTAAAATTACTGGCGACACTATTAAACTGAGATTATTGCGGGATGTTAAGACGGATTCACAAAACTTAGCATTGGATTCTCATAAAAAAGGATTCAAGAATAAAGTTCCTAAGTGTTTCAATTGCAACAAATATGGACATATTGCTGCAAAATGCCCATGTAAGAACGCAAGAACAAATGTGAAGAAAACAGGTAATGCAATGTTGGGAGTTTTCACCGTTCGTCAACTAAATAAGAATGACTGGTTCTTTGACTCGGGTGCTACAGCTCATATGTGTCCTGGTGTATCATATTTAAAAAACAACTATGAAGATCAAAATACCGAAGTTACAATTGCAAATAATTCTGTAATGGGTGTTAAAGGTATTGAAGATGTTGATTTGATTGTGCAGGCAAGTCACATCCCTGATTTGTATATAAATTTACTATCAGTATCCAAAATTGTTCAAAATGGTTTCAAAGTAGAATTTAACAAGGAAGGATGCAAAGTTTTAAATGGTCGTGGAGACGTAATTGCAACAGGTGACCTTATAAACGGTATGTTTCGGTTGAATATATCGAACGATAATGCATTCGTATGTGAAAGCACCAATAAAGATGCTGATTTATGGCATAAACGTATTGGCCATGCTAACAATGAAGCTCTAAGAAACATGATTTTCGGATCTGTTTTAGGAGTTAAATGCGACTTAATAAAAGACAGTTGTATTACATGTACAAAAGGTAAAATGTCTAGACTACCGTTTAAAGGTGAAGGAAGAAGAGCAACAGAGGTGCTAGGCCTTGTACACACTGATCTTTGCGGACCCATAGAAGTTAAATCCATAAATGGTTCGAGATATATGCTTATCTTTATTGATGATTACAGCCGAAAAGTTTTCCCTTATTTTATCAAAACAAAAGATGAAGTTGTTGAAAAGTTCTTAGAGTTCAAAATCAGTGTTGAGAATCAAACTGGAAAAACTATAAAAGCTTTGAGAAGTGATAATGGTTCAGAGTACTGCAACAACCGTATGAAGAAGATAATGGCTAAAAGTGGAATTTAACATCAAACAACAGTTCCATATAGTCCACAACAAAACGGTATGTCTGAAAGGATGAACAGAACAATTATTGAAAAAACAAGATGTCTTCTAATACATTCTGGGTTAGAAAAGAAGTTTTGGGCTGAAGCAGCTAATACAGCTGCATACTTAATAAACCGTACTCCATGCAAAGCACTTAATTATATTACACCGGATGAATATTGGTCAGGTAATAAACCTTGCTTAAATTATTTAAAGGTTTTTGGATGTAAAGCTCTAATTCACGTTCCAAAAGAAAAGAGAAAGAAGCTTGATCCTAAAGCAAAAGCTGCAATATTTGTTGGATATTGCACTCACACAAAAACTTATCGTTTTTATGATCCTGAAAGTAGTAAAGTAATGTTAAGTAGAGATGCGAAGTTTTTAGAAAACGAATTCTATGAAGCTAAACTAAACAATGATAATACGAATTTCCTAATATATAGTGGATGTGATTCAGTGGGGGAAATTGAAGTTGCTAATGATCTACAATTGCAAGAAGTTGCTGAAAAACATGTTGATCAAAATGTTAGCTTTGGAGAACCACCTGACACTATTGAGAATCTAAAAGAAGATGAACCATCATCAGAAGAATATTTTTCAGATGAAACATGTGCTACACCTTTTGAAGGTTTTGAAACTGAAAGCGAAAGAACTGGGAATTATGAAGATGGAATCACATCACCACAATCCGTTAGAAAATCATCAAGAATTCGAAAAGCAGTACAGAGGTATGGTTTTGAGTGCAATATGGTATACGCAGACCAAGAACCTAAAACTGTAAAACATGCACTCGAAAGCAAACAAAAAGCTGAATGGAAGAAAGCTATGGAAGATGAACTCGATGCCCTTATTGAAAATGGTACTTGGGACATTACAAGTCTTCCGAAAGGAAAGAAAGCCATAGATAATAAATGGTGTTTCAAAATTAAAAGAGACTCAAACGGCAATATTGAAAGATATAAAGCAAGATTAGTAATAAAGGGGTACTCACAACGTTACGGAATAGATTATGAAGAAACATTGTCTCCAGTAGTAAGATACTCATCGATACGTTTATTACTAAGTTTAGCAGTACAATACAACTTAGACATAGATCAAATGGATGTTGTCACTGAATTTTTGCAATTTGAACTTAATGAGGAGATATACATGAAGATTCCTGAAGGCTTTAGTGCACATAGTAATAAGGTATGCAAACTTAAAAAATCTCTATATGGCCTAAAGCAAGCAAGTAGAGTTTGGAATAAGAAGTTAGACAATACTCTTAAGCAAATGGGTCTAACGCAATCAAAAACAGAACCTTGCATTTACTATAAAATAAAAGATCATGAAAGCACATACGTTGCAATATATGTCGATGATATACTGATTTTTCACAAACAACCCTGAAAGAAAGTTATTCATAAAAAAGAGCTTATCAAACAATTTTAAAATGAAGGACATAGGAGAAGCAAACTATATACTTGGTATGAAAGTTACTCGAGATCGTAAAAGAGGAAAACTATGGTTGGATCAAGAACTTTACATAAAAAATGGTCTAGAAAGATTTAATATGTTTGATTCTAAACCTGTAGCAACACCATTAGATATAAACCAAAAAATTTCTAAAGATATGTGTCCGAAAACAGACGATGAAATAAAAGAAATGAAGTCAATACCATATCAAGAGGCAATTGGAAGTTTAATGTTTGCTGCACAAGTAAGTCGTCCTGATATTTCGTTTGCAGTGGGTGCCTTAGCTAGATATAATAACAATCCTGGAAGAGCTCATTGGCAATCTGTAAAACGGATTATGAGATATCTAAAGGGCACAGCACATTATAAGCTGGAATTCGTAAAAGAGTCGAAAGAATATATAGAGGGGTTTTCAGATGCTGATTGGGCGGGAGACATTGATGACAGAAAATCAACATCCGGTTATATATTCAAGTTTCAAGGAGGTTGCATATCTTGGAATTCAAAAAAGCAACAAACAACTGCGCTTTCTACAACAGAAGCAGAATATATGGCGTTGTCAGCTGCAGGCCAAGAGGCATTGTGGTTGAGATCGTTATTTAATGAACTTGGAGCACTATCAACTTTAAAAATCAAATGTGACAATAAAAGTGCAATCAATTTAACTCAGAATAATACGTATCATTCTCGATCGAAACACATTGATATTCGTCATAATTTTTTGAGGGACATTGTTGCTAAAAAGAAAGTTCTGATTGAATATCTTAATACAGAGGAAATGGTTGCAGACATTTTTATGAAGTCGTTAACAAGTTTTAAACATTCTCATTGCTGTGAACTGATGCTTATAGGTGCTCAATCTAGTGGTCGTGTTGAAGAATAAGAGTGAACACCAATATTATATACTTTAATAATAATATATATCTACTTTGTTTGAAAATATATTATTTGTATTTTACGTTATTTTTAAATAAAATTTTTTCAGTCTCTGTCAAACTTTCAAACTAACAATAAAATAACGAAAAAATTTTACTTAAAAAAAAAACACTTGTCCGGACTATAGAGGAAAAATTACTAAACTGTCAGAAAAATTCAAATGTCCGGATTACTGGATAGTCCGAATTAGCGAGTGTCCGGATTAGAGAGGTTGTACTGTACCTGGTAAACTTTTTTCGGGGTTTGACGTTTTTTTAATTTTTATCTCTTTTTCTTAGTTTTGGCGCTTTTTCTTAGTTGTAGAATTTTTTCGGTTTTTGGCATTTGTTTAGTTTTGGCGTTTTTTTCTTGATTTAATCGGTTTTTGGCGATTCAGTTTAGTTTTAGCGATTTTCTTAGTTCTGGCGATTTTTTCCGTTTTGGCAATTTTTTAATTTGGGCTTTTTTAGTTTTAGCGTTTTTGAAAATTTCTGGAGTTTACCTCTTACAGTTTCTAAGATACAGCGTTCGCAAAATTGTATAGTTTAAATAACATTAACTGATAGAATACCCTTTAATTTGGATTTTAAATTATTTATTTGCTGAATACTGCATAAAAATACACTAAGTTTGAAAGTTGCAAGTGTCTATATATAATTGTATATTACATTAAGATTTCAACATGTTTCGTTGCTCGCTTTAGAATAACTTTTAATTTTTAACTCTTAAGAATTTCGAGAACCTGTGACAGACGGACTTACAGACGGAAATAGCGAAAACAAAAGGGTTCCTTTTCAAATTTGGCGTACGGAACCCTAAAAATGTCTAGTACTTTGTTCGTTTGATTTCCTGCTAACCTTCTAGACATCGATTCCATTAATTTAGACATTACTTCCATTAGGGAAGTTTAATTGGGTTTGAAATCTGTGGGGGATGATCTAGTTGTTTTGGCGGTTTACCTAGGATCGTTTTCCTATTGTAAGATTCACCCTCGAGCCTAGAAAATCGTGTGGAGCTCTCTAGTAGATATAAATATTCTTCTTTAGAAAATATTTTTTTTTTATCTTGCTAACATGCATACATACATATGTGAATAAATACCGTGTTTATCGTTTTAAAAAATTACGTATTTTATTGAAACAATTAAAATCTTATTTTAGAAAAAAGAAATGGATGAAACTAAAGTAAAACTTGAAGAAGTGGAAGCAAATCTTCAAGAAACACGCATGCGAAAAACTGACCTTACGTTGGAAAAAGAACGTCATGAAGAACAACTCAAAGAACAGAATGCAATTTTAGAAAATTTACAAAAGGAAATTGAACATCAGAAGGTAAGTTCAGGATTCTTGATTCGCGGTCTAATATTTAAATTCGCGGTCGAATTATTAATTCGCTTTCGAATTCAATAAAAAAGTGTGTCATTAAACGATAAAAAAAAATATCAGATTCGAGAAATATGTGCAAACGTAAAAGAGAAGTTAATAACATTTCCTAAAAGAAATACTCGATGTACGCAAGAATAATAATGTTCATAAAAATTTAATTGAATAATATTAGAATAGGTTAAAAAAGCAGACCTTTCACGAAGACCACTAAATTACGAGACTTGGCTGCCACTCGGAGACCCAATTGGCACCATTGGGAATCACTGCCCATTAAAAAGAAACATTCACCCCCACTGAATTCACATGATGAATCCCCTGATGTCCTCTAGTTTATACTTCCCGATACCAGTAATGCTGTCATGGAAGTGCCTGCTCAGCCATCTAAGCCTATGACGTTGCAGCTTCGGGCAGTGACAGATGATATGTTCAATGGTTTCTGGTTCCTTTTCATCTCCGAAGTTTCCCAAATGCATTCGCACCGCCTTCCTATTCATGTCCAGTAGCAGTTTGGATCTTCCTGATTGAAGTTTTGGCCACATAGCCTTCGAGACTACAATCCTCCCTACTTCGCCATGAACTGTTGGTCATGCTTTCTATTCAATTACTGAGTTCCCTATAGTAACGACCGATCTGTAATTTAACCGATCTGTCTCACATTCCCTCATCTAACGCGAACCCTATTATTGCTAGCTCATCGGCAATTTCATTTCCCTCAACAATGCTGTGGCCAGGAAGCCAGCATAGTCTCCTACAATCACTATAAGTTTCGATTTGACATTATGTCCCTTCAAAACTTTTAGCGCTGCCTGGCTGTCGACGTAGAAAGTTAACTTCTCACCTTCAGCTACATTCCTGGCCACCAGTTCCGTGGCCCCGAGTATCGCCAAGATCTCAGCCTGGAAAACGCTGCACTCATTTGGCAGTCTGAAAGAACTACGAATTTTCTTTCCCAAGATATAGACACCAGCCCCTGTGCCTTCCGCCATTTGTGATCCATCTGTAAGGATATGAGGGTACATATGGCTTATCGGATTTGACCCAATAGTCTCTATCTGGAATTAATAGAGGGTGTTATACTAAAATCAATTTCAGCGATCTTATAGTCCGTGAACCCAGGGGTTACGGATCTCTGATCATTTAAGAGTTATGTGTGATCAGTTATTCATGTCCTCACCAAACCTGTTTCTACGAGTGTAAGGAGTCTTCTAGTCGCCGTTCCCACCACAAAGTCCTCTGAGCACACGTAAGGCCAGCGTGTGCCCAGCTGGTAATCTCAGGAGGATAGATCGTCCAACGCTGACTGCATGAATTCACTGATAGTGGGAAGAAAATTTTCCGTTACCAGTTAAACCACGTCATCCCCGTATGTACCTATCTTCCGTCCGCTCCTGTCAAAACGCTTAAGAATTGCGTCCATTGCCAACAACCACAATAGATGTGATAAAACTCCTCCCTGTTATACCTCTTGTCACTAACATCATCAGTTTTCCCCTTCCCATACTCGAGTTGATGATTCTGCTACTAAGCATGATAACTATCCACTCCACTAGAAAGTTGTGAACCCTAAGTGTTTCTATAAAAATGTTAAAGGCTCATCCAATGTCTAAGAATACAACCAGTGTGTAATCCATGTGCCCCAGTCCTCTCTATAACACCAACCACGTCATGATGCGCACTCTCAACAGACCTGCCTTTTCGACAGGTATGCTGAGTGCCACTAATGACGCGGGTATCAACAGTGTTCCTTAAATGCAGATCAATCAGTCGTTCCAATGTTTTCGAAAGAAACGACGAAAGACTGATTGGTGTGAAATCCTTCGGCTTTGAGTGGTTTGCTTTATCCGCTTTGGGTATGAAGATGACCCTAACCTCTCTCCAGCGTTTCGGTATAAACCTCTTGATTAAGCATATCTTAAAAATACCCACTAGAGACAGTATGCGCTCTGGGACCGGAAAAATACCATCTGGGCCTGGGGGTTTATTATGTAATCCGAGTCGAACGGAAATGTGTTCGAATTGTAATGTTAATAACATACAAATTCAAACATTTTCCGTTTCGAATCGAATTACATAATAACCCCCTGGTGATTTATACGGTTCAAATGCATTAATTGCCCATGTTGCTTTTTCCAATGTCACTATGTCGTCCACTGCGCCCACTAATTCTGGTTCCGACAAGCAGTTAAACTTAACCTCGTTGTTGTCTCTTCTCTTACTTCCCTACAGCCAGGAAAGCGAGTGTCCATCCGAACAGAAAATGTCTCAAAGCTGGATTACGTCCATGAGCCATATAATCTTTGAATATTGCCAGGAGCCCTAAGGTCTTTTGACAATATTCACCGAAACCTCGATAACTCATTTACGGAATCAATCTCCTCACAGTATTTCCTCCATGAGGCTCTTTTGGCCCTGTTTAGATCACCCTTGTACTTATTATACAACCCTTTATGATTGTTCTAGTCTTCAATCCTTCCTGTGAGTTTCGGGATATTGAATAATCTTCTAACCGAGGACCTCAGATCTTTTAGATCTTTGGTTCACCACGAAGGCTGCTCCCTTTTGAACAGGATTGTTCAAAACATTCCCTACAAGTGCTACTGAAATATTCCACTTCCTCTTCCACTCCTCTTTGTGTTTCCACACTGCGGAGTATCCCATGCTCTAATGTCAATAGTGGCCCTATAAGTAGCCCAGTTACTCTCTCTTGGATTCCTATATGGGTCACGCCTTTTCCCTGTAAAATTAAGACTGAATGATATCCTACTGTGGTCCAGTTCTCTACCATGTTCCTATCTCTGTTAGTTAGTGTTATGTCTATAACCTCTGCCCTATCCATATTCCTGAATGTGGGTACATTACCTTTGTTACATATAAACATATTGCTAGAGGTAATAAAATCGAACACCAACTCAACTCGTTTGTTAATATTGCTGCTCTCCCACTAACTATGATGCGCATCTCGCAGCCGATAATCTATGCAACTCCTGGAACCTTTGAATACTCCGTAAGCTTCTGCACTCCAGCACCCGGTGGATCTAGAGCATCATACGGCATATAAACCGATGCAAGCACAATTCCCTGCTTACCCTTGGTCC
Organism: Tachina grossa; assembly: GCA_949987645.1. Taxonomy (NCBI): domain Eukaryota; kingdom Metazoa; phylum Arthropoda; class Insecta; order Diptera; family Tachinidae; genus Tachina; species Tachina grossa. Next base: position 20,856,062 of record OX465277.1, on the reverse strand, counting down.
ATTAAATAACGACTGCAAGGTCTCCGCTAAAAGAATTAAATAAAGTCAATCTTTGCTTCTCAATTGCTAAAATGCAAGTTCTTACATTATCCTCTGTGATAAGGATATACAATGTGCAGCCCTTGACTCTTAATCCGCAAACCCTATTTTTATTGATCCAGTGTTCTTGAATAAGATCCACGTCTACTTGCGACCTATTGAGGTGTTTTACTAGTTCGGCTGAGGCTGCCTTACTATGGTGCAGTTTTATCTGTACCACCCGCAGCCTTCTTTGGATCATCCGACTTAGTAAATTTAAATCTGACAGTCACCAGGCCGAACTTCACAACACCCCCAACAACTGCAGCATCTTTAGATATTCCTGATATACGGCAAACCGAAGATCTTTACTCGCGTTCTCTCTACAATCCATTGAGGCCAAAGGCTTCCATTGGTTTGTCATGAGAGGCGAGCACTGCGCTGCCAGTATCAACAGTATGGTTTCCATCGATCTGGGTGGTGGAAACCACGCTGTCACCACTGCCCGGAGAGGCAGATCTGCCACATCTGTCAACGACGGTTTTAAGGAAATCAAATGATTTATTGCCGCTGTTGACCGATTTCATCGATGAGCCTACCTTCAACCAAACCAGCTGCCACAGCTCAGGGTTGATCCTCCCATCCGGATAATTCCTATCTATGACAGCCGCGCAAAGGTCACCTTCCTGGCTCGTCGACTTCTTCACCTTCTTTGACGTAGAGGTTATGTCATCGCCAGATCTCGCTCTCTTCGATGACTCTTTTCTGGGGTCACTGAGCCACTGTTTTGACAGCCTTATCCCTACTGCCTGACGGTGCTTCTTCAGCCCCGACCATCGATGACCTGATCGCCTTAATAAACAAAGCACTGCCAGACTCCTTTGCTCCTACCTTATTTTTGGAGCTGGATGTGCCTGTTGATGCAGTCCGAACACTCTTGTGAGGTGTAACCTAGACTGCGTCGACTCTCACATGTTCTACCCAGGGGAACACTAACGGGAATGTAAATTCTTTCAAACTTTTTAACGCTTCCAGACCAGTACCTGGATTCAGTAACTTTTATTACGATAATCGTATCGTTATAATAAATATAACGAAAATTTATCGACTTTGCTATTCAGTAACATATTTTAACGATATTCGGTGTCGGTTTGAGAAAAAAAATAAGTGACAAGATTTAATCTGTTCAGTTTTTCTTAATTATTCTTCATGCTTTTCGCTTGTTTTCACATTTTCTATACAGAGATACCACATAATATTGAATTAAATGGTGAATAAAATAAAGCGGGAAACTATCGTAAAAAAGAAATTACAGAATAACATTATCGTTATCGCAGGCGAATAAAGATATCGATAAATATTACGATTTTCGGTTCGAAAAAAGTTACAGAATCCAGGTGCAGATATTTCTCCTTTGCCGTATATAGATTCGGATCTCCCTTGGTTATCTTTTGCAGAAAGTACAGAGATTTCCTAGTGCCGTTCTTGGTCTTATGCAGTTTTGACCATCCTTGTCCATGTTTCCTGGCAAGGCGTCCTGTTTGAAAATTTTATTTGAGGAAGATGAATACCCTCCCTTACCCACCGAGTTACTAGTTACTTCTCTGCTTAGATCCAGAGTCTAAGACACCCGCCTCTGAAATCCGATGTCGAGTTGAATTTATTGTGATTTCCCTCTCGTCGTCCGACCCCAGGGACAGGCCCCCAACCTCTTATTGAGCCCTGCAGCTAGTTCACCCGACGCAGAATTGAGTTCATCAACAAACGAGCAAATTCTCATGCACGGAAGTCAGCAAATCGTCTCCCCCCAACGTATCGTCCGTGGAGTAAAAGTCATCGTCCTTTGGAAGTTTTAGTTTTTAAGTCTATTTTGATCCCACGTGTATGCCAGTAAATGAGTGGACCATCAAAATTGTCTACAACCAACCCGTGTCATAGACGTTGGAGGAGGGTTACTGCTAGAGACTAATTTTATTTATACACTATATTAGCCATTCAGATTATCAGCACAGCCCCCTACTACCTTGGCCTTAAAAAGTGTGTCTGTGCTCTAGCAAAATGCGACAGTATGTATAACTATGTACCAGACACTTGTTGTAACTGGATAACCTTTAAGCTGGGGTCACACGATTGACACAATATACCAATTTTCGTCGGTTCACTGAAATAAATTCATAAGTAACAAAGTAAATTTGCCCTATTTCACAACTAATTGAAATATAATTACATAACTGCACCACACTGCATTGATAGTAAAGCCATATAGACTTATTCAAGAATTAATTAAGTAATAATATCATTTTGGCTTATTACTTATGACTCTATCGCAGTGAGCCGACGAAAATTGGTTCATTGTGCCAATCGTGTGACCCCAGTTTTAGTATGCATGCCTTTATAGTCACTCCTCTTAACTCAGAAAATCACAATGACCCCCTGAAGCACGGACAGTAACCACATCTTGTACTTAAGCCACCACATCACAAGATAGTTATCCAGTTGGGGACAGAGACTTGACTAATGCCGATGTACATTATTCTCATCGCCTAGATTCCCACATTACATCTACTTCTGGTGGGGTACTGCACGTTATAAAGCACAGGAGATAAAATCTCCTGCTAGTCTGAGTAATGTCAAATTAATAAAGAGTAAACAAAATTGAGAATTCCACAGACCAAGTAACTCTCTCAACCTCAGCTTGGTTAGAAAGGTTAGGGCATGTCCCATGATGTCGACAGAAAACGTTCGATCGACATTTTCTATTGTTTTTTTTTCAATATAAGTAATCTATCGACATCGTGGGGCAGGCCCTTAATTTGCATATTTTTCCATGAACATAATTAATGCGGCTATAAAAATTAAATTTTCAGTCCAAATGCCATCAATTACAACTGAAACTACGCAGTATTAATAACAATGAATCCTTAAATCGCGAAAAATTAATTGAATTGAAATCTAAACTGGAAAAATATCATTCCGAAAGAAGTGAACTTTCAAATAGTTTAAAAAGTGCTTTAGCTACCGCCGAAGAAAAAGGCGAACGTGTTGATGTCGAGGAAGACCTGGAGGAGACTCGTGACAGAATAGCAAAAATGAAAGCTCAACTGAAACACGGCAGGCCAGTGAATTTAGATGGCCAGGAACTGCGAGAACTAATTGTCACCAAAAAAGAATCGTTGGAAGCTAATGAAGGAGCATTTGAAAATATAAAATTATCAATACTTCTGGTAAATATGAAATAAACGTTTAGACTTACAATACTATATGTTTATTACTTTATTTCATTTAGTTACGTAAATCTTTAAAATTTCGTTTTGATTTCTTGAAAAAGCTCAAGGAACACATGGCTGTTATTTTACAATTGTCTTTTGGTGTAAGTTTTATGCTAAACTAAATACATGCTTATGTAATAATAAATAAAAAGGCGAACAGCTCACATGAAAAAAAAATTAAATTACACGTGAAAAAACTGTTCGCCTTCCCCCCCCCCCCCCCCCCATAATGAAGAATAGTAAAAATATATACGTACATTTTTAGATGATTTTGAAATTAAGAAATTTCGAGGGCACTATTGATATCGATCATCAAGAGAAAAAACTAAAAATATCCGTTGTACCTCGAGATCATAATAAAAATGCCGTTTCCAGTACGAAGGCCCTGTCGGGCGGCGAACGTTCTTACAGCACAGTGGCATTTTTAATATCTTTATGGTCCTGTGTAGATCATCCATTTTATTTCCTTGATGAATATGATGTTTTTACAGTAAGTCTTTATCTGTTATTACTTAATAATTTTTATTTTATTGACTTTTTTCCCTCAAAGGACGAAGTAAATCGTGAGTATATGACTCGTTTGCTCATCGATGAAGGTCGTAAGCGACCTTTTCGACAATATTCGTTTCTAACACCTCAGGATATGTCAATTGTAGCGGAAAAATTTATAAAAATACACAGGTATGTTAAATCAACTAACACAAGTACATATAATTAATTTTCTTATAAAAAAAATAAATAATTATTCTTTTAGACTTGCTGAACCTGATCGTCGCTAATAAGTTTCCTTGAAATTTATTTTAAAATATAAAAAATTTATGTATACTGCATACATAAATGCAACTGGTTTGCCAATTATCATTTTATTTAAACATGACACAATTTAAGTTATTTCTCGTTTTGTATTGTTCTTTCTTTAACTTTTTTTCTAATAAAATATTGAATTTTTCTAAATTTTCAAACATTTCATGAAAAGTAATTATCACATCGTTGAGTAGTATGATGTGACCGACTATAATGAATAAATAAATGAAATGAAATGAAAAATTCAGTAAAGTGCGCCTTTGACTCGCACAACCGAGGGCTTCGTACGGACACTACATATGTAATACTATACGAACTTTAGCCTATATAATCGAATATCTTACCTAATGTAAACTTGAAAAAAAAAATTAAGTACCCGGTAAACTTTTTTCGGTTTTTGGCGGTTATTTTTTAGTTTTGGCGCTTTTTATATTTCGGCTTTTTAGTTTTTGGCGATTTTTTAGTTTTGGCGTTGTTTAGTTTTTGGCGATTTTTTAGTTTTGGCACTTTTTTAGTTTTTGGCGATTTTTTACTTTTGGCGCTTTTTCTTAGTCTTGGCGCTTTTTTGGTTTTCATTTTAGCTTTTTTCGTTTCTGGCGATTTTTGGTGAATTATTTTAGCTTAAGTGTTTTTACTTTTAGCGCTGACTAATGATTTTTAATAATTCTTTAGGGGTGGCAATGCACCCACAGAATGACCTTTCTACGCTTATGACTAGACTAAAGAACATTGTAACATTTTCTCGTTAATCTAATCAAAAAGCCTTTGTAGTCGGAATCTACATACATATGTAAATACGGAACTAGTAATTAGGTCAAATATTTTAACAATTTCATTTAAAAAAAATTGAACTCGATTTGAAAATGCATTGAAGCTTATTGTTAGTAAAAATTTATTTTATTTTAGGGTTAATTTACATGCTAATGTTTCTAACCGCTATGACTATTATTTGTAGTTGTGATAGCAGCAGCTGCAGCAGCTACTAATAAAACTGGATCCGGTTTAGCACGTTTAGGCAGAGTTGCAGCTCTTAAATACGGATTATCAATATTTGGATTTTCCAGAATTGCTTTATTTGTGCTCGAGTTCGGTTTAATATCATTATCAGGCTTGGAATCTTTCTCTGTCTTTTCAGATTTTTTCTCAGATTCTTCAGCACTTGCTGCACCACCGCCATTATTGCTGCCACCTTCATTACCACCGCCGTCTTCCTCGTTGCCGCTTTCATTTTCTTCGTCGTCTAAAACATTTTCATTTTAAATATACAATTAAAACAATAAAGTTCGTAAGCTTTACCTTTACAATCTTCAGTGCGATTAGCTACCAAATAGTGATACTCCAGCTCTTCAAAATCGAACACTTGATCGGTAGGGTTTAAAGCAGCTAAATATGGAGGAAATGATGGTTTACAGGCTATTACTGGAAAAGAAAACAGAGTGGTTACTTTGAAGAAAACAAATAATATTCAACACTAATTGCTAACATGGAAACATATTATCTTCCGTGTCGAAAAGGCTGTGGGTTTCTGAGGTTTTGGCTAAAAATTTTGTCAATGCTTTTTCTATGTCTCTTTTTTGAGTGGCAGCCTTTTCCCGTATAGCTTCATATTCCGTTACCGGTTGTTTATGAGTCTGAAAATATGTTAACATTACTTCTACAATACACGAAAGACTTTGATATTATTCTACCGGGGTGCGGACGTAGGCATGTGGGTCGGGAAAAAGCGGCAAATAAGGCAAAACGTGTGCAGGATGTAGAGATTTTGTGCCGGCTTGTAGTAAATTCAATTGCTTCTGCTGTTGTTGCTGTGGCGGCATAGATATTGTTTGTCTTGTTTCTCTTTTCGCAAAGGCTTCAATACCATGTAGTGAAATGCCCATATTCACTAAAGAAACAACCACATCACCTATAACAGGTATGGTGCGTCCAGATAATTCGTAGTAACTTCTGGCTGATTGTCCAACTTCTACGAGTACTAAGTAGTTGATTTGTGAAAGGCATTTACTATATACATATTGCAATGAATTCCAGCAGTTTACATTATATACAACTTACAACATTGCAGCATTTCTGTTAGAGTCTCCAAGCATTCTTTATCGACACTATCGAATCCCTTTTCCATAAGAATTTGAGACACTGCTACACTTAATATTTTTCGACGTGCATTGCCTGTGGGTTGAATCGCGTCAGTTTTGTCCATTAATTATTATTTACTTTTTTAATTAAACAATTCGTCTAATTTCGTTTACAAATATTCGCAATCATAAAGTAAACAATAGCAGAGTTGCCAGAGCTTGATAAATGAAATTTACCCTTATTGGGAATAAGAGACGAACACCTAATACAATTATAAGTATAATTGTACCATGGACGAACATTTTATCCGCGAAATATTTCTCATGAACAAAATTAGCAAATAATACACTGACACAATTTTGAAATCTTTTTTCCCGATAAGGTTGAACAGCATTTAGAATTATGTATATGTGTATTATGTATAATGAAAACTGGCATTAGCATGAGTGGCAAAATTGGACATGACATGCGAAAGTCTTTACATTGTAACAACTAGACTTGGGTCGAACTCGTTCACTAGTTCATTTTTGCCACAAACCAGTGATCAAACCCATGTAACAACTTTCGCCATTAGACTTGGGTCGAACTTGTTCACTAGTTCATTTTTGCCACAAACCAGTGATCAAACCCATGTAATTTAAATGGGTTTGATCATTGGTTTGTGGCAAAAATGAACTAGTGAACGAGTTCGTCCCAAGTCTATTCGCCATACAATTTTATACTTAAAATTACGTTGGAATGTAATCGAGACTAGACTTGGGTCGAACTCGTTCACTAGTTCATTTTTGCACCAAACCAATGATCAAACCCATTTAAATTACATGGGTTTGATCACTGGTTTGTGACAAAAATGAACTAGTGAACGAGTTCGACCCAAGTCTAATCGAGACTCAAAACTAACACTATGCGCTGATTTTTCATGTCAAATTGTATGGAGGAACTCATTTAAACCTAGTTGAATTTCATCACTTATAACTTCATTCCAGGTTTTCATTATGCATAATGCCGTTACATGCTATCTTAAGCTAAATTTAAACTCGCTTTCACATATAAAACTGTAACTGATTTTTTATTATACTTTTATATTCTAACAGTCTTAAAATTAATTTTTTAATACATCACTAGCTATAATATCGGAATTCATTTGCAGTTCGCAAAGCTTCTCCAGATTTTTTTTATGTTGTTGTGGATAACTTTCCTTGTTAACATCATGAACGAGTTTTTGGATTTGAGTTAATTCTTGACGCAGGGCATCTTCGAACTTACTAATACACTCGGAATCAGTTTCATCATCACAATTTGAAATAGATATAACATTACATTTTACTGTAAGATGATCGTTAAGAAAAGTTTTTACTAAAAGTAGAGTTTTATCAAAATTTTGGCAATAAATTTTCCACATCGTCAGGCATTGATTATGTTCACCTTCAGTTATTTCGTTCTTAAGTAGAATTAGACTACCGAACCATAATGAACAAGGTTTATTACTGTAAAAAACGGACTTTAAGTTGCCAATATGAGAATTACGATTATCTGCAAGCGCTGGTTTTAAAAAATCCAAACTTTTTTGTATAGCGTTTTCAAAGTTGTCCAAGTCATTACGATTTTTAAATACAATTCTTAAATTGGTTAATGTTGAAGTCATGGCAATTGTTAAAAAATCTTGGTGTAGCGTATTAGGCGAAAATTTAAGTTCACATTTTGGACGCTCTTCAAAAAGTAGTTTATGAAAGTCGAGATTTTGCAAAAATAATTGTAATGATGTGGAAAAACTATCATTTATTGTGTCAGCTGGTATGTGCAAATGTCTGATAACTTGATAGCATAAAATAAGTGGACATTCTTTCAAAGATATTATTTGAGATATTTTAAATTTTATTAATAGTACCGCAAACGACTCTGGTAGTATTTGAAAATCTCCATTAGCACACCAAACTTTGTCTTGTATTTGATCATCTTCAGTTTGAAGAAATGTTTCCAATTCATCCAATTGGTCAAATTTGGTCTTTAGTTGAAACAAACGATAATGCAGTTGTAAGGAGTTTTCCGGTGATGTGTCCATTTGCAATACGGGTATTAAATTTCGTATAATGCTTAAATTGGGAGGAGAACATTGATTAATTAATGGTACTCCTACAACCAAATCATCATGTGCTGTAAAACGTTTCCATATATCACCACAACGTCCTAATATTTGTTTCTCTTCTAATTTAAAAGTGCGTAAAAGTGGCTCACCCAATGTAAGATTGTTTTGTTTAGAATGGAACATTTGAGATGTAATTGATTTATGCAGTTCTAGTTCCGTTTTTGCACACCTTATACGTTCCAATAACTGGCGCATCTCAAGCTTTTTATTATGAAAATCCTCTTCTCCACTGGATTCTAGTTTATCTTCAAAGTCGGTTGTTAAAATTTCATTGTTTTTAAATTTCAATTCCAGCACTGGGCAATATTTAATTGTGCCATGAACTATTCTATAGCTGAGTAAACCTTCATATTCCGCTTGTATTTCAAATCCTCTAAATTCAGGTAACCTTTTCAAAACCACACATTTATCCCAACAGTGGATAATGACGTAAATCTTGTAGATATTTAATGCATGAAATACATATTTGCCCAAGGATATTTCATTTTGTGAAATTTCTTCTGTCGGCTTTGGGAGATTGGTACCTTCATACCATTTGCCTTTAGGTCCTCTGTAATTTTCCAAGTCGGCTTTAAGTTTACTCAAACATGTGGTATGCAGGTCTATAGTGGCAACAAGTTGCTTCTGACAAAATTCAAAAAATTTTAAATTTCGTGTTAGCACCCAGCATGATTGTTGTCTATTCATATCAATAAAGCAGTCGCAATAAACTAAAAATTCTTCAATGAATTCGGGTATTTGCCGTTTAACACTGGGATACATGATTTGAAAATAGTAATGTTTAATCAAATTGTTTACGAATTTGTACCAAAACAAATATTTAATTGTATGGTTAGTAAAAAAAACAAGTTTAAGCATTGCCAGATAAATTTAAGACATAAGAGACGAGCTAATAATTGAATTGGAGTGTTCTAAAATTCAAAATATTTTCTATTTGATTATGGGACCAAGAAGAGGCGAGTAAAATAATAATATTTTTTTATTTGATTTTTAAATTTATTTGGTAAATATAGGATTAATTTTAAAAACGTCGAAATAAAATAAATAAATAATACACGTGATATCATCACTGTTGGCTTCATCTGATTGCGCCAAAATAGTTTGGATATGGCAATGCTACTTAAAAACAACAAACTACTGTGAATGCTTACATATGTGAACAGTTGTTTCAATAAATTTTCCCTTGGTTGCAAAGAAAAGCTAATTGCTAATAAGTAAAAAAACCAAAATTGTATAATGTTTTTACGTTTAGAATAATTAGATATTTCTCTTTTAGTACATCATTAATAGGACTTCCTGGATTTAAATGACTAAATTGTTGATATGAAAACCTGGCAACTCTATTAATGTTTTCTTTCTGCTTTTCATGGACGTCGTTTCAAAATATCTTTTCAACTTTGTTTTCGGCTCGTCGCGAGTGTACAAGAATTTTTCGCGAGTGTAAGCTAAATAATATAATTATTTTTAAATAAATAAAAATTAGCACAAATTTATTTCTAATAGTGCTGCATATTTATATAAAATGTGTGTGAAGTAAAAAATTAAAATTTTATTAATGAATCAAGAAAATTTCTGTGAGAAGAATCACATAAAATTAATAAAAGAAAATTTTTTAAAAATAAAATAAAGGGTGTGATTTGTGTCACTAACAAAATTCAAAAAGTGTAATGGTAATAAAATTATATAGCATAATTTCAATTACATATGTACATGTATGTATATAAATATAACTACATAAAAGATAATTAATAGAAAGAAAGTAATAATTTGACGCGCAGTATTTTTCTACTGCCAACAAAAGTCTGTGATTTGTCATAACTTTTTTTTAGACGTTTCTTCAAGACGTACACTTACATGTGAAGTGTAAAGAAAATATTTATTACAACAAAAGAAAAATAGAAGTCTACATCGCAGAGAATTTTACTGTGTGGGCTACATTTTCATTGGAACAACTACCTGCCAACAATCCGTAACACGACTGGCTGCCTTTATAAAATTTACGCACAAAAAAAAAACGCAATGGTAAGTTTAATTTTTACATATTTACGGATGTATGCATAAATATGTACATATGTATGTATGTGCATAAACATATATTTATCTGAATACAACGTATAAACAGATAGTACCAAAAATTGTAAAACAAAAGGGTTAATATTATGTGGGTACTATGTATATCAGTGTGCACACTTAATTTTTTTTAAATTCGGTAGAACCGACAAAAAAATCGGTAGACTTGAATGAAATTCGGTAGCATATTTTTTTTTTATTCAGAGAAACATAAAAATAACAATTCAAAGAAACATAAAAATAACAAAATATATGTAAATACTTATACATATATAAAAGATAAGTGCAAGGAGCAGCGATGCCAACTATTTATAACTCAAACGCGATACTACTCATCTCAAAACGCGCTAGAACGCGCTAAGCTACAGCAAATATTTATAGCAAAAACGCGCTATTTTCTACGCGCTAAATTAAATTTCAATAAAAGTCGATGTACGTATTAGCAATATTGCTTCCTCGACATTATGTTTTAATAAACTAAAATCATTTAATACAGGAGGCAAATTACGGCATTCGATACGGTTCGAAATTTTAAAATGTTTCCATATAAACTCTATTGAAATATTTCATAATTTCGTTCGGTAACGAGTGTCATTAATCAGAATCAGAATCGCCTTCCAAATAATCGAAATCCTTAGTTTTTACTTTTAATTTATTTGTCAAACTTTGTAACAACATATAAATTGTCCAATAGTTTTGCGATTCAAATACTTTTTGTACTTCAGCTATAGTAGATGCTTTATAAGTTATGTACATTTTTTGGGTCATTGTATACAGTAAATACTTTTAGTTGTGAAATTTCAAAATATTTGCCATTACAGTATTAAAATGCGTTTTTAATTCTAACCACAGCCAATCGAATTTTGTTTGCGACAGCTGAATCATTAACTAATTTAAAAAATTTTATCAGAGTTTTGGATATTAGAAAATTGTTAAATTTATGCAAAAAAAGTTAAAAAAAATATTGAACTGGAATGATATTATTAACTTTATTCAAAACGCGCTAATTTAGCGCTTTTTTATTAAACGCGCTAAGACGGGAAAAAGCGCGTTTGGCATAGTTAAAACGCGCTAAATCTAGCGCGAAACCCGCTAAATTGTCATCGCTGGCAAGGAGTATCAAACTAAACAGGTTCAAAAAGCGGATTTAAAACTTCACATGTAATTGGAAATTAAACTGTCATAAACAATGAAGCATTTCCAATAAAAAAAGTGTCATCCCCAGTTATTTGCCCTTACCCTTTATATAGATATGCTATGCATGTATAAAATAATATTCATAAATAACAGGAATTCAGTTTTTGTACATAGGTTATATAAAGCTACTAAAATTACTTTTATTTGACAAACATTTGTAACTACAAAGATTATATGTAAGATCCATTTATGAATTTAAACTTTTGTGCAAAAATTATTAAATCATTCGTAGGAATAATTACTTCATCCCCAAGGCACAATTCTTTGGCAAATATTAGGTTACTTATAGTTTCAGTTTTTAACCGATTTCTTTGTTCTGTTTTAATGATCTTCATGACAGAAAATGACCGCTCTACGGCCGCACTGCTATGTGGCAAAATAGGCAATTTACACATATATCGACTTAAATTACTAAATAACAATATTCGGTAGATTTCAGGCCTTGTTCGGTAGAATTGGTGGATTGTCAAATTCACAAACATATTCGGTAGAATCTATCGAATATCGGTAGAAGTATGTATGCACACTGATGCATATGTAAAAACTAATATTTTCTCAAAAGACGACAGATCGTCTCTTTGTTGCGCTGAAATATTAATTTATATTTGAATGGTTTCTTGTTCTAAACATAAATGGTCTTTTGTGCAGAAAATTTGCATACATTAGGGGTGAAAAGCTATCGATAACTATCGATACTACCAATAGTTAATTTTTTTTTTGTGACTCGATGTTTTAACTCTGCCATCGATTAATACTTGAAAACAATCGATATTTTTTAGTCACTATCGATAGTAAATGATACACCACTAAAACCAAAATATGTATATACATAAATATGTTGCTTTTCATAAACAAAAATAACTGAATGACGGGTAAATTTCTTCCGCAGATCTCACTTATTTGTCATACCTACAATAATTTAGTTTTTTTATATATTGAACTGAAAAATAAAATTATATTTTATTTTGTGTAGTTTTGTTTAAAAATATTTTGTTTTGAATATTTAGTGTAAATATATATGTACATTATACAACTCCGATACTATCTTCGGTATATCGATAGTTTTATTAACTTTCGATAGTCTTGAATCGATATATCGATAAAGTTTTATAAACCATCGAAAACTTTCGATAGTGACACTATGATAGTTTTCCACCTCTATTATACATACATATCGAGCCTTATTTTCGATTTTATCGTATGCGACATGTTATCGAAAATTTACTTTTTTGTTGAAATTAAAATTTTATGGGCCTACCCATAGCTTTGATAATAATCAAAATGCCAAAATTATTGATAATTTTTAAGATAAGGGCTGTACAATTTTATCGTAACCCTACGTCTCCACTAGCCATTGACTTGGACATGACATGACGCCGGCAGAGCAACTGTGAAAAATTTCTCAACTTCTTTGTTGTGGAGAACACGTGCGATTTTCATGTTCAGGCATATCAAAGTATTTTGCGGTAGTGCAATAGAGATGGAATATTTACTAATTTTGTTCTGTCTCTTTTCTTTCTATTGCAAATGGTTGCGGACGTCAAATCTCATGGCGAACATACATATTTGCTCAGACATATGCTCGGGCATTGATGTCAGAGCATGGACGAAATTTGGACATGAGCGGTCTCCATTAGCCATTTGCGATGTCCGACATGATGCCCATACCAAGTTCATGGCTTTTGGAGACCGCTAGTAAGGGACAATTTACATACAAAAACATATTTGAATATTTAAAAAAACCTTCTCCTGAAAAATTTAATTTTTGTCGCTTATGATAAAATCGAAAATAAGGCTCGATATCTATGTATGTTGATATCGAGCCTTATTTTCGATTTAATCGTAAGCGACAAAAATTTAATTTTTCAGGTTTTTTTTTAATATTCAAATATCGAGCCTTAGGGGCTGTACATATATTACGTAACGCTCTAGGAGGGAGGGGGTTCGAGTTTTGTTACGATTTGTTATGGTGGGGGGTGGGAGGGGGTCTTTGAAAATGTTACGTAACAGAAAAAATTACCAATTTTGTACAAAAATACGTATGTTTTTTTCATTTCTTTATTTAATTTATCATACGTGTTGCCTACATATATTATGTACGAGTGAGTATGCCGAATGTCAACTTTTGATATTCGAGAATTTGAATTCGAATTTTTAAAACGATATCCGTGAATACGAATATTTAAAACGATATTCGCGAATACGAATATTTATTGTATGTGAAATTTAAGGACATTCAATTGGAGGTCTATTTTACTCTGCAAAATTAAATAAAAAAAATGTGTATGGAAAAGAACTTCATAATTCTATCCGCGTACATTAAAGTTTATGAAAACTATCCAAAAATTTAAATCACATTTGAAAATTATACAAAGTTTTTATAATAAATTAAATAAATTGTAGTCAAACTGAACATACGTGGTTCTGAATTGCTCATCTTTATCCATTTATATTTTTAAATATTCTTAATATAAGTATGTACATAAAAACTTCTTTTTATATTAAACTGCAGAATATATTAACATTAAATCCACCAAATACATAGAAGGAAATGGTATTTGCAGAAGTTAAGGAAAATGTTTCTTGCAATTCTCATAGACAAAAAACCCACCAAAAAAGTTTGCCTACTAGAATGCAAAAAAGTGTATGTACTCTCCAGTCGTGAGTACTTACAATTTGACTGAATAAGCCATTATTTTTATATGAGAAGTTCAAAAATTATGCGGTACCCTATACTTTTTGCCTACAAATATCTAAAAGTTAATAGATTACTGATTGTCTAAAAGTATTCAAAATATAATGGGTTATTTTATGCTCACAAAAATGCAAAATTTAATAAAATAGCCAAAAATTATAAACAAATAGAATTTTGTAACATAATTATAAAATTTGAACTTTTTTTAGGATTGTTAAAAATCATAATTTTACAAAGCAAATATATGAATACGTATATTGAAGAATATGCGAAAATACTTAGATTTTGTAATAAATATTGTAGTAAACCAAAGTTATTTTATTGTTTTCGAAGCTCACTTTCACGATCAATAAATATTTTTTTAGATAGATTTCAGGATTAACTAGGAAGTACTACAATAAGTACCTTCATGTAATGACATAAATAAGTTGTTATTTTATTCATTACAAGACAGTCATTATTATACACATAAAATTATTAAATAAATAAGTACCACTCATTACTTTGTAAGCCATTAAAAGAGTACTACCCATTACAAAATCTTAAAATTTTTTTGCTGGAAAGTGTCCTTTCAAAAAATATATTCTTCTATATATGTACATGACAATATCAAATTATTAAGTTTTAAATTTATTAAATAAATTGTTGAATAATATTGTTCTTTTAGTTTTATATAAAAGGTATTTATTACAAAATAATACAATGTGAGTGAAAACTTATGACAAACTAAAACTATTTTTCAACTTCTTGAAATATAGAAAATCAAATATGCCAAAGCATACTAGATTTAAAATTTACATTGAAACTAAAGTGTATTTGAGCAAAGTACATACATAGTATTTCCAACATAAATAAAAGTCTATTTTAAAATTTCATAAGAATTAAGAAAAATATGTGTGCAAAGCACGGTATGTACTTCTTTTTTTAAAGGCCAGTTCTATTGCTTTGTAAATCGGACCAAATGTCAGTTTTGAAAGTAATATTTTCCATTGTGTGTAATTTAGTTTTCAATGTTCCTGACACAACTTCATATTTTTTATCAACCCAACGAGTCACAGTAGCTCTACTTGGAACTTTACAATGCGGTGATATAACTTTCACTGGGTGTCTAAAACCTTCTGTAACAGTAATTTTAAGCCATATATATTATTGATTTTTACATCAAATATGGAAAAAGAATTTACATTGCTGATTATTACCAATACCAAGAAAATTTTGACAAATTTTTCACAATAAAAAACGTTTTAAAAGTCATTCTAGGAGGGTTTTTTTTTATCACTACATTAAATGAGTTGCAAGCATCAATATATACAAAAAGTCGTCTTTTCGATACATTAATAAAAACATCGATATATCGATTAACATCGTATGATACGATACATCGGCATTTATTCGATGTATCAAAACCAAAACATCGATGTTTACGATGCATCGATTAACATCGAGCAGCTCTAGTGTTAATGGAAACTTGCATAAATAGACGTATTTTCATAATTTTATTTTAATTGTTATTTTAATTTTTTATGCAACAGAACTTAAAAAAAATATTATGAAAACAACAGTGAAATGTGTTTAGGAACTAGATTGTGTAGCCCTCTAATTTTAAAGCAAATATGTATTGAAAATGTAATGTTGTAGAAGGGACAAAAATTAAGAAAAGGAAAATTGCATATCTTTCGTAATTGACATCATTTTGACTCATTTGATATCCCAACAATCTGTATGTTTAAAGCGGGTTAAAAATGTTCTCTTTTAGAAAATGAAATATAATTCACCATGGCAACCTTTACTGATCCAAGATATAATTTTTTTGTTTCACGCACATTTTAGATTGATTTGAAGATGGCCAAACGGAGTCATCTTTAAGCTCTCTGTCGTCTTTATGTTTGAAATACTGCTCAGTCATCAATACGGAAAACTATAGCAGATTATTTGGCAAAAAACGCATAACAAAAAAAAAATAATTTTTTTTAAATTATTACAAACTAATATTTGTGTGCCATTCATTTAAATTTCGTTTTGGATTTATGAATTTCTTTATATATATTTTTTAACGAATACGAATATCTAGAAACGGCCAAATGTTTTGGAATTCCAATACACATCACTAATACATACATACATTTTAGGAATAAGCTCTCTATAAAACCATAATTTTTGGTGTTTTTGGACACTTGGGAAGAAATTTAAAAAATAATTTCGCCAATATATGGAGTACGTTCATACGTAAGCTTATTTGTCTACGCACTGTGCTAGTCTAACAAATGAATTTAAAACAATGAATAAAATTTAATTTTTTTAATAAAAACTTTAAACTGTTTAATTTATTTTTTATCTCATTGTTACGTTATTCCTGGGGTTTTTTCAAATATTCAAATATGTTTTTGTACGTAAATTGTCGCTTAGGATAAAATTTTACAGCCCGTATCTTAAAAGTTATCAACAATTTTGGCATTTTGATAGTTCTAAACTATCAGAGCTGTAAAAGATTGCAATCAATTTAATTGCAATCACTTGATTTCACGTCACGGATTTCTAATTTTTTGTTTGCAATCAAAACCGTAAATTAATTTCAAATTGAAATCATGAAATTAATTTACGATTTTGATTGCAATCAATTTTTTTGAAATTAATTTATAAATCAATTGATTGCAATCAAATTTGATTGCAATCGATTTGATTGCAGTTAATTTGATTGGAATTAAATCTTAATTGCAATCAAAATGAAATCAGAATCAAAATAATCGTTCTCTTCAAACGAAACTCTTTCTTCTAGAAATAAATCTGATTGATAATTTTTGAAAAGCTACTCCAATTAAGAGCAAACAGACAGCTATCTATTGGAAAAAATTCTCAAGTTCATGAAAACTGAAATATTTTCCACATTGTTTTTTTTAATGTTATGTTTGTTATCACTTTTCCCAATAAAGGCACGAAATTAATATTTTTATTTTCACTTTTCCGCTAAGATTTGCATCAGAATTTGTTGGTTTCCACCACAAATTTAGTGGTTTCCAATCAAATCTGGGGCTTTCCACTACTACTATGGAGGATGCTACAGCCCGTGCATTTTCAGGACTCAAAGGTCAAAACCGCAAGCTTAATTAAACTCAACCTTTCTAAGCACTCTACAATATTTTTTGAATGCTACCCCTTTATATTTGATTTCAGGGAAATTGATTGAAATCCTATGATTTCAACAAAAATGTTATTGCAATCAAATTGATTGCAATTAAATTGATTGCAATCAATGATTTCAAAAAAATGATTTCAAAATGATTGCAATCACGAAAGATTTGTAATCTTGTAATGATTTCATTTTGAAATCTGAAATCATTTTGAAATCAAAATAATGAAATCAGTATGGCTGAAATAAATTTGATTGCAATCACAATTGATTGCAGTTTTTTACAGTTTTGTAAACTATGGATAGGCCCATAAAATTTTGATTTCAATAAAAAAGTCAATTTTCGATAACATGTCGCTTACGATAAAATCTAAAATAAGGGTCGATATATCTGTAGTATCTGCAGGTTTGTAATTTTTTGGTTATGATCGAATTTTAATTACTCTACGTCAGATAAACTTTCACTTGCTCGAGAGATTGGAAATACGTATGTAGATACAAACAACGCACATTCACCACCCTCTAACACAAAGGGTTCTGTACGGACACTATACATCAATGATGGCAAAGTGGGTACAATTGTACCTTTTTTTGGTACTATTCAAACTCGGAAAATACAATAGTACACCAATGACTAATTAAGTACATTTAATGAACCTCCCCATTTTCACTCCGCATTTCTTTTCAAACGATTGCATATGTCAATTTTCACTTTTGAACCATGAAACTCATATTATCCTCACTTGAAAACAGTCCTGTGAAAGCAAAACGCAGCGAGAAAATAAAAAAATGTGAACTCGTTCTTTCCCAAATAATTTTTCTCTTAAATTTGGATGCTGGAGCAAATGCTAATAACTTGTTTATTTTAAATTTCATCTTAAACAGTTGTAACCATATGCTTTAACATCCCAATATACAAGCAAATGTGTGAAAACGATTCGGTATTCAGAACAAAGTCGATTATTTCAATAAAAACAAATAAAAATATGTAATTTGAACTAAAAAATCGTTTACTACAATTAAGGTAAAAAAAGTACAATTTTTGAAAGTTGTTGGTACAATTCTAAAATTCTCAATGCCTTCCTTGCTAGACATGTAATACTATACTAACTTTAGCCTATATAATACGACTATGTATATAGTTTTGGATTTTTTCGCTTCAAGGATTTTTTTTTGTTTTTTTGGCGTTTTCTAGTTTTGGCGTTTTTTAGTTTTGACACTAATGCACATCAGAAAAATGCGTGGCGTTGTTATTATTAATGGCTGCCGGACACAGGGCTCGAACCCAGGACCTTCGGTTTTGTAGTCAACGTGATAACTACTTCAGCCAACGCCACCCTCCATTTATTCAATGGTGCTATGCTGACTTCTAAAACCAAATTGATGGTTCGATATGCACCCATTATCAGTTAGAATTGGGGACAATTTTGCCATGACCAGCTTTTCGAGGAGCTTTCACATAGTTGATAGTAAACTTATTGGCCTACATGACTCAGCTTTGGTAATCATTTTGGCTTTGGCAAGTTTGCAGCTGTGTGGATAATATTCCAGTCGTAAAATGACATTAAAAATTAATAACAGGATTCTAATTGCAATACGAGGCAACTTCATCAGCAACAAACAGTTCAGCAATTAGTTTCTGTACATCACTCATCTCAAACTTTATGAGTCGAGGGGTAGAGCAACTACACTCACAAATTAACTCCGGTAGAAGTTCGCAGAGGTGGTTTAAACTCAGAGGGTGTTTTAAGCTTTCTACCAGCGCACCACAAAGAGTAATTAGATTCTGGTATTATATCTAGACCTTACAAATAGTTTTTAAGAGTCTTTTCCGATTCAAGCAACTCTTGGAGTCGTTAGTGCACTCTTTATATCTGATTTTATTTTAGGGTGACCTGTTCAGTTGCCATTCCCTTCTAGATCTGCATTTTTCACATACGAGACGTGCAATATCCGTAGGAACTTAAGTTAGGTTAGCATGCTGCTGGCAAGGAAAAGTGGAAAATTAGAGTCCGGCTCACTTGGCTCCATTACAATGATCCTTTGTGCTGCCTGTAAGTTGAAAGGAAGATAGAGAGAGAGAGAGAAAAGATGGAAGAGGGTGAGAAGGGTATAATTAAAAAAGAGATACTATTTATTTTAGAGGAGGTGAGAGTGGGTAAAAAAATTAGGTAGCGGGGGAGTCAGCGGCTATACCAGCCACTGTTCCTAATCTAAAGGCTCATGTCTTTGAGAGCAATTTCTGATAGCTCGGATAGGCTGCCGAAGGATATACTACCAAGGAGGTGCAGACGGTGATCCTCCAGAGCGGGACAGATGTGCGATAGCTTTCCGTGAGCACCTGCCATTACGGCAGGTGGTTTTTCAATGGTTCCTCGTGCAACGACATTGCCATTTTGCCTATTTGCCAAAAGCCAAAAAAAACTCACAATAAAATTTATGGGGGATAGTTTAATGCAAGCCATGGTTGGCTGATCAGATTAAAAAAAAATTAATGTAAATTTGAATAGATGGATAGATAAAAGCCCTTTACCCGATGAACAAAACGAAAGTGAAGAAGAGCTGGATGGAACTAAAGATGTCATTAAGCATTTCGAAATTTGTATTCAATGGGCTCTACAAAACAAAATTAGTATCTCCAATTTAATGCTATGGAGAGAGCTTTAAGAAGATGCAATTAAGAGAAAGATATCAATTCCAAAAAACAGACTGTACTTAACCAGTTTTTTAAATAAATTATTTTTGTATTATTCTTAGTGCTTTATGAAATTTTCTTTTATTGATATTTTAACTAAATATGTATTTAAATATTTTCTTTTAATAAAATATTAAAAATACTACGAGCACATATGTATGCATTGATTTGTTAATAAAATAGAGAACACTTTTCCTTTTAAACTTAGTACTGGATATAACGAACAATTCACTTTAACGAACAAGCCTGACAACAATTAGGTTCGTTAAATCGGAAAACTACTATATTTTTGTTTGCTGATTACAAAAACAGGTTTATTTCTTTTCTAGTACCTCTAGTTTCAGAGATATTTCGTGTTACATAATTTTTTTTCCAAAGCCATCCAAAAAAATTGTTTTTTATATCACATTTGTCCATTTATAAGTTATTAGTGCAATTATTACGCAAAAAAATGTTGTATGGACAAGTCCAGAAGATTTTTATGAAATTTTTAGTTAATATATTACATATTTTAAATTTCCAGCTTTTACGAAATAAACGATATATTAACTACAAATAACACAAAATAACCTGTGCTGGTCCATAAAACTATTTTTTTGCGTAATAATTGCACTAATAATTTGTAAATGGACAAATGTAATATTAAAAACAATATTTTTTTGATGGCTTTCGAAAAGAAAAATTTCAAGAATTTTTTGTGTAACACGAAATATCTCTGAAACTGTAGGGGCTAGAAAAAAATAAACCTGTTTTTGTAATCAGTAAACAAAAATACATAACAATTAGTTATATTTCGTCAAAAAAATTATAATCAAAAAATGTTCAAGGACTAAACTAAAAACACACGATTTTTAATATCCTTGCAATAATAGTCAGATACCCTGATATACTTACTCATCAATGTGAATCTATTAAAATGAAAGGGATTTTTGTGTAGATTTATAATACAGAAAGTATTTTTAAGTTTGGAGTACCATTCGTAATATATTAACGGTATAATACAAAAAGAGATGCAAATTATGCAAATCCTAAATGACACTATATCTTCAAAACTAGAGCTGATAGAGAAAAACTAATGACGCCATCGTAAAATACATAAGGGTCGGCCATTTTTATTTAAACATCCAAATCACTGTTGTGCAGTGTTATCAATGTTAGATTCAATATCATCGGATGTTCTTAGCTTAATGTTTTCCGTACAATAACTACTGAGAGATATTTTGAACCCCAGCCAATTAACACGATTGATCATCTTCACATATGGGTGAGGTAAGTCACTTCTTAGTGGGCTGCAGATTGTAACGATCGTGAGAGAATGATCGGAGGGGAGATCTAGAGATGCTTAAACATGAATTAAATCCCTAGCGATATTTTTCATGACGCCAAAATCTATAACATCTGGAATGTTTTGTGTCCGTAGGCCAGTAAGTGGGCTAGAAATGACATAGAAGCTCATTTTTGAAATTGTGTTGAACAATGCACAGTGGCGTGAAATAAAAAAAAGTGGTAAAAAGTCCGCAACTTTTGAACTAGTGAACCGATTTCGATGAAACTAACTGTTTTCGAAAGAAGAAGTGTTGAACCCTGTTTGAAGACAGGGTAGCTCCAAAGAGCCTCAAAGTGGGAAACTGCGGTTGTCGAAATTCTTTCGGAGCTTGTAACTTCTGTAAATATCGACCGATCGTAATAATTTTTTCAGCGGGACAATCAACGTTAAGAAATAAAAATAAAACATGCTTAGAGCACCATTTTATCTCTTACAGTTTCCAAGTTATTTGACTTGAAAACTTTTTTTTAATTTTTGGCCCTGACTTTTTTAATCGTTGGTACATAACTTCTTTATTACTTGGCAAAAATCAGTTGGTTTTGTTGTTTTTGAAAGAAAACTATATTACAATTTATATGAAAAAATAAATTTTTTGTTATCTCAAAAATTGTAGATAGGAATAATTTTGCAATTTGGGTTTTTGAAAATTATGAGAAAATTTTGTATATTTTGTGAAAAAAGTATTTTTAATTTTTTTCGAATATTTTAAAAAATCATTAAGTATTTGTTAAAAATTTTGATTGTTTCTGAGAGAGGAGGTATCAAGAAAGACTGTGAATTAGATTTTAGAGATTTTTGATAGTGCACCCTACATCCAGCATTGGTCGAAAACTAACATTTTTTTTGCAAAAAAATCTAATTTTTGGATGTGGCAAAAAAATTGCACGCTCGTTCTTGTAAATTTTTTGACTTTTTATTATAAACAAACTTGTTGTTAGTAAATTGTAAGAAACTCTTGACATCCTACACATAAATGTAGGCAGGGGAGGAAATTTTCTAAAAATGCTAAAATTTTTCTAACACAATTTTTCCCAATAAAAAAAAAAGTTTTACAAAATTATAAATCGGGAATCATTTTAATTTAGTTCAATAGCATACATTTAGCTTTGCAAACAGAAAAAAAATTATTCTCATACCTTCAATACCTTTCGAAATATTCAAAATCCAATTTTGATTACAAAATTAAATTTTCTACATTTTTTTATTTTGCCTAAATTATTGATCTAATTTTCTTTACTTCAAATGATTCTAAACTTTTTTTATGTTATCACAATAGCAGACAGCTACCCTGTCTTACAACAGGGTGCCTTCAAATATACTTTCTGAAAAGTTCAACATTTCTTCTTTCCAAAACAGTTAGTTTCATCGAAATCGGTTCACTACTTCAAAAGTTGCGGACTTTTTACCACTTTTTTTTATTTCACGCCACTGTGCAACGGTCAACCTCTAGGTGCATTGTAGTCGCCAGCTGCTACGAAACAAGGTCCAAGAGATTTGTAGAAATCCTCGTATTGATCCTCAGTGATTGAGAATCTGGGAGGGGATATCATTGAAGATATCATGAAATTTGTACAAAAATTATCGATGCTTTTAGTGTCCTTCACAAATACTGTCAAGTGCTTGAGTCTTGACTTTATTATAATTGCTGATCCACCGCATGCCCTTCCTCTCGGGTCCTTTGAATAATATAAGGTGTAGCCATTCATTTTAAAAAGGCTTCTCGAAGTCAAATGAGTCTCAGAGACCAACATTATATAAATATGAGGAAGTGCTCATATATACAAGAAATGTTTTTATAAAAAAACATGTTTTTGATATTTCAAAGAATCTGCTATCTTAAGGCAAAATCGTTAAATTGTTCAATCTCATTCTCAAAATCGTAAAATCTGGCAACTGTGCTAACAATATATTCAATAAACACAACATAACGCCTAAACATTAATGCCTCAAGTGAGCTCTGAATATCACTGTATTTCAACCATCGTTACCGTTTGTCAAGTTGTCCCTTTTTACTCGACTGCGCAAAGCAAATAAGGTTATTATGTTTATCAGCCTATGTATGTATTTATGTATGTATGTATGTGTGTTCCTTTGCGGCACTATATAAAACGATAAAGATATGTTAGTTGTCAAAATTCAATATGGCGGCCAACAGACGCCATTTTGTAAATACGAAAAAAAGTAGGCGAACTATATCAAAATGGGTATCATTCCACAGGTATTTTAAAATCATATTTAGGTATCTCTTATGACTTTTTATTTGGAATGACCATTTACGATATTTAATGGTTCACATAACAATATCGATCAGCTATTTCCTACCGTTGCAGTTACATTCCATTACAGTCAGCTGACTGAGTCTGAAGGCGCCATATTTTAAAGAAAGGATGGCTAACGAAAACCTAAAATAATTTCTCTTTTTATAAATTGTGTAATTTTTGCGTATTTTTAATTTTAAAACTTTTATTTTAAAAACAGTTTTCCCCACAAATAAGAAATTAAAAAAATATATACTATGGATATGGTAACGCTGGCTGCAACTCATAGTAGGTGGAAATGTATTCTGTTAACTTAAATATGTAAAACCAACAAAAGAAAATTTTGATTAAAGTGGCTTCAATGAATGAACGAAGAACTACGTCGTATCAGTATTACTTTGACTCTTTAAGGCCACCGAATGTTGTATGGATTTAGCGGGAAATTTATAAAACGTATATTTTTTGTTTAAAGATTTAAAAGATAATCAATCTCGTTAAGTGTGAAAACTTCAACATTTCTAATTTTTGATAAACAAAAATTTATTAAGGTAATGCTATTAAAAGTGCGTCGTAATTCTAGTTAAATTCGAAATAAAATTAAAGATTAGATTTTGCAATTGTATCAGTACTGCAGGTTATAGACGTTACTTAATTTCGTATTAAACGTAGTGTGAGTTGCAGTAGCGTTTTAGATATACCATAACTCCGGTGACTATTCGTCCTTTTTTTAAGAAGACAGTCTTTTTTTCAACACGATGTCCTTTTAAATATTTAAAAAAAAAGTGTTCTCTTTTTTAATTAATTGTCCTTTATTGTCCTTTTATTTTGATTACTAATTTTTTTTTCTATAAACTTTAAAGTTTTATTTTATCAAAACCTGAAAATGTCAACATCAATACAATAGAAATTATAATCATTCAAAATTGGAATTACCTGGCACAAGTCACAATTCAAAAGATCCCAGATGTTGAGGAGTGGAAAAAAATTGTTTATACTGTACAAATGACTCAAGTATGTAACATAAAAACAGGCATAACGGTATTTAATATCTTGTTTATAAATTTTATTTTTAGCTTTAGGAGTTTTGTAATTAATTTACAATTTTATTTATTTTTATCGATATTTCGCTTCATCTATGTGACTCGAGGTACGTAGTTACACAAAGTTGCAGTCGTTAAAAAAAAGTATTTTCAAACAGTTTCATCTGGAGTATTGAGTATTAGAGCCCCTTATCCCTATTTTTTAAGCGGATGTATCCTAAACTTCAAAATATTACGAGCAAGCGGATTAGGATGTGACTCGAGTTTTGTTAGATATTTGCCTGCGTATTTTGTAATTTCTTCAGTCACTGCTGGCATATTTGAATTAAGATGTCAATTTGAGTTTTTTATGTACCATGGAGCGGATGTTATTTTTTGCCTAATTAATTTAAATTTTATTACATTTCTAAATGTCCTTTATTTCTTGTTGAAAAATATGGTCACCGTAACCATAACACAAGTCATAATGTTTTTGAAGGGAAATTCGAATACAACTAGCAGAGACAAGAACCAAAATTTCTAATATAGCATTTTAGGCACATAACAGAGCACTGTTAGATATTTAACAGTAGTCTCTAAATAGATTAGGATTTCAAATCCTTCGAACTAGAATGAGATAATTTTTTTTGGAAAATTGCTCTAAAATGTATTTTATGGAAATATGTCCGCTAGAACCAATAAATTAGATTTAAGAAAATATAATTTCCTTAAGGATATTATTGGTAATTTTGGTAAAATATAGAAGAGCATTTTGGAAATTTTTGAGAGTAGTGGTTTTGGTAAAATATGGAAGAGTACACATAATACACTATGTAGGTGTGTTAGACTGAAGAGTCGTAAATTACAATTGGTAACGTTTCTTAGTCAAGTTTTGGTCGTATATCCCTCGAGACTACAATACTGATTACTTCGCTATGAACAGTTGGTCCTGCTCTCCACCCGATTACTGAGTTCTCTTTAGTAATGACCTATCGGTAATTTTACCGATCTGCCACACATTACCTCATCTAACGCCGACCCTATTCTTATCAGCTCATCAGCAATTTCATTTCCCTCAACACTGCTGTGGCCAGGAACACAATATAGTCAGATTCTATATTTGTCCATAAGCAAGTTTATGGCTGCAGCTCCAGCCCCTGTGCCTTCTACCATATTTGTCCGGTTTGTAAAGACCTCACTACCCTCATATAGATTATCAGATTTAACTTATCCGAAACTGCCAATGAGGGTGTTGTGCCAAAAAAATTTCAACGCTCTTGTAGTCTGAGGTGAACCCAGGGGTTACGGAAATCTGATCACTAAAACTCATCTCATTTAAGATTGATGTCTGACCTGTTACTGCTATCATCACCAAACCTGCTTCAACGATTCTAAGGAGACTTGAAGTCACCGTTCTCACCACAAAGTCCTCTGTAGGAAGTAGGTGAGGAGTGACATCAAAGGCAGCCAGATGTGTGCTCCTCTGAGCACCTGTGATGCCTAGCGAGGCACACCTATGAACCTCAGCAAGTAATCTCTTATGGATTTCCTTCCTGAATGCGTCAAAAAATACCACACAATTATAGGAAATAACCGGTCTGACAACCAATGCGTATATTCAGTTTACTACCTTCGGTTGGAGAACCCAGTTCCTTAGCATTTCCTGCGTGTTCCAATAAAGCTTGCTATATAGGAAAAAACCCCAAGTATTTCGCTCCCTCTAGTCGTCAGCTCTACTCCTCCCTTCCTATGCAGTACAAAGCCATTTATTTTGTATTTCCTGGTAAAGAGGACTAGCTCAGTTTTCTCTGGGTTGATTCCCAGTCATTTGCTGGATAGCTCACCCAACGCCGACTTCATTACTTCAATGATAGTGGGAAGAAACTTTTCCGTTACCAGCAAAACCGCGTTATCCGCATAAGCAAATATCTTCCGACCGCTCCTGTAAAAACGCCTAAAAATTGTGTTCATTGCCAGCAACCACTATAGAGGTGAGAAAACTCTTGCATGTGATGTATCTCTGATCACTAATCTCTTCAGTTTTCCCTTTCCCATACTATGATATATGATATACATGATAACTATCCAGTCCACTAGAAAGTTGTGAACCCCGAGTGTCTCCAACCTCTATAGTAATATTGTTAAAGGCTCCTTCAATGTCAAATAATGCAGCTACTGTGTAATCCTTATGCTGCAATCAAGACTCACAACAGACCTGCCTTTTTGATAGGCATGCTGAGTACCAATAGTGACACGGATATCAATTGTGTTTCTTAGCTGCAAATCAATCAGCCGTTCTAAAGTTTTCAAAAGCAACGATAAAAGTCTGATCAGTCTGAGTGGCTTCCTTTACCCGCATTGGGTAGAAAGATGACACTAACCTCTCTCCAGCCTTTCGGAATAAACCTAATCAAGCAACATGGCCGGAAAAATATCATCTAGGCCCGGTGATCTGTATGACTCAAGGGTATTTTTCCATGTTTCCAATATCACTATATCGTGCACTGCTCTCTTTAATTCTGCTTCCGACAAGTAGTTAAAATTAACCTCCGTCGTTGCTTTTTCTCTTACTTCCGTACAGCCAGGAAAGTGAGAGTGCCCATCAGAACAGAAAGTGTCTCAAATCTGGATTCCGTCCATGAGACATCCAGTTTTTGAATATTTCCAGGAGCCCTGAGGTCTTTTGATGACAATATTCGCCGAAACCTCGATAACTCATTTACGAAATCAATCTTCTCACAGTATTTCGTCCATTAGGCTCTTTTCAACACTATAGTTGCTCCAATCTTCAATCCCGCCTGTGATTTTCGCCCTATTGAACAATCTTCTTACCGAGGATCTCGGATCATTGGTTCACTATGAAGGCTGCTCTTTTTTATCTTGTTATTAATGAAATATTCCACCTATGCTTCCACTCCCCTTTGTGTGCCCACATCCTGCGGAGTGATCCTTGCTCTAATATCAACAGTGGCCCTATAGGTATTCCAATTTGTCTTTCTTGGATTCCTATGTGGATCACACCTTTCTCCTGCAAATTTAAGACTGAATAATATCCTACTGTGGTCTGAAAACGTACAGTCTTTATTAACCATCCAGTTCTCTACCAGGTTCCTATCTCTATTAGTTAGTGTTATGTCTACAACTTCTGTTCTATCCCTATTTTTGAACGTGGATACATTACCCCTGTTACAAACAAACATATTGCTATAGGTAATAAAGTTGAACACCAATGTTGCCGCTACCACACTGACAATATTTTTTTTTATAAAGATAAGTAACTCTCTGGCAAATGAATACCTAGTTATAGTGTTAGCTTTTTTAGGAAAGGGATAGTGATAGAGAATACAGATGGTGAAGGAAGAGATACAGGAAAGCTTTAGTCTTGTGCGGTGCAACACTTTTTACCCTTGTATACTCCATCAGCTTCTGCACGCCAGTCCCGATGAATCAACAGCTTCATGAGACATATAGACCGATTCAGGCACAATTCCCTGTTACTATTGGCCCCTCCAATAAGGTCTACGTTACTGAACGAATTAAATAAAGTTAATATATTCTCGTCTCTTGCTAAAATGGAAGTTCTAATCTTGTTCTCTGTGACTCTTATTACTTTTACTAATCCAAGCTTCTTGGATAAGAGCAGTGTTGACGTATATTAGTAAAACCTAAACAACATTTGACAGATCATATCACGAAACAAGCCAATAAAAAAATCCATCAGCTGGCACTTAGAGAGTATCTATTTGATGTTATTTTACCATGCATTAAACACAAAGGATTTTGTTTGCATTTAAATATTTTTATTTAAAAGTTGTATGGATTTTTATAGAGAAAATTTTTTGGAGCAATATAGGGTTTTTCTTCGGGCTGAGTCGTAAAACTTTTCAAAAAATGCTGTAAGCGCCATTTTGTCCATTATTTGCTAGGATATTGCATAATTAGTAAAAAGAAAACCGATTGCTGATCCATAAGATTTTACGATTAGTTGACTAAAGCTTAAATTAAACGTACGATAACCATACAAAACAGCTGTGCAAACCAAACTTATGGGCACCGATGTATTTGATTATAGATGACTTGCCATAACGCCATAGCCATATCCATAGAATCTAATTGAATTTTGGTTTAATAAAGTAAGCTGCGGTAAAAATAAAGAATAATCTTAATTAAATTACAACCATCTTAATTTAATATTTGTCTTACTTTATTACTATCTTACTTTGTATCATTATTTTACTTTATCGATTCAAGTACATACGACTGAAGATACGGTCACACTTTTCAAACATTTTCCCAAAAAAAGCGTAACCACTAAATGCTAATGAAAAGGAGTAGCCAATAGTGTTGGATTCTATGTGTTCGAAACTGTTTAATTTGATAAACAAGCGTCTGTATCAAAACTTTTTTTATTAGTGTTTGTTGGTTACGCTTTTTTTTTGGCAAATGTTTGACAAGTGTGATCGTACCTTGACTTAGGTATGTATGTATGTATATCAAATAATTTTTAATTTTTCCATGCTATTTAAATATGTGCTTACGACGACGGCCGTAGTTGTGTTTGTTTAAATTGTGATAACAATATTATCTGTTAGAGCAGCAAGTACTTATGCATTTAATTTAGTGAATTCAGAACTTTGAGCTTTTTTTATTATTTTCTTATATAAGTATATAAATAAATGAACACATATATTCATATACATATGTATATCTATTTCTTTATAGAGTTCGCCAATTGTTACACGAAGAGGTAAACAGAAATCTAAAATACAAACACGCGCAATGGTCAAATCAGCAGTGACAGCAGCTACAGGCAATTCAGTAGAGAATCGGAAACCGAGTGCGGCTCTTGTGGAGGCAAAACGCAAAGCAAAATTATTAAAAATGCAACAACAGAATCAACAAGAAACTGCAGTCAAGGATATATTTCAAAATGTAAACATCAATATTAACTGCACTTAAAATTGTTTGATATTTTTAAATGTTTGTTAATTATTTTACTTTGTTTTTGTTTTCTCAATTTAAATTGTTATTGTAGGCGATGAATGCAAAATGCATGACTCAACGTCCCACTGGTCTTATTTATGATGAATCGATGTCTCAACATCGTTGTCTGTGGGACAGCCAACATCCAGAATGTCCAGAAAGATTTATTCGTGTCTTAGATCGGTATGTATTGAAAATAGAATATTTAATTTCTTTGTCTACGATATTTGTATTAATTACTATATTATATAAGTACATACATACATATTAGTTATTCAAACAGCTTAATAATTTCTTTTAATGGTTTATATAATATAATTCAATTATGACGTTTTCATTTTTAACCCCCGACTAAAAAAAGCGGTGTTATAAGTTTGTAGTGTGTGTCTGTGTGTCTGTGTATCTGTGTATCTGTGTGTCTGTCTGTGTCCACGTACAGGCCAAACGGCTGGACCGATTTTCATTTAGTTTTTTCTGTTTGAAAGATGACTTGATCGAGAGGGTTCTTAGCTATGTTTGAAAAAAAATCGGTCCAGCCGTTTAGAAGATATAACATCTTTTCTGAAAAAAGTCGGAGGTTTTTAAAATTTTTAATTTTTGTTATTATAACTTTAATTTATTTTATAATAATTTCTTAGTTGATTTTTTTTAAGAAAACTTATTTGAACTCTTTTGTGTTTAGTTTGATTGTTCACTGGAATAATGAGATAATGGAAAATGCAAATTAAGCTAAGTACATACAGTTAATGTCACTGAGGTAGTTTACACGAGAACAATTTTTAAGCCGCACAATTTTTGTTCTTTTCCAAATTACACGGGACTAATTCATCTGGCACAAAATGTATACGTATATAAAGCTTTGTGTGTGTTAGTGTTTTTAGTATTCATTTAACATTTGCTGTTTTTTAAGTTGTGTGTGTATTGGTTTTATGCTGCTGATGCGGGGTTGTAACTGGTTGAAAAGTTATGCCAACCGCAAAACCTCTCTCTTTGCCTCTCTCACCTACAAACTGGCATGTTATTCCAGCACAATTATGCCCGTGTAAATCAGCGCACTAATATTCGGTTTTCAGATTAATCACTCAATAAAAAGTATACCCAACAAAGGCCAACATTTAAACTAAAAAGTTTAAATGATTCCGCTGCAATTACACTACTGGCATGCAATTGTTTTGTATACACAGAAAAAAGTATTTACCAATTAATATTTTTAATTAAAAATTTAATTCGTTTAATTAAAAATTTACTTTTATTAATTAATTTGATTGGAAAAACTTAATTGATATTATCAAATTGTTTATAGGTGAAAATTTAATTAATTTTTTAATTGATATTACAAATATTTTAACTAATAATACAAAATCATTCATATTAATTTTTTGTGTGTATATTATCAACGAAAGTTTTTTCGAAATAGTCGAATTTCTTGTCATTTGCTTTAATTAATACGTTTATAAGCGCACTACTCGCAAATAAACTAACTCACTGTTTATACGACAAAGCAAATGTGCAAAAACTTGGCAGCATTTCTATAAAGAAGTATAAAGTAACAAATAATTATTTGTTTTTAGTGGCATTATTTTATTCATTCAATGTTTTTTTTGTGAAATATTTATCCATTTATTGTTTTTTATTAGCAAACATTTGTAAGCGTATCAACCTTAAGCATTTTATTTGCGAATAGTGCGTTAATTAATTCGCCGTTTATGCGGCAAAATTCTCTATTTGCAATATGTTGATTTGTGAATAAGGGTGCGTACAGAGTGAGCGCTGAAAGCCGATCCGAGATTGTCAGTGCGATAAAGATTGTCAGTGCGATAAAACTGATTACATACAAGTCAATACAAATAAGCTTGTGTATAACACAGTGAACGCCGACAAGAGCAGAGAGCAAAGCCGATGAGTGCGAGAAAACAGTTTCAAAGCGTTTTTCAGCGCCGAAAACATTGTTTATGTTTACTTTTTAGCGTGCAGTCCTGTTTTTTAATGGTTTAAAAATAATAAAAAATGGATATCGATGAAAAATTATGAAATTCACCAAATTCATTCCTTTTTAGTGTAATTGGATTTTTTCCAAATTCTTTTGTGTTAATAATTGAATTAATCACACTAGGAGAAGCAGAATACTCTTCATCAGATGAATCCATTACCGTGTACAGCAATTTTATAAACACATTTGAACAACAAGACTAAATGACATAAAAGCAAAAGACATGGAATAAACAGAATTTCAGCGCTGATTCTCGCATTCACTGTGTTATATACAAATTTTCTTCTCACATGAAAATAAGCGTCAATAAACTTGACTCCGCTCCGCATTAGCGCTCACTCTGTTCGCACCCTAAAGGCTCAGTTAGCCGACTGTAATGTAATGTAACTGCAACAGTAGGAAACAGCTGATCGATATT
This sequence comes from Tachina grossa, assembly GCA_949987645.1. NCBI lineage: Eukaryota > Metazoa > Arthropoda > Insecta > Diptera > Tachinidae > Tachina > Tachina grossa. The sequence goes on along the minus strand of OX465277.1, from coordinate 20,823,970 downwards.
GTTATGTGAAAAGTAATGAAAATGGTTATAGAGATGTAATGTAACGTAATCTACTTTTCATATAAAAATATCGATCAGCTGTTTTCTACGTTACAGTTACATTACATTACATTCGGCTAACTGAGTCTTAAGTCGCACGTGTAAACGTAGTAAATGTTTACACATGCAATTGCAAGTTCATTTTACAAATGTCGCAGAAGATTAAATTTGAGAACATTTGTTTACTTCTCAAGTAAAAAAAAACCCAGTGGAAATTTTGTCACATACCAGTGACAATGTAAGAGCGACCCATCCAAAGCCTGTATACAATTTCTACTTACATTTACACAGCCTTGGCCTAGGCCATAAGATGTGTCCAACACTGTATACATTGTAAGCAAAGGTTGGATGACTCCAACTGAGAGAGACAGAGAGAGAATAATTGAAACTAATAAACAATATGATACATTACTAACCGATCCAAATCGGATGCTAGTGCGTGCAGTGGCTAAATTTTATAAGTGTCTGTTTTGTTATTTGCTTCTAATTAATATATAATTAATTCTACAATAGGATAGCAGAAAGGCATATCTATCTGAATCGGGTGCTAGTTGTATGCGCTTAACTATTTCTTTTTTGTTTTTCGTATTGACATAATAGATTACAATCGGATGGCTTTCAATTTGTAATGACTTGTGGACTAATGTGAAATTGCTCCCTTTTTAAGCGACTTAAAAAAAAAGAAGAGGTTAACAATTCGTTTCAATTTTTTTTGTGGTGTTACTTCATAACTCGGTACATTTTAGACCGATTGTAATTCTTTTTTTTTTTTTGTCTCATATGATTGCTGCGAAATCTAGCAAACGCTTTTGGTTCTTTTAAAATTATACAATTTGAAAATTGCGAAAATGGGTGGGGTTACGGCCATTAAAATTTGTTATAATATTTCACGCCGTTATATTTAACCGATTTTTACGAAACTTACCACACACCTTGAGCTCTAAAATAAACACAATCTTTCATTTTAAAAAATGGCCGAAGTCACGTCCATTAAAATTTAATGTTTTATTTTAGGTGATTCTACTTTACCGATTTTTACAAGACTTAACACGCAGATTTGAAAAAAGTTTGTGTCCCATAATTTTATTCGAAAATGTTCTATCATATCTTTTCATTGAGGTCGGTTTTTTTTTTTTTTTTTTTTTTTGTAAAATTATCTTCTGCATAGTTTGGGTAAGTAGTCAAACAAACATTGTACTGTTTGTTTCCGAACTCGTCAACTAATTAATTTTTGACACAAATCAGGTTTGTTTCTTTACTCTACATTGGGATCCCGCGGGTTTTGTGAGAGTAATGTTCTTCTTCTTGCACGAAACATCCCTTACTTTTTCTCCGTGCTAGTTTGGGCAAACACAAAATCAACAAGCAGCTGTTTGAAAAATAAACAATTACAAAGAAAAATTATATTTGCTTAAACACTAAAAAAATGGAAAAATGTATGAAAAAATGTTTAAAAACTAGTGGCAAACAAAGTTTTTATATGAAATTAAGATAAAAAACCTATGTATATAAGTATGCTGAATTATGTAAGTAAATACGTGCGTGTGTATGTACATAATTATGTGTCTAGTTATGTGTATACGTATGTATATGCATACATGCATTGACGTTTATTTTCGTGTTAAAATGTTGGTTTTTTGCGTTCCCGTACTTTTGTGCATTTTTGTATATTATTGAGCTAAATTATAGTTTCCTCTCCTTTTACCGAACTTTACCCAAAAAGTAAAGAAACAAACCTATCTATGATCAAACCCACTTAACCCAACAACAAGCAATTTTGCATGAAATCAAGTGTAAAACAAGTGTTATTCAAATATCACAATCAATTGTCAAGGGTTGAATTATGCTTGATTTACACTTTAATTCAATAGCATTCTCCAATGAAAAGGGAAATTGAATTCAGTTGTAGCACAGTTTAATTCAAGCCTTGAATTATACTGCAATTCAACCTTATATTACAATGGAATTCACGTGTATTTCAAGCTTCAAAAATAATGCTTTTAAAATAAAAAGGAAAATGAAATTCATTTGTTTTCTAATAATAATTTTTAGCATATCTACCTTCACTATTGTTCACACGATTTTAATCACATTTTTTTTATAAAAATTCATACACGTAAATTACGTATTTGACAAAGTTTAAACATATACATATGTATGTTGTTTGAATTTTTATTTCAAAATATTTTCAAACTTGAAAATTACTTGAAAATTACTTTGTTTCCAGTTAAATTTCAAGAGCTTGAATTTTAATTTTTTGAATGCTTAATGGGAAATTACGTGGATTTGATCTGATCAAATTTTCTATTGAGTCGTGCGAGTTCGTGTCACGCTAATTTACTCAAAGAGAGTCATAACTAAAAAGTTCTATTTTTTGAGTTAATGGTACTGAATTAATCATATCGTTCTTCGTATTGTGTAAAAATTGCATACAAATATCTTGTTTATTCAACTCCTGAAAGCAAAATAAAATCTTCTTTTTCCTTTAAAGTCGTTTCTGGCAAACTAGTTTTTTTTACTTATGTCGTTGTTTGAGTAAGTGTGCAAAATGTTTGTATCAAAAATTAACTACTGGGGAACGGAAATTTGTGAATGAAGATTTGCCCGAGTTGTGGCAAATAAAAGGAAAGAAAGTAATCACACTATGCAAGTCTTATTGCTAAGCTGATTCGTTTCAGGGAGAGAGAGACGAGGGGAACAGCAACCTTTCTTTTCCCCCCGTCTATCTAGCCTAACAAACTAATCAGCTTAGCAATAAGACTTGCATAGTGTAAATTTGGACAAAGTGTGACGTTGCATAAAGACGTTCATTCACTGTATAATATTGTTTCTCATTTGTGTAGCTTTTCTACGAATTTAGTATTATATTATTATTCTTTTGTAGTTGTCGCGAATTAAATTTAGTCGAACGCTGCCAAATTTTACCCTCAAGACGAGCTACTAAAGATGAAATAATGCTTCTTCACAGTGATGAACATTATCAGTTGCTAGAAAAGACTTCGGGCATTAATGACGAAGAAAAATTGGAAGATTTAAGTTCCAGGTTTGACTCTATTTATATACATCCGGTAAGCATTTATCTTTGAGTTAATTTCTTCATATTAAATTGGTGCTATTGCCTTTTTTTTTAATTAAAAGACCACATTTGAATTGTCTTTGTTGGCCACAGGCTCAACAATAGATTTAGTTGAAGCTGTTATCAATGGCAGCATACAAAATGGCATGGCTATAATACGTCCGCCAGGACATCATGCTATGAAGGCGGAATTTAATGGGTACTTTAAATTTTCTATGCTCAAGTGAAAATTTTATTAATTTTTAATACAAAAAAATCTTTATTATACTTTTAGCTATTGTTTCTTTAATAATGTGGCAATAGCAACCCAATACGCCTTAGATATTTTAAAATTGACAAAAATCATGATAATCGATTGGGATGTGCATCATGGCCAAGGCACACAGAGATTCTTCTACAACGATCCCCGGTAAGCTAATATCCCATTAGCTGAATAATTGTATTGCTTGGTTTAATGTTAACTATATGTATGAATGTATTGCAGAGTTCTATATTTTTCGATACATCGTTTTGAGAATGGTACCTATTGGCCCAATCTTAAAGAATCGGATTTTGATGCTGTGGGTCATGGCCCCGGTTTGGGTTATAATTTTAATTTACCACTTAATAAAACGGGCATGGGCAATGGCGATTATTTGGCTATATTTCAACAAATACTTATACCGCTTGCTGTAGAATTCCAGCCGGAATTGATAATCATATCATCTGGCTATGATGCTGCTCTGGGTTGTCCGGAGGGCGAAATGGAAGTTACACCCGCCTTTTACCCACATCTTATTAATCCTTTCATTAAGCTGGCCAATTCACGTTTAGCCGTCATTCTGGAAGGAGGCTATTGCTTGGACTCTTTAGCAGAGGGGGCTGCTTTAACTTTGCGCGCCCTATTGGGTGAGCCTTGCCCTTTGCTGGTGGAGAAATTAGAGCCACCCTGCCAATCTATACAGGACTCCATATTAAATTGCATTTATGCTCATCGTCCCTATTGGAAATGTCTGCAGGTTCAAGATACCTATACAATGGAAGATTTAAATAATGTTAATCCCCAACCAAGTCTGCACAAAGTAAGTCGACTTTTTGTGGGGGGACCACCGTTGCCCGAACGTTTTCCTACACGCGATACAGCACCCAAAATACCTCTTGATGTGGTAGAAAGAAATTCGCTACGCCTTAAACGACTTAAAGCAGGTGAACGAATGATATTCTCAAATAGACGCTTAATGATAAATATAAACTGATTAAATTTACATATTTGTTTTAGAAACAAAACTATTTTCACCCAAAATACGCGTCTGTTATGTGTATGACGAATTTATGTTGAAACATTCAAACGCGTACGAAGAGGGACATCCCGAGCAACCCGAACGTATAAGAAAAATGTTTGAAATGCATGAAGAGTACAACTTATTGAGTCGCATGCAGCATGTAAAATCACGCATGGCTACAACTGATGAAATTTGCTTGGCACACACAAGATCGCATGTTAATGCGATACGTCGCATTGGCGAGAAGGATGAGTTACAGGATATGGGCGCCAAATATAATTCTGTCTATTTTCATCCCACAACATTCGATTGTGCTACCTTGGCGGCTGGTTCTGTATTGCAGGTAGTCGATAAAGTAGTTAAAGGCGATGCACTCAGCGGTGTTTGCATTGTACGGCCGCCAGGACATCATGCTGAATCGGATCTTCCACATGGCTTTTGCATATTTAACAATGTGGCCATAGCAGCCCAATACGCCATTAGAGATCATGGTCTCAAACGGGTGCTTATTGTGGATTGGGATGTACACCACGGCAATGGCACTCAACACATATTCGAATCGAATCCTCAAGTGTTATATATCAGCATTCATCGCTATGACAATGCCACATTCTTTCCCAAAAGTAAAGATGGCGATTACGATGCTGTGGGCAAGGGCTCTGGTGTAGGATTCAATGTTAACATTCCCTGGAACAAGGTTAGTATGCCAGTTAATATTCCTGAACGAAATTGTGCATTTTCTGTGTTTCTGTCTATTACAGAAAGGCATGGGCGATTTGGAATACGTTATGGCTTTCCAACACATCATTATGCCCATAGCTTATGAATTTGATCCAGAATTGGTGTTAGTTTCGGCCGGGTTCGATGCAGCCATAGGGGATCCTCTTGGCGGCTGCAAAGTAACTCCCGAGGCATATGGACTCTTTACCCATTGGCTATCCGCCTTGGCTAATGGCCGCATTATAGTGTGCCTAGAGGGTGGTTACAATGTCAATTCTATTTCGTATGCCATGACCATGTGCACAAAATCTTTATTGGGCGATCCCATACCGGCAATAAATCTAAATGGCAGCGTATCGCGACCGGCTACGGTGGCCTATTTGAGTTGTGTAGAGACCTTACAAAACTGTATACGAGTGCAACAACGTTACTGGAAAAGTTTAATTTTTGGCAAACGATTGCCCCAGACATCGGGTGAAAACAATAATGAGGATTTTCTTTCTGCTACTTTACAAAATTTAGATATTACAAAGAATGATGTTCAAGGAGCTGCTGGTGGCTCCCTTGCGTCAAACACCAATGTATCGCTAGAGGCCAGTGGCAGTAAACCGAAGGTAAAAGTAAAAACCTTAACAGAATATCTCACAGAGCACTTGCAGGTAATTACTAATTGTTCATGCAACATGCCTTATCTTCAAAGAAAAATAATGATTATGATAATAATGGTTATTCTCTTAAAAAAATTTTCAATATTTTCATGCCTGATCAACTGCTACAATACAACTTCTACTCCTTGCGTTTTATTAACAACTAACTAATGAATTAATATAAAAATCATTATTACTTTCATCAAATATATTTACATGTATAAAAAAAGGCTATTGAAAATAATGAAATGTTCGCTGTTGTACCATTAAAGAATTGTCCTCATTTGTCACAGTTGCGTCCTGGAGATGCTCCAAAAAGTAAGCAAACACCATTTTGTTTTGTCTTGTTGTGTTACATATTTATTGTTGGTTAGTTTATTAAACTCATTTGTTATATATTTTATATATGGCCTTTAATTTTTGCTTTTTTGCTTTAATTTGATGAAAGATCATTTAAGCTGCACACATACATCTTCTATTTAACATTCAAGGAATATCATAAAAAACAATTAGTCCAATTCACAAACTTGTGGTCTTGCATCGTAGCATGTGCAAAAGGGTATAGTATATTGATAACAATACTTAGTGGTGAGTGTCAATATACTATACCACTTTACACATGCTACAATTCAAGACCATTTGCACAAGTTTGTGAATTGTGCTATTGATTTATTTGATGAATGCGATAATTTGCTACCAGGAATTCGCTTTATTCGAATTCTACTTACACTCAGAATATTAAGTTGCCACAATATTTATATTTTTGCCATTTTTTGTTATTAGGTATACTAAGAAGACTTCGTTCTCTTAAAAATTATGTATTCATTCTATTTGGCCATAACATTGATATCATTGTGTAGGAAATAAAGGGTAAAAAATGTCATAACATCGGTATTTTTTATTTATTTAACCAGTTTGCTTCTCCACGTCTCATCGCTCATCGTCCAAAATATGTTTAATTCATAATGCGAATTCTTTTCCATTCGCTTTAAAATATTTTTAAAAGTTCTTACATCCTGGCAAAAATTATATATGTATGTACATAACTCCAACAGCACGGCAAGAAACCGAAAGTTGGAAGAAAATTAAATGCTTTAAGGTTTGTTGGTGACTTCAATACACTAGTATAACAAGATCTGGCGGCACCTAAAGGTGTTTGAAACACGTCAATTGGGGGAAAATCTTTAATATATTAAATTATCAGACTTCAACCCAAAAAAAGCTGCTCTGCTTTGAAGTGTGTCCTTGAAGCGCTTATTAAATCACATGCACCACATATATGTACATACATATGTACATACATGTATGTATGTGTGATTAAATTAACTTAGATTGTAACCGTTTTACCACGAGACCCGATAGACTTAAGGAGAAAAACTTCGTTAGGTTCTAACGATGATGTTAGTTAAGACACCATCAATTTTGTTTAAGGGCTTAACTGTTCGGCTGGAGCCATATTTGACCAAAATGACCACAAATCTTCTCAAAAAATTTCTTTAAAAAAATCATATTTTTCAAAATGGATTATCTCAATTTCTAAAATTATTTCAGAAAAGTGACCAATTTTGGGACCCTCAATACTACCGCACCTGTATAGTGTAGTACATGTGCTCTTCCATATTTGAATAAAATGACCACCAATCTTCTCAAGAAATTTCACTAACAAATTTTATTTTTCAAAATCGATTGTTACAACTTCCAAAATTATTTCAGAAAAGTGACAAATTGTGTCAAACTAAGGACCCTTAAGACTATCTTATCTATGTATATAGTGTAATACGTGTGCTTTTTCATATTTGATCTGAACGACCTCCAATCTTTTCAAGATATTTCTCTAAAAAATCATATATTTCAAAATCGATAATTGCAATTTCCAATTAATTAATTAAAATCGATGAATTCGGTGCCCACTTATCTTCTAAAAAAATGTGTTTTCTTAAATCTAGTTTATTGGCACTTCCAGACATATTTTCGTAATCAAATTTGTATAATTTCGTAAAATGATTTTTAGAGCAATTTTTCAAAAAAAAATTTATCTATCGTTTTCCAGTTGCAAGGATTTGCAATCCTAATTTTTTAACAATTACTGTTAAATAATTAACAGTGCTCTGTTATGTGCTAAACTTGCTATGTTATTTTTGGTTTGGTTTCTGTCGAATTTATATTCACACAATTATTTGCTTAATTCACAACAATTTGTTTCGTTGTATTATCCCTTTTAGACACAGAAAGTTTACTTTGCAAAGTCTTAATTTAGCTGGGAAAAAGACAGAAAGAGATAGCATGTCTCCCTCTGTCTTTCACTCTGAATTAAGACTTTGCAAAGTAAACTTTGCGTGTCTAAAAGGCGTAAATTAAGCAACACATATGTATGTATGCTTTTTGAGGGATATTCAAATTACAAGCGGCGAAAAGAGTCCAACTGATATGGATTCGCCTTACTATTAACAAGGAGAATTTTTGTTTGTTGTTGGTTAAGCACGTCTAGATGCATTTCATCAGTAGACTTCAACCAAAAGAATTCTTGAAAAAAAGCTAAAAAAAATCTTCATATGCTTACAGAAAAACTGTCTCTCCCCCTCTTTAACTAGAAAACAAAAGACATCTCGACTTGCTTAACCAACAACAAACAAAACTTCTTTAAAATAAATTTTTCTATAAAGTAAAATTTCGAATGCTAAAGCAATATTGCAAAACAAGTGATCGTCATTACACAAAAAATAATTAAAATTAAGAAAAAATTTCATTGTTTCATTTTTAAAATAAAAGTTCACGTTTTTTGTTTTAAAACTGCTTCATTATAAAAATAACAATGTTATTAGAAGAAAAATTAAGATTCTTTAAATTATTTTTAAAAATGCAGCATTTTTAAAACGAAAACCCAAAATTCTCGTTTGAAGAATGCTTTTCCGAATCAGTGTAGAATTTTCATTACTATTTTTTTGCTTGAGCTTTTAGTTTTGTTTATTTATTTAGTGCTCTGTAAAATGTGCTTTGTAATTTCTTAATATTTGTCTGTTGTATTATTTTATTAATAGTTTAATAATTTAAACATGATTTCTATATATATTTCTTATAATTTTTACAAAATCCCCAGCAATAAATACATCATTGCCCTGCCATGCATGTTCATCAACGGCTGAAAATTGGATGTGTCTTAGTTGTCATCAAGTTTTGTGCGGTCGTTACGTTATGGAACATATGCTATATCATAATCTGGAAACATCCCATCCATTAGCATTAAGTTTTAGCGATTTATCTGTATGGTGTTATCCCTGCGAATCATATATTGACAACAGTAAATTACATAACTACAAAAACTTGGCTCACCAACATAAATTTGGTGAAGACATGCAGTGGACATATGATAATGATGATGATGATGATACGCAACAACACAAACATAACAACTGCAATAGCGATACCGATAGTTTTGATGATGAGGATAACAGAAGTGATAGTTTAAGACACCAACTACAAAATAATTATTATATACAACTTAATTATGACTCAAATAACTGACATTTGCTTTTAGTACTGCTTAAGTCAGTACAACATCAAATATGTTTGCTGTTTCCTTCTTTGCGTCCAGTTTTTCAATATGTTTCACAATATATTTGGCCTTTGGTACAGCGTTTATGTGCAAATATTTTAAATTATTTTATGGCAAATTAATACGATCCGAGCCTAAGAAAGAATTTGAAAGAAATTATTTAAAACATTAATAATAAATTGAGATAAAAATATCACTACTCGACAGAAAAACAAAATACTTAATCTATAAAAAAAGTAATTTATTTATCCGGAATAATTTCTTAATAATAAATAATTAATGAATTAATTATTATATTAAAAACTTCCAATTTCATAAAGATTAATAAAATTTAAGTTTGGTTTCAGGTGTGACTGGGTTCTGAATCCAGTAATAAATAATTCTTTAACGGTATTTTACTCGTATATGGCTTTAAAAAAGTTCGTTTGTTGTCTAGATACTTTTAATTATAATATAATTATGATATTTTGCAACATGCTTTTGAAGTTATTAATGAACCTAAGTGGTAGATTAAATAATAAAAATTTTTGCAGTTGTTCTTTAATCTACTACAAATAGGTATAATTATCCGTCGTATCATGTTTTACTTTGCGCAAAAATTTCATACAAATGTTTTGAAAAATAAATTGTTCAATTTCTACATTGACTTGTATAAAAATTTAAAACTAAACTCATTTCCTGAATATATTGCAATACTATTTTTGCTCAAGGTTCTTGTTTAAAGCGAGAAAATTGTAAATATGTTGTGTTGTGCAAATGTGTGAATTTTTGCGTCGTTTAGACACTTTGCACTCACTCACAACCCATCGTGAAAACCCTTAATGTTTTTTTATCTTCCCTATACATATGTATGTACTTTAGCTTCACCCACAAAATAATTGTATGACTCGTGTTATTGTGAATGAAAATATTTAAAAACACAATTTCATGTTTTCATGCGCATTCATTATAGGGAAGTTAGACTGTATATATTTTATTTAAATGATCATGTTTTCCCGGTGTTAAGATTCAATCAGACGTGACATACTATAATTTCATAGCCATAACAAAAACCAAAATTCGATTGGTTTCTATGCTTATGGTTATGGTTATGGCTATGGCTATGGTCTTATGGCGACTGACCTATAATCCAATACAGTGTTGCACATTAGTTTGGTTCGAACAGCTGTTTTGTATGGTTATGGCTATGGCACGTTTAATTTAAAATTTAATATTAAGGAGGTTTTACAAAAATGTAAAATCTGTCGAGTAGTGGTATTAGTGATTTTTCTTTTACGTTTTTTTACACAAAATAAAAATATCTTCTGCATAAAATCTTATTGCATTCATTATTGTATGTAGTATCTTTGTAAATGGTCATTATATTTGCTCGTGTTAGCCAATATTTTCTTTGATTAAGTAAACAAATTTATTTATTGTATTTTTTTTCTAACAATATTACTTGCCACTTAAAATATCATGGCACATAAATATGGTGTATATATGCAGCGGCGAATTCTAGCAAATTCACTGTTCTATCAGTTTCTGATAGGCAGAATCGTAGCGAATTTGTCAATGTATATTGCATGCATTTTAAAATATGCCTTCTCAAAAATTATTGCTTTAGTATAAAAAAAGAAGAAAAATGTTAACATACTTTTTATATATTTTATTTTCTGTTATATATAACAATTTTCTTTATGTGGAAAATTAAACTCAAATCTTTGCTACTGCTAAAAACATGAACAAAAAAATATTAATATTTATGTTGAAATCTTGTTATACCTATTTTTCAAATTTAACTAATTCCTTTATAACTATTGACAAATAAAATACATACATGCATACATATATATAGTAAGTACATATATATACATACATACATATGTATATTATTATTAAAAACAAAAAAAAATCCTTAGACTAGATTTATGGCCTGTTTCACAATAACGAAAGAAAACAAACGAAACTTTCGACTGAAAATTTATATTGAAAACAACAAAAAATATGGAAATTTGTTTTTGTTTTCAATATAAATTGTAAGTCGAAAGATTCGTTTCGTTATTGTGAAACAGGCTAATAATATAACTTTTTTAGTGTAATTTATTTAATAAAACTGCTCATACTTTTGTGCACCTTTTATTAATAAAAACAAAATTGGCACGCTGTAAATCTAGTTTTATTTACTAACGTTAGTATAATTTGACTATACAAATATGTAAATTATTTTTAAGCTAAAAAAACAACCAGAACAAATGAAGTGTATTCGTATTTTTTTAGTAAGCCAAGGCTTGCACATATACTATTTAGCTGGACTTTCCCCTTTAGATAACTTTCACACACGCGAAGTTTACTTTGCAAAGTTTTGGGTTTCTAAGAGAGAATGAAAAAAGAACGAAAACAAAAACGAAATCGTTTATAGGTGTTTTTACTTGCATGTTAAAAAAAAAATCTCAAAGTAAACTTTGCGTGTGCAAAAGTAAACGGAAGTTCAAAAGAAAATTTAAATGACTGCCGAAGTAAATTGTGTGTGTGTGTGTGTGTGCAAAAGGGCTCGCTCGTATCAGCGAAACAGATATCGTATAAAATTAACACTAATAAATTTGTAGCAAAGACAAACATGCATGGGCTTGTACTCAAATATGCATACAATCATTATAATAATATATTCACAAATATTATAAAATAATTAAATATGTTTAAGCATTAAGTAATTTATAGTGTTTCATTTAGTTAAACGTGCAACATAAACAAACCAGAAAAATAAACGTGAAATTATTACTAGAATTTTCGTTGCAGTTTTTTCTGTACAAATGCGTTTTTGATTGTCAACAAATTACATTGTCACTATCAATGTTTATTCTGGTAATTTGGTAATAATAAATTTGTAACCGAACTTTTGTTACCTTATTGTAACTTTTGTTTGTTCCAGTATCCCGACAAAAAAAGTAATAAGAAAATAATTTACGTACATTTTGTAAAAAAAAAATTAATATAAAAATTTATTGCTGAATGGAAAAGATTAAATTAATTTATTTATGCAGAACTGTAAAAAGCCAAGATCACTTTTACATTAAAAATGGCGAAAATTTGCGTAAAATTGCAAAAGTGAAAACAACCCCTAAAATGGTTTTAAAATATATAAAATTGTTAGAAATGCAAAAACGTCGGACTAAATCGCAAAAATTACGAAAATTTGCAAAAACTTGGTTAACATTAAAAAAAAAAGATGGACAAGTCTCATAGTGATCAAAAGTAAACCAGTAAAACTGTCGCGAAAATAATCATCCGTTGCGAAAAATTTCAAAATTTAAAAGAAACTCAAAAATTGCTTAACAATAGCTATTATTATAAGGAACACCAAAAACTTAGGAAAAATTTATCAAATGACGCAAATTCGCGATTTTTGCAATAAAAGCTTTGTTTGCAAGTTCTTGGTTTTTCACAGTTTTACCGACTTCTAATCAACACCAGACTAGCATTTAAATCTTAAGAAGTTTTTTGAAAATGTTCATAGATTTCACAGTTTTTTTCCGAATTTGTGGCATTCCTTGCAGTTTTAGATACTTTTAGAAGGTCAAACCTTGGCCCGCCTGGTGGCACCAACTAGGTAAAAAATGCACTTTAAGTTTACAACTTTTATATCTCCCAAAGTAATTGACGTGAAAAGTGCATTTAACTTTTATGCGAAGCGTGGAGTTCCGCTCTACAAACCTGCAAAATTTCTTTTCTCTATCTTCGTAATCTTCGGAGTTATTGATAATTTTCCGAAAACTGTAACCAAAAGCGAAATGACCGGAAATGCTTGCTTTTACTCAAGTTGTAACTCTCGTATCTCGGGAACTGCTGGATGTATTTGGATGAAATATTTTTGGGATGAAAGATCTCAGTTTCAGCTTCAATATTGAGGACCTTTGGACTGCTGAAACGCCAAAGAAAATACGAAAAAGAATCGATTTCCGAATTACGCCCACTTTAGTCAACTTCAAAGCAGGCGTGGCAAACTTTTATCTTTAACAAAACATTCCCCATTACGTTCTCTATCAACCCACAAAATTTCATAAATTTATTTCTAAAAACTACGGAGATATTCCAAGAAAACTAAATCTGTTCTTGACCCGAAATTTTTAAAAATTTCTGCCATTTTTTTGTGAAGCACCAGGTCAACAGAACTGGTAGGAGGTGGATTTCGGGAATTGATTTTTTTTAAATGCTATAACTCGAGAATCTGTCCACCAATTTGGATAATTGTTTTACCAAATGATAGATTGGATATTCGGCTACGTGATGGGCAAACGTTGGCCCGCCTGGTGGCCCCCCTGTAGGTAAAAAAAATGCACTATAAGTTTACAACTTTTATATCTCCCAAAGTAATTGACGTGAAAAGTGCATTTAAGTTTTATGCGAAGCGTGGAGTTCCGCTCTACAAATCTGCGAAATTTCTTTTCTCTATCTTCGTAATCTTCGGAGTTATTGATAATTTTCCGAAGACTGTAACCAAAAGCGAAATTACCGGAAATGCTTGTTTTTACTCAAGTTGTAACTATCGTATCTCGTGAACCGCTGGGTGTATTTGGATGAAATTTTTTTAAGATGAAAGATCTCAGTTTCAGCTTCAATACTGAGGACCTTTGGACTGCTGAAACGCCAAGGAAAATACGAAAAAGAATCGATTTTCGAATTACGCCCACTTTAGTCAACTTCAAAGTGGGCGTGGCAAAATTTTATCTTCCACAATACATTCCCCATTACGTTCTCTATCAACCCACAAAATTTCGTAAATTTATCTCGAAAAACTACGGAGATATTCCAAGAAAACTAAATCTGTTCTTGACCCGAAATTTTTAAAAAATTTTGCCATTTTTTTTGTGAAACACCAGGTCAACAGAACTGGTAGGAGGTGGATTTCGGGAATTGATTTTTTTTAAAACGCTATAACTCGAGAATCTGTCCACCAATTTGGGTAATTGTTTTACCAAATGATAGATGGGATATTCGGCTACGTGATGGGCAAACGTTGGCCCGCCTGGTGGCCCCCCTGTAGGTAAAAAAAATGCACTTTAAGCTTACAACTTTTATACCTCCCAAAGTAATTGACGTGAAAAGTGCATTTAACTTTTATGCAAAGCGTGGAGGTCCGCTCTACAAACCTGCAAAATTTATTTTCTCTATCTTCGTAATCTTCGGAGTTATTGATAATTTTCCGAAAACTGTAACCAAAAGCGAAATGACCGGAAATGCTTGTTTTTACTCAAGTTGTAACTCTCGTATCTCGGGAACCGCTGGATGTATTTGGATGAAATATTTTTGGGATGAAAGATCTCAGTTTCAGCTTCAATATTGAGGACCTTTGGACTGCTGAAACGCCAAAGAAAATACGAAAAAGAATCGATTTCCGAATTACGCCCACTTTAGTCAACTTCAAAGCAGGCGTGGCAAACTTTTATATTTAACAAAACATTCCCCATTACGTTCTCTATCAACCCACAAAATTTCATAAATTTATTTCTAAAAACTACGGAGATATTCCAAGAAAACTAAATCTGTTCTTGACCCGAAATTTTTAAAAATTTCTGCCATTTTTTTTGTGAAGCACCAGGTCAACAGAACTGGTAGGAGGTGGATTTCGGGAATTGATTTTTTTTAAATGCTATAACTCGAGAATCTGTCCACCAATTTGGATAATTGTTTTACCAAATGATAGATTGGATATTCGGCTACGTGATGGGCAAACGTTGGCCCGCCTGGTGGCCCCCCTGTAGGTAAAAAAATGCACTATAAGTTTACAACTTTTATATCTCCCAAAGTAATTGACGTGAAAAGTGCATTTAAGTTTTATGCGAAGCGTGGAGTTCCGCTCTACAAATCTGCGAAATTTCTTTTCTCTATCTTCGTAATCTTCGGAGTTATTGATAATTTTCCGAAAACTGTAACCAAAAGCGAAATTACCGGAAATGCTTGTTTTTACTCAAGTTGTAACTATCGTATCTCGTGAACCGCTGGGTGTATTTGGATGAAATTTTTTTAAGATGAAAGATCTCAGTTTCAGCTTCAATACTGAGGACCTTTGGACTGCTGAAACGCCAAGGAAAATACGAAAAAGAATCGATTTTCGAATTACGCCCACTTTAGTCAATTTCAGAGTGGGCGTGGCAAAATTTTATCTTCCACAATACATTCCCCATTACGTTCTCTATCAACCCACAAAATTTCGTAAATTTATCTCGAAAAACTACGGAGATATTCCAAGAAAACTAAATCTGTTCTTGACCCGAAATTTTTAAAAAATTTTGCCATTTTTTTTTGTGAAACACCAGGTCAACAGAACTGGTAGGAGGTGGATTTCGGGAATTGATTTTTTTTAAAACGCTATAACTCGAGAATCTGTCCACCAATTTGGGTAATTGTTTTACCAAATGATAGATGGGATATTCGGCTACGTGATGGGCAAACGTTGGCCCGCCTGGTGGCCCCCCTGTAGGTAAAAAAAATGCACTTTAAGTTTACAACTTTTATACCTCCCAAAGTAATTGACGTGAAAAGTGCATTTAACTTTTATGCAAAGCGTGGAGGTCCGCTCTACAAACCTGCAAAATTTATTTTCTCTATCTTCGTAATCTTCGGAGTTATTGATAATTTTCCGAAAACTGTAACCAAAAGCGAAATGACCGGAAATGCTTGTTTTTACTCAAGTTGTAACTCTCGTATCTCGGGAACCGCTGGATGTATTTGGATGAAATATTTTTGGGATGAAAGATCTCAGTTTCAGCTTCAATATTGAGGACCTTTGGACTGCTGAAACGCCAAAGAAAATACGAAAAAGAATCGATTTCCGAATTACGCCCACTTTAGTCAACTTCAAAGCAGGCGTGGCAAACTTTTATCTTTAACAAAACATTCCCCATTACGTTCTCTATCAACCCACAAAATTTCATAAATTTATTTCTAAAACCTACGGAGATATTCCAAGAAAACTAAATCTGTTCTTGACCCGAAATTTTTAAAAATTTCTGCCATTTTTTTTGTGAAGCACCAGGTCAACAGAACTGGTAGGAGGTGGATTTCGGGAATTGATTTTTTTTTAAATGCTATAACTCGAGAATCTGTCCACCAATTTGGATAATTGTTTTACCAAATGATAGATTGGATATTCGGCTACGTGATGGGCAAACGTTGGCCCGCCTGGTGGCCCCCCTGTAGGTAAAAAAATGCACTATAAGTTTACAACTTTTATATCTCCCAAAGTAATTGACGTGAAAAGTGCATTTAAGTTTTATGCGAAGCGTGGAGTTCCGCTCTACAAATCTGCGAAATTTCTTTTCTCTATCTTCGTAATCTTCGGAGTTATTGATAATTTTCCGAAAACTGTAACCAAAAGCGAAATTACCGGAAATGCTTGTTTTTACTCAAGTTGTAACTATCGTATCTCGTGAACCGCTGGGTGTATTTGGATGAAATTTTTTTAAGATGAAAGATCTCAGTTTCAGCTTCAATACTGAGGACCTTTGGACTGCTGAAACGCCAAGGAAAATACGAAAAAGAATCGATTTTCGAATTACGCCCACTTTAGTCAATTTCAGAGTGGGCGTGGCAAAATTTTATCTTCCACAATACATTCCCCATTACGTTCTCTATCAACCCACAAAATTTCGTAAATTTATCTCGAAAAACTACGGAGATATTCCAAGAAAACTAAATCTGTTCTTGACCCGAAATTTTTAAAAAATTTTGCCATTTTTTTTTGTGAAACACCAGGTCAACAGAACTGGTAGGAGGTGGATTTCGGGAATTGATTTTTTTTAAAACGCTATAACTCGAGAATCTGTCCACCAATTTGGGTAATTGTTTTACCAAATGATAGATGGGATATTCGGCTACGTGATGGGCAAACGTTGGCCCGCCTGGTGGCCCCCCTGTAGGTAAAAAAAATGCACTTTAAGTTTACAACTTTTATACCTCCCAAAGTAATTGACGTGAAAAGTGCATTTAACTTTTATGCAAAGCGTGGAGGTCCGCTCTACAAACCTGCAAAATTTATTTTCTCTATCTTCGTAATCTTCGGAGTTATTGATAATTTTCCGAAAACTGTAACCAAAAGCGAAATGACCGGAAATGCTTGTTTTTACTCAAGTTGTAACTCTCGTATCTCGGGAACCGCTGGATGTATTTGGATGAAATATTTTTGGGATGAAAGATCTCAGTTTCAGCTTCAATATTGAGGACCTTTGGACTGCTGAAACGCCAAAGAAAATACGAAAAAGAATCGATTTCCGAATTACGCCCACTTTAGTCAACTTCAAAGCAGGCGTGGCAAACTTTTATCTTTAACAAAACATTCCCCATTACGTTCTCTATCAACCCACAAAATTTCATAAATTTATTTCTAAAACCTACGGAGATATTCCAAGAAAACTAAATCTGTTCTTGACCCGAAATTTTTAAAAATTTCTGCCATTTTTTTTGTGAAGCACCAGGTCAACAGAACTGGTAGGAGGTGGATTTCGGGAATTGATTTTTTTTAAATGCTATAACTCGAGAATCTGTCCACCAATTTGGATAATTGTTTTACCAAATGATAGATTGGATATTCGGCTACGTGATGGGCAAACGTTGGCCCGTCTGGTGGCCCCCCTGTAGGTAAAAAAATGCACTATAAGTTTACAACTTTTATATCTCCCAAAGTAATTGACGTGAAAAGTGCATTTAAGTTTTATGCGAAGCGTGGAGTTCCGCTCTACAAATCTGCGAAATTTCTTTTCTCTATCTTCGTAATCTTCGGAGTTATTGATAATTTTCCGAAAACTGTAACCAAAAGCGAAATTACCGGAAATGCTTGTTTTTACTCAAGTTGTAACTATCGTATCTCGTGAACCGCTGGGTGTATTTGGATGAAATTTTTTTAAGATGAAAGATCTCAGTTTCAGCTTCAATACTGAGGACCTTTGGACTGCTGAAACGCCAAGGAAAATACGAAAAAGAATCGATTTTCGAATTACGCCCACTTTAGTCCATTTCAGAGTGGGCGTGGCAAAATTTTATCTTCCACAATACATTCCCCATTACGTTCTCTATCAACCCACAAAATTTCGTAAATTTATCTCGAAAAACTACGGAGATATTCCAAGAAAACTAAATCTGTTATTTTTAAAAAATTTTGCCATTTTTTTGTGAAACACCAGGTCAACAGAACTGGTAGGAGGTGGATTTCGGGAATTGATTTTTTTTAAAACGCTATAACTCGAGAATGTGTCCACCAATTTGGGTAATTGTTTTACCAAATGATAGATGGGATATTCGGCTACGTGATGGGCAAACGTTGGCCCGCCTGGTGGCCCCCCTGTAGGTAAAAAAAATGCACTTTAAGTTTACAACTTTTATACCTCCCAAAGTAATTGACGTGAAAAGTGCATTTAACTTTTATGCAAAGCGTGGAGGTCCGCTCTACAAACCTGCAAAATTTCTTTTCTCTATCTTCGTAATCTTCGAAGTTATTGATAATTTTCCGAAAACTGTAACCAAAAGCGAAATGACCGGAAATGCTTGTTTTTACTCAAGTTGTAACTCTCGTATCTCGGGAACCGCTGGATGTATTTGGATGAAATATTTTTGGGATAAAAGATCTCAGTTTCAGCTTCAATATTGAGGACCTTTGGACTGCTGAAACGCCAAAGAAAATACGAAAAAGAATCGATTTCCGAATTACGCCCACTTTAGTCAACTTCAAAGCAGGCGTGGCAAACTTTTATCTTTAACAAAACATTCCCCATTACGTTCTCTATCAACCCACAAAATTTCATAAATTTATTTCTAAAACCTACGGAGATATTCCAAGAAAACTAAATCTGTTCTTGACCCGAAATTTTTAAAAATTTCTGCCATTTTTTTTGTGAAGCACCAGGTCAACAGAACTGGTAGGAGGTGGATTTCGGGAATTGATTTTTTTTTAAATGCTATAACTCGAGAATCTGTCCACCAATTTGGATAATTGTTTTACCAAATGATAGATTGGATATTCGGCTACGTGATGGGCAAACGTTGGCCCGCCTGGTGGCCCCCCTGTAGGTAAAAAAATGCACTATAAGTTTACAACTTTTATATCTCCCAAAGTAATTGACGTGAAAAGTGCATTTAAGTTTTATGCGAAGCGTGGAGTTCCGCTCTACAAATCTGCGAAATTTCTTTTCTCTATCTTCGTAATCTTCGGAGTTATTGATAATTTTCCGACAACTCTAACCAAAAGCGAAATTACCGGAAATGCTTGTTTTTACTCAAGTTGTAACTATCGTATCTCGTGAACCGCTGGGTGTATTTGGATGAAATTTTTTTAAGATGAAAGATCTCAGTTTCAGCTTCAATACTGAGGACCTTTGGACTGCTGAAACGCCAAGGAAAATACGAAAAAGAATCGATTTTCGAATTACGCCCACTTTAGTCAATTTCAGAGTGGGCGTGGCAAAATTTTATCTTCCACAATACATTCCCCATTACGTTCTCTATCAACCCACAAAATTTCGTAAATTTATCTCGAAAAACTACGGAGATATTAACTAAATCTGTTATTTTAAAAAAATTTTGCCATTTTTTTGTGAAACACCAGGTCAACAGAACTGGTAGGAGGTGGATTTCGGGAATTGATTTTTTTTAAAACGCTATAACTCGAGAATGTGTCCACCAATTTGGGTAATTGTTTTACCAAATGATAGATGGGATATTCGGCTACGTGATGGGCAAACGTTGGCCCGCCTGGTGGCCCCCCTGTAGGTAAAAAAATGCACTTTAAGTTTACAACTTTTATACCTCCCAAAGTAATTGACGTGAAAAATGCATTTAACTTTTATGCAAAGCGTGGAGGTCCGCTCTACAAACCTGCAAAATTTCTTTTCTCTATCTTCGTAATCTTCGGAGTTATTGATAATTTTCCGAAAACTGTAACCAAAAGCGAAATGACCGGAAATGCTTGTTTTTACTCAAGTTGTAACTCTCGTATCTCGGGAACCGTTGGATGTATTTGGATGAAATATTTTTGGGATAAAAGATCTCAGTTTCAGCTTCAATATTGAGGACCTTTGGACTGCTGGAACGCCAAAGAAAATACGAAAAAGAATCGATTTCCGAATTACGCCCACTTTAGTCAACTTCAAAGCAGGCGTGGCAAACTTTTATCTTTAACAAAACATTCCCCATTACGTTCTCTATCAACCTACAAAATTTCATAAATTTATTTCTAAAAACTACGGAGATATTCCAAGAAAACTAAATCTGTTCTTGACCCGAAATTTTTAAAAATTTCTGCCATTTTTTTTGTGAAGCACCAGGTCAACAGAACTGGTAGGAGGTGGATTTCGGGAATTGATTTTTTTTTAAATGCTATAACTCGAGAATCTGTCCACCAATTTGGATAATTGTTTTACCAAATGATAGATTGGATATTCGGCTACGTGATGGGCAAACGTTGGCCCGCCTGGTGGCCCCCCTGTAGGTAAAAAAAATGCACTATAAGTTTACAACTTTTATATCTCCCAAAGTAATTGACGTAAAAGTGCATTTAAGTTTTATGCGAAGCGTGGAGTTCCGCTCTACAAATCTGCGAAATTTCTTTTCTCTATCTTCGTAATCTTCGGAGTTATTGATAATTTTCCGAAAACTGTAACCAAAAGCGAAATTACCGGAAATGCTTGTTTTTACTCAAGTTGTAACTATCGTATCTCGTGAACCGCTGGGTGTATTTGGATGAAATTTTTTTAAGATGAAAGATCTCAGTTTCAGCTTCAATACTGAGGACCTTTGGACTGCTGAAACGCCAAGGAAAATACGAAAAAGAATCGATTTTCGAATTACGCCCACTTTAGTCAACTTCAAAGTGGGCGTGGCAAAATTTTATCTTCCACAATACATTCCCCATTACGTTCTCTATCAATCCACAAAATTTCGTAAATTTATCTCGAAAAACTACGGAGATATTCCAAGAAAACTAAATCTGTTCTTGACCCGAAATTTTTAAAAAATTTTGCCATTTTTTTTTGTGAAACACCAGGTCAACAGAACTGGTAGGAGGTGGATTTCGGGAATTGATTTTTTTTAAAACGCTATAACTCGAGAATCTGTCCACCAATTTGGGTAATTGTTTTACCAAATGATAGATGGGATATTCGGCTACGTGATGGGCAAACGTTGGCCCGCCTGGTGGCCCCCCTGTAGGTAAAAAAAATGCACTTTAAGTTTACAACTTTTATACCTCCCAAAGTAATCGACGTGAAAAGTGCATTTAACTTTTATGCAAAGCGTGGAGGTCCGCTCTACAAACCTGCAAAATTTATTTTCTCTATCTTCGTAATCTTCGGAGTTATTGATAATTTTCCGAAAACTGTAACCAAAAGCGAAATGACCGGAAATGCTTGTTTTTACTCAAGTTGTAACTCTCGTATCTCGGGAACCGCTGGATGTATTTGGATGAAATATTTTTGGGATGAAAGATCTCAGTTTCAGCTTCAATATTGAGGACCTTTGGACTGCTGAAACGCCAAAGAAAATACGAAAAAGAATCGATTTCCGAATTACGCCCACTTTAGTCAACTTCAAAGCAGGCGTGGCAAACTTTTATCTTTAACAAAACATTCCCCATTACGTTCTCTATCAACCCACAAAATTTCATAAATTTATTTCTAAAACCTACGGAGATATTCCAAGAAAACTAAATCTGTTCTTGACCCGAAATTTTTAAAAATTTCTGCCATTTTTTTTTGTGAAGCACCAGGTCAACAGAACTGGTAGGAGGTGGATTTCGGGAATTGATTTTTTTTTAAATGCTATAACTCGAGAATCTGTCCACCAATTTGGATAATTGTTTTACCAAATGATAGATTGGATATTCGGCTACGTGATGGGCAAACGTTGGCCCGCCTGGTGGCCCCCCTGTAGGTAAAAAAATGCACTATAAGTTTACAACTTTTATATCTCCCAAAGTAATTGACGTGAAAAGTGCATTTAAGTTTTATGCGAAGCGTGGAGTTCCGCTCTACAAATCTGCGAAATTTCTTTTCTCTATCTTCGTAATCTTCGGAGTTATTGATAATTTTCCGAAAACTGTAACCAAAAGCGAAATTACCGGAAATGCTTGTTTTTACTCAAGTTGTAACTATCGTATCTCGTGAACCGCTGGGTGTATTTGGATGAAATTTTTTTAAGATGAAAGATCTCAGTTTCAGCTTCAATACTGAGGACCTTTGGACTGCTGAAACGCCAAGGAAAATACGAAAAAGAATCGATTTTCGAATTACGCCCACTTTAGTCAATTTCAGAGTGGGCGTGGCAAAATTTTATCTTCCACAATACATTCCCCATTACGTTCTCTATCAATCCACAAAATTTCGTAAATTTATCTC
This sequence comes from Tachina grossa, assembly GCA_949987645.1. Taxonomy (NCBI): domain Eukaryota; kingdom Metazoa; phylum Arthropoda; class Insecta; order Diptera; family Tachinidae; genus Tachina; species Tachina grossa. Next base: position 20,801,312 of record OX465277.1, on the reverse strand, counting down.
GAAAAACTACGGAGATATTCCAAGAAAACTAAATCTGTTCTTGACCCGAAATTTTTAAAAAATTTTGCCATTTTTTTTTGTGAAACACCAGGTCAACAGAACTGGTAGGAGGTGGATTTCGGGAATTGATTTTTTTTAAAACGCTATAACTCGAGAATCTGTCCACCAATTTGGGTAATTGTTTTACCAAATGATAGATGGGATATTCGGCTACGTGATGGGCAAACGTTGGCCCGCCTGGTGGCCCCCCTGTAGGTAAAAAAAATGCACTTTAAGTTTACAACTTTTATACCTCCCAAAGTAATTGACGTGAAAAGTGCATTTAACTTTTATGCAAAGCGTGGAGGTCCGCTCTACAAACCTGCAAAATTTATTTTCTCTATCTTCGTAATCTTCGGAGTTATTGATAATTTTCCGAAAACTGTAACCAAAAGCGAAATGACCGGAAATGCTTGTTTTTACTCAAGTTGTAACTCTCGTATCTCGGGAACCGCTGGATGTATTTGGATGAAATATTTTTGGGATGAAAGATCTCAGTTTCAGCTTCAATATTGAGGACCTTTGGACTGCTGAAACGCCAAAGAAAATACGAAAAAGAATCGATTTCCGAATTACGCCCACTTTAGTCAACTTCAAAGCAGGCGTGGCAAACTTTTATCTTTAACAAAACATTCCCCATTACGTTCTCTATCAACCCACAAAATTTCATAAATTTATTTCTAAAACCTACGGAGATATTCCAAGAAAACTAAATCTGTTCTTGACCCGAAATTTTTAAAAATTTCTGCCATTTTTTTTTGTGAAGCACCAGGTCAACAGAACTGGTAGGAGGTGGATTTCGGGAATTGATTTTTTTTTAAATGCTATAACTCGAGAATCTGTCCACCAATTTGGATAATTGTTTTACCAAATGATAGATTGGATATTCGGCTACGTGATGGGCAAACGTTGGCCCGCCTGGTGGCCCCCCTGTAGGTAAAAAAATGCACTATAAGTTTACAACTTTTATATCTCCCAAAGTAATTGACGTGAAAAGTGCATTTAAGTTTTATGCGAAGCGTGGAGTTCCGCTCTACAAATCTGCGAAATTTCTTTTCTCTATCTTCGTAATCTTCGGAGTTATTGATAATTTTCCGAAAACTGTAACCAAAAGCGAAATTACCGGAAATGCTTGTTTTTACTCAAGTTGTAACTATCGTATCTCGTGAACCGCTGGGTGTATTTGGATGAAATTTTTTTAAGATGAAAGATCTCAGTTTCAGCTTCAATACTGAGGACCTTTGGACTGCTGAAACGCCAAGGAAAATACGAAAAAGAATCGATTTTCGAATTACGCCCACTTTAGTCAACTTCAAAGTGGGCGTGGCAAAATTTTATCTTCCACAATACATTCCCCATTACGTTCTCTATCAACCCACAAAATTTCGTAAATTTATCTCGAAAAACTACGGAGATATTCCAAGAAAACTAAATCTGTTCTTGACCCGAAATTTTTAAAAAATTTTGCCATTTTTTTTTGTGAAACACCAGGTCAACAGAACTGGTAGGAGGTGGATTTCGGGAATTGATTTTTTTTAAAACGCTATAACTCGAGAATCTGTCCACCAATTTGGGTAATTGTTTTACCAAATGATAGATGGGATATTCGGCTACGTGATGGGCAAACGTTGGCCCGCCTGGTGGCCCCCTGTAGGTAAAAAAATGCACTTTAAGTTTACAACTTTTATACCTCCCAAAGTAATTGACGTGAAAAGTGCATTTAACTTTTATGCAAAGCGTGGAGGTCCGCTCTACAAACCTGCAAAATTTATTTTCTCTATCTTCGTAATCTTCGGAGTTATTGATAATTTTCCGAAAACTGTAACCAAAAGCGAAATGACCGGAAACGCTTGTTTTTACTCAAGTTGTAACTCTCGTATCTCGGGAACCGCTGGATGTATTTGGATGAAATATTTTTGGGATGAAAGATCTCAGTTTCAGCTTCAATATTGAGGACCTTTGGACTGCTGAAACGCCAAAGAAAATACGAAAAAGAATCGATTTCCGAATTACGCCCACTTTAGTCAACTTCAAAGCAGGCGTGGCAAACTTTTATCTTTAACAAAACATTCCCCATTACGTTCTCTATCAACCCACAAAATTTCATAAATTTATTTCTAAAACCTACGGAGATATTCCAAGAAAACTAAATCTGTTCTTGACCCGAAATTTTTAAAAATTTCTGCCATTTTTTTTTGTGAAGCACCAGGTCAACAGAACTGGTAGGAGGTGGATTTCGGGAATTGATTTTTTTTTAAATGCTATAACTCGAGAATCTGTCCACCAATTTGGATAATTGTTTTACCAAATGATAGATTGGATATTCGGCTACGTGATGGGCAAACGTTGGCCCGCCTGGTGGCCCCCCTGTAGGTAAAAAAATGCACTATAAGTTTACAACTTTTATATCTCCCAAAGTAATTGACGTGAAAAGTGCATTTAAGTTTTATGCGAAGCGTGGAGTTCCGCTCTACAAATCTGCGAAATTTCTTTTCTCTATCTTCGTAATCTTCGGAGTTATTGATAATTTTCCGAAAACTGTAACCAAAAGCGAAATTACCGGAAATGCTTGTTTTTACTCAAGTTGTAACTATCGTATCTCGTGAACCGCTGGGTGTATTTGGATGAAATTTTTTTAAGATGAAAGATCTCAGTTTCAGCTTCAATACTGAGGACCTTTGGACTGCTGAAACGCCAAGGAAAATACGAAAAAGAATCGATTTTCGAATTACGCCCACTTTAGTCAATTTCAGAGTGGGCGTGGCAAAATTTTATCTTCCACAATACATTCCCCATTACGTTCTCTATCAACCCACAAAATTTCGTAAATTTATCTCGAAAAACTACGGAGATATTCCAAGAAAACTAAATCTGTTATTTTTAAAAAATTTTGCCATTTTTTTGTGAAACACCAGGTCAACAGAACTGGTAGGAGGTGGATTTCGGGAATTGATTTTTTTTAAAAACGCTATAACTCGAGAATGTGTCCACCAATTTGGGTAATTGTTTTACCAAATGATAGATGGGATATTCGGCTACGTGATGGGCAAACGTTGGCCCGCCTGGTGGCCCCCCTGTAGGTAAAAAAATGCACTTTAAGTTTACAACTTTTATACCTCCCAAAGTAATTGACGTGAAAAGTGCATTTAACTTTTATGCAAAGCGTGGAGGTCCGCTCTACAAACCTGCAAAATTTCTTTTCTCTATCTTCGTAATCTTCGGAGTTATTGATAATTTTCCGAAAACTGTAACCAAAAGCGAAATGACCGGAAATGCTTGTTTTTACTCAAGTTGTAACTCTCGTATCTCGGGAACCGTTGGATGTATTTGGATGAAATATTTTTGGGATAAAAGATCTCAGTTTCAGCTTCAATATTGAGGACCTTTGGACTGCTGAAACGCCAAAGAAAATACGAAAAAGAATCGATTTCCGAATTACGCCCACTTTAGTCAACTTCAAAGCAGGCGTGGCAAACTTTTATCTTTAACAAAACATTCCCCATTACGTTCTCTATCAACCTACAAAATTTCATAAATTTATTTCTAAAAACTACGGAGATATTCCAAGAAAACTAAATCTGTTCTTGACCCGAAATTTTTAAAAATTTCTGCCATTTTTTTTGTGAAGCACCAGGTCAACAGAACTGGTAGGAGGTGGATTTCGGGAATTGATTTTTTTTTAAATGCTATAACTCGAGAATCTGTCCACCAATTTGGATAATTGTTTTACCAAATGATAGATTGGATATTCGGCTACGTGATGGGCAAACGTTGGCCCGCCTGGTGGCCCCCCTGTAGGTAAAAAAAATGCACTATAAGTTTACAACTTTTATATCTCCCAAAGTAATTGACGTAAAAGTGCATTTAAGTTTTATGCGAAGCGTGGAGTTCCGCTCTACAAATCTGCGAAATTTCTTTTCTCTATCTTCGTAATCTTCGGAGTTATTGATAATTTTCCGAAAACTGTAACCAAAAGCGAAATTACCGGAAATGCTTGTTTTTACTCAAGTTGTAACTATCGTATCTCGGGAACCGCTGGATGTATTTGGATGAAATATTTTTGGGATGAAAGATCTCAGTTTCAGCTTCAATATTGAGGACCTTTGGACTGCTGAAACGCCAAAGAAAATACGAAAAAGAATCGATTTCCGAATTACGCCCACTTTAGTCAACTTCAAAGCAGGCGTGGCAAACTTTTATCTTTAACAAAACATTCCCCATTACGTTCTCTATCAACCCACAAAATTTCATAAATTTATTTCTAAAAACTACGGAGATATTCCAAGAAAACTAAATCTGTTCTTGACCCGAAATTTTTAAAAATTTCTGCCATTTTTTTTTGTGAAGCACCAGGTCAACAGAACTGGTAGGAGGTGGATTTCGGGAATTGATTTTTTTTTAAATGCTATAACTCGAGAATCTGTCCACCAATTTGGATAATTGTTTTACCAAATGATAGATTGGATATTCGGCTACGTGATGGGCAAACGTTGGCCCGCCTGGTGGCCCCCCTGTAGGTAAAAAAATGCACTATAAGTTTACAACTTTTATATCTCCCAAAGTAATTGACGTGAAAAGTGCATTTAAGTTTTATGCGAAGCGTGGAGTTCCGCTCTACAAATCTGCGAAATTTCTTTTCTCTATCTTCGTAATCTTCGGAGTTATTGATAATTTTCCGAAAACTGTAACCAAAAGCGAAATTACCGGAAATGCTTGTTTTTACTCAAGTTGTAACTATCGTATCTCGTGAACCGCTGGGTGTATTTGGATGAAATTTTTTTAAGATGAAAGATCTCAGTTTCAGCTTCAATACTGAGGACCTTTGGACTGCTGAAACGCCAAGGAAAATACGAAAACGAATCGATTTTCGAATTACGCCCACTTTAGTCAATTTCAGAGTGGGCGTGGCAAAATTTTATCTTCCACAATACATTCCCCATTACGTTCTCTATCAACCCACAAAATTTCGTAAATTTATCTCGAAAAACTACGGAGATATTCCAAGAAAACTAAATCTGTTATTTTTAAAAAATTTTGCCATTTTTTTGTGAAACACCAGGTCAACAGAACTGGTAGGAGGTGGATTTCGGGAATTGATTTTTTTTAAAACGCTATAACTCGAGAATGTGTCCACCAATTTGGGTAATTGTTTTACCAAATGATAGATGGGATATTCGGCTACGTGATGGGCAAACGTTGGCCCGCCTGGTGGCCCCCCTGTAGGTAAAAAAATGCACTATAAGTTTACAACTTTTATACCTCCCAAAGTAATTGACGTGAAAAGTGCATTTAACTTTTATGCAAAGCGTGGAGGTCCGCTCTACAAACCTGCAAAATTTCTTTTCTCTATCTTCGTAATCTTCGGAGTTATTGATAATTTTCCGAAAACTGTAACCAAAAGCGAAATGACCGGAAATGCTTGTTTTTACTCAAGTTGTAACTCTCGTATCTCGGGAACCGTTGGATGTATTTGGATGAAATATTTTTGGGATAAAAGATCTCAGTTTCAGCTTCAATATTGAGGACCTTTGGACTGCTGAAACGCCAAAGAAAATACGAAAAAGAATCGATTTCCGAATTACGCCCACTTTAGTCAACTTCAAAGCAGGCGTGGCAAACTTTTATCTTTAACAAAACATTCCCCATTACGTTCTCTATCAACCTACAAAATTTCATAAATTTATTTCTAAAAACTACGGAGATATTCCAAGAAAACTAAATCTGTTCTTGACCCGAAATTTTTAAAAATTTCTGCCATTTTTTTTGTGAAGCACCAGGTCAACAGAACTGGTAGGAGGTGGATTTCGGGAATTGATTTTTTTTTAAATGCTATAACTCGAGAATCTGTCCACCAATTTGGATAATTGTTTTACCAAATGATAGATTGGATATTCGGCTACGTGATGGGCAAACGTTGGCCCGCCTGGTGGCCCCCCTGTAGGTAAAAAAAATGCACTATAAGTTTACAACTTTTATATCTCCCAAAGTAATTGACGTAAAAGTGCATTTAAGTTTTATGCGAAGCGTGGAGTTCCGCTCTACAAATCTGCGAAATTTCTTTTCTCTATCTTCGTAATCTTCGGAGTTATTGATAATTTTCCGAAAACTGTAACCAAAAGCGAAATTACCGGAAATGCTTGTTTTTACTCAAGTTGTAACTATCGTATCTCGTGAACCGCTGGGTGTATTTGGATGAAATTTTTTTAAGATGAAAGATCTCAGTTTCAGCTTCAATACTGAGGACCTTTGGACTGCTGAAACGCCAAGGAAAATACGAAAAAGAATCGATTTCCGAATTACGCCCACTTTAGTCAACTTCAAAGTGGGCGTGGCAAAATTTTATCTTCCACAATACATTCCCCATTACGTTCTCTATCAACCCACAAAATTTCGTAAATTTATCTCGAAAAACTACGGAGATATTCTAAGAAAACTAAATCTGTTCTTGACCCGAAATTTTTAAAAAATTTTGCCATTTTTTTTTGTGAAACACCAGGTCAACAGAACTGGTAGGAGGTGGATTTCGGGAATTGATTTTTTTTAAAACGCTATAACTCGAGAATCTGTCCACCAATTTGGGTAATTGTTTTACCAAATGATAGATGGGATATTCGGCTACGTGATGGGCAAACGTTGGCCCGCCTGGTGGCCCCCCTGTAGGTAAAAAAAATGCACTTTAAGTTTACAACTTTTATACCTCCCAAAGTAATTGACGTGAAAAGTGCATTTAACTTTTATGCAAAGCGTGGAGGTCCGCTCTACAAACCTGCAAAATTTATTTTCTCTATCTTCGTAATCTTCGGAGTTATTGATAATTTTCCGAAAACTGTAACCAAAAGCGAAATGACCGGAAATGCTTGTTTTTACTCAAGTTGTAACTCTCGTATCTCGGGAACCGCTGGATGTATTTGGATGAAATATTTTTGGGATGAAAGATCTCAGTTTCAGCTTCAATATTGAGGACCTTTGGACTGCTGAAACGCCAAAGAAAATACGAAAAAGAATCGATTTCCGAATTACGCCCACTTTAGTCAACTTCAAAGCAGGCGTGGCAAACTTTTATCTTTAACAAAACATTCCCCATTACGTTCTCTATCAACCCACAAAATTTCATAAATTTATTTCTAAAACCTACGGAGATATTCCAAGAAAACTAAATCTGTTCTTGACCCGAAATTTTTAAAAATTTCTGCCATTTTTTTTGTGAAGCACCAGGTCAACAGAACTGGTAGGAGGTGGATTTCGGGAATTGATTTTTTTTTAAATGCTATAACTCGAGAATCTGTCCACCAATTTGGATAATTGTTTTACCAAATGATAGATTGGATATTCGGCTACGTGATGGGCAAACGTTGGCCCGTCTGGTGGCCCCCCTGTAGGTAAAAAAATGCACTATAAGTTTACAACTTTTATATCTCCCAAAGTAATTGACGTGAAAAGTGCATTTAAGTTTTATGCGAAGCGTGGAGTTCCGCTCTACAAATCTGCGAAATTTCTATTCTCTATCTTCGTAATCTTCGGAGTTATTGATAATTTTCCGAAAACTGTAACCAAAAGCGAAATTACCGGAAATGCTTGTTTTTACTCAAGTTGTAACTCTCGTATCTCGGGAACCGCTGGATGTATTTGGATGAAATATTTTTGGGATAAAAGATCTCAGTTTCAGCTTCAATATTGAGGACCTTTGGACTGCTGAAACGCCAAAGAAAATACGAAAAAGAATCGATTTCCGAATTACGCCCACTTTAGTCAACTTCAAAGTGGGCGTGGCAAAATTTTATCTTCCACAATACATTCCCCATTACGTTCTCTATCAACCCACAAAATTTCGTAAATTTATCTACTACGGATATATTCCAAGAAAACTAAATCTGTTCTTGACCCGAAATTTTTAAAAAATTTTGCCATTTTTTTTTGTGAAACACCAGGTCAACAGAACTGGTAGGAGGTGGATTTCGGGAATTGATTTTTTTTAAAACGCTATAACTCAAGAATCTGTCCACCAATTTGGGTAATTGTTTTACCAAATGATAGATGGGATATTCGGCTACGTGAAGGGCAAACGTTGGCCCGCCTGGTGGCCCCCCTGTAGGTAAAAAAATTCACTATCAGTTTACAACTTTTATACCTCCCAAAGTAATTGACGTAAAAGTGCATTTAAGTTTTATGCGAAGCGTGGAGTTCCGCTCTACAAATCTGCGAAATTTCTTTTCTCTATCTTCGTAATCTTCGGAGTTATTGATAATTTTCCGAAAACTGTAACCAAAAGCGAAATTACCGGAAATGCTTGTTTTTACTCAAGTTGTAACTATCGTATCTCGTGAACCGCTGGGTGTATTTGGATGAAATTTTTTTAAGATGAAAGATCTCAGTTTCAGCTTCAATACTGAGGACCTTTGGACTGCTGAAACGCCAAGGAAAATACGAAAAAGAATCGATTTTCGAATTACGCCCACTTTAGTCAACTTCAAAGTGGGCGTGGCAAAATTTTATCTTCCACAATACATTCCCCATTACGTTCTCTATCAACCCACAAAATTCCGTAAATTTATCTCGAAAAACTACGGAGATATTCCAAGAAAACTAAATCTGTTCTTGACCCGAAATTTTTAAAAAATTTTGCCATTTTTTTTGTGAAACACCAGGTCAACAGAACTGGTAGGAGGTGGATTTCGGAAATTGATTTTTTTTAAAACGCTATAACTCAAGAATCTGTCCACCAATTTGGGTAATTGTTTTACCAAATGATAGATGGGATATTCGGCTACGTGAAGGGCAAACGTTGGCCCGCCTGGTGGCCCCCCTGTAGGTAAAAAAATTCACTATCAGTTTACAACTTTTATACCTCCCAAAGTAATTGACGTAAAAGTGCATTTAAGTTTTATGCGAAGCGTGGAGTTCCGCTCTACAAATCTGCGAAATTTCTTTTCTCTATCTTCGTAATCTTCGGAGTTATTGATAATTTTCCGAAAACTGTAACCAAAAGCGAAATTACCGGAAATGCTTGTTTTTACTCAAGTTGTAACTATCGTATCTCGTGAACCGCTGGGTGTATTTGGATGAAATTTTTTTAAGATGAAAGATCTCAGTTTCAGCTTCAATACTGAGGACCTTTGGACTGCTGAAACGCCAAGGAAAATACGAAAAAGAATCGATTTTCGAATTACGCCCACTTTAGTCAACTTCAAAGTGGGCGTGGCAAAATTTTATCTTCCACAATACATTCCCCATTACGTTCTCTATCAACCCACAAAATTCCGTAAATTTATCTCGAAAAACTACGGAGATATTCCAAGAAAACTAAATCTGTTCTTGACCCGAAATTTTTAAAAAATTTTGCCATTTTTTTTGTGAAACACCAGGTCAACAGAACTGGTAGGAGGTGGATTTCGGAAATTGATTTTTTTTAAAACGCTATAACTCAAGAATCTGTCCACCAATTTGGGTAATTGTTTTACCAAATGATAGATGGGATATTCGGCTACGTGAAGGGCAAACGTTGGCCCGCCTGGTGGCCCCCCTGTAGGTAAAAAAATTCACTATCAGTTTACAACTTTTATACCTCCCAAAGTAATTGACGTGAAAAGTGCATTTAACTTTTATGCAAAGCGTGGAGGTCCGCTCTACAAACCTGCAAAATTTCTTTTCTCTATCTTCGTAATCTTCGGAGTTATTGATAATTTTCCGAAAACTGTAACCAAAAGCGAAATGACCGGAAATGCTTGTTTTTACTCAAGTTGTAACTCTCGTATCTCGGGAACTGCTGGATGTATTTGGATGAAATATTTTTGGGATGAAAGATCTCAGTTTCAGCTTCAATATTGAGGACCTTTGGACTGCTGAAACGCCAAAGAAAATACGAAAAAGAATCGGTTTCCGAATTACGCCCACTTTAGTCAACTTCAAAGCAGGCGTGGCAAACTTTTATCTTTAACAAAACATTCCCCATTACGTTCTCTATCAACCCACAAAATTTCATAAATTTATTTCTAAAAACTACGGAGATATTCCAAGAAAACTAAATTTGTTCTTGACCCGAAATTTTTAAAAATTTCTGCCATTTTTTTTGTGAAGCACCAGGTCAACAGAACTGGTAGGAGGTGGATTTCGGGAATTGATTTTTTTTTAATTGCTATAACTCGAGAATCTGTCCACCAATTTGGATAATTGTTTTACCAAATGATAGATTGGATATTCGGCTACGTGATGGGCAAACGTTGGCCCGCCTGGTGGCCCCCCTGTAGGTAAAAAAATGCACTATAAGTTTACAACTTTTATATCTGTCAAAGTAATTGACGTGAAAAGTGCATTTAACTTTTATGCAAAGCGTGGAGGTCCGCTCTACAAACCTGCAAAATTTATTTTCTCTATCTTCGTAATCTTCGGAGTTATTGATAATTTTCCGAAAACTGTAACCAAAAGCGAAATGACCGGAAATGCTTGTTTTTACTCAAGTTGTAACTCTCGTATCTCGGGAACCGCTGGATGTATTTGGATGAAATATTTTTGGGATGAAAGATATCAGTTTCAGCTTCAATATTGAGGACCTTTGGACTGCTGAAACGCCAAAGAAAATACGAAAAAGAATCGATTTCCGAATTACGCCCACTTTAGTCAACTTCAAAGCAGGCATGGCAAACTTTTATCTTTAACAAAACATTCCCCATTACGTTCTCTATCAACCCACAAAATTTCATAAATTTATTTCTAAAAACTACGGAGATATTCCAAGAAAACTAAATTTGTTCTTGACCCGAAATTTTTAAAAATTTCTGCCATTTTTTTTGTGAAACACCAGGTCAACAGAACTGGTAGGAGGTGGATTTCGGGAATTGATTTTTTTTTAATTGCTATAACTCGAGAATCTGTCCACCAATTTGGATAATTGTTTTACCAAATGATAGATTGGATATTCGGCTACGTGATGGGCAAACGTTGGCCCGCCTGGTGGCCCCCTGTAGGTAAAAAAATGCACTATAAGTTTACAACTTTTATATCTCCCAAAGTAATTGACGTGAAAAGTGCATTTAAGTTTTATGCGAAGCGTGGAGTTCCGCTCTACAAACCTGCAAAATTTCTTTTCTCTATCTTCGTAATCTTAGGAATTATTGATAATTTTCCGAAAACTGTAACCAAAAGCGAAATTACCAGAAATGCTTGTTTTTACTCAAGTTGTAACTCTCGTATCTCGGGAACCGCTGGATGTATTTGGATGAAATATTTTCGGGATGAAAGATCTCAGTTTCAGCTTCAATACTGAGGACCTTTGGACTGCTGAAACGCCAAAGAAAATACGAAAAAGAATCGATTTCCGAATTACGCCCACTTTAGTCAACTTTAAAGTCGGCGTTGCAAAATTTTATCTTCTACAAAACATTCCCCATTACGTTCTCTATCAACCCACAAAATTTCGTAAATTTATTTTGAAAACCTACGGAGATAATCCAAGAAAACTAAATCTGTTCTTGACCCGAAATTTAAAAAAATTTTTGCCATTTTTTTGTGAAACACCAGGTCAACAGAACTGGTAGGATGTGGATTTCGGGAATTGATTTTTTTTAAAATGCTATAACTCGAGAATCTGTCCACCAATTTGGATAATTGTTTTACCAAATGATAGATTGGATATTCGGCTACGTGATGGGCAAACGTTGGCCCGCCTAGTGGCCCCCCTGTAGGTAAAAAAATGCACTATAAGTTTACAACTTTTATATCTGTCAAAGTAATTGACGTGAAAAGTGCATTTAACTTTTATGCGAAGCGTGGAGTTCCGCTCTACAAACCTGCAAAATTTCTTTTCTCTATGTTTGTAATCTTCGGAGTTATTGATAATTTTCCGAAAACTGTAACCAAAAGCGAAATTACCGGAAATGGTTGTTTTTACTCAAGTTGTAACTCTCTTATCTCGTGAACCGCTGGGTGTATTTGGATGAAATTTTTTTAAGATGAAAGATCTCAGTTTCAGCTTCAATACTGAGGACCTTTGGACTGCTGAAACGCCAAGGAAAATACGAAAAAGAATCGATTTCCGAATTACGCCCACTTTAGTCAACTTCAAAGTGGGCGTGGCAAAATTTTATCTTCCACAATACATTCCCCATTAGGTTCTCTATCAACCCACAAAATTTCGTAAATTTATCTCGAAAAACTACGGAGATATTCCAAGAAAACTAAATCTGTTCTTGACCCGAAATTTTTAAAAAATTTTGCCATTTTTTTTGTGAAACACCAGGTCAACAGAACTGGTAGGAGGTGGATTTCGGGAATTGATTTTTTTTAAAACGTTATAACTCGAGAATCTGTCCACCAATTTGGGTAATTGTTTTACCAAATGATAGATGGGATATTCGGCTACGTGATGGGCAAACGTTGGCCCGCCTGGTGGCCCCCTGTAGGTAAAAAAATGCACTTTAAGTTTACAACTTTTATACCTCCCAAAGTAATTGACGTGAAAAGTGCATTTAACTTTTATGCAAACCGTGGAGGTCCGCTCTACAAACCTGCAAAATTTCTTTTCTCTATCTTCGTAATCTTCGGAGTTATTGATAATTTTCCGAAAACTGTAACCAAGAGCGAAATGACCGGAAATGCTTGTTTTTACTAAAGTTGTAACTCTCGTATCTCGGGAACCGCTGGATGTATTTGGATGAAATATTTTTGGGATGAAAGATATCAGTTTCAGCTTCAATATTGAGGACCTTTGGACTGCTGAAACGCCAAAGAAAATACGAAAAAGAATCGATTTCCGAATTACGCCCACTTTAGTCAACTTCAAAGCAGGCGTGGCAAACTTTTATCTTTAACAAAACATTCCCCATTACGTTCTCTATCAACCCACAAAATTTCATAAATTTATTTCTAAAAACTACGGAGATATTCCAAGAAAACTAAATTTGTTCTTGACCCGAAATTTTTAAAAATTTCTGCCATTTTTTTTGTGAAGCACCAGGTCAACAGAACTGGTAGGAGGTGGATTGCGGGAATTGATTTTTTTTTAAATGCTATAACTCGAGAATCTGTCCACCAATTTGGGTAATTGTTTTACCAAATGATAGATGGGATATTCGGCTACGTGATGGGCAAACGTTGGCCCGCCTGGTGGCCCCCCTGTAGGTAAAAAAATGCACTATAAGTTTACAACTTTTATATCTCCCAAAGTAATTGACGTGAAAAGTGCATTTAAGTTTTATGCGAAGCGTGGAGTTCCGCTCTACAAACCTGCAAAATTTCTTTTCTCTATCTTCGTAATCTTCGGAATTATTGATAATTTTCCGAAAACTGTAACCAAAAGCGAAATTACCAGAAATGCTTGTTTTTACTCAAGTTGTAACTCTCGTATCTCGGGAACCGCTGGATGTATTTGGATGAAATATTTTCGGGATGAAAGATCTCAGTTTCAGCTTCAATACTGAGGACCTTTGGACTGCTGAAACGCCAAAGAAAATACGAAAAAGAATCGATTTCCGAATTACGCCCACTTTAGTCAACTTTAAAGTCGGCGTTGCAAAATTTTATCTTCTACAAAACATTCCCCATTACGTTCTCTATCAACCCACAAAATTTCGTAAATTTATTTTGAAAACCTACGGAGATAATCCAAGAAAACTAAATCTGTTCTTGACCCGAAATTTAAAAAAATTTTTGCCATTTTTTTGTGAAACACCAGGTCAACAGAACTGGTAGGATGTGGATTTCGGGAATTGATTTTTTTTAAAATGCTATAACTCGAGAATCTGTCCACCAATTTGGATAATTGTTTTACCAAATGATAGATTGGATATTCGGCTACGTGATGGGCAAACGTTGGCCCGCCTAGTGGCCCCCCTGTAGGTAAAAAAATGCACTATAAGTTTACAACTTTTATATCTCCCAAAGTAATTGACGTGAAAAGTGCATTTAACTTTTATGCGAAGCGTGGAGTTCCGCTCTACAAACCTGCAAAATTTCTTTTCTCTATGTTTGTAATCTTCGGAGTTATTGATAATTTTCCGAAAACTGTAACCAAAAGCGAAATTACCGGAAATGGTTGTTTTTACTCAAGTTGTAACTCTCTTATCTCGTGAACCGCTGGGTGTATTTGGATGAAATTTTTTTAAGATGAAAGATCTCAGTTTCAGCTTCAATACTGAGGACCTTTGGACTGCTGAAACGCCAAGGAAAATACGAAAAAGAATCGATTTCCGAATTACGCCCACTTTAGTCAACTTCAAAGTGGGCGTGGCAAAATTTTATCTTCCACAATACATTCCCCATTAGGTTCTCTATCAACCCACAAAATTTCGTAAATTTATCTCGAAAAACTACGGAGATATTCCAAGAAAACTAAATCTGTTCTTGACCCGAAATTTTTAAAAAATTTTGCCATTTTTTTTGTGAAACACCAGGTCAACAGAACTGGTAGGAGGTGGATTTCGGGAATTGATTTTTTTTAAAACGTTATAACTCGAGAATCTGTCCACCAATTTGGGTAATTGTTTTACCAAATGATAGATGGGATATTCGGCTACGTGATGGGCAAACGTTGGCCCGCCTGGTGGCCCCCTGTAGGTAAAAAAATGCACTTTAAGTTTACAACTTTTATACCTCCCAAAGTAATTGACGTGAAAAGTGCATTTAACTTTTATGCAAACCGTGGAGGTCCGCTCTACAAACCTGCAAAATTTCTTTTCTCTATCTTCGTAATCTTCGGAGTTATTGATAATTTTCCGAAAACTGTAACCAAGAGCGAAATGACCGGAAATGCTTGTTTTTACTAAAGTTGTAACTCTCGTATCTCGGGAACCGCTGGATGTATTTGGATGAAATATTTTTGGGATGAAAGATATCAGTTTCAGCTTCAATATTGAGGACCTTTGGACTGCTGAAACGCCAAAGAAAATACGAAAAAGAATCGATTTCCGAATTACGCCCACTTTAGTCAACTTCAAAGCAGGCGTGGCAAACTTTTATCTTTAACAAAACATTCCCCATTACGTTCTCTATCAACCCACAAAATTTCATAAATTTATTTCTAAAAACTACGGAGATATTCCAAGAAAACTAAATTTGTTCTTGACCCGAAATTTTTAAAAATTTCTGCCATTTTTTTTGTGAAGCACCAGGTCAACAGAACTGGTAGGAGGTGGATTGCGGGAATTGATTTTTTTTAAAATGCTATAACTCGAGAATCTGTCCACCAATTTGGGTAATTGTTTTACCAAATGATAGATGGGATATTCGGCTACGTGATGGGCAAACGTTGGCCCGCCTGGTGGCCCCCCTGTAGGTAAAAAAATGCACTATAAGTTTACAACTTTTATATCTGTCAAAGTAATTGACGTGAAAAGTGCATTTAACTTTTATGCGAAGCGTGGAGTTCCGCTCTACAAACCTGCAAAATTTCTTTTCTCTATCTTCGTAATCTTCGGAATTATGGATAATTTTCCGAAAACTGTAACCAAAAGCGAAATTACCAGAAATGCTTGTTTTTGCTCAAGTTGTAACTCTCGTATCTCAGGAACCGCTGGATGTATTTGGATGAAATATTTTCGGGATGAAAGATCTCAGTTTCAGCTTCAATACTGAGGACCTTTGGACTGCTGAAACGCCAAAGAAAATACGAAAAAGAATCGATTTCCGAATTACGCCCACTTTAGTCAACTTCAAAGTGGGCGTGGCAAAATTTTATCTTCCACAATACATTCCCCATTAGGTTCTCTATCAACCCACAAAATTTCGTAAATTTATCTCGAAAAACTACGGAGATATTCCAAGAAAACTAAATCTGTTCTTGACCCGAAATTTTTAAAAAATTTTGCCATTTTTTTTGTGAAACACCAGGTCAACAGAACTGGTAGGAGGTGGATTGCGGGAATTGATTTTTTTTAAAATGCTATAACTCGAGAATCTGTCCACCAATTTGGGTAATTGTTTTACCAAATGATAGATGGGATATTCGGCTACGTGATGGGCAAACGTTGGCCCGCCTGGTGGCCCCCCTGTAGGTAAAAAAATGCACTATAAGTTTACAACTTTTATATCTGTCAAAGTAATTGACGTGAAAAGTGCATTTAACTTTTATGCGAAGCGTGGAGTTCCGCTCTACAAACCTGCAAAATTTCTTTTCTCTATCTTCGTAATCTTCGGAATTATGGATAATTTTCCGAAAACTGTAACCAAAAGCGAAATTACCAGAAATGCTTGTTTTTGCTCAAGTTGTAACTCTCGTATCTCGGGAACCGCTGGATGTATTTGGATGAAATATTTTCGGGATGAAAGATCTCAGTTTCAGCTTCAATACTGAGGACCTTTGGACTGCTGAAACGCCAAGGAAAATACGAAAAAGAATCGATTTCCGAATTACGCCCACTTTAGTCAACTTCAAAGTGGGCGTGGCAAAATTTTATCTTCCACAATACATTCCCCATTAGGTTCTCTATCAACCCACAAAATTTCGTAAATTTATCTCGAAAAACTACGGAGATATTTTAAGAAAACTAAATCTGTTCTTGACCCGAAATTTTTAAAAAAATTTGCCATTTTTTTTTGTGAAACACCAGGTCAACAGAACTGGTAGGAGGTGGATTTCGGGAATTGATTTTTTTTTAAATGCTATAACTCGAGAATCTGTCCACCAATTTGGATAATTGTTTTACCAAATGATAGATTGGATATTCGGCTACGTGATGGGCAAACGTTGGCCCGCCTGGTGGCCCCCCTGTAGGTAAAAAAATGCACTATAAGTTTACAACTTTTATATCTGTCAAAGTAATTGACGTGAAAAGTGCATTTAACTTTTATGCGAAGCGTGGAGTTCCGCTCTACAAACCTGCAAAATTTCTTTTCTCTATCTTCGTAATCTTCGGAATTATTGATAATTTTCCGAAAACTGTAACCAAAAGCGAAATTACCAGAAATGCTTGTTTTTACTCAAGTTGTAACTCTCGTATCTCGGGAACCGCTGGATGTATTTGGATGAAATATTTTCGGGATGAAAGATCTCAGTTTCAGCTTCAATACTGAGGACCTTTGGACTGCTGAAACGCCAAAGAAAATACGAAAAAGAATCGATTTCCGAATTACGCCCACTTTAGTCAACTTCAAAGTAAGCGTTGCAAAATTTTATCTTCCACAATACATTCCCCATTACGTTCTCTATCAACCCACTAAATTTTGTAAACTTATCTCGAAAATCTACGGAGATATTTCAAGAAAACTAAATCTGTTCTTGACCCGAAATTTTAAAAAATTTTTGCCATTTTTTTGTGAAACACCAGGTCAACAGAACTGGTAGGAGGTGGATTTCGGGAATTGATTTTTTTTTAAATGCTATAACTCGAGAATCTGTCCACCGATTTGGATAATTGTTTTACCAAATGATAGATTGGATATTCGGCTACGTGATGGGCAAACGTTGGCCCGCCTGGTGGCCCCCTGTAGGTAAAAAAATGCACTATAAGTTTACAACTTTTATATCTGTCAAAGTAATTGACGTGAAAAGTGCATTTAACTTTTATGCGAAGCGTGGAGTTCCGCTCTACAAACCTGCAAAATTTCTTTTCTCTATCTTCGTAATCTTCGGAATTATTGATAATTTTCCGAAAACTGTAACCAAAAGCGAAATTACCAGAAATGCTTGTTTTTACTCAAGTTGTAACTCTCGTATCTCGGGAACCGCTGGATGTATTTGGATGAAATATTTTCGGGATGAAAGATCTCAGTTTCAGCTTCAATACTGAGGACCTTTGGACTGCTGAAACGCCAAGGAAAATACGAAAAAGAATCGATTTCCGAATTACGCCCACTTTAGTCAACTTCAAAGTGGGCGTGGCAAAATTTTATCTTCCACAATACATTCCCCATTAGGTTCTCTATCAACCCACAAAATTTCGTAAATTTATCTCGAAAAACTACGGAGATATTCCAAGAAAACTAAATCTGTTCTTGACCCGAAATTTTTAAACAAATTTGCCATTTTTTTTTTGTGAAACACCAGGTCAACAGAACTGGTAGGAGGTGGATTTCGGGAATTGATTTTTTTTAAATGCTATAACTCGAGAATCTGTCCACCAATTTGGATAATTGTTTTACCAAATGATAGATTGGATATTCGGCTACGTGATGGGCAAACGTTGGCCCGCCTGGTGGCCCCCTGTAGGTAAAAAAATGCACTATAAGTTTACAACTTTTATATCTGTCAAAGTAATTGACGTGAAAAGTGCATTTAACTTTTATGCGAAGCGTGGAGTTCCGCTCTACAAACCTGCAAAATTTCTTTTCTCTATCTTCGTAATCTTCGGAATTATTGATAATTTTCCGAAAACTGTAACCAAAAGCGAAATTACCAGAAATGCTTGTTTTTGCTCAAGTTGTAACTCTCGTATCTCGGGAACCACTGGATGTATTTGGATGAAATATTTTCGGGATGAAAGATCTCAGTTTCAGCTTCAATACTGAGGACCTTTGGACTGCTGAAACGCCAAGGAAAATACGAAAAAGAATCGATTTCCGAATTACGCCCACTTTAGTCAATTTCAGAGTGGGCGTGGCAAAATTTTATCTTCCACAATACATTCCCCATTAGGTTCTCTATCAACCCACAAAATTTCGTAAATTTATCTCGAAAAACTACGGAGATATTCCAAGAAAACTAAATCTGTTCTTGACCCGAAATTTTTAAACAAATTTGCCATTTTTTTTTTGTGAAACACCAGGTCAACAGAACTGGTAGGAGGTGGATTTCGGGAATTGATTTTTTTTAAATGCTATAACTCGAGAATCTGTCCACCAATTTGGATAATTGTTTTACCAAATGATAGATTGGATATTCGGCTACGTGATGGGCAAACGTTGGCCCGCCTGGTGGCCCCCTGTAGGTAAAAAAATGCACTATAAGTTTACAACTTTTATATCTGTCAAAGTAATTGACGTGAAAAGTGCATTTAACTTTTATGCGAAGCGTGGAGTTCCGCTCTACAAACCTGCAAAATTTCTTTTCTCTATCTTCGTAATCTTCGGAATTATTGATAATTTTCCGAAAACTGTAACCAAAAGCGAAATTACCAGAAATGCTTGTTTTTGCTCAAGTTGTAACTCTCGTATCTCGGGAACCACTGGATGTATTTGGATGAAATATTTTCGGGATGAAAGATCTCAGTTTCAGCTTCAATACTGAGGACCTTTGGACTGCTGAAACGCCAAGGAAAATACGAAAAAGAATCGATTTCCGAATTATGCCCACTTTAGTCAACTTCAAAGTGGGCGTGGCAAAATTTTATCTTCCACAATACATTCCCCATTAGGTTCTCTATCAACCCACAAAATTTCGTAAATTTATCTCGAAAAACTACGGAGATATTTCAAGAAAACTAAATCTGTTCTTGACCCGAAATTTTTAAAAATTTTTGCCATTTTTTTGTGAAACACCAGGTCAACAGAACTGGTAGGAGGTGGATTTCGGGAATTGATTTTTTTTTAAATGCTATAACTCGAGAATCTGTCCACCAATTTGGATAATTGTTTTACCAAATGATAGATTGGATATTCGGCTACGTGATGGGCAAACGTTGGCCCGCCTGGTGGCCCCCTGTAGGTAAAAAAATGCACTATAAGTTTACAACTTTTATATCTGTCAAAGTAATTGACGTGAAAAGTGCATTTAACTTTTATGCGAAGCGTGGAGTTCCGCTCTACAAACCTGCAAAATTTCTTTTCTCTATCTTCGTAATCTTCGGAATTATTGATAATTTTCCGAAAACTGTAACCAAAAGCGAAATTACCAGAAATGCCTGTTTTTACTCAAGTTGTAACTCTCGTATCTCGGGAACCGCTGGATGTATTTGGATGAAATATTTTCGGGATGAAAGATCTCAGTTTCAGCTTCAATACTGAGGACCTTTGGACTGCTGAAACGCCAAAGAAAATACGAAAAAGAATCGATTTCCGAATTACGCCCACTTTAGTCAACTTCAAAGTAAGCGTGGCAAAATTTTATCTTCCACAATACATTCCCCATTACGTTCTCTATCAACCCACTAAATTTTGTAAACTTATCTCGAAAATCTACGGAGATATTTCAAGAAAACTAAATCTGTTCTTGACCCGAAATTTTAAAAAATTTTTGCCATTTTTTTGTGAAACACCAGGTCAACAGAACTGGTAGGAGGTGGATTTCGGGAATTGATTTTTTTTTAAATGCTATAACTCGAGAATCTGTCCACCAATTTGGATAATTGTTTTACCAAATGATAGATTGGATATTCGGCTACGTGATGGGCAAACGTTGGCCCGCCTGGTGGCCCCCCTGTAGGTAAAAAAATGCACTATAAGTTTACAACTTTTATATCTGTCAAAGTAATTGACGTGAAAAGTGCATTTAACTTTTATGCGAAGCGTGGAGTTCCGCTCTACAAACCTGCAAAATTTCTTTTCTCTATCTTCGTAATCTTCGGAATTATTGATAATTTTCCGAAAACTGTAACCAAAAGCGAAATTATCAGAAATGCTTGTTTTTACTCAAGTTGTAACTCTCGTATCTCGGGAACCGCTGGATGTATTTGGATGAAATATTTTCGGGATGAAAGATCTCAGTTTCAGCTTCAATACTGAGGACCTTTGGACTGCTGAAACGCCAAGGAAAATACGAAAAAGAATCGATTTCCGAATTACGCCCACTTTAGTCAACTTCAAAGTGGGCGTGGCAAAATTTTATCTTCCACAATACATTCCCCATTAGGTTCTCTATCAACCCACAAAATTTCGTAAATTTATCTCGAAAAACTACGGAGATATTCCAAGAAAACTAAATCTGTTCTTGACCCGAAATTTTTAAACAAATTTGCCATTTTTTTTTTGTGAAACACCAGGTCAACAGAACTGGTAGGAGGTGGATTTCGGGAATTGATTTTTTTTTAAATGCTATAACTCGAGAATCTGTCCACCAATTTGGATAATTGTTTTACCAAATGATAGATTGGATATTCGGCTACGTGATGGGCAAACGTTGGCCCGCCTGGTGGCCCCCTGTAGGTAAAAAAATGCACTATAAGTTTACAACTTTTATATCTGTCAAAGTAATTGACGTGAAAAGTGCATTTAACTTTTATGCGAAGCGTGGAGTTCCGCTCTACAAACCTGCAAAATTTCTTTTCTCTATCTTCGTAATCTTCGGAATTATTGATAATTTTCCGAAAACTGTAACCAAAAGCGAAATTACCAGAAATGCTTGTTTTTACTCAAGTTGTAACTCTCGTATCTCGGGAACCGCTGGATGTATTTGGATGAAATATTTTCGGGATGAAAGATCTCAGTTTCAGCTTCAATACTGAGGACCTTTGGACTGCTGAAACGCCAAAGAAAATACGAAAAAGAATCGATTTCCGAATTACGCCCACTTTAGTCAACTTCAAAGTAAGCGTGGCAAAATTTTATCTTCCACAATACATTCCCCATTACGTTCTCTATCAACCCACTAAATTTTGTAAACTTATCTCGAAAATCTACGGAGATATTTCAAGAAAACTAAATCTGTTCTTGACCCGAAATTTTAAAAAATTTTTGCCATTTTTTTGTGAAACACCAGGTCAACAGAACTGGTAGGAGGTGGATTTCGGGAATTGATTTTTTTTTAAATGCTATAACTCGAGAATCTGTCCACCAATTTGGATAATTGTTTTACCAAATGATAGATTGGATATTCGGCTACGTGATGGGCAAACGTTGGCCCGCCTGGTGGCCCCCCTGTAGGTAAAAAAATGCACTATAAGTTTACAACTTTTATATCTGTCAAAGTAATTGACGTGAAAAGTGCATTTAACTTTTATGCGAAGCGTGGAGTTCCGCTCTACAAACCTGCAAAATTTCTTTTCTCTATCTTCGTAATCTTCGGAATTATTGATAATTTTCCGAAAACTGTAACCAAAAGCGAAATTACCAGAAATGCTTGTTTTTGCTCAAGTTGTAACTCTCGTATCTCGGGAACCACTGGATGTATTTGGATGAAATATTTTCGGGATGAAAGATCTCAGTTTCAGCTTCAATATTGAGGACCTTTGGACTGCTGAAACGCCAAAGAAAATACGAAAAAGAATCGATTTCCGAATTACGCCCACTTTAGTCAACTTCAAAGTAGGCGTGGCAAAATTTTATCTTCCACAATACATTCCCCATTACGTTCTCTATCAACCCACAAAATTTCGTAAACTTATCTCGAAAACCTACGGAGATATTTCAAGAAAATTAATCTGTTCTTGACCCGAAATTTTTAAAAATTTTTGCAATTTTTTTGTGAAACACCAGGTCAACAGAACTGGTAGGAGGTGGATTTCGGGAATTGATTTTTTTTTAAATGCTATAACTCGAGAATCTGTCCACCAATTTGGATAATTGTTTTACCAAATGATAGATTGGATATTCGGCTACGTGATGGGCAAACGTTGGCCCGCCTGGTGGCCCCCTGTAGGTAAAAAAATGCACTATAAGTTTACAACTTTTATATCTGTCAAAGTAATTGACGTGAAAAGTGCATTTAAGTTTTATGCGAAGCGTGGAGTTCCGCTCTACAAACCTGCAAAATTTCTTTTCTCTATCTTCGTAATCTTCGGAATTATTGATAATTTTCCGAAAACTGTAACCAAAAGCGAAATTACCAGAAATGCTTGTTTTTACTCAAGTTGTAACTCTCGTATCTCGGGAACCGCTGGATGTATTTGGATGAAATATTTTCGGGATGAAAGATCTCAGTTTCAGCTTCAATACTGAGGACCTTTGGACTGCTGAAACGCCAAGGAAAATACGAAAAAGAATCGATTTCCGAATTACGCCCACTTTAGTCAACTTCAAAGTGGGCGTGGCAAAATTTTATCTTCCACAATACATTCCCCATTAGGTTCTCTATCAACCCACAAAATTTCGTAAATTTATCTCGAAAAACTACGGAGATATTCCAAGAAAACTAAATCTGTTCTTGACCCGAAATTTTTAAAAAAATTTGCCATTTTTTTTTGTGAAACACCAGGTCAACAGAACTGGTAGGAGGTGGATTTCGGGAATTGATTTTTTTTAAAACGTTATAACTCGAGAATCTGTCCACCAATTTGGGTAATTGTTTTACCAAATGATAGATGGAATATTCGGCTACGTGATGGGCAAACGTTGGCCCGCCTGGTGGCCCCCCTGTAGGTAAAAAAATGCACTTTAAGTTTACAACTTTTATACCTCCAAAAGTAATTGACGTGAAAAGTGCATTTAACTTTAATGCAAAGCGTGGAGGTCCGCTCTACAAACCTGCAAAATTTCTTTTCTCTATCTTCGTAATCTTCGGAGTTATTGATAATTTTCCGAAAACTGTAACCAAAAGCGAAATGACCGGAAATGCTTGTTTTTACTCAAGTTGTAACTCTCGTATCTCGGGAACCGCTGGATGTATTTGGATGAAATATTTTTGGGATGAAAGATCTCAGTTTAAGCTTCAATATTGAGGACCTTTGGACTGCTGAAACGCCAAAGAAAATACGAAAAAGAATCGATTTCCGAATTACGCCCACTTTAGTCAACTTCAAAGCAGGCGTGGCAAACTTTTATCTTTAACAAAACATTACCCATTACGTTCTCTATCAACCCACAAAATTTCATAAATTTATTTCTAAAAACTACGGAGATATTCCAAGAAAACTAAATCTGTTCTTGACCCGAAATTTTTAAAAATTTCTGCCATTTTTTTGTGAAGCACCAGGTCAACAGAACTGGTAGGAGGTGGATTTCGGGAATTGATTTTTTTTAAATGCTATAACTCGAGAATCTGTCCACCAATTTGGATAATTGTTTTATCAAATGATAGATTGGATATTCGGCTACGTGATGGGCAAACGTTGGCCCGCCTGGTGGCCCCCCTGTAGGTAAAAAAAATGCACTATAAGTTTACAACTTTTATATCTCCCAAAGTAATTGACGTAAAAAGTGCATTTAACTTTTATGCAAAGCGTGGAGGTCCGCTCTACAAACCTGCAAAATTTCTTTTCTCTATCTTCGTAATCTTCGGAATTATTGATAATTTTCCGAAAACTGTAACCAAAAGCGAAATTACCAGAAATGCTTGTTTTTGCTCAAGTTGTAACTCTCGTATCTCGGGAACCACTGGATGTATTTGGATGAAATATTTTCGGGATGAAAGATCTCAGTTTCAGCTTCAATACTGAGGACCTTTGGACTGCTGAAACGCCAAGGAAAATACGAAAAAGAATCGATTTCCGAATTACGCCCACTTTAGTCAACTTCAAAGTGGGCGTGGCAAAATTTTATCTTCCACAATACATTCCCCATTAGGTTCTCTATCAACCCACAAAATTTCGTAAATTTATCTCGCAAAACTACGGAGATATTCCAAGAAAACTAAATCTGTTCTTGACCCGAAATTTTTAAAAAATTTTGCCGTTTTTTTGTGAAACACCAGGTCAATAGAACTGGTAGGAGGTGGATTTCGGGAATTGATTTTTTTTAAAACGCTATAACTCGAGAATCTGTCCACCAATTTGGATAATTGTTTTACCAAATGATAGATGGGATATTCGGTTACGTGATGGGCAAACGTTGGCCCGCCTGATGGCCCCCCTGTAGGTAAAAAAAATGCACTATAAGTTTACAACTTTTATATCTCCCAAAGTAATTGACGTAAAAAGTGCATTTAACTTTTATGCAAAGCGTGGAGGTCCGCTGTACAAACCTGCAAAATTTCTTTTCTCTATCTTCGTAATCTTCGGAGTTATTGATAATTTTCCGAAAACTGTAACCAAAAGCGAAATGACCGGAAATGCTTGTTTTTACTCAAGTTGTAACTCTCGTATCTCGGGAACCGCTGGATGTATTTGGATGAAATATTTTTGGGATGAAAGATCTCAGTTTCAGCTTCAATATTGAGGACCTTTGGACTGCTGAAACGCCAAAGAAAATACGAAAAAGAATCGATTTCCGAATTACGCCCACTTTAGTCAACTTCAAAGTGGGCGTGGCAAAATTTTATCTTCCACAATACATTCCCCATTACGTTCTCTATCAACCCACAAAATTTCGTAAACTTATCTCGAAAACCTACGGAGATATTTCGAGAAAACTAAATCTGTTCTTGACCCGAAATTTTTAAAAATTTTTGCCATTTTTTTTGTGAAACACCAGGTCAACAGAACTGGTAGGAGGTGGATTTCGGGAATTGATTTTTTTTTAATTGCTATAACTCGAGAATCTGTCCACCAATTCGGGTAATTGTTTTACCAAATGATAGATGGGATATTCGGCTACGTGATGGGCAAACGTTGGCCCGCCTGGTGGCCCCCCTGTAGGTAAAAAAATGCACTATAAGTTTACAACTTTTATATCTGTCAAAGTAATTGACGTGAAAAGTGCATTTAACTTTTATGCGAAGCGTGGAGTTCCGCTCTACAAACCTGCAAAATTTCTTTTCTCTATCTTCGTAATCTTCGGAGTTATTGATAATTTTCCGAAAACTGTAACCAAAAGCGAAATGACCGGAAATGCTTGTTTTTACTCAAGTTGTAACTCTCGTATCTCGGGAACCGCTGGATGTATTTGGATGAAATATTTTTGGGATGAAAGATCTCAGTTTCAGCTTCAATATTGAGGACCTTTGGACTGCTGAAACGCCAAAGAAAATACGAAAAAGAATCGATTTCCGAATTACGCCCACTTTAGTCAACTTCAAAGTAGGCGTGGCAAAATTTTATCTTCCACAATACATTCCCCATTACGTTCTCTATCAACCCACAAAATTTCGTAAATTTATCTCGAAAAACTACGGAGATATTCCAAGAAAACTAAATCTGTTCTTGACCCGAAATTTTTAAAAAATTTTGCCGTTTTTTTTGTGAAACACCAGGTCA
Organism: Tachina grossa; assembly: GCA_949987645.1. Taxonomy (NCBI): domain Eukaryota; kingdom Metazoa; phylum Arthropoda; class Insecta; order Diptera; family Tachinidae; genus Tachina; species Tachina grossa. Next base: position 20,775,405 of record OX465277.1, on the reverse strand, counting down.
ACAGAACTGGTAGGAGGTGGATTTCGGGAATTGATTTTTTTTTAAAACGCTATAACTCGAGAATCTGTCCACCAATTTGGATAATTGTTTTACCAAATGATAGATTGGATATTCGGCTACGTGATGGGCAAACGTTGGCCCGCCTGGTGGCCCCCTTGTAGGTAAAAAAATGCACTATAAGTTTACAACTTTTATATCTCCCAAAGTAATTGACGTGAAAAGTGCATTTGGCTTTTATGCAAAGCATGGAGTTCCGCTCTACAAACCTGCAAAATTTCTTTTCTCTATCTTCGTAATCTTCGGAATTATTGATAATTTTCCGACAACTGCAACCAAAAGCGAAATTACCAGAAATGCTTGTTTTTGCTCAAGTTGTAACTCTCGTATCTCGGGAGCCGCTGGATGTATTTGGATGAAATATTTTCGGGATGAAAGATCTCAGTTTCAGCTTCAATACTGAGGACCTTTGGACTGCTGAAACGCCAAAGAAAATACGAAAAAGAAACGATTTCCGAATTACGCCCACTTTAGTCAACTTCAAAGTAGGCGTGGCAAAATTTTATCTTCCACAATACATTCCCCATTACGTTCTCTATCAACCCACTAAATTTTGTAAACTTATCTCGAAAACCTACGGAGATATTTCAAGAAAACTAAATCTGTTCTTGACCCGAAATTTTTAAAAATTTTTGCCATTTTTTTGTGAAACACCAGGTCAACAGAACTGGTAGGAGGTGGATTTCGGGAATTGATTTTTTTTTAAATGCTATAGCTCGAGAATCTGTCCACCAATTTGGATAATTGTTTTACCAAATGATAGATTGGATATTCGGCTACGTGATGGGCAAACGTTGGCCCGCCTGGTGGCCCCCCTCTAGGTAAAAAAATGCACTATAAGTTTACAACTTTTATATCTGTCAAAGTAATTGACGTGAAAAGTGCATTTAACTTTTATGCGAAGCGTGGAGTTCCGCTCTACAAACCTGCAAAATTTCTTTTCTCTATCTTCGTAATCTTCGGAATTATGGATAATTTTCCGAAAACTGTAACCAAAAGCGAAATTACCAGAAATGCTTGTTTTTGCTCAAGTTGTAACTCTCGTATCTCGGGAACCGCTGGATGTATTTGGATGAAATATTTTCGGGATGAAAGATCTCAGTTTCAGCTTCAATACTGAAGACCTTTGGACTGCTGAAACGCCAAAGAAAATACGAAAAAGAATCGATTTCCGAATTACGCCCACTTTAGTCAACTTCAAAGTAGGCGTGGCAAAATTTTATCTTCCACAATACATTCCCCATTACGTTCTCTATCAACCCACAAAATTTCGTAAACTTATCTCGAAAACCTACGGAGATATTTCAAGAAAATTAATCTGTTCTTGACCCGAAATTTTTAAAAAATTTTGCAATTTTTTTGTGAAACACCAGGTCAACAGAACTGGTAGGAGGTGGATTTCGGGAATTGATTTTTTTTTAAATGCTATAACTCGAGAATCTGTCCACCAATTTGGATAATTGTTTTACCAAATGATAGATTGGATATTCGGCTACGTGATGGGCAAACGTTGGCCCGCCTGGTGGCCCCCCTGTAGGTAAAAAAAATGCACTATAAGTTTACAACTTTTATATCTCCCAAAGTAATTGACGTAAAAAGTGCATTTAACTTTTATGCAAAGCGTGGAGGTCCGCTCTACAAACCTGCAAAATTTCTTTTCTCTATCTTCGTAATCTTCGGAATTATTGATAATTTTCCGAAAACTGTAACCAAAAGCGAAATTACCAGAAATGCTTGTTTTTGCTCAAGTTGTAACTCTCGTATCTCGGGAACCACTGGATGTATTTGGATGAAATATTTTCGGGATGAAAGATCTCAGTTTCAGCTTCAATACTGAGGACCTTTGGACTGCTGAAACGCCAAGGAAAATACGAAAAAGAATCGATTTCCGAATTACGCCCACTTTAGTCAACTTCAAAGTGGGCGTGGCAAAATTTTATCTTCCACAATACATTCCCCATTAGGTTCTCTATCAACCCACAAAATTTCGTAAATTTATCTCGCAAAACTACGGAGATATTCCAAGAAAACTAAATCTGTTCTTGACCCGAAATTTTTAAAAAATTTTGCCGTTTTTTTGTGAAACACCAGGTCAATAGAACTGGTAGGAGGTGGATTTCGGGAATTGATTTTTTTTAAAACGCTATAACTCGAGAATCTGTCCACCAATTTGGATAATTGTTTTACCAAATGATAGATGGGATATTCGGTTACGTGATGGGCAAACGTTGGCCCGCCTGATGGCCCCCCTGTAGGTAAAAAAAATGCACTATAAGTTTACAACTTTTATATCTCCCAAAGTAATTGACGTAAAAAGTGCATTTAACTTTTATGCAAAGCGTGGAGGTCCGCTGTACAAACCTGCAAAATTTCTTTTCTCTATCTTCGTAATCTTCGGAGTTATTGATAATTTTCCGAAAACTGTAACCAAAAGCGAAATGACCGGAAATGCTTGTTTTTACTCAAGTTGTAACTCTCGTATCTCGGGAACCGCTGGATGTATTTGGATGAAATTTTTTTAAGACGAAAGATCTCAGTTTCAGCTTCAATACTGAGGACCTTTGGACTGCTGAAACGCCAAGGAAAATACGAAAAAGAAACGATTTCCGAACTACGCCCACTTTAGTCAACTTCAAAGTGGGCGTGGCAAAATTTTATCTTTAACAAAACATTCCCCATTACGTTCTCTATCAACCCACAAAATTTCGTAAACTTATCTCGAAAACCTACGGAGATATTTCAAGAAAACTAAATCTGTTCTTGACCCGAAATTTTTAAAAATTTTTGGCATTTTTTTGTGAAACACCAGGTCAACAGAACTGGTAGGAGGTGGATTTCGGGAATTGATTTTTTTTAAATTGCTATAACTCGAGAATCTGTCCACCAATTTGGGTAATTGTTTTACCAAATGAAAGATGGGATATTCGGCTACGTGATGGGCAAACGTTGGCCCGCCTGGTGCCCCCCTGTAGGTAAAAAAATGCACTATAAGTTTACAACTTTTATACCTCCCAAAGTAATTGACGTGAAAAGTGCATTTAACTTTTATGCGAAGCGTGGAGTTCCGCTCTACAAACCTGCAAAATTTCTTTTCTCTATCTTCGTAGTCTTCGGAATTATTGATAATTTTCCGAAAACTGTAACCAAAAGCGAAATTACCAGAAATGCTTGTTTTTACTCAAGTTGTAACTCTCGTATCTCGGGAACCGCTGGATGTATTTGGATGAAATATTTTCGGGATGAAAGATCTCAGTTTCAGCTTCAATACTGAGGACCTTTGGACTGCTGAAACGCCAAAGAAAATACGAAAAAGAATCGATTTCCGAATTACGCCCACTTTAGTCAACTTCAAAGTCGTCGTTGCAAAATTTTATCTTCTACAAAACATTCCCTATTACGTTCTCTATCAACCCACAAAATTTCGTAAATTTATTTTGAAAACCTACGGATATATTCCAAGAAAACTAAATCTGTTCTTGACCCGAAATTTTTAAAAATTTCTGCCATTTTTTTTGTGAAGCACCAGGTCAACAGAACTGGTAGGAGGTGGATTTCGGGAATTGATTTTTTTTTTAAATGCTTTAACTCGAGAATCTGTCCACCAATTTGGATAATTGTTTTACCAAATGATAGATTGGATATTCGGCTACGTGATGGGCAAACGTTGGCCCGCCTGGTGGCCCCCCTGTAGGTAAAAAAATGCACTATAAGTTTACAACTTTTATATCTCCCAAAGTAATTGACGTGAAAAGTGCATTTAAGTTTTATGCGAAGCGTGGAGTTCCGCTCTACAAATCTGCGAAATTTCTTTTCTCTATCTTCGTAATCTTCGGAGTTATTGATAATTTTCCGAAAACTGTAACCAAAAGCGAAATTACCGGAAATGGTTGTTTTTACTCAAGTTGTAACTCTCGTATCTCGTGAACCGCTGGGTGTATTTGGATGAAATTTTTTTAAGATGAAAGATCTCAGTTTCAGCTTCAATACTGAGGACCTTTGGACTGCTGAAACGCCAAGGAAAATACGAAAAAGAATCGATTTCCGAATTACGCCCACTTTAGTCAACTTCAAAGTGGGCGTGGCAAAATTTTATCTTCAAGTTGTAACTCTCGTATCTCGGGAACCGCTGGATATATTTGGATGAAATATTTTTGGGATGAAAGATCTCAGTTTCAGCTTCAATATTGAGGACCTTTGGACTGCTGAAACGCCAAAGAAAATACGAAAAAGAATCGATTTCCGAATTACGCCCACTTTAGTCAACTTCAAAGTAGGCGTGGCAAAATTTTATCTTCCACAATACATTCACCATTACGTTCTCTATCAACCCACAAAATTTCGTAAACTTATCTCGAAAACCTACGGAGATATTTCAAGAAAACTAAATCTGTTCTTGACCCGAAATTTTTAAAAATTTTTGCCATTTTTTTGTGAAACACCAGGTCAACAGAACTGGTAGGAGGTGGATTTCGGGAATTGATTTTTTTTAAAATGCTATAACTCGAGAATCTGTCAATCAATTTGGATAATTGTTTTACCAAATGATAGATTGGATATTCGGCTACGTGATGGGTAAACGTTGGCCCGCCTGGTGGCCCCCTGTAGGTAAAAAAATGCACTATAAGTTTACAATTTTATATCTCCCAAAGTAATTGACGTGAAAAGTGCATTTAAGTTTTATGCGAAGCGTGGAGTTCCGGTCTACAAATCTGCGAAATTTCTTTTCTCTATCTTCGTAATCTTCGGAGTTATTGATAATTTTCCGAAAACTGTAACCAAAAGCGAAATTACCGGAAATGCTTGTTTTTACTCAAGTTGTAACTATCGTATCTCGTGAACCGCTGGGTGTATTTGGATGAAATTTTTTTAAGATGAAAGATCTCAGTTTCAGCTTCAATACTGAGGACCTTTGGACTGCTGAAACGCCAAGGAAAATACGAAAAAGAATCGATTTCCAAATTACGCCCACTTTAGTCAACTTCAAAGTGGGCGTGGCAAAATTTTATCTTCAAGTTGTAACTCTCGTATCTCGGGAACCGCTGGATATATTTGGATGAAATATTTTTGGGATGAAAGATCTCAGTTTCAGTTTCAATATTGAGGACCTTTGGACTGCTGAAACGCCAAAGAAAATACGAAAAAGAATCGATTTCCGAATTACGCCCACTTTAGTCAACTTCAAAGTAGGCGTGGCAAAATTTTATCTTCCACAATACATTCACCATTACGTTCTCTATCAACCCACAAAATTTCGTAAACTTATCTCGAAAACCTACGGAGATATTTCAAGAAAACTAAATCTGTTCTTGACCCGAAATTTTTAAAAATTTTTGCCATTTTTTTGTGAAACACCAGGTCAACAGAACTGGTAGGATGTGGATTTCGGGAATTGATTTTTTTTAAAATGCTATAACTCGAGAATCTGTCAATCAATTTGGATAATTGTTTTACCAAATGATAGATTGGATATTCGGCTACGTGATGGGTAAACGTTGGCCCGCCTGGTGGCCCCCCTGTAGGTAAAAAAATGCACTATAAGTTTACAATTTTATATCTCCCAAAGTAATTGACGTGAAAAGTGCATTTAAGTTTTATGCGAAGCGTGGAGTTCCGGTCTACAAATCTGCGAAATTTCTTTTCTCTATCTTCGTAATCTTCGGAGTTATTGATAATTTTCCGAAAACTGTAACCAAAAGCGAAATGACCGGAAATGCTTGTTTTTACTCAAGTTGTAACTATCGTATCTCGTGAACCGCTGGGTGTATTTGGATGAAATTTTTTTAAGATGAAAGATCTCAGTTTCAGCTTCAATACTGAGGACCTTTGGACTGCTGAAACGCCAAGGAAAATACGAAAAAGAATCGATTTCCAAATTACGCCCACTTTAGTCAACTTCAAAGTGGGCGTGGCAACATTTTATCTTCCACAATACATTCCCCATTACGTTCTCTATCAACCCACAAAATTTCGTAAACTTGTCTCGAAAACCTACGGAGATATTTCAAGAAAACTAAATCTGTTCTTGACCCGAAATTTTTAAAAATTTTTGCCATTTTTTTGTGAAACACCAGGTCAACAGAACTGGTAGGAGGTGGATTTCGGGAATTGATTTTTTTTAAAATGCTATAACTCGAGAATCTGTCCACCAGTTTGGGTAATTGTTTTACCAAATGATAGATGGCATATTCGGCTACGTGATGGGCAAACGTTGGCCCGCCTGGTGGCCCCCCTGTAGGTAAAAAAATGCACTATAAGTTTACAACTTTTATATCTGTCAAAGTAATTGACGTGAAAAGTGCATTTAACTTTTATGCGAAGCGTGGAGTTCCGCTCTACAAACCTGCAAAATTTCTTTTCTCTATCTTCGTAATCTTCGGAATTATTGATAATTTTCCGAAAACTGTAACCAAAAGCGAAATTACCAGAAATGCTTGTTTTTACTCAAGTTGTAACTCTCGTATCTCGGGAGCCGCTGGATGTATTTGGATGAAATATTTTCGGGATGAAAGATCTCAGTTTCAGCTTCAATACTGAGGACCTTTGGACTGCTGAAACGCCAAAGAAAATACGAAAAAGAATCGATTTCCGCCCACTTTAGTCAACTTCAAAGTGGGCGTGGCAAAATTTTATCTTCAAGTTGTAACTCTCGTATCTCGGGAACCGCTGGATATATTTGGATGAAATATTTTTGGGATGAAAGATCTCAGTTTCAGTTTCAATATTGAGGACCTTTGGACTGCTGAAACGCCAAAGAAAATACGAAAAAGAATCGATTTCCGAATTACGCCCACTTTAGTCAACTTCAAAGTAGGCGTGGCAAAATTTTATCTTCCACAATACATTCACCATTACGTTCTCTATCAACCCACAAAATTTCGTAAACTTATCTCGAAAACCTACGGAGATATTTCAAGAAAACTAAATCTGTTCTTGACCCGAAATTTTTAAAAATTTTTGCCATTTTTTGTAAAACACCAGGTCAACAGAACTGGTAGGAGGTGGATTTCGGGAATTGATTTTTTTTAAAATGCTATAACTCGAGAATCTGTCAATCAATTTGGATAATTGTTTTACCAAATGATAGATTGGATATTCGGCTACGTGATGGGTAAACGTTGGCCCGCCTGGTGGCCCCCCTGTAGGTAAAAAAATGCACTATAAGTTTACAATTTTATATCTCCCAAAGTAATTGACGTGAAAAGTGCATTTAAGTTTTATGCGAAGCGTGGAGTTCCGGTCTACAAATCTGCGAAATTTCTCTTCTCTATCTTCGTAATCTTCGGAGTTATTGATAATTTTCCGAAAACTGTAACCAAAAGCGAAATTACCGGAAATGCTTGTTTTTACTCAAGTTGTAACTATCGTATCTCGTGAACCGCTGGGTGTATTTGGATGAAATTTTTTTAAGATGAAAGATCTCAGTTTCAGCTTCAATACTGAGGACCTTTGGACTGCTGAAACGCCAAGGAAAATACGAAAAAGAATCGATTTCCAAATTACGCCCACTTTAGTCAACTTTAAAGTGGGCGTGGCAACATTTTATCTTCCACAATACATTCCCCATTACGTTCTCTATCAACCCACAAAATTTCGTAAACTTGTCTCGAAAACCTACGGAGATATTTCAAGAAAACTAAATCTGTTCTTGACCCGAAATTTTTAAAAATTTTTGCCATTTTTTTGTGAAACACCAGGTCAACAGAACTGGTAGGAGGTGGATTTCGGGAATTGATTTTTTTTTAAATGCTATAACTCGAGAATCTGTCCACCAGTTTGGGTAATTGTTTTACCAAATGATAGATGGGATATTCGGCTACGTGATGGGCAAACGTTGGCCCGCCTGGTGGCCCCCCTGTAGGTAAAAAAATGCACTATAAGTTTACAACTTTTATATCTGTCAAAGTAATTGACGTGAAAAGTGCATTTAACTTTTATGCGAAGCGTGGAGTTCCGCTCTACAAACCTGCAAAATTTCTTTTCTCTATCTTCGTAATCTTCGGAATTATGGATAATTTTCCGAAAACTGTAACCAAAAGCGAAATGACCGGAAATGCTTGTTTTTACTCAAGTTGTAACTCTCGTATCTCGGGAACCGCTGGATGTATTTGGATGAAATATTTTTGGGATGAAAGATCTCAGTTTCAGCTTCAATATTGAGGACCTTTGGACTGCTGAAACGCCAAAGAAAATACGAAAAAGAATCGATTTCCGAATTACGCCCACTTTAGTTAACTTCAAAGTAGGCGTGGCAAAATTTTATCTTCCACAATACATTCCCCATTACGTTCTCTATCAACCCACAAAATTTCGTAAATTTATCTCGAAAAACTACGGAGATATTCCAAGAAAACTAAATCTGTTCTTGACCCGAAATTTTTAAAAAATTTTGCCATTTTTTTGTGAAACACCAGGTCAACAGAACTGGTAGGAGGTGGATTTCGGGAATTGATTTTTTTTAAAACGCTATAACTCGAGAATCTGTCCACCAATTTGGGTAATTGTTTTACCAAATGATAGATGGGATATTCGGCTACGTGATGGGCAAACGTTGGCCCGCCTGGTGGCCCCCCTGTAGGTAAAAAAAAATGCACTTTAAGTTTACATTTTTTATACCTCCCAAAGTAATTGACGTGAAAAGTGCATTTAAGTTTTATGCGAAGCGTGGAGTTCCGCTCTACAAATCTGCGAAATTTCTTTTCTCTATCTTCGTAATCTTCGGAGTTATTGATAATTTTCCGAAAACTGTAACCAAAAGCGAAATTACCGGAAATGCTTGTTTTTACTCAAGTTGTAACTATCGTATCTCGTGAACCGCTGGGTGTATTTGGATGAAATTTTTTTAAGATGAAAGATCTCAGTTTCAGCTTCAATACTGAGGACCTTTGGACTGCTGAAACGCCAAGGAAAATACGAAAAAGAATCGATTTTCGAATTACGCCCACTTTAGTCCATTTCAGAGTGGGCGTGGCAAACTTTTATCTTTAACAAAACATTCCCCATTACGTTCTCTATCAACCCACAAAATTTCGTAAATTTATCTCGAAAAACTACGGAGATATTCCAAGAAAACTAAATCTGTTATTTTTAAAAAATTTTGCCATTTTTTTGTGAAACACCAGGTCAACAGAACTGGTAGGAGGTGGATTTCGGGAATTGATTTTTTTTAAAACGCTATAACTCGAGAATGTGTCCACCAATTTGGGTAATTGTTTTACCAAATGATAGATGGGATATTCGGCTACGTGATGGGCAAACGTTGGCCCGCCTGGTGGCCCCCCTGTAGGTAAAAAAAATGCACTTTAAGTTTACAACTTTTATACCTCCCAAAGTAATTGACGTGAAAAGTTCATTTAACTTTTATGCAAAGCGTGGAGTTCCGCTCTACAAACCTGCAAAATTTCTTTTCTCTATCTTCGTAATCTTCGGAATTATGGATAATTTTCCGAAAACTGTAACCAAAAGCGAAATGACCGGAAATGTTTGTTTTTACTCAAGTTGTAACTATCGTATCTCGTGAACCGCTGGGTGTATTTGGATGAAATTTTTTTAAGATGAAAGATCTCAGTTTCAGCTTCAATACTGAGGACCTTTGGACTGCTGAAACGCCAAAGAAAATACGAAAAAGAATCGATTTCCGAATTACGTCCACTTTAGTCAACTTCAAAGTGGGCGTGGCAAAATTTTATCTTCCACAATACATTCCCCATTACGTTCTCTATCAACCCACAAAATTTCGTAAACTTATCTCGAAAACCTACTTAGATATTTCAAGAAAACTAAATCAGTTCTTGACCCGAAATTTTTAAAAATTTTTGCCATTTTTTTGTGAAACACCAGGTCAACAGAACTGGTAGAAGGTGGATTTCGGGAATTGATTTTTTTAAAATGCTATAACTCGAGAATCTGTCCACCAATTTGGGTAATTGTTTTACCAAATGATAGATGGGATATTCGGCTACGTGATGGGCAAACGTTGGCCCGCCTGGTGGCCCCCTGTAGGTAAAAAAATGCACTATAAGTTTACAACTTTTATATCTGTCAAAGTAATTGACGTGAAAAGTTCATTTAACTTTTATGCAAAGCGTGGAGTTCCGCTCTACAAACCTGCAAAATTTCTTTTCTCTATCTTCGTAATCTTCGGAATTATGGATAATTTTCCGAAAACTGTAACCAAAAGCGAAATTACCAGAAATGCTTATTTTTGCTCAAGTTGTAACTCTCGTATCTCGGGAACCGCTGGATGTATTTGGATGAAATATTCTCGGGATGAAAGATCTCAGTTTCAGCTTCAATACTGAGGACCTTTGGACTGCTGAAACGCCAAAGAAAATACGAAAAAGAATCGATTTCCGAATTACGCCCACTTTAGTCAACTTCAAAGTCGTCGTTGCAAAATTTTATCTTCTACAAAACATTCCCCATTACGTTCTCTATCAACCCACAAAATTTCGTAAATTTATCTCGAAAAACTACGGAGATATTCCCAGAAAACTAAATCTGTTCTTGACCCGAAATTTTTAAAAAATTTTGCCGTTTTTTTTGTGAAACACCAGGTCAACAGAACTGGTAGGAGGTGGATTTCGAGAATTGATTTTTTTTAAAACGCTATAACTCGAGAATCTGTCCACCAATTTGGGTAATTGTTTTACCAAATGATAGATTGGATATTCGGTTACGTGATGGGCAAACGTTGGCCCGCCTGATGGCCCCCCTGTAGGTAAAAAAATGCATTATAAGTTTACAACTTTTATATCTCCCAAAGTAATTGACGTAAAAAGTGCATTTAACTTTTATGCAAAGCGTGGAGGTCCGCTCTACAAACCTGCAAAATTTCTTTTCTCTATCTTCGTAATCTTCGGAGTTATTGATAATTTTCCGAAAACTGTAACCAAAAGCGAAATGACCGGAAATGCTTGTTTTTACTCAAGTTGTAACTCTCGTATCTCGGGAACCGCTGGATGTATTTGGATGAAATTTTTTTAAGACGAAAGATCTCAGTTTCAGCTTCAATACTGAGGACCTTTGGACTGCTGAAACGCCAAGGAAAATACGAAAAAGAAACGATTTCCGAACTACGCCCACTTTAGTCAACTTCAAAGTGGGCGTGGCAAAATTTTATCTTTAACAAAACATTCCCCATTACGTTCTCTATCAACCCACAAAATTTCGTAAACTTATCTCGAAAACCTACGGAGATATTTCAAGAAAACTAAATCTGTTCTTGACCCGAAATTTTTAAAAATTTTTGGCATTTTTTTGTGAAACACCAGGTCAACAGAACTGGTAGGAGGTGGATTTCGGGAATTGATTTTTTTTAAATTGCTATAACTCGAGAATCTGTCCACCAATTTGGGTAATTGTTTTACCAAATGAAAGATGGGATATTCGGCTACGTGATGGGCAAACGTTGGCCCGCCTGGTGCCCCCCTGTAGGTAAAAAAATGCACTATAAGTTTACAACTTTTATACCTCCCAAAGTAATTGACGTGAAAAGTGCATTTAACTTTTATGCGAAGCGTGGAGTTCCGCTCTACAAACCTGCAAAATTTCTTTTCTCTATCTTCGTAGTCTTCGGAATTATTGATAATTTTCCGAAAACTGTAACCAAAAGCGAAATTACCAGAAATGCTTGTTTTTACTCAAGTTGTAACTCTCGTATCTCGGGAACCGCTGGATGTATTTGGATGAAATATTTTTGGGATGAAAGATCTCAGTTTCAGCTTCAATATTGAGGACCTTTGGACTGCTGAAACGCCAAAGAAAATACGAAAAAGAATCGATTTCCGAATTCCGCCCACTTTAGTCAACTTCAAAGTCGGCGTTGCAAAATTTTATCTTCTACAAAACATTCCCCATTACGTTCTCTATCAACCCACAAAATTTCGTAAATTTATTTTGAAAACCTACAGAGATACTCCAAGAAAACTAAATCTGTTCTTGACCCGAAATTTAAAAAAATTTTTGCCATTTTTTTGTGAAACACCAGGTCAACAGAACTGGTAGGATGTGGATTTCGGGAATTGATTTTTTTTAAAATGCTATAACTCGAGAATCTGTTCACCAATTTGGATAATTGTTTTACCAAATGATAGATTGGATATTCGGCTACGTGATGGGCAAACGTTGGCCCGCCTGGTGGCCCCCCTGTAGGTAAAAAAATGCACTATAAGTTTACAACTTTTATATCTGTCAAAGTACTTGACGTGAAAAGTGCATTTAACTTTTATGCGAAGCGTGGAGTTCCGCTCTACAAACCTGCAAAATTTCTTTTCTCTATCTTCGTAATCTTCGGAATTATTGATAATTTTCCGAAAACTGTAACCAAAAGCGAAATTACCAGAAATGTTTGTTTTTACTCAAGTTGTAACTCTCGTATCTCGGGAACCGCTGGACGTATTTGGATGAAATATTTTCGGGATGAAAGATCTCAGTTTCAGCTTCAATACAGAGGACCTTTGGACTGCTGAAACGCCAAAAAAAATACGAAAAAGAATCGATTTCCGAATTACGCCCACTTTAGTCAACTTCAAAGTCGGCGTTGCAAAATTTTATCTTCTGCAAAACATTCCCCATTACGTTCTCTATCAACCCACAAAATTTCGTAAATTTATTTTGAAAACCTACGGAGATATTCCAAGAAAACTAAATCTGTTCTTGACCCGAAATTTAAAAAAAATTTTGCCATTTTTTTGTGAAACACCAGGTCAACAGAACTGGTAGGATGTGGATTTCGGGAATTGATTTTTTTTAAAATGCTATAACTCGAGAATCTGTCCACCAATTTGGATAATTGTTTTACCAAATGATAGATTGGATATTCGGCTACGTGATGGGCAAACGTTGGCCCGCCTGGTGGTCCCCCTGTAGGTAAAAAAATGCACTATAAGTTTACAACTTTTATATCTCCCAAAGTAATTGACGTGAAAAGTGCATTTAAGTTTTATGCGAAGCGTGGAGTTCCGCTCTACAAACCTGCAAAATTTCTTTTCTCTATGTTTGTAATCTTCGGAGTTATTGATAATTTTCCGAAAACTGTAACCAAAAGCGAAATTACCGGAAATGGTTGTTTTTACTCAAGTTGTAACTCTCGTATCTCGTGAACCGCTGGGTGTATTTGGATGAAATTTTTTTAAGATGAAAGATCTCAGTTTCAGCTTCAATTAATTTTCCGAAAACTGTAACCAAAAGCGAAATTACCGGAAATGGTTGTTTTTACTCAAGTTGTAACTCTCGTATCTCGTGAACCGCTAGGTGTATTTGGATGAAATTTTTTTAAGATGAAAGATCTCAGTTTCAGCTTCAATACTGAGGACCTTTGGACTGCTGAAACGCCAAAGAAAATACGAAAAAGAATCGATTTCCGAATTACGCCCACTTTAGTCAACTTCAAAGTGGGCGTGGCAAAATTTTATCTTCCACAATACATTCCCCATTACGTTCTCTATCAACCCACAAAATTTCGTAAACTTATCTCAAAAACCTACGGAGATATTTCAAGAAAACTAAATCTGTTCTTGACCCGAAATTTTTAAAAAATTTTGCCATTTTTTTGTGAAACACCAGGTCAACAGAACTGGTAGGAGGTGGATTTTGGGAATTGATTTTTTTTAAAATGCTATAACTCGAGAATCTGTCCACCAATTTGGATAATTGTTTTACCAAATGATAGATTGGATATTCGGCTACGGGATGGGCAAACGTTGGCCCGCCTGGTGGCCCCCCTGTAGGTAAAAAATGCACTATAAGTTTACAACTTTTATATCTGTCAAAGTAATTGACGTGAAAAGTGCATTTAACTTTTATGCGAAGCGTGGAGTTCCGCTCTACAAACCTGCAAAATTTCTTTTCTCTATCTTCGTAATCTTCGGAGTTATTGATTTTCCGAAAACTGTAACCAAAAGCGAAATTACCGGAAATGCTTGTTTTTACTCAAGTTGTAACTATCGTATCTCGTGAACCGCTGGGTGTATTTGGATGAAATTTTTTTAAGATGAAAGATCTCAGTTTCAGCTTCAATACTGAGGACCTTTGGACTGCTGAAACGCCAAGGAAAATACGAAAATGAATCGATTTTCGAATTACGCCCACTTTAGTCAATTTCAGAGTGGGCGTGGCAAAATTTTATCTTCCACAATACATTCCCCATTACGTTCTCTATCAACCCACAAAATTTCGTAAATTTATCTCGAAAAACTACGGAGATATTCCAAGAAAACTAAATCTGTTCTTGACCCGAAATTTTTAAAAAATTTTGCCATTTTTTTGTGAAACACCAGGTCAACAGAACTGGTAGGAGGTGGATTTCGGGAATTGATTTTTTTTAAAACGCTATAACTCGAGAATCTGTCCACCAATTTGGGTAATTGTTTTACCAAATGATAGATGGGATATTCGGCTACGTGATGGGCAAACGTTGGCCCGCCTGGTGGCCCCCCTGTAGGTAAAAAAAAATGCACTTTAAGTTTACAACTTTTATACCTCCCAAAGTAATTGACGTGAAAAGTGCATTTAAGTTTTATGCGAAGCGTGGAGTTCCGCTCTACAAATCTGCGAAATTTCTTTTCTCTATCTTCGTAATCTTCGGAGTTATTGATAATTTTCCGAAAACTGTAACCAAAAGCGAAATTACCGGAAATGCTTGTTTTTACTCAAGTTGTAACTATCGTATCTCGTGAACCGCTGGGTGTATTTGGATGAAATTTTTTTAAGATGAAAGATCTCAGTTTCAGCTTCAATACAGAGGACCTTTGGACTGCTGAAACGCCAAGGAAAATACGAAAAAGAATCGATTTTCGAATTACGCCCACTTTAGTCCATTTCAGAGTGGGCGTGGCAAACTTTTATCTTTAACAAAACATTCCCCATTACGTTCTCTATCAACCCACAAAATTTCGTAAATTTATCTCGAAAAACTACGGAGATATTCCAAGAAAACTAAATCTGTTATTTTTAAAAAATTTTGCCATTTTTTTGTGAAACACCAGGTCAACAGAACTGGTAGGAGGTGGATTTCGGGAATTGATTTTTTTTAAAACGCTATAACTCGAGAATGTGTCCACCAATTTGGGTAATTGTTTTACCAAATGATAGATGGGATATTCGGCTACGTGATGGGCAAACGTTGGCCCGCCTGGTGGCCCCCCTGTAGGTAAAAAAAATGCACTTTAAGTTTACAACTTTTATACCTCCCAAAGTAATTGACGTGAAAAGTTCATTTAACTTTTATGCAAAGCGTGGAGTTCCGCTCTACAAACCTGCAAAATTTCTTTTCTCTATCTTCGTAATCTTCGGAATTATGGATAATTTTCCGAAAACTGTAACCAAAAGCGAAATGACCGGAAATGCTTGTTTTTACTCAAGTTGTAACTATCGTATCTCGTGAACCGCTGGGTGTATTTGGATGAAATTTTTTTAAGATGAAAGATCTCAGTTTCAGCTTCAATACTGAGGACCTTTGGACTGCTGAAACGCCAAAGAAAATACGAAAAAGAATCGATTTCCGAATTACGTCCACTTTAGTCAACTTCAAAGTGGGCGTGGCAAAATTTTATCTTCCACAATACATTCCCCATTACGTTCTCTATCAACCCACAAAATTTCGTAAACTTATCTCGAAAACCTACTTAGATATTTCAAGAAAACTAAATCAGTTCTTGACCCGAAATTTTTAAAAATTTTTGCCATTTTTTTGTGAAACACCAGGTCAACAGAACTGGTAGAAGGTGGATTTCGGGAATTGATTTTTTTAAAATGCTATAACTCGAGAATCTGTCCACCAATTTGGGTAATTGTTTTACCAAATGATAGATGGGATATTCGGCTACGTGATGGGCAAACGTTGGCCCGCCTGATGGCCCCCCTGTAGGTAAAAAAATGCACTATAAGTTTACAACTTTTATATCTGTCAAAGTAATTGACGTGAAAAGTTCATTTAACTTTTATGCAAAGCGTGGAGTTCCGCTCTACAAACCTGCAAAATTTCTTTTCTCTATCTTCGTAATCTTCGGAATTATGGATAATTTTCCGAAAACTGTAACCAAAAGCGAAATTACCAGAAATGCTTATTTTTGCTCAAGTTGTAACTCTCGTATCTCGGGAACCGCTGGATGTATTTGGATGAAATATTCTCGGGATGAAAGATCTCAGTTTCAGCTTCAATACTGAGGACCTTTGGACTGCTGAAACGCCAAAGAAAATACGAAAAAGAATCGATTTCCGAATTACGCCCACTTTAGTCAACTTCAAAGTCGTCGTTGCAAAATTTTATCTTCTACAAAACATTCCCCATTACGTTCTCTATCAACCCACAAAATTTCGTAAATTTATCTCGAAAAACTACGGAGATATTCCCAGAAAACTAAATCTGTTCTTGACCCGAAATTTTTAAAAAATTTTGCCGTTTTTTTTGTGAAACACCAGGTCAACAGAACTGGTAGGAGGTGGATTTCGAGAATTGATTTTTTTTAAAACGCTATAACTCGAGAATCTGTCCACCAATTTGGGTAATTGTTTTACCAAATGATAGATTGGATATTCGGTTACGTGATGGGCAAACGTTGGCCCGCCTGATGGCCCCCCTGTAGGTAAAAAAATGCACTATAAGTTTACAACTTTTATATCTCCCAAAGTAATTGACGTAAAAAGTGCATTTAACTTTTATGCAAAGCGTGGAGGTCCGCTCTACAAACCTGCAAAATTTCTTTTCTCTATCTTCGTAATCTTCGGAGTTATTGATAATTTTCCGAAAACTGTAACCAAAAGCGAAATGACCGGAAATGCTTGTTTTTACTCAAGTTGTAACTCTCGTATCTCGGGAACCGCTGGATGTATTTGGATGAAATATTTTTGGGATGAAAGATCTCAGTTTCAGCTTCAATATTGAGGACCTTTGGACTGCTGAAACGCCAAAGAAAATACGAAAAAGAATCGATTTCCGAATTCCGCCCACTTTAGTCAACTTCAAAGTCGGCGTTGCAAAATTTTATCTTCTACAAAACATTCCCCATTACGTTCTCTATCAACCCACAAAATTTCGTAAATTTATTTTGAAAACCTACAGAGATACTCCAAGAAAACTAAATCTGTTCTTGACCCGAAATTTAAAAAAATTTTTGCCATTTTTTTGTGAAACACCAGGTCAACAGAACTGGTAGGATGTGGATTTCGGGAATTGATTTTTTTTAAAATGCTATAACTCGAGAATCTGTCCACCAATTTGGATAATTGTTTTACCAAATGATAGATTGGATATTCGGCTACGTGATGGGCAAACGTTGGCCCGCCTGGTGGCCCCCCTGTAGGTAAAAAAATGCACTATAAGTTTACAACTTTTATATCTGTCAAAGTACTTGACGTGAAAAGTGCATTTAACTTTTATGCGAAGCGTGGAGTTCCGCTCTACAAACCTGCAAAATTTCTTTTCTCTATCTTCGTAATCTTCGGAATTATTGATAATTTTCCGAAAACTGTAACCAAAAGCGAAATTACCAGAAATGTTTGTTTTTACTCAAGTTGTAACTCTCGTATCTCGGGAACCGCTGGACGTATTTGGATGAAATATTTTCGGGATGAAAGATCTCAGTTTCAGCTTCAATACAGAGGACCTTTGGACTGCTGAAACGCCAAAAAAATACGAAAAAGAATCGATTTCCGAATTACGCCCACTTTAGTCAACTTCAAAGTCGGCGTTGCAAAATTTTATCTTCTGCAAAACATTCCCCATTACGTTCTCTATCAACCCACAAAATTTCGTAAATTTATTTTGAAAACCTACGGAGATATTCCAAGAAAACTAAATCTGTTCTTGACCCGAAATTTAAAAAAAATTTTGCCATTTTTTTGTGAAACACCAGGTCAACAGAACTGGTAGGATGTGGATTTCGGGAATTGATTTTTTTTAAAATGCTATAACTCGAGAATCTGTCCACCAATTTGGATAATTGTTTTACCAAATGATAGATTGGATATTCGGCTACGTGATGGGCAAACGTTGGCCCGCCTGGTGGTCCCCCTGTAGGTAAAAAAATGCACTATAAGTTTACAACTTTTATATCTCCCAAAGTAATTGACGTGAAAAGTGCATTTAAGTTTTATGCGAAGCGTGGAGTTCCGCTCTACAAACCTGCAAAATTTCTTTTCTCTATGTTTGTAATCTTCGGAGTTATTGATAATTTTCCGAAAACTGTAACCAAAAGCGAAATTACCGGAAATGGTTGTTTTTACTCAAGTTGTAACTCTCGTATCTCGTGAACCGCTGGGTGTATTTGGATGAAATTTTTTTAAGATGAAAGATCTCAGTTTCAGCTTCAATTAATTTTCCGAAAACTGTAACCAAAAGCGAAATTACCGGAAATGGTTGTTTTTACTCAAGTTGTAACTCTCGTATCTCGTGAACCGCTAGGTGTATTTGGATGAAATTTTTTTAAGATGAAAGATCTCAGTTTCAGCTTCAATACTGAGGACCTTTGGACTGCTGAAACGCCAAGGAAAATACGAAAAAGAATCGATTTCCGAATTACGCCCACTTTAGTCAACTTCAAAGTGGGCGTGGCAAAATTTTATCTTCCACAATACATTCCCCATTAGGTTCTCTATCAACCCACAAAATTTCGTAAATTTATCTCGAAAAACTACGGAGATATTCCAAAAAAAACTAAATCTGTTCTTGACCCGAAATTTTTAAAAAATTTTGCCATTTTTTTTTGTGAAACACCAGGTCAACAGAACTGGTAGGAGGTGGATTTCGGGAATTGATTTTTTTTAAAACGCTATAACTCAAGAATCTGTCCACCAATTTGGGTAATTGTTTTACCAAATGATAGATGGGATATTCGGCTACGTGATGGGCAAACGTTGGCCCGCCTGGTGGCCCCCCTGTAGGTAAAAAAATGCACTTTAAGTTTACAACTTTTATATCTGTCAAAGTAATTGACGTGAAAAGTTCATTTAACTTTTATGCAAAGCGTGGAGTTCCGCTCTACAAACCTGCAAAATTTCTTTTCTCTATCTTCGTAATCTTCGGAATTATGGATAATTTCCCGAAAACTGTAACCAAAAGCGAAATTACCGGAAATGCTTGTTTTTACTCAAGTTGTAACTATCGTATCTCGTGAACCGCTGGGTGTATTTGGATGAAATTTTTTTAAGATGAAAGATCTCAGTTTCAGCTTCAATACTGAGGACCTTTGGACTGCTGAAACGCCAAAGAAAATACGAAAAAGAATCGATTTCCGAATTACGCCCACTTTAGTCAACTTCAAAGTGGGCGTGGCAAAATTTTATCTTCCACAATACATTCCCCATTACGTTCTCTATCAACCCACAAAATTTCGTAAACTTATCTCGAAAACCTACTTAGATATTTCAAGAAAACTAAATCTGTTCTTGACCCGAAATTTTTAAAAATTTTTGCCATTTTTTTGTGAAACACCAGGTCAACAGAACTGGTAGAAGGTGGATTTCGGGAATTGATTTTTTTAAAATGCTATAACTCGAGAATCTGTCCACCAATTTGGGTAATTGTTTTACCAAATGATAGATGGGATATTCGGCTACGTGATGGGCAAACGTTGGCCCGCCTGGTGGCCCCCCTGTAGGTAAAAAAATGCACTATAAGTTTACAACTTTTATATCTGTCAAAGTAATTGACGTGAAAAGTTCATTTAACTTTTATGCAAAGCGTGGAGTTCCGCTCTACAAACCTGCAAAATTTCTTTTCTCTATCTTCGTAATCTTCGGAATTATGGATAATTTTCCGAAAACTGTAACCAAAAGCGAAATTACCAGAAATGCTTATTTTTGCTCAAGTTGTAACTCTCGTATCTCGGGAACCGCTGGATGTATTTGGATGAAATATTCTCGGGATGAAAGATCTCAGTTTCAGCTTCAATACTGAGGACCTTTGGACTGCTGAAACGCCAAAGAAAATACGAAAAAGAATCGATTTTCGAATTACGCCCACTTTAGTCAACTTCAAAGTCGTCGTTGCAAAATTTTATCTTCTACAAAACATTCCCCATTACGTTCTCTATCAACCCACAAAATTTCGTAAATTTATCTCGAAAAACTACGGAGATATTCCAAGAAAACTAAATCTGTTCTTGACCCGAAATTTTTAAAAAATTTTGCCGTTTTTTTTGTGAAACACCAGGTCAACAGAACTGGTGGGAGGTGGATTTCGGGAATTGATTTTTTTTAAAACGCTATAACTCGAGAATCTGTCCACCAATTTGGGTAATTGTTTTACCAAATGATAGATTGGATATTCGGTTACGTGATGGGCAAACGTTGGCCCGCCTGATGGCCCCCTGTAGGTAAAAAAATGCACTATAAGTTTACAACTTTTATATCTCCCAAAGTAATTGACGTAAAAAGTGCATTTAACTTTTATGCAAAGCGTGGAGGTCCGCTCTACAAACCTGCAAAATTTCTTTTCTCTATCTTCGTAATCTTCGGAGTTATTGATAATTTTCCGAAAACTGTAACCAAAAGCGAAATTACCAGAAATGCTTGCTTTTACTCAAGTTGTAACTCTCGTATCTCGGGAACCACTGGATGTATTTGGATGAAATATTTTCGGGATGAAAGATCTCAGTTTCAGCTTCAATACTGAGGACCTTTGGACTGCTGAAACGCCAAAGAAAATACGAAAAAGAATCGATTTCCGAATTACGCCCACTTTAGTCAACTTCAAAGTGGGCGTGGCAAAATTTTATCTTCCACAATACATTCCCCATTAGGTTCTCTATCAACCCACAAAATTTCGTAAATTTATCTCGAAAAACTACGGAGATATTCCAAGAAAACTAAATCTGTTCTTGACCCGAAATTTTTAAAAAATTTTGCCATTTTTTTTGTGAAGCACCAGGTCAACAGAACTGGTAGGAGGTGGATTCGGGAATTGATTTTTTTTAAAACGCTATAACTCGAGAATCTGTCCACCAATTTGGGTAATTGCTTTACCAAATGATAGATGGGATATTCGGCTACGTGATGGGCAAACGTTGGCCCGCCTGGTGGCCCCCCTGTAGGTAAAAAAAATGCACTTTAAGTTTACAACTTTTATACCTCCCAAAGTAATTGACGTGAAAAGTGCATTTAACTTTTATGCGAAGCGTGGAGTTCCGCTCTACAAACCTGCAAAATTTCTTTTCTCTATCTTCGTAATCTTCGGAGTTATTGATAATTTTCCGAAAACTGTAACCAAAAGCGAAATGACCGGAAATGCTTGTTTTTACTCAAGTTGTAACTCTCGTAACTCGGGAACCGCTGGATGTATTTGGATGAAATATTTTTGGGATGAAAGATCTCAGTTTCAGCTTCAATATTAATGATCTTTGGACTGCTGAAACGCCAAAGAAAATACGAAAAAGAATCGATTTCCGAATTACGCCCACTTTAGTCAACTTCAAAGTAGGCGTGGCAAAATTTTATCTTCCACAATACATTCCCCATTACGTTCTCTATCAACCCACTAAATTTTGTAAACTTATCTCGAAAACCTACGGAGATATTTCAAGAAAACTAAATCTGTTCTTGACCCGAAATTTTTAAAAATTTTTGCCATTTTTTTGTGAAACACCAGGTCAACAGAACTGGTAGGATGTGGATTTCGGGAATTGATTTTTTTTAAAATGCTATAACTCGAGAATCTGTCCACCAATTTGGATAATTGTTTTACCAAATGATAGATTGGATATTCGGCTACGTGATGGGCAAACGTTGGCCCGCCTGGTGCCCCCCCTGTAGGTAAAAAATATGCACTTTAAGTTTACAACTTTTATACCTCCCAAAGTAATTGACGTGAAAAGTGCATTTAACTTTTATGCGAAGCGTGGAGTTCCGCTCTACAAACCTGCAAAATTTCTTTTCTCTATGTTTGTAATCTTCGGAGTTATTGATAATTTTCCGAAAACTGTAACCAAAAGCGAAATTACCGGAAATGGTTGTTTTTACTCAAGTTGTAACTCTCGTATCTCGTGAACCGCTGGGTGTATTTGGATGAAATTTTTTTTAAGATGAAAGATCTCAGTTTCAGCTTCAATACTGAGGACCTTTGGACTGCTGAAACGCCAAGGAAAATACGAAAAAGAATCGATCTCCGAATTACGCCCACTTTAGTCAACTTCAAAGTGGGCGTGGCAAAATTTTATCTTCCACAACACATTCCCCATTAGGTTCTCTATCAACCCACAAAATTTCGTAAATTTATCTCGAAAAACTACGGAGATATTCCAAAAAAACTAAATCTGTTCTTGACCCGAAATTTTTAAAAAATTTTGCCATTTTTTTTGTGAAACACCAGGTCAACAGAACTGGTAGGAGGTGGATTTCGGGAATTGATTTTTTTTTATGCTATAACTAGAGAATCTGTCCACCAATTTGGATAATTGTTTTACCAAATGATAGATTGGATATTCGGCTACGTGATGGGCAAACGTTGGCCCGCCTGGTGGTCCCCCTGTAGGTAAAAAAATGCACTATAAGTTTACAACTTTTATATCTCCCAAAGTAATTGACGTGAAAAGTGCATTTAACTTTTATGCGAAGCGTGGAGTTCCGCTCTACAAACCTGCAAAATTTCTTTTCTCTATGTTTGTAATCTTCGGAGTTATTGATAATTTTCCGAAAACTGTAACCAAAAGCGAAATTACCAGAAATGCTTGTTTTTACTCAAGTTGTAACTCTCGTATCTCGGGAACCGCTGGATGTATTTGGATGAAATATTTTCGGGATGAAAGATCTCAGTTTCAGCTTCAATATTGAGGACCTTTGGACTGCTGAAACGCCAAAGAAAATACGAAAAAGAATCGATTTCCGAATTACGCCCACTTTAGTCAACTTCAAAGTAGGCGTGGCAAAATTTTATCTTCCACAATACATTCCCCATTACGTTCTCTATCAACCCACAGAATTTCGTAATCTTATCTCGAAAACCTACGGAGATATTTCAAGAAAACTAAATCTGTTCTTGACCCGAAATTTTTAAAAATTTTTGCCATTTTTTTGTGAAACACCAGGTCAACAGAACTGGTAGGAGGTGGATTTCGGGAATTGATTTTTTTTTAAATGCTATAACTCGAGAATCTGTCCACCAATTTGGATAATTGTTTTACCAAATGATAGATTGGATATTCGGCTACGTGATGGGCAAACGTTGGCCCGCCTAGTGGTCCCCCTGTAGGTAAAAAAATGCACTATAAGTTTACAACTTTTATATCTCCCAAAGTAATATACGTGAAAAGTGCATTTAACTTTTATGCGAAGCGTGGAGTTCCGCTCTACAAACCTGCAAAATTTCTTTTCTCTATGTTTGTAATCTTCGGAGTTATTGATAATTTTCCGAAAACTGTAACCAAAAGCGAAATTACCGGAAATGGTTGTTTTTACTCAAGTTGTAACTCTCGTATCTCGTGAACCGCTGGGTGTATTTGGATGAAATTTTTTTAAGATGAAAGATCTCAGTTTCAGCTTCAATACTGAGGACCTTTGGACTGCTGAAACGCCAAGGAAAATACGAAAAAGAATCGATTTCCGAATTACGCCCACTTTAGTCAACTTCAAAGTGGGCGTGGCAAAATTTTATCTTCCACAATACATTCCCCATTAGGTTCTCTATCAACCCACAAAATTTCGTAAATTTATCTCGAAAAACTACGGAGATATTCCAAAAAAACTAAATCTGTTCTTGACCCGAAATTTTTAAAAAATTTTGCCATTTTTTTGTGAAACACCAGGTCAACAGAACTGGTAGGAGGTGGATTTCGGGAATTGATTTTTTTAAAACGCTATAACTCGAGAATCTGTCCACCAATTTGGGTAATTGTTTTACCAAATGATAGATGGGATATTCGGCTACGTGATGGGCAAACGTTGGCCCGCCTGGTGGCCCCCCTGTAGGTAAAAAAATGCACTTTAAGTTTACAACTTTTATACCTCCCAAAGTAATTGACGTGAAAAGTGCATTTAACTCTTATGCAAAGCGTGGAGGTCCGCTCTACAAACCTGCAAAATTTCTTTTCTCTATCTTCGTAATCTTCGGAATTATGGATAATTTTCCGAAAACTGTAACCAAAAGCGAAATTACCAGAAATGCTTGTTTTTGCTCAAGTTGTAACTCTCGTATCTCGGGAACCGCTGGATGTATTTGGATGAAATATTTTCGGGATGAAAGATCTCAGTTTCAGCTTCAATACTGAGGACCTTTGGACTGCTGAAACGCCAAAGAAAATACGAAAAAGAATCGATTTCCGAATTACGCCCACTTTAGTCAACTTCAAAGTAGGCGTGGCAAAATTTTATCTTCCACAATACATTCCCCATTACGTTCTCTATCAACCCACAAAATTTCGTAAACTTATCTCGAAAACCTACGGAGATATTTCAAGAAAACTAAATCTGTTCTTGACCCGAAATTTTTAAAAATTTTTGCCATTTTTTTGTGAAACACCAGGTCAACAGAACTGGTAGGAGGTGGATTTCGGGAATTGATTTTTTTTTAAATGCTATAACTCGAGAATCTGTCCACCAATTTGGATAATTGTTTTACCAAATGATAGATTGGATATTCGGCTACGTGATGGGCAAACGTTGGCCCGCCTGGTGGCCCCCCTGTAGGTAAAAAAATGCACTATAAGCTTACAACTTTTATATCTGTCAAAGTAATTGACGTGAAAAGTGCATTTAACTTTTATGCGAAGCGTGGAGTTCCGCTCTACAAACCTGCAAAATTTCTTTTCTCTATCTTCGTAATCTTCGGAATTATTGATAATTTTCCGAAAACTGTAACCAAAAGCGAAATTACCAGAAATGCTTGTTTTTACTCAAGTTGTAACTCTCGTATCTCGGGAACCGCTGGATGTATTTGGATGAAATATTTTCGGGATGAAAGATCTCAGTTTCAGCTTCAATATTGAGGACCTTTGGACTGCTGAAACGCCAAAGAAAATACGAAAAAGAATCGATTTCCGAATTACGCCCACTTTAGTCAACTTCAAAGTAGGCGTGGCAAAATTTTATCTTCCACAATACATTCCCCATTACGTTCTCTATCAACCCACAGAATTTCGTAATCTTATCTCGAAAACCTACGGAGATATTTCAAGAAAACTAAATCTGTTCTTGACCCGAAATTTTTAAAAATTTTTGCCATTTTTTTGTGAAACACCAGGTCAACAGAACTGGTAGGAGGTGGATTTCGGGAATTGATTTTTTTTTTAAATGCTATAACTCGAGAATCTGTCCACCAATTTGGATAATTGTTTTACCAAATGATAGATTGGATATTCGGCTACGTGATGGGCAAACGTTGGCCCGCCTAGTGGTCCCCCTGTAGGTAAAAAAATGCACTATAAGTTTACAACTTTTATATCTCCCAAAGTAATATACGTGAAAAGTGCATTTAACTTTTATGCGAAGCGTGGAGTTCCGCTCTACAAACCTGCAAAATTTCTTTTCTCTATGTTTGTAATCTTCGGAGTTATTGATAATTTTCCGAAAACTGTAACCAAAAGCGAAATTACCGGAAATGGTTGTTTTTACTCAAGTTGTAACTCTCGTATCTCGTGAACCGCTGGGTGTATTTGGATGAAATTTTTTTAAGATGAAAGATCTCAGTTTCAGCTTCAATACTGAGGACCTTTGGACTGCTGAAACGCCAAGGAAAATACGAAAAAGAATCGATTTCCGAATTACGCCCACTTTAGTCAACTTCAAAGTGGGCGTGGCAAAATTTTATCTTCCACAATACATTCCCCATTAGGTTCTCTATCAACCCACAAAATTTCGTAAATTTATCTCGAAAAACTACGGAGATATTCCAAAAAAACTAAATCTGTTCTTGACCCGAAATTTTTAAAAAATTTTGCCATTTTTTTGTGAAACACCAGGTCAACAGAACTGGTAGGAGGTGGATTTCGGGAATTGATTTTTTTAAAACGCTATAACTCGAGAATCTGTCCACCAATTTGGGTAATTGTTTTACCAAATGAAAGATGGGATATTCGGCTACGTGATGGGCAAACGTTGGCCCGCCTGGTGGCCCCCCTGTAGGTAAAAAAATGCACTTTAAGTTTACAACTTTTATACCTCCCAAAGTAATTGACGTGAAAAGTGCATTTAACTCTTATGCAAAGCGTGGAGGTCCGCTCTACAAACCTGCAAAATTTCTTTTCTCTATCTTCGTAATCTTCGGAATTATGGATAATTTTCCGAAAACTGTAACCAAAAGCGAAATTACCAGAAATGCTTGTTTTTGCTCAAGTTGTAACTCTCGTATCTCGGGAACCGCTGGATGTATTTGGATGAAATATTTTCGGGATGAAAGATCTCAGTTTCAGCTTCAATACTGAGGACCTTTGGACTGCTGAAACGCCAAAGAAAATACGAAAAAGAATCGATTTCCGAATTACGCCCACTTTAGTCAACTTCAAAGTAGGCGTGGCAAAATTTTATCTTCCACAATACATTCCCCATTACGTTCTCTATCAACCCACAGAATTTCGTAATCTTATCTCGAAAACCTACGGAGATATTTCAAGAAAACTAAATCTGTTCTTGACCCGAAATTTTTAAAAAATTTTTGCCATTTTTTTGTGAAACACCAGGTCAACAGAACTGGTAGGAGGTGGATTTCGGGAATTGATTTTTTTTTAAATGCTATAACTCGAGAATCTGTCCACCAATTTGGATAATTGTTTTACCAAATGATAGATTGGATATTCGGCTACGTGATGGGCAAACGTTGGCCCGCCTAGTGGTCCCCCTGTAGGTAAAAAAATGCACTATAAGTTTACAACTTTTATATCTCCCAAAGTAATATACGTGAAAAGTGCATTTAACTTTTATGCGAAGCGTGGAGTTCCGCTCTACAAACCTGCAAAATTTCTTTTCTCTATGTTTGTAATCTTCGGAGTTATTGATAATTTTCCGAAAACTGTAACCAAAAGCGAAATTACCGGAAATGGTTGTTTTTATTCAAGTTGTAACTCTCGTATCTCGTGAACCGCTGGGTGTATTTGGATGAAATTTTTTTAAGATGAAAGATCTCAGTTTCAGCTTCAATACTGAGGACCTTTGGACTGCTGAAACGCCAAGGAAAATACGAAAAAGAATCGATTTCCGAATTACGCCCACTTTAGTCAACTTCAAAGTGGGCGTGGCAAAATTTTATCTTCCACAATACATTCCCCATTAGGTTCTCTATCAACCCACAAAATTTCGTAAATTTATCTCGAAAAACTACGGAGATATTCCAAAAAAACTAAATCTGTTCTTGACCCGAAATTTTTAAAAAATTTTGCCATTTTTTTGTGAAACACCAGGTCAACAGAACTGGTAGGAGGTGGATTTCGGGAATTGATTTTTTTAAAACGCTATAACTCGAGAATCTGTCCACCAATTTGGGTAATTGTTTTACCAAATGATAGATGGGATATTCGGCTACGTGATGGGCAAACGTTGGCCCGCCTGGTGGCCCCCCTGTAGGTAAAAAAATGCACTTTAAGTTTACAACTTTTATACCTCCCAAAGTAATTGACGTGAAAAGTGCATTTAACTCTTATGCAAAGCGTGGAGGTCCGCTCTACAAACCTGCAAAATTTCTTTTCTCTATCTTCGTAATCTTCGGAATTATGGATAATTTTCCGAAAACTGTAACCAAAAGCGAAATTACCAGAAATGCTTGTTTTTGCTCAAGTTGTAACTCTCGTATCTCGGGAACCGCTGGATGTATTTGGATGAAATATTTTCGGGATGAAAGATCTCAGTTTCAGCTTCAATACTGAGGACCTTTGGACTGCTGAAACGCCAAAGAAAATACGAAAAAGAATCGATTTCCGAATTACGCCCACTTTAGTCAACTTCAAAGTAGGCGTGGCAAAATTTTATCTTCCACAATACATTCCCCATTACGTTCTCTATCAACCCACAGAATTTCGTAATCTTATCTCGAAAACCTACGGAGATATTTCAAGAAAACTAAATCTGTTCTTGACCCGAAATTTTTAAAAATTTTTGCCATTTTTTTGTGAAACACCAGGTCAACAGAACTGGTAGGAGGTGGATTTCGGGAATTGATTTTTTTTTTAAATGCTATAACTCGAGAATCTGTCCACCAATTTGGATAATTGTTTTACCAAATGATAGATTGGATATTCGGCTACGTGATGGGCAAACGTTGGCCCGCCTAGTAAGTGCATTTAACTTTTATGCGAAGCGTGGAGTTCCGCTCTACAAACCTGCAAAATTTCTTTTCTCTATCTTCGTAATCTTCGGAATTATTGATAATTTTCCGAAAACTGTAACCAAAAGCGAAATTACCAGAAATGCTTGTTTTTACTCAAGTTGTAACTCTCGTATCTCGGGAACCGCTGGATGTATTTGGATGAAATATTTTTGGGATGAAAGATCTCAGTTTCAGCTTCAATACTGAGGACCTTTGGACTGCTGAAACGCCAAAGAAAATACGAAAAAGAATCGATTTCCGAATTACGCCCACTTTAGTCAACTTCAAAGTCGGCGTTGCAAAATTTTATCTTCCACAAAACATTCCCCATTACGTTCTCTATCAACCCACAAAATTTCGTAAATTTATTTTGAAAACCTACGGAGATATTCCAAGAAAACTAAATCTGTTCTTGACCCGAAATTTAAAAAAATTTTTGACATTTTTTTGTGAAACACCAGGTCAACAGAACTGGTAGGAGGTGGATTTCGGGAATTGATTTTTTTTTTAAATGCTATAACTCGAGAATCTGTCCACCAATTTGGATAATTGTTTTACCAAATGATAGATTGGATATTCGGCTACGTGATGGGCAAACGTTGGCCCGCCTGGTGGCCCCCCTGTAGGTAAAAAAATGCACTTTAAGTTTACAACTTTTATACCTTCCAAAGTAATTGACGTGAAAAGTGCATTTAACTCTTATGCAAAGCGAGGAGGTCCGCTCTACAAACCTGCAAAATTTCTTTTCTCTATGTTTGTAATCTTCGGAGTTATTGATAATTTTCCGAAAACTGTAACCAAAAGCGAAATTACCGGAAATGGTTGTTTTTACTCAAGTTGTAACTCTCGTATCTCGTGAACCGCTGGGTGTATTTGGATGAAATTTTTTTAAGATGAAAGATCTCAGTTTCAGCTTCAATACTGAGGACCTTTGGACTGCTGAAACGCCAAGAAAAATACGAAAAAGAATCGATTTCCGAATTACGCCCACTTTAGTCAACTTCAAAGTGGGCGTGGCAAAATTTTATCTTCCACAATACATTCCCCATTAGGTTCTCTATCAACCCACAAAATTTCGTAAATTTATCTCGAAAAACTACGGAGATATTCCAAGAAAACTAAATCTGTTCTTGACCCGAAATTTTTAAAAAATTTTGCCATTTTTTTTGTGAAGCACCAGGTCAACAGAACTGGTAGGAGGTGGATTTCGGGAATCGATTGTTTTTAAAACGCTATAACTCAAGAATCTGTCCACCAATTTGGGTAATTGTTTTACCAAATGATAGATGGGATATTCGGCTACGTGATGGGCAAACGTTGGCCCGCCTGGTGGCCCCCCTGTAGGTAAAAAAAAATGCACTTTAAGTTTACAACTTTTATACCTCCCAAAGTAATTGACGTTAAAAGTGCATTTAACTCTTATGCAAAGCGTGGAGTCCGCTCTACAAACCTGCAAAATTTCTTTTCTCTATCTTCGTAATCTTCGGAATTATTGATAATTTTCCGAAAACTGTAACCAAAAGCGAAATTACCAGAAATGCTTGTTTTTACTCAAGTTGTAACTCTCGTATCTCGGGAACCGCTGGATGTATTTGGATGAAATATTTTCGGGATGTAAGATCTCAGTTTCAGCTTAAATATTGAGGACCTTTGGACTGCTGAAACGCCAAAGAAAATACGAAAAAGAATCGAGTTCCAAATAAAGCCCACTTTAGTCAACTTCAAAGTAGGCGTGGCAAAATTTTATCTTCCACAATACATTCCCCATTACGTTCTCTATCAACCCACTAAATTTTGTATACTTATCTCGAAAACCTACGGAGATATTTCAAGAAAACTAAATCTGTTCTTGACCCGAAATTTTTAAAAATTTTTGCCATTTTTTTGTGAAACACCAGGTCAACAGAACTGGTAGGAGGTGGATTTCGGGAATTGATTTTTTTTAAATGCTATAACTCGAGAATCTGTCCACCAATTTGGATAATTGTTTTACCAAATGATAGATTGGATATTCGGCTACGTGATGGGCAAACGTTGGCCCGCCTGGTGGCCCCCCTCTAGGTAAAAAAATGCACTATAAGTTTACAACTTTTATATCTGTCAAAGTAATTGACGTGAAAAGTGCATTTAACTTTTATGCGAAGCGTGGAGTTCCGCTCTACAAACCTGCAAAATTTCTTTTCTCTATCTTCGTAATCTTCAGAGTTATTGATAATTTTCCGAAAACTGTAACCAAAAGCGAAATTACCGGAAATGCTTGTTTTTCCTCAAGTTGTAACTCTCGTATCTCGGGAACCGCTGGATGTATTTGGATGAAATATTTTCGGGATGAAAGATCTCAGTTTCAGCTTAAATATTGAGGACCTTTGCACTGCTGAAACGCCAAAGAAAATACGAAAAAGAATCGATTTCCGAATTACGCCCACTTTAGTCAACTTCAAAGTGGGCGTGGCAAACTTTTATCTTCCACAAAACATTCCCCATAACGTTCTCTATCAACCCACAAAATTTCGTAAACTTATCTCGAAAACCTACGGAGATATTCCAAGAAAACTAAAACTAAAACTAATTCTTGACCCGAAATTTTAAAAAATTTATGCCATTTTTTTGTGAAACACCAGGTCAACAGAACTGGTGGGAGGTGGATTTCGGGAATTGATTTTTTTTAAAACGCTATAACTCGAGAATCTGTCCACCAATTTGGATAATTGTTTTACCAAATGATAGATTGGATATTCGGCTACGTGATGGGCAAACGTTGGCCCGCCTGGTGGCCTCCTTGTAGGTAAAAAAATGCACTATAAGTTTACAACTTTTATATCTCCCAAAGTAATTGACGTGAAAAGTGCATTTGGCTTTTATGCAAAGCATGGAGTTCCGCTCTACAAACCTGTAAAATTTCTTTTCTCTATCTTCGTAATCTTCGGAGTTATTGATAATTTTCCGAAAACTGTAACCAAAAGCGAAATTACCGGAAATGCTTGTTTTTACTCAAGTTGTAACTCTCGTATATCGGGAACAGCTGGATGTATTTGGATGAAATATTTTCGGGATGAAAGATCTCAGTTTCAGCTTCAATATTGAGGACCGTTGGACTGCTGAAACGCCAAAGAAAATACAAAAAAGAATCGATTTCCGAATTACGCCCACTTTAGTCAACTTCAAAGTAGGCGTGGCAAACTTTTATCTTCCACAAAACATTCCCGATTACGTTCTCTATCAACCCACAAAATTTCATAAATTTATTTAGAAAAACTATGGAGATATTTCAAGAAAACTAAATCTGTTCTTGACCCGAAATTTTTTTTAAATTTTTGCCATTTTTTTGTGAAACACCAGGTCAACAGAACTGGTAGGAGGTGGATTTCGGGAATTGATTTTTTTTAAAACGCTATAACTCGAGAATCTGTCCACCAATTTGGATAATTGTTTTACCAAATGATAGATTGGATATTCGGCTACGTGATGGGCAAACGTTGGCCCGCCTGGTGGCCCCCTTGTAGGTAAGAAAATGCACTATAAGTTTACAACTTTTATATCTCCCAAAGTAATTGACGTGAAAAGTGCATTTGGCTTTTATGCAAAGCATGGAGATCCGCTCTAAAAACCTGTAAAATTTCTTTTCTCTATCTTCGTAATCTTCAGAGTTATTGATAATTTTCCGAAAACTGTAACCAAAAGCGAAATTACCGGAAATGCTTGTTTTTACTCAAGTTGTAACTCTCGTATATCGGGAACCGCTGGATGTATTTGGATGAAATATTTTTAAGATGAAAGATCTCAGTTTCAGCTTCAATATTGAGGACCGTTGGACTGCTGAAACGCCAAAGAAAATACGAAAAAGAATCGATTTCCGAATTACGCCCACTTTAGTCAACTTCAAAGTAGGCGTGGCAAACTTTTATCTTCCACAAAACATTCCCGATTACGTTCTCTATCAACCCACAAAATTTCATAAATTTATTTAGAAAAACTATGGAGATATTTCAAGAAAACTAAATCTGTTCTTGACCCGAAATTTTTTTTTTTAAATTTTTGCCATTTTTTTGTGAAACACCAGGTCAACAGAACTGGTAGGAGGTGGATTTCGGGAATTGATTTTTTTTAAAACGCTATAACTCGAGAATCTGTCCACCAATTTGGATAATTGTTTTACCAAATGATAGATTGGATATTCGGCTACGTGATGGGCAAACGTTGGCCCGCCTGGTGGCCCCCTTGTAGGTAAAAAAATGCACTATAAGTTTACAACTTTTATATCTCCCAAAGTAATTGATGTGAAAAGTGCATTTAACTTTTATGCGAAGCGTGGAGTTCCGCTCTACAAACCTGCAAAATTTCTTTTCTCTATCTTCGTAATCTTCGGAGTTATTGATAATTTTCCGAAAACTGTAACCAAAAGCGAAATTACCGGAAATGCTTGTTTTTTTAACTGAAGTTGTAACTCTCGTATCTCGGGAACCGCTGGGTGTATTTGGATGAAATATTTTTGGTATGAAAGATCTCAGGTTTAGCTTAAATATTGAGGACCTTTGGACTGCTGAAACGCCAAAGAAAATACGAAAAAGAGTCGATTTCCGAATTACGCCCACTTTAGTCAACTTCAAAGTGGGCGTGGTAAAATTTTATCTTCCACAAAACATTCCCCATTACGTTCTCTATCAACCCACAAAATTTCATAAATTTATCTCGAAAAACTACGGAGATATTCCAAGAAAACTAAATCTGGTCTTGACCCGAAATTTTTTAAAATTTTTGCCATTTTTTTTTTGTGAAATACTAGGTCAACAGAACTGGTAGGAGGTGGATTTCGGGAATTGATTTTTTTTAAAACGCTATAACTCGAGAAACTGTCCACCAATTTGTATAATTGTGTTACCAAATGATAGATTGGATATTCGGCTACGTGATGGGTAAACGTTGGCCCGCCTGGTGGCCCCCCTGTAGGTAAAAAAAATGCACTATAAGTTTACAACTTTTATACCTCCCAAAGTAATTGACGTGAAAAGTGCATTTAACTTTTATGTGAAGCGTGGAGTTCCGCTCTACAAACCTGCAAAATTTCTTTTCTCTATCTTCGTAATCTTCAGATTTATTGATAATTTTCCGAAAACTGTAACCAAAAGCGAAATGACCGGAAATGCTTGTTTTTACCCAAGTTGTAACTCTCATATCTCGGCAACCGCTGGGTGTGTTATTAGATTGGATATTCGGCTACGTGAAAGGATGATCACAGCCTCAGCTTCTATATAATGTACTTTGGGATTTTCGTAATACAAAATAAAGCAGTAAATAGAAGCAGTTTTTTAGTTTACGCCCACAAAATTTTAAAGAAAGAAAGGATTTTTTGTAGTTTATAATTGTTTTGTATAATTTATTAAAATTTTCGATAAATTTTAATTCAAGATTTAAAAAATAATACTTCCCTTACGGAGTAAAATTATATATGTATAAACAAATTATATAGTTACAAATTGTAGTATGTAGCTATTTACATACAAAATAATAATAATACAAGCTAAGCTTTTACTGCTATTGATTAATTGAAATATGTAAAACATTAAGCTAGCCAAGGGTAGCCAAAAATTCCTAAACGAATCTTCTGTTTTTCTTTAATCAATTAATGAAGAAAAGTTTTTTATTAATAAATACTAAAAATTTTTATTTGCTTTTTATTTTATATTTAACTTGCAGAATAAAGAGCATACTGAGTATTGTATTCCCAAATCATTATCGAATGTTTTTTTTTTTGCATTTCTCCCAATGGCTCATGTAAGATTAAAGTTGAAGAGCATCACACGATTCTAAATGTTCTTCAAAAAAGATAATATCTAGATAAATCTGTAATGATTGCATCTTCGACTAATAAAAGCGCCTTTTGCTGCACTTGTATACGAATCATATTCGGTAACAGTTTCTCCCGTGCGCAGCATCATCCACGATTAAAATATGACCTCGTCAGCGATTGAAAATGCTCTGCATACGATTCACAATAGACTCTTCTGCGATTGAAAAGGCTAGCTGGGTAATATAAAAAAACACATAAATTAAAAAATTGAAACAAGGTGAAATCATCGCAGTAAAAAATTTTACATAGAAACATTCCACCAACGTCAGTTAAAGAGTGAGAATTTTAAAGTTGTTAGATGATATACCAGCAAAAATTACTTCCAATGGATGAGCTATTTATAAAAGTTAAAAAAAAATAATTTGAATTTAATATGGATTAAGATATAAATCAGAGAATGTTAAAAATTGTATATATGTAAATAAAAAAGATATAGTGTTATAAACTAAAATTTAAGTCAACAAAAATATAACAAACAAAAAAAATTAAATGGGATTTATATCGTAAATTTTTCATGCAAAAAATAAATTTATGAAAAAAATTTAAAGGACTACATATGAATGTATACTGTACGAGTATAGTCTATACATTGTCCATTTTTCATGCAAAAAATTAAATGAACTATAAATCGTCCATTTCTTAAGCAAAAAATTTAATGCACTATATATAGGTCGACCAAATTTCATGCCAAAAAATTTTTTATGAAAAAATTTAATGAACTATGTATATACATATACATATATGTACATCGTCCATTTTTCATGCAAAAAATTAAATGGACTCCGTTTTTAATGAAAAAAAAAAAATTAAATGGACTATACGTCGCACTGTGGGGTTTTTGATACCAAAACTGGGAATTAATTGCAAAATTAAATTTAGGAGAACCGAAAAAATGTTTGTAGTCGGTAAAAGTACACAACATTCCACATCACTAGTGCAAAAATTTTGTTCTTGACAACTACCGTTATGTCTCTATACAATTTTAAGGTTTGAGTTATTCGACGTTTTCCTCGCGTGCAATATAAATTTCAACTTTTGGTGTCTTAAAAATTAGTTTTGAGTCTTTTCTAAAGTGATAATTAAAAACATTTTAATGGATTCTTCAACCTCAGGTTAGTAAGATTCATTTATGTTTTTTGTTTTTATGTGCAATTTGTGTTATTATATTTAATTAATTTTCACGCGTAAGCCTATAAATTAGTGAATTTCGGGAAATATGTCGATAAATAGTTGTGAATAAAGCCAAATTAAGAAAACAACCTTGTTTTTTCTAAAAATATAAACGCTTTTGAAAATATTTATGAAAAATTTGTCTGCACTTTTTTGCACATTTTAAAATAAAATTTAAAAATATAGTTGCACCTACATATCGCATACTAAATCATAAACAGTCACAACTCAAAATGATCAAAGTGGTTTTGCTTTTTTAAAAATCATTTATGTACCTGAACAAAACTCTCTCGACCGCAATAATTTCTATTGCAATAACGTCCTCTTGAAGAATATGTATATGATACCGTTTTTATTGTTTTTATGTTACATACTTGCGTCATTTTTACAGTATCAACAGTTGTTTGCAACTACTCAGCATCTTACAATTTTTGAGTTGTGACTCTTTATGATTTAGTGTGCGATATAAAAAATCAACTTAAAAAAAAGCCATACAAAAATTAGTGTTATTATTGTTTTTCTGTTTTCATGACAGCTTACATTTAATTTTAATGCATTAATTAATACTTAATATACATACATATCAGGGATGGCAAAGTTGGTACAATAGTACCTTTTTTTGGGACATGTGAGAGCAAAACGCAGCGAGAAAATCAAAAAATGTGTACTCGTCCTTTTTGCAAATAATTTTTCTTCTGAATTCGGATGCTAGAGTACATGCAATTAACTTGTATATTTTAAATTTCAGCTTAAGCAGGTGTAACCATATGCAAATTTGTGAAAATGATTCGGGAGCCAGAACAAAGTCGATTATTTTAATAAAAACAATTAATAAATATTAATTAAATATGTAATTTTAACTAAAAAATTCTTTTAGTACAATTAAGGTCAAAAAAGTACAATTTTTGAAAATTGTTGGTACAATTTTAAGATTCTCATTGCTATCCCTGATACATATGTATTCATAAAGACGGATTAAAGAAGAGAAAAAGTATCAACTTCGACAATATCGAGCCCTAACGACGAAAATCGATCACGTCATCTAATTAGTAAAACATTAATTTGAAAATAATAATGGTAAAATTTCAGTTTAATTTGTTAAAAATGTGGTCGACAAAATTAACGTAAATAACCCGAAAAAATTCTATTAAGGTCTCGATAGTGAAGAATATGCCAGTGATGATGATAATGATATTTATACCATTTATACAGATGATGATGGTTATTGTTAAGAATTAGATACGTAATAGAGCTGTTCAAATAAGTACAGGGTGGGCCAAAAGAAACCAAGGGGTGTAAAAGTTTAATAACTTTTTTGTTTATTAACTTTTTTTTATTTTTTCTTTCAGATTATATAATATACAAAATGGAAATTTTTTTACACTAAGTATGAAAAATGATGTCTCTTAAATGACCACCGTTTTCAGCTTCGCACTGATGGGCTCTTTTTAGAGCATTTTCCATAACATCTTTCAAAACTTGTGGCTGTAGCGTTCGAATTTCTGCAACAATGTTTGCCTTGAGTTCAAGGATGGTCTCTGGCTTGTTCACATACACTCGCTCCTTCAAAAAAACCCCAAAGAAAATAGTCGGGTGCTCTCCAAAAATTTGACTTAAAAGTGCCATTGTGTCTCGGGCAGTATGGGCAGTGGCTCCGTCCTACTGAAACCACATACCAGGTCTGTTTTCAAGAGCAGGACGTAAAAAATTTTCTATCATAAACCGATACCGCTCTCCATTTACGGTTACAGCACTTCCACCTTCATTCTCGAAGCTGTAGGGCCCAATGACATTTTCAGATGTGATCCCACACCATACTGTACACCTGATGGGGTGCAATTGGCGTTGATGAATGGCTCTTGGATTTTGAGAACCCCAGAACCTACAGTTCTGCTTATTAACAAAGCCATTCAAATGAAAATGAGCTTAAAATAATTGATCTCTGGTTTAAATAATAAAATTCTATTGTTCTGGTTCTCTGTTCAGTTGTGAACCTCTCCATTATAAATTCTCCAAGTGTTGTCTATATAATCTGAAAGAAAAAATAAAAAAAATTAATAAACAAAAAAGTTATTAAACTTTTACACCCCTTGGTTTCTTTTGGCCCACCCTGTATTATTATTCCCTTTTTTAATCTACTTCCAATAAACTTGCATTAAATAATGAACTAATAATAGTAAAAAAAAAAAATAATAATAATTTGAAGCCTCTTACTATCATAGGTTTCTAGATAGCAGATTTTTTTTAATTATTTTGTATGGGGAGTACGCCTTCCCATAGTCCTAATTCGCCAAGTTCAAAAATCGCTCTCCTTAAGTGATATTGACCAAAAAAATTTAAAATTATAAGCAGGGAAACTCACCAGGAATTAATTCCCATTTCAGCCATCGAAACCCCACTGAGCATCGACCATTTTTCATGGAAAAAAATTTTTTTTTTAATTTAAAGGACTATTCTCTACAAAAAATTAAAGGACTGTACATCGCCCATTCCTAATGCAAAAAATTAAATGGACTATATACATATACATCGTTCATTTTTCATGGAAAAAATTTTTATGAAAAACTTTAACATGATGTCGGGGAGGGGGGGTGGGGAAGAAAGATTTCTTATCTAAAAATAAGATTTTTAAAAATTTTACTTTTGTTTAATATATTATTGAGGGATTTTTTTACTAAACTACTTACAAATTTTCTGATTTGCTTCATAATGATCTTACACATATTCTATACAGTAAATATTTTGTGTTATTTGGCTTTACTTTTAATAGTTCACAAGAAACAAAATAAATTTTAACTTATTTTCATTCAATATAACAAAAATTAAAAATTTTAAAAACCCCCGTCTTTTTTCAGAAAACATGTTATATCTTCAAAACCGCTGGACCGATTTTCTTCAAGCATAG
The DNA here is from genome assembly GCA_949987645.1 of Tachina grossa. Taxonomy (NCBI): domain Eukaryota; kingdom Metazoa; phylum Arthropoda; class Insecta; order Diptera; family Tachinidae; genus Tachina; species Tachina grossa. The sequence continues at coordinate 20,737,203 of OX465277.1, read as the reverse complement.
CTAAGAACCCTCTCGATCAAGTCATCTTTCCAACAGAAGAAACTAAATGAAAATCGGTCCAGCCGTTTGGCCTGTACGTGGACACGGACAGACACACAGATACACAGACACACACTACAAACTTATAACACCCCTTTTTTTAGTCGGGGGTTAAAAATAACAAAAAAAGATTTTTGGTAACAAAAAAAGATTTTTTTGCTCGACCTGAAGATTTTTGAAAAATAAATATGGCAACACTGTTTAAAAATGTAATTCTCTTCTCTATGCTATTCTCAGTAGCTGGAGATCAGCGTTGTCAACTTTTAAATTTCAAAAAGCACTGAAACCAGGAAAAAAACGCGTCATTTAAGTAAAAAAGCACTAAATTAAAATTTTTTTGTTTTATAAAAAAAATATATACAAATTTGAAGCATCCGATACACATTTTGATTCTATGAGAATCAGTGAATTCTAAAGTCAACCTTTTTAAGTTATTATAAAAAATTTTATTTTTTTCGTCAACGAAGAAACAAATCACCTGAAATTAGTCAAATTAGCAGCAATTGGCAAGTCTTTTTGACTTGCTGGTTAGATTTTGAACTCGATGGGAGTAGTAGTTAATTTTTTTAAAGTCAAGACTTTCAAAATTTGATTTTTTTAAGCAAGGCTGTGGAAACATTCTTTCACAGCAATCGCAACATTAATAACAAAGTTACAAAATTAAAAAAAGTAATTTGCAAGTTAACCAAGTTATATAAACTTAAATTATATGTACTATTATTTTAGAAAAAAGGAACGAAGTAGGTTATAAATACGTAACCTAAAACGGCAGCTCTATTAGCAACACAATTTTCTCGTTTCAGACCGCTTTTATATAAAGCCAAGTGTAAAGACAATTTTTTACGTATTTGAGACTTAAATAAAGTAATAAAGGTAAAAACGTGATCAACTTCTGCGCTTAAACATTCAAGTTTGATGGGAAATCAATTTCGATAATGCCCCAAACGAGTTTATATCAAATGAATCGTTATAAGACTTTATTTCTATCTAAAACTCGATAGCGAACTCAAAGTTTCTCCATTGCATTAAGTGAATTATTCTCTATTTACAGTATACACTAGAAAATATTTCGCTATTAGACTATAATTGCATTATGTCTTCTTTGTCGTGTGGCAAAACACTGTTTCCATTAATTGTGCTTAAAATGTGAAAGTTTGAGAATAAAATGCTCGTATTTCATCAACCAAGTTTTGTACAATTTTATTAGAATATTTTGAAATGTTCCATTTAATTTCAGTGCTTATGTTTTTTAAATGTTAGACTTCTTCAAAAAAAATATATACATATATATTATATAAGGAAAATTCTTTTTGAATTTTGGGTTTAGTGCCACCGCCAAGAAATAAAAAGCACCAAAAATTAGTTTAAAAAAGCACCGAACACTAACTTCAAAATTTTTCGCATCGAAAATTCCAAAAAGCACTAAAAGCGGTGCGAAAAGCACCGAGTTGACAACGCTGCTGGAGATATTGAATCTCGCTGAATGTTATAAATTTCAAATCAACCGCATGGCGATTGTAATTCGAGTAAAGCTTAAATTAGACGTGACAGAGCCATAACCATAACCAAACCAAAATTCAATTGGTTTCTATGGTGAGAGTTATGGCGTTATGGCGAGTCACGTATAATCGAATACAGTGTTGCCCATTAGTTTGGTTCGAGATGCTGCTCTCTATGGCTATGCTTATGTCACGTCTGATTGAGTCTTAACACGTGCTTAAAGCATAGTTTATACGCTGGAGAAAAAACCCGGGAATTATTTTTTTACTAATCCCGGAAAATTTTCTACGGCAATTTCCGGGAATTTAATATTTACGTTTTTGGAATTTGCTTTTTTACATTGCTGTTCGTTGTTTTATTAGTTAAAAATACAATTTTGGAAGCAGATGTAATAGAGGTGGCTGCAATAACTTCAAGCGTTACGAAATATTTTCAAACTAAAAACTCTTTATAGGAAATAGTATCTAGATAACTCTATAACTCAAAGCATATGAATTAATTTTTTTTTTTTAATATTGTTCTTTAAATGAACGAATAAAATTGTTTTGTTTTTAATTTAAATGTTGTATGTTTCTTTCATAAAATTATATTTTTTAACCCCCGACTAGAAAAAGGTGTGTTATAAGTTTGTAGTGCGTGTCCGTGTCCACGTACAGACTAAACGGCTGGGCATATTTTGATTTAGTTTTTTTCTGTTTGCAAGGTGACTTAATCCAGAGGATTCTTAGCTATGTTTTAAGAAAATCGGTCCAGCCATTTAGAAGATATCACATCTTCTCTAGTTCAATTCGGGGCCACAGAATACACAGAAGTGAAGAAAGTGACAGGTAAAAAAAGCTCCAATCAGGTTTTTGTTAAAATTCGTGGAAAAAAGAGAAAAGCATAGTGTATTTGATACTGTAGTATATTACTACTTACCAATTAACACAGCTAATAAAAATGTATTGCACTAGAAAGACGTAGCAAAACAAAACCGACGACAAAATTTGAGGGAAAACGAGACAAACAGAAAAATACCCGTATTTTAGGGCCTGCCCCACGATGTAAAGAATGTTCGACTTGTCGCACACTTTAATTTGAAACAACAACAAAATAGTAAAATTTGTTTTTGCTCTGAATGTAAGTGTACCACCACAAGTCAAACGTTGTCGACATAGTGGGACAGGCCCTTAATTTTTATTATTATTGATGCTTTTAGTTTATCCAAACTGTCAAATATATAACTTGTTTAACATATAATAATGAAAATTGTTCACAACAATTTGAAAAAAATTCTGCACGGCAGTTACCACTAAAGCCCCGTTCAGACTATTATACAAGTATTAATACTTTCATCACATTTTACGATACAGAAATCTAAATACATTCATTGAGACTGTCAAAAAATCCAACGTAAAATCACATATTATGTTCAGACCATCACACTTCAAATCAAATGTGTAATACAAGTAGAAAACAAAACAGCTGTTCAATGAAAATGTCTGTGCTATTCATTTACTAGCGGCGGCAAAGCGGTTTCATGCAGGCGGGGACGTGCCGACACTTGAAAAAATTTAGCAGTTAAAAATATTCTATGTAAATAACAGAAAAAAAATTTAAGAAAAGATGTTACAAAAGCGTTAAAAATTACGTCAACGAAATATACTTCCATACGATTCACTTATTCAAAATTTTGAGCCGATATACATATGACAAAACATTTACATCAATGACGACACGCTGTCGGCGGCGAAACAGCCGACTTGGAAGTTTGGTTTGTGTGAAAATGCAACCCTGATCTAATGAAAAGTATTATCGTTTAGAAAATTTTCTAAAAACGAAAAAGTCTTATGGGATGTCAAAATTTTTATCGTATTATTTGCCACTTTGATGACATTTTGCGTTCAGACTATCACACTTGCACGTATTATTTGAATTTTTGACAAGTATAAATACAAAGTATAATAGTCTGAACGCGGCTTAACTAAATTTGCAACGTTTAGCACTTTTCACAATTTTTTAATAGTTTTTTCCTGTTTTTAAATTTGTTTTCACAGAATTTTTTTAATAAAATATTTTTCATATTGAAATTTTTTTAATTTTTTTTTTAATTTCTCTTTCGAAAACAATTTTTGAAGTTTCAGATGAACTTTAATTTGAAAAAAAAATATGTAGTTCAGCTGCGTTTCCGCTACTAGCTGGTATGAATTTGCCTTGTATCCATAGGCTGAGTTTACATCTGGCATTTCTTGTGTGCCATTTGCCCTAAAAAGCGTAACCAACTAATTACTAATGAAAAACTGTTTGATTCAGACATGTATTTATTAATTTAAAAAGTTTGCAATCATGCTGTATTCTATAAAATTGTCTATTAGTTATGTATGAAACTATTTAACTTAATACATAAATACATGTCTGAATCTAAAAGTTTTTCATTAGTAATTAGTGGTTACGGTTTTTTACGCTTGTGTGGCACATGGTACACAGATGGAAACCCGGCCATACATAAACAAACATTAGCACGAGTGTTGTTTATGTTTGTTGTTGCCATTGCCTGCCTGTGTTATTATTATTGTGTGAGAGTGCAAAAAAAAAAATAAACTCGGCCAGTTATTGACCCGATGTTTTGAACTCTCACACTCACAACAAAGTTGAAAGAACCTAAATTACTGTAATTTACAACGATAGGCCGAAATAATAACGTCATAATGATGTAGTAACTGGCTGCAGCATTGCCAGTTTCTAATGAGAAAATACACCAGATATTAAGTGTAATTAATGCAATAGAGATGGTCGGGACATATTGTACATTTGAAGCTTATGGGTACTTACAGCAGAATTATGAACGATTACCACCTGGAAAAAAATCATGCCAGCTTGCAGACAAAAGTGGCAAAATTGTACATGATCTCAACGAGTTTTGCCATAAAATTCTTGCAGTTAAAATAACGCTTGAATTTAATATGGGGTAAAACTATGTATATTATGCGCCGATTTTTATTGTCAAATTATAATATATAAAAATATGCTAAATGTGGAAAAATGGAAAAGTAAGTTTATTTAAAGTAGAATTTGGAAAAATCCCAACGAAACGTCGGATACATTACAAATTAAATAGAAAAAGTCTTTTAATTACATTTTAAAGAAATTGAATGACCTTGAAAGCCTGAATAGATACAATATCTATAAAACCACACTAATAATACTGAAAATAACGTCGATAAATTATATACAAATAAATAGAATTTTATTTAAAATTATTTTAGAACATTTGATTTATCTTTCAGCATCGAAGTTTTTACTTTCAACATACGAAAATTAATAATGAGAAGAATACTGGATTATAACAACCGGAATTCCAAGAAGGAAAATAAGAAAAAGTCAGCCTTTCAGGCCCAGGGTTTGTTCTTTCTTTTAAATTTTTTTATAATTAAAAAGAAACTTTTGACTTTTTATTATCAAGATGAAATAAAGTGCTTATTGTACTTACGAGATTTCGAGCTAAATTATGCTTCTTTCTACTAGATTTCCCATACAAAACAAAATCTATTTTGTCAGTAGATTTGTTGGAAATCTAATCAAAATCTAATATTTTTATTTATTTTTTACTACCCTGTACAACATACTTATAAAAAAAAGATGAGTGAATTAGCTATATTCTGCTTAAAAAGGTGAGTGAATTGGCTACAGCGCAGGTGCTTGGTTATAGTTTTGGAAAATTTTCACTTAATGGGTTTTGTTTTGGATAAAAAAATTTTGCTAAATGTCACAAAAACATGATGTAAATGGTATAGATTTTCATGAAGATTTTAATTAAAATCTGCTAGATTTTGTGCAGGTGTAAATGCTCTATTACATTAATTTTGTTGCAAAGGCATGGAACAAATTTTAAAGTTGTTCAAATATTTTATTTTAAAGCTAACAGTTATTTTTCCTAAAACACCAACTAAAATTTGGGAAACATTTAACTAAAAAAAAAATCTGGTTTGCATATAAGTTTTCTAGACAAGTGCAGTGTTTTTAATTTGAAAACTATACTTAAATTGTCAGTTGTTTTGCAATAAAATATTAAAAAATATTCAAAAATGTTGTTCACATTTTTCATACAAATTCGTCATCGAAGAAAAGCAAACAAATTCAGATTCTGCTTGGCTTTTAAACATTTTGGAAATTTGTATTTGAAATATATTGTTTTTGTATTTCATGTAAATATCAGTGTGGCGACGTGATTTAGACAATTAGGTCCTTCCTTAATCAAAGTTACATTTAATTTTAACTATGTATGTATGTATGTATGAATTTTTTTATTATATTTTTATTGACCTTTTAAGTTTATTTTGTTATGTTTTTTAAGCTCGGGGTCGTGTTTAAAAAATTGTAATTGAGTAAATTAAAATCAGTTACAATTTAATAAAAACAAAGTTTAACAAAAAAAAATATATATATATATATATATATATATGTATATAAACAAATTTTTTTTTAATTGCAATTGAATAAATAAATAAAAATCAGTTTCAATTTTATAAAAACAACCGCGAGTTTAACAAAAAAATTAATAAAAAACAAGAAAATAACTTTTGAATGAAGTAGTGCGTTAATAAATGTTCAATTGAAGAAGTTTTTCTTCTTTAAAAATTACTCTTTAAGAAAGTATTTGTACATACCTATTTTCAAAAAAAAAAACATTTTAAAATTGTATCAACACTATTAATGCAATTCTAGCTGTCAAATTCTGGTTCCAGACAGTGACATATACATATCGAGCCTTATTTTCGATTCTATCGTAAGCGACAAAAATTAAATTTTTAGGATGTTTGTTTTTGGTTAAATTTGCAAATATCTTTTTATACGCAGAATGTCACTTACGATAAAATTTTATAGCCCGTATCTTAAAAGTTATCAAAAATTTTGGTATTTTGATAAATCTAACTATGTTTAGGACCATAAAATTTTAATTTCAATAACAAAGTCTATTTTCGATAACATGTCGCTTACGATAAAATCGAAAATAATATGCAAATGTACATATATATCAGGGATGGCAAAGTTGATACAATTGTACTTTTTTCATAATAGCCAAAATCGGAAAGTACAATAGTACACCAATGACTAATTTAGTACATTGAAAGAATTTCACAGTTTCAATCCGCACAAAAATCACAAAAATTGAACTCGTCCATTTCCAAATAATTTTTTTAATTCGGATGCTGGAGCACATGCTAATAATTTGTATATTTTAAATTTCAACTTAAACATTGTAAATATATGCTTTAGCATCACAACTTACAAGCAAATTTGTGAAAACCATTCGCTAGCCAGAACAAAATCGATTATTTTTTAAAAACAAATAAAAAATATGTAATTCTGAACTAAAAAAATTCTTTTAGTACAATTAAGGTCAAAAAGTACGATTTTTGAAATTTGTTGGCACAATTTTAAAATTCTCAATGCTGTCCCTGGCATGTATGCATGTATGTACGTAAGTATGTAATTTAATCAAGGGTTCGGAAGTGAAGTTGTATTCGAAATAACTTGTTCTACCTTTCTAGCCCGTCTACGAAAATCTGTTCTTTTTTAGCAAATTCCTATTTGGCAACACCTTTCCTTCAAATGGTAATGACTCTCTTTGGTATTTCCCAAGAACAAAGTACACTTTCATATACAAAAAAACACACACACAATGAAAACCAGCGATGCCAATTTAGCGCGTTTCGCGCTAGATTTAGCGCGTTTTAACTATGCCAAACGCGCTTTTTTCCGTCTTAGCGCGTTTATTAAAAAAGCGCTAAATTAGCGCGTTTTGAATAAAGTCAATAATATCATTTTAGTTCAATATTTTTTTAACTTTTTTTATATAAATTTAACAGTTTTCTTATATCCCAAACTCCGATAAAATTTTTTCAATTAGTTAATGTTTCAGCTGTCGCAAACAAAATTCGCTTGACTGTGGTTAGAATAAAAAACGCGTTTTAATACTGTAATGACAAATAATTTGAAATGTCATACATAAAAGTATGTACTACCAATGGCCCAAAAAATGTACATTACTTACAAAGCATCTATTATAGCTGAAGTACAAAAAGCATTTGAATCGCAAAACTATTCGACAATTTATATGTTGTTACAAAGTTTTACAAATAAATTAAAAGTAAAAACTAAGCACTTCGATTATTGTGAAGGCGATTCTGATTCTTTATTAAATGATTTTAGTTAATTAAAGCATAATGTCGAGGATCCAATATTGCAAAATCTGAAAAAGCAATTGTATATCGATGGTTTACTAACGTAACCTCGTAACTTAAAAACTGCTACTTTTCAGGAGAGACAAAAATGATTTATAACAAGTATTTAATGAAAATTTACAAGTATTTAATTGAAAATTTAACAAAAATAATCCAAGTAATTAGATTATAAAAAAAACATATATTAAAAATGTTTAAATACTTGTTATAAATCATTTTTTGTCTCTCCTGAAAAGTAGTAGTTTTTAAGTTACGAGGTTACGTTAGTAAACCATCGATATACGTGTACTAATACATACATACATCGACTTTTATTGAAATTTAATTTAGCGCGTAAAAATAGCGTGTTTTTGCTATAAATATTTGACAATGCTGTAATTTAGCGCGTTTTAGCGCGTTTCGAGAAGGGTAGTATCGCGTTTGGGTTATAAATAGTTGGCATCGCTGATGAAAACAACAACAAAAATGTCAAGAGCAAAGCAATAAAAAGAGTAACAAACTTATATGACACAATTCAACTGGCATAAGAGACAATTGCAAAAGCAAAAAAACAAAGAGTGTCATATTAAAATTACACCAAATATAAAAATAAAAAATCATCAGCACACAAAAAATGACAATAAAATAAAAACGCATGCTAAGCACGGTCATTCACCTTTTTGTTGTATTTATTTAAATAATAAGTTCATACCTGCTTAATATGTATGTATTAGAGATGTAACGAATGTCAATTTTTGATATTCGCGAATACGAATACGAATATTGCATGTGAAATTTAAAGACATTAAATTAGGGCTCTATTTACGCCTGCAATATGAAATATTAAAAGATTGTTATGAAAAAGAACTTCATACTCCTGTTGGCGTACTTTAAAGTTAATAAAAACTACCCAAAATTTTAATGATCGTTAAATAATAATATTTGGAAATGATCAAAGCACAAATTTCGAATACGAATATTCGTGCACCACTACTAAGTATGTGTTTATGTACACACGTACATACATTTGTAAATTATAATTTAAACTTTTTTTAAGTAGGTATGTATTGAATTATGTACCTAGTAGGTACAATTTAATTTAAAAACTTTCGTTTAGGGGTACGGTTGCTTAAAGCACTTTAACGTCCCTTTTCACAATGTATGATTAAGAGTTAACGTGAACTTAAACTGACAGTTCTTCATACAAAACTTGCCGTTAAAGTCCCTGTTAGCTTTTAATTGTACATTGTGAAAAGGGCCGTAAGTCATGTTTTGATTAGTTGTTTTTCTCTACAGTAGAGGTTTGCTAAATAAGTATCCGTACATACCTACCTATAACTAAAAAAATTTCGGAATAGGAAAATTATAACAATAACTGGAAAAAATTTACTATAATGTTAATGGGTCCCAAAAATAGCAACATCAGAATTTTCTTTGTGTTCCAGTTTGCGTGTGAATAGCTGTATTATTTTTATTGAATTGGTTGATTTTTTTTGCGTTTACTTTATAGGTACCTATTTCTTTAAAAAATAAAAAAAATAATAGGTAGATAGGTAGGTAGGTACCTATTTAATGGAAGTTTTCAATTTTAACAAAGTCCTTAAATTTCGGGTTCCAAACATAGCAACATCAAAATTTTGTTTGTGTGAAACATACAAACATACATACATACTTACATACATACCCTGCAGTCAGACTGGGGCCAAGTGTCTCTATGTCAACACTAAAATTCTAGTAGTAGTTACATTGTCTACAAATTATCTTCTACTCGTGAGTATAAAAGAAATAGAGAAAACAGATGTCGTGTATTTCTGGTGGATTTTGCAATAACTTGTCAATATAAATAAATTTTTATGTACGTAAGGTATAGAAATGTACCAGTATATGTCTGGTTGGTACCTAGTCAATTGTTTTAGTGTTACTAGTAGATTTTCAATGACAAGCACATGCTAAATGTCTATAGCACAAAGTATTGTATGGGGAATAATTGTAGAGTAGTACTGGTGACAATGTCAAAAGCGACTCAGTACCTACATTTTCACCATCGACATTTCTTTCAGGGTACATACATACTATGTATGTACCAGTGATGCCAACTTTTTTGGCTCTAAAAGCACATCAAAATTTAAAAAAAGCACAAAATAGCGTAGTTTTGAGATCTAAAAAGCGTAAAAAGCACTAACGTGAAAAAAAAGTGAAGATCAGGTGAAGTTCAATAATGTTTAATATTTTCTAAGCTATTCTCTATTTCGGCAATAGTATCAACATCTTTAATGAAATATATCAGACGAAAAAGGTATGCTTTACACTGAGAAAATAAAAACATCAAGTTTTTATTAAAGTAATTTTAAGAAATACACAAATTTCTTAAAAGCACTACTTAGTGCCTTTTCTTAGTTTGGCACTAACGCTCAAAATTTGGCGTTTTGAGTCTCCAAAAAGCACTAAAAATAGTGCCAAAAGCACCGAGTTGGCATCGCTGGTATGTACATAAATATATAAATACATACATATGTAGGTATGTATGTAGGTATATACTTATCTTTAATAATCTAATCCAATAATTAATTTAATTTTTTATTTAAATATTTTGCTTTATTTAATACCTAATAAGATATTCTATAACAAAATGATGGATATGTGTGACATTAATCTTGTTCTTTTGCAACCAAAGCCATACAACAAAACAAAACAAAAAATACACACATACATACATACACACACATATACATTTGTACACATGGATATATATATAGACATGTACATACATATGTACATATGTATAGAAATACTACTGCTGCTGCTAACTACAAACAACTTCACATAACGCTTAAAACAAAATGTAAGCAAAAAAACAACAAAACAAAAGCAAAATAAATGCAAAAACAAAAAAAGAAAAACAACAAAATCAGCTTTATAAAATAAAAGTACAAAAACCCTACAACCAAGCGTTCGTTAGCCCAATGGAGTCAATGAACTTTTCTCTTCATGTTTTTGTAGCAATTCCGTTTTGCACACATGTACGTAATATAAGAAAACACACAACCGAACACATTTAACAGAGCATATTTTAAAAAGAGATAATATTAAAAGAGAGTGATTTTTAAGAGCATGTGCTGCTACAAATTGTATTTAACATTAACAGTGTTGCCATGGAGTTTTTTAAATTATTATTATTATATTTTGAATATTACCTAATTTACATTGAGCATTTTTTCATGAAATATCATGAATTTTGTTGAACGCAACTTTTTTGTTTGCTAATTGCAACGCTATAATAGAAAACTTTATATAAAAAAGGACGTTGAATGAATCTCGAATGCATTTTTGCCAACGTTTTTGATATGAGTGCTCCTCCGCCAAAATTCAGTTTTATGTAGTTTTTCTTAGTAAACATGTGATAACAAATTTGTTTTTATTTGTTTATATAAAACTTTTAATATAAATTTTTATAAAATGGTCGTGTCAAAATTTATCAGAAAATTGCCAAAATTTGAAATATAATCGCCAAAAATTATTTCTTGTAAATTTTTCTCATCCAAATTCAAAATGCATTAATAGCTATAATTAATATAGCAAAAATCATCAAAATCAATATGTTTTAACTTCTTGCAGACGAATTTTGGCAGGATTTATTTTTGCAACTGTTCCTGAAACAAACTAATTTTCCTGAATTAGAAAAATTTTGAAGCTCAATTTTGTTTAAAAAAATAGCCATAATAATCGCCAACAAATTTATTTATCGCCAGTAAAATCGCCAATAAATTTATTTATCGCCAGAAAAATCGCCATGTCGTCAAACCAAAATTTGAACGGCAAACAAGTTGAAAAATCGCCACGTTTGGCTAGAAATCGCCATATCTGACAGCCCTGGCTGTGAGTTGAAATTTTTGTTTGAGGCATTTTACATTCTTATGTTTATGAACATATCGCTCATTTACTCAAAGAACGTCTTAACTCAAAAAACTAGTTTGCCAGAAAACGAGTTTGAAGTTTTCAATTTAATGGAAAAAGAAAATTTTATTTTGCTTTCAAGGGTTGATTGAGTAAACAAGATATTTGTATGAAGTTTTTACACAATATAGAGAACGATATGAGGATTAATTCTGCATCATTAACTCTAGAATTACATTTTTTGAGTAAATGAGCGATATGTACTTACATACAGAATTAAGTAAAATCTTTGTAATGATATACACACAAATACAAATTTATGTTTATTAACTATTTATGTTTGAAATAATTTCAGGGAACGAAAAATTAGCATTATGGAAAATGCTAGAGCTGGCGAAATCTAATCTATTATTTAGTATGAGAACAAGAGGGTTTTACGAGTATTTAAAGCAGTTGCAGCAAGAATCAGCAGATAGGAAACTGGCACCCCAAATTTCGTTGGCTATGCGAGAATAAGGGTGTTGCCAGACACATGGGAACACTAGGTAAGGATTCACAATGGATCTACATATGTATATGTACATATATCTACCTTATTATGTTTGCAATATTTTTGTTTAGTCAGACATAATATTTATTCTAATAATAACACATGATTAATTTATTTTCATGAATATCTGGCTTAATTTTGATTTTTTGTGTGCAGCCGGCAACACTGAATATAATGCTTTTTTTCATATTTTCTTTTACTGGCAAAAAGTGCACAAGCAAGCAAACTCATGCATTCGTATCCATTGGATTCAGTGAGAAAAATACACTTTACTCTACACAATTTGTGTGTTATTCTACCATATCACTGTCACTGACTGGCTGATGAGTACGTAAGCGCGCCTCGTTCAGTACGTTTTGTTTAGTTAAGCGGTTTGGCAAAAAGTTGCTTTCAATAAACAAAAAATAAGAAAGAATATGAAGAAACACACTACTTACTCTCCGTACTATATAAAATATTTGTAACAAGACAATTTCTTTTCCTACCATTGATAAAGTAAAAGAAAGCCAAATTGAAATACCTACATATTTTGTTTTGGGAAAATTTACGTAAAACATGAAATTTTGTCCAAGGAAAAACAAGATTCTAAAAGTGTAGAAAATTTTTAAAAATTAAAAGGAAATATTAAAATATATGTAAATAATTAAATAAATTAAAAAAAGGAAAAGCAAAATTAAAATAAATAATTCAATGAAATAATATAAAAAGTCTTTGAAAGCAACTAAAATCAATTAGAAAAAATTATTTAAAAAATACTCAAAATCAATTAAAGTGCTTAACTTTGAAAATTAAATTTGTGGAGAGAATAAAAAAAAATTAAAAGTTTTCAACACCAGTTGCCATATACGGATTACAGTTTTCTTTACAGCCCAGCAGATTGGAGATGTTGCACTGATTGAATATCGGCCTAAAGGAAAGGAATATTGATCAACTTCATACCTATCCCTATAAAGTTCCTAATCAGCAAATTGTCAAAAAAATTTTTATCGAGAATTGGCGATATACAATTAAGTTTCCCACGTTTTTTTTTTTTCTTTTTCAAAATTTACAGTTCTTTTGTATTGTATTTTATAAATAGAAATTTTAATACTCAAAACGCTTGATGTGAATGCCTGACGAATCAGATTTTAATTAGACTCTTTTTAGAGCAACTCGCACCATCTCAAGTTCTCGATTTTTCTTACATCATATCCATGCAGCTCATAGGCAGTAGAGTCTAGTCCAGCCAAGGACCATTGTTTTAATTAATTTAAAAATTTTGTTTACTGACGAGAATAGCAACATTTTTGTAACCTGCTCTATATTTAGCTCAGGCCTGTTACTTCTGGAACTGTTTGTAAAATACTTGAAGTATACATTCTAAAATTCACCAAATGAGTTTCCTACATCACAATTTTTCTTACGGAAAAGCTTTATTTCTTTTATAGAGTTTTGCCAGGAGATCAGTATACGGTGCAAAAGGAAGAAGGCTATGCTAACATGATCATGCCATAAGCTTTCATGCGCTATGTATGAATGCAACTGCTTTAGAGAGAGAGAGAGAAAGTATCTAGTTTGATTATTTCTACAGCAGAGGTAGCAGATTTGAAGCTAAAGGGCTTTAAAAAAATCAAAACTTTTAAGATATTTTTAAGAAAAATGGTGTTTTGAAAAAGTTTGAAGCTTAAAGATTAAAAGCTTCATAAAAAAGCTGGTTTTAGAAGTCATTAAAAAGTAATAGATTAAGAGTATCTTTTGAAAAAAGTAGCAAATTTTTTCAAAATTATATTTTTAAACATAAAAGTAAAGTATAAACAAAAGCAAAAGGTTGTAGTTTAAATTTTTTTAAAAAAACTACTTTCTTCAAAAAAGAACTTTACAAAAAATAAACTAAAGTAGTAGAAAAATTTAATTTTTTTTTTAAGTAGTAGGCTAAAAATTATGTTAGAGGAGAGTACCAGTTCAAGTATCTTTCGAGCAGAAATAGCAAATTATAATTTTCTCTTAAGGCTGGGTTAGCAGAACGTTGCTGTTGCTGTACCGTACCGTACCGTACTGTTAGCACGTTGGTGCACTTATAGAACATTTAGCTTAGATAAAATTTGTTTGACAAAAATGAGCAGATTTAGAAATGTTTGCAAAGGGGGACATGACTTTAATTGAACGATTAGAAAATTAGCAATTAATTTTCATCTCGAGAAATTTATTTTATATATATATATATATATTGATTGATATATTGATTTTTTTTTTCTTAACACAAAAATAACAATAAAATAAATAGAAAATATTTTAGGCAAAATTTTATTATTTTTAAGCAAACTGAAAACTTTTTCAAATATGTTTTAAATGAAATTAAAAATGACATATAAACTTTAATTTTCATTTGAAAAATGCAAAAAGTTAATAATTTTCTTTTGCATTTTTCTAAAATTAAATTTTGTCTTTTTTTAATAAAAGTTGTTAAAAATTAGAAAATCCAATTTTGTCTCACTTATCGTATAAAATATGCAGAAAAAAAATCAATAAAAAAAATTAAAATATAATGTCGATTGTTAAATAAAGTAGTAGATTTTATATAAAATACTACTCTTAAAGGAATAAGTTTTCCTTGTTCAAACGCGCGAAGAAAAAGAAATACACTTACTAATAATTCAAAGTATTTTTTTAAATATAAAAAAGTAGTAGATTTACTACTTTTTGTAAATTAAATTCTTTCTTTTTTATTTGATAAAAATCTTTTTTTGTGCAAAATTTTGCCTATTGAAAGTTTCTGTGGAAAAAGCAGCCAACTTAGTACAATTAGAAAATAGTTTCTTCAAATGCTAAAAAAAGTAGTATATTTACTACTTTTTCAAAATTGCATTTATTCCATAAAAACCAATTGTTAGAGACAAATTTAGCTCGTTGAAAGGATCTATGAAAAGATATAGATTTGATACTAATTCTAAGTACTTTTTGGATGTATTGAAAAACGGAGTATATTTACTACTTTTTCAAAATTGCATTTTTCTTTCATAAAAACTAATTTTTAGAGACAAGTTTAGCTTGTTGAAAGGATCTATGAAAAGGTATAGATTTACTAATAATTCAAAAAACTTTTTGGAAATATTGAAAAAAGTAGTAGATTTACTACCTTTTCCAAATTGCATTTTGTTCATAAAAGCTAATTCTTAGAAATAAATTTAGCTTCTTGAGATGATCTATGAAAAGGTATAGATTTATCACTAGTTCTAAGTACTTTTTGAAAACATTGAAAAGAGTAGTAGATTTACTACTTTTTCGAAATTTATTATTTTTTTTTTTTTTTGCATAAAAACTAGCTTTGAGATACAAATTTAGCTCGTTGAAAGGATCTATGAAAAGGAATATATTAAGTACTAGTTCTAAGTACTTTTTGGACACATTGAAACAATTAGTAGATTTACTACTTTTTCGACATTGATTTTTTTTCCATAGAAACTAATTTTTAGAGAAAAATGAAGTTGCATATTTTTTTATCAAAACTGAAGACATATTTAGCCTTTTGAAAGGTTTTATAAAAAAGTAGTAGATTTACTACTTTTTATAAAAAAGTACCAGATTTATTACTTTTTTCTAAAGACTGTTCATATTTGAATTAAATATTATTACACCACATTGTCGAAATTATTTACCTAAAGCTACTTTTGTCTATCAAAAGGCAATATAACATTGACCAAAAAAAGTAGTGGATTTACTACTTTTTCAAAATTGCATTTTTAGTAGAAAACTTAGCAGATCGGAAGCGTCTGTGAAAAAGTATTAAATTTACTACTGCTTTAAAGTACTTTTTCCGAATATTAGAAAAATATTAGTAGATATACTACTTTTTCGAAATTTAGTTTTTTTTTTGAGTTTTTTAGAGATTAATTTTACTTGTTGAAAGCCTCTGTGGGAAAAGAAGTCGACTTACTACTATTTCGAAATACTTTTTCGAAATATGTATGAAAAAATGTAGTAGATTTTACTACATTTTCAAAATTGATTTTTTCTAACTGATCTAGGAAGCAAATTTAGCCTCTTAAAATGCTCTATAAGAGTAGATTTATTATTTTGCTCAATATTTTTTATATTTTAATTAAATACTACTATTACAAAATTTAAAAAAAAAGTATTTCTTTAGTTGAAAAACAGCTTTTGTAACTTTTGTCAAAAAAAAAAAAAAAAAATATAGAAACAAATAGCAGGTTTATTTTCTTTAAAAGAATCCCTGAGTTGCATAAAATCACTATCCAATCCGAAGCCCTACTACTTTTTTACAATTCTTTTATTTAATTTATAACTGAAAAAGATTTTACGTTTTTAAGTTTCTTTTAATCTTTATTATTATTATTATACTAATTTATTATTAATGTAAGACTTCGAATTAATATATGTTGTTTTTTTTCAGAAGAATTATATTTAAATTCGCTATTATTTTAGAATTGATTTGCATGAGCTGCTAACCTTTTAGTAATGACAAAATTAACAGCATACATTTTCAAGCTTTTAAGTTTGTAGAATTGAAAATTGAGCGTTTTGAGTCATTTGAAAATGTATATTTTGTTTTTTTTTTAATATGAGAAAGTTAATAAACTAACATTCAAAATAATCAAACTAAACTAATTTCAAAAATTTCCTCTTGAGCCATGCCAAAAGAAAAGCACAAAATTATAATAGTTTAAAAATTTTTGGTTTCTTAAGTAATTTTTCGTAGTTGTTGATCCCAAAGAAATTGCAAACTTTACATGAACGCCTGCGCGATATGCAACATTTTAACACTATTCAAATGTAAGTGTGGTATATTTTCAAGCGTTGTATTCCATCAATTATGAAGCCTGCTTAAAGGGATAAGTTTTTAATTATTTTTTTAATTCCATTAAGAAAAAATATTCCAATAAAAATTAAGAGCAAAATAAAAAAAACTCATAATAACAAAATTATATATTGTGGCGGATAAAAATAATAAAGAAAAAAGTGTGTTTAACTCCCAAAAATTATATACAGTTCTGAATACAATTTCGAATTGAATAACTGAAAATAATGGTGATTTAAAAAGCGATAACATCCAATTTCGCAATATGATGAAAAGAAGTGCTAGGAAAAATTTCAGTAAATGAAAATCGTTTAAAATAAAAGTGATTAAAATATAATATACATACATATGTAACTTGCAAAATAAATTAAATAAAAACAACTAGGCAATGACAAAGGAAGTTGTAAAAAATATATGTAATTTTCTTACTAAAAAAATCAAAATTTTGAAAAAAAAGAATTAAAATTGTAAAAATTGTAAAAAATATATTTAATTTTCTTACTAAAAAATTCAAAATTTTGAAAAAAAAAAGAATTAAAACAAACATAGTTCGCTATTTAAAAAGAAATTAATAAAAAAATCATTGAACCAGTTAAAAATCGCTTTATTGTAATTAAAAAACCAGTAAATTAAAAAAATATGCATAATACCAAAGATCTACCCGTACATAATGGCAAAAAGGGATGAAAATAACAATTTTCTACATGAAAATGTGCCAAAAATATTTAAAAAAAAGCTTGAATTGATTTTGTAAAAATAAGCCAGTGAAAAAAATATTAAATTGCAAATATTCAACTATTACATGTATTTAACATGTTTTTAAGCAATAATTTAAACATGTTTACAACATTTACAAATTTCTCAAAATCATAATTACAACACAATAAGAGAAAATTCTTTGTTTTACTTTGAAATTATACCTACAACAAATAAATTGAGTTGATACAAATCAAAATGTCTTTGAAAACGCGTAAATGTTATAAAAAATATTGCCGTTATATAAAAAACATAATACTCTATACATTTACCTTAAAACTGTGTTTAAATACCTGAAAAACTAAACAAAACTAAAGTGTAAAATATTTAAGGAAATATAGTACACAAAACACCTCTTCAGTTATTGGCGGCTAAAAAACATTCAAAATTTTACACCCTACGCCATATTTAAATTACAACGTTTCTTGTGTTTTACTCTTTTCCGCTACATGTAAATTACTCTCCCTCTCACACATAGTCTAGAATGTGAGCGCGTGTTTGTGTTGGTGTTTTTTTCTATCTTATTATTGTTATTACTAATTGGATATTATTTCATATTTATTTTATTACAAAACAAACATGTTTTGGCATGTTTTGTTGTTGTTGCTGCTGCTGCTTCTTCTACTACATGTTTGCTTTTAAAATTTTTGAAGAAAATACGATGTTGTAATAAGATTGGCAGATTTAAACAATAAACTTAGGAAAATAGCATCCAAAAAAAAAGAGGTGAGTTTGTAAACAACAAATACCTACACATATTTACACACATGCATGCACACAAACATACAATACATATGCATGCACATACATGTGCAGTAATTGAAATGAAACAGAAATGATGAAACAGAATGTAACGTATAATATTTATGTGCATACATGCATACATACACACATGTGTATGTGCATCTTTTTTGACAGACGTTAGATAAAATCGATCGTATAGGATTGAGGACATGCATCTTTCCACTGTTTTTAACAGAAATTAATAAATTTTCTGAATCTTAAAATGATCGAAATTTCATTTCAAAGTGATTTGAAACATTATGTACGTTGGCAATACTGTTTGATACGGATATGTACGCCATTTTAATAGCTTTTGTTTTTTGTGTGTCTAGTTTGATTGACCATTTCATTATGATTAAACTGACATCTGAACAACGTTTGAATGTGGTGCTGAGATGTTTTACGTAAAACATGATTATATTACGGGAAAATCATCGCGGTCTGTGGCAAATTGTCCATTAAAGCCATTAATTCGAACAAAAATGTTTTATTTTTGCAAAATTTTTATTCTAGAGTATAATAAGCAGGGTTAGGACGTTTAAGCAACTGAAAATTAATATTAAGCGCTTAACAAGAGCACATAAAAATTAAATATACCTACCTATGTATGCTCAAAAATATGCATTTACCTACGAAACAAGCACCAAAAATAAACTAATATGGAAATATAAAAAAAAATCATTATTTAAAGCTAAAACAAACAATAACTTATGTACATATGTATACTGAAAAACTGCGTTCAACATCGACTCTAAAGTTAAGGGGGTGTCTTTTAGACTTGGGTTGAACTCATTCACTAGTTAATTTTTGCCGCAAACCTATGATCAAACCCATTTGTTTGTGGAAAAAAATGAACTAGTGAACGAGTTCGACCCAAGTCTAGTGTATTTCAATGGTGATATTTCCATCCGCGAATTTTAGCTTATTAAATTATTTGAATCCGATTCAAGTATCTCAACACTTGGGGTGGCTTATATGGCAGCTGCTACAGCAGCAATTATTTTTTGACTCCTAACTGTGAGATTTCTGTTGTAAGTCATTCGAGCAACTCTTCCATTATTGGCCACCTGGGAGCTGTGCCTTCTAAAGCGCCCCCTAACTCCCTTAAGCTTGGTGCTGTGTTCACAATTTCGTGCGAAATGTTGTCAAACTACATGTAAAAGTATTTGGTGTGAAATATTTGCGAAATAAATTCGTAAAAGTAGTACTCTGTTCTTATTGAAAAAAACAGCATGTTTTTCCATGCAAAATGAATCTGGCATCATTTTAGTTTCAGCTGCGAAACAACATGAGCACTTGCATACTTTCAAACGATAAAATCGAGAAATTTATTAAAAAAACATTTAGCACATGTCAAATTTTTCATGCGAAACAATCAATGTTATGGAAAATTTATCACAATTTCTAGGTTTTAGGACGGAAATTATTGGGCCTTATCGTGGTTGACTTATTTCGACTTCGACTACTACATATTGGTTCTAGATAAAAGAAAATTCTTGCGGTCTTCTTTAATCTACTACAAAAACATCGTAATCGATGCTAACGACGACAAGGTTGATTGACTCGAGTGCGTAATAGCTTGTATGAGCATCCAAATTTGTTTCCATTTTAAGGCCCTGATTCACTATCCTACACGATCGCACGATTCATTCACAAGAAAATCTTGTAGCTTTCTGACAGATGTGCGATTGCTTTACGTGAGTACCTGCCATTACGGCCTAATCTCACGTGTGCCAAAGCACTGGGTGTGGGTTAGACGCCAGATCAACGCCCTCATGCAGCCTTTTAGAATGAACCTATGGCCCACTCCATAAGGCACATAGGTTGCAATCTTTGAATATAGTTATCCCTGTACTATATTCAATTACCTTGCTGAGGTAATTTGAGCTATCTAAACTCTGCTGCTATGTCCGTGCCCATAGCAGCTTCTGTTGAATGGCAACAGCAGCTAGAATAGTGTCTGGCTGACCGCGTCAGACCAACCACTAGTATTGATTTCACACTGGGAAGCCAAGACTATTCTCCCAGCGATTTTGGTAGCAACCATAGCCACCACGATAATTCTCCGGCTTCCACGCTAAGGTGTTGTGTATACACCCATAGCGAGGTCCCCAAGAGAACACCTCAACCATTGCCGGCACAGCTCAACCACTCATCCGAGATGAACCCATGCCTGTATCGCCAAATAACCAGTGCCTACTCCACACATACCAAAATCATCCCTTTAACCCCGTGAGGTAGGACGAACTAGTCATTTTAGCGAAGGAAACTGACGACCGCTACATGCACTCAACTCTAAGCAGCTCGACTGTCGGGCCACCGGCACTCGTGGCACCAGAAGTAGCCTCTGGTTAGACCTCGAAGTTCCACCACAAGAGCTTCACCTCTATCGTCTTTTGAACTCAGGGGCAGTTCTAGGTGACGCTGCACCTAACTGACATCAACAGGACCTGTCTTCCTTTTGTTATAAATATGTGCACATCCTTTGCTCTGTTTGTGTTCAGAGATCGGGTAGTAACACATAAGTTCTATGGGTAATGTACCAAAGGTACGTCAATGGCAAAAGCCACATCACCCCAGCTGGGGCCCCGGGGTTGCCACACCCGTAGTCTATAAATAGACTCCCCTGGGGGGGGGGGGCAGCATTCTGACAATAAAAACAACTCTGATCGTATGGAATCTATCATTTTATGAAAATTTTTCATAATTTTCACGATTCTGTAGGATAGTGAATCACGGCCTTTACTAAATTTAGATAACAATAAACAATAAAAAAAATGTTGACTGATAACTTGCCTAGAACAATTTTTATTACATTTTATTTTAGTAGCGCGTTGCGTCAGCAACCCACCACCATTATACCTATGCCCTTAATGTACAAGAGATGTGGCCTCGTAGATCATGCGACTTGACAATGCTTGGGCGATTAACGTCTTGTTATCACTGGCATGCGGGCTTGCTGAAAAATTCCCGATTGTATTTCCTCAGCATAGGAGTAGAAAGGCCATTTTGGGGAGGGAGGCTTGCCCCCCAAGAATTGCTTTAGGATCCTCAGAGTTTTTTTAAATTTGCCTGTAATTATGTATTTTAACATTACTCATGAAAACCACCGGTCATAATGCCCCATAAAAAGTTTTCAGCTACACCAATATTTCTCCTAGTCAGGCGAATAAAAATGCCAAGGAATCACAAACGCTAAATTCATGGCGATTAAAACCATTTATCAATTTTTGATTTCAATTTAAAGTTCTATACCAAACAAAAAAAATTGGATACGGGAATCGTTTAGTATTGTAAGTCATTCCTGAAACTTTCTGCTAAACAACAGATTTTGCCCTGTCAAATATTCAAGATTGCAAGACTTCAGCCTATTATTATAATATATACAGGCCTGTACCTGGATTCAGTAATATTTTGCGAACCGAAAATCGTAATATTTATCGACATATTTATTCATTTGCGATAACGATAATGTGATTCTGTAATTTCTTTTTTACGATAGCCTCCCGGTTTATCTTATTCACCATTTAATTCAATATTATGTGGTAGTTCTGTATAGAAAATGCGAAAATAAGCGAAAATCACAAAGAATAATAAAGAAAAACTCAACAAATTTGATTTTGTGACTTAATTTTTTTTTCTCCAACCGACAGCGAATATCGTTAAAATATGTAACTGATTAGCAAAGTCGATAAATTTTCGTTATATTTATTATAACGATACGATTATCGTAATAAAGGTTACGGAATCCAGGTATTGTTCTGGCATTTCACAAAATGGTGATTTTGAAAAATTAATAAAAGCTAAATTATTGCTTTTGTAAATTGGAATCACCGATTAGTAATAAAAAGTATAGTAACTCTTTAAATTGGTTCATACACACAAAAAATATAATCCTGCATTGAACAACTTTAATATAAAAAAAATCAATTAAAAATGTACTTAAGGTAATTAAACTTTTGTTTAAAAATTGAATTAATTACAAAACTTAATTGACTCAATTAATTGATTTTTGATTTTATTTTCAATTAAAGTTATTTAATTGCAGGATTGAATGAAAATTTTTCATTTCACTTACTATTTAACAGGAAAAGTTTCAATCAAATTATAGCATTCCTGTCGATTTGTTTATAACCCATTTTAAACACAACTTTCAAGTCTATAACGAAAATATTTTTAAAAACATTTCTTTCTGGTTTTATTTGCCCTGATCAGTGATGGGAAATGAGATTTGCATTTCGGTATCAATAAAATTTTTTTGAGTACTTTTTTGGTCCCGAGAGTACTATTTTTTTTTTATTTAAATTTGATTAGCAAAAAATTATATTCATATATTCATTCAGCTATCACACACGAGAACAATTGTGCTGGCATAACATGGCAGTTTGTAAGGGAGAGAGGCAAAGAGAGTGGTATTGTGTTTGGCATAATTTTTCATCCAGGCACAATACCGCATCATCGGCACAAAACCAATACATACACAACTTAAAAAACAGCAAATGTTAAAATAATACAAAAACAACACCAATACACACAAAGCTGTGTGTATGTATACATTTTTATGCCAGATTAATTAGTCTCGTGTGTTCTAAAAATAAAAGTTGTGCCGGCATAAAAATTACTCCCGTGTGTGATACCCAATTTACAAATAAAATAAGGAACACATAGCATATACATACGTATGTTCATCAGAGATGGGAATTGGAAATCTTGATTTCGTGCCGAATCTGTTTCTAAATAAATATTACCAAAATCACTTGAATAGTGCAAACCACTTTTTATTTAATTTAAAATGCTTCAATAATAATTAATTTAATAATTTCCAAAATTAGTTGTTTACAAAAAGACATATACATATACATACGTATAATTTATTAATTCTTTGTACTTATTTACAAGAAATGCAAATACCTGTGATCTGTTTACTTATTATTGGAATAAGAAAAGTTTCCATATTAATACGAGCCATAACCGCCAAAGAGCTTAAGCAACATAATTTTCGAGCTTAATTTTTTAATGAAAATCGTTTAGTTACGATCGCAGATAATCGATTTTCGTTAAAAAATTAAGTTAAAAATATATGTATGCCGCTTAAAGTTTTTTTTTTTGGCGGTTATGGCTCGAATGGACAAAAAAGTGCCTGTGCCATCTAACATCCAATAGTGCCAAAAATGGCACAATTGCGCCACATTTCTCATTACTGATTTTCATAGGTACAAATGTTAAAGTTAAAACAAGACGAGTTTTTAGACTTATATAAATTTTAGGCTTGGAAAAAGCTTAAATTAGACGTGACATAGCCATAACCATAACCAAACCAAAATTCAATTGGTTTCTATGGTGAGAGTTATGGCGAGTCACGTATAATCGAATACTGTGTTGCCCATTAGTTTGGTTCGAAGGGCTGCTCTCTATGGTTATGGTTATGGTTATGGTTATGTCACGTCTGATTGAGCCTTAAAGCCCATGTCAGATAAAACTTTTGCTTCGCGTTGCGTTGAAGATTCGCTTTGACATCTAAGAAGAAATGTACATGCTTATATGAAACATGTCACATAAAGAACTTTTAACGCAAAGCAAAGCGCAAAGATAAGGCGGTGTCAGATACAACTTCAACGCTTTGCGTGACGTTTCTAACTTTGTGAAAAAAGCGTGAAGCAAATTGTGTATCACACAATGAAAACTTTGACAACACTCACTGTTTGTTTCACTGTTTTGTTTTATGCAAAAAACACAATTCTATTACTCTGATGTCGCTAACTCGTTTTTTATGTAAATTTACCGAACTTTTAATACAAATTTCATATTTACATGCGAGTTTGGTCAAACAAATTAAGAAAAGTGTACAATTTTCTGAAACCAAATAACCTATCAGCACTCATGCTAAAGAAGAAATCAGAGTATCTATTTATTTGAATTTTTTCTTTTTGAGAAACAGTTACTGTTGATTTGTTGTTCTTTGTTTTTTATTACATTTTAGTTATTGTTAGAAGTGAAAAGAAAATAAAAAAGTGTTAAAACGCAATAAAATGTATTCCATAAATGAAAATAATTTTTATTTAGTTATTAACATTACAATAAATAAAAAATAGATTTTTTGTAGAAACACCTATAAATTTATTTAAAAATTAAAAATTTTAGGAAAAATAAAAAATGTATACTTTAGAAGGCCGTGACGTACTAAAAAAGAGGAAAATAAATCATCAAAAATCATGATAAAATTTTAATTTTGTTTAAATGATATTCATGTGTTCAAAGGAATGCTTAATTATTCATACTAATTAGTATTGCTGATAGGTTGTTTGGTTTCAGATTTTTACAATTCCAAATAACCTAAGCGCCATATCATAGGCTGTGTTTAGAAAAACAAAGCTTTCTCAACCGATATATACTTCTGGTTTAATTTTAATCGGAATATATAATTTTCGGTTCAATATAGCAAATAATTCCAATTTTATAACGTTTTTTCTCTCTCCTGTAAACTTTTGAAAACTGCTGATAGGTTGTTTGGTCTTTAAGGTGACGATATGCAAACGCGCGTCTTCTGACTGCATTTCTAAGTAGACCGTGATGGTATCAAATGCGCTGGGGGAGTACTACGGTACTTTTCCATGTCAAATAGTATCAAAAAAAGTACGATCGTACCAACTTTCCCATTACTGACCCTGATTTAATTTCTCATTTATAAATCTTTCGCCTTTTACATTATTCACAATTTGTGTAGGAACAAATAATAAAACTTTATGCATTTATTGGCTCATTCGAAGCAATTGTGTGATTACGTACAAGTTTCTATTTAATTTGCCACTATAATTTAAATATTTTTTTTTTCTTTTCTTTCGAAAGCAGAAAACAAAAATTGTGTACAAAATCTACAACTCAAACGTTCATTGACCTTCCAAAATAAGAACAACAAATACAAACAACAACAACAACAACAACAACAACAACGAAAAGGAAAGAAACGAAACTAAAAGATAACGAATGGAAACAAGTTACTAAAGCAAGATAAGAGTTTAGGAGTTCGTTAAAATAAATCAATAGTAAATATGTATGTATGTAGAGAAATATGCATAATTGTTGTGTGTATGTATATGAAATCAATAAAGTTATTTTTAATAAATACCTGCGGAAACTGGGATTTGTTTGGCGCACAGATTCCTGGCGAAATTCGGTAACGTTTTAATTGATATTTTCCCTGGAATTTTGAGCGGGAATTCCGACTGGTTACGTTGCTTGTATGAGAATAGTAACGGAAGTCTACCATAGTTTTTGCTTGGATTAGTAAACGGTGCCACTTTTGCTATACAACATAGTTGTATAGCACTCCGGAGTATCCACTCGTCCTCTTAACTAAAAAAAAAGATATGAAAAACAATTTGTTGTCAATAAATATTCAATTAATATATAATACGCACTAGCTTCTTCCCGCAACTTCGTTCGCGTCCAGAAAGAAACTCACAGCATGTTATAAAATTCTTTATTATTATATTCTATTACTGGCCAGTAATGGGTTAATCTTTTTGAAAAATCTTAAAATTATTTTCTCAACAATATTTTTCATTCTATTACCAAAAATACTGGATGTTATAAAATTCTTTTGCAAAACATTGCTGGCCAGTATTGGGTTAATTTTTGTCAAAAATCTTAAAATTATTTTCTCAAGAATATTTTTCATTCTGTTACCAAACATATGCTCCTGATGGGAATTTTTGAAATTTTGAAGAATAATACAGGCCTATAGTGGCTTAAATCACTGGCCATTAATGGGTTAAATTAAGCCAAAAATCTTAAAAGCTTCCCAAGAAGTTTTTTTGTTCTGTTACAAAAAATACAAGATCTTATAAAATACTTTTGTATTATATTGCTGGCCAGTAATGGGTTAACTTTTGTCAAAAATCTTGATTTTTATTTCTTGAGCATCTTTACCATTCTGTTACCAAACATATGCTCTTGATTGAATTTTAAAACAAAATTTTAAGAACAATACAGACCCATAGTGGGTTAATCCATTGGGCACTAATGGGTTAATTTATGTCAAAAATCTCAAAAAAAACTATTTTCTCAAGCATCTTTCTCACTCTGTTACCAAACATATGCTCCTGATTGGAATTTATAAAAAATTTTAAAATAATACATACCCATACTAGGTTAAGCCACTGGCCATTAATGGGTTAACTTATGCCAAAATTCTTAAAACTTTCTTCTCACGCATCTTTTTTATTCTGTTACTAAATATATGCCCGTATTGGAATTTTTAAAATTTTTAAGAAAAATGGAGCCCTGGTGGCTTAAGCAACACTAGCCAATAATGTGTTAATGTGTGTAAGAAATCTTGAAATTATTTTTCAAGAATCTTTTTGTTCTGTTAAATTCTTTTCTATTATGTTGATGGCCAGCAATGGGTTAACTTTTCTATTGTATTACATTACTGGCCAGTAGTGGGTTAAGTAAAGTGAAAATTTAAAAAAAAAAATTCTCGAGCATTTTTTCATTCTGTTGCCAAACACATGCTCCCGATTGGAATTTTTAAAATTTGTAAGAACAATATAGGCCCATAGTGTGTTATGCCACTGGCCAATAATTGGTTAATTTATGTCAAAAATCTTGAAAATTTCTTCCCAAGAATCTGTTTTATTATGGCCCTTAGTGGAAGTTGAAAATGTTTTAAGAAGAATACAGGCCTGTAGAGGGGGTTAAACCACTGGCATGTAATAATAGGTTAATTTATGCCAAACATCTTAAAACTTTCTTCTCAAAAATTTGTTTTATTCTGTTGCCACTTATTGGAATTTTTAAAATTATTAAGAACAATAAAGGCATGTAGTAGGTTAAGCCACTGGCCACTAGTGGGTTAATTTACATCAAAAAAACATAAAACTATTTTCTCAAGCATCTTTTTCATTCTGTTACCAAAAAACATATGCTCCTGATTGAAATTTTTAAAATGTTTAAAAATAATGCAGTCCCACAGTGGGTTAACCATGCCATGTTATGTCTTTAATACAGCATATAACCAGTCTGTGTACTCAGAATTTTATTAATATGCCTTCAGCGAGAAATAAGCCTCCCTAGAATTGTTCGAACACACAAGTTCGGAATGTAGGACCCCGTCTTCTACTATTACGTAAAACAATAACTTGGCATGAAATATCTATCTATTGCTGTTTCATCTTCCTCAATGCTCAGGCGACACAGAAGTTAAGGTTTCCTGGTTACTTTTCCATGAAGGATAATTTAGTTAAAAATTTCCTGAGAGAAGACCAGTAATCGTAGTCCTAGGTCATTCTTATTAAATTTCAGGGTCTCTTCTAGGAAAGTTGTATAGTTCTGCAGACAATTAAACGTTTGTCACAATATTTTTTTTTTCCTAAAATAAGAAAACAAATCGTTAATCTAGTCTGGCGAGGAAGGCGGATTCACATCAGCTGATCTCAATTTAGCAGCTAATGATCAGCTGTTAATTTCTCTGCTGTCAAATTAAAGCAAAAACAAAATTTTCTGACAGCAGGAAATTTTACACTAACAAATACACAAAGCGAATATATATATGTATATATAATATGCAGAGTTGCAAATCGAGACCAGCTGGTATCAATTCGCCTTGCTGGCGACTTTTCGTCAGCAGGCTTTCATTTGTTCTAAATATTATGAATATACCTCAAAGGAAAAAACAGTTCGAGAGATATTTGGGAACGCTTGGATTAAAAAGACGATATGGTAGCATTATTGTGAATAACGCTGGGATAATAAGAGGGAAAAACGGCGAATTTCGCACAACACTACGAATTCGTTGGTAAAAATTCGCTGTGTAAATTCGTCGTACGAAACACAACAACGACGAAAAAATAACAGCTGTTTATAATTGATAAAATTGTTTGCTGTTTGTGAAAAGAAATAAAAATTTTTTTTGTTTGTCGTTCACCAAAATATATGTAAATAAATCTATTGCAGAGTTCGCCGCATATAAGCGAATTTTATTTTGAGCGAAAAATATTCGCGACCAAAAATTCGTCGCTCGTCTCACTTGTGTTCTTTCTTAGTATAAATTCTTCAAAATGAGACCATAAAAGATATTGCTTTTATCTAACGCCTAATTTATTTCTAGTTATGCTAAAAAAAATTAATTAAATAATAATAATATTTTCTTTACCTCTCTTTACAGATAAGTTTCTTCTGTTTTTGGTCTAGTGTGTGTAATTGTAAATTGTATATAATAAAAAATAAAACTTTTGATAAAAATTAAGTTAAATTAAGCTAAAACAAAAAAATATAGGCATATAAATTTATACTTTGTGGTTTATTATAGTTTTGCCACTGAAGCATTAAAAGCTAAAGATTTTTGTAAATTTTTATGCGATACCTAATTGTGTTCAAAATTCAATAATTAAGTGAAAATGCAAAAAGAGAGAAAATATACATACTTCAAATATTAAATACAATTAAGTAATAGAAAAGAAAAAGAATCAAAATATTCATTAATATAAGCATAACATAAATTAAAAAAAATATGAGCTTAAAATATTTAAATTAAAAAAAGAAAATAATTTAAAAGCTTAAATATTTTTAAAAATCTTAAGAAATATTTGAAATAAATCAATACTTGAAAAAGAGTTTCAAAGTAATTTAGAAAAAAAAATTACCAAAATCAAAGAACTGCGCATCTTGAAAATCGTTACCTAAAGTCTATACACTAAAAGTGAAATAAATAAATGATTAAAACAAGAAATACAAAAACAAGTTGAAAGTGTTAACTTAAAATATACAATTAAATTCAAAACATGCAAGGATTACAAAACGATCATGACCAATTTTAATAAAAACGGATTATACCCCTGAAAGAAAATGCTGCATTTTCAAGGAAATAATAGGTAAGTGTTTCACTGCAAATATTATCAATAACACTTGAACAATGAAAGTAAACTTTTTCCAAAATAATAAGTGATTTTGGCACGAAGGACCTTGATGGTCCTTTTCTTATAAAAAAAAAGGTGACAAAGATCGATTTAACTGTCAAAATCATCTGCTTGTAGATCTTCGCAGTCCCTTTAAAACGAGAATGACCTTCGACTCTCTAACGTTCATTAGCTATTCTCAATAGCACAGATAGCACAGCAGATATCTACCATGCTGGTAGATATCTAACTTAATACCAATCCCCAAAAAACAGAAGAGACTAATAACCCCAAAACTTACCACCCAATCGCAATATTTTCCGCACTTTTCCAAGCGATGGAAAATATAATAAACGTCCATCTTGTGAGGTCAGTATGGCTTTCGTAGAAGCCGCTCTTTGAGTGACCTCCTTGTCCTGCTCTCCTAGAAATGGTGTAATTTAATCCACAATTCTGGCAGAAGTCTTGGCTATTGGGTATTGCACTTTTGTCCAAATGTACAATCTTCGAAAACAAGGTTAATTTAACATTTTTTCGGCAATGATTTTTCTTTGTATGTGAATCATGTTAATTCAACATGATTTAGAGCAGCTACGTTCAAACACACCTACTCTGATATTTGCATTTGAGGTAAACAGGTTTGAAAGCTGCTGAACTTGTTCTGGTTTCTTTGCAAAGTAAGAGCAAGCATAGTTGGCTGCTGTGTTATTGATGTTGTAGTCTCGTCGGTGTGAAAGCATAAAAGCTCTTTTGTAAAAGTTTGCACATTGTGCATATGACTTGAACGTAGCTGAATTGGAGTAATATTTAAAGAAATTTTTTCTTTCTGAAACAACTTTATTTTATGTTGATTTAACATGACTCCCCAGTACTTTTAAATCAAAACGAAAAAAATCATGTTGAATCAAAATTTTTTCAACTTGAAACAAAATGAATTCAATTTAATGTAGTCATTTTATTTTATTAATTATTTAACTAGTGATTGGCATAGGCATCAGGAGCATAGTTGACTGGCCGAGAGTTAAACTTGAACCCAACGCGCGGTAGTTGACGCTGAAGCCTCAATTCAGTATTACTCATGAATGTCACAAGTTGTAATGCTTCTCCAGGGAATTTTTTTTAGCTAAGCCAATGTTAGCATACCAAAGACTGCTAATGCTTTCAAAACCCTTATACAGATACATATATTTTGTATAGGTTACCCTATTTAGAATAAATTATTAGAGGCTGAATTTTTTCAAGGTTTATTTTGTTGCACAGTGGAATTTAAATAAAAGCCTAACTGTAGATTTTATTTTAATCTTATCATTTTTTTCAAGGGATAAGGCAGATAGCGCCTGCAGCGTCAGCTACAATTATGTAAATACTTTTTTTCACCAACGACAGCAGCGCACCAACCCCACCAACGCATTCAATGAACTCTTCTTGGTTTTTCCTTATTGATTAAATGTAAAAAAGAAATTCAGCAGAAAATGAAAGTTAAAAAAAACTAGAAAATCAAGCATTTATAAGACTTTCCGCACCGACCGAACCTCTTACAGCGCCACAAAAATAGTTACAAGAAGAAAAGTTATGATTAGATAAATGTGTTGCTTTTTCATAATGAAACAAAAAAGAGAAAGAGAGAAAACTAAGAAAGTAAGAGATGTGGAAAAATTCAACTTAACTATTAAACAGAATAAATAACATTGAAATAAAAGTCATGATCAAGATCAACAACTTTTATTGAAAGAAAAGAAGTGAAGCAAACAAGTTAAATGTTATTATAAAAAAAAGAAAAAAAAACAAATGGAAGTAAAATAGTAATATACTCTTAGGCAACCAAGCATTAACAATGAGAATGAAATGATAAAGAAAACTTTTACTACTTTTTATTTCTCGCTAGCTTAGCAAAGTCTTAAGGAAAATGAAAATCAAGTTCAATAAACTAATTTTTTTTTGTACCCTGGCAATTTCTTCTATTTCAGGCAAAATTTTAACATTTCTATTACTTCCTGGTTTAGAGACAAAAACAAATACAACTTGCTCCTTATTCTCATTAACATCTTCATATTTGCCACCTTAAGCAACTCATTAGTCATCATTATTTATTAATATGGCCTTTGTTAATTTTTTTTTAGAACAATGACACATTTTGATCGTAAGAAAGAAAAATTTATTTAATTAATTTGCAAAACAAGGAAAATTAAAAACACATACCAAATAATCGTCTGTGGTCAATTAATTCAATAATAAGTCTAAAGTTTTCTTAGTGTTTGCGGTTTCGCCAAACGATTTTTTTTTTTGTACAGATTGATAAGTATTATTTCAAATTCTTACGCCCGTATTCATAAACAATTGTTAAAGTTAAATAATTCTTTAAACAGAGCTTCTAATACATTAACTTTAACAGTCATTGCGAATACGGGTATTAATCACTCTTATTCCATTTGTCGAAATCGACCTCACATCAATACTATTGGTGTTTTCTTTTCTAAAAGAAAAGTGTAACATATATGCTACATGTGATTTGGCAACATTTTTAAATGCTCACCTGATTTTTAAGAAGTGTTGCATATTTTACGTTTACAAAAGAACAATTTTCCAGCAAGTTTCGGCATAAAACAATCACGAACTAGAAAGTGATTTATTTTTTTTATAGACAATAACAAAAGCAGCTGTTAATATAATGCTGCACTCATGCCCCTTTAATGAAAATGAGTATTGAACATGTAGCATTTTTCTTCTTTTTAAGGGTAACATCATGGGAAAAGAACGCGTTCAATTTTTAAAATAATACATACTTTTCAGAAAAGAACACAAAGAAATGTAAAACGCAACATAAATGCAGCATATTGCTCAGAAAAGAAAACGCCATATACCACAAAATTGGAGCTTGTCTACCAGTTGTCGAAAACAACTAACTGCTATTGGCAGGCTTGTACTTTTTTCTAGACCTTAGGAAACAGAAATATACTGTAAATAGCACAAAAATTTTCTCTAGAGCAAGTGGACAAGCAACGATGTCCACAATGGGAATACGGGTGAATATTTAAAGTTTAAAAACAAATTGAACTTCAAGCTCAATTTGGCTCAATCACATCCCAGACTTTTTTTTATAAAATGCTTAGCAGCAAATATGTTTCCCTTTTCAGAATTCACAGAAAAATTTAACAAAACAATGCAAAACGCAAATTTTGCAAGATCTTAATCGTATCGCTACAATAAATATAACGAAAACTTAATAACTTTGCTATCCAGCAATATATTTTAACGATATTCACTGTCGGCTAAAGTAAAGAGAGTAAAATCTCCAGCTCAAATTAATTTACTTTTTTTTTTTGACATTATGTATGCAGAGATGCCACATGTTGATGAGTAAAAATGTGAGTAAAACACAAAGTGCACTATCGTAACAAAGAAATTAGAGAAAAGGATTATCGTTAATGTAAACGATTTAAGGCTAAATTTTTTAAAACGAAAACACTAAAGTCCCACTACACTACAAAATCACACGACTTACGAAAAAATACAAGGCTGATTAGATGAATTGAAAATTTTATAAACTCCATCATACCAGGGTTGTATTTTCTCAAAAGCCAAACGATTGTGTGTGTACGTTTTAGTTTTACAAAATGAGGCCTTAAATATATCGGTATTTATTATGATTTTCGGTTCGCAAAAAATTACTCAATCTAGGGGGTAAATTACGGCCCGAAGTTATCGAACGAAACTTTAATTTTCCGTCAGGAACAGTTCTACCAGACCATCCAGCATTTGTTATCTAAGTGAGGTCAAGCCATACAACGATTCATCTTCTTGAGACAATAAAGTGCAGCAATTAAGGCACAAAGCAAGGCTAAACGACTATAAAATTCTGGGTGGCGTAATTAGCACGTTGACTTCAAAACCGAAGGCCCTGGGTTCAGTCCCGGTTTCAGACAGTTATTAAAATAACAACACCACGCATTTTCCTGTAGATATTGTAATATTTTTTTTAAATATTTTTTAAATTTAAGCTCATTATTTTGTTGAATCAATTTATTAATTATTATCAATTAATTAATTGCTCTTGTTTTTGTTTTATATTTTTTTATATAATTTATTTTAATTGCATATTTATGTATATGGTGGTGTGTTATTAGTTTTGATCGCTACTGTATATGCAGGGAAAACGTTGGAATTTTTAGTTTGAGTGGTCCATATGGCCAATTTGATCAAAGCCTTCTTTATAATAAATGGAATTCTCTTAGAGAATAGATAAAAGCTTAATTTGCCACGCAGAAATACTTATGTATGTACATACATATTGAAAACTGTGGTTAAGATAGAGGTGACAAGTCTTGTTTCAAAATATCTACAGATGTTGCTAAAAAATTCTATTATACTCAAATGTTTAGTGTATATATATATATATATATATATATATATATATACACAAGACCGTTTTGTA
The DNA here is from genome assembly GCA_949987645.1 of Tachina grossa. Taxonomy (NCBI): domain Eukaryota; kingdom Metazoa; phylum Arthropoda; class Insecta; order Diptera; family Tachinidae; genus Tachina; species Tachina grossa. Next base: position 20,703,356 of record OX465277.1, on the reverse strand, counting down.
GTTCATCATTTAGGGAATTCACAATGAGTACCTTAAAATTTTAATGTGGCAACATTGTGCCATTTTAAAATTTTCATTGTGAGCAGGCAACGATATAAAATATGTACTGTATATTGAAGTATTAAAATAATAAAAAAAATGAAATTAGAAATTATTGTTGGTTAAATTTATCAAAATTGTTATTGTTCTGCAAAATGCTTAAAAATACAAATATTTTTTCACCAATATTGCCATATTGAAAATAACATGCTTTTTATAATTTTAAATTTGCCAATTGGTAATGAATTTGATTTACACACAAACAAAAGCAATAAACTTGCCATCCCAAATTAAAATACATATGTACATATTAAAATTAAAACTTTGCAATGTTAAGACATTTTAAAATGCTATTGTGAACACCCTAATTTTTTCCTTATTTGTAACTGGAAATTTTTAATCGCATGCCATCTATTGCAACTCAGCCGGCATTTGAGAATTAATTTTTAATTCGTAATTCTAAATGAAATGATAAAATTTAAAAAAAAGGTACCTACCTACCAACATAATTTTTTCTTGTTTTTACTTAACAAACTTTTTATGCATACATGTGTACATACATACATACATACATATGTAAGTATGTACCTATAATTTAATCTCAGTACTAAATGCAATTTTACTGTATTTAAATGATTACAGATAACAAATTGTAGGTACCTATTTGTTAACAATGTAAATTTACAATATGAATGTTTAAATCAAAATATGTATGTACATACATACATAATACATACATATGTACATATGTACATACATAGGTACGTAAGTATGTTAATATGTATGTATGTATGTATGTAGGTATGTGTAAAAAACACATGACTGGCTGTCCCCAACAAACCCCTGCACATCACGAAATAAAAGCATCAAATTAAGGGCAAAGCAAAGTAATGAATTACAAAAAGGATGAGTATGCATTTGTAAGTGTGTATGCGCAAACGTTTATACATATGTGTGTGTGTGTGTGTGGATACACAAATACTTACACAGTAACTGAAAATTCTGCGCATGAGTTTGTGTGTATTTATTTTTTCTGTTTTATATACTACATGCATAAATATATTTATATACTATGTATGTATAAATACTTCCAAGCATTGCATATATAAATACATATATAAATATGTATATAGGTATGTACACATCCATACATATAAAGCACATCTCCACACACAGTATACAAAACAGCTTTAACGAAATACCAAACAAAAAAACTGCGTAAAATTCTGCCAGCTGCTCTGCCTGCAGAGTTCATTGAACTTTGCTATTGAAAATTTTTATACGTATATTTTTGGCTGTTTTGTTGTTATTGTTGGTGAGTTCGTTGATACGGTTTTTAGGAATGATGACGGTGTTGCCGGTTGGTTGTTGTTGTTGGGGATATGATATTTGGGTTGTTATTGTTTTTGTGCTTTTTTCTGCTTTTATACCTAGCTGAGTTTTAGTTTTTTTGACTTCTCCCTCTCTCACTCACTCCTTAAGTGGTGAATGTGCATGTGTGTTGATTCTTCAATTTTTGTTGTTTTCATTTAATTATTGTTGGTCGACTTTTTGAAACAGTTGTGTTGTGGGGTGTGTGTATGTGCATACATAACATACATACATATATGCATGTGATTTTTAGAAGAACAACAAACAGTTTGAATTATAGGTAAACGAAACTAGTGCCGTTTAAATGTTGAACATTTTCAACAAACTCCCTTTTAACTTCACCTCATGTTTTAATAATACCTACATTTTTTTTTTGATGACAATTTTGACCATGATTTGGAGGAAAAAAAATTAAAAACAATACAGGCAAATCCCGGTATAACGAACGATATAATGTCATGCCCATTCGTTATACTGAAAAATTCTTTATACAAGGTATCGCAAAGTTTTTTTCAAGTGTTATTTTAACTACCTATTATTATTATAGACAAGATGCAATACAATAAAAAGCATGAGGGAAACTTTTTTTTAAAATCAGATAGGTATCAAGTACAAACTAACGGTATCACATAGGTATTTATTGCATTTATGTTCCTAGCAAGTTTTTGTTTTTTATTTTGCGATTTTTTGTCTATCATTCGCTATAGGTACGTATAATGCAAGAAATTTGGACGTTCGTTATATCTGATTTTCGCTAAAGCGAGATTCGGTATACCGAGATTTGCCCGCACTTATGACAATAAAAAGGAAATACTTACATACATACCTACCTACATAGTATATACATATCTATGTATGGCTTTGTGTACTTATGTATGTATCTAGTAGATATATACTATCTACATATGTATGTATGTATGTATATGTAGAGACAAGGGCGACTGCTTGTGTGGACATTTTTGTCGGCTTTTTATGGAGTGCATACCTACCTATGTAGATACTCATTCGGTTAACCGGTTAATTACTATGTGATTAACTGATCGTTAATTACTACCTGATTAACTAATCGGTTAATTCAAAATTGGCTTTTTTCGTTTAACGGTTAAACCGGTTAATTTCAGTCGATTAACCGACGTAAAACTTAATTGTTTGTTTTGACTCGCAAAAATTTTTTTGTTTTACTAATAAACTTTAATTAATAAATAATTTATGCAGTTTTATTTGTTGAAATTACTTAGTTTATGAAAAAACTTTATTGATCGGTTAACCGTAATACCGAAAAAGCCGATTATTATTATTATTATTATTATTATTATTATTATTATTCTTTTATTTACTCTAAAAATTAATTCTTAGACTATATATATTTAATGAGCATCAGCTACAAAGTCCATCAGCTACACAAAACCCGATTAAGCCAAAAGCTCGATTAATACATATGTACAAACAGTGGCACACAAAACTACACGTACATACATACATACATACCTACCCCAAAAAAAAATTATTTTATTCCAAACTTCATGTACTAAATAGTTTATAAAAATATTAATAGGTAGGTACATAGATATTTTAATTTTTGGTTGCACTTCCTTTGCTTTTCTAAGACGTTATTTAATCGATTTTTCATAGAATGGTGCCTATATGTACCAAACAAATACCTACATATGTACCTATTGTGCAACTCTTTGATAAGAGAATTTTTTTGGTCCTGTATGCTCATTTTCTTATCCTGCGGCCCAATTCGTCCCATAAATTTTCAACGGTGTTTATGTCACGCGATTGAAGAAGAGAATGCAGCTATTTTCGCACATTGTACAACAGCCCTTCCTTTACAATGGCCCCTGTATGCTTTGGGTCGTTATCTTACATACCAGCTTCGAGGTAGACTCATCTTGCTTGCTGACTCTTTCAAATTATCCTTTAAACGGATCAATTAAAAAAATCTACTGATTGCAGTCTCAATAAACATTAACGGCCATATGTATAATTAAAAATTGGCATAAAGTTAGCATAAGTGACAAAATTGAACTAAGTGTTGACGAGTTCCGCTATACAATTTGACATTAAAAATCCCCGCATAATGTAGTTTTAACACAGGATTACATCCTAGCATGATTTTTAATGTAAAATTATATGGCAAAACACGTTAAGATCATGTTAAATTTTGCCACTTATGCTAACTTCATGCCAATTTTTGATTATACATATGGCCGTAAATTTCTTACCCCAGCAACCAACAAATATATTGTATCTGACAGTTAAAAATTAAAGGGTGTTCTAAAGCGATCAATGAAAAATTTTGAAATCCTTAAATTATATGAAAAATATCAGAAATGAAATAAATTCACAAGAATAAAAAAAAAAATAAAATCGCCACAAGCAAAAAGGTTACCATAAGCAAAAAAAAAAATCGTTTAAAACCGAAAAAAAATCGCCTAAATGAAAAAAGCGCTAAAACTAAAAATATCTATTGAAAAGCAAAAATTGCTAAAACGAAAAAAATACCAAAAATAAAAAACAACCGAAAAAAATCGTCAAAAACTGAAAAACCAATAGTGAAAACGGGAAAACAAACCTCAAAATATTCGATTATGTAGGCTAGAGTTCATATAGTAAGCAAGTCAAAGTCGCAAAGTAATGTAATGAATGTATTTATCACCAGAACGGTAATAATTGCCTTATTTCATATTGAGGAGTATTTTCGTAGAATATTTTTGCACATTCCTTTTTTCCCCCCTAATAACTTTCCCTGGAAGCAGAACAACAAAATTATTTAGATATGGTAATATGCAAACAGTTCGTTAGCGCAGAAGCTTTTAATTAAATTTGCATATTCCTACATATACCTACACATTTATTTATCTTTTCTTTATACAAAAATAAATATCATGAAGTTGGCTTGACTTTTAGTGGTGTCATCCAAAACAATTAATAATTGTGTATTTAATTTTTTTTCATGCGAAAAAAAAAACAAAAACAAAATCTCTTTATCATTCATCTTAAAGAAGAACTGACATTGCCCATGATTTCAAGGGAAATTGTTCTGTTGGCCAATCAACCACAATTCAGTGGGAACAAATTATTGGCTAATTCTCTATAACTAACGCATCATATTAAATAAATAATTGAAAATTAAGTAAAGCGTTTAAACATTTTCTTAAGTATTCGCCATAAATAAGAGAAGTGGTGGTGATTTGGGCTTTCTTTCTTTGTTAAATAAAAAGGAGAAACAAAACCTTAAATATATTGGTTTTACTAAGAAAACAAAGACTCTTACGGTATTGAGATTTAGGCTCAAACTCACAGTCTTTGCTTAACTAATGAAGGTGGTTTAACCAATGAAATTTATGAGAAAAATCGTTAGTTAAACCACGGGTGCTAGTTAACTATAGACTGTGAATTTAGACCTAAGAATTTGAAAGAAAAAAAAAAGAAAACAGTTCTGAAATAGGGGTGACTCTTTGGCTCACTGTGGCAGCTTTTGTATTGAGAATTTTTAAGAACGTTTTGAGTTCGATTACACTGTGCAACAAAAAAATAAAAAAATAAAAGGGTTTTTTTAATGACGATTCTTGTCAGGAGAGACTAAATGTTTTTCAATTGAAAAACAAGAGCCGGGGTGTGGGGGGGGGGGGGGGGTCCAAAGTTTACCCTTTGCTCATTGTCATGGTGATTTGTTTAAAATCATGAAAATTTTGCTTTTTGCATCTGGCAGTATGAAAGTTCGTTTGACAGTTAATGATTTCATAAGTTATATCTCGCTTAAATTTTTTTGTCCAGGGGTTACTGCAAAGTTAAGGCCATGATACACTATCATACAAAGTCGTGCGAACTACGAAAAAATACAACGCTGGTATGATGGAGTTTATGAAAATTTTCAAAAGTCAATAACAATTCATCACACCAGGGTTGTATATTTTCTTAGATCGCACGACTTTGTATGATAGTGTATCACGGCCTTTAATGATTTCATAAGTTTTATAGCTCTTGAGTTTTTTTTTTTTGTCTAAGTGTTAATGCACTGTGGGACGAGTTGTGACAAATTATATTGTAAACATCTAGCAGTATGACAATTCGTTTAAAAGTTAATGGATTTCATAACTTTTATCGCTTTTGAATATTTTTTGTCTAGGGGTTACTGCACTGTAGGAAGTGTTGTGACAAATTATATTCAGAACATATAGCAGTATGACAGTTTGTGTGACAGTTAATGATTTCATAAGTTTTATCGCTTTTGAATTTATTTTTTCTAGCGGTTACTGCACAGTGGGGCATGTTGTGCCAAATTATATTCTGAGCATCTAGCAGAATGAGTTCTACCACTTTTGTTTCTTTCCTATCTAGGGGTTACTGCACTGTTGGACGTGTTGCGACAAATTATATTCTGAACATCTAGCAATAATGCAGTTCGTTTGACAGTTAATTATTTCATAAAATTTGTCGCTCTTGAGCTTATTTTGTCTGGGGGTTACTGCACTGTGGGGCATGTTGTGACAAATTATATTGTGAATATTTAGCAGTATGACAGTTCGTTTGACAGTTAATGTTCTCAGAAATTCTAATGCGTTTAAATTTTTTTCTTGTCTAGGGGTTACTGCACTGTGGGGCGTACTGCGACATATTATATTCTGAACGTGTAGTATAATGACAGTTAATGATTTCATAAGTTTTAATGCTTTTGAATTTGTTTTTTTTTTGTCTAAGGGTTACTGCATTGTGGGGCGTGTTGTGAAAAATTATATTCTCAACATCTAACTCATCAGTTGAATTGAATATTGGCAAAAGTTAAAAGATGTAAAATATCTTATCTGTTCGTCTATAGATATATTTAAGGTTTAAAAAATATGGTAAGCAGTTCTTCTCCCCCTTTTGAGTTTTGTTAAAACGTAAAGCGTTTGTGCTTTTTTTACATATGTACATACATACATATGTATATAAACTTTTATTACAATTACGTGTGTATTAAATGTGTGTGTGTGTGTGCCTGTGCATATAAAATATATTGTTTTCTTTTGTGGACTCCCTTAGTACTCGTATGTATGTGTATATATATATGTCTCCTTTGTTGAACAGGATACAATTGCGTTGTAGTACTTATATGCTATTGTTGTTACGTATCGAAAAATGGGGGTTACTTGACATTGAAATACATTTTGAAGGTTCTTTTTTTAAAGTTGCATTTACTACGAATATTACATTCATATTTCTGGTGTCTTTTTTACACGGCTGCTTTTTTCGTGGTACATGTACCCTGGCCGGCGGTTTTCATTTGTAATTTTTTGTTTCCTATTTTTATATTGCAGGGTGGCTTTTTTTCAAATTCTTATTTTTTTACATTAAAAAGGAAAATATGTATAAGTAAGTGACATACAAAGTAAGCAGTTTTGCCAGCTGCTTTATTAACTGATTTACATAAATGTCTGTGGATTAACGAATGCAAACGGTAACAGCAAATATTTTGTTTTTGTAAAAAAAAACTGGTTAGTTGAAATTGGTTGATTGTTGGTTGGTTTGAAATTTTCTTATTCATTTTTCCCTAATGAGTCATTAGAGTTGTTGATATTTAATGTATGTATGTATGTATTTATAAATACTTGGGCGCAATTTCATTTTCAAAGCAAAGTATACTTTAATGACCTCATTTATAAAAATTATTAAAACTTTATAAAGCAACATTTTATATGGAAAACTGTCTTAAAACCCTTAATAAAGTTTTAATAATTTTTATAAATAAGACCGTAAGAATTTAAAACCAGTATTTTGTAATACTGGTTTTAAATTGTTAAAGTATATGTACTTGACTATGAATATGTGCCTGTCTTTGGTTTTAATAAGAACTTCTTAAAGGCTTTAAATAAAAAACAAACAAAAGAAAAAAAAACAACCACCAATTTAATTTCTCTGTTTCATAAAAAAATAATCAAAATTTTTTATCTACTTAAAACAAATTAAGTTATGTACTTGATATTTCAAATTTTATTATTACACGTTCCACAGTTACAATTTCAACACCGTGCCTTGCCTGCCTTTTTGACACGAAAATAGCCTGAGAAATGAAATATTAAAAGCCCACTTGCTTCCTTAGAAAGGAAAACACTTTGCACCTATAAATAAAATAGTCATTAGTCAAGTCCTTGTTACCACAAGCAAAAAAAAAAAAGCGAATAGCACTCAAAAAAGAGATCAATGAACCTATTCTATTTTTTTGCTCAGCTTCTCCAACCAATTGAAATAAAAATTCATATACTAACATAGATTTTCTTAAAATATTGTACATATAAAATGTACATAACAAAAAATTGTTTAATATTTACTTTAAAATAAAAGCAATAGTACATAGAACAATAGTACCTAGAAATTTAATAAGAAAATGTGAGGGGAGGAAGCAGCAGAGAGTCCTGTCAAATTCGTTAAAAAAAAATGCCGTCATTCGTTATTATGCATATTTTGTTTATAAAGAAAATAAACAGGACATTTCAGCCAATAAGTATTTGTTTTCTGTATTAATAAAGAAATAGTAGTATCCTGGCAGAGTCTTTAAGGAATGAATTCTTTTTAAATAAATTTTTTTTTTAATTTTTTGTTTGTTTTCTTTTTAGTTTTAATGAATGCATCAACTGACCTAACTGAAGGTAATTAGAAATTTTCCTGCTTTCCGTAATGACCACTTAAGTGGGCCATCCATTACACAATATTATTGCATATTTTGTTATACATATTATTGTCGTTTTGACCTATACTATGCAATAAATGGCACAATATTTTCGAACAAAATATTGCACAATTTTCCTGACAGTGAAAAAGTAATTAACATTGAACAATGTTGCCAACACATTACACAATTGTCTTAATTACACAATAAAAATCAAAAGTCTTTTGATATCTGCCAATATATTGTGCCATCTTCAAATATGACATACACATTGGCGATATTATTGTACAATACGAAAAATTGCACATTTATATTGCAAGTGCGTGGGCCGCTTTATCCTTCCAAAAGAGTATTTTTTTGAATTAAAGGTTCTATATCAGTTATATATCTTTAGTATATACAATTGGTACATTTTCATTAATCATATCATACCTTAATTTATGATTAGATTTCGCCTACGGAAAAATATTGATTAATTTAATTACGACTGTTAAATGGTTAACAGTGCACTCACTGTTAACTGCAAAATGGTCTGTGCTAAAATATTTGGTTTTTGTCTCCGCTAATTTAAATGTAATTACTAGGGAAAGGATTTTCATGCATTTAAAATCACGTTTTATGTACATAAAATATGCAGTGAAAATATAAAAATATGTATTTAAAGCTAATTAAATATGCATTTATCAACTTTTTTCAACATTTAATAACATTAAAAACTTAAAAAAAACACCTTCATTGCTTTCTTAACAAATATTTTGTCATTAAAAACTTAAAAAACATAAAAAGGTCAGCTTCAATGCCTTCTTAATAAATATTTTGTCAAATCATATGGAATACAAAATAAAGTTTAGTCCAACTTTTATTTACGTACATCCAGGCTGCCCAGAGAAGCGCCAGAGTGCCGAACATCAATCAGCTTTTTATAAAAATGAATACACATACGCTTATACATTTCTACCGGTTTTCTCTCTGTGGGCAGCTCTGACGTACATGAATGAATAAATGTTTTTTTTTAATTGTCAAAGATAAGTCTTTGACGATTTTCTCTGCAAAAAGTTTTATGTAACAAAAATTAAAGTTCCACGTCAGCAGAAGGTATTGGTGTGCAGCGTTGCCACAACCAAAATATTTTTGTAACCAAAATATGGAAAAAAAGTAACCAATGGCGACAAAAAGTAACCAAAATCTCTATATATTTAATATATGTACATATGTACTGTTTTATTTGTACTTCCGTTAAGAAACATATGTATCTGTGGCAAATTTAAAAAAATTCGATTTTTTCACATTTTTTCTCCTGTTCAGGTCCATAGGTAGCAAACCGTTGAATATTCAAGTAAACAATCAACCACCAAAATGTACCTAAGACCTCAATGAACAACTTTCTAGAACATATGAACTTCCTAGGAACGATTCTTAACACCGTTTTTTTAATTTCATTTGCTTTGAAATTTTTTACTTTTGTGGCTGCCTAAGCGCTACCAAAACGGTGTTAAGAATCATTCCTAGGAAGTTCATATGTTGTAGAAAGTTGTTTATTGAGATCTTAGGTACATTTTTATCGTTGATAGTTTCCTTGAATTTTGAATCGCTTGCTACCTATGTACCTGAACAGGGTAAAAAGGTATAAAACTCAAATTTTTTTTTAATTTTTTTTTTGCGATTTTGATCTTGAAGATAATGTTTTTTTAATTTTATATGTTCACAATTTTTGTTGTATGACAAGAGCTACAACTTTGCCTCAAAGAGTAAATCAAAATTCCGAACGATATGAACCGGAGAAAATGCAAAAATGACACCCAGGCCCCAAATCTTTGGGGCAAACAAAAATGTGCATGACCTGGGGCAAGAAAGACACCGGTCTTTTTTTTTTGTCTTTTATCATGCACTGGTGTTCGTATATGATTATATTTCCATGACTTAAAAAAACAGTGTTATATTCGTTATCCAAACACATGACTGAATAGATAAACAATTAAAATATATATACCATATGCATTATAGAGTTGGTATTGAAATCAATCTTATTCCTGCATTTAGTTCTGACTAAACCTAGCTGGGAAAATATTCTTTCAGAAGACCCCGAAGTGTGTGAAAATGGCATTAAACTAAAAATAAAATTTAATAAAGTCACCAAAAAATTTTTCGTTGAATTCATTTGTATATTTGGAAACTTTGTGCCAAAATTCAACTTCTTATTTCTAATTTAGAACATCTGAGCAATTTCTATTGGGATACAATATTTACCATCTGTTTGGAAATCACATCCATATTTTTTTAGCCACGAAAATTCTTCCAATCACGTGATAGTTTATCTCAATAGTTAGTTATATTCAAATTTATATACCATACAAAAACGGTTATTTTTGTGTTGAAGAAAAGTAAATAAAATGGAAAAAAAGTACACAAGTACACATTGGAAAAAAAGTAACCAATTTTGGTTCAAAGTAACCAAAGCGGCAACGCTGTTGGTGTGTACTTAAATGCTGCTATTTTGTTTGTGGAATATTCAGTTTCTAAATTCTCGTTCTTAGAACTACATATAAACTATTGATTCAATTTTTGCATATATTTTAAGTCCATAATTTGTTTTGTATGACTATTTCTATTTTTTTATCTCTTCACTTAAGGCCGTGATGCACTATCATACAAAGTCGTGCGATCTACGAAAATATACAACCCTGGTGTGATGAATAGTTATTGTCTTTTGAAAATTTTCATAAACTCCATCATACCAGCGTTGTACTTTTCGCAGATCGCACGACTTTGTATGATAGTGTATCACGGCCTTTATTCTGCCTTTCAGAGCACACTTTTTTTTACCGAATCTTCAATTAATTCAACTTGAGGTGCTAAAGTAATGAAAGCCTCTAATTGACCTATACTGTGAACAAGAAAGCAATCCTACTATGTGTGCCCAAATATCAATTAGGCAGAAGGCTGTCGGATGCTATATTTCTATTAATAAAATTGAAGAAATTTTAGAGTCAAAAATCTTGCATCCATAAGCAATTAATAACGTGTGCTTCAAGTGTACGTTGAAACCAGTTTTTGTATGGACATTTTGTTTTAACGTACACTTCAAGCACACGTTATTTTTTTTTGCATGTGGGGGAAAGTTTTTTGCCTTTAAAATTTCATTAATTTTATTAATAGAAATATAGTACCCGACAGCCTTCAACCACTTTCCCCATCTAGTTACTATAGGATGTATCCGTATCATATCACTTGATATTTTTCATTAAATGCTGAAACACGCAAAGCTTCTTTCAAAAGCACTTTCACATCAAATTAATGCGTAAACAGTAGAGAGCGCTGAAAACAATTACACAAACATTTTTGGGCTTAAAGCGGCTATTATCCCATGCTATTTTTTTTTTAAATTTTCAATGGTACTGGTATTCTTGACTTAAACCAAGCTACTGAACTTTTCAAGTGAGTTGAAGGAGTCATACCGTGGTTTTTCAATATCGAATAATATCACAAAAAATGCGATCTTAAATTTTTCTCGTTTTCCTCTTTTTTTGTTCTTACACAGTCGTAAAAAAGGAGCTTTTAAATACTAATAAAAAACCAAAATTAGATTTGTAATATGAAAAAAACTAAAAAATATACATTTACAATGAAATATGCAAAAATATGTATTTTTTTATAAAATATGCAAAAATATGCACTAACAAATCGATGCCATTTTGTCACAAATTTGTTGATTCGCAAAGATATTTTATTTACGTTGATCTACGACCAACGACAGAAAAAATGTATTTACACGAAAATCCTTTCCCTAGTAATTACTTTTATTCAAATTCTTGCTGAGAACATTTTTTACTCGCTAAATCGTCCCTGGATGAATCTTTTTAATAGTTTTCATGAAGAGGTAGATTTCAAGAGTGAAAATTAAAAAAAAAATCAATAAATATACATATATAAAAATTTATTGGAATGTAATTGTGCGTACTTATTATTGCATTGAATCCAATGTGGAAAAATATATTTTTTCCTTTATTTCAACAAATGGTGGCCGGTATGGACGTGGTCAAATATAAGGAAATTATCAGTTGTGGATTAAAATGCAATACATGACAATTACATTAAATTGAATATTTTTATACATTTATACTTTTTTTTTTTAATTTTCACTCATAGTGCAAAAAATGGTCAGAAATGACCCAACTTCAAGAGGCCATAAAAATTAAATTCGAGCTAACATTTCAAAACCCTCTGGCAGTTCTGTTTACTTAATGGTCTACTTTCACTTCTTGTTGCACTGTGTGTTAAAAGGGATAAAATAACTCAACTATATGCTGGGAACACAACTGGAACAAACGACGAATTTCGTTGACGTCAACGAATTCGTCGATAAAAATTCGCTGCGTAAATTCGTCCTGTGAAGCACAATACTATGAATTTCTGAATACACTAACTGACGCTTATTCATAAAAAATAATTTGTTTTAAAAAGAGTTTATAAAACAAATTTTGTTTGAAAAAGTGTTTTATAAATATCTTATAAAACAAAAATATTTTTTGTGAATAAGGCTCCTTAAACCTTTAGTCTTAGAATTAATTCGTAAGACTTAATAAAAAGTATACCTAGTTTTACGTGTTTGATGTGCTCCATAAAAACTGTATTAACGTAGAAGAGAAAAATTTAGTTTAGATGAAACAGATGCGACTAACAACCAAATTTGTTTTTTGAACTATTTATTACATCAACTACAAAGGAAATGACGGCGTTTCGAGAGCCGGAGTTCAAACCCTCGCCCAGACCCAGTCATATCAACATCATAGATTTTTGTGATATGCGTTTGTGTAATGTATATCGCAGCACCCTCCTTCCTCAATATTTGTAGCAATTAAACGTCGTCAAAGTAAAATACTTAATAAGCAAGCTACCTAGCGAAAAGTGACACCAGAGGCGCTAATTTGTTAATTTACCAAAACGCAGTGTGGTGGACTGCGACTTTGACTGGCACACGAAGTGTTCCGTACGAACACTATATATACATACATCGATGGTCTCAAGTAGAGATACCCTAACTCTTTTTTTTACGAAATTGAGTTTTTTAGTGATTCCAATACATTTCACACAAATACACCTTGCCACAAAAATTTATTTACAATAGTTTAAAAATTACGCTTTTGTATTTTTGTAAAAATACAATTATTTGAGTTAGTGCCTTTCTACTTGAGACCAATGATATGTAATAATATGTGAACTTTTTAGTTTTGGCGATTTTCGGTTTCTTCCGACTATTTTCAGTTTTGAGCGATTTTTTTAAATTGCCGTTTTTTTAGTTTTGAGATTTTTAGTTTTGGCTATTTTTTCGGTTTGCCGATTTTTTTCAGTTGTTGGTGATTTTTTTAGTATTGACGTTTATTTTAGTTTGCCGTTTTGCCGATTTTTTGTGTAGTTAGCAAATTTTTGACTTTTTTGCGATCTTTTTCGGTTTTTGATTTTTTTTTTTTTTTTTGTTTTTTTCAATACAATATTTTTTTGCGATTTTTTAGTTTTGGTGATATTTTAGGTTTTGGCGCTTTTTTGCAGTTTTCAAACATTTGAATTTAATTTCGGCTGGTTAATGAATGGTCCACAGGAGCACTTGCTCTGGCTATGCAAGCTTTATGGCTTCACATTTTAATGCAAGTACATAATTTATTCAAAAGAACTCATACCTTTAAATAACGCTTTTGTTAAGCCGGTGTATGTTTGCTTTTCAAGCAAAGATAGTGCGTGCAAATAATCTTCTAAGCATTTTCTCATTTTATAGCAATAGCAACACTAAACATATCGCACACTAAATCATAAACAGTCACAACTCAAAATGATCAAAGTGGTTTTGTTTTTTTAAAAATCATTTACCTGAACAAAACTCTAACGACCGCAATAATTTCTATTGCAATAAGGTTTTCTTGAAGAATATATGATACCGTTTTTATTGTTTTTATGTTACATACTTGCGTCATTTTTACAGTATCAACAGTTGATTGCAACTACTCAGCATCTTAAAATTTTTGAGTTGTGACTCTTTATAATCAGCGTGACCGTTTGACCGACTAAAGTGGCAATTTGCCACTTTTTCGACTGCGTTTCCCCTTTTTCGACTGCGTTGCCACTTTTTGACCCCCTTTATTTAGGGTGAGTTATATGAAAATACATTAAAAATAAAAAGTTTAGTGCAGTTTTTTCTTTTTTTTTTTAATTTTGCCCCTTTTTTTGATAAATCCCCTATTTGATGCCACTTTTTGAAAAATGTCATCGGTCACCCTGTTTATGATTTAGTGTGCGATATATACATACACCCATACAAACATACATACATATATATGTATGTATGTATGTACATATATTGTTAAACAAAAAGTCCCAAACAAATTTTTTATACAAAGTTCATTGAACTCGTTCATGTATGTATGTAAATATTTTTGGAGAGAAATTTATATTAAGAAAAAAGAAAAGCACGCGTTCGCGCTCAGATGTTTAATAATTCTTTTTTTTTAAGAGTTTTGTAGGCTAAATAGTTTGATAAAATTCATTGTTAAATTGCTTCAATTAAACAATTTGATTTTAGAAGGGAGGTACAAATGCATGGTGGCGGATTAAAAGCAAATAAAAGAGTTATATATACATACATATGTATTTATGTGACTCAAACTTCAGGAAATATTTATCCATTTGAATGTGTATATGTGTGTGTGCGTCATGCATTTATTAAATTTTAAATTTCAAAATCATTCATTACACTTCATTATTCCGTAGTATTAGCAAGTTTCGTCCTTAACCCCTTAATGCGCAAAAGATGTTCATCATCAACGGGCCCCTTGAAAACGTTAAGGTGGCCCTCATACTGTTTGTCATTTCGCTGCTGATATTGTCTTAATCAAATGCTAATGAACTTGAGAATATTTATCAGTATAAATAACAATAACAAATACATTAAGCACAACAAAATAATTTATATATGTACATGCATAAATATGTATATAATCTTGAATACAACAGTGCACAGTGGGATGGATAAGGCAAAAAAAGAAGTAATATTGCATTTTGTAATTTCTAGACTATTTAATACAGTGATTAAGTCAAAGCAACTTAATAGAAAATATTTTAGAAACAGTTTTTCTAACAAAGTAAACTTGGAAAATTTTTTGAATATTCTTTGACCCATAGAAAGCTGCATTACCAGCGTAAAAAAAAGCCTATTTTTGTATCCGGTTCGAAACCTGTTTTTTATATTTGGCAATGATTTTTAAATCGCCAAATCGATATTGATAAATATCGATTGGCGATCGATAAATTCTTTCACCAATCACCAAAATCTGCAATAACCGGCGTCAAACACAGCTCAATTGTTAATCCGGTTCGGAACCGGATTTTTTTATATGTGGTACGTTAAGAAAGTTGCATTACCAGCGGCAAACATAGCCTGTTTTTTAATCCGTTCGAAACCGGTTTTTAAATTTGGTGCGGATTTTCAAACCGTTAAACCGATTATGAAAATTCTTTCACCAATAGAAAGTTGCATTATCAGCGTCAAACATAGCTTATTTTTAAAAACGGTTTCGAACCGGTTAACTCGGATTTTTATAGTTAACTCGGATTTTTTCCAAAAAACACATTTTTGAGCTGATTAGGGCAATTTTCTTTTCCGGTTTGATGGTTTAACCAGTTATAAAACCGGTTTTTATTTTCTTTTACAATTCTTTTTATCGCCTTTTTGTCGGTTTTTATTGAATTTTTTTAACATTATCAGTGAGTAAAAAATAACAAAACATTCATAAATTTTAAGTATAGTTTCCAAGATATTAGATTAACGCGAGCGAAGCCGCGGTTAAATGCTAGTATTATAAAAAAACAATAACGTAGTAATAGGTAAAATAATATTCAAGAAATTTATTATTCGACATATTGCCATAATTCTATTATATATAAGTGAAATTTATTTGCTGTTGGTTAAGAATGGTCAATATGCATTTCATTGCTGCTTCAACAAATCGTCAGTAGGCTTCTTCTTTTGAAAAGTATTACTATTTGCGAATTCTCATATGGTTTTTGAAAGTCTGTGCATTAGATAAGAGTTTTGTGACTGTTCAAAATGTGTCGTTGAAGTCTACTGACTATTTGTTAAATCTTATTTTTTGGGGTTAAGCATCGTCTACATATATGCACTTCCTGCCTACTCATGGAACTCGTCAGTAGACTTCAAAATTGATTGAAAAACTACTTCGGTCTTGTATGAATTTTTTTCATATGTGACCTTCTCCGAGAAAAGGGACCTAGTGTGTGAAAATGAAGTTTTGAGAAAAACGCATTTAAAAAATAAAATTTTAATGTTTTTCTCATTTTTATCGATTTTCCCAAGTTCCCGTTTTTTGACACACTAGGTCCCTTTTCTCGGAGAATGTCACATATATAAATATTTTTTTTTTGCAAAATCGCATAGAGATGCTTGTTTTTAAAGACTTTTGTTTAAGACTTTTAAACTTATTATGTTTGTATATTGTAATTCTCAATAGCGTATTTAGGGCCAATTTCACCAACTCTATTTAAATATCAATTCATATTTAAATGTCGATTTTTATGAATTTTTGTATGGAAAAATGACTTTTAAATATGAATTGATATTTAAATAAGTTGGTGAAATTGGCTCTAAGAGTCTTACTATAAACATAAGAATTTTTTTTTTTGATTATTTTCAAAATCTTTTGGATTGAAGTCCACTGATGAGTTCCATGAGCAAGAACGAAATGCATGTAGACGTTGTTCACGAAAAAAAGGATTTATTTCAAATACATATATCGTGCCATAACCGCCAAAATAGCTTAAGCGACATAATTTTTGAACTTCAATTTTTGACCAAACTCGATTAGTTGCGATCGTAAATAGTCGTTTTTCCTCAAAAAAAAAAAAAAAACGAAGTCCTAAAAATGTGTCGCTAAAGCTATTTTAGCAATTATGGCTCGATATTGTTCGGTATTTCATACTATATGTATAATAATACTTTCAACTGACACCACACACAAGGAACGCTTCTGATGAAGGTACAGGAACCTTCGAAAAAAGCTAATTGTTCCGTTCTGTAAGTGTTTGTCTGGATATTTACAATAAACTTTGGTGTTATTTGTTAATTAATAATTATCACATGTAATTTGGCGATAACAACTTTAGCAATAGTTATAATAATAATAATAATCTTTAATATCGCTTTCCAAAGAAAAATGTCATTTCATAGCCCAACTGTTTCAAGTTGGCCCACTGTAGTGGCATCTTTAGGTAAGCAACAGCTTTTTGCAGCCCATCAAATCTATCTCATAATCTAATAATGATATGTATTTGTATTTTAGTACAAAGATATATGTACATACATATCAATGTATATTTGCACGATTTTATTTTGCATACGGTCCCACTGTGCAATGTAAGGTAAATGACTTATCTGACATGGCTACAGCTAAAGCATTTTTAATGGGAGCGCTAAAGTTTTTAATATTAAAAATTTACTTTTAACAACTCAAGGGAAATAATTTCTATTTTATTCGTTTTTAAAGAGAAAATAACCATATTTTCCCCCCTTCCCTTCCAGTAACTAAGCCCATGGCCACGCAACAACAATTCAATGTAATGAACGTCTACGCGTAGTATTGCAAGTGTTTTTAAATTAATTATACTTTTAATTAAATAAATATAGTGATAAAAGTCCACGCATCAATTTTCAAAGTTTTTAATGAAAAGAAAAAACTGGATGTTTTTTATTCAAGATAAAGGTACGATATACATACTCAATACAGGGTATGCCATCTTTCATGTAGATAAATATGTTAATATCAAACGTTTTTTTTTTTTGCAAGTGGATTCTTCTATCAAAGAGCTAAAAAAAAGTTTCGTATATTTATGGGTTTTCACTTACAGTTTAGGACATATTCGAGAAAAATATAAAAATGTTGGCTTTTTTAGCCAACCTTGGTCCACTGTTCTACTAATGGTGAAGTCAAATATTGTTCGATATGGAATGAAAAACAAAATTTTTACCCTTATTAAAATTTAAAATGAATAATGAATTTTCCTAAAATTGATTTCAAATTCATTTTAATTTTTTATGAATATGGAGGTTAATATTTAAAAAAGAATTTGGCATCGAGAGCACTATCAAGTCAAAAGTTGTTATACGCAATTTAATTTAAAATTTTGAAAAAAAAATTTATTTTTGGTCTTTTTTTTTGCAGAAAAAAAGTGGGTTAATTATTTCGCTATTATAAAAAATTTTTGCAAAAATATCAATGCCATATTTTTAAATATTTTGTTCAATATTTTCGTTACTGAAGGAACCAGATCGTTTCGAAATAGACCTATTTTTCTTATAAATATGAGATTTAAGAAATTTTTTCTAAATTTTAAAAACTGGAGCAAAAAAAATTATCATAGCACCTTAAGACATGATGTTTTTAAATATTCCAAAAAAAAAAAATAAAAATAATACAGCAAAAATACTGGAAAAATTCTATTTATGGGATTTTGCGAATTTTTTTTGTGAATTACCGGGAACTTAAAAGAAATTAATTTTTTTTTATTTTCTGTGCATTAATTGCATAATTTTCCACCTTAAAGAGCATTGTCAGCCAAAAATATTGATAAATGCGAAATAGGACATTTAGAAATTGCAGAATTATTTCCATTTTTTTTTTAACAAAATCCCCACTGTGCGCTGTCCATACGCGAAAGTGTTACCGCTGCGCTATTTTGGTTTGCCATACATATATCGTGTCATAACCGCAAAAATAGCTTAAGCGACACAATTTTCAAATTTAAATTTTTGACCATAATCGATCATTTGCGGTTGTAAATAGTCGATTTTCGTCAAAAAAATTGAAGCCCAAAAAATGTGTCGCTATTTTAGCGGTTATGTCTCGATATGTAAATTATATATATTTTGACAGTTAAAACAGGATTATCTCTTTTCCTTAGATATTTTTCTGCCAAAATAAATAAACTTTTAAATGATATTTTCCATTAGAAAAATAAAATAAAATATATGATAAACAACTTTTAAATATGAATTGATATTTAAATATTAATGTCGAAATTGGCCCTTAGGGCCAATTTCACCAACTTATTTAAATATCAATTCATATTTAAAAATAATTTTTCCATACAAAAATTTATCAAAATCGACATTTAAATATGAATTGATATTTAAATAGAGTTGGTGAAATTGGCCCTTAGTGTGACAAAAATATCAATTTAAATTAGATTTCTTAAACTTAGAAAAGTATATAAAAAAAACGTTAGCCAAAAGAACTTTTTATTGTTGTTGTTGCCAACTTTAAATCAAGTACAATGTCCGGCCATTGACTCTATTTGTCACAAAGTGAGCGTATGCAAAAACAAAAATCAGCCAGTAAGCAAATTAAAATTTTGTAACTTTAGTTATGAAAAAGAACAGGAAAATATATTTAAAAAAAAATTATATAAAAAATACAAATTTTTTGTTGCTAACGCTGAAGTAAAAAATATGTGGAAAATAAAGAAAAATTGCACACACACACACGCAGATACATACATATTATACATACACTTATAAATGGAGTGGGTGCAGCTGATACGTACTAGTCTCCTGCACAAGATATCTTATAAGTACTTTTAAAACATGAGGGATTTTTCAAATGCTTTACTACAGCGAAATCTTATAAAACAAACGTTAACCAGATTGTTTGCAAGAATTTTTTTTTTAAGTATTGTAGGTATAGGAGTAAAGAAGAAAACACTTCGTGACGGAAGAATTTGTGATACTAGCTTCTTTCTACGCATAAGCGCGTGTACAAACGTCATGCATGTATGTGTGTATGATCTTTTATTTTTCTGCGCACATGCAATATGAAAAATAACAAGCATACACTAATCAACAGTACTTCTTTTGAGTGTTTGTTACAAGCAAGCTGTCTTGCGACCTCGCTTGTTACAACTGATATACACACACACCAATACATCCATCGTGCTTCGCTTATAGTACGACAGCATTTATTATTGGTTTAGTATAATACATGCGACGTGAATACATTTAAAAATCATGACGTTTTTACATTTCAAGACTGTTTACGCAGTTCTCTAATACGTACACAAAAATGTACATATGTATGTATGCATGTGCTTGGAGTGTGAAAATAACAAACTAACTGAATACACTCCATAACCAGTAGTTCTGAAATTCATTTTAGTTAATTCATTAATAATTTTTTTTTTCGATTTCTTTTTTTTTCTTTTGTAAAAATTTCTTTATTTATGAATAAATATCCATTTGGTTTTACTAGAGAAACATTATTTAATAAACATCAGAAATGCAGGGCAGTTCAAATTATTCATGCTCAGAAAAATTTCGATAACAATCGATTAAATATTTGAAAGCATTTAAGGCACCTGATGAAAAATAGTCTTTTACAAAAAATTTGCATTATTTTGTTGGATATTTTCCCCCGGATTTCAAATAAAAAAATCATAAAAAATATTTTTGTTGGCATATCGAGCCATAACCAAAAAAAAAGCTTAACCGACACATTTTTTGGACCTCGTTTTTAGGGTCCCGTAGACCAAAGGTGGAAAGGAATCCTATTGTTTGCGCTACGCTACAGTTACAAATTAAAATTAATATACATACATACAATTATACTATCTATATTATCTTAATATAGAAAGGCCCTAACTCATTATTTTTTTGAAATCGAGTTTTTTGTATATTTCGATAGAAAGGTATCTAATGTATCGAAAAATGCAAAATTCTCGATCTCAAAAAAATAATGAGTTGGGGCTTTTCTATATTAAGGTAGCGATATGTATGTATATAGACACTTGAAATTTACAAAGTTAGTGTATTTTTATACAGCCTACAACAAATTGAAATAAAAAATTAAAATAAAGAGTGTTCTGTCAGTTGGTGTAATTTTCACTATTTAATTTTGACAACTTGCTGTATCTTGGAAACCATAAGAGGCAAACTTGAAATTTTCAAAAACGCTAAAACTAAAAAATCCCAAAATTATTAAATCGCCAAATCGAAAAAAATTGCCAAAACGAAAAAAAAGCGCCAAACTAAAAAAAAACTCTCAAACTAAAATAAATCGCCAAAAACCGAAAAAATCCCAAAATTATAAAATTGCCAAGGCGAAAAAAATTGCCAAGAAGAAAAAAAACGATAAACTAAAACAAAATCTAAAACTAAAAGAAATCGCCAAAAATTCAAAAATCGCCAATAATCGAAAAATCGCCAAAATTAAAAAATCCTCAAAAACCGAAAAAATCGCCAAAGAAAAAAAACTAAACAACTAAAAAATCGCTAAAACAGAAAAACATGCCAAAAACGCCAAAATTAAAAAAAAACGCCAAAGCTAAAAAACGTCAAAAACTGAAGCAAATCCCAAAAACGAAAAAAATAAAAAGGGCCAAAAATAAACAACACAAAACTAAAAAAAACTCCAAAACTAAAAAACGCACAAAACCGAACAAATTTCAAAAACGAAAAAACTAATTTTAGCCAATATTACATATCTAGTGCCCCTACGGAACCTTGCGTACGCGAGTCAAAGTCGCACTTTACTGAATTCATTTCTAATGATCTTACTAATACCTGGACTTATTTTTGCAACTCGAGAGCTGTAACTGCACTTTGCCAGGTTCTTCTTGAAGTATTTGAGTGGATTTCCTTATTAATATATTTTAGAATCTAGATACTATATTATCAAATTACATAATAGATGTAATTTTCGGATATTTTTTATTTTCCTTGCAATCAGAATTTAAATTTTGCACCTTAAGCTTTTACTCGTATTTCGAGAGGAGAAAAAATATAATGATCTTGACCAAAATTTACTTAAAGACTGGCATGCATATAGAATAGTGTTAATGAATGAGTCTTTAACTACAAGGTAGAAATTGAAAACCGTTAATAAATATTGTAATTATTTTTTATGACATCTCACTTAAATACATTGAATGAGTAAAAATTTCACATATGTACATCCATATATAATTACTTTTTGCATTGTTGCAAAAGACTACGTGCAACAGTCATTAACTTTTGAGCGCAACTAATGAATACTATTTGTATTTACTAGTGAGTGAGTGAGTGAGTGCTGGCATTTATTATAAGTTTATGTGAGTGATGAGTTAATTTCTTCTTTGCATTTTTTTGTGTTGGCCTTTTAGCGTCAAAAGAAAAGTTTATATCTTTGTAAGTTTTTTTTTATACTTATTGCATACCCTTCACCAGAAAGGAAAAAATTGCAATTTTATGATATGTATGTATATATTTAGATTGAAGTACAAAGTATACATATACCGTTACCTTAATATATTTAGAAAGGCCCTAACTCATTTTTTTTTTGAAATCGAGTTTTTTGCATTTTCCGATACATTAGATGTTTTTCCATCGAAATTTTGAAGAAATTTGATTAAAAAAAATGAGTTAGGGCCTTTCTATATTAAGGTAACGATATCTAACAGTCGACTTTAGCGTTTTTTTTATTTATTTGCTGCATTATGATGGGTGTGTTGAATTTTGCTAAATTAATTGTTCGCACTTTGTTATAAACTCAAGTTTTATTAGATAATTAAGGAAAATGCAAAAAGATTTTTGTAGCAAACTTTCTTTCTCGGCCTGGGAAAACTGTTTACACTTAATATAATTTTACGATATTCTTTATGGTGTAACATTAAGGAAATGGGAACTGTAAAAAATTAAATACCTATCAAAGATAAAAGAACATTCGTATAAACCTCAAACGTTTTCGAACTGCAGCCAGTTTTTAGAAGACTACAAAAGCGAAACGCGACCAGCTGAAAGGCAGGAACCAGCTGATCGATATTGTTGAAAACCTAATGTACTCGTAATATACAGACAATTATATATTGACACTGGAAATTTTCATAGTGTATTTTAATGAAAACTATACCAATTGGCACTGAAATATAAAAATCCATATTAAAGGGTATTCTATCAGTTAATGTAATTTGATATATGTATGTAAGTTAAACAAATTGCTGTACTTTTTGGAAACCTTAAGAGGCAAAAACTCTTGAAATATTCAAAACCCCTCAAACTAAAAAACCCCAAAATTAAAAACAAGTCGTCAAAACGGAAAACTCTTCAAAAGAAAAATATCGTGCTAGTGAAAAACGTCACCAAAAATAAAATAATCACTAAATGTAAAAAAATCACCCCAATTAAAAAGTTCTAAAAAAAATCGCCAAAACGGAAGAAACGCGAAGATTAAAATTGAAATCTCTGAAATAAAAAACATATATTGCCAAAAAAAGAAAACCAAAAAAAAAAAATGAAAAAGTCGCCAAAAAAAATCTAAAAAAATTAAAAAAAAAACAAAAAAGCGCCAAAACTGAGAAAAATCTCAAAAATGAAAAAAAAATCACTAAAACTAAAAAAACGCCAAAAACCTGAAAAAAATCCCAAAAGTAAAATAAGGCTCCAAAACCAAGAAAAGTATACAAAACAAAAAACCACTGAAACTAAAATAAACCAGCAAAAACCGAAAAAATCACCAAAAATGAAAAAACGTCAAAACTAAAAAAATAGGTATAACAGAAAAAAAATCTAAAAACGCCAAGAACCGAAAAAATCCTAGAACGAAAAAGCACCAAGACTAAGAAAAATCACCAAAACAAAAAAAAAAAAAACACGAAACTAAAATAAATCACGAAATTTTTAAAAATGCTTAAACATCTCAAAATAAAATAAATCGCGAAAAATTAAACACAATCGTCAAAACGAAAAAAACGCCAAAAACCTTAAAAAGCCCCAAAAGCGAAATAAACCGCCAAAACTAAAAAAACGCCATAAAAAATACAATGAAACAATTTTTTGTTGCTTCTCCTGACGACATTTTGTTCGTTGTATGAGTAAAAATTGGTTCCTCAATACATACATATATGATTTCCCCCATGTGGAGTGCTGGGGGCAAATTACGGCATCCGATACGACTCGTATTTTAAAAATATTTCAATAGAGTTTATATGGAAATATTTTTAAATTACGAGTCGAATAGAATGCCGTGATTTGCCCCCTGATTTGCATGCCCAGAAATGCATATTTCGTATTTCGGTAATAACTTAACGAATGTCGTTGAAGTCTTAAAAACAGTGGGAAATCAAACAAACTACAAAGCAACTGTCAACTTGGATGTGACACAAAACAGTCAACAGCCAACTGAAAAGCCTTGGAAATATCTCGCAACATAAATGAAAATACTCTTTTTCTATATGATTATCTCATATCAATAAAATTTGACAAATATGTTGAGTGCACATTTGATACTTCTTTTGTTGTAATTTTTAAAATAAGTATGAGCAATGTCGTTTACATTATGTTTTTTGGTTTCTAAAATGTTAGAATACAAAACATATCGAAAATGACAAGCTTTGCCACTAGTATACACTATTGCGTTGCCACAAAAAGCCTGAATTATGAGTAGTAAAATTCTAGAATGTTGTTGTCAATTTATTAAGACCTTCACTGTAACTGGAAATTTTAAAAATAAACATGCATGTAGTTAGGGTTGCCAGTCGTACCACAGAATACACAGAAGTGAAGAAAGTGACAGGTAAAAAAAGCCCCAATCAGGTTTTTGTTAAAATTCAAGGAAGAAAGAGAAAAGCATAGTGTATTTGATACTGTAGTATATTACTACTTACCAATTAACACAGCTAATAAAAATGTATTGCACTAGAAAGACGTAGCAAAACAAAACCGACGACAAAATTTGAGGGAAAACGAGACAAACTGAAAAATACCCGTATCTTCCGTCTCGTGACATTTCTGTATGTTTTGTGGTCGTACTGATTTTGCCAGTACATGTACTGATTTTTGTTTAAAGTACTGATTTATGCATAACTAGCAAATCAGTACGCAAATGTACTGATTTTTTCATGTATGTACTGTTTTTGTACTGTTTTTATATATTAATTATGATCAATGTATAAGAAAGTCTGTCATAGTGTTTATTTATTTTCTTTGAATCACCAGTGATCTTTACTTTACGTTCGCTTTAAGGCGAATTTATTTTCAAAGTGGTATCCATATAATGCTTAAGCAAATTCTGCCAAAACTGTCAGAGATCATATAAATTTTAGTATAAGTTAATGTTGGTACAAAGTATACATTGAATTCATGTTTTGTTTTAAGAATGGTTAACGAATGTTCGCATTTGCAAATTTTTCGCTTATTTTTGCTATTTGCATTTGCTAAAATGTATGCGAATATTTAAGACAAAAAAATTTTGTACTTTTACGAAAAAAGTTTGCCATTAACAAACGTCAAAAACACGAAAATTATTTTAAGCCAGCATGAAAAAGATAAATATAGTTTACGTTCGTAGATTCAGCAAATTTATGCAGAAGTTCTGCAGAAGTTTTCTGCGTATGCGTGATCAACTGTTGCACATGCTTTGCAACTGCTCAATATCTGTGCATAGTTGGCATTTTTGAACGAACTGCAAACAATTTTTAACCTGGCAAGTAATTTTATTTAAGAAAGTTGTCATCTCGACGATGTGAAAGCACAAAAAAATCTTTATAAAAGTTTGCACATTGTGCACATGGCTTGGACGTAGCTGACTTATAAGTAAGGCATTCTTCAAAGCTTTATCAGAAAGCTTTTCTATGTATAAAAAAGTTCTCATAAGCATCAAAATTAAACTAGAGTCCAGCGGTGTTTGGAAATATACTTATTTCATTTTTTGAAAAAGAAAAGGCATTGTATTTTCATCAGCAGTATTTTCTACTTAAGACTAGTCTGTTAAAACTTTTAAAAAATGCTTTGAGCACCATTCATTACTTCGTACAAACAAATTTGAATCGCAAACAATATTAACTAGTCATTGTTGTAGTAAATTCCACGCGAAACAAGTGTCACTCATTAATTTCATACACAAACATACATATGTATGTATCTTTCTGTTTTATGAATTCATGTTTTTAATAAATTAATACATATTTGCTCAATGCAAGACTCAGTTTAAATAAAATGCTATATGTATATAGTACATCCATGTATGTAATACAACTTCATGTTCTTATATACATTTATTTTCATGTGATTTTTAACGTATTGTAATATTTGCATTCGCTTTCGCAAAAATTAAAATGTAGTATTCGCATTCGCATGCGCTAAACTGGTATTAGTTACATCCCTAGTTAAAGGCTTTTATATTGAAAAAATTAATGTACTGATTTTTTTCCAATTATACTGATTTTTTTCCAATTATACTGATTTTTTTCTCTCATGCACTGATTTCTACGATTTCAAAACTGGCAACCCTACATGTAGTACATACATATATATGTATGTACATACATACATATGTACACATGTATTTTGCTTTAACCATTAATCTTTTATTGACACAATGCGAAAAAACAATTATATTACGATAGCAAATGTATTTTGCATATAAATCGTAGACCAGGAAAACTAAAACTATTGTCTACACCTCCTCCAAGCTAAAGCCAGCCTTAAGTGAGTTGTTATCATTTGACCGACCCTACAAACAACAATCGAAATGCATGCACACTTGCATACATTGCATTACATTGTAAACACACACTCACTCGCACTCTACCCATAACAATTTATACTAATCAGGAAAAAGAAATTTTATACTTCAACTGAATTTTTATACATAAAAATGCAAACAACAACAAGAACTACAAAAAAAGCGCGCGCATACAGTAATTGTCAGAAGACGACGGACCTCCTAAAGAAGAAGACACAGAAAAAGAACAAGAATGAAAAATAAAAATTAAAAGAACCAGCGTTGTCAACTTTGAAATTTCAAAACGCACCAAAATGGAGAAAAAACGCGCCATTTACAAAAAAAACGCACCAAGCTTAAAATTTCTTTTTTAAAATGTTTACATATTTAATTAATTTTACATAAAAGGTATATATTATTTTTTTTGTGTTAAAAAATTATCACTTAAACAGGCTTTTACAGTTCAGGGTTAAAAAAATAAAACCTATAAAAACTTAACAAATTTGATTATATTAATTTTTATTATAAATAATTAATCCCCCTTATTGCGAATGGCGTCGTCGACGTCGCATCAAGACGACAGTAAATATTGTAACTTTTTTACTCTCTATCGGCAACAATTGGCCCTTATTGACAATCTCTTACTAATCTCGGATGCTTTGTAAATTGATGTAGCATGTTAATAGTAGTCAATTGTTGTCGACAAAGAGTAGCCAAGTGAGCATTTTTACTGTCGTCTTAACGTGACGTCGACGACGCCATTCACAATAAGGGGGATTATAATAATAATAGAAAACTTTTTAAAGAAATAAACGATTAATAGTAAGGATTCAAAACTAATGAAAGTACTACACTTTTTTTCCAAATATTAAAAAAAAAATTATCAGAAGTTTAATACATTTACTCATATTAATAACAAAAATTAAAAATTTTAAAAACCCCCTACTTTTTTCAGAAAAGATGTTATATCTTCTAAACGGCTGGACCGATTTTCGTTAAGCATAGCTAAGAACCCTCTCGATCAAGTCATCTTTAAAACAGAAAAAACTAAATGAAAATCGGTCCAGCCGTTTGGCCTGTACGTAGACACGGACAGGCACACAGATACACAGACACACACTACAAACTTATAACACCCCTTTTTTTAGTCGGGGGTTAAAAATACAAAAATAAAAATAAACAGCCTTTTACAATATACCCAATAAGCACTCAAAAAATTAAAATTCAAGCACTTGAAATTGAACTGGAAACAAAGCTAAGTTCAAGCATTTTTTTAAAGTAATTTTCAAGTTTGAAAATATTTTGAAATAAAATATCAAACAACATACATATGTATATGTTCAAGCCTTGTCAAATAAATACATAATTTATTTATTAATAAAGTTCAAATTGTGAAAAATATCAAACATAAATAAAAAAGTGAATTTTAAACAACGAAAGGTGATTAACATCGTGAAAAGAACAGTGAAGTTAGATATGCAGAAAATTATTATTTAAAAACCAGTGAATTGCATTTTCCTTTCTATTTCAAAAGATTTGTTTTTAAAGCAAGAAATATACTTAAATTCAACTTTAATACAAGGCTGAAATGCAGTATAATTCAAGGTTTGAATTCAACTGTACTACAAGAATTGAATTCAAGTTCCCTTTTCACTGGAGAATGCTATTGAATTAAAGTGTGAATCAAGCATAATTCAAGCCTTGACAATTAATTGTGTGGCTTGAATAAAACTTGTTTTACAGTTGATTTCAACCAAAATTGCTTATTGGGTATGTACAAAACTAAAAAAACACTTAACAAAAAAAAAAAAAAAAAAAAAAACCAACTCGTACATACATGGTATACATGTGTTTTCTTAGTTATGAAAGTGGTCTAAATCATACGAATTTTTGATTCCATATATAAAATAAATTTATATTAATCGAGACTAGTACAACTCTAAATTAAACTGCTGCATAATTAAAATATTTTTGGATTTGTTCAAATGTAATCTACTAAATATCTCGACCAAAGAAATATATGACTTATATATACAACTTTCATTATTAAGGACACATACATATGTTTGCAAGATGATAAATTTTTGTACATTAATTTTATAAATTATGTTTAAAACTTTTTAAAAAGAGATCAAAAATCAATTATTTCAAATTTATTAATTAATAATAATATAATATTTATAATGTAATGTATGTAATAATATTAATAATGTAATATTTTCATCATTATTGTTATCATCGGGACATTAGACAGATTTCATTTCAAACTGTGATGTTTTATAAACATCATTACTATTAATATGGTAGTTAACACCATCAGGAAGTTGGTAAGTTTCACAACAAGAATTTTCCGGTTTTAACCAATTGTTGTGTTAAATTTGCGTTGGTGCCACCAAAAATTAAAAAACGCACCGAAATCTTTAAAAAACCGCACCACGCACCAACTAAGAATTTTTTCGCACAAAAAATTTCAAAAAGCACCCAAAATGGTGCGAAACGCACCAAGTTGACAACGCTGAAAAGAACTAACACTGAACATATGTACATATTTAAGCAAACACTGAAATACAAATACAAGCACGCACACACATAGTAAACACACACACACAATCGCACTCACTATTCGCATTCATTTACTGGGGGACCACAAAAAAAAGGGCACACGTTCAATGTGAATGACCGCGGCTAACACACATTTAACGTTTAAATAAACGCAAAACAAAAATCATTTGAAAATACATAACAAAAAAAAAACGAAGCATTCTAAGAGCGAGTGAGAAAGATTAATTAAACAGGAAGACATTATAAAAGGCAGAGTTGTAAAAGAAGAGAACAAGAACTTATAAACTGGAAAGCCTCATTTATGTATAAGAAAATGGGGTGGTAACGAATATTGTTCGCGCTACCTTATCTGCCTAATATATAATAATGTTTTTAATAACGAATGCATATTTTTGCGTGAAATTTTATGAAAGGAAAATACCTACATAGTTTGTTTTGGAGGTATAAGACTTTAAAAACTCTTCTAATTTTTTTTACCTCTTTTTAATTATAATATTTTCTAATTTTATTAAACTTAAGGTCTCTTGACCTTAAACTGTAAAAACAAAACTTAAGTAAATAAAATTTGCTCATTGCCACAAATTTGACTTCAGTCGAAACATAAGGCTTTGCAATACTAATGAAGGCTCACTTCGCGAGAAGGAGCTGTGGAGAATACGAAAGAGACATAGCCCTACAGAAGTATTGCTACAAAAAATATAATTATCACCACTCAAATGGTAAATAAGCAATTAAAAACTTTTCGCCACTTAAAGCAGCTGGCCGTGTAGGTAGTTTCCCGGATCTCTTTAAGAAAATCATTGACCTAATAGAAGATAGGTTGGCTAACATCCTTACCAGATGTCTAACATATGCTTTGGGTGCGACGAAAATTTGAAAAACTTCTAAAATCATGTGCAGCTCCTATGATCCCAAATCGACTAACTTTCTTTTATCACTAACTAGAAGCACTTAGTGGTGGGGAAGGAGGCAGTGTATTAGCTGGACATTGCTGGATGGCTTCGTATGACGGTACTTGCAGGAAATGTAAGGAATACGGGGTAATTGAGACAGTAGAACATCAACTGTGCCACTATCCGGCTCTAAGCCGCACTAGATATAAATAGGTCGGTTCGTAAACACATCACTGTACTGCAAATATAAATTGAAATGTCCTAAATGACTTCACTTAAGTTAATAATATTAAAATAAATGTTAAATATGTAATTTAAACAAGGCTACAACTGGAAAATGTTATCAGCGAACTTGTATTGCGTTTTAAATAAAAACTTGCTGGTCTGATGCACATAGTGATGCATTTACGAATAAACCCACTGTCTTGATTCCTTTTCGGAGTCTTGAACTTGTATCGGGAGCGGATCTGTTTAAACTGCTAAGGTTTGCTAGATCTGTGCGGAAGTAATTCGATACAGGCACCACGAACTAGGCTACCATAATTACAAGTTTCTTGTCATCTGCTGGTATCCCTAAGGATCAATTCCGGTATGTGCGAGGTCTTTGACCACCCAGAGTAACGTAACCCAACACATGCATACAACCCCAAAGCGTAGCGACCAATAAGCTTAACCTCCATTCTTACTGAAAATATTGGAAAGAATTGTGAACACAATGTTGAAAGAGTAGATTCCACATGATATGTAAAAAGCTTAAGCATCTCGTCTATATTAGACACAGAGAGAGAGAGAGAGAGGCAGGTCTGTTGAGACTGACCTACAGGAATTTATATATCATGTTCAAAGATCTTTTGATTTAAGCCTTTACAGCCTAGTTATTTTCATTGATATAGAAGGAGCTTTCAACAATGTGAGGGTGGCGTTGGTTGAAGTAGTTAGCGCGTTCATAACGAAACCGAAGGTCCTGGGTTCGAGCACGGTCTCCGACAGTTATTTAATAACACCACCACGAATTTTCCTGATGTGAATCAGTTGTTGTAGGAAAGTTCAAGTGATGAAGTCATAGACAATGGTCACTGAACTACACCGGCTTTCGCAGATACTAATCCTAATGTAACATTAGAGCGCCCTATTTCGTCGGTATTTTGTAGCAAAAATCATCGGCGAAGTAAAATGGGCAATAAAATGGCTACTAAGCACAGCTTCGAAATAATATGCTTCATTTAAAACCAGAGGCTTGTAAAAAAATGAAGCTTTCTTCTATTTCTTCCTTCGCCACCTGTCTTCTCGTTCGCTATCCATTTCCACAAGAAGGTAACACCTAGTAATAGTAGTAGGCATTCGTTGCCTGAGTGTTAGGTTAGGTTAGCAGGCTGCTGGCAAGGAAAAGTAGAAAATTAGAGTCCAGCTCATTTGGGTCCATTATAATGATCCCTTTGTGCTTCCTGTATGTCGAAAGAAGATAAAGAGAGAACGGGAAGAAGATGAGAAGGGTAGAAGTAGATAAGAGATAATAGTCGTTTAGGGAGGTGATAGTGGTGTTTCGTTCTTATCGAATCCCTAAGAGTCTTTGAGACTAACATATATAGATCAAGGAATAACCGCTTGGATAAGCCGTATATGTACGTCCTTACCAGCAGGTGCATGAGTTGCGCTGTAAAACATGCAAAAATAAGAATTCACGTATGCCGCGGAATACCATAGGGAGGTACATTATCAACTTTATTATGGGTTACCACCGTACACAGGCCACTAAAACTACTATCCGAAGAAGGCTTCAAAACCCTCTGCTATGCATACGACGTGGTGATTTTTAATAAAGAGACACCACCCTAGCATAATTCTTAACTTATCTGACAACTTAATCAGAGATGGAACTAGGTCTTGGTGTTAATCTGGAAAAACCAGAAAGAGAAAGCGGAACATTCCAACTTTTGAAGCTCCCCGAATTTTAAAAAACGAGACAAATTACCAAAAAGTTCAAATATCTAGTAGAGTTACTTGATTGGATATTATTTCGGACAGACCCTAGAGAAAATAGAGAAACTAAGGATCAAGTAGTAGGAGGAGGAGTACCTTTTGCTGAAGATCAATTCGCTCTAAATGGGGATTAATGCATTAAACACATTCACGACAGCAGACTACACGAACACACGACTTCAAATGCCGCAATCAGAATTAGTCGCCTAGTAGCCAGCTACTTAATTATTTTAGAGACGGCAGCAGCACCATCTGCAGCTGATATTCAAGTACAAATACATAGTTCAGTATTGCCACTTTTATATATTTTGCATTTATAAAAATTAATTGCTCTTTTAAAACGTACTTATTTCTCGTAAAAGTACAAAAATGAATCAATTTATTTTTTACATCAATTTTTTGATATTGTTTCTGTTAAATAATATGAAATAATTGAACAAAATCATTCATTCAACATTTTGTATTATACTGGCAATACTGAATTTTCTCATTGTAGCCAACGAAATAGAAATTAGTTTAATTGGACTACAACGACAAAATCAGCAGAGACAACAACCTGCCGCCATGTTGCCTTGCTGTCTTCAAAATAATTATTCTCATATAAACATGTGTATTCTATCCTTGACATTTGGTAGTCGGTAGCTTGCTATGGTGAATGTGTTTAATGCTTAAGTATCAAAATGACACACACACACACACACACACACACACACACACACACACACACACACATTTAAAAAAGTTAAATATGAAAGCGAAGCGGATGGGTTAAGAAATGTAAGATTATTTGCAAAACTTCGTTTAAATTGCAAAGGCTATCAGCCGCTGTCAGTGAGTTACCAGAGAGGAAATATTAAAAGAGTTCCGGAACTTCTCTAAGTTGCCCGGATCGACTCAATGCTGAAACTTCGGAATGAATAAGTTTATGCTCTTAAATTAGTTCCAAAAAGCTTAGCAGAATTGGATTCAATAAGTATGGAAAGTGCACTTTGCTCATCTAAGGCCGAGCTAGGCCAAAAGAGTTGCTTAAAAGTCTTCCGTTTCGGTATGCCGAAATATCGGGATATTTCTCTGGAACTAAGCAATTTTTAAGTGGAAATTATCTTTATCTATTCTGCTCTTCTCTTCTGCTCAAAACAATTGTAATGAAATAATTCTTTCTAGTCCAGCAACAATGTGTTAATTATATTTTTTCCGAAAGAAAAAAATCATTCATCTAAAAATCAACCTTGCAAAAAGTTCCATCCAATCATCAATAATCATGTAACTTTAATTTTCAAACGAATATCAATGTGCCTGAATAATTTGAATTTTATATATGCATATTTACAAGAAGACTGGATACGTCATAATTTTAACTGAATAAGGCCAATAAACTCAACTTGCTCTGAATAAGTTGTCATACACACAAAATGTGAAAATGATGGCCCTGTTGGTTACTTCACACTGGGTGCTACTCTTCTTTTTTTATTTTGTTTTGTTTTTTTTTTTCTTAAAGGTTAACAACAGCAATTACAAAAACAAAACAGACTGCAGTAAAGAAATTCTGACATGCAAAATATAAACAAACGCTGCTAAATGTCATTAAACTCTGGGAAAGAAAAATAAAAATAAAAAATACAGCACCATTTTACAAACAAAAAAGAAAATAAATAAAATAAAACAATCAGATTGTCTTTTAAGAGAAAATAACACTTAAATGTTACAAAATAAAGAGCTTTCAGTTAATAAAATACATTGTTTTCTTGTTTTACTTTTGAGAAGATAAGAATCATTCTCGCCATGTAGTATAATTGAAGCAGAGTTGCCACACTTTGTGTAGAGGCATCAAACAGGGAAAATTTTTAAAATATTTGGTGAACAAATTTACTATCTGCATACAGACATATTTATATTTTTTTAAACAAATATTTCATTATCCTTCAGATGGCACAGATGTTACCATCTTTAGGAAAGGGATAGTGATAGATAAGGCAGATGGTGAAGGAAGAGATAGAGGAAAGCTTCATTCTTTTACAACTCTGCTTTTTTGCACGCTTCTAATAATGCAGTGTTGCAGCGCCTCTGGTGTCAAGGAGGCGTATTAAATTTCGGAAATGTATTTAGTAGCCATTTTATTGGTTATTTTACTTCGCTGGTGATTCTGCTACACAATACCGACGAAGGAGGGCTCTCTGATGTTACATGAGGATTAGTATCCGCTGATGCAGGAGTCGTTCAGTGACCAGTATCTATGCCTTCATCACTGGCGCTAATGCACATCAGAAAAATGCGTGGTATTGGTATTTTTTAATGACCGTCAGAACCGGGATCGAGCCCAGGATCTTCGGTTTTGTAATCAACGTGCTAACTACTTCAGCCAGCGCCACCCATGTCCATAAGTGCCAATAGCATCTTAAGATCTGGGATTAGAACTGTGCCTCCCAGCCTTACGAAAAACACAGCAACAAAAAAAAACAACTTTCAAATGGTAAAGATGCTATACCAGCTGAAATATACAAATGCGATCAACCCACTGCTGAGCTCCTATAGGCAATTATAGCAGAGGCGTGAAAAAGCGAATATATCCCGGAAGAAAGGAAGGCTGGTATTATAGTGAAAATTGTGAAGAAAAGTGATCTGAAAGATTGCAACAACTGATGTGGTATTTGTGTTTTGACAACCACCATTGTAAAGCTAATAGGAACACTTACTTCTGCGCGGATCGCATCAACACATTGCGCTTAATTATTAAACACTGCGTGGAGTTCAACTTCACAATATTCCATATTTCATTAATAGACTCAATAAAGCGTTTATATATATATGGTCGGCATTAAGAAGAAGAGGCAAAGTTGTAACCATGACAGATGTTTTGTTCTACCGAAAGGGAAGCTCTCATACCCATTTTATGTTTAAAGTTGAGTGCGACAAGGATGTATATTATCACCTCTCTTATTTCTGCTAGCGATGGAAGATGTTCGGAGCAGGGAAGGAAAATGATTTCTTGGATTTTGTACCAACTATGAAAATAAAATGTACTTTTTAGACCATGACGGTACCAATTTTTAATATTTATTAATAAAAACAGAAACGTAAAAATATTAGTATAAAAATTCTGAAGTTTACAATAAAAAACAGAAATTTAACACAAATGTGTATAAAAATTCATTATACAATAAAAAATAATAAAAAAATATTAAATATTACATTCATAAAGGTACATTCGTAGATTCGACTATTATATTAGAAATTAAAATAAAACACACACAAAAATATTAAAGAGAATATAGGCAAAATTAATGTTACCATTTAGTGAAACATTTTTAAATTGTACCAAGTAACTCGCGGTAGTACCACGGTACCAACAAGGTCAAAAATGTATCATAAAAAGTAACGGGTGTTTTTTTAGAGGTATAGAACTTCGAATTGAAATAAAACACAAGAAAATCGTTTTAATGTCCATCAATTTGGCTTTGTTGGAAGGATAATTTTATGCCATTAATGTTTAAATATGATTTCGGGCATGTGGCCGCCGCGGCTGGCTCGAATAAAGCCAATTCTACAGGTCCAATTTTCAACCACTTTTTCGAGCATATGGGGCCGTATGTTGGCAATAACGCCACGAATGTTGGCTTCCAAGTCCCCTAACGTTTCTGGTTTGTTGGCGTAGACGAGCGACTTCACATATCCCCAAAGAAAATAATCCAATGGTGTCAAATCACACGATCTTGGTGGCCAATTGACAGGTCCATTCCGCGAAATTATGCGCTCATCGAATGTTTCCTTCAATAAATCGATTGTGACGTGCGCTGTGTGGCATGTAGCGCCGTCTTGTTGGAACCACAACTCATCCACATTCATGCCATCCAATTCGGGAACAAAATAGTCGGTTATCATGGCTCTATACCGGTCTCCATTAACGGTAACTGACTCTCCAGCATTATTTCGGAAGAAGTATGGCCCAATGACTCCACCAGCCCATAGAGCACACCAAACAGTCAGTTTTTGTGGATGTAATGGCGTCTCAAGGGTCTCATGTGGATTCTCTCACTCCAAGTGCGGCAATTTTGCTTGTTGACGTAGCCATTCAACCAAAAATGAGCCTCATCACTGAACAAAATTTTGCGATGAAAATCAGCATCGAGATCAATCTCATTTTCGGCCCATACACCAAAATCACGACGCATTGCATGGTCTCGCGGCTTTAATTCTTGCACAAGCTGGATCTTGTAAGGTCGCAAGCCAAGATCTTTGCGCAAAATCTTCCATAAAGTTGATGGACAAAGCTCCAATTGCTGTGCACGGTGGCGAATCGATTCATTCGGGTCCTCTTCAACACTTGTTTCTTCGGTGCGCACTGTTCGACGTCTCTGCGGATGCGTATTATCACATAGAGTAAACGTAGTGCGAAAACGATCCATGGTTAACCGAATTAATTGCTCTGATGGACGATTATGTCGACCATAAAATGGACGGAGCTTGCGGTAAACTTCGCGAACTGAACCATTATTTTCGAAATAAATTTGCACGATTTGCAAGCGTTGTTCTTTTGTCAACCTGTTCATGATGAAATGGCAAACCAAACTAAATATTAATCACTTGACAGCTGACAAAATGGCCGCCAGTTAAAAAAGTGATGCCAACTTAAAGTTCTATACCTCAATAAAACACACCCATTACAATTCGCACATATACTTCAATAGTGGCATAACTCAAAAAATGAGTTTTTTGAGTTAATAATGCAGAGAGATGCGGTATTTTTGAATTGTACCATGATTTCCATCCGTGGTTCGGAGTGCCATATATAGTAGAGAAGAGAAGAAATTCAATGTCCTCTGAATTTATGGGTTATCCAGATGATATTTGTATTATTCTCTCTCTCCCCTTTCTTCTTTAAAATAAGCTTTGGCGAAAATAACTTTTTTAAATTTGTACGTATGCATTTTAACTTGCCTTAAATAAAACAAGTAAAATACCTATGTAAAGAAATTTTCAAGGAATATTTATTTTCCACGTGCTCCTTTCACCTTATCAGCACGCAATTTCTGTGTTGTAACATTCACAGATAAACATACATACATGCACGCATACATAATTACATATCGTGTACCGGCATATTATATGATGCCCTTTCTGTAGACGCAATGGGGGGCTTCACCAAATTCACACACACACACAGCAAAAACTTAAGCAAGAGCAATGGCTTGTGTGTGTTTGTACACTTTTGCTCATTTCAGGTTTAGACATTTTTGTTTTAATATCTCACATGTGTTTCGTTGTTGTTGTACACAAAGTTTTGCGTGTTGTTTGATTTTATATTTCGGAGTAGTACGTTCAATAGATGCCTAAAAAATTTCTGTACGTTGGATGGATGGATGGATGTTGGCGCTCGCTCGGTTCGGTCGGTGTTCTTGTTGTTTGATGGGGATTTGTTGTGCATTTGGTGTAGCAGGCAGGCAGGCAGGCAGGCAGCAGGTGAACGACCGACCTAGCCATTATTGTTATTATGGTTTTTTTCCAATCTACATTTTGTTTTCTTCTATTCTTAGATTGTTGTTCATCGTTTCTCATACCGATTTAGGAGGAGGCGGCATCCAAGAAGAGCAAATTCTAAGAGAAGACGAGATTACTTGCTCTCAAAAAAGATAGAATTTAATGATTACTTTTTTGGAGAATGGATGATGATTCACGCAGTTTGAATGGGAAAGAATTTGTTGGTTTCATCATTTGGTTTAATTTCTTATTCGAATGCTGTTTCTTTGAAGTTCTTATACATGCATACATACGTATGTACATACATTGCGTGTGTGTGTGTGTGTTTGCGTATGTAAGTGCTGTTTTTTGATTTTATCAATTTAAGGTTTAAGGTTTTCAAATGAAGCATTTTCATAAAATAACTGATTTTAAAACTCTTTAAAGCTTAATTTAATAACTTTTTTTTTAATTCTTTGTTCATAAGTGGTATTTAAATATCATGTAAATATGTATGTATGTATGTACGTGTTCTGGCGTACGTTTAGTTAGCAAACCCACCTCTTTAACCTTGACTGTGACATTCACTCATTCATTAGTTAATGATAACTTTTATTTGATGATTCAATATGTATGTATGTATGTATGTATGTATGTATGTATGTATATAAATTTGTTACATTGCTAGCAAATTATATAGGTAGTCAAACATTTAATAGAATTTGTATTTGTTATGGCTTTCATTCATTCAGTTCAATGACCTTTTTTAGCATTCTTTTTTTCGTACGCGGCAAATATTATTCAATTCATTGGCCATAAATTATAATTTTCGATTATACGAGAGCATGCATACATACATACATATAAACATATGTATGTACATATGTATCTGTTTGCTTTGGTATTTATGTATGTATTTGAATTCTTATGATTTAAGTTTTAAATAGGTTTTTTATGGTTTCATTTGAAAGTCTTTTCTTTAGTCTATTTAGGTACACAAGTAACTACATACATATGTATGTATGTATGTATTTATTTTATGCCTATTTAATTGTTCTTTTGAAGGGAATTGTGAAATTTATTCTCAATAAAATTAATCTAATAGAACACTTAAGTGTTTTGCACACACACCTACAAACATAGATATATCTATGTGTGTTATAAGTTCAATGACCAGTTCTTATTGTCAGCGTTACCGTTGAAAATTTTCAAAAAGGGGCACAAAAAGGGGATTTTCAAAAAAAAAAAATGGCACTAAAAGGGGATTTCTAAGAAAAAAAGGGGCAACTTTAAAATCAAGGAAAATTAAAGAAACAAACATATTTATTAACCTATTTTTATTAAAAACAAACAATAAAAACAAATTGCTCATGTATAAAAAGTACACAAACATTAATTTTATGAGAATTAGATTTTACTTTCTGTTCTGTTAAGAATCAGCTGACTCTTTTTTGCTTTTAGAAATCTTACACAAATCGTTAGTTTTTCTGTTTCATTCTGTTTTGTTACGGTTCACAACCTGTGAAAATCCTAAAAAATTTCAAGTTATTCTAGGTGACAGCATAAATAAAATAAAAATTGTGACTATGCTTTTAAAATTTAAAAAATTTAATTTTTATCAGAAACACATAAAATTATTTTGAAACATAAACATAATAAACATGGAAAACTGTGGCCGTTCTGCTCAGAAACAGGTGATAAGTTATAACATAAAATGTAACTATTAAAATTTAGAAACAGAACGGCACAGCACAGAACATCAACAGAAAGTAAAGAACAATAAAGCCTGTACTAATTCACGTGAACAATTACTGATTACTGGGGATGAGATGTATGTATACAGAAAAAAAAAAAATTTTGATTTTGCAATTGTTTATTTGAGGACTGTGAATATATTTCTACAATACCGGCTAGTTAAGTATTTGCAAATACATGCCCCTATTACGGTTTACAACTCAACCAAGTTTAGTTGTTTTTTTTGGCATTCTGAATTACAACTAATTTTAGTTGTATTCGAAACATCGTTCGAAAAGAATAAGTTTTTATATATGCTATGTTTTTTGAAACCATAGTAGCCATCACAAAACATTTTAAATATTTTAAGATTTGGTCTAGTATTTTATTTTTAGATTTCATGTTTTATGAATATGGCAAAAA
Organism: Tachina grossa; assembly: GCA_949987645.1. Classification (NCBI taxonomy): domain Eukaryota; kingdom Metazoa; phylum Arthropoda; class Insecta; order Diptera; family Tachinidae; genus Tachina; species Tachina grossa. The sequence goes on along the minus strand of OX465277.1, from coordinate 20,663,715 downwards.
TATTGGTTGACAAATGGGATTGGTTGGCGTCTGGAATAATGAAGCAAACCTAATACAACACTTGAAATAAAAATCAAAATACAACTGATAAAAAGCAGTTGTCTCATGGTGAAAAAAGTTGTAATCCATAACAAAAATTTTACAATTACAACTAAACTATCCATTTAGTTGTAAATCATAATAGGAACCACACTTTTTATGTACAAATAAGACGAGTATAAACGTAGTAAAGATCGCCACTAAATATAAAAAAAAAATCATAAAATCTATGATAATAATGAAACACTGGTCAAAATGTGGCATTTGATATTGATCGAAATTCCAATAGAAAATAAATAAAAAATTTCGTTCGATATTGAATGCCGTAATTTGCCCGAGTTCTTAAGATTTACAAAAACTTAAAAAATACATTAACAAATTTTTTGGCATCTTTTGGGGCATATCACTTGTTTACTTAAAAACCAGTATAATTCAAAAAATTTACTGAACCATTTAAAGTTTTGATAAAAAAATTTAAACTTCGATTCTGAAGAGAATAATATATTTGTGGTATTATTTTTGTACATAATGCATACTTATTAAATACATTAAATATCAATTCTTCTGAAATTGTACATCGGTATTTATTAATAAGTTCTTCACTTGCAATCCATTATTTCCAATCGTTTTGAAATAAATTTAAGGCAGACAGAATGGACATACAATTGTCTACTTTCAGTCTATTTGAAAATTTTTTAGCAACGCTAATTTGTTTACGCTTTATGTTTTTTTTTTTTGTAAGTTTTTTTATAAAGATGAAATAAGGTGTAGCTCACCGACCTTGCAACTGCTGAATCTGGGTATATTTTTGCGTTTAATTTGGCCAATTTGTCCATTGACTTAAACGAGTAGTTGCAACTTATCATCAGCAATAGTTTAAGTAAAAGGGGCAAAATGCGACTTTAGTCGCACAACGGTAACGCTGCTTATTGTTGTTAGACATTAGAGAGAGCTAAAAAAAACTTTGTGATTCAGATTAATTAAAATAAAAAAAAATGGATTTACAGTAGGGTAAAAGCCCCTAAAGTCGGCATGCACCAGTAGTATATAAATAAGAATATAAATAAGAATAACGGCCATTAAATATATATGTAAGATCTGATTTTCATTAGAAATATACTCACTTATCTCTAAACATTGAGTAAATTTGAATGAGATGAGTATATTGGCAAAATTTTGGCCTCTTTCCGTGGCTGTTTTTAAAGAGGGTGATTATGCCTGTTTTTTAAGAAATTTTTTAGTGGTGAGCCCAAGTTGGGTGACCGATGACATTTTTCAAAAAGTGGCACCAAATAGGGGATTTATCAAAAAAAAAGGGGCAAAATTAAAAAAAGACGAGAAAACTGCACTAAACTTTTTATTTTTAATGTATTTTCATATAACTCACCCTAAATAAAGCGAGTCAAAAAGTGGTAAGGCAGTCGAAAAAGGGGAAACGCAGTCGAAAAAGTGGCAAATTGCCACTTTAGTCGGTCAAACGGTCACGCTGAGCCCAACTTAAACAAGTGAGTATTCACATTAAATGAAGTAATTTCTTAAAAGTGCCGGTTTCTATGGATTCAAATTAACTAAAATATTGATATTAATGTGAAAATTTTAATAAAATATATTTATTTTGCTTATTTCAATGGGTGCCCACATTAGGAACAAAATTTTTCATGATTTCCAATTGTCGGCAGGGGTGTGCCGACTATAGGAAAAGTAGTATTTTCTCATATTAAGCTCAAAAATTGCAAAATAGTATAGTAATCATCTCTCTTGCCATTGCTATTAAAAAAACTTAATTTAAAATCAGTTTACCCAGTAGTCGGCATAGTAATATGTATGGAGTATACATACTACATAGTCTATACCACGCATACAATTTGCTAAGGCCGGTATGAACTTTTATTATTAGTTTATTGAACTGAGTATCCTAGAAAGGTTGCTACATGTTTTGTAATTCAGAAGAGATAATTACTTCATGAAATAACAGAAAATTGTATGGTTGTAAATACATATGACCACTTTGAACAGACTCAGTGACATTGTACAGAACGAACTAAGGTAGCGAAGGAAATGTGCTTAATCGTAGGGTTTAATATCAACTCGGCAAAGGCGTTCATTGTTCGCTTCACTAGAAGGAGGACACTTCTACTCTGGCAAACCATCCCAGTAGATAGTGTGCTTTTAGAAAGCTCATCTGAGGTCAAGTACCTGGGAAGGACTCAAAGGTTTTATAGAGATAGCATTTAGAAGCGATTATCTACAAGGCAATAAAATCACTAAAAGTGAGTATATGTATCTTTGCAGGAAAAACAAAGAGTTGCACACGCGAAACCTTAAGATGAATATACACCATGATAGTGAGACTTATCATCACTTATGGCGCTGCTGCTTGGTTAGAAAGGGTCCGGAGATGAGTTGGAGAATTAATGAGGCTAGCATGCCTCTATATAACAGCGGTTATGAAGACGTGTCTTACCGCGGCTAATGGGAGCAATCATCCCTGAAAAGACACTGATCGTGAACTTCTATTATCTTTTTATCAGAATTTTATGCCATGGAGCAAGAAAAATTGCGACCAGCTGCCATTAAACCATATTTGCTCAAAGTGGCACCAGAGTGCGGAACCTTAAAGCACTTATTGCATAGTCGAATAGGAACACCTCTGGGTCAATCTCCCTGGATCGGGGCTTGGAAAGCTAATGATTATAACGCATAACAAAAATCGTTTCAATGCTCTCATGTGAGTATTATTATGCTCACAGGTTTCCTCACAGACAGAAATGCACCTAAACAGGCTTGCCATTGGAAATAATAGTTTGTGCATATTCTGTGGTCATGATGATTAAATTTTAGAGTATATTCTAAAGTACTGTGAAGGTTTATCCTCTGAGATTCTTCAGGAGAACAGGAATAGACAAGGTTTTCTAGTACCTCTTAAGCGATACTCGTGCAATAGATCTATTCGGTAGCAGAGAAAAATGACTATGCACCAATATTCTGCCGAATCCTGAAAAAGCACTCTAAGATCTAAGAGAAGGCACCATTTCTATATTGGGTGCCAGTAAGAAGCATAGAAATGTTAATAATTGTTATTCTATGTAAAAAGTTGCTTGAATTCCTATAAAATGTCACACTTTCTTTAGCAAAATTTGCATGCCGACTATAGGGTCCTCAATGGCCGAACTTAAGAACATGTGTGCCGACTACTGGCGAAAATTATGAGTTTTAGAAAATGTGAACATTTTTTAAATTTATATACAGTTAAATGAACATAACAAACGTATCATCGCAATATCACATAAAAAATGGCACAAGATTCGAAATGAAAAAAAAAGTTAACTGGCCGACTACTGGTGCTTTTACCCTATAACCTGTTTAATTACCCATCGGTTAAATATCTTTATCGCTTATTTACGCCAAATATTGAATCCCCGTTTTTTTACACTCAAAATTCCACGCTTAATTAGCTTTCGTTTAATTACCCATTTCGGATAATTACCCTGAAATATTTTATTCCAAAATTAAATTTCTCCTAAAATATTTTCGTTTATTTGCCCAAAGCTAAAAAGTATACCTATAGGTATTTATGCAATTCCGCAATCGAATACACCTTATGCATTAATTTTTGTTATGGTTATTGTTTTTGTTATACCTATAATAAAATATTTTATTTGAAGAAATACAAATGTATGTGCATTTTATTTCAAGTAATTATGTACTAAATATCACAGTTAGTTGGGATAAATGAAATGCATTTATTTTTTAGGTATTTAAGCGTATTCTCATAATTACCTCTATTCTTATTCGGATAATTACCCCACAAATCATGCCATATTTGATGAGGTAATTATCCGAGGTTTACTGTATGTCACAGGTACTAGGTATTTTCCTTACACCAAAAGTGAAAAGGAAAGGAAGGAGAACCGTAATAGGTACGGACCTGAAATTTTTATAGAATATGTAAAACTTTGGACGTTAAAACAAAAAATACCTGACAGTCAAAAATAAAAAGGTGTTCTAAAGCGAGCAACAAATAAGGTTGTACAGTCGAATCCGCTTTAGCGCAACACGCTTTCTGAAAAAAATCGGATTACTGAAAGCGGTACAAATTCCCGCACTATTTTAAACGCAGCTAGTTTTATGCACTTCGCTTTAGAGAAACATCGCTTTACTGAAAATATCGTATTATTGAAAATCAAAAGCAAGCAAACAACTACGTTTTGTATAAAACTTACTTCGCTTTAGTGAAAAAATAAGCAATGACAAATTTATTTATTAGAAATCGATTGCATACTTAAGGCAGAAAAATTTTTGCCTGTTTTGTCCGTTAAAAAATTAAATGGCAAAATGTACTTGTCCTTATTATATTGTCAATGCAAGTGGGTAGACATTTACTGATTTTAAGCAGTACGCTTAAATGTAACAAATTTCAATAATCCGAACTACATACGTTTTAGAAAAAAAAAATCGGATAACTTAAATAAATTGGGTTTTGGTTATTTCCAGTAAAGCGGAGTCGACTGTTATCCTGATGTATTTACATATTAATATACAGACTTATACATACATATATACATACATATATAAATACATATGTACAATGTATGCACATACATATATACCGCAAGAGACGAACTCTTGAACTTTTCAAAAACCACTACAACTAAAAGCTATCACCAAAAATAAAATAAATCGCCAAAATGCCAAAAAAAAACACCAAAAGTAAAAAGGTCACAAAAAAGCGCCGAAACGAAAAAGTGCCAAAATTAAAATTAGACAAAAAAAATATGCAAAGAACCAAAAACTAAAAAAAGTCAATACCTACTAGAAAATAGCCCAACCAAACCCAAAAAAATCGACACTGGAAATTTTCAAAGATAGTGTATTTTTCTGCAGACCATTAACACTGGAATTTAAAAAATTAAAATTAAAGTTTTTTCTATCAGTTAATGTTATTTTAACTATTTAATTTTGACAACTTGCTGTATCTTGGAAACACGCTAAAACTAAAAAAATTTACAGTTAATAAAATACTGAAAGGAATAATAGCCAAATCGCTTAATTGAAAAATATCATCAAAAATAAAATAAGCCGTTAAATATAAAAAAAACTACCCAAAGTAAAAATTTCCACAAAAAAAAATAAAATCGCCAAATTCTAAAAACAATCGCAAAAACGAAATCAAACGTCAAAACTAAAAGTAATAGAGTTTTTTAGTTTTGTAGTTTTTTGAATAAAAATCCACAAAAAAAACGCATAAAATAGCCAAAACTACAAAAATAATTTTAAAACTACAAAAAATCGCAAAAACCGATAAAAAGCACCAAAATAAAAAATCCGCCGAAGCAAAAAATTTAAAAATAAGAGGAACCCTCTTAAGTGTGCGACAAGTTCAACGTTGTCGACATCGTGGGTTTACGATTTTTATAACTTCCAAAGGCGTAAAGAAATTTCAGAAGGACAACTTAGCAACTGCCGAAAATAACGTTACTAATGTTATGACCTCAACTGTAATTAAGTCCAAAACCATTTAAAATCAATACGAAAGCAAAGGGAATTTACCTTAAATTTGTGGTAAGCAGACTTTTTAAAGTCTTTTTTTTTTTTGCTTTTCCCAAATAAATTTAGGTCAACAGGATGTTGATGTGCATACGAATACCGAGAAATTGTAGAAAACAATTCTTTATAATTTTCCTAAAGCATAAGCTAAGATTTCTTTAGAAAAATTATTTACAATTGATGAAACAAACAATAGAAAGGTCTCTCCTTTAATCATTTAGGGAAACAAAAGCCATATTTTATAAAGCATTTTTGTTTGAGTTTATTTCTGATTACTAAATGCAAGCACACATTATTATCAAGTTTTTGTTTTCTTTAAGATTTCATTAAATTGCACTTAAGCATTAAATTTCATTATCCTGTGTGAGTGTTCGTTCGTTCGCAGTTCGCAGTTTTTTTTTTAATTTTTCTTTAAGCAGCAGCAAATAAATTGAATTTAATGCATTCACAGCTCAACAAGCATTACGTTACGTTACCAACAGATTTCACAAGACGACACACATTCATCCAGCCAGACATTCCCTGCGAACACACAATAAACTTAAAGCAATAGCAGTAACAACAACAGCAATAGCAACTAATAACAAAGTTCAATGTCCTGTTGGTAATAAAAGGATTTTGCAAGTAATTTCTTGCTGATTTTTTTTCGCTCTTTTTTCATTCTTTCTTTCTTGATATTTGCAAGCACATCAAGGATTCTTGCTGCACACTAGTGCTTCCAGTAGGGCTTTCAGTTAATAACGAAACAACAGAGCGGAGCCGAGCAGAGCTGAGCAACTTGTTTATGAGCAAGGACATGACAAGAAAAGAAATCCCTAACCAATGCAGCAATTTAGTTTAAGGTTCTTTGTCTTGATGTTGCATAAATAGTGTGGTGTGGTTTTGCTTTCGGTGGCGGCTATAGTTGTTAGTAATATAGTTTATAGTGGCATAGGTTAGGATTCATTGCTCTTTTCTGGCGAGCATATGTATTTACATGCATACATATGTACATACATATGTATATAAATACATTTTAAATTGAAAAAAATATGGACGAGGTATGTATGTACGAGGGCGGCTCGGAAACTTCTTAGCCTATCAATGAAAGAGAATAGTTAGTTTTTCAAAAATATTTTTATTTTTCAATATAATCTCCTGAAACTTCAATACACTTAGTCCAACGCTTTTCTAGCAATTCTATCCCTTGATTAAAATAGTTTTCCTCAAGGTCTTCAAAATAGTGGTTTACAACTGTAATTGCATCTTCATTTGAGGTAAAACGCTTGCCAGCAAGGAATTTTTTTAGATTTGGGAACAGGTAAAAGTCACTGGGAGCTAAATCAGGAGAATAAGGTGGGTGGTCAAGCAACTTGTACTTTAATTCGTTGATTTTAGCCATTGTTAAAACACTTGTGCGCTGGTACGTTGTCTTGATGAAAAATAATTTTTTTGTGTTGTAAGCCAGGACGTTTTTTTCGAATTTGTACATTTAATTGATCCAAAAGGTTGCAATGGTACTCTGTATTTATTGTTTTACACTTTTGCAGATAGTCAATCAATAAAATACCTTTGAAGTCCCAAAAAACCGTTGACATAACCTTACCAGCCGATTGAATTGTTTTTGCCTTCTTTGGGGCACTTCCTCCAGCTTCAGTCCATTGTTTGGATTGTTCTTTTGTCTCTGGAATATAGTGGTGGATCCATGTCTCATCATGAAACGACGCTTAAAATCCATTTTATTTCGCTTAAAACGATCCAAACAAGCTTGAGAAATGTTCATTCTTATGCGTTTTTGGTCGACTGTTAACAAATGCGGCACCCATCTTGCAGAAAGCTTTTTCATCTGTAGTTCTTCATGCAAAATTAAATGGACTCGATCATTTGAGATGCCCATGATATTAGCTATTTCACGCACTTTTATTCGTCGATCATTTAATACCATATCATGCACTTTGGCTAAAATTTCTGTTGTTGTTGCTGGTTTTGGACGTCCACTACGTGGTTCATGTTCAATGCTTGTACGACCACGTTTAAATTCAGCAACCCAATTTTTTACTGTTGCATATGAAGGAGCACTTTCACCTAAAACATTCACCATATCATTATGATCGCGGATGCGTCTTTTGTGAACACCTGTTTCTATATGAAGGAGTTGCCAGATCGAAACAAAATTTAACATGTGTTCATAGCAGAGATGGAAGTTTCCAAAACACGTAACTTTTTTTTGTTTATACCGCGCTTTTTGTGCTAGGCTAAGAAGTTTCCGAACCGCCCTCGTATATACATATATTGAAATTTCTTAAGTGTTTCTTGTTAAGCTGGTTATAGTGGTGATGACTGGCATAAAAACACAAAGAAATTCTTTAAAAATTGTATTCATATTTTCATTTAATTCAAGAGATGCATTGTTTAAATTTTAGATATAATGGTGGAGACAGCCAGGACTTAATTTTTTTTCTCGCAGTAATAAATCAATTCATTAAAAAATTTAATTTAAAACAAACCATTTTTTTTTAAATCAAAGAGCTCTTATTCTCCTTTTCCTCCAACATGATTTTCTCTGCTTCAATATATTCCAAGTATTCCACATGTTATATATAAAGTCTCCCAAGTGTTCCATATGGCATTCCATACAGACCCCTCAAGTTCTCAAATAATGCGTATATGTGGCCTAAATATGACCTCCTACCGCACAGCTGAGACTAGAAATTAAGAGATTGATTTAGTGAAACCTCACTCACTCCTAACAAGATAAGCACAAGTTTCTCTTGAAATTTTGCCTCCTCCTATATGTAACATGATCGCTTGGAAGTAATTTAGCTCATTTTCACTTTCAGAATTTCATTTATACCAAATTTCTGAGGTTTTTCTTCCTCCTGAGAGCCCCAGAAATCTTAGCGAGCCAATTACACATTACAAACTTTCGAGATCGTAAGAAAAGCGCTTTACCGGATGCTCAAATAGTGAAATTTCTAATAAGGGGTTCCTCAAAATTAAAGCCAGATTTAAATATGTCGCCATTCGTGTAGCAAAGTGTTGGCAAATCTAAAAAGAAAACAATTCAACAGCTGACAGTTGAGGTTTAATAAAAATGGAGCATTACACGATAAAACAACGTAACATATCTTCATTATTGCACAATATTTCAAAAATAATGAAAGCTTGGCTTCTCTTAATAAAGAGAAGTAACACTAAGGCAACGAATCCCTTTTTTTAGGAAAGAGATAGTGAAAGAGAAAACAGGTGGAGAAGCAAAAGATAGAGGAAAGCGTCATTCTTTAAAAACTCTGCTTTTTTGTACGTTTCTAATAATGCAGTGATGCAGCGCCTCTGGTGTCAATGAGGCGCATTAAATTTTGAAGCTGTGTATTGTAGTCATTTTATTGGTTATTTTACTTCGTCGATGATTCTACTACACAATATCGATGAAGAAGGGCGCTCTGATGTTAGATTAAGACAAATATCCGCTGAAGCCCGTGTATTTCAGTGACCAGTGTCTAAGCCTGCATCATTTGAACTTTCCTCCATCACCTGATACAAATAGACACTAATGCACATCAGAAAAATGTGTGTTGTGGTTACTTAATGACTGTCGGAGACTGGGCTTGAACTCAGCACCTTCGGTTTAGTAGTCAATGTGCTAACTACTTCAGCTAACGCCCTGGTGGCACGCTACCCTCACCAACGAAAAAATATGGTCTGAATAGTGTTTTAACTTATCAATTGTTAAAGAGATTCATTTGAAAATTCAGAGAGAGGGAGAAAGAGAGTGGATCGTTTGGAGACGCCAATCACACTGGTCGTTAAAAAACAAACCCTTTGAAATGTCAATATCGAGGCAAAACGTGTCGATTTTTTAATTTTATGTCAATTGTAGAAATTAATTGAAAAATTCAGAGGGAGAGAGAGAAAGGGTGGATCCCGTTGAGGCAAGACTTTTGAAATGTCAATATTAAAGCAAAGCGTGAGAGTGTCCGGTTGACAATCTAGCAATCTTAATTCGGCGTCATGCACAATAATTGCTCGATATCGCAACAGTACTTTATACCGAAATTTGATGATATTGATTGATGTGGCCAATATATCGTCCCTACCACGTCAAAATATCCAATATGCCAAATTCGTTTTTTAGATTCATTACCTTGGTACTCTAATTTCTAGGATATGTCTGGTTTCAAAATGCTGAAATTCTCATAGACGATAGATAATTCAGTAAGAAATATTTTAAGCCTGGCATTTTTAGGAAAACGCCGGCCTTAAATTCACAATTTACGACTCTTTGCGCTCTTCTGAAAAGTACCAATTTGCATATTACATAGTTTGCCGTGGTAGAGACGATATAATTTCAATAAACAAGACGGTGCCACATGCCATACAGACCGTGAAACAATTCAACTAATGCATGAGACATTTCCAGGTCGCATACTCTCTCGTTTCGGTGATCAGAATTGGTCCCCTAGATTGTGTGATTTAATACCATTAGATTTCTTTTATGGTCTATGTCAATAAGCCCACAAGCAACCATCCGTGAATTAAAGGAGGATATTCAATGCTGCATCAACGAAATTTAGCCACATTTATGCAAAATGTTTATGGAAACATTTCGACAACCGAGTGCAAAACCATGGAAACCATTTGCCCGCTGTGTTATTCCATAAATAAACTTATTCTATACAGTTTGTGATTCATTAAAAAAAAATAACAATCAAAAGACTAAAAACAGTGTTTTAAAATTTTTCATTAGTTTTGGGACATCCATAGTGGAGGTATTGAACCAAACCTTCTCTATTCCGTGCAAGGATACATGAAAATGAATTGCATTATCTTTCACAAACTTTAACGAAGAACTTCAAGGTAACTCCACATTCAAACAGGATAGTTATAGAGAAGATATTGGACCAGTTTTTTTTCCATTTTTTCATCCAAGAATACTAGGAGAGAGAGCCAAGGAACCTTTTACAAACTTTTACCGGAAAGATAGTCATGCAGAATATCAATATTGTGAAAGAAGCGCTTTGCTGGATGTCTAAATTAACTCCAGATTCAAACAGATTAGTTATAGAAAATATATTGAACGCATTCTTTCCTTGTTCATCTCAGAATGCTAAGAGAGAGAGAGACCTAAGGAACCTTTCACAAACCTTAACCGGACAGATAGTGATACATCGATATCGTAAAATAATATTTTTGCTGGATGTCCAAATTAACTCTAGATTCAAACAGATTAGTTATAAAAAATATACTGAACTCATTCTTTCCTTGTTCATCTCAGAATGCTAGGAGAGAGACCTAAGGAATCTTTCACAAACCTTAACCGGACAGATGGTGATACACACTATCGATATTGTGAAAGAAGCGCTTTGCTGGATGTCCAAACTAACTCCAGATTCAAACAGATTAGTTATGGAAAAGCTATTGAACCAATTTATCCTCTTTTTTATCCCAGAATACTGGGAGAGAAAGCCACGGAAACTTTTACAAACCTTAACCGGACAGATGGTTATACACACTATCGATATTGTGGATGTTCCAATTAACTGCAGATTCGAATAGATAAATCATAGAAAATATATTGAACCAATGCTACTCTTTTTTCATTCCAGAAGACTGGAGATGGATGTCTAAATTAGCTATTGATTCAAATAGATTAGTTATAGAAATATATTGAACCAATTTTTCCTATTTTTCATCCAAGACTAATGGAGAGAGAGCCACGGAAAATTTTACAAACTTTAAGCGGACAGATAGTGGTACACACTATAGATATCGTAAAAGAAGCGCTTTACTGCTTGTCTACATTAGCTACATATTCAAGCAGAGTAGCTATAAAGAAGTTATTGTGGTATACCTACAATATTTTTCTTTTCTTAATTTAGCATTTTCTACTTTTAAAAGTCAACATATTTTCCTAGTCACTTTAAATGAAGATAAATATTTAATTGCATACTTTTTCCCCCTCTTGTGATAATGAAAGAATATGCTCGTATTTTAAAAATTCAAAGGAAATATATTTAAATAAATTAATAAAATTTCCATGCACTGACCTTAGACATGTCCTGAAGTTACTTAGATATGTAGAAGAAAAAAATCCCAGCAACAATTAATTTCCAATGTTGCTGCTAAAGAAATTGCTGCTCCTTGTAGGTGGCCTGCAGCTAAAAAGAAAAAAAGTTAAATGAACGTTAATTATTTTTTCAACACAGAAGATATAAGAAAGGAAGCCATGCTGAAAGTTATTAAATAAACTGTCAATTACTCGTATATTTAAAGAGAGATACAATAAAACATTGACGATTAGAAGTTGTTAGAATTTTTATAAAGGCAAACAAATTGCTGTAGGAAACTTGGAAGCATTTTATCATTTTATCATTTCTATTCTATTCTATTCTATTCTATTCTATTCTATTCTATTCTATTCTATTCTATTCTATTCTATTCTATTCTATTCTATTCTATTCTATTCTATTCTATTCTATTCTATTCTATTCTATTCTATTCTATTCTATTCTATTCTATTCTATTCTATTCTATTCTATTCTATTCTATTCTATTCTATTCTATTCTATTCTATTCTATTCTATTCTATTCTATTCTATTCTATTCTATTCTATTCTATTCTATTCTATTCTATTCTATTCTATTCTATTCTATTCTATTCTATTCTATTCTATTCTATTCTATTCTATTCTATTCTATTCTATTCTATTCTATTCTATTCTATTCTATTCTATTCTATTCTATTCTATTCTATTCTATTCTATTCTATTCTATTCTATTCTATTCTATTCTATTCTATTCTATTCTATTCTATTCTATTCTATTCTATTCTATTCTATTCTATTCTATTCTATTCTATTCTATTCTATTCTATTCTATTCTATTCTATTCTATTCTATTCTATTCTATTCTATTCTATTCTATTCTATTCTATTCTATTCTATTCTATTCTATTCTATTCTATTCTATTCTATTCTATTCTATTCTATTCTATTCTATTCTATTCTATTCTATTCTATTCTATTCTATTCTATTCTATTCTATTCTATTCTATTCTATTCTATTCTATTCTATTCTATTCTATTCTATTCTATTCTATTCTATTCTATTCTATTCTATTCTATTCTATTCTATTCTATTCTATTCTATTCTATTCTATTCTATTCTATTCTATTCTATTCTATTCTATTCTATTCTATTCTATTCTATTCTATTCTATTCTATTCTATTCTATTCTATTCTATTCTATTCTATTCTATTCTATTCTATTCTATTCTATTCTATTCTATTCTATTCTATTCTATTCTATTCTATTCTATTCTATTCTATTCTATTCTATTCTATTCTATTCTATTCTATTCTATTCTATTCTATTCTATTCTATTCTATTCTATTCTATTCTATTCTATTCTATTCTATTCTATTCTATTCTATTCTATTCTATTCTATTCTATTCTATTCTATTCTATTCTATTCTATTCTATTCTATTCTATTCTATTCTATTCTATTCTATTCTATTCTATTCTATTCTATTCTATTCTATTCTATTCTATTCTATTCTATTCTATTCTATTCTATTCTATTCTATTCTATTCTATTCTATTCTATTCTATTCTATTCTATTCTATTCTATTCTATTCTATTCTATTCTATTCTATTCTATTCTATTCTATTCTATTCTATTCTATTCTATTCTATTCTATTCTATTCTATTCTATTCTATTCTATTCTATTCTATTCTATTCTATTCTATTCTATTCTATTCTATTCTATTCTATTCTATTCTATTCTATTCTATTCTATTCTATTCTATTCTATTCTATTCTATTCTATTCTATTCTATTCTATTCTATTCTATTCTATTCTATTCTATTCTATTCTATTCTATTCTATTCTATTCTATTCTATTCTATTCTATTCTATTCTATTCTATTCTATTCTATTCTATTCTATTCTATTCTATTCTATTCTATTCTATTCTATTCTATTCTATTCTATTCTATTCTATTCTATTCTATTCTATTCTATTCTATTCTATTCTATTCTATTCTATTCTATTCTATTCTATTCTATTCTATTCTATTCTATTCTATTCTATTCTATTCTATTCTATTCTATTCTATTCTATTCTATTCTATTCTATTCTATTCTATTCTATTCTATTCTATTCTATTCTATTCTATTCTATTCTATTCTATTCTATTCTATTCTATTCTATTCTATTCTATTCTATTCTATTCTATTCTATTCTATTCTATTCTATTCTATTCTATTCTATTCTATTCTATTCTATTCTATTCTATTCTATTCTATTCTATTCTATTCTATTCTATTCTATTCTATTCTATTCTATTCTATTCTATTCTATTCTATTCTATTCTATTCTATTCTATTCTATTCTATTCTATTCTATTCTATTCTATTCTATTCTATTCTATTCTATTCTATTCTATTCTATTCTATTCTATTCTATTCTATTCTATTCTATTCTATTCTATTCTATTCTATTCTATTCTATTCTATTCTATTCTATTCTATTCTATTCTATTCTATTCTATTCTATTCTATTCTATTCTATTCTATTCTATTCTATTCTATTCTATTCTATTCTATTCTATTCTATTCTATTCTATTCTATTCTATTCTATTCTATTCTATTCTATTCTATTCTATTCTATTCTATTCTATTCTATTCTATTCTATTCTATTCTATTCTATTCTATTCTATTCTATTCTATTCTATTCTATTCTATTCTATTCTATTCTATTCTATTCTATTCTATTCTATTCTATTCTATTCTATTCTATTCTATTCTATTCTATTCTATTCTATTCTATTCTATTCTATTCTATTCTATTCTATTCTATTCTATTCTATTCTATTCTATTCTATTCTATTCTATTCTATTCTATTCTATTCTATTCTATTCTATTCTATTCTATTCTATTCTATTCTATTCTATTCTATTCTATTCTATTCTATTCTATTCTATTCTATTCTATTCTATTCTATTCTATTCTATTCTATTCTATTCTATTCTGTTCTGTTCTGTTCTGTTCTGTTCTGTTCTGTTCTGTTCTGTTCTGTTCTGTTCTGTTCTGTTCTGTTCTGTTCTGTTCTGTTCTGTTCTGTTCTGTTCTGTTCTGTTCTGTTCTGTTCTGTTCTGTTCTGTTCTGTTCTGTTCTGTTCTGTTCTGTTCTGTTCTGTTCTGTTCTGTTCTGTTCTGTTCTGTTCTGTTCTGTTCTGTTCTATTCTATACGCCAAAGGAGATTTATTTTAATTTCCGTTCTGTAGTTGTATCATAAAATTTTTAAAAGGATTTTTAATTTTACTGTTTGATATTTTAAATTCTTGCGTCATTTACGATTACTATTATTATTGATTATTATTGGGAAGCCAGAAAAAATTTTTTATCATCCGGTTATTGAATAATTTTTTAATACTTTCTGTATCGAGAACTAATCGACACAACGTACATTTGGTTTTTTGTGGATTCAGTTATTTAACTGCTCTGCGCAGATGACTTTTGGTCCTATTCTCTCTCGAAAACTTTTTAAGAATCGCTAACTCTACTCTAGACTATTTTCACTCTCGCTTGTCCTTTGCTTAAATCCCGAGTTATTTAAACTTTAGCACATGCTTGTGAGTCGCTTAACTCTCTGACGATTTATTTAATTGTTGCTAGTAAATTACTTTACTTGGGTTCGGGAGCTATTCAAAGATCGCTTCCAAGTTGCCAAACTCTCGATTACGAGTTGCCTAACTCTAGCTCAGGAGGTGTGCTTACACTATGCTTCCCATGCAAATTAAATTTTTTAACACATAATTGCATATATTTCTACATCCATATGTACATACTTATCAGCGGATTGTTTAAACTTCTGAGAAATACTATTTCAAAACTTGCTGCTTTCAATTACCAATCAGTCATCACTTTACCTACCCTTTCCCATTGCGCCAAAGTGCATAATCCTCTAGTAGCACACAGACAAAGCGAAAAATGTCAGCAGCTTTATTTAAACACAGACATGACATGGCAAAATGAAATCACAAAGCAAAAAAAAAAAAAAAACAATACAAAAACAGCAAAATATTAAATTACATACATATTTACATATGCACTTACATATGTATGTATGTATAAAAAAACTAACAACAAAACCCAAATAATATATATGTAGGTACAACAAATATCTTTATAAACTGCACAAAACAAGCATACATACACACATATGTACATATGTATTATACATTGTATGTATGTATGTACGTATGCAAGTTGTTGCTGTCGTTTATTTTTCTTTTTCATAACTAACCTCCGACAATGCAATTTCTAATATTGCAATTCAAAAAATACCAACAACAACAAGCCGACAAAACTATGCACGATTAAATGAGAAAAAGAAAAAAAGCACACATGTTGCTAAACAAAATAGCAACAAAAAATATACATACATACATACATATGTACATATACCCGTAAATATATTGCAGAAACAACAATGTACACGGAATAAGTGACGAACTGGCAAACAAACACTCGTACGTTCTATTCGTACTAATGAAACTTCCGAGCTTGCGGTAGACTAACAGACGGACGAAAAGACGGACATACTCATACATACATGTGTATGGAAGTCTGCATGTATATACATACATATGTACATGCATACATACATATATGCATACTTACATGCTTATATGCATACACAAATGTAAATATGCAAATCAACATGCAATTATTTTTGTTGTTGTTGTTGTTGCAGAGTCATATTAATAAGTCGCCTGTTTTTTTATTATTATTGAAAAACAGCAAAAAAAATTCTATTAAAAACCATAAAAAAAGTTGTGAAATATTTGTTGCAGCTGTTTAGATTGTTGTTGATGTCATTAATGTTGAGTTGATGTAGTTGATATTAAAAAAAACTAAAGGATAACAATTGATTGCGATTCGAAGGCATTCACAATGAAACATACAAAAACAAACACACATACATATGTATACTTGAAAACACACTTTATCACAATAACACATTTGTGTTATTCTTCTACTCCTAGAAATAAGTATTACGTACATATTGAGTTTCATTAGTGCAATTTGAAATAAGGACGTTAAATATTTTAGGTGGGATTGATATTCAACACTTCACGTGTATGCAAAGTACACATACTTACACACATGCATACACAGAAAAAACTAAATGTCATTTTCAGTAACCAAATTCGTTGAATCAGTAAATATTTTATTTGAATGCGGTCCTACAAATAATTTTGTAAATTCTGATACAAATTTTGTAAAAATTTTAATTTATCAGAATTCGGCTGAGAGAAAATGTTATTTCGTGTGTTGGTGATTATCTTGCTTGTTGATAAGAACAACGTGCTGTTGTGCGGTTGTTGTTGTTTATTTTGATTGATCGTGTTGTATACATGTAAATGCCGAAAAGTAGCCGACAAACGTCGTGACCTGTTTCTTCTTTACACAGTTTTTTGGTACAAATTAATTTAGTGGAACAGTACAGAATATTTACTGAAACTCAGTTTGATTTCAAACAAATATTTGTTTAAAAATTTTTTGGGAATATTTTTTTCTGTGTACATACAAATGTAGTATTTTACGTCTGCATATTTTACTTCATGTTATTTTAATTTATTTAATTTAATTTTATTTTTTCTTTTATATATCTCATTCTACATAGGTATAGAAAATTATGGCAGGTACTATTTCAGTAGAAATAGTATTTAATTTTTTTTTTTAATTTAGTAATTACTAAAAATAAATTTTTGTATTTAATTTTTATTTTTTAACTTTATTTTATTTTATTTCATTTTATTTTATATTTTATTTTATGTACTTATGTATTTCATTATACCTATTTGATTATTTTATTTTACTCAGATTTTATTATTATTATATTATACATACAATATTATTTTTATTTAATTTAATTTTATTTTATATTATTTATTTAATTTAATTAATTTTGTTCTATTTATTTTTATCTTATTTGTTGTATTTATTTTATTTATTATTTTATTATATTATTTTGTTCTACTTAAGACAAACTTTTTTGGTTTATTGTTATTAAGTATAGGTAGGTATTTGTTTAATTTTTGCCACGGGCCTATGGCTATTAATTTTTATCATTTTATTCTATTTTTATTTCATTTAATTTTAATTAATCGAGTGACATTTTATTTCAATTTTATTTAGTTTATTTTCTTTATTTTAATTCATTTTATTCTTTACTTTTTTTAATTTTATGTGAAATAGTTTTACAGTACATATGTACATATAAATGTACCTTTGCATATTTACTTTATTCTATTTCAATGTCTCCCACTCTACCTCAAAACTATAGAAAATAATCTGACTGACAAACGATGTGTAAATCTCAGTTTATTTATTTCGGTTGCACACCCCAGTTCTTTCCTATGGAGTTCCTTATTAATAAAAATTATTAAGGCTTTATAAAGAAAAAAATTTTTATGAAAATTTGTTTTAAAAACCTTAATAATTTTTATAAATAAGGCTGATAGGTAATTAATAAAATTAATTTTAATGGCATTACATTATTACACCACTTACTGCTAAGTACATACATATGTACATAAATACATATACATACAAATATCCAACTGTTACCCCTAACCAAAAGAAAAAAAAGAACCTACCTTTACCTTTTTTTATGCAAAGTTCAATAAACTCAAACGACCCTGAGGTCTAGAGTTCAAAAAACCCCTACGTTCTACTACCACCACTTGCTTGCATGCTCGCTCATACATAGTATGTACATACAAACAATAAAACTCGTAAGCAACGTCATCATCGTCACCATACTATACTCTTCACTATAGAAAAAATCATAACAACAAAACAACAGCAAAAACACAAATTAAAGCAACAGAACCCTACATTCATAAATAACTATGTATATATGTACCTACGAGGAGAAAATATACATAACATCCTACATTTGCATTGGTGTGTGTGTGTGTGTGCGTGTTGAAAAAACGTTGTAAAATACCTACATACATACATGCATTTTGACGAGTAAGTACATATATACATACATACATATGTATGGATGTATGATACAAAACGACGATCAAAACCGAATAAAATAACGACCGCTATAATGAAAATACATACATACATTAGTACATATGTATAATATATATGTATGTAGTATGTATGTATTACATTCAACTCTCTTTTAGGGGTCGTTGGCTCCTTTATCCCTTACTAACATACACATTTATTTAAAATTCCTACAAACACTTACTGCTTTGCAAAAAAAAAACAACAACAAATAAATTCACCACTACTCACTCCCCCCAAATGCATACATAGTTAATGCTTTATTTGTTTTCTTCTTCTTTAGTTTGAGCTTATAGGTGCTCCAATGTAAGTGTGAGTGATTGTGTTTGTGCGTCTGTTTGAATGCTGGCAACGTGACAAAACATATTTGGGGTCGTTGATGGTCGTTATCCTATATACCGAGAAAAATAACAAACAAAAAACAGAAATCAACTACACATTCACTCACACACACACTCTGTCCAATTTACTCCATCTATTTTTACATATTTTTTCTAAAGTTAAAGTGTAATAAGATTGTGTTTGTGTGTAGGGGGCAGTGTTACCACTAAGAAACAATATTTCCCTTAAAAATCTAATAACATAAAATCGAAACTGGATAATTGATTAAAGTAAAATATGTAATACAAAATGAAATAAAATAAAAGAATAATAATAATTAAAATTAAAATTAACTAAAATAAAATGAAACAAATAAATAAATAACAAAAATTAAAAATTTTAAAAACCCCCGACTTTTTTCAGAAAAGATGTTATATCTTCTAAACCGATTTTCTTGAAACATAGCTAAGAACCCTCTCCATCAAGTCATCTTTCAAACAGAAAAAACTAAATGAAAATCGGTCCAGCCGTTTGGCCTGTACGTGGACACAGACAGACACACAGATACACAGACACACAGACACACACTGCAAACTTAGAACACCCCTTTTTTTAGTCGGGGGTTAAAAATAAAATAAATTAATTAATTTAAAACATATCAGAATCAAATTAATTGATATAAAAATATTTATTTATATTAAATAAAATAAATTGATATAAAATAAAGTACATAATAGTAGTAATCGTAAGTCCCTATCCAGACTTGCAATTGTTGTTACAACAATTCTTGGGTTTATTGGTGAGAGGGGTGAGGGAGGAGATTGGGGAGGGGTGCACAGTTTCATGTGCTCTGCAATTCTCTTTTGATTTGAAATTCGTAATTGTTAATTTCAAGTTCTATTTGACTTTTTTTACAATTTTATTTTTTCAGTTGTATGAAAAACCAAAAATAAATTAAAAAGTAAATAGAATTGTTAATTTTTCAGAGAGATTTGTATTATAATAGAATTTTTAATGCATAATTGCAAAATTAGCATTTCATAATGTGGACACTTATGCAATTTCAAAGCAAAATTTTAAGAAATTGCAGCAACAAAAATCGCAAGTCTGGACGAGGACTAAACAAAATGTAAAATTTTTGTTTCCATGAAATTTTCACTCCCCATGAAGAGAGATTTGCTATCACGAATTTCATTTAAACGTTTTTTTCCGTAGTGAATGTAAACAACGGGAAGAAGACTTGTAAGACTTGAAAATTAATTGAAAATTAAACAAAATTAATTTCAATGATAAGAAATACACCCATTCTGGCTTTCAAATGAAATGTTTTTCAGTGTAAAGTAGTTTTCTTAAATGTTCTAGTTGCAGTGGAAAAAAGTTCGTTATGATACCATTTTCATAAAGTGAACCAAGGAGGTTCATACTCTATACAAAAAGGTGTGGTAGCAAACTATCGGAACCAATCATGAATTTTATTTGCTGATCTTGTCCTAAAACTATATTTGTATTTATAACTATTACTATTTAATTAGAAGGATTTTATTAAAAGAACTCGATGTCAATAAATCCAAAGGAAAAGTGATCAAATCCATGTGAAAATTTTTATTCATGATAAAGGAATCAGAAAAGGGAAAAAATTATTCACGATTGGAACTTGGGGAAAAAAATCTAAAATAGTATAAAATAAAATAAATTAGAATAAAATAAAATAATTTTCTATAATTGAAATAAAATAAAACATATAAATAGTTTTAAATAAAATACAACAAATCGAAATTTAATTCAATAAATTCATAATGAAATAAAATAATATATAACAAAAATTAAAAATTTTTAAAACCCCCGACTTTTTTCAGAAAAGATGTTGTATCTTCTAAACGGCTGGACCGATTTTTTTCAAACATAGCTAAGAACCCTCTCGATCAAGTCATCTTTCAAACAGAAACTAAATGAAAATCGGTCCAGGCGTTTGGCCTGTACGTGGACACAGACAGACACACAGATACACAGACACACACTACAAACTTATAACACCCCTTTTTTTAGTCGGGGGTTAAAAATAAAGTTAAATAAAATAAAATAAAAAAATAAATGAAAAGTAAAATATTTATTTTTATTTAATTTGGACATTATTACAATTCATTTCTGAAAATAACATTGATACAATTAAATCGATATAAAATAAATTAATTTAAATTAAAATAAAACAAAACAAAATAAATTAATTTAAATTTAAATTAAATATGTAGGTTATATGTAATATGAAATAAATTAAAATAAAATAAGCTTGTGCAAATAGAAATTAAAATAAAATTTAAATGAAATACATATAATTAAATAAAATAAAATATAAAATAATAAACTCAAATTAAATTAATTATGAAAGTGGTCTAAGTCATATGAAGTTAACCTTTGAAGTATTAAATAAATCTTTAAAAAATTTAAATAAATATTTGATAAATATGTATTAAATAAATTTATATTAATCGAGACTAGTACCACTCTTATTTAAATCTTTTGTAATAAATAAATATTTTTTGATTTGTTCAAATGTAATCTAGTAAATATATCGACCAATGTAATATATAACTCAGGCCACTTTCATAATAAAGGGCACACATACATATATAGTTGGGGTAAAAATGTCTTAAAATTTTAAACTAGTTGAAACTGTTTTATTTTCTTTCGTATAATACAATTCAGTACATTTTAAGAATCAAAAACAATCTCAAGTACACAAAATTGCGAAAATTCACGAATAATTTCTCAATTAAAAAAAAGCCTTAAAATTTATTTAATAAAAAACACTAAAATTGAAGGAATGCCAAAAACTGGGAATATTCGTTTAAATGACGAAAACTTGCAAAAACTTGGTAACATCAAAATGATATCAAAGTATTATATGGATTAAAAATCATTCAAACTGAAAAAAAGAACAAAGAATTGGGAACAATCAGTTTTATTAAGAAAATTCGCGATAAATTGCAAACCCCAAAAATTACTTACAAATAGCTAAGCATCAAAGAAATCCCGAAAAATTCGGTAAAATTTCCAAAATGACGAGAATTCGCACAAAATTGCTGGCATCAAATATATGTGTGAATGGATTAAAAGTTGGGTAAAAAACCAAGATTTTGCTAAAAAAATCACTTTTTTCACGAAAAGAGCGTCAAATTACAAAATTGAAAACAAGCGTTAAAATTGCTTACAAATAGCTAAAATTGTAAAACCCTTATGACACTTCATTTTTTCTTCATTGATTTGATATTGAATTGATAGAAAGAAACAATAAATGTTAGACGGAAACAAAATGTTTAAATGTTGTCACATTTTCGTAACTAGAAACCGTTAGTATTAAGATAAAACAAACTAAAAATCGCTATGTTTAACCATAAATCGCTAATTAACCAATACTCTTATGTTTCAAGCTTGAAATGTGAATTTTAAGTTAAAAAATTTTACATTTTTTTTTTTTTGACAGATCTTAATTTTTTATCGATAACTTTAGTCAAGTTGTTGACATTATTGCATTTTTCTTAATATAGCTGAACCCTTTGCACCTGTTGAATTTTCCTATTACAATATGTTTGCACTTTTCTCTAAAACTTGATAAATGAAAGAAAAATGAAGTGTCATATGGGCTTAAGCAAGGTCAAAAACTCGAAAATATTCGCGAAAATTACGAACATTTACAAAAACTTGCTATTCGTATCATCGAAAAGAAATGGAAGTATGATTGATATTAATTAAAAGTCGGCAGAACAGTAAAAAGTCCAAAAACTGCAAAAGAAATTATTCTATCAGTTAATGGCCGAAATGTCTTGAGTCGGACCTAGTTTGTCAGAATTATGCACAGGGGCAATAAGTTTTATTAATAATTCCCTGCTTCCCAAAAATTACTTACTTTGCAAATACATAGTTTCGAAAAACCTTAAAATTTTAAAAGTATGGTGCTCGGAAAAATGTGGTTTCACATATTGCAAAAATTAAAAAAAAATCGCAAATAATTTTCGGATACAGATAGAAAGAAGCGTTGTCGCACCAAATACTTATTTATTTGTGTATTATTGGTTCTCATTTGTTTCGTATCATCTTCTTTATGTTTGAAATAGTATACTAAAATATAAGGGGTTGTTCAAAACAATCATATATTTTTACAACCTTATGCATAACAATTATTAAGGTTCTTAAAGGCTTAATAAGAATTTTTTTTTTTGGAAAATCTGTTATCAAAACCTTTCATAAGGCCTTAATAAGTTTTATAAATAAGGCAGTTAGTTTTTTAACTTAAAACATATGACTTTATGATACCTTGTGAGTACCACAAATATAAAATAAAATAAAATAACAGGGATATAAAATAGAAAAAAAAGTAAAGTAGCAGCATTTTTTAAAACCTTTTCTGGAATAACATATAAGAAATATGTATTCATAAAAAAATTAAAATTCATTTGAAATCAATTTTAAAAAATTTTTTGTATGAAATAATTTAAATAAAATACATTTCAAACTCATAGTAAATTTTATGAATATGGGAGTATGAGTATGTGGAATTTCCTATTCATCTGTACAGAATCAATACGAATGTTTTGGCAAATAAAAGAGGATAATTTTTTTATATCCAAATCGTATTAGCCCAAAAATATCCATATTAAATGTGGTATCATATCATATTACTTTCTATAACGATAAAAATCACTATTCTGGCAACGCTGAAAAGCAAATTAAAATTTGCTGTTTCTAGTTTTCTCAACGATTAAAGACTGAGAGAGACAAATATAGACAGAAGAGTAAAATTCATGTTTTTTGGTTTTCTCTTACTAGTTTTTTGCCAGATTTGTAATAATAAAAATAAAATAAACTTCCTATATACGATTTTCC
Source organism: Tachina grossa (assembly GCA_949987645.1). Taxonomy (NCBI): domain Eukaryota; kingdom Metazoa; phylum Arthropoda; class Insecta; order Diptera; family Tachinidae; genus Tachina; species Tachina grossa. The sequence goes on along the minus strand of OX465277.1, from coordinate 20,639,844 downwards.
TTCTTCTTGCTTTTAAAAATACACATGGCCGTTTTTTTATTAGTTTGTCGAGTGTTGGTGCATTCACCGCTTTCGGTCGTTCGTTGACTCTTGTGTGTCGTCATCATCACCATCAGCACAACAACATTGGGGACTCCTCCATTGCTTAACAACTACATACATACACAAATAAGAAAAGGCAGCAGTGTCAAACAACCCAACATAATACAACACTGTGGGACCGTTTATAGAAAATATTGTGTGTACAGTTTTTTAATTTTTTTTTTTTAAATTAAATTTGATATGAAGTTTGTTTGATGTGTGTAATGAGGATTGCTTTCAACTTAGTAAAGTGACTGGTTATTTTTTTTTATGTACAAAAATATTCACGCAGCATTCAACTTTAATTTCAAACTCTTATAGGTATATTTTGAATGAAAAGACACATTCCTCTTAAGGTTTTAATAAAGATATTTATTTACATTGTTTTATACCTATAAATTTGTATAAGAAAAACTAGAAATTGAAATGTTGCTTCAAATGTTCAAATGTTGTTCAAATGTTCTATTCAATGCACGAATTTAGGTGAACAAAAGAATTCACACAGTGTGCTGTATTAGCCGATTGAATAAAATTTAGAACAAATTTTATTTATTTTATTTTATTTTATTTATTAATACATAGTAAATAAATTTACAGACTAATATTGAATTATAGGAACTATCTACAGTGGCCCTCGTTACTATTTGGTGGGGTACTTTTTAATTTTTATAACCTATTCTCACCTTATTGAAATGAAATAAACCAATTTTTGTTGCATCAATTGCAATAGCACCCCATTATTTTTTCAGAATATTTTTGAGCTGTTATTTACTGCAGATATGACACTTTTCCATTCGTTTTTCACATTAATGTGAACGAATTTTAACCGGGTTCATGTCCGTTGATTGCGGTGAAGATGGAGAATAGTTGAAAATCGAGCGCACTTAGCTGAGTCGTTCTCTTGTTGAAAATACAAATTATTCCTAAGACTTTGTTTCTCGGTGCTGCTCAACAGACTTGTTTTTAAGATAGTTAGATGATAAACCATTTTTTTCATTGCACCGCTCATGAAAATTAAATTCACCATACCTTCTGCAGCCATAAACGTCCACATCATCACGGTGCTTGATGGTATTTATAATATTGTTCTTCTTCAATCCCGTATTTTTCCATCCGTCTTAAAAAATATTAAATTTATTTTCAACAGGCATTAGTATGCAATCCTAGAAGTCTTCAACTTAAAGGCCCTTTTCTATTGGTTTTAGAGCGGATTTCCTTATTAATCTATTCTATATACCTACTCTGTTGTTAATATAATAAACGCAATTTTCGGCTGTTTTTTATTTTCCTTGCAACCAGAATTTTTTTTTGAGGTAAGCTTTCGAGATGGCCCAATGCGCTGGGAAGTTAGAAGAAGCTTGGAAAGTTCTTAAATGTTCTTACAATGCCGGCTACAGCAAATCAGGGAGCAAATCGCCGTATTGGAAATCGAGTACTTTGTCATCGAAATGTTGTTAACGTGGATCACGGCAATCGTTATCGAAACGTATCTACTCGAAGTTGCACTCGATTGGTAATCTACTATCAAAAACAAGTAAACTCTAGCTTTTTGCCCCGAAACAAAACAAAGGAAAAAAGAAAGAATATAATAATATAATAATATATAATAATATAAGTATTTTGCTGATATTTTCGCACAATTAGTTTAGAAAATATAATTTTAATTGTTTTTAGGGAAAGTGAATATGAATACAAAGATGGCAAAAAAAAATTAACAATGGAAAAATCGCTTCCAGAACAAACACAAATAAAGTAAATGGGAAACAAAAAGAAGTATTGGAGAAATTTATGGTGGAACATACCGTTTCGTGTTGTGTTTCTTATTGTCATATGCTAACAGCAATGTAAAAACTATGAACATGAACTATAAACATGAAATACGATGGAATACCGTGATCCAAAAAATTGCTGCCATCGAAATATTTCTCTACACGAACGTCCACTAGATTTCGAATGCCGTGATTTGCCCCCAGATTCTTTTCACTATTTTTCTAATTTCCACATATAATCTTTTTTGTTCAAGGAGGTCAAAAATGATTTTTTTTTCTTAGCTTCAGCTATTTTCTTCAATTTATGGACGGCTTTGCAAAACTATGTCTTTTAAAAACAATTTGTTAAAATGTTACGGCACTTTCCACTATTATACGGTAAAAAACATTGTCATACACAAACAAAATTTTAATTTTTGTATATTTAGCACAAATATTTTAATTTGTGCGAATACTTTTGTCAATTAAAATGGTACTTCAATTTATAATTTAATTTTTTATAATATAAAATACAAATTACTATTTTCTCTATGTATTTTAATAAGTGATAAGTTGACAACAATTTATATCGAGAGCCTATGTTCAAAATATATCAACTCAAAAAAGGTAACTTTTCAGTAGAGCCAAAAAACTATTTAATTCGCTCATTATTGTAAAAATAAATGATGTGCCTTCCATAATATGGTTTAAATATGCTTAATTTATAGGGCTGCAAAAAATATTTTATTTTGCACTGGTTTGTTTATTTTTATGAGATATATTTATTTTCTAATCAATTTGCGAAATTTTTTAATCAATACGAGATCAAAGAATTGAAAAGCTACAAAAAAAAACTTAAAATAAAGGGTGTCCCAACAAGAACGCAAGATTTAAATTTTAAATAAAACACAGATATTAAAAAAAAAAAATCGTGAAACTTTATTATATCGTAAAGTTGACAAAATTAGGTTATGTGTAGAACAACAAATCGGGCAGATGGCCGCCGCGGCTTTGCTGGCACACACGCGATCTTTTAATGAAATTTTCAATGGCCGTTTTGCATAAATGCTGCGGTATTTCATTAATGCAGCGTCCAATTTCCTCTTTTAAGGCTTGAGTCATCGTCGGCTTATTCGCGTAAATCATCGACTTCAAAAAACCCCAAAGAAAACAGTCTAATTGTGTTAAATCGCACGATCTAGGCGGCCAATTCTGGTCTCCAAAACGCGAAATAACACGACCGGAAATGACTGATGTAGCAATTGAATTGTTTCTCTGGCTGTATGACATGTGGCGCCGTCTTGCTGAAACCACATGCCCTACACACACATTTCTTCAATTCTAGGCACGAAAAAACTGGTTATCATTTCACGATACCGAACACCATTGACCTGCGTTTGAGCGACATCATCACGCTGCGACATTTTCAGTCGATCGACCTGGTCGAAGGCGCGTTGTTGTCTTTACATCACTAACAGACCCAGTTTCGGCAAACTTATCCATTAATGTCTTTACAGTTGACTCTTTTGGAGCATTATTGTGACCCCAAATTGATCGCAAATTTGCGAACTGTAGCCGCAAAACTTTCACCATTTTGGTAAAACAATTTCACAATGAGAATGCGTTGTTCATTCGTGTAGCGCTCCATTTTTACTAACCTCGTATCTTCTACTATCAAACAATAACAATTGTTAAAATGTCAAACAATGACACTTCGAATGGCGCCAAATTTAAATCTTGCGTTCTTGTTGGGACACCCTTTACCATAAAAAAATAACTTAAGCCTGACTGAAAGCCTCTTTAATCTCGAGGTGGTCAGCTTCAGCACTCTCTAGCTCACTCTCTAGTGTAACAGGGTCACTCTAAATTACCAATAGAAATCTAAAGCTTATGTCATTAACTATAATTGGTCCATTCATAATGTTTCTATTCGATTAACAGTTTAAAAGTAATACATACATTACCGATTTTTTTATCAGAACCCTTCTGTACTAATATATTAAAAGTGACCATATCTCAAAAAACTAGTCATAGGATATAAAAATCCTTACCAGATTTGTGTTCAGCATGCCAAATGCAATAAGATATGAAATAGATTTATAATAAATTACTATTTTTTTAAAAATATTGGAACTTTATATGGGAGTTAGCTAGCATTTATTTTCACCAAAAAAAAAATTATACTTTGAGATAGCAGAATAAGAAAAATTTATATAAAACGAGAAAAAATATTTTTTTTTTTGATTCGAAATTTATACTAAAGATGAATATTGCATAAGGGAACTATTTGCCATCGGAAACTCATTTTGACCAAATTTGAGTTGACATATTTTGAATATAGGCTCTCGATATATAGAATATCATCATATCATATCATATCATATCATATCATATCAAAGTGAGGTGCTGTGTGAATATTTTTGTGCGCATCACATCTTTTTACGTTTTTCAATCGACTTTTAAACGAAAACTATTTTCATCACAGACATACATACATATCGTCAGCTAAAACGCAAACGGCCCTAACTAACAAAAAATCCAAAATCGCTTTTTTTGTTAATTCTGATGCATTGCATCAAAATACACAACTACAAAAAAATTTAGAATTGTCTGACCAAAATTAGTTATTTTATTGACGAAAAACAAACGGTCTTACATATCTACAAAAGCGTTTATTTGATAAACGCAAAAAGTCTTAAGTGATCGTTTGTATGGGCAACATTGAAAAATGACAAAAAAAACTGACAGATATTACCGTTGAATAAATTGTTTGTTAAAGGAAAATTAAATTAGCTTCAGCTTAAAGCATTTTATTAAAAAAAGACTTAAAAAATTCACCTCAAAAGTGATTTTGTAAGAAATAAAGAAAAATAAGAAGGTTATAAATAAAAAACGTCATGTCAATGATAAAACTATTTTGTATTAAGTGTCGATAGGGCCTTTGGTTTCAGAAAATTAAGGTACATACAAAAGGACCTAACTAACATAGCGACTCAAATATCACAAAATTTGATTTTATTCTGCCAGAAATCAATTTGTCAAATCTTTTTTAATAATTCTGGTACAAACCATGCTGATTGAAACTATACTTTTGGTTTAAAAAAGTATTTTGCTTCTCCTGCAAAATTTCAAAAATGTTAGATAGGGCAGTTTGCGTTTTAGCTGACGATATGTATCTTTGGGTGGTTACTGGTTTGCCGCAATAATAATGTATTCTTGATATACTGTCCGGCAAACTAGTAACTAGTAACTATAGTTTTTGTATTCTTAATTTTTCCACATGTTTGCCTACTGTGCAAACAACTCGTTTTTACGTGTTTTTGCTTAATTTAGGCTTCCTCTTCCCTAAACAACAACAACAACAACACCAACTACAACAATTAATTTCTTTTTTTACTTATTTGGATTGTTTTGTGTTTTATTGCCGGTAAAATATTCATCCAACACTTGTTTTTATTTTCATTTGGCTAAGAGACATATCAAGAGAGAAAATTATTCAATTTACTAACAAATTTCTCTTGAAAAAAAGTCTTTCTTTTCTTTAAAAAAATTTAAAATCTGACAATTATAAATTTCTCTTGAAATTATTTCGGTTACATTTTTTTTTGATGCAGGGTGTTTTTAAATTTAAGATTTTCTTTTTTTGACTGGGCAATTTCTTTCTTTTCGCATTGTGCACAATTTGTCAGTTTTTATTTTTGAATAAAAGTGCTGCTGCTGCTGCTGCTGCAAAATTTATGACCTTTATGGGTGGCCGAAAATATGGCTGTCTGGCATTTGTCTCTTTGATAAATATGTTACCAAATTTTATAGTGACATAAAGTAGAGAAAAATTAAGTTGTTAACCGATTTTGAGTACATACGTACATACATATGTAGGTACTTACAAGCAAAAATTTAATTTTAATGTAATATTGTTAACGTTTTTTATTTATTATTATTGTTCCTAAGTAAGGAACAGAAATAATTTAAGAGTTTAGTTTAAGGCTCACTATCCCACACAATCGTGCGTCTTTTGACAAAATACAAGCTTGTTATGATGGAGTTTATGAAAATTTTCAAGCGACAGTTACAATTCATTAGATCAGGGTTGTATTTTTTTTCGTAAATTGTAAAATTGTTTGGATAGTGAGACCGGCATTTTATATGCAATTTAATTTGGATTTTTTTCTTATGCTAAAGACTTCATAAAAAGCTGCTTCAAGTCTAGAAGATTGAATTATTTATTCTTCTGCTTGTAACCAAAACATTTATTCAAATGCAGTCTCAAATAAATTTTCTTTTTACAGAAATTAAGAAAAAACAAATTTGCGAAAATCTATTGCTATAAAATATTTTCTTAATGGCAACACTGCAAGCAATTGAGATTTATAAAAAAAGAACAATAATATACGGCGTTACTTTCAGTGACTTGGCGGCTTAAACACGCGTGTGCTTATAAATAGCGATCCAGCAGTGTTGCCAAATATTAAAAAATAAGTTTCTGAAAAATATTTAATAAGGACAAGTAAAAATTCTCATACTCCTATTTATATTGTTTTTGTTTTCAATATAAATAGGAAGACGAGAATTTTTAGTTGTCTTCTACAAACGGATAATTAAAGTTCTAAATTAAAATTTTAATCTAATATTTTAATTTTATTTTAGCTCAATGAAAAGAAAAGATGAAATTCTGAAAACAAACAAATTTAAATAAATGGTGGATAAATCTGAGGTTACGAAGTAAATTGGCTGTCAAATGATGAAATGTCCTTTGACATTTATTTAGTAAAAAGTGGGGAAATTTTGACCATAAAACGCTATACTCTACAACAAAGAATTTTTTGTGAACATTTAAAAAAAATTAACGAAAACAAAGCATTTTTCAACAATATCATCTTTAGTGACGAGGCCCAATTTCAATTAGGCTATTATGTCAGCAAACAAAATTGCCGCTTATGGGACTGACAAAATCCACAAACAGTCCTCGAAAAACCATTACATCTAATGAAAGTGCGGTCAGGCGGCATCAGGCCGTATTTTTCGAAAATGAGCAAGGCAATGCCGTCACCGTGAATCCTCTGGCGCTACCACACCGTGATAACCGATTTTTTGTGTGGTGCCAATTGGCTAATGAAGACATTAGCTATCTTTGGTTTAGATTTTAATAGGGATGCCTTCGCCCATTTTTTAAATGCAAGATTGTGTGTTTTTCAGAGCCTAGGATGTGTGTTAAGTTTCGTAAGAATCGGTAAAGTAGAACGAACCACTTAAAATAATATATTAAATTTAAATGGTTGGAGTCACGTCCAACCCATTTTTTAAAATGAAAGATTGTGTCTGTTTTAGAGCTCAAGGTGTTTGGTAAGTTTCGTAAAATTTGCTTAATTAGAACCACATGAATTAATATAATAAGTTTTAATGGGCGTAACCCCCGCCCATTTTTCATCTTTTTAATTGTTTAGCTACAAGAAGCAATCAAATGAGAAGACTATCATAAAATCAAACAAACAAAATTTATGGGAGTCTCCCCGCCCATTTTTTTTGCAATGGGATCAATTGTAAGCTATACCCTCTCAGACAAAAAAATAGTTTTTACCATCGGTTTAATATGAACCGAGTCATGAAGTAACATTAAAAAAAAAATAAATAAAAAATGTAGACGAATTGATAATCTCCTTCTTTTTTCGAAGTCAGTTAAAAATATCGAGCCTTATTTTCTATTTAATCTTAAGCAACAATAATTAAATTTTTTAGAAGTTTTTTTTTAAATATTCGAATATGCTTTTGTATGTAAATTGTCGGTTATGATAAAATTTTACAGCCCGTATCTTAAAAGTTATCAACAATTTTGGCATTTTGATACGAGTAATTTTTAACTACGGGTAGGTCCATAAAATTTTAATTTCAATAAAAAGTCTCTTTCCGATAACATATCCGCTTACGATAAAATCGAAAATAAGGCTCGATATAAATAAAGAATTTGTTAAAATCATACAGAAAAAGAGTACAATATTCCTTAAAAGTTAGTACAATTTGTAAATCTGATTTCACAACCCTGCTTAGAGCTAAATTTAACATTGACTTGTGTTGAAATTGGAGATAGCATTATTTCGATAATGAATAGTAGTCGAGAAATTTTGGGCTAAATTGTTTTTCTATACAATTTTTTTATAGGTACATATTCATAGGCAGATTTTGTAAATAATTTCCTTTCTAAATGTTTCAAATTTGTATGAAAACTAACGAAAATTCATTTAAAATTTTTTTTTCATGCAAATTTCAAAACGAAAAAATTGTTTGTATTTATAACATCTATGGCCGCATCCAAAAAAATTATTTGAGCTTGAAGTCTACGTTAAAAAAAAAATCATAAAAATTTTGACAAAAGAACACTTGAATGTCAAATTAATTTTTTTTGGATACGGCCCCAGCCTTTAGTTTAGCTTTAAAAAATAAACTTTAATATAGGCTAACAATATGTATGTATAACATATGTACATATGTATGTATGTACTTTTTAATTTAACCCTTAATATAGGCAATATATTTTAAGATAATTGCTTAAGCAGAAATTTTGATTTTCCGCAAGTTAAACCACACCTTCTCTTTAAATATCTAAGGCTGAGTTTACATCTGGCATTTCTTGTGTGTTATTTGCCCAAAAAAGTGTAACCAACTAATTACTATTGAAAAACTGTTTGATTCAGACATAAGTATATTTATTGATTTAAATAGATTCCAATCATGTTGGATTATTTAAAATTGTCTATTAGTTATGTATGAAACTATTTAACTTAATAAATATGTGTCTGAATCAAACTGTTTTTCATTAGTAATTAGTGGTTACGCTTTTTTACGCTTGTGTGGCACATGGCACACAGATGGAAACCCGGCCTAAGTGAAAAAAACACACACACACATATGCTCAAATTAAAGCCTAAAGGCCTGCTACATTTTGCAAGAATAAGAGCAAAACAAACAAAAGCAATTTTGCAATGACCTTTCGAGTGGCGACATGAGTTCACATTGTTTGACGGGGTTAATGAAACGGTTTGGCACAGAAAATGCACAAATGAACAGAAAATAAATGCAAACAAACACACACACACACACACACACCAACGCAGGTAGACGCAAATAACAAAAGAAAAAAAAATTAAAAGAAAAATCAACAGCAACGACCTCTAAAGCAGAAAGACGACAAAAAGTAAACAAAAATATTGGCTCTTTAAAATTAATTCTTAAGAGATTTTAAGAAAAATAATAACTACTCTTTCAGTTACCAAGAGAAAATCTTTCGCTCTCTCTCATTGATGCTCTCATACTCTTAAAAAAAGAATGCAAGTTACTCTTAAAAATGAAAGTGAATTTGTTTATGTCGTTTTTTTCTTTCGTTTTTGCTCGCCATTATGTATTTTTGCCGAAAGTGTGTGTGTGTGATTGCCGGTTTGGTTTTTGGCTTGCAGTGCAACAACTGGCCTGGCCAGTCAACAATCCATGCAACCACAACCAGCAAGCCAGCCAGTCAGCCAGCCTGTTTGTTTTGCTTTCATGTAAAATGCATTTGCCAGGTGTGTTTGTGTGTGTGTGCATGAGTGTATTTGTTTTCTTTTTCTTCTTGTTGTAGTCGTCTGTTTCTCTTGGGTCTGTTCTGTACGTTATGCTTGTTAGTAGTTTGCATTTTGTTTTCATATACAAAAATACTTCCGCATTCAATTTCATTGCACATCATTTCACTGAGTCGCTTGCCATTAGAGATGCGTGCAATAACAGTCAGTACAGGCGTGTGTATGTGTGTGTGTGTGTGTTTATATGTGAGTAAGGTGAGTGTGTTTCATTTCCTACTGTCTTGCAATGCAGTCAATGTGTGTTTAAGTAAAAGCTTTCCTTATGTTTCATTTCTTACACGTTCTCACTGCATTTGTTTACCTTAAAAACTTGCACATCAAGCAATATGGAAGTAGAGAGAGAGAGAGAGAGAGAGAGTTTAAAATATGTATGTATGCATTTTGAATATGGCGCCAATTTCTTTAAACAGAGTTGCACTTACAGCGGCAAAAATTGTTTTCATTGCTCTGATAGTTTGTCATATTAAACATAGATGGCGCAGTTAAATGAAATTTTAATTTCTATGCCTAAAAGACGTTATTTTTAATTTTTTATTTGATTTACATACATGTACACAAGTATTTATGTAACTAATGATTTTTATATATTATTTACTTGTCATTTCAGCTCCCTATTAAGTAGTTACATCCCATTAAGCCAACAAAACCAAGCCCATATAAAGACCTCACAAACTTTATTTAATTTTATTAAATTTCCACCTGGCAACATTAAGAAAATTTCAAATACAACTTTGCCATATCAATTTGGACTAACGGCAGGAAAATATTGTTTCGAGAATAAGAGGTAAGTTTGCAAGAAAATAAAGAAATTTAATTAAATTGAATTTATTCTCCCATAAACACATAAAGAAATAAAATGAATATCAAATCCATTTTTTGGAAAATTTTTTATGAAAAATTTTAAATAAAATACATTTGAAATTGGGGGATTTTTTATAAATTGAAGTTGACATTCATTGCATTTCATGGATGGCAAGAAATATGGGAATTTCAACTTAAGGCGAAATACATATGTTGTTATAAGCAGGCCTCGGATTGCGATGAAAAATCATCTTTTTGTTTTATAGTTGTTTTTAAGAAAGTTCTACATACAGAAATGCTGTAAAAACGAATTTCTTTCACAAATGAAATTTTTTTTATTTTCTTAATTTTTGAGCACATTTTAGGTTTAAATATTTTTTTATATTATTTTAAGTAATTTTTTTTTGTAATTATTTAAATTTTTTTTGCTTTTTGGGTAAGATTTTCATTAGTTTAATAAGTCATGTTAATAAATTTTTGACTAGGAGAGATGCCAGATATGTTTTCGTATTTTTAAGGGATGCCCCTGTAGCTCAGTGGTAGCGATGCTAGGCATCTCAATTCGATTTCCGTCATAGGCCTTCAGTATTTTCCGCAGAGAAGCTAATCGCTTCGCGGGTTGTGTTAGTTATAGAAATAATATAAAAAAGTCATTAAAATCCAAGCACCAAAAGCAATTTTGATTAAAATAACGTTAGCTGCAATGCACAAAATCATGTAACTACAATTTTTAAAATTTTATAGCATAGAACAAAAAAAAAACTAAACAAAATTATTCAAGTGACTGAAGTAAAGTTTCTTGGATTACATTTTTAATTCGGACGATTTTTATGTTCAATTGAAATATTTTTTTTTAAAATTCAGGAGGCAAATTACGGCATTCGATACGGAAATATCTTTAAATTACGAGTCGTATCGATTGCCGTGATTTGCCCCAGGTCTGTTTATATATTTATTTGGATATTGGATATTTGGATATTGGATATTTTTTAGTTGGATATTTCGTTAACTTCTTTAGAATATTTCTTATTTTTTTTTGTTGATATTTTTTTTGTCTTTTTTTCTTTCAATCACAAAAAACCGGATTAACCCTAAAAAAACTAATAAAAAATTAATTAAGTACATGGAAAATTAAATTTCCGATTTCAATTGATTCAATTTATAATATCTGAACAATATGCTTTAATATAACCGGGTTTACCCGAGAAAAAAACGAGTTTTCCCATATATAACCGGGTTTCCTTGAATAAACCTGGATTTACCAAAAAAAAAACCGGGTTTACTCGAACAAAAACCGGGATCTTTCTTGAACAAAAAGCGGGGTTATCAGTGAAAAAAGCGGATTTTTCCACAAAAAAAAAAATAACCGGGTTTACTCGAACAAAATCCGGGTTTGATGTTATCAAAAAATAATTAAGCGCATGAAAAAACCCCATTACGATTTCAACTGAATCGAATATGTATATATATATATACATATAGATATGAATATGACTACAAAAATTTTATTATATTTTTTTGAACATAACCGGATTTACCTTAGAAAAAACCGGGTTTTGTCGTATATAACCGGGTTTAGCCAAATAAAAGCTCAGCGTTCTTGAACAAAACCAAGCTTATTAAAAAAAACCGATTTTTTTTAAATAACCGTGTTTACTCGAAAAATAATTAAGCGCATGGGGAAGAAAACCAATTACGATTTTAACTGAATCGAATATGCATACATATGAAAATAACTACAACAAAAATCATTTCTTTAAATAACTAGGTTTACCCTAAAAAACACCGGGTTTGATTTAATAAAAAGTTAATTAAGCGCATGGAAAAAAAATTAAATCAATTACGATTTTAATGTATGTAGATAAATAATGTATGTAGATAAATTAAATAACATACAACGGGTTTAACCGAACAAAAAATAAATTTCTTAAATATAACCGGGTTTACCCCACAAAAAATCCCGAATTTTTCTGAATATAACCGCGTTTACTATAATGAAAATCAGGGTTTCTTGAATAAAACCGGGCTTACCCGACCAAAAATGGAGTTTTTCGATAAATAACTGCTTATACTCGAACAAAAACCGGTTTGTTCTAATCAAAAATTAATTAAGCACATGGAGAAAAAACCAATTACGATTTCAGCAGAATCGAATATACATAAATATAAAAATGACTACAAAAATTTTATGACATACATATTTTATCGACCAGCTGTCTTGAGTATAGCCGGTTTACCTGAACAAAAACCGATTTTACTTAAAAAAAACCGGGTTTAGCTAAATAAAAACTAAGCTTTGTTGAAAAAACCGAGTTTATCAGAAAAAACAAGAAACTTAAAAAATTTGGCGGTATTTTAGTCTATTCAGAGGAACCTGTTTTATAATCGATAATCCACCTTGGATGGACCTTACTTAAGTTTGTAATCAGCTTATATACCGTCGTTATTAGAATATTTTATGAGAAAGTTAATTTTCAAAATTTTATATAAGAAAATATATCAGATCAAGGTGTAGCTTATGTTTAAGTAAAAATGGTTTACAATAAAATTATTTATATGAATATAAATAATAATAAAATAATAATAATAAATAATATATATAAATAATAATAATAAATAATAATAATAATAAATATAAATAATAATAAATAATAATAAATAATTTGTTCAAAAATATGCGGGTTTACTCGAATAAAAACCGGGTTTCCTTGAAGAAAACTGGGTTTATCTATGAAAAAAAATTAAGCTTTGCTAAACAAAACCGGGTTATTTAAAGAAAAACCCGGACTTTTCCAAAAAATAGCCGGGTTTACTCCAACAAAAACCGGGTTTGATCTAATTAAAAATTGATTAAGCGCATGAAAAACAAGCAATTACGATTTTAGCTGAGTCGAATATAAATAGAACATGACTACAAAAATTTTATTGTTTTAACGACCAGTTCTCTTGAATTTAACCGGGTTTACCCAGACAAAAACCGGGTTTCCTTCGATAAAACCAGATTTAACCATAAAAAAATTAACTTTGTTAAACAAAACCGGGTTAATTCGAGAAAAACCAGGATTTCTCTAAGAAAAAACCGGGTTTACTCGAAAAAAACTGGGTTTGATCTAATTAAAAATTAATTAAGCGCATAAAGAACAAGCAATTACGATTTCAGCTGAACCGAATATAAATATGAACATGACTAAAAAAGTTTTATTATTTTAACGACCAGTTCTCTTGAATATAACCGAGTTTAACCAGACAAAAACCGGGTTTCCTTGAATAAAACCGGGTTTACCCATAAAAAATAAGCTTTGTTAAACAAAACCGGGTCAATTGGAGAAAACCTCCTATTCCTGTAAAAAAAACAGGTTTACTCGAACAAAAACCGGGTTTGATCTAAACAAAAATTAATTTAGTGCATTAAAAAAAAGCAATTACGATTTGAACAGAATCTAATGTAAATACATAGCTACAACAGTGTTATTATTTTATCGAGTCTGAATAAAAATAATTTCTCATTAATTTTCTTTCTTTTTAAACCGGCGTAGAAACATTTTTTAAAGGCTTCTTTCTTATTTGAAGTATTAAGAACTATTTTTCAGCGCCATTTTGACAACAAAAACAATTTCTTTTAAGTTCAAACCATGCACCTGATTTTTTTTCTAACTTCAAACATAATTACCATAATTATAATTATTACATACATATTATCTTAACTAAACATTAGTTTTATTTCATTTTAAAAAAGAAAAAATAAAATATTTATGTTTATAAAGCACATGTCACAATCATTCCAATTTTATTTTCTGTTATGCACTTGGTTTATACATAGTTTTTTCTTCTTCTTTCCTTATCACATCGATGTTCAAGTATTTTTCTAGTCAGTCAGTCACTCAGTTATTTAGTTAATTTTTTTTTCTAGTTACAATTCGTATTCGTTGCCATAGCAATGAACTTTAATTGGGCCAAAGACCATTTAAAAGTGCATTAAAAATAACACCACAACACTATATGTATTTGTAAGTCGTACAAATATATTTTGTGTGAGTTTTTTTAATGGTTTGTTTTTGATGCATTTAAGTATGACTGCGCTTTGGGTGCAAGTTCTTCCCCCTTTTTTTTCGTTTACATAGAATTGATAAAGAATAACAAAATAAAAAGCGAATAAAATTAAAATTATGTGCAACTATTGCCAATAAAAGTGAGGGCCATTTTAAATATTTAATAAAACAAAAAACAACCAAAAAATATTAAATGAACCCTAATTGCCATAGAGAAACTAAATTATAAGGTTATTTTGTTTTTAATTGAAAACGAGGAAAGGCGAAATGAATTTGATTATTCATTTTGAAGTTAATCGAGGTTTTTCGAGTTTTAATTAATTGCAATAAGCTTCCTTCAGGGAGTCTGCTCTGTAATGCGAAATGAAAGAAAACGCTTGCGAATTTGTTTCTTAATAACATGTAAATTTGAAAGCCTTTTCTTTAGTTTCGAATTACAGAGTAGATCCCCTGAAACTGGTACTATTTACCACGAATGTACAATCGCATACCAACACTGTCGAATAGTGTAAAATACACCTATACCTCGATTTACACGATAGATGCGTTCCTGAGAAAGTCGTGTAAATCGAAATTTTACATTTTTGTTTGAAAAATCGTGTAAATCGAAAATAAAGGCAGAATCGCGTAAAAAATTGATTTTATTAATAAATTATATATGTATTTCAACTTGGTTTTTAAAATATCAGAAGCGTTTACTCAAAACACATAAAAAAGTGTAAATCGAGGTATTTCATAAATCTCTCAATTACGAAAACCAAAAGAATCGTGTAAAAGTGAAATCGTGTAAAAAAAGTATCGTGTAAATTGAGGGATAAGTGTATCTGGGTTTTATTACGGATTAACAGCCCTCATGGAAAGAAAATGCGCAACACACGTGTCGTAAGACATTTTTTTTTAACATTGTTATTTCATAACCCGGTACAATTTAGACCGATTGAAAAAAAATAATTTTTTGGCCTCAGAGGGCATAGCTTCCAATTGGTACCATTTTAAAGAAAGTGGGCGCGGACAAGCCCAAAATTTTTTAAATTTATTTTTATGATATTCTACTTATTTGATTGCTACGAAAGTTCTTGTAATTACACAATTTTAAAGTGGGAAAAATGGGCGGAGTCACACCCATTAAAATTTGAACCGATTTTTAAAAAACTTAACACACATTTAGAGCTCTAAAATAAACACAATCTTCGATTGAAAAAATGGGCGGATTTACGCCCATTAAAATTTTATATTTTATTTGAAGTGCTTCCACTTTAGCGATTTTTAGAAAACTTAACACATACCTTGAGCTCAAAAATAGACACAATTTTCCATTAAAAAAAAATGGGCGGAGTCACGCCCATTAAAATTTGATTTTTATTCCCTCAGTTTTTCTTAGCCAACACATTTTAAAATTTATTTTTTTTTTTGTTTGAAAGGACAAGGTTGGTCCTATATTTTATTTTTTTCAAAATTATTCTATCAGATATTTACATTGAAATCGTTTCTTTTTTTGGTAGAATTATTTATGAAGATTTTTTTCTCTTTCCTTGCTTTTGTTCGCATTATTTTTTCCAATATTTTTTTTATTACGATTAAATGTTATAAATAAATATTGATTTTATCAACAAATAAAATTCACGATTTATTTTCAATAAATGTTTAAGTTTTACAAATATTCCAATTTTTTTTTGGCATTCACTACGCGTTGGAAATTTCGGGAGTTATTTAATTTTTTTGGGAGCATTTGTTTTTTGTATTAATTTTTAAGCTTCATATACTACGTTTATAGGCGCACTATTTGCAAATAAATTAACTAACGATTTATACGGAATAACAAATGTGGGTGGCACTTCTATAAAAAAATTACTTAAAAAATTTTTATAAATCTATAAAGTTACAGATAATCATTTGTTTTTATTGTCATTATTTTCTTCTTTCAATGTTTTTTGTTTTTATTTTTTTATTTTTTTTATTAGCAAACATTTGCAAGTGTGGCAATCTCAAGTATTTTATTTGCAAATAGTGCGTTAATCGTGAATAGATTTCTGAATTAGTAAGTCACAATAAAACAATTATATGGCAACAATTTACAAATTACAAATTTATTTGCAAATAAGTCGTGCGCATAAGCGTAGCAATAAGTTTGCATGTGAAAAAAGTCAGCTGATTTTCATTATCAGTGATACCAAGTTTTATTTTTTTTTTAGTTTCGATGCCATCGATGATGTGTTAGAAGCAGGGCATGTAACTTGAAATGCAGAAAACGTAAAAATATGTGAAATGCATAGAATGCTTTGACATAAAAACACGTTGAGTGGCTTTCAGCTTTAAACATTAAACACATTCATCACAGCAGGCTACCGATTTCAAAATATGTATCAAAAATATAATACACATGTATGTATGTTTATATGAGAATGATTATTTTAACGACAATAACAAGAAGATGGCGGCAAGTTGTTGTCCATGCTAATTTTGTCGTTGTAGTCAAATTAAACTAATTTGTATTTTTGTTGGCAACAATGCGCAGATAAGAGAGCTGCCAATCACCCTTATTATATTTGGCGTCGGCAACATCGTCGTCAATTTTGAAATAACATCAATATAACACAATATCAATGCTAACTTTGTATTCCTTAACAGTGTTATGACGACGTTGCCTGTTTATCGATAAATACAATACACATATCCAATATTTGAATCAGCTGATTCATTTTGTTTACTATTTTTGGTAAAAGTGTTTTCGAATAAGCAAAAGCTTTGTAAATAAATTAAAATAAAATGTTTTTCTTTCCTATTGGGACGATGAAAATAAAAAAATTTAATAGTGAAAATAAGATTTCTCAGACAAAAGTCATGCATTTGCCAGTTACACAAGGAAAAGTAAGTGATAAATTCCGTCATGGTTTTGGAAAATAATGAGTAATGTTCATCCTTTTAATATTTTCAAGTTATTTTCGGCTGAACAAAACATCATTTAGGCAAGTATTGGATAAAATATAGCCTAATTTTTGAAACAAAAGGGATAAGATCAGCGTTTATTGGAGATTGGAGCTTCCTCCAAAGCAGCTCAGTGCTAATTGTTTATATATTCCGCCTCCAGTTGCTTCACACTCAGTACTGTTTGCAGCTTTTTTTTAATTTTAACCTCAAGTCCCCACTGTACCTTGAAATAATTGGGAACATTACCTCTACGGAATCCTCTAGCAAAAGACGGACTTTTTTTCAACTCTTCCACAAGCTTTTCAAATTGGTTGGGGTTAGTCATTTTAATTTCGTCCATATATTTTTAAATTTTTTTAAGAAATTTTTTTAAAATAAATACGTACATTTTTAAATCTACTTTGGTATTTCTTATATTTCACTTTTTTAACATTTAAATTATTTTTCAAATTCGTTGAGGCATGCACACAACAGAACACGACATCAGAAACACTGACGACAAAATGAACGGCAACATCAACATCAATTTTTCTTACAGAATACTAAAAATTTGCTCACAGTCATCGATAAATGGCAATACTATCTACAGGAATACCGGTTTGCCAAAAAACATTAAAAACGATGTCGTCTTGTGTTGCCGACGCCAAATAGAATAAGGGTGAATATAATACAAAATCTGGAGTAGATGATAACTTCCAATTATTGCATGTTTTTTAATAGAAAAAACATTCCGAAATTCGTGTAAAGAAACAAATCTATTTATTTTTATACTTTTACGTGATTGATTATAAGTGCAGTTTAAAAGTATAATTAAATTTTTATGAACGTAAAATATTTGAAGGTGGCATTACTGAAACATGTATACATATATTTAAACTTGAATATCAGCTGCTTATGCTGCTGCTGCCGCCTAATTAAATAAAATAAATAGCGACAAATGCGCATTTGAAGTCATGTGTTTGTGTAGCCTGCTGTGGTGAATGTGTTTAACAAATTACAGCTGGTAAAACTTCTCTATGGATTTAAGCAGAGCACTTTTAAAAAGAAATAAATTCAGTGAAGTGCGACTTTGACCTGTGCACGAAGGGTTCCGTACGGACACTAGATATGTACTTCAGTACGAACTTTAGCCTATATAAAATATAGTTTTGGCATTTTTTTTTTGTTTTTGGATTTCTTCGGTTTTGAGCGTTTGTTAGTTTTTTTTTAGTTTTTTCGGTTTTGTCGATTTTTTTAAGTTTTGGCGCTTTTTTAATTTTGACACTTTTCTCTCGTTTTGGAGATTTTTTTCGGTTTTGGCGTTTTTTAATTTTGGCGATTTTTTTCATTTCGTCGATTTTTTCATATAGTCATTTTTAGGTTTGGCGCCTTTTTCGCGTTTTAGCGATTTTTTCGGATTTTGGCGCTTTTTTTATTTTGGCACTTTTTTTTATTTTGGCGATTTTTTTAATTTGGGCGATTTTTTCGAATTTGGCGATTTATTTTAGTGTTAGAATTTTTTTTTAATTTTGGCTATTTTTTTCGTTTTGGCGATTTTTTTCAGTTTTCGGTGATTTTTTTCGGTTTGGCGATTTTAAGATTTTGGGATTTTTTAGTTTTAACGTTTTTGAAAATTTCAAGAGTTTGCCTCTTACGATTTCCAAATTGTCAAAATTACATAGTAAAAATTGCATTAACTGATAGAACACCCTTTACTTTAATTTTTTTTAAATTTTAGTGTTAATCGTTGTAGTCTGTACAAAAATACACCTATTTTACAAATTTCAAGTGTCAATATACATATGTACATACAATTGTATGTATATTACAGGGGATTTTAACGTTTTTCATTGCTCGTTTTGGAACACCCTTTAATTTTTAACTCTCATGTATTTGTTGTTGTTCATACTCTGTCCAAATTTCAGGTCCGTAGCTCTTACGCTTCCTGAGAAAAGAGCCTTTGACGGACAGACGGACAGCGTAGCGAAAACAATTGGGTTCCTTTTCACCTTTGGTATACGGAACCCTAAAAACTTGGACTATTTGTGTGTTGCATTTGATTCCAATGGATTGCGAGCATGCAAAATCATTTATAAACCTTTTAAACCGCCAAAATAGTTGAAGCGACACACATTTTGTACTTCGTTTTTAGGGTTCCGTACACCAAAAGTGAAAAAGGAACCCTATTGTTTTCGCTACGCTGTCCGACTGTCCGTCACACGGTATTTTCTCAGGAACCGTAAGAGCTACGGACCTGAAATTTGGACACAGTATGTAGAACCTTGGCCGCTACAACAACAAATATATGAGAATTAAAAATTAAAGGGTGGTCCATCAGTTAATGCAATTTTGACTATGTAATTTTGACAATTTGCTATATCTTGGAAACTGTAAGAGGCAAACACTTGAAATTTTCAAAAACGGTAAAACTAAAAAAACCGAAAATTATAAAATCCTCAAAACAAAAAAAAAAAAAATCACCAAAAATTTAAAAAAATCGCCAAAACGAAAAAAAATCGCCAAAATTAAAAAAAAATTCTAACACTAAAAGAAATCGCCAAATTCGAAAAAATCGCCAAAATGAAAAAAAAAACGCCAAAATGAAAAAAAACGCAAAAAATTGAAAAAAATCGCCAAAACGCGAAAATGTCGCCAAAACTAAAAAAAATTTAAATAAACAAAAAATCGCAAAAATTAAAAAAAATCGCCATAAATAAAAAAACGCCAAAATGAAAAAACGCCAAAAAACCGAAAAAATCGTCAAAACAAGAAAATAAAGTGTCTAAACTAAAAAAGAGCCAAAACTTAAAAAAATCGCCAAAACCGAAAAAAACGCAAAAAACGACAAAACAAAAAAACCGAAAAGACCCCAAAAACGAAAAAAATGCCAAAACTATATATTATATAGGATGAAGTTTGTATTAAATTACATATCTAGTGTTCGTACGGAACCCTATGTGCGCGAGTCAGAGTCGCACTTTACTGAATTTATTTTTTTTTTTTTGACGAAACTCGATTATTTACGATTTTGGAAAACAATCAGGCTTCAAATCGTTACATACGTGATCGTATCGGCAATCGTACGAAAACATATTAAATGATACGTCAATCGTACAAATTGAATGGGATTTCAATACGTTCACGTATGTCATAATCCGAAAATTGTGTTTTTACGTGACGAGTTGTACGTTCACGGATGTAACGATTTGACCCCAGGTTTAAAAATTTAACGCTTAAGCTTTTTTTTTTGGCGGTTATGGAACAACTTAATGATTTTAATGAAAACTTAAATTCGCTGTCATATTTTTGTTTTAATAAAAACAAACAAAAAAAGTATTAAAAGAAAAGTATAATTATACTGATTTTTCTAAACTCAAATCCTTTACGAAAAAGACTGACTTTAGCAAAACCATTAAACTGCAACAGCTGGAGCACAACAACACACTGACATTTGCATAATATAGCAAAGAAACAGGAATTCAGAATATAAAACACAGCAAGGACTTCTTTACAAATGCAAAAAAAAGTAAAAAAAAAAAAAAAATTTAATAAATGAGTAACTGTGTGCATGTGTGCTGCAGAGTTTGAATTTAAAATGAAACTTCTCATAGAACAGGAAGTGCACTCCATATCAAATTAACCTACATAGCATAACATAACAGTGGTGGATGTTGCGGGTATAAAGGAAATGAAAAAAATCGCAAATAAAAAAAATCTGCCAACTTTTTTTACACACATATTTATTCATTGCAAAAATAAAAAATAAATAAAATGGCAACAAGGATGACTGTGGCTTTGTGCTAAGAACGCGCCTGCAAACGTGTGTCTGTGTGTGTGTGTGTGTAAGAGGGAATATATATGTTTTGTTTTTATTTGTTTGTTAATAAAAAAGTAGCACAATGTCCTGGCTGCCTAACAACAAGCATATAAAAGAATGCAACAAAAAATAAAGACTGTGAGTATTCGGCTAACAGGGAAATTTATAACAATGAAATTTATAAAAAAAATGTTTAAGTAATTAAAGTTTATGAATTTCTCGATTTCGCTTATAAAATAAAATTTTCCCTTTTTTTATAATTTTTTTTTTTCAATAAATAATTTGCTTTTGTTGCTATAATTTTTTTAAACTTCACCATAGCAACTTTGTGTAAATTCCCTTCCAACAAAAACATAACAAAACTCGGTGGTTAAAGTTTTCTTTTAATTTTGCAGTTGAATATAAAAAGCAAAAGTTCATTGTTCTAAATCAAGGCATCATGTATGCATGAGAAAAATCCTTTAGAATGCACGCCACGCCACGGCACGCCAATACTTCAACAACTAAACACGTAACGCAAATTATGCGTTGCAACTAAATTAACATTCGTACAAACTTAATTGCAACTATCTCTCCCTATCTTACTACCGAAAATCATCTATCTCACTCTTTTTTTTTCTAGAAGTAGATGAACCTTATAGTGCAAACTATTTTCTAAAGTGGTGTGTGTGTGTGTGCATAAGGCTTTCACAGCTATTGCCAGCACTTCAGGGCCGTCCACTTGAAAGTTGAGGTAAAAGCTTTACCATGCATTCACCAAGCCACTCGCTAGTTCTATGTACTTACTTACTGTCATATTTACTGACGCTTTGTTGTTATGTCTCGTTTTCATTTTTCTTTTGTATAGTTTTGTATACAGTTTGCTAAAGTGCAATAGCAAAAGTAGAAAACTAAAACACCAGCCAGCAGCAAGAAATTCCAAAAAAATAAAACTATTCTTACAGGCTAAAAGCGCCTAAAAATGCTCTACATTTATTTTAAATTTTGCAAAGATAAACAATCCTGAAAAGCCTATTAGCTTTGATAAAAAAAAACTGATCCCACTTGCATTAAAACTCTACAAGTTTTGCAAAAACACACAAATCAAAATTTTTTGCAACCCGGTCACCAAGTAAAAGTTAAAAATGCAAGCAAAATACACTTTAATTTTAAAAACTGTTCCCAGCTTTTTAGTATGATGTTTCTCATTTAAGTTCTTAGCCGTTCCCAGTAAAAAATATATAAATAATTTTTTTTTTTGAGTAATAAAAAAAGTAATTTCAAGGAACACAGAAACCTTATTTCAACATATGTATAAATAAAACTGTTCTTACCTAACAATTAAGCTGTTCTGGGCTTTCATCTTAAGAAAATCCTATAAAAATCTCCGTAAGAAGATTCAAAAGCCTTAAAAAATAATATCAATTGCTCAATATAAGTTCTTTCCACTTCTATCAGAACTGTTCGCAAGCCTCAAGACCAATTATTTTTAATTTAGTTACGTATATTAAAATAAGCAGTTTAATTTTAGCTAAAAAGGCCTCTTTAGCAGTTTGAAAACTACTTCCTGAAAAATCTAATAGCTTCGATAAAAAATAAACTGTTCCCATCTTTATTAAATCTTTGTACAGTTTTGCAAAAAACAAGGAAATACAAATTTCTTACAATCCTATCACAAATGAAAAGTTAAAAATGCAAGCAAAAGACACTTTAATTTTAAAAACTGTTCTCACCTTTTTATTATGTAGTTGCTCATTTAAGTTCTTAGCTGTTCTAAGTTAAAAAAAAATATTTTTTTTAAGCCAACTACAAAAATAATTTCAAGGAACACCCAAATCTTATTTCAGGTTATACATACATACATAAAACTATTCTTACCTAAAATGTAAATTTTTCCGGGTTTTCATCTTAAAAAAGCAAATAAAAATTTACTAAAACAGGTTGAAATGCTTGCATGAGAACTGTTCCCAAGCCTTAAAAATAATTAGTTTTCATTTAGCTAAGAATATTAAACAAATTATTAATTAATTTTAGCTAAAACTGACCTCTTTACCATTTAAAAAAATATTTCTTCTTTAATTTGGAACTGTTCCCAACTCACAAATTTAAATTTGCAAGTCACTCCTATCTCCTTTACAAACAATAAGTTACTAGGTGCTTGAAATATTCTAAAAATAATAACACTATATGTTATGCACTTAAACTGTTCCCATGCTATAAAAATTATTATTCTTACTTTAATAAAAATCCCACAAAAATTCCAATTCAAATATACAAATACCATAATTTAAAAAAAGTGTTCCTGGCCAAAATTAAAATTGTTTCCAGCAATAAAATTTTACTTTTAAAAGGCAGTCAAACTTAGTAATGAGTGTAACCAGTTGCAGCGAAAGAAGCGTGTTTCACAATGTATTACACATACAAACTGCTCCCAGCACTATTGATCTTAGTAACGAAGTCCGAATTTTGTAAGGCAATGAAAATTAAAGATTAAACAGTAAATTGGGACAAAAAAGCAAATTATATTGGAGCGATAAAACCGCCCCCACATAAAATTCAATCTGTTCCCACTTTATTCTTACCACGTACATCTACCTCAGTTATTAACCTTAATACTTTGTGAGAAATAATCATACGATTGTTGTCATAACATAAAAACTGTTCCCACCTAAAACTAAAGCTGTTGTTAGAAGCGGAATGCAACTTTTAAAAGGCAATACATTTCAGAAATAAGCCACAACTATTTGAATCAGAAGAAACTTGTTAATAATTGTATTTAAAAACTGTTCCTAGCACTAGTCGAAAATATTCCCATTAGCAAAATTTCATTTCTAAGACATATTTGCCTCAGCCTTAATAGCTTGAGCCATAAATTATAAAGAGATAACTGTTCCCACCTGAAAAGACCATCTAATTTAATTTATAAGTCAGGACAATATGAGCGGAAGAAAAACAAATTCATACATCCATATTGCAACTTTTATTAAAAAAAATTTATTCTGCGGAAAAATGCAACACAAACTTAAAAACTTCTTTCTGTTAAGATTAAACTGTCCACAAGGCGGACTCTAAACTTTCTTTTGGGAAGGGTTGATGTTCTTCTGTATATCTAAATATACTCAACACACAAGCTGCTATTTGAATGAATGGGAATGATTTTGCAATGCCAAATGTCAAATCAATACAAACATGCCAAGTGTAGGGCGCTTAAATGTGTAACTATACACTTCAGAAAATAATTACACAAGTTTAGTTGAGTACGAGTATTTTTGCATTTCAGCACTTACGCCACCCATTCGCATGCACATTCCCGTGAACACGTTTAAAAATATCGTGTTGTTGGCAAAGTCTAACTAAATGCATGTGTTAGTATGTAAGTGTGCCTCAGATTGTTTCTGTGTGTATGCGTGTGTGTTGGATTGCATGTACATAAGTATATGTATGTATATGTGTTTTTAAACTATGCTTATACTATATGTTGTCAGTCTCCTTTGCCTATTTTACGTGCAACAACCTTTTTGCCTTCATTCGAGGAAAACTTGTTGTTTTCTAGCTGTTTCAGTTTTTCCTTTCTCTCCTTCAGCTTTTCATTTGCCCTAAGTTTTCTTCGTCGTCATATTATTTATTTTATTTTAATATATTGTGTTGCTAAAAGGAAGGAGACACGTTAGATGTTTTGAGAGTGTAGTTTGATGCCTTGCTGTTACAATTTATTTTATGCTTGTAAGTTTTTTTTTTGTTGCTCTTGTTTTCGACTCCTGTGCTCATGATAATGTTGACGACGTTGACGGCGTCGCCGTTTTATGGTTCACTGTGTTTTCAAGGATTTCATTTTTTTAACTGACAAATGCAACTACAAATACACAAGTTGCATGCTAAAGGAAATAACGTAGAAAAAACTGTAACCACAAAATCAAGTTGTAAGCCGCAAATATATTGACGTATCCACACAGATGTGAACAAGGAATCAACCTAAAAAATTGTGCTTGAGTAAAAAACCATACGGAATACAAACTTATTTACGTACTTTGGGGCATAAGTTCACTATTGGTCCTTTTAGCGATAAATGGGGGGCCCAAAAACGAAAAAATTCAATGAATTAGTAAGACAAACTTTATGATACAAATTGAAAAGTACTTTTTAAAAGAAAGTTTAGTACCACTAAAAAAATTTGTTAAAAAAATATATTTTAGATGAAGTGTATTTTCAAAACAAATTACGTTTTTAAAAAGCAGATTTTCAAAAAAGTACCTTCAAGAAATAAAACATTTTTAAAAAAACAAAAACCTTTTACGAAAGGATATTTTGAAAAAGTGCATTAAAAGTTCCTTTAAAAAAGTATAATAGTACCTTTAAAAAAATACCTTTTATAAAAAGTACCTTTTATAAAAAAGTACCTTTTATAAAAAGTACATTCCATTAAAAAGTACCTTTCATAAAAAAGTACCTTTTATAAAAAAGTACCTTTTATAAAAAATTACCTTTAATAAAAATGTACCTTTTATCAAAAAGAGTATCTTTTATAAAAAATTACCTTTAATAAAAAAGTATTTTCAGTAAAACAGTACCTTTTATAAAAAAGTACATTTTATTAAAAAATACCTCTTAAAAAAAATTACCTTTTCTAAAAAGTATGTACCTTTAGCAAACAAGTACCTTTTATAAAAAGAACCTTTTTAATAATAGTACCTTTTATACAAAAAACATTTAATAGAAGAGTACCTTTTATTAAAATGTACCTTTTATAAAAAGGACCTTTGAAAAAAAGTACATTTTTTAAAAAGTATCTTTTTTAAAAAGTGCCCTTTTTAAAAAGTACCATTTTTATAAAAGTACCTTTTACAAAAAGTACCTTTTATAAAGAAGTACCTGTTACAAAAAGGACCTTTTATAAAGAAGTACCTTTTATAAAAAGGACCTTTTATAAAAAAGTATCTTTTATAAAAAAGTACCTTTTATAAAAAAGTACCTTTTATAAAAAAGTACCTTTTATAAAAAAGTACCTTTTATATAAAAGTACCTTTTATAAAAAAGTACCTTTTATAGAAAAGCAACTTTTATCAAAAAGTATAAAAGTATAAAGCATAAAAGTATAAGTATAAAGAAGTTACTTTAAAAAAAAGTACCTTTTATAAAAAAGTACCTCTTATAAAAAAGTGCCTTTTATACAAAAGTACCTTTTATATAAAAGTACCTTATATAAAAAATTACTTTTTATACCAAAGTACCCTTTACACAAAAGTACCTTTTGTAAAAAAGTACCTGTTCTGAAAAAGAACGTTTTATAAAAAAGTATGTATTTTTTATAAAAAAGCAACTTTTATAAAAAGTATCTTTTATAAAAAAGTAAATTGAGTGAGAAATTACCTTTTGACAGAAAAGTGCCCTTTGTAAAAAAGTATCGTTTTAAAAAAGTACCTTTTATAAAAAGTACCTTATATAAAAAAGTGTCTTACAGCTTCCTTAGGCTTAGTTTGAAATCATCTAATGGGCCTACAGTTGCAGTTAATCATTTTCTTCAGCTCCCGCGCCCGGCCCTGTTTAAAATTCATTTCATGTTTCTCCTCGATGGCCAAGTTTGTGAATTGCGTTCAAAAAGTTTTCGCTTCAAATGCATATTGACTCATATTTGTTTTTCATGTTGTCGTTATTGTTGGATATTAAATTTTCTGCTACTGCAAGCACAAGACCTCTTGCTTTGATAGCGGTCTGGGTCGATAAACGAACGTTCGTTCCTTCGCAACAAAAAAAAAAATTCTTTGTTTGTATGTCACAGAAAAATCAACAACAGCATAAAAATAAAAGAAAAATATGTAGTTATAATTGGAGAAGAGGAATATAAAATATAAAAGAGAAATTAAATTAAATAAAAATTTAGGCTAAACGGCAGTGAAAATTGTAAAAAAAACTACATGTTGTAAATTGTAATTTTTGGTTAACATTTTTATTTTTATTTTTTTGTTTATTCTTTTATTTCAGTCAGAAAAGTAAGCGAAGGCGTATGATTGATGAATAAATAAAATTTTGTTCAAAGAAATCAATGTACATCATACGTAAGTATGCGGGGTTGGGTGAATGTCTTTGCTAAGCTGAGAGTGTTGGGAAAGGTAAGCGATTAAGAAAGAGTTTTTTTATGGGTAGTCCTTAAGGAATAGCAATTTAAATATGTTTGTGTGAAGAATTCAAAGAAAAAATTTTTTTTATTTGCTTTTACAAAAACAAAATTCAAATTGCACAAAGTTAGATAGATAAGCAATTTTAAGCTAAAAGTAAACATATTTCCATAATATTATATATTTATCACTTTTGATATAAAGTGATGCGACATCAATGGCAATGCAATGAAATATAAAAAAAGGTCTATCTTGTACCGAAATTTCCTATTAGATAGATCTCTAACAAATTATTAATGCTAAAACAAAACCTCTCATCAGTCTATAATTTATAAGAAAAGGGAAAAGGGACTTATGATCAAATTTATAGTCCTCCGAGGGAAAAAATAATGTACCCTCACCTTTCAACAAGCTCTTCTTTCAATGAAATTAACAAACCGAATGAGTACTTTCGTTAAAAATAACTAATTCTCGAAAATTTCCGCAAGTATAGATTAGTATTTTCTAGCAAATGCTATAGATTTCTTGTGCATTTCTTGTGGTTTACAAATTTCAACTATACTTGAATGGAACTCTTTCAGTAGCTCGTTTTAGACACAAACCTTTAATCAAGCCCATATAATTTAAATGGGTTTGATCACAGGTACTGAAAGAGTTCTATACAAGTCTAGTTTCATCACACCCTATTCTAGCCATATTAAAACATAAGCCATGCAAACAGGATTTATACTGTGGCAATGTAGTCAGAAAAATTATAAATGAGAAATACATAAAGTTTTCTGTAAAATTTTCAAACAAAAAAATTTTTGTCTTTTATTTGTATTGGCTACATGGGCGGTGGGCGAGGCAAATTTAAATGAAACTAAGCAAAAGTTTGTCTTTATTCTAGAAAGTGTCTATAGCAAATTTCAAGACTTCCACTTGGATAGGAAAAGTTGTGTATGAATAATATCGTTTTGGATTGCATGGGCGGTGGAAGGTGGGCATGGCCGATTTTGATAAAATTATAATTATTTTTCTTAATTTATTCAATATAATTTTCGCTGCCAACTCTCAAAAATCTAGCAAAACTTTTTACAGTATTGGCACACAAATATGTATATGATCGTCGATATTTGTAAGAATGAATTGTCAGCGAAGTAGGGTAACTAATAAAATGTATATACAGCTCAAATTACTGCACCATAAAGCTTAACAAAGCGCACAATAGCATTAAGTTATAAAACGAGCTTAATGGTTGAAGTCAAATCTATTTCAGCATAGCAATTACTTTGGCTTGGGAACAATACATATATACTCGGAACTAAGTCTGGAGAAAAAGGCGAATGAAAGACCCATTCGTAGGCCATTTCATGGATTTTTGCCACGGAAACTGAAAATGTGTACGTTGTCTGTCGTAGTGAAAAATAACTTTCTTCTTGGCAAAATGTGGTAGATTTTTTCATATTTGATTATTTTTCCCTTTCGAAGATAGTCAATGGTCTCCATGGCTTTATTGGTTGCAAACACACACATTGGCTTTCCTTGACGCCCATTCACCCCCAATAAATTCAGAAAAGAAAGCCATTTTTTTATGTAATTCTAGAACATGAGGCAATTTTTGTTAATCGATTTTAAAATCATAATCAATAATACATTTATTACTTTCCAAAAATTCGTTTTTAAACATAAGCATATATACATAAATGCAAGCATATGCATGAATATATGTACATATGTACATATGTATGTACATATCGTCCCATTACAGCCAAAAAAGCTTAAGCGACATAATTTTAGAACTAAATTTTTTTTATCAAAATGGACTATTTGCGATCGTAATTAATCGATTTTTGCCAAAAAAAAAAGGAAGAACAAAATATGTAGTTATGTGTCGGTTATGTTATGGCTCGATATGTATGCAGCAGTGAAGCCAACTTTTTTGGCTCTAAAGGCACATCAACACTTTAAAAAAGCACTTAAAAGCGTAATTTTAATATCTTAATAGCGTAAAAAGCAATTTCGTGAAAAACGACTGAAAATCCATAACGTGAATTAATGTGAAGTTTAATAATGTATAAAATTTTCTTAGCTATTCTCCATTTAATGCAATATATCAGACGAAAAATTTATGCTTTACACTGAAAAAATAAATACGCCGAGTAATTATTAAAATAATTTTAAGAAATACACAAATTTCTTAAAAGCACTAATTAGTACTTTTTCTTATTTTGGCACTAAAGCTCAAAATTTGGCGTTTTGAGTCTTCAAAAAGCACTAAAAATAGTGCCAAAAGCACCAAGTTGGCATCGCTGGTATGCAGTTATGCACTCATATTTATATAAACACATACGTACATATGTTCCTACATATGTATATATGTATGTATGTAGATATACATATGTACATACATATATGTTCACATCCATATAACGCCTGCTTTTTTTAGAAACATTTTTTCTATTTAAAAACATTTTTGTTTCACATAAAATTCACACTGTTCTACCCAGTAGACTTCCTAGTCTAGTGTAGGCTCTTTACTTTTATTTTTTTTTGCTTTATGAAGAAGAAGAAATAAGCATTTGCACTCATCAACGATGAAAAACAAAACAATAAAAACAGGCATGCAACTATTACGACATGCTCTAAACAACAACAGCAACAACAACAACAACAAAACGCTAATCGTTAAAAAAAATAGCGAACATATAAAAAATATGAAAAACAAAATACGAACAAACCAAGTCAACAACAGCCACAATTACTGCAGCAATCAGGGATGGAAAATGCAGTACTATTGCAAAATGTTTGAAATAATTGGTTTTTTCCGCAAATGTGTACACATGAGGCTCCATATAATAAAAATTACTTATTTGTGATGTAAAATCAACATTAATTAAGATAAAAGATTTGTTAAAGTACTCATGAAAAAAATATTATGGTAAAACAATTTTTTAATTATTTTTTAAACATCTTTTTATTTATTAATGGACAAATTTTGTAAAACGCAACGCTTAGTTAGCCTCGACAAATTTTGTATGTATTTTGTTTTTGTAATTTAAATTTTTTCCGTATAAAATCTGTCAACGCTTGGCATTACGTTTTACAAAATTTGGCTCTTAATAAACAAAAAGATGTATAAAAAATAATTAAAAAATTTTTGTACCATAATTTTTTTTTCACGAGTACTTTAACAAGTCTTTTATCTTATCTAATGTTGCTTTGCCCAAAATGTCACGAATACAATTAAAAATTATATCATGACTTAATTAAAACGAGAATAGTAACAAAGACCTTCACTCGTTGTAGTGAAACAGACCACGTTGTGGGAATAGAACCCACAACATCCACATTGATAAAACACTACTCACTAGGCACCATATGCATTTTTTACTTAATTTTGCAAGGATTTTGTACGGAAGGGAAAAATAAAAATCTTATAAGAGCTAGAGAAGCAACTTACAGCATTCGTTGCCGAATGGAATTTAAAGTGTTTTTACTTTTCTTTCGTACGTATTCGAGTCCTATAATTTTCCACTATTTCCTATTATTTTTAACCGACTTCAATCAATTCGTCTGTATTTTTGCTTTGACATTGTTACTTCATAGCTCGGTACAGTTTAGACCAATTGTAAAAATTATTTTTTGTCTGAAAGAGTTTAGCTTCCAATTGGCCTTATTGTAAAAAAGCAGAGGACAAGGGAGGCAAATCCAAAAATTTTTAAAATTTAATTTCATGATATCCAACTTAGTTGATTATTGCAAAAACCTAGCAAACACCTTTGGTTCTTTTGAAGTTGCAAAAAAAATGGATTAAAATTTATTATTATATTTCACGTGGTTCTTCTTAACCGATTGTTCCTTAATTTCGCACGATGTCGTAGGCATAATTTAATTTTCCTACTATTTTTTATGCTTTTACTTTTTATTTTTAGAATTTTATATATTTTTTTCTTTAAATTATCTGGGAATCATTCACTATTTAAAACAAATTTACTTTTAACCATAATAGTTATATGTATTAACACTTTATTTTTATGTACATACATATGTACATTTATTATCATTTCCAAGTTTCCATGCCTGGTAATAATCACTCACATACACACAAAACATACACAAAATACGTTGGCAATAATGAAGTTGATTTTAATAATGATCTCTTTAGTTAAGAGTGAGTGAGTGTGAGAAAATATAAAAAGCAACTTGCATACACATGCCCACGCACACCCATCCATCCATCCATGTACGAATCTACACATTAGTGGGGCTTTACTCACATACACAACGAAAGCGAAAAAGGCCATTGGCCCGAAATAATGTTGACCTACTAAGCACAACAGTGTATTATAATAGCAATAACAAAAACAACAACAACTACAACAACAAGAACGACTAACACAGGGAAAAAATGCACAAGCACATTCTATGGATTTTTTCATTGTGAATAATCAATGTTGCCAGCTGAGTGCGATTTTTATTTAAGAAAATCAAAGCATTATATTTAGGTACAATATAAATATTTTCATATTTAATCTTAATTTTAATTTTATCAAAAAATTAGAAGAATTATTATTACTATTATTATTTTTGAACACAATAAATATAGTTTTAGCCTGAATCAATGAAATTTTTAAAATTTTATTTTTAATGGATTTTTGTTTAATTAAAAAAATTAACTATAACCATTAATATTGCAAAAAATTTAAAAAGATAACTTTTTCCAATTAATTTAGTTTTAATTTTTAATTTGAAACATGACAAGAAATATTTATGAATTTTTCTTTGAAAACAATGAACCTATCCAGCAAAAAAAAAAAAAAAAAATAAAAGAAAAATGGGAAGTAATTTTTATTGCTTCCAAAGAGTAAATATTAGGAATATGCAGCTAACTATTGGAAAATCCAGTGAAAATGTATATTAGTCATACAAAAATTTGTAAGTCTGCTGTAAGTAGTTTTAGAAAATACATACTCATCATGCTTTTTGAAAAATCGTTTTTTTTTAATTTATGAACATATTTTGACCTAACTTTTTTAAATATTTGCTGCAGTTTAAGCGAATACAATATTTACGAAAATTACAAATTTTTCTCAACTTTTTCCCTAATTAAAATATTATTATGGTACGCTAAAAATTTTTTTCTTAACATCTCTTTCGATTCCGTGACTAGGAATCGCAAAAGAGATTCTTTTGCGGTGAAAGGCATATGTAGATCTCATTAGAGATGATCCAAATTGGCAATATTTCAGTATCACAAATTCAACATGTAATATTAATAAATAATTTTTTTTTTTTTTTTTTTGCTTGAATCAATAAAAAACTTTTTCAGAAAATATATAAAAAATTGCCTGATTCAATAACAAACTTGTTCAATTTTATTGTAAATGATTTTTTTATTTCTAAATAAGAAAATTAATAAAACAGAATTGCAAAAATTTTTTCCAACTGATTTAAAAAATTTTAATTTTAATATTAAAATAATAATAGAAAATATGTATGATTTGAATTTAATGTGGAAATGAATTACTGTAGAATGAATTCAAGATCAGTCGAACTAATGATTGAATTAAACAACTCAATAATAATGTTGACTAGAATAAACTAACAGCCAATCCCACGATGTCACTCATTTTCGTTTGCAAGCATTTTAAACGACAAACAGCTGTTTTGCGTTCCACTAAAAGCCTTTAGCACGACAAATCGAAAGAAAATGAGTGAGAACGATAACGTAAGCAATTCAATATAAATTTGTGTCCCAGTAACATTTTTCAAAGTCATTTGTACGAACTCTAATGTCAAAAGCAGGCACTTGTATTTTAATTGTCGACTGAGACAAAATAAAACAAATTAGTTTTATTTACACAAATAAAATATTTTGCTTTGCCAATGAGCAAATATAATACCGGCTTCGCTGGCAATGGGTTTGTTGCGTAATCCGTCGTTGGCGGATTCCTCAAGTCTAAGCTTGTAAGTAAGCGGTTTTGCGTCCTTTGGCTGATATTTGTGATACTCTTCTCTAGGTATATATGTATGTGTGTTCCACAACAGCTTCGATGAGTAAAGATTTTCTGCCTACCAGCACTTCCGCTAGTTATAATGAAAATTGGTTAGAAACTATCGGTCTTATGTATAAGAAAAAAAACGGTCAAGATGTTAGCATTAATCAAGCTGGTACTTAATAGTGGGTTAAAACCACATTATGCGGTGGATTTTTAATGTCAAATTGTATAGAGGAACTCGTTAGCACCTAGTTCAATATATTCACTTACTTTATGTCAGTTTTTTGTTATACATAAGGCCGTATTTATTCATCTAAGCAGTTGTTCTACATACACAGAGTTGAAAATCCTTGAAAATCCTTGAAATCCATACATATAATAATATACGTATATGTATTTACATTTGTCCATACCTAGAGGAGATAGTAATTAGGATCGAACGATGGCCAGCTAAACAAAAAATATACTTCTACTCTACGAAGGCGCCGTTGCGCATACATATGTATATACATACATACCTACATATGCAAATATGTATTCACAGAAGAGAAAATTATTGCACCCATCCAAAGGCCAGCCAAGTAGAACACTTTTTCTGGATCTGTTGGTATTTTTCAAAAACCTAACGATAATGACAATCACCCAAATGACCATGAATAATGACCTAAATAAATGGGCTGTTGGTCATTATTCCATTTGGATGATTCTTTAGAAGATTTTGCATAGCTTGTTGTATTTTCCATCATTATTTATATTAATAAAAAACTCTTTAGTAATTATGTACACTTTTTATCTTTAACAAAAATTGTTTTGTTAAGTTTGTTTATTTTTGGCTGCCACTTGTTGCAAGCTCAATTAGAACAGAGTTTCATTTTTTAAAGCTCAATTTATACATTTGAACGATTTTTTATTCTCATTTGACGATGCATGTGGGAAATCGCTGATGTGGCAATATAGATGTTTGACAAAGGGTATATGGCTTACGTTAGAAACGTAAAACCAGACGAACGATAAGTCGAATATTATTGGGGCGCTCAAGCGCACGAGAGTCAGTGACTCATATTATTTAGAGAACGTTTAACTTGTGACATCGTGGGATTGGCTGTAAATATTTTATTGAATAAATTAAATTAAAATCATTAATAAAATTCTTTAAAAAGGCCTAGAAATTTAATAACATTATATGAAGACAATACGCCAAAATAATTGAGGACTGCTAAATATTTAAACATACATAAAAAGTAGTACAAATCTTGATAATTTCTAATGATATTTACATAGGGTTGTCATTGCAAGAAGTTTCGTTTTTTAAAGTCTTCAGTGAATCCGAAGTCATTTTAATGATGTTAAGGAAATGTGTTTTTTTTGTATATTCTTTTCAATAAGACTAGACTAGACTAAGAAAAACTCACCGAGACCAAATATTTCCATAAAATCATTGTAGTATATATATATCCATACTACACGCAGTCGATGTGAAACTAATATGGGCGAGTGCTTTGTAACACGAAGGTACCGATATGTAATAAACATTTCCGTGTTCATGTACTGTATAGTCTAACGTAAGCTTCTTGTAGACCATTACGAAAGAGCGCCCATTTAAAAATCTGCAACAAAAACATTTAAATTCATACAAGTTATTTAATTAATAATATTTCAATTAATTATCATTTAAAGCAGATTGAAAAAAAGAAAATTATATAAACTTGTTTCCAATTAAAGATGGCAGTTTTTAGCAAAAAGAAAAAGTTTTATTTGACAAATTTTATGAAAAATTTCAAAATGTAAATTCAATATACATATGTATTTGCCCATTATGAAATTCCACCACCCCCCCCCCCCCCACAATTCTTTAAATTATTATTTCTTTTTTAATACAAATATAATATAATATATAAGATAATAAATACTAAGAGCAAAACCTACTAAAATGGCAACACGGAAATATCTATAGCAGTCATTGCATTCGTAATAAAACACAAAAACAACAAAAGCAACAAAAAATGATGAACATTATGGCGCAAAGTAGGCAGTAAAAGAAAAACTAATAACACATGCATATATGTGCACGTATGTATGTATGTATGTATGTATGGATATAATAAAAGGAAAAACTGTATGTGTGCGTAATTGTGTTTTTTTTAAACAAAAATTTCAACGTTAAACATACATTGTCATTGCCGTACAATAATAATATAAAAAAAAAAACATAAAGTCAAGAGAAATGCAAAAGCTTTTCAATTCTCTCATTTGCCAAACACTCTTTGCTTGAAGAACTCTCTTTCAATTTCCTAAAGCAATTACAGCAGAAGAGTTTTTAATAACATTTAATGGTTAAAGAGAGAGAAAAATTAAAGAGCATTTTGTAAAAGGAAATAAAGCTTTTACCCAACACAAAATCTTTTTGCAATTAACGGTAAAAAGAGGAGACAGCTTTTTATAATTAAAAATACAAATGCACTCACACACACACACACACATATCTAGATTTTCTTTATAGTTTTATAGAGAGTAAAAGTTAAAGCGATCACATTTGCATTTGTTAGACAGTGAGAGTTTATATTTTATTTTTGGTTTATTTTTCTTGTTTTAACCAGGCTGCTTCACTTCTTGCTAATGCATTTTTAGCAAAATGCTTTCTTGTAAAATTATTATTTTTTTTGCTGAAAGCTTTACTAACAAGGAAGTACATGCATACAAACATTATTTTTTCTTATATTTTTCATTTTGTTAATTATGTAGAAAATTTATGGCAGTAGTTGTAATAAAATTTAAAATTATGCTGATTTTTATGTTTTTCTATTTTTTTATGGACACAATCATTTGAAACTTTATTACAATTTTATTGTATGAAAAAAAAATTTATGATCAGTGCAAGTTTTTTCTTTGAATTTTTGAAGTTAAATTTTTGATGTTACAGCAACACAAATTGTGTAAATTATGCATTTAAAAATAAACTAAAAAAAAGAAACATTGACTATGGAATGATGCTAAATAAAACTACTGAAATTGGTCCATTTTCAAAAAAAAAAAAAAAAAAAAAAATTAAAAAAGTAAATAAATTAAAAAATATTATACAGAACTAGAAAAAGGGATTGAGTAATCTTTGGCGGTTAGCTTATTTCTACTTCGATTGCGATATTTGTGTACTTGTAGGACAAAATCATTGTTATAAAATTCAAAGTATAATATTTGTAAGCGCCACTAATTTTAAATCAATAGAACTAGTTATACATATCGTTAAGCTTCTATTCAGCTTGCTTAATTACCAATTAACGACGTAATAATAGTAAAACAGCCAAGTTTCAATTTTTAATCGTGGGCTGAATAGCGATCTAAGAAGTAATAACACTACTAAAGTGATATTTCCATAAGTTTATTAAATAAAAATGTCGAAATAAAAATTTAAAGATTCTTCAAGTATCTCTTTAGCTTGCTGAACTAATTTTTAACACTTTTGAGTTTCTATTCAGCAAGCTGAATAGCAAGTTAGGAAAAAGCTATATTTGAAAAATTAATTTTAAAAATTTAATTAAAGAAAAATAACACCGTTTTCTGGCTCAATAAAAATATATGTATATACATATATGTTTTATAATTCACATTAAAAACATAAAAACTTACAACATGCACTGCTCCGAACTAATTTCTATACAAGTTGCAAGAATGTAATAGTTTTTATATGTTTTATTCAGCTAGCTGAATAATAGCTATAAAACAAATTTATAAATTTTTTTCTTTTGAATTTATAAATTTTGGTGATACATATATTGAAAAACATATAGCTAATACGGCTTCAAATGATTTATTTAAGCACCTGCGTAATAAAAACTTATTAAATACTTTATAAATAGTGTATTCAGCTGAATAAGAGTTTAAACAACAAATTCGCAGCAAATCC
Organism: Tachina grossa; assembly: GCA_949987645.1. NCBI lineage: Eukaryota > Metazoa > Arthropoda > Insecta > Diptera > Tachinidae > Tachina > Tachina grossa. Next base: position 20,602,857 of record OX465277.1, on the reverse strand, counting down.
TTTAATGCTATCTTTAAAAAATTACTAAATACTTTTTAAATAGTGTATTCGACTAGCTGAATATGAGTTTTAAGGAATAAATTCATAACAAAAGCCTTTAATATTATCTTTTCCTAACAACAAGTCTTCATTTTAACATACCTTTAATCAACTAAATTAATTTTAGCTTATAATTCTTATTCAGCTGGTTGAAAAGGTCATTCATCTGTATGTATTTAGTATTCTGGCATTAATGAAAAAATATTTACATACCTTAAAATTTTTTAAAATATAATGATTCTAATTCTAGCTTCATTTTCTTAAAAATAATCAAAAGCACGCACTTTCAATAATGAATTGAGTTTAGTTTCTTTCAACAACAAACCAATTTGATTAGAAATTTTTTACTAGAATTCTTATTCAGCTAGCTGAATACCATATTTATCTGAGTATAATAGTTTGCAGGTAATAACATTAAAATGTCTTATCTAATTTTTATTGAATCGTTTCATAAACATAAATAAATAAATATCTTAAGCTTGAAAAACGTTCCCGTTTTTAAATTAGGAGTAATTACGAGCAAACTTGTGTGTGTATAAAAGCAATTCAGCTGATTTAAAAACAACAAAAATTTGAAAGCATCATTCCAAAATTTCTCTTTGAAACTTTTTTTTATAATTCAACCATGCAAATAACATCCTTTCGTATAACATTTTAATTAAATAAGATGTTTTGTTTTGATTGATTGATTTTTTTTTAATTCGAAGCTGAGTCTAAATATTTAGTATAGCAATTAAAATACCAAACTTCTGCAGATATGGAAACAATTCAGTTGATTTAAATAAAAAAAAACTAACATCACATCACTCCAATATTATTTTATTGCTTTTTTTCCAATTCAGCTATATTAATAAAATAATTCTGTACAACATTCTTTATATATTTAAATAAATTTTTTGGTATAAGGCCAATTATATAAAACTTTTATCTGGGGGCAAATTACGGCACTCGTTATCGAACGAAATTACGAAATATTTCCATATAAACTCTATTGAAATATTTCGCAATTTCGTTCGATAACGAGTGCAGTAATTTGCCCCCTGATTTTTTATTAAACTAGCTGAATCTATGTTTTGCATAAATATTTTATGTAAAACATATAACACTCCAATATTACTCTTCGTTAAACTGCAAATCAGCAAGCTGAATAAGAGCCAATATATATTGATATTTCATTATTTAAATACTAATGTTCTTTAGCTGGTTATTCAGCGGACTGAACAGAAGTTTCAAGATATTTAAATACATTTATAAATAATATAAATAAATTGAAGAGAAAAATTAAATCAGTTGAATATAAATTTGATACAGATGTTACCTAAAAAGGAATTCGATTTTATTCAGCTAGCTGAATACAACATTGAACAATTTTTACAGCATTTTCATCATTCAGCTATATTATTAAGATAAATCTGCATTATACTCTTTATATTTTTAACAACATTTTTTTTGTAAATAATGGCATGATATAATATTTTAATTTATTTTTCAATTTGTATAACCGAATTAAATTTTTATTTGAAATATCATCGTTTCGATATTTTTAATTGTTAAATTGCAATTCAGCAAGCTTAATTAAAGTTTAAACATATCAAAGTTCATTAATTTACCATTAGTGATGTGTAGTTGATAATTTAGTTAGCTGAATAGAATCACAAAAAAAAATTAAATGAGTTGAGTATAAATGCGACTCAGATAATGTTAATTTAAAATTATTAATTTAAATTCAGCTATCTGAATACAAAGTTCAACTAGTTTACTGTATTTTTACAATTCAGCTATGTATACATATGTAAATGAGATAATTTCGTGTAATATTCTTTATATTTAAAAAAAATTTTGGTATAACCTAAATATCATATTGATTGATTTTTTAAATTAAGTTAGCTGAATCAAATTTTTATTTGTATAAAAAAATTAGAATATTACAAGTTCAATATTATTGTTAGTTAAGTTCCAATTCAGCAGGCTCAATAAGATTCTAAATATATTAAAGTTCATTATTTTAATGCCTATGATATTTAGTTGATAGTTCAGCTGGCTGAATAAAATCACAATGAAATAAAATTAATTAAATATAAATTTTAATTAAGTAATGTTGATTAAAAAGAAAAGAATACAAGCTCTTATTCAGAAAATTGAATGAGCTGAATACAACATTGAAAAATTTTCACAGCATTTTCATCATTCAGCTATATTATTAAGATAAATCTGCATAATACTCTTTATATTTTTAACAACATTTTTTTTGTAAATAATAGCATGATATAATATTTTAATTTATTTTTCAATTTGTATAACCGAATTAAATTTTTATTTGAAATATCATCGTTTCGATATTTTTAATTGTTAAATTGCAAGTCAGCAAGCTTAATTAAAGTTTAAACATATCAAAGTTCATTAATTTACCATTAGTGATGTGTAGTTGATAATTTAGTTAGCTGAATAGAATCACAAAAAAATTAAATGAGTTGAGTATAAATGCGACTCAGATAATGTTAATTTAAAATTAATTTGACTTTATTCAGCTATCTGAATACAAAGTTCAACTAGTTTACTGTATTTTTACAATTCAGCTATGTATACATATGTAAATGAGATAATTTCGTGTAATATTCTTTATATTTAAAAAAAATTTGGTATAACCTAAATATCATATTGATTGATTTTTTAAATTAAATTAGCTGAATCAAATTTTTATTTGTATAAAAAAATTAGAATATTACAAGTTCAATATTATTGTTAGTTAAGTTCCAATTCAGCAGGCTCAATAAGATTCTAAATATATTAAAGTTCATTATTTTAATGCCTATGATATTCAGTTGATAGTTCAGCTGGCTGAATAAAATCACAATGAAATAAAATGAATTGAATGTAAATTTTAATTAAGTAATGTTGATTAAAAAGAAAAGAATGCAAGCTCTTATTCAGAAAATTGAATGAGAGCTTAAACATATTACAGTTCATTATTTTAATACTAATAATGTTTAATTGGCAATTCAGCTAGCTGAATAGAAGCACAATCAGCGATAACGAGCTGAATATAAATGCGATTCAGCTAAAATTGATTTAAAATGCGTTTGATTTTATTCAGCTAGCTGAATACAACATTAAAATTTGTTAATGCATTTGCATAATTCAGCTATATAAATGAGATAACTTTGGGTAACATTATTTATATTGTGTAACATTTCGATTGTATTTTTAAAATGGGTTAGCTGAATTATATTAATACATTGCAATTTAGCCCCAGCTGAATAAGAGCTTAAATATATTAAATATATTATTATTTTAACACTAATGATCTTTAGTGGCTAATTCAGCTAGCTGAATAGAGGCACAATCAACTGAAATGAGTTAAATAAAAATGCTATTTAGCGAATGTTGATTAAAAATAAAATTTTTTACTGCATTTTCATAATTCAGCTATATAAAACAGATAATTTTGTGTAATATTCTTTATATTCTTAACAAAACTTTTTGGTATAACGATATTATATATTATTTGGATTGACTTTTTTAATTAAGAATTAAAGTATCATAGATGCAATTATTTGTTGCTTATTAAATTGTAATGCAGCAAGCTGAATAAGAGCTTATAGGTATTAAAATGTAATTATTTCTTTCGATAATTATTTTGTTTAGCTGATGATTCATATACATACATATGTATGTATGTAAGTCTCAGTAGAAAATAAAATGAAGTAAATAGGTATATTATCTATTGCTCTTCGAAGTAATTTTTAACAACCAATTCCAATAGTTTCACTTTATGTCAAAAACAATAAAAATTTGTTTTTATTTTGTCAATTGTAGGCCAAACACAAGATCATCAATATCACAACTACATAATTATGTTCGAAAAGTTCACACACTAATACATCTACGTATATATATATTTATATACATACATATGTATGTATGTATGATCATTTTAACACATTTCACCCACATGTCAATAACCTTTTGGCAAAAAAAAAAAAAAAAACACACAGCATTAGTTCTGTGTGTAACGAAAATTTTATTAGGCATACAGCGAAGCAAAAGCAGTATAAATTAAAACAAAATTACAAATATGTGTAATAAAAAACGAATTCAAAGCACCCTTATGTATTTTAAATATTTAAAAAAGCTTTAAAGCCGCTCTCACAAGCTTCGAAGCTTTTCGAAGCACAGATCTTTGGCAGTGTTTTGCAGTTATTAGCGTAGGGAATTTTTCAGGACTTAGTAACAGTTTAAATAACTAAAACCAAATTTTTTTCGCCCTTTTAAATGGCCATAACAATGGAAAGCTTTTTCAAAAAAAAAAAACTTTCCAATGAACAGGCTTATACTAGCAATTTTTAGCTTTGAATTTAAAAGATTTAAGCGAAGGGGATAAATTATTATACACGCAGATTGAAAACTTGACAGAAAAGAGCTTAAAAGCTTTTGTGTTTTCTGTAATAATCGATTTGTTAGCATTTTCTAGTGTAGGGTATCCTGTAAAACGTTTCACATCAATAACTTTTGCTTATTTATCAAAAATCGCCACTCAAATCTAATTCGAAGGAAAGGCGTAACTGTTTTAAATTTGTAAAACAAAAGTTTGTACTCTACAAATAAGTAGACTATGAAAATCAAATTAAACTCTATTTAAAACTTCAACCCAACCTTAAAAATTTTAACTTGAAAATATTGCAAAAAAAACATTTTTTTCATTATATGTGTACATATAATACTTGCTCATCAGCATGATCATCGCCAGCAACAGCGTTATTTTTAGTTTTATTTGTCTCTAAATTTTGCAAATAAGATTAGAAATATAAAAAAATAGCAAAAAAAAAGCTCAAGCTGAAAAAACTTTCACTCGCACTTTTCAAGTACACAAGAGCTTAAGTACCAAACGGTGGGTGGTGAGGGGAGGTATTAAAATTTTACTTTGCACTGGAAGTTTAGTTAAAAAAAATACTTATGTATATATACATATTTTTTTTTTTTGCTATTGTAGCTTTTGTCAAAATTTATTGTTAAAAACATTAGTTTTAAACAAGACAAATGACTTTAGTGGCCAATAATGAAAGATATTAAGCCGGGTTATATATTAAAATGTATTCATGCAAAATCATTTATTAAATTGTAAGAAATATATTGTTTGTAAATAACTTGTTGACGAACGACATTTAAAAGTGACAGATGCCATTTAGGGAAAAAAGATTTTGAAAGTGAATTTTAAAGTTTTTTGTTTTCTTTTCATAATGCAGCAGGTCGTAATTTTAAAATTTTAAACTCCAAAAAAAATTTAAAACAGTTAAGAAATTAAAATTTAAAATTACACCTATTTGTATACAGTGAATTAGGAGAGAAATAAAATTTATTGCATGACACTTTTCTCTCATGATAATAACTAGAGATGTGCAAATGTCGTGATTTTATCGTGTCACGCGTGAGTCACACGTGATTCACGTGATTCGTGATCAAATATTATAATTAATCACGCGTGAGTGCGTGAGCGTGACTGAAAAAAATTTACTCGTGCGTGATCGTGCGTGAGCTTTTTTTAATAATCACGCACGAATTCTCACGCTCTGACGAGATAACATTCCTGCATAGGTACATATGTAACTGTATTCAATCATTTGAAATAAATTATTTTATAATAATAAATGCATATATGTATGTATAGTAATATGTATGGTATATAGTATGAGCTTACAAACATAATGAATACCCCCAAACACAATGTTTCGACTTTTTCTGAAGTCAGACTTGTCGTACCGAATTCGTTAAGACATTTCGGTAGTTTCTCTGAAAAATTTTTTTTTAACCATTAAGGGCCGTATTCAAAAAAACTTAACAAAGCTTTGGAAAGCAATGTTAAGTAAAGTTGTATTAAAAAAAAAATTATATCAAAATTATAAAGTAGGCACCTACGTTTGTTAAGGCTACTTTAAGTTGATATTTCCAAAATGTGTATTTTGTACCTCAAATATTTTTGTTAATATAGCACATATTGATTCATCTTACATCTGAAAATGAAGCTAGCAGTGCTAGCTCTTATCTTAAATTTATTATTTCTGTCATGTGATGGAAAATATCATTAAATTATACAACTGATTCGAAATACATAGCAAAATCCATAAAAAATATTAAAATAAATACAATTATACAAAAATGTTTTAGTGATGTGCATGCAATCAAAACAAATCGAAAAAAGCTGGATATTCAAATACTCGTTTCATTCGAATAAAACAAATTGTGATAATTTTTCTATGTTCATCATATTTTTTTACTTTTACTTCATAAAAATGTTTATCTGTTTTGCTTCCATGTCAGAAGCTTAAATGTTATAAATTAGGTTGCTTAACTTCAATATAATAAAAATGTATTTAATAAAATAAAAAATTAGTTGAATACTCGAATGAAATTGTATTCGATGTTGTACATCATAAGCTGGTTGTTGAACACGGTGGAGTTACCACAATTTATTATTAAATCACAAAATAATTAAAGTTGTCTTTTGAATACAATTTCTTAACAAAGCAATGTTAGTCTTAAAGTGCTTGGTAACTACTATGAACTTTAAAGCTCAAGTAAAATATTTTTTTGAATATAGGTGTAAAACTTTGATTTTTGAGTACATAAGTAAAAGTCTGTGAAATTTTTTTTTAAATAAATACATATTTATTTGTTGTTGATAAAAAATGGATTGTAACAAATAACTATTAAAAAACGTGAGTATATGCAAATTATTTCGACAATAGCAGCAACATAACGATGAAGCGAAAAAGCAAAAAGAAATCGTACCTACATGTCGTTACGAATTCGTACCGACTTATCGTAACGAATTCGTACCGACATATCGTTACGAAGTCGTGTCAACCATTTCATACAAAAATTGTTACGATTTCGGTAATATTTCGGTGCCGAAATCGAAAGATTTTGTCGACCAATCGTTACGAATTCCTTACGAATTCGGAGCATTTTGTTTGATGATTACATACACCTTCGTATGTATTTATGTTTCTTAGATACCCTGTAGGAAGTATCAATTGAGAAACACTACTGATTCAACAGCGCCTTTGTCAACAATACTACTGACGAATTGTACCGCAGAAAATGCTTTTTGCTTTAGGGGCCGTCCATATATTACGTAACGCTGTAGGGGGGAAGGGTGGGGTTCGAGTTTTGTTATGATTTGTTATGGTGGGGTGGGGGGAGTCTTTGAAAATGTTACGTAACAGAAAAATTTTAGTAATTTGTATGTTTTTTCATATAATATGATTTTCTCATTCATTTGATTATCATTTATTTAATATAAGATCATACGTCTTACCTTCACATTTATATTATGTATGTATACATACATACATGTGCGGAATGTCAATTTTTGATATACGAGAATTCGAATTCAAATATTTAAAATGATATCCGCTAATACGAATATTTAAAACGATACTAAATTAAATTTGCTTTATTTTAATTTAAACTGTAAATTTTACAAAAACACGAGCATACATATATACATAGACATGTATAATATATGTATATGTAAGAACCTATTTTTCAACCCAAAAAACATGAAAATTATATTATACATATACATTTTCGTGAGCGTGTGTGATCGTGATAAGTTGTAAACCACTCGTGCGTGATTAAAAATATTTTATTCGTGAGCGTGCGTGATCGTGAAAATGTTCAAAATCATTCGTGCGTGAAAGTGCGTGAGTAAAATATTTTTCTGCGTGAGCGTGCGTGTCGTGAGTCAGAAAACACTCACGCGCACATCTCTAATAATAACTACCAGAAGTTTTAGTTCTCTTAACATCTCCGCTTTAAACTGGATAAATATATAAAAATATAACTCACATAATGAATAATACGAAAGATATTGCTAGACTAGATAATATGATATTTTAAATAAAATTTATTGCCTGCTAGATATTTTTTTTTTAATTTTTATACATAGAAGAAAAGCAAAAAAAAAGTCATATGAACCATTTTTTGTAGAAAATTACTTTTATGATTTTTTGAAATAAGTTTATTGCATGCTAGATATTTTTTTTTTTTTAATTTTTATTTAAAGAAGAAAATCAAAAAAAGTCATATGAATTAATTTTTGTAGAAAATTGCTTTTATGACTTTTTGAAATAAATTTAATATCTAATAATAAGGGTAGTAGATAATACATATGGCTTTATAATAAAGTTTATGGCACGCTAGTTTTTTTTTTTTTAATTTTTGTTTATAGAAGAAAACCAATAAGACATGAGTCCCAACTAAGCTTTTCATTACATTTATTGCATGCTGGATACTGTTAATTACTAATAATAGCAGTAGTTAATACGAGCTTTTTAATAAAATTTATTGCCTGCTAGATTTTTTTTTTAATTTTATTCATGAAAGAAAAACCAATATAACTCATCTAAATAAAATAAAAGTCATGCGAGCAATGCAGATAATACATATGTCCTTTATAATAAAATTTATGGCATGCTAGATTTTTTATTTTATTTTTATTTATGCAAGAAAAACTAATATGACATGAGTCTTACCCTTTGATTCCATAATCCGGACGATCGAATTGTGTGGAAAATTTTTATGAAAAGCACTCATTTTCCTGAGTGATTTTCATACAAATTTTTTTAAACGACTTAACTGAGTGACCTGTGGAAACGGAAAGTCATGGGATCAATTTTATGTGGAAAATTATTGACTGAACATAATGACTTTTTCATTAAATTTATTGCACGCTAGATACTTTTATTTGCTAATAAAAGCAATAGATTAAATAGCCTTTATAATAAAATTTATGGCATGCTAGATATTTTTTTTTAAATTTTTATTCATGGAAGAAAAATCAATATGACATGAGTCTCATCTAAATAAAATTACTGACTGAACATAATAACTTTTCATGAAATTTATAGCATGCTAGATACTTTTCTTTATTAATAACAGCAGTAGATAATACACATGGCCCTTATAACAAAATGTATTGCCTGCTAGATATTTTGTTTAAATTTTTATTTATGGAAGAAAAACCAATATGACATGAGTCTCATCTAAATAAAATAAAAGTAGTTTTATTTAAATAAAAGAAAAGTCATGGGAACAGTTTTATGTAGAAAATTCCTGACTGAACATAATGACTTTTCATGAAATCTATAGCATGCTAGATACTTTTATTTACTAATAAGAAGAGTAGATAACATGGCCTTTTTAATAAAATTAATCGATTTAGTTTTTTTTTTTAATTTTTATATATAGAAGAAAAAGAAAATATGACATGGGTCAGGAGGACAATTTTATGTCCTAATTTTATGTACTAATCGAACATTATGACTTTTCATTAAATTTGTTGCATGTTAGATACTTTTATTTACTAACAAGAACAGAAGCAACACAAATGTAACATGAGTCTTATTTAAATAAAATAAAAGTCATGGGAACAATTTCATATAGAAAATAACTTTTTATTAAATTTATTGCATGCTAGATATTTAGCCTTTATTTATATAAAATAAAACTCATGCGAAGAAATTTATATAAAAATTACTTTTATCACTCTTCATTAAATTTATTGCATGCTAGATATTTAAACTTACTAATGATAGCAGTAGATAATATGGCTTTTAAAACAACCATAGACTATGCAATATTATTGAGTATTTTATTGCTATTATTGCCGTTGTGTTCACACTATTCAATAAATTGCACAATATTACAAAAATAAATATATGGCGCAATTTTTCTTACAATATATAAAAAATTAAACAAAAATTCAATAAATTGCATAGTATAATGAAACATATTGCGCAATATTTCTTAAAATATATATAAAAAAAAACTTAACAAAAGATATGTGTGTGTAGCTTCTGTTTGTGTGTTTAAGAATTTTTTATACATACTGATTTTTTAATTTTTTTGATACATACAAAATTGTAAACAAATTAAATAAATTTTAATCAAGTTATTTAAAAAATAGAACTATGCACCTGGATATAAATTATTGCACAATGTTGTCAACATATTAAAAATATTTCTTGTTGCAATCCAATCCAATCTGATTTTATTCAATATATTGTGCCATTTACCAATATAATATACACACAGGCAATTTTATTGCACAATATTAAATATTGCGCAATAATATTCAAAGTGTGTTAGGGTTAATATCATAATAAAATTTATTGCCCGCTAGATTTTTTTTAAATTTTTTATAAATAATTTTAATTTGTTGTTGGTTAAAAGTAATGTCTGTATGCATTTTGTTTCTGCTTAAGTAGATTGCCACCAACAGAAAAAAAACCGCCGCACGGTGCTTCAGCATCAATAATCATGGCCTAAAAGCAAAAATTTTTCTTGGAATTGATTCTTAAAATTTCGAAGTCATCAGAAAGGAAACATATCAAATCTAAGGTAGAAAAAAAAATTAGGTCCAAATATTCATAGTAGTGGGTGTGGCATGCTGCTAAAATTTGTTTGTCTGAAAAAGTTTGTCTGCAGCTTGGTCCCATCGTTTTGTTTTTAGAAAATCAGAGGGGGAAATTCGCTCCCCTTATTCATAAGTATGTCATTTGTAAAGCGATTTTCAAAATTATTTTTTTGTCTGAAAGGATTTGACTGCAGTTTCATTCGATAATTTTTTTATCGGAGGGGGAAATTTGCTCCCCTTATGTACAACTTTGGCATTTCTAAAGCGATTTGAAAAATTATTTTTCAAATGGTATAAATGGTATATATGTTTGCCTGCAGTTTGGTCCCATAATTATTTTTTTGAAAATCAGAAGGGGAAACTCGCTCCCCTTATGCATAAGTCTGTCGTTTGTGAAGCCATATGCAACATTATTTTTTTTAAAGGGTTTTTCTGGAGTTTGGACTCATATTTTTTTTTAATCGGAGGGGGAAATTTGTTCAACTTATGCATAACTCTGTCATTTGTAAACCAATTTTCAAATTTTTTATTTTAATTTTTTGAGAGCGTTTCCCTGCAGTTTGGACACTTATTTTATTTTAGAAAATCAGAGCGGTAATTTGCTCCCCTTATGCATAACTCTGTAGTTTCTGAAGCGATTTCCAAATTTTTTATGATTTTTGGAAAGTGTTTGTCTACAGTTTGTTCCCATATTTTTTTTTTTTTTTTTTTAGAAAATCAGTTTGCTCCCATTATGCACAACTCTGTCATTTGTAAAGCTATTTTCAAAATTATTATTTTTGTCTGGAGTTGCCTGCAGTTTGGTTCCTTATTTTTCTTAAATCGGAAGGGGAAATTGACTCCCCCATGCACAACCCGGTAGTTTGTTGATTATTATCAATTTTAATTTTTTTTGACAGCGTTTCCTTTAATTTATTATTTTTTTTAATAAGGGGGGAGGGGATTTGCTCATTTTATGCATAACTCTATCGTTTGTAAAGCGATTTGGTATATAATATTTCTGTTTGAAAGGTTTAGTCCGCAGTTTGGTCTAATTATTATTTTTTTAGGACAATCAGAGGGAAAATTTTTCCCTTCATAACTCTTGCATTTGTAAACCGATTTTCAAAATTATTTTTTTGTAGTATTGTTTTTTTTCGAAAATCTCTGTGGCATTTTTTAATATGTTCTGTAAGATATTTGTATTGAAGTCGGTTTTGTTTTTGGTAGAATTATTTTAGTTAAGTGTCTTGCAGATATTTATTTAGTAGAAACGGTTCAATAATTTATGTTCAAGCATACATTTTGTTTTCTTTAATTAATATATTTGCACCATCTTAAATATGAGGTTTGCTGTTATAAATGCGGTTTTAATTTTTTAGCCTTTCGGTCGGTGCCTTCTGCAGTTTCTAAACGAGCCATCCGATTGTTATGAAATATCATATACCATCTGAGGAGGTGCCACAGAGATTAATTAAGTCTGGAATTTGAACTATATATCTTTAAAGGAGGTTGGGGACATAAAGCCCCAAAGTGGGCAACCTTGGGTTAATAAAAAATTCAAACCGATGTCAAGCTGATGTTTTTGATCTTTTCAAAAAAAAAATTTTTGCAAGTGGATTTTTTTTTCTATTAAGAGCTTAAAAAAGTCTGCTCCAGTTTAGCAAATATTCGAGAAAATAATTTAAATTTTAGCTTTTTTTTTAGCAACCTTGGTCCACTGTTCTGCAAATGGAGAACTCAAAGCTTGTTCTATTTAGAAAAGGAAACTTATTATGAATTAGTCCCATAAAAAACACTAAAAATTTTAAAACATTAAAAAGTAAATTTGTTATGAAAAGTACAATTAAGTCAAAAGTTATAAGCAATTTCAATTAAAATTAAGAAAAGTCGATTTTTCGCCGTTTTTTTTTTTTTTTTTTTTTTTTTTAAAGGGTTAATTATTTCGCTATTATAAATTTTTTATATTTTTACTAATATAAAAGGTAATACTATAAGAGCCATTATTATGACTTGACGATAAAGTTCCGTAAAGTTAATCGTAACTTTAGCAAAACTGAACTATAAAATGACCTTTAAAATTTGTCCATTATTACAACTGTCCGATAAAATAAATAATACAGTTTTTGTTTGGTGGCAGCATTTCTGTGGATATTGTGGATATTAATTTTTAAAAATGCTTAGTGGCAACTTGCTTTTGTTTATTTGTCAAATTACAAACTAATGAAAACAGTTTTGTCAATTCTTTTGTTTTTTGTTTTATTATTATGTATTTTGTGTTGTATTGTTTTTGTTTTATGCCATATTTTGACCAAATAAATTTGGCTGTCATTTTAAAAAAATAGGAAGTGTGGCAAGGATGAAAATCTGGCAACTTCACATGATTATACCTCACGATAAAAGTTGCAGGTAGGATGAACTTGTCTTTAACTTATCGTTCACCTTTTGTTAAAATGAAGTTTTAAGAATGAAAAAGTGTTTATCCATCCAATAAAATCCTACCTTTAGCTAACGACAAGTTATAATAATGGCTCCAAGAAATATTACAAAGAAATTTTTTGTTCAAAATTTTCGTTATTGAAGGAACCAGATCGTTATATCTATTTTTGTTATAAATATCAAATTTAAATCATTTTATCGGATATTCGAAAAAAAAAATTTATTATGCCACTTTAAGACAAGATATGTTTTAAATATTTATTTAAATATAATATCTCCCTCCGGCGAAAAATTGAGAATAATACCGCAAAAACACTGAAAAAATCCCATGTTTGGGATTTTGCGAGTTTTTTCTGGGAATTATCGGGAACTCAAAAGCAATTTGTATTTAGCCGAAAATATTGATAAATGCCAATATAAAGATCAAAACATTACATACCAGCTTATAATACGATTTGTTGATTTGTTATGTATGTATATGAAAATTATCCTAGAGCTGGTGATCAACTTTATGCTTAGGTCTCTTTTAACTTTCCCTGTCACAAATAAATATTTATATCGTGCCATAACCACCAAAAAAGCTTAAGCGACATAATTTATGAACTCAATTCTTTGTAACGAAAATCGATTACTTAAGATCCGAAATAAAAAATTTCCGCAAAAAAATGAAGTTTGAAAATTATATGTATGTCTTAGCTTTTTCTGCTTGAAAAAAAAAATATTTTCATTTCTTTGAGGAGACAAAAAATTTTATTCTTTTATTAAAAAAAAAAAAATTAAACGCCATTAATTTTTAAGCACATTTTGTCTGTCTGTTTTTTTTTTCTTTTAATTCTAACTAATCCTTCAAAAGCAAATAAACACTTAACTAATTGCTTTGAATATCTTGCTTTTCATAAACCCATTGTTCTTCAAATGCGTCTACTATTTTTGATAGAGATAACATGCTTTTACCAAAAAAAAAAAAAAAAAAAAAAAAAAAAATATAAAAAAATCACCAAAAATAATACCAACAAAATTAAAAACGTGTATAGTTTTGGCTAAAATCAGCATGTGAAATGAGTTCAATCAAGTATTTAACACTGAAATTTTCAATTTCATTATCAAGCGCGAAATAAAATGGCAAAAAAAAACAGGAAAAAAAATAAAAAACAACATACAGAATTATGTAGACTTTTAAGAAAATATAAAATAAAATTATCATAAAAAAACAACTAATAAACAAACAAAAAAGAATTATACACTTCACACGCGCAAAAATTTTGCAACAAATGTTTAGTTTTTTTTTTTTTTTGGTTGATAATCGTTCAAGAACGTTTCAGCTAAAAATTAGCAAGATAAGCGTCATCAGTTAGTAGAGAAATAATAACAAAACAACAAAAATCAAAACACAATAAAACACGAGCAAAATTAATTAGATCAATCAAATTATAAATAAAAATGTATGCAAGACAAGATTTTGGAAAAATATATATTAGAAAAAAAAAAATACTGAGGCTTGATTAACCATACATTTATAATTTTGCCTCCCTATCCGTCTTCTGCTCACAAAAAAAAAAGTATATTTACAATAAACAACTTTAATTTAAAATGAAATCAAAAATTAATTAAAAATGTAATTGAGTAAAATAAACTTTGTAATTAAATAAATGTTGAAACAAAGGTAAATCAATAATTGCATACACAATATAATCATTTCTCATATTCCATTTCATTAAAAGATTTACATTGAATAGCTGATGTTAATAACAATCTCTATACAAGTAGATAGACGCATGGCTGCTGATGAAGTGCGTGGCTGGTTTTTCCCCCAGCTAAAAAATCTAGTTTAGTTTATCTTCTCTTCTTTAGAAAATCACATTAATCAATAAAAATATTTCATTCAATAAGAATTGAAAATACTGAACTTAAGCCCGATTAAGAAATTATTCCTGATTACAATTTATTCCAGTTCAATTAAATTTAAAATGTCCCACAAAAAAAATTAAATTTTAAACCAAAAAAAAATTTTTTTTGAAGAAATTGAATTGTGGTTGAAGTGGTCCACTAAAAAGTTGCTTGAGCAGCAACGAAATGCATCGTAGACGTACTTAAGCAACAACAAATAAATTGTTTAAATTCGTATTTATTAAATAAAAATAAAATAGGTATTAAAAAAACTATTTTATATTTTAAAATAATATCCATTTTATCCATATTGTTAGAAATGATGCCCAGGCTTTTTGCAAAAATAGAAAAAAAAAATAAAATTATAATAATAATATAAAATAAAGTAAAAACTTGCAACGAAACAATTGCCCACACCACACCACACCACACCAAACCAACAACACCACCAACGCAACAAAACATTAAAGGCTAATGCATTGCATTGTTAATGTAAAACAAAAAAAAAACTTTTATGTATATATACATATACATATTTATTTTATGAGTTCCATACTCAAATGACCTTTATGTAGGTTAAAGCTTTCATATAATTTATATAATGCAACACCCTGTCTGCTGAATTCCACATTACAACTACCCTTCCGCCTCAACCACCTTTTGGTAAAAGCATTTTTTTTTACTCAACCGAATCGAATGTTGCAAAGTAGAAAAAAAGGGTTGCAGCAAATGCTTTACTTATAATGAACAGCAAGAAAAAAAGCTTTTTTTTTCTCACAGAGAGGGTTATTGCGGAAGTTGGAATATAAAAAAACTCAGTTACAGTTAACCCTCGATTTACATTACAATTTCAGCCCTTTAACGATGTTAAAGGCAAGCACATAAGTCGCTTTTAAAGCCGCTCATACTTTAACATTCATGTAACTAATTAATAAAATAAAAAAGCTTTAATATGTATGTAGAAATAAAAGTTTTATAAGAATGCAAGAATACTTATAAAGGTCAATTAAATTAAAACGGCAAGTTTTCACAAGTCAGATAAACGATTCGTCTAGAAAATTTGTATTAAATTTACTCAAAAAAATTTGTATTCAAATCAATCGTCTGGGTTATAACTAGAAACAGTGGGTAAGTTTTGATTTAATTCTGCTGTCTAAGCTTTTGTTACAGCTTTGAGACATTCAGAGCTTTCAGTAGAAATTTATGATGAATATTTCACACTAATCAAGTCTTATTGATAAGCTCATCACTTTTTCTTCTTTGAACTATCATCGGCGTTCACACGTTGCAAGTCTTATTTTTTATGAATAATTTTGCGCATGCATCAGTGTTGCCAGTGAAATTTCGAGAAAGATACATTTTAGTTTCCAGAAAGATAAATTTTTTCTCAAAAAGATACATTTTGAAAAAAAAAAATTTTTAAAATCCAATTTTAACGTTTAACATTTATTAACACTAGCATAGCCCGGTGGTCTAAATTAGACCACCACACGTTAAAACCAACTGCTAAATCCTGATTTTTCCATACAAAATGATTTTGTTAAAATCAACTTAAAACCATTTTCGAATTGGTTTTAAGTTGGTTTTATGAAACGCAACCTTGTTTTCGCTGTGCTAAGTTCAGTGCTGTCAAGTTAAAATGGCTGGAAACAGATGAGAATGTTTGTGCTAATGTATAAAAATACATACCGATTGAGAGATTTTCAACTCAAATATTGATGCAGCAGCAACAATAATAAAAAAATTACGCCAAAAAAGTATCATCTGGAAAGTGAAAAAAGACCATATAACTGACATCCATCTGCCTATAAAAATAGTTTAGCTTGTAATGTATTTATGCGTTTTTTATATATTATAACTTTATTTCCAAGCACTTCTTCAATTTGTATAAGTAGTTCCATATTTTTAAAATGTTTATTTACAAAATATAAAATAATTTATATTTTAAAGCGTATTGTGCAATTTCTGAGTTTTTCACACGAACAAAAATAAATGTTATAAATAAATATTATAAAAAGCAAAAAATACAGCAACAAATACACGTATTTCTACACGAGATTTATTTCATTTGGAATAAAGTTATTGGAAAGTCTGTGAGTGAAAACCTAAATTTATCAAACTTGCAATGTGAACGCAAAATCAGCTGTCTACGGTTGTAACGTTGAGCCCAGGTTTTAACTTTAGGCGTGAAAACACTATAAAGATCGTTATTGTTTTCTTCTAAAATTTCATCTTATCATACATATTCAAGAATAAGCAAAAGACAGAAGAACTCAGAAAACTTAACAACAAAATACATGTTATTTTTGTATTTAGTTGCCACTGTTAACGAAATTTATAACTTCAACAAACTTTGTCAGAGACTGAAAGTTTAATATTTTATTTCTGTAAATTTTGCCTACAGATTCAAAAGATACGAAAAATTTCAGGATTATAGATGGTACGTCAAGTTATCAAAAGATATGAAAAATTTATCTTTCGTATCCTAATGGCATCACTGGTATGCATGTTTGATTTTTTAACATTACGAATGAGAAAGCAAAAGTATTGACAGTACATAAAGGCTCAGTTAGCCGACTGTAATGTAAAGTAACTGCAACAGTAAGAAACAGCTGATCGATTTTGTTATGTGAAAAGTAATGAAAATGGTTATAGAGATGTAATGTAACGTAACCTAATTTTTATATAAAAATGTCCATCAGCTGTTTTCTACGTTACAGTTAATGATTAAACAGAATACCGGCTTCAACACATTTTCCATACAAATTGACACAAAAAAACAGCCGCAGAAACCGGTCGTGAGATAGAATCTATTTTATTTTGAGAGCGTTTTTTCTTATACTCTCACATATTAATGTTCATTCTCACAATAATGTTACCATACTTTCAATAAATTTCATACATTTTGTAAACAAAACTACAAAGAAAAATAAGCACAAAAGAAAATAAAACAAAAATTAGAGAGCATTTGGAGTTACTGCCGTCGATGTTATTATGGGCTTGATTAATTTGTCAGCGATTTTCCTGAAGTTGTAGACCTTATTCTGTTTCTACATTTACATTACAATACAGTCGACTAACTGAGCCTTAAATCTGACTACTCTCTCTCTCCGCCTCTCCAGCAAACTAATCAGCTTAGGATTAAATGTAGAAACAGAATAAAGTCTGCAACTTCAGGAAAATCGCTGACAAATTAATCAAGCCCATAATAACATCGACGGCAGTAACTTCAATTGCTCTCTAATTTTTGTTTTATTTTCTTTTGTGCTTATTTTTCTTTGTAGTTTTGTTTACAAAATGTATGAAATTTATTGAAAATATGGTAACATTTTTGTGAGAATGAACATTGATATGTGAGAGTATAAGAAAAAACGCTCTCAAAATAAAATAGATTCTATCTCACGACCGGTTTCTGCGGCTGTTTTTTTGAGTCAATTTGTATGGAAAATGTGTTGAAGCCGGTATTCTGTTTAATCATCAAGACTTGCATAGTGAAAACAAAAACAAATTTTCTTGTTTAACAGTTGTTCTTAACAGTAGACAATCGAACGTTCTCTGTCGATATCGTGAGAGTTTTTTTTTTTGGCTTACTGATGATTGTGGTTTTATAATTCTCAACAATTTGTTGGGAGTTTTTCTATAAGTATTGAGCTTTTGCAAGCTTTTCTGAATAGTGTTGAAATTCTAAGCCGAAATGCATCTAGACATGCTTAACTATCTATCAGCAAACAAACTTTTTTAAGCACTTGTACATACAGAAAAATTTTATATTAAATTGTATGAAAACAAAGTTAATTTAGTATTTTTCTGTAATAATTTTGTTTCACATGTGTTTCACGTAAATTCAATTTTAATTACAGTAATCTTCAGAGTAAATGTTTTCTGTCGAAATAACTTTATTTCATGTTGATTTAACATCTCAATATATATTTAAATCAAAATTAACAATCATGTTGATTTAGAGTTATTACAAGTTGAAACAAATTGAATTTTATACTGAAATAACATGAAGAACAATGTTGATTAAAAGTTATTTCACGTTGAAACAATGTGAATTTTGTACTGAAATAACTTAAAGAATCAGTAATTTTATTTTATTAATTATTTCACTAACGTTATTGTGGGTATTGGCCCTGTGCCAATGTGTGTGTGTGTGTGTGTGTGTGCAAGATTTGAACTCTAACTCACCGCGTGGTAATCAATGCTCTTACCACTACAGCCACAACAATCTTAGATATTCTTTAGCTACACACTAAATAAATATAATGAATTAAATTTCAATTCCACATGATTTTATTGATGACTAGCCCTTTAACTCCACTCGTTATGCATGATGGTTTTGGTCTCTTATGAAAAAGGCATAAAAAGTACCTTTAAACAGAGATATCAACAAGTAAAATTTTGTACATAAATATTCTCCACGAAATTCTCTTATGAGTCTCGAAATAAGCTAAAGCTCTATAGATTAAACTTAGTCGCCACTCGCCTACTTTTTTGAGCACAAGATTAAGTATTTTTCAGAGCTCAAGGTGTGTGTACCAAAAATTCGTAAAAATCGTTAAAATCGAAGCACATGAAATTTTATATTAAATTTTAATGGACGTGGCCCCGCTCACTTTTTTAAAACCAATATTCTGTTATTTTAAAGTTCAAATTGTGCGCCAAGTTTCGTAAAAATTAATTACGTCAAGCACGTGAAATATAATATCATATTTAAATGGACGTGGCCCGCCTACTTTTTGGAATGCAAGATTGTGTATTTTTAGAGCTCAAGGTGTGTGTTAAGTTTCGTAAAGATTAGTTAAGGCAAAAGCAGGTGAAATGTTATATTAAATTTAAATGGGCGTGGCTGCACCCACTTTTTTGAATACAAGATTGTGTCTTTTCTTAGAGCTCAAGGTTTGTGCCAAGTTTCGTCAAGTTTCGTAAATTTGGGTTAAGTAGAAGCACTCGAAATATAATATTATATTTTAATGGGCATGTCCCCGCCCACTTTTTTGAATGCGAGATTATGTCTTTTAATGTATCTTAAGTTTCGCAAAAATCGGAGAAGTACAAGCGCGTGAAATATAAAATTTAATTTTAATGGGCGTATCCCCACCCACTTTTTTGAATGCAAGATTGTGTCGGTACGAGAGCCAAATATGTTTTTGCTAAGTTTCATAACAATCGAATGAGTAAAATATTATAAAATCAAAGCAATAAAACATCAGTGGGAGTGTCTCCGCCCTCTTTTTTATGAAATACGATCAAATGGAAGCTATACACACTTAGATAAAACTAAGAAATTTTTAAAATTGGTCTAAAAGTTACTGAGTTATGAAGCAACAAGCATTAAATATGTATGTATGTACGTATGTTCCTTTCCAGCACTATATGAACCGAATGCGTCAACCGATTTTGATAATTTATACATCAATTGATTTGCCTTGATGCGGGGAGTGACACTAAATATAAGACAGTAGTAAAAATTCAATATGGTGGCCAACAGACGCCATTTTGTAAATACGAAAAAAAAATAAAATAAAAAGTCGGCGAACT
The DNA here is from genome assembly GCA_949987645.1 of Tachina grossa. NCBI lineage: Eukaryota > Metazoa > Arthropoda > Insecta > Diptera > Tachinidae > Tachina > Tachina grossa. The sequence continues at coordinate 20,582,555 of OX465277.1, read as the reverse complement.
ATATTAAAATGGGCATCAGTCGACAGGTATTTTAAAATCATCTTTAGGTTTCTCTTATAATTTTTCATTTCGAATGACCGTTTAGGATATTTAACAGTTCAAAATTTGTAGCAGTCGGGTTTTTTGATTCTTTTTTCTTAATTACTACTTCTTTTCTATAATATGATAAACATTCTCTTCAATGACTTTATATAACGAAATTGCTGAAAAATTGTTAACTGCCAGTTCATAGAAGCCATGTGAAAATTCTCGTCTGGCTATTTATATTGAAAACAAAAACAAAGCACTCAAAATTTGTTTTTGTTTTCATTATAAATAGACAGCCGAGAATTTTTACATGGTTTCTATAAACTGACAGTTAATCTTCATATTGCTTATTACTCGTATCTTTAAGCTTTTGTATCTAAATATCGCTCATTTACTCAAACAGTTTGTCAAAAAATGAATTAAAAGTTTTCAAGTTACTCCCAAGAAAATGGGAGATGAAAATTTTATTTTGTTTTCAAAATTGAGTTGAAATTTGTATACAATATAAAGGGCGATGTGAAGATTAATTCTGCATCATTAACTCAAAAATTATACAAAACAATTTATACAAAAAATGTTTCAAGAAATAATTGAGAATTATAACAAGCTGAAAAACTTAAAAATAAATTCAGTAAAGTGCGACTCTGACTCGCGCACGAAGGGTACCGTACGAACACTAGATATGTAATTTAATACAAACTTCATCCTATATAATATATAGTTTTGGATTTTTTTTTTCGTTTTTGTGATCTTTTCGGTTTTTTTGTTTTGGCGGTTTTTGCGTTTTTTCAGTTTTGGTGATTTTTTTAAGTTTTGGCTCTTTTTTCAGTTCTACCACTTTATTTTCTTGTTTGGCGATTTTTTTTCGGTTTTTGGCGATTTTTCATTTTGGCTACTTTTTTATTTTTGGCGATTTTTTTCGATTTGGCGTTTTTTTCATTTTGGCGATTTTTTCGAATTTGGCGATTTATTTTAGTGTTAGAAATTTTTTTTTAATTTTGGCGTTTTGGTGATTTTTTTTTTGGTTTGGCGATTTAATAATTTTCGGTATTTTTAGTTTTACCGTTTTTGAAAATTTCAAGTTTTTGACGATTTTTTAAGTTTTGGCTCCTTTGTTAGTTTTGACACTTTATTTTCTTGTTTCAACGATTTTTTTCGGTTTTTGGCGTTTTTTCATTATGGCGATTTTTTTTTATTTTAGGCGATTTTTTTCATTTTTGCAATTTTTTTTATTTAAAATTTTTTTTAGTTTTGGCGACATTTTCGCGTTTTGGCGATTTTTTTCGATTTTGGCGTTTTTTTTCATTTTGGCGTTTTTTTCATTTTGGCGATTTTTTCGAATTTGGCGATTTATTTTAGTGTTAGAAAATTTTTTTAATTTTGGCGATTTTTTTCGTTTTGGCGATTTTTTTTGGTTTGGCGATTTTATAATTTTCGGTATTTTTAGTTTTACCGTTTTTGAAAATTTCAAGTGTTTGCCTCTTACGGTTTCCAAGATATAGCAAATTATCAAAATTACATAGTCAAAATTGCATTAACTGATGGACCATCCTTTAAATTTAATTTTTTAAATTTAAGTGTTAATTGTTGTAGTCTGTATAAAAATACACTAATTTTACAAATTTCAAGTTTCAATATACATATGTACATACCATTGTATGTATATTACATGGGATTTTAACATTTTTCGTTGCTAGTTTTGGAACACCCTTTAATTTTTAATTCTCATGTATTTGTTGTTGTAGCGGCCAAGGTTCTACATAATGTGTCCAAATGTCAGGTCCGTAGCTCTTACGGTTCCTGAGAAAATACCGTGTGACGGACAGACGGACAGCGTAGCGAAAACAATAGGGTTCCTTTTCACCTTTGGTGTACGGAACCCTAAAAAGGCAGAACCGCCTTTATTCCTGCGACCGAATGCGAATGGATAAATTTTGATCCTCTTCTAGACTTTCGTTCATATCACCTTTCAACCTTTACAGCATCTTAGAGAGAGAGATAGAGAGAGAGGAGGTGGTTTGAAATCTATCCACGGTTCCACGCATGGCTTGCTAGGATCGAGGAGGATTATATGCTTCCGAAAAATCAAGAAATCGTTGCCTATATCGAGCCATAACCGCCACGTTCGAAGAAAATCGATTAAGTTCGAAAATTATGTAGCTTTTTTTAAAGCGAAGTAACTCCCAATGAATCCCTTCTACTACTACTAGGTGTTAGCTTCGTTAGGAAAGGGGTAGTGATAGAGAAGACAAATGTTGTGAAGGAAGATATAGAGGAATGCTTCATTATTTTACAACTCTGCTTTTTGCACGTACTTCTTTAATAATGCAATGTTCCAGCGCCTCTGGTGTCAATGAGGCGTATTAAATTTCAAAGCCAATTTATTGGTTATTTTTCTTCGCCGATGATTCTGCTACACAATACCGACGAAGGAGGGCACTCTGATGTTAGATTTAGATTAAGATTTTTTGCCGGTTATGGCACGATAGGCTAAACGATTGGATGACTGATTTTCAGACTGAATCTAAATAATTTGGAAGCGTTGTTCAGGCGTCCATTTATTTATGTTCATTTGCCAGAGTGCACTGATACACACATGTCGAACAGTGAGCGCAATATGACAGTTCGTTTGACAGTTAACCTTTTCGTAAGTTCTATCGGGCTTAAAAAACTCTCTTTACGAATGACAATTTCTACAAAAAACATGGTTTATAATTTACAACATGTCTGTTATTCAGACAAATATGAAAAACGCAAAAAAGAAGAAAAAAAGATAGATTCAGTTAAAAGTACCAATTGCAACCTCAAATGCCAAACATAAAAGTATTTTTTTTTTTTGCTCCTCTAATATAAATAGAGTGCAAGTGAGTGAGCAAGTGAGTGAATAGGTAGTGGTGGGTGGGAGGTTTAGATGGACTGCTTGGCATTTCAGGAATACATACATACTTATATATATAGTTTTGTAGTTAGTGCAGTAAAAAGCTTTAGTAGAAAAAGCTTTTTGTTTTGCAAGTAAATTATAATTTCAAGCAATTTGTCATACTTCAAAGGGCAAATTTTTGGGTTGTTAGACAGACAAAATAATTCAAGGAAGAAGCTTTAAAATGGCTTTATTTAAATGTCTTAAGCATTCAATTCATTTAATTAAGAAAACAAAAATAGAAATAAAAATGTTGTGAAAAAAAGCTATCACTCGAATTTAAAAGGTTTAAGAAGAAACATCTTAATATTCCAGCTTTATACATAAACCATTGTTAAAGTTAAAGCTTTTTTTAAACCCATACTCACACAAAATTGCTACTTAAAGCTAATATTAACATTACCAATCGTTTATGAATACCCTCACAAATTTAGGATTATCCAAAGTTCGCAGTCGCAAGAATTCATCTTGGAATCTAACAATTCCAAAAACAAAATATTTTAGCGAAAAGTTACAAAAAATTAATAAAAGAAATTAAATAAAAGTAAAATGTTTAAATAACAAAAAAAAAGCAAAATCAACAGCAGAGTTGAAGAAAAAATAAAAACTCATTTCATTTTGCTTTAGTGTTGTTGTTTGCTTATTCAACAACGACTCGATGACAACAAAAAAAGTTTTCTTCTTTTTTTTTGTATTCTGTTTTTGTACGTAGAAAGTAGGTGAAAAGGTTGAAGACCTGCCATGATAAACACTAAACAAAACTCTTTTTGTTGTTTTATGTCGTTTTTTTACACTGTCAGACACAAACAGATAAATAGAATATTTATATAAGTGTAAACACATTTTTTTTTGCTTCTTTTTTACTTTTAAATAATGCTAAAAATAATGAATAGAATGCAAATAGGTAAGAGGAGATGCCTTTTTTTACATTACTAATGGGAAGCAATAGAATAAAAATGTTTTGAAAGTTTGCAAAAAAAAAAAGACATTAGCCCAATTCACAATCTTGTGCAAATGGTCTTGCATCGTTGCATATGCAAAATGGTATAGTATATTGATACTCACCACTAAGAATTGTTAAGTGGTGAGTATCAATATACTATACCATTTTGCACATGCAACGATGCAAGACCATTTGCACAAGATTGTGAATTGGGCTATTGTGTTGAAAAGATTCTACTTTTTTGCTTTAAAAAATATATTTTTTTTGCAATAACTTTTTAAGGCAACCTTTGCAAAAACAATTATTTTTGCAAATATATTTTTTCAAAACGTACTTTATTAGTTAATTTAGTTATTATTTTTCGAACTTCATTTGTTTCTATATTTATGATTTGAACAGGCTAAAGTTCGTATCGCTTTTTAAGCCAAATTACATGTGATAATTATTAATGAACAAATAACACCAAAGTTAGTTGTAAATATTCTGACAACACATAGTTGAACGGAAGAGCCAGCCGTTTTCGAAGGCCACTTAACCTTCATCATCAGCGTTCTTTTGTGTTTGGTCGACTGTGTGTGGTGTCAGTTGATGTAGATTTCTGCTTTATATACGAAACTTTTTTGCAAATGGAATATATAAATTGTTTTGATTCATCGTATTTCAATTTGCTGAAAGATGTTTTGTAATGAAAGCTCACCTTATCATCTCTAAATTTACAACAGTCTTATCATTGTCGTTTGTTCTATACTAATTATACACATTAAAAGTTTTTTTGAAAGCAGTTTTTTCAAAGGAAATTCTGTTAAAAAATGTACTCCTACAAAAACGTTAATTTTTGCTCGATATTTTTCAATGTACTTTTTTAAATTTGCTTTTTCAAAAGGTCCTTTTTTTAAATACATATAAATTTTAAAAGATACTTTTTTCAAACGATACTTTTTTAGATATTTTGTGAAAATGCCTTTTTTAAAAAAGGTAATTTTCTAAAAGGTACATTTTTTAAAAGGTACGTTTATTAAAAGGTACGTTATTGAAAAGGTACATTTTTTAAAAGGTACTTATTTTAAAAGCTATTTTTTAAAGGTATTTTTTAAAAACTACTTTTTTTAAAGGTACTTCTTTGAAAGGTACTTTTTTAAAGGTACTTTTTTTAAATGTAGATTTTTTTAAAGCTACTTTTTATAAAAGGTACTTATTTTAAAAGGTACTTATTTTAAAAGGTACTTATTTTAAAAGCTATTTTTTTAAAGGTAATTTTTTGAAAAGTACTATTTTTAAAGGTACATTTTTAAAAGGTAGATTTTTAAAAGGTAGATTTTTTAAAGGTACTTTTTATAAAAGGTACTTATTTTAAAAGGTACTTATTTTAAAAGCTATTTTTTAAAGGTATTTTGCTTAAAAGTACTTTTTTAAAGGTACTTTTTTAAAAGGTAGATTTTTAAAAGGTAGATTTTTTAAAGGTAATTTTTATAAAAGGTACTTATTTTAAAATGTATTTTTTTTAAAGGTACTTTTTTAAAAAGTACTTTTCTTAAAAGTTAATATTTTTAAATAGAATTTTCAAAAGGTAATTTTTTCAAAAAGTGCTTTTTAATAAGCATTTTTTTTCAAAAGAAATTCTTTTAAAAGATACTCTTATCAAAACGTTAATTTTTGCCCGCTATTTTTTAAAGATATTTTTTAGAAGATACTTTTTTTCTAAATTTTAAAAGCTACTTTTTTCAGAAAGTACTTTTTTTAAAAAAATCCCAAAATTAAAAAAAAAATTAATTAATTAATTAATTAATTTAAAAAAAACGCTCAAAAAGTACTTTTTTCCAAAAACCTGAAACTGAGAAATCCAACATTAAAAAAAATTAAACGAAAAATCGTGAAAATAACAAAAAAAAAAAAACCGCTGAAATGAAAAAAAATACAAAAAAAAATAAATCGCTGCAATACGAAAAAAAATCACCAAAAGTAAAAAAACCGCAAAAAACTTTAAAAAATCGCAAAAAAGAAAAAAGCGCCGGAACAAAAAAAAAAACGCTAAAGCAACAAATATTTATTGTAAAAAAACAAACAAATATCTCCGGAAACGAAAAAAAGTCGACAAAATGAAAAAACGCCAAACCTGAAAGAAGCGTCAATACTAAAAATTCGCCAACACCCACAAAAACCGCCAAAAACTAAAAAAACGCCAAATTAAAATAAGCACCAGAACCAAAAAGAAAAAAAAAATAAACGCTAAAATTATTGTAAAATAAAAAAAAATTGCGAGAAACCAAAAAATACCACAACGGAAAAAAGCTCCAAAACAAAGAAAAAAAAACGCTAAATTTTTTGTTAAAATAAAGAAAACAAAACCAAAAAGAATCGCCAAAAGAAAAAGAAACACAAAAAGTAAAAAAAAAACACCAACACTGAAATAATCGCCAAAAAACCGAAAATATCGACGCACGGCAACCTCCGTGTGCGAGTCAAAGTCGCACTTTACTGAGTTTTTTTTAATCGGCCATGTTCTGTAAGCCGAATGCGAGTAAATTTCTCGTTTTGCAAAAATAAATTGATGCGTTTTAAATCATTCATACTAAATTAATTTCAGGTATGATATTTCAAGCTCTAAAAAGTAGAAAACTAAAAAAAAGTATGAACAAATTCGCTATTAGTGGATTTAATTTTCCTAAATAGAGCATTTTAAAATCGACCCGGTTTACAGAACAGGCAGGAATATTTTTTTAAAGGTGTTTATTTCAAAAGCTTCTTTTTTAAAAGGTATTTTTAAGACGTGCATACATATTTACTTTTTTAGAAGGCACTTTTTTAAAAAATACTTTTTTAAAATTAACATATAAAATACTTTTTAAATTTTTTGGGAACAAACATTTTAATATTAGTTTTTTAAAGATACTTTTTTACAAAAATAAAGATTTTTTTTTTTAATTATTTATAAAGTTTTTTAAAAGTTTTTTTAATTTCTGCTTGAGCGCTTCTTTTGTTTTTTTTTTTATTAATATAAACTTTACGTTTAATATTATAAAATATTTTTTTTTAATTTTTCTATAAGAAAGATCTTCAAATCTAAAATAATATTTTAAGGTTGTTGAATTGATATAAAATTATTTGAATGAAAATAGTCCTTATCTTATCTTTTTACAATAAACTTGAAGTAGTTTCTTTAAAATATTCTTTTTTATACACTTTAACACACCAACATGCATTTCAAATTAAAACAACACTAGTGTCCTGCACAAGACCATTTATAAGACCTTTCAAGACATGAGAGATTTTTCAAATGCTTTACTACAGCGAAATATTCTAAAACAAACGCTAAACAGCACTGTTGGCAAGACAAACAACTGAAATAAATGTCTTGCCAACAGTTTTGTTAAGCGTTTGTTTTGGAATATTTCGCTTTAGTAAAGCATTTGAAAAATCTCTCATGTCTTGAAAGGTCTTATAAATGATCTTGTGCAGGACTTTAATCAACACTAGCCCAAGAAATTTATATTATTTATGATAACTTAAATGCATTCATTACCCGTTAGTTTAAGGATAAGGAAATAACCCATTTTTAGTTTCTAATCGTATTTCGTAATTTTTTTATAAAAGAAAAATCAATAACATGTGAAAGTATTCGACATTTTTTGAACAGAAATGGAAATTTAAACCAAAACTTCTATAAAGTTATTTTTTGTTTAAATTTTTTTCATGTCGTAAATTTTTCTATTGTCACTTTAATTAGTCTTATTCCCTCAAAATTTTTAAAAAATTTCTCATGCCCCGAACTGCAAGGCTTTCACCTATGCATACATAAATTTATTTATGTATTTTCAAATAAATTCAGTAAAGTGCGACTCTGACTCGCGCACGAAGGGCTCCGTACGAACACTAGATATGTAATTTAATACAAACTTCATCCTATATAATATATAGTTTTGGCATTTTTTTCGTTTTTGGGGTCTTTTCAGTTTTTTTTTTGTTTTGGCGTTTTTTTTAAGTTTTGGCTCTTTTTATAGTTTTGACACTTTATTTTCTTGTTTTGGCGATTTTTTTCGGTTTTTGGCGTTTTTTCATTTTGGTGGCTTTTTTATTTTTGGCGATTTTTTAAATTTTTGCGATTTTTTTTTTATGTATGCGTTTTGGCGATTTTTTTCGATTTTTGGCGTTTTTTTCATTTTGGCGTTTTTTTTTCATTTTGGCGATTTTTTCGAATTTGGCGATTTATTTTAGTGTTAGAATTTTTTTTAATTTTTGGCGATTTTTTTCGTTTTGGCGATTTTATAATTTTCGGTTTTTTTTAATTTTACCGTTTTTGAAAATTTCAAGTGTTTGCCTCTTACGGTTTCCAAGATATAGCATAGCATTGTCAAAACTACATAGTCAAAATTGCATTAACTGATGGACCACCCTTTAATTTAATTTTTTTTAAATTTTAGTGTTAATTGTAGTAGTCTGTATAAAAATACACTAATTTTACAAATTTCAAGTTTCAATATACATATGTTCATACAATTGTATGTATGTATATTACATGGGATTTTAACATTTTTCGTTGCTTGTTTTGGAACACCCTTTAATTTTTAATTCTCATGTATTTGTTGTTGTAGCGGCCAAGGTTCTACATACTCTGTCCAAATTTTAGGTCCGTAGCTCTTACGGTTCCTGAGAAAATACCGTGTGACGGACAAACGGACAGACGGACAGCGTAGCGAAAACAATAGGGTTCCTTTTCACCTTTGGTGTACGGAACCCTAAAAACAGTGGAATTTTTTGGAACGATTTTAAGCAAGAAAATAGAACTTTCAGTTGCACAATTGTTTGTTTGCATGTTTGTTTTTTGTTTGTTTTAAAATAAATAAATTTACTATTAAATTTAAAAAAAAAAATGTGTTTTGTGTTCTTTAATGAACTTCCAAAAATATTGTTTGTATTTTTCGGTATAAATTCTCAAAAATTATTTTGACTCATATATTGGTTCATATAAATTATTTACCAAATTTATTTTATTTATCGAAAATTTAGCAACAATAATAATAATAATAATAATAATTTGTTGCTTACATTGCAACAATATATAATTATAATTATTGTCAATAAATGGTTAAATTGAAAAAAGAAAACGACGTCAAAAGTGGGCTAAAGCAGTTTAAATACATTCGCTTTTTTACTTAAAGCACTTAGAGAAATTATTAGTTGAAAACATCAATTTAATTTTAAGTTGGGCCATGATACTTTGAGATAATAAAAATTTCTTGAAATTAATAATAATAATATATAAAATTTTTAAATGGTCATATCATTTTGGCCGATAGCACATTGTTCCAGCCATGAAATGAGCAACACTAAAATTAACATTAATACTTAGTATTCCCCTATGTATTTATGCTTTTTGTAAAAAGCACTTTTTCCAAAAAAGAAAGTTTTTTTTTTCAAAATGGAACAACGTCTTTAATATTTTTTTTTTAAATTTAACTTTTTAAAAAGCTTAAGAAAGGAAATTTTTTCAAAAAGTATTTTTTCAAAATATATTTTATAAATAAAATACTTTTCTTCAAAGGTAATTTTTTTAATAACTACTTTTTCAAAAGGTACTTTTTTACTGAGGTACTTTTTGCAAAAGTTACTTTTTACGGTATAAGATATTTTTCCCAAACGGTACTTTTTCAAAAAGATCTTTTTTTAAAAAGGTCCTTTCTTCAAAAAGTACCTTTTTAAAAAATGTTCTTTTCTCGAAATATATTTTATAAAAAGAAAGTACTTTTCCCCAAAGGTACTTTTTTGAATAGGTAGTTTTTCTCAAAGGTTACTTTTTTATTATATATACATATTTTATTAGGAATTTTCCCCAAATGAAACTCTTTCCAAAAGTTCGTTTTTTTATAAAGGTTCGTTTTTCAAAATATACTTTATATATAAAGTATTTTTCTTCAAAGGTACTTTTTTGAATATGTAGTTTTTTCAGAAAGTACTTTTTTACCCAGGTACTTTTTTCAAATGGTACTTCTTTTTAAGGTATTAGGTATTTTTTCCCATAAGGTAATTTTTCAAAAAGTACTTTCTTTAGAAAGGTCTTTTTTTCAAAATTTACTTTATATATAAAGTACTTTTCTCCAAAGGTAGTTTTTCAAAAGGCACTTTTTTACTAGGGTAGTTTTTTCAAGAAGTACTTTTTTAGAAAGGTCCCTTTTTCAAAACATACTTTTTTAAAAAAGGACCTTTTTCAAAACGTACTTTTTTCAAAAAGGAACTTTTTCAAAAGGTACTTTTTTCAAAAAGGACCTTTTTCAAGAAGTACTTTTTTCAAAAAGGCCCTTTTTCAAGAAGTACTTTTTTCAAAAAGGCCCTTTTTTAAAAAGTACTTTTTTCAAAGTCCTTTTTTGAGGTGCTTTTTCAAAAAGTACTTTTTAAAACAGTTTTTTTCAAAAAGTACTTTTTTAAAACGGCAAATTTTTTTTGAAAAAGTATTTTTTTTCAGAATATACTTTAAAAATAAAGTACTTTTCTTTAAAGATACTTTGGAGTATCTTTCTCAAAAGCTACTTTTGCAATAGGTACTTTTTGGATTAGGTACTTTCTTGAATAGGTACCTTTCTGAAAAGGTACTTTTTTCAAAAGGTACTTTTTTAAATAGGTACATTTTTCAAAAAGTACTTTTTTCAAAATTTACTAATTCTCTTAAAAGTTACCTGTTGGGAAAGCTAGTTTTTACAATGGATGCTATTGAATTTGCTAAATATGACTTTTTCACCCAAAGAAAAGATATCAACTGCTACATTTGTATAACTTTTATAATAAACATTTTTGCCGCAAAAATTTATTGTAGTCGTATGTATTAGTATTGCAAGTAAATGCTGGTCAGTAGTGGTGTTAAAATATTGTTATATGTATGTACATATGTATGTATATGAACTCGTAACAAAATAGTTGTACAAAATATGCAACAAAATTTGAAATTTGAGGTAAATTTTTTTTTAAATTACAAAATATATATGTAATATAAAAAAGTAACAACAATGTAACAAAATTTAAATATGTATGTATGTATATAGAAAACAAAAACTATGCTCAGAGTCATTGTCAAATTACGCTGACAGACTATTGACACACTATCGATAATATTGGCCAATTACTTGTGTGTGTGTGTGTGTGTGTGTGTGTGTGTGTAACAAGTAAAAGAATTCAATTAAAAATATATTTTTTTTCGAAGGTCTCCAAAACTTATGTATGTGTCAACTTTTGAGTGACTAAGAGAAGAGAATTTGCAAAACAAACATTGTTTACAATTCAATTAATTTTGTGATTATTTGCAAAAATCATGTTAACAGTAATTTGATTATTAATTTTCTTTTTAAATCGGTTAAAATTAAGTTTAAAGTTCAATATTTAATTTCTTTTTTTTTTTGGTTTTTACTGGGTCATTGTTAAATGTTGACATCTTGAAAAAAAAAATTGTTGAGCTCAAATTTCAACTTCACACTAGTGAACAAAACAGACGTTCCTTATGAATTTGTATGAATATATGTAGATTTATATGAAAATCAGTCATTTTTTGAAGGGGTTTTATCCCCTTTTTTTATAACCTAGACGCTGGACTTGAGCAGAAAATTTATAAGAAAAGCACTTAAGTTTATTTATTTCAATCTATGTTTCCACAAGTAAGGCAGGCGACTCATCTAGAAAATTTTTATAAAAATCACCCAAATAAAATTTCTACTCAAGTCCAACGTCTGGGTTGTGGAAACAGGGGTTACTTTTTTCGAGTTATTTTCCCATACATTTTCTAGACTAGTCGCCCGAGTTGTAAAAACTGAGATTGAAATTAAAAAATATTTAACACCCTGTTTCCACAACACGGACGGTCGAACTAAATAGAAAATTTATATGAAAAACAATAATTTTTTGAGTGATTTAACTACAAATATCTGCCTGAATTGCGGAAACAAGGTATAAAGGTTTTCATATAAATTTTTTTTAAGTTGACTGTCTGGGTTGTGGAAACCGGGGCTTATTTTTTCGAGTGATTTTCACATAAATTTTCTAGATGAGTCAACTGTCTGCCTTATGGAAACAGTGATTAAAATTAAAAAAAAATTAGAGCTTTTCACATTTTGGAGTTTTTAAATTTAATTCGATGTCTGGCTTATGTACACAGAAAGATCCAATCCTGGAGTTTCTGAAATTGAGTATGAAGAGCTTAAATTATGTAAAAAAAGTTAAACCAAGTACTAAGTTCTTAAATTGAGTAAAAAACTTATTTAAAGTACAATTTTCTGCCAGTTTACAGAAGCCATGTAAAAATTCTCGCCTGCCTATTTATATTGAAAAGAAAAACAAAGCACTCAAAATTTGTTTTTGTTTTCAATATAAATAGACAGCCGAGAATTTTTACATGGCTTGTATAAACTGGCAGTTTGTGTACTTACTTTATAGACATATGAAAAGAAGAATAAAAAACCTTTTAACCAAAAAATTTCAAGTTCGTTAGTGTGCATTTGATTAAAATTCAATAAAATGAAAAAATTAATATATTGAAATAAAAATAAAAATTGTACTTTTTAACGGAAAATGTTTTATTTAAAAGTGACTAGGCGCGATTGATTTTTCTCGTATGCAAAAGTGTTTTTAATAGTATAAAAGTGAACAAAATAAAACTATAATATCAATATTAAAATGTAAATTAATAAATAAATAAATAATACAAAAAGTGAAAAAGGACGACTCCAAAATGCTAAATCTTCTGAGGGACTCAGATTGCGAAGCTGTTTCTGTTTAAAGAGTAATGGTAGAATTAGTAGAATCGTATCGTGAGTTGACGGATCAGCTAACAAAATCTGTAACATTAATAAAACATGTTGCTGTTTATTTAATATGTATCATAATTGTATGTGAGGTAGAAATCTACAGAAAATAGATTTCTACGCAGTGTTGCCACGACCAAAAAAATTTTGTAACCAAAATACAAAAAAAAAAAGTAACCAAATGCATAAAAAAGTAACCAAAATTTGTATATATTGTTACGTTTTTCTCTATATAAAAACGGTTTTCCGTAGATCCGAAGATTTGCAAATCAATACAAGAGCCGAGTGTAGTAATTAGGGTTAAGAATGATACAAGTTTTATTTACAAATACACTTATACTAAACTACTCAAGAGCTTAAATACACTAATACAACTTAAACTAATAAATTACACACAGATATTCACAACTGGTTACCACTACGCCTTCCTCGCTGTAGTTTACGCACGTCTCTTAGCAGGCTGCGCAAGTAATCACGTGACACCTCTCTGTCTGCTGCCGTCACTTACGAGACTCTCTCTGCCGTCACTCACAGTTGATACACCAATACCACTTTGTCTGCTGCTTGTCACACACGGCACTCACTCTGCCGACACTCACAGTTGATACACCAATAAAGACTCACTGGCTTTACTTACACCCTTATACACGTCTATTCGCTGCGCTGTTCCCTTTACTCCAGTCGACACGATAGACTCCACAATAATCTCAATTCCACGACAGACTATTATTAATTCACAACTTAATTATCAACTGACTTGTTTACTTGCAAATGACTGACTTGTTCGCGACTGACTTGTTCGGAACTGACTCACAACTGCAACTAACTAAAGGCTCAGTTAGCCGACTGTAATGTAATGTAACTGTAACAGTAAGAAACAGCTGATCGATTTTGTTATGTGAAAAGTAATGAAAATGGTTATAGAGATGTAATGTAGCGTAACCTACTTTTCATATAAAAATATCAATCAGCTGTTTTCTACGTTACATTTACATTACATTACAGTCGGCTAACTGAGCCTTAACTCATTGGATGCGTCACCGCTTTTTATACACCACACAAATACCACCAGAAGTTTCAAGCAATGTCTAGACGATCATTATCATCTTATATGCTGCCTAATTAAGTTCAGGTGGTAACTATGTACATACATGTGTATATGCGTACGTGTGTACATCATTAACTAAGCAACACACGGTGGTTGTTTATCTTTTACTTTTTCATTTGAATTAGCATGTATGTATGTGTGTAAATATGTGAATCTTCTTAATAAGCAGACGCTTTTTGTTGTTGTTGCTTTTGCTTGTTTACGTGTTACGCACGCTTATTTAGTTGTTTGCTACTATTCTAGATTATTCGTTACATTGACCCTGTAGGAATATTATCGCGTAGCACTTACATTAACCCTGTTGGAATATTTTTGTGTAATGCTGCTTAATCTTGTCGACGGCCATTTTCGTAACAATATTTAAAATACTGTTTTATTTGTACTTCGGTTGAGAAATATACATACATATATTAATATGTATTATTACAAAATCATATATAGGTAATATAAATGGACCATTACATTTAAATATGTAAATATAATGTACTTCAGTTTTATAAGTATATCTTATTATAATTAATAACAAAAATTAACAATTTTAAAAAATCCCGACTTTTTTCAGAAAAGATGTTATGTGATGATGTCTTCTAAACGGCTGGACCGATTTTCTTCAGACATAGCTAAAAACCCTCTCGATCAAGTCTTCTTTCAAACAGAAAAAAAAATGAAAATCGGTCCAGCCGTTTGGCCTGTACGTGGACACGGACAGACACACAGACACACACTACAAACTTATAACACCCCTTTTTTATTCGGGGATTAAAAATCAATAAAATCAATTTTGTAACAAAAATACAGGTAATATTATTAGAAATTCCAAACCAAAAATATTTTTATTAACAAAAAAATAATATGTAATTTAATTACATACATTAGTTATCAAAACACAAGACTGTATAGGCAAAGCATCAAATTTGTTAATATTAAAACAAATCTTTGGCACACCAAACATAATAGGAATTGTTTCGATTGATGCACAATTCTTTAGATTGCATTATTGAGTTTACAGCCTTAAAATCGAGCTTATTCCTATATTTAGTTTTGACTAGACTTAGCTGCGAAAATATCCTTTCAGCAGCAGTCGAACTGTGTGGCAGTGACATTAAATTATATACAAAATTATTCAAATCATAAAAACATTTTTCGTTCAATCCATTTGTATGTTTTGAAACTGCGTCCCAAAAATCAACTATGTCCATATCAGCACTTACTTCTAATTTAGAAAATCTGCCAAGCCGACGATCTGTTAGCCGACTCACAGCCGATCGGCTTTGTTCCCTGCTTGTTACGCTCTCAAACTTGAGGCTCAGTTAGCCGACTGTAATGTAACGTAATTGCAACAGTAAGAAACAACTGATCGATTTTGTTATGTGAAAAGTAATGAAAATGGTTATAGAGATGTAATGGAAGGTAACCTACTTTTCATATAAAAGTATCAATCAGCTGTTTTCTGCGTTACAGTTACATTACATTACAGTCGGCTAACTGAGCTTTTAAATATAAAAAAAATTTTCTTCTAACTTTTTACATACAGCCCAATTATGAATAGCAATTCCCCGGGAGTTTTTCCCTTTTCCCATTCCTCCTATTATGAATTAAAATTTCCCCGGGAGAATACTCCCCGGGAAAAAGTAAGTATTCTAAATATGACGGAGACGGAGAATTTGTTGATATTTTTCTCCCCAAAAATTTTGAAGGGAACTAATGCAAAAATTTAAAAATCATATTAATAAATGTTGCAAAACAATAGTATAAGCATTTATTTAGAACAAGAAGTTTATATAAATACCATATTATTATATTTCCCTTTTGTATTTTTGCATTTTTATCTAAACCCTGCGCACATGCACTTCAAAAACATAAACAACTTCTGTATTCAGAAGAAATACTAAACTACTCTATCTTGCAGGCCTCCTTTAAGTTCACATAATAGGTAAATGGAAGATTTGTTTCCTTGTAATATTATCAAGACCGATAAGAAAAACTTTATAAAATTTACAATTTCCTTTGTACACATAGTCCTTCGGAATTTAATCAATTTGCATCTGCACCTGGCTCAGTTTTCACTCCACTTTCTCAGCACAAAGTTATTTCGCATGCCTGTGAATGGTTAGTGTTAGTGGTTTATATAATTTTTATTTAAGCATAAACAAATATTTATGTTAACACACAATCTTATTGGCAATGAAAACATAAAAATAATATAATGAGCAAATGGGACCAAATAACAACAAACACCACGATTCCGCGTTCCAAATTTCTGGATATTTTAAAATTTTATTTGTATGACAACAACTATTTTATGTACAAAGACATAATATATAATCAAATCTTCGGTATGCCGATGGGTAACCCTCTCTCTCCAACAATCGCGGACATTGTGCTAGATAGCTTACTGGACGTAGCAATAGCTGAACTTAAAAACAAAAATATTCACATAAAATACATAGCAAAATATGTTGATGATTTTTTAGCTATCATAAAAATCGATGACAAGGACGAAATTCTAAAAACGTTTAATGGATATCATCCAAAATTAAAATTTACCATCGAAGTAGAAAAAAACAAAGAAATTGTATATCTTGATACTAAATTATACAGGAATGTAGAGAAAATAACGTTTGATTGGTATGCAAAGGATATAACGGGTTTTTTTTTAGAGGTATAGAACTTCGAATTGAAATAAAACACAAGAAAATCGTTTTAATGTCCATCAATTTGGCTTTATTGGAAGGATAATTTTATGCCATTAATGTTTAAATATGATTTCGGGCATGTGGCCGCCGCGGCTGGCTCGAATAAAGCCAATTCTACAGGTCCAATTTTCAACCACTTTTTCGAGCATATGGGGCCGTATGTTGGCAATAACGCCACGAATGTTGGCTTCCAAGTCCCCTAACGTTTCTGGTTTGTTGGCGTAGACGAGCGACTTCACATATCCCCAAAGAAAATAATCCAATGGTGTCAAATCACACGATCTTGGTGGCTAATTGACAGGTCCATTCCGCGAAATTATGCGCTCATCGAATGTTTCCTTCAATAAATCGATTGTGACGTGCGCTGTGTGGCATGTAGCGCCGTCTTGTTGGAACCACAACTCATCCACATTCATGCCATCCAATTCGGGAACAAAATAGTCGGTTATCATGGCTCTATACCGGTCTCCATTAACGGTAACTGACTCTCCAGCATTATTTCGGAAGAAGTATGGCCCAATGACTCCACCAGCCCATAGAGCACACCAAACAGTCAGTTTTTGTGGATGTAATGGCGTCTCAAGGGTCTCATGTGGATTCTCTTCACTCCAAATGCGGCAATTTTGCTTGTTGACGTAGCTATTCAACCAAACATGAGCCTCATCACTGAATAAAATTTTGCGATGAAAATCAGCATCGAGATCAATCTCATTTTCGGCCCATACACCAAAATCACGACGCATTGCATGGTCTCGCGGCTTTAATTCTTGCACAAGCTGGATCTTGTAAGGTCGCAAGCCAAGATCTTTGCGCAAAATCTTCCATAAAGTTGATGGACAAAGCTCCAATTGCTGTGCACGGTGGCGAATCGATTCATTCGGGTCCTCTTCAACACTTTGCTCTACAGCGGCAATTGTTTCTTCGGTGCGCACTGTTCGACGTCTCTGCGGATGCGTATTATCACATAGAGTAAACGTAGTGCGAAAACGATCCATGGTTAACCGAATTAATTGCTCTGATGGACGATTATATCGACCATAAAATGGACGGAGCTTGCGGTAAACTTCGCGAACTGAACCATTATTTTCGAAATAAATTTGCACGATTTGCAAGCGTTGTTCTTTTGTCAACCTGTTCATGATGAAATGGCAAACCAAACTAAATATTAATCACTTGACAGCTGACAAAATGGCCGCCAGTTAAAAAAGTGATGCCAACTTAAAGTTCTATACCTCAATAAAAAACAGCCATTATCATCGGGCAGAATAATAAATTTCAACGCAACACAGCCAAAAACGCAGATAATTAACACCGCCAAAAATTTTGTTCGTAGAGTACTAGACATCAGTGACAGTCAATTTCACACGCACAACATAGAAAAAATTTTTAACATTTTAAAAAACAACAGTTTTCCCACAAAATTAATACAATCACTCATCTCATCCTACACACCTACACAAGACCGCGAAAATAGCAACCCTAGCACAGAACATCAAAGGTATTGCAGTATAAAATATATACCCGGCCTTACCGACAATAAAAACATAAAACCAACAATAGATAACAATAACATATGTTTGGCATATAAACCAAATAAAACATTAAATACAATTTTTACAAAAACAAAAACACCTGTAGAAAAATTGCAACAAAACAACGTTGTACATGAAATTCCTTGTAAAGGTAATGATAACGTCAGCTGTGATCTTGTGTATATAGGAACTACAAAAAGGAGCTTAGAAACAAGAGTGAACGAACATAAAGCAGACATCAGTAAAAACAAAGAGAATACTGCTTTGTCACAACATATAACAAATACTAAACACAAACCAGATTTTGACGGTATAAAAATACTAGACAAAGTAAACAACGACAGAAAGAGATACATAACAGAAAGTCTAAGAATTCAACAGAAAATAAACAAAACGATGAATATCAAAGAAGACACGGACAATTTGAGCGCAAACTACAAATTGGCAATTGTCAAAAACCTGTGATACACCAAAAGGGGAAAAACATTTTATAATTTTTATTTTTATTTTTATTTTTTCACAATACACTTGTTTTCAACAAAGTTTAATTGCTATAGTATTCATGTAATTTTAAAAAATACAGTAAGTTTTACATTGTTTTATATAAAAAATATTTTTATTTTATATATGTCCACAATATTGTTGTTGTTTTCTTATTTTTATTAAATAGACGACATCCCTTGAAAAAGTGAACAAAAAATTCACGAAACGTCGGGACAACATGTAATAAATTGCATTTTTATTGACATTAAAAACGGTAGACCTGATAGCTTAAAGAAAACTATAACTAACATAAAATTTTTATTAAACTTCTGTTGTTGAACTCTTGCGTAAGTGCAAAAAATATGTAAATATTAAACAGCTGATGCAGATTTTACTCTCTCCCGTATTTTCTTATTCCCTGACTGTTTTGAATAAGAGGATTATTCCCCGGGAACAAATGGTAAGGAAGGGAGAAAACTCCCCGGGAATATTCATAATTGGGCTGAAAGTGTTTGCCATTTAAAGATTTTGCAACCATGAATGCATCTGATTTTTGAAACCACGCTTGTTATGTTCAGAGACAGGCATGTATTTATTTATTTTAAACGCTATGGTGATTAACCAGTGTTGTATTTACAACGCATTAAAAACGCTTAAATTGTGATCTTTTATCAAGATAATTAGTTATTTGCAAATTTAACATACCACATATGTACATATGTATACGTTTATATACGTATGTATAAAAATGGTTATTTATGTGTTGAAAAAAAGTAACCAAAATGGAAAAAAGTACACAAGTACACATTGGAAAAAAAGAGTAACCAATTTTGGTTACAAGTAACCAAAACGGCGACGCTGTTTCTACGTCAACTTCTCTCTTAATGATTAAACAGAATACCGGCTTCAACACATTTTCCATACAAATTGACACAAAAAAAACAGCCGCAGAAACCGGTCGTGAGCAGGGTTGTCAGATTTTTTCCAACCTATTTCGTCAAATTGATTTTAAAAATCGCCAAAAGTCGCCAAAAATCAGTTTTATGTAGTTTTTCTTAGTAAATATTTGATAATAAATTTGTTTTTATATAACACTTTTTTAATATAAATTTTTATAAAATGATCGTATCAAAATTTATCAGAAAATCGCCAAAATTGGAAATAAAATCGCCAAAATTATTTTTTGTAAATTTTTGTCATCCAAATTCCAAAATGTAAGAAAAATCATTAAAATCAAATTGTTTTAACTTCTTGCAGACGACTTTTGGTAGGATTTACTTTTGAAACTACTCCTTCAACAAACTAATTTTCTTGAATTATACAAATTTTGGTGTTAAACTTTGTTAAAAAATAGCCACAATAATCGCCAACAAGTTTATTTATCGCCAGAAAAATCGCTAACAAATTTATTTATGCCAGAAAAATCGCCATGTCGCCAAACCAAAAATTTGGACGCCAAACAATTTGAAAAATCGCCACGTTTGGCGAGAAATCGCCATATCTGACAGCCCTGGTCGTGAGATAGAATCTATTTTATTTTGAGAGCGTTTTTTCTTATACTCTCACATATCAATGTTCATTCTCACAAAAATGTTACCATACTTTCAATAAATTTCATACATTTTGTAAACAAAACTACAAAGAAAAATAAGCACAAAAGAAAATAAAACAAAAGTTAGAGAGCATTTGAAGTTACTGCCGTCGATGTTATTATGGGCTTGATTAATTTGTCAGCGATTTTCCTGAAGTTGCAGACTTTATTCTGTTTCTACATTTACATACATTCACACACATGTATAAAGCGAAGAGAAATACAATAACAGAGAACACATTCGCTCGCAACCTCACGTTTTTATTAACTAAAGGCTCAGTTAGCCGACTGTAATGTAATGTAACTGTAACGTAGAAAACAGCTGATCGACATTTTTATATGAAAATTAGGTTACGTTACATTACATCTCTATAACCAAAGTAATGAACTTTTCACATAACAAAATCGATCAGCTGTTTCTTACAGCTGCAGTTACTTTACATTACAGTCGGCTAACTTAGCCTTAACATCCAGAATTGAGAGATACGCCCACTTCAAACGTAACAGGATACGATTCGACTAATTATACCATAAGTAAAAACATGAGTTTTTGTTATTGATTGTGCGTATTGTTTTTAACAAGTCCCGTTTCAAACACGGCAATTTTAGTTGAGCAACTTTTTAGTTCATAAGCGGGAGAGAAAAATATGATAGTTCCCATTTTCATTATTTTCTCTTTCATCTTTAATAAAATCAAAAGTTGCTCAACAGAAATTGTAGTTTGTGAACCCAGTATAATAATTGCTTCTGCTCACGTCTTTTCAAATAATAAAAAAAAACCAAAATACACACTTTGTTAACATTATAAAAATGTCAGTGAAAGATTTATATATAGAAGTATATTTTAATATGTAGTTTTTTTTATACTATATAAATGTACATACATACATATCTACATAATATGTAATATTATTAGGTAAAAAATAGTTATAGGTACGAAAACTTTCTGCAACGCATGCCTCATAAGTTCTCATTGATAATTATTTTATTTTGCTCAACTCGCTGTAAGACCGGACTCAGAAATATGTTATCGCTCTAGGTGACCAAGAACCCCTAGCTTCTTAGGGCTAATAAATCAGTTCAAGTTAAACTCTATTTTTGGTTTAAAATGTGTTTAAACTAGCAAACCTATAAATCAATACAGTATTTAAACCATCTGTAAACGCATAAAATTGGGCGTTTAAACTACCAATACAGGCCATATGATTTTGTTATTTACAGACCATATGTTTTGCATTGAAAGCGCACTCAACTTTTTTCCAAGCCTGTACTTTTTCTTCAGATCTTGTTCGACCTGTTTGCTTACACTTTATTATTCTTTTATACTATTCTAGTTCGCCAAGCATAAATATAATTCCTCTCTCAGTACAATTTGGCGACATTTAATTGAATTTTTTTTAACTTTTTTGCCTTTTTGTTTGTACAAAGAATTGATAGCCTGCTGCAAAACAGCTGCTTTTTGGCATTTATTCTAGTGCTGCCACAATATTATTTTTTTAACTTCACATAAGGTATGGTTCACTGATTTACTCTTGTTGTGTTTAAACCACATATAAATTTGAGTTTAGTTTAACTAAACCAGCGTTTAAGCTTTGACTGATTTATTAGCCCTTAATGACATAGTTTCGCTTAGAGCACTGATGGGGTTTCACTTTTGGAGCGATGACGATTATAAATGTAATCAGCTTAGAAATGACACCGTCATTTGCTCTCCAGTTGAGAGCAAAACAGATAATTTATTCATTGATGATAAATAGGCAGTATTGTGCAAACCAAGTGCCTATTATTATTTAGTAAAAAAGTATTCAACAAATAATGATATATAAATTTAAAATCTAGTATTTTTTCTTCCATAGAACAGACATCTTGGACTCACTTAGCATTCTTCCGTCATAATTTTTTGGCAACACTGTTAGCGATGCATGTAACAGAGCGACGTAAAGGAAACAATACCCGCTTTTGGTCTTTTGCATTAAATTTGATTGTTATTACCATAGAAATTCAATAAAAAGCTAAACTAAAAACTATATTAAATCTTTTTATTCAAAAAATCAAGTTAGCATTTCTTAAAACAGGCGCATTTTGAGATTAATTCAATCTAATTGTTTCTAAAATGAATCTCGTTTTTGGATTATTTCAAGTACGGATTCGGGATTAAGTCAACACCATTTTTAGATTAATTCTATCTCAGATTTTCTTAAATCAATCTCGTTTTGGGAGTATTTCAAGTACGGATTCGCATTAAATCAACTAAGAAATTCTTGAATCAAACGTATTTTGAAAGTAATTCTATCTCAGGTTTTCTGAAACCAATCTGGTTTTGGATTTATTTCAAGTACGGAATCGGGATTATATATGGATAAAATTAAGTATTTAGCTCTTGAATAGTCCGTACTTGAATTAAGTCTTTTGTACTTGATTTGAGTAAATCCGTGCTTTCCGTACTTATGACACCGCTTTTGATTTATTTAAGTACGGATGGATTGATTTTTATTTTGAGTGTAAACAAGGCTTTAAAAGCAAGATTGGTCATGCAAGATACATAAAAAACTGTGCATGTTTTTTCTTAACAAAACTGTCATTTATTTCAAAATTATTTTTATAATTATTAAAAGGACCAACACGCAAAATCCTACTTAAATATTTTCGTTAAGCATTAGGCGTCCTTTTTTTTAGTTCCACTTCAAAACACTTGCATATTCTTTTCAAATGCACTTGATGTCGGTCAGGGACTGTTTTTTTTCTATTTTGTGCATTGTGACTCTCTTATTGCAACCGTAGGCCTTGCCCAAACTTTTAATTTAATAATGCAACAGTAGCATTTATTGCACTTATTTTTGTTGTTGTCGTCATTACCCAGTAAAAATGAGCTGCCATTTATGGTGCTCCAATGCACCACAAGCAAACGAACACAACATCAGCTCTCGTGTGCCTTGAAGTTTTGCTTTCATTTGCATTAGAAACGATTTTTGCATATTAATTTTAATTAAGTTGTTTTTGGCTATTTGTTGTTTTTTATTTGTTCGTTTATTTATTAAAACAAAATAATTGTTATTGCTTAAAGGAGGAGAGTAATATTGTTGCTGCTAAAAAAAAAGTATTTCCATTTAACAAGAAAATATTATTAAACAAAATTGTTTATACAATTTGTATAAACGGCCTCGGGAGGTCGTCCGCTTTACAAATGTTTGAAACTACATATTAAAAATAATTAAATTTTTTAAATTGCTTAACACCCTGTTGCCACAAGTCAGACAGGTGATTTGTCTAAAAAAATTTTTATGAAAATCGCTAAAAAATTAGTGCTTTTCATATAAATTTTCTATTCAAAACGAATGTCCGTGTTGGGGAAACAGGGGCTTATTAGAATCACAACTAAGGAATTTAGTTAATCATTACAGTTTCTTATTCTTATTTTTTTTTTTGCAGAAGACGACGATTTCAAAGCGCTACGGTAAGTCGAGTTCCCTCAAATAAAAAAATAAAAAATAAAAAAAATAATAATATATGAAATACGCTTCACCTTGCAGGCCATCCCAGAAACTTCTCATTTATTTCAAAAAAAAAAAAAAAAAAAAAAAAAAAAAAAAAAAAATTATTTTTTAGGGTTCCGCATTAATTCCGCATAATTTCTCTACCAATGTCTGTCTCTACCATGTCTGTCTGTCACAGAATGTTTTCTCGAGAACCTTAAGAGTAACGGACCTGAAAATTTTACAGAATATGTAAAATTTTAGCCGCTATAATAACAAGTATATGGCAATTAAATGTTATAGGGTGCTCTAAAGCGAGCAAGGAAATATTTTTAAATCCTAATTTAATATACAGACAATTATATATACACACTTGAAATTTTCAAAGTAAGTGTATTTTTATAAAGACTACAACAATTCACACTGAAATTTAAAATAAATCACAATTACATGGTACTCTATCAGTTAATGTAATTTGCACTACTTAATAGGCATACTGCTGAAATCTTGAAAAACGCTAAAAGAACAAATTAAAAAATTAAAAAATAGCGCCAAGAATTTAAAAAAACCCCAAAAATCGAAAAAGCGCCAAAACAAAAAAAAAAGGCCAAAACTAAGAAAATCGCCAAAACAAAAAAAATCACTGAAACTAAAATAAGTCGAGAAAAACTTAAAAAACCCCAAAAACTAAATAAACGCCAAAACTAAGAAAATCGCCAAAACAAAACCAAATCTCTGAACTAAAATAGATCGCAAAACCAAAAAAATTACTCCAAAAGAAATAAGACTCCAAAAAAAGTCAAAACTAAAAAATCGCCAAAACGAAAGAAAAAACGCCAAAAACCGAAAAATCCCACAAACGAAAATAGCGCCAGAACTAATAAAAATCGCTTAAACAACAAAAAAATCACTGAAAATCAAATAAATCCCCAAAACGAAATAAAGGCCAAAAACTGATATAATCCCAAAAACAAATAAAAATTCAGTAAAAATTCAGAAGGGTTCCGTACGAACACTAGATATGTAATTTAATACAAACTTCATCCTTATAATATAGATATAGTTTTGTCATTTTTTTTCGTTTTTGGGGTCTTTTCGGTTTTTGCGTTTTTTCGGCGGTTTTTGCGTTTTTTTGGTTTTGGCGATTTTTTTAAGTTTTTGCTCTTTTTTTAGTTTTGACACTTTATTTTCTTGTTTTGGCGATTTTTTTGGTTTTTGGAGTTTTTTCATTTTGGCGATTTTTTTTTTGATTTTTGCGATTTTTTTCATTTTTGGGATTTTTTTTTTATACAAATTTTTTTAAGTTTAGGCGACATTTTCGCGTTTTGGCGATTTTTTTCGATTTTTGGCGTTTTTTTCATTTTGGCGTTTTTTTTTCATTTTGGCGATTTTTTCGAATTTGGCGATTTATTTTAGTGTTAGAAAATTTTTTTTTAATTTTTGGCGATTTTTTTTTTTTGGTTTGGCGATTTTATAATTTTCGGTTTTTTAGTTTTACCGTTTTTGAAAATTTCAAGTGTTTGCCTCTTACGGTTTCCAAGATAGAGCAAATTGTCAAAATTACATAGTCAAAATTGCATTAACTGATGCACCACCCTTTAATTTAAATTTTTTTAAATTTTAGTGTTAATTGTTGTATTCTGTATAAAAATACACTAATTTTACAAATTTCAAGTTTCAATATACATATGTTCATACAATTGTATGTATATTACATGGGATTTTAACATTTTTAGATACTCGTTTTGGAACACCCTTTAATTTTTAATTTGTTGTTGTAGCGGCCAAGGTTCTACATACTGTGTCCAAATTTCAGATCCGTAGCTCTTACGGTTCCTAAGAAAATACTGTGTGACGGACAGACGGACAGCGTAGCGAAAACAATAGGGTTCCTTTTCATCTTTGGTGTACCCTAAAACGCACCAAGACTAAGAAAAATCACCATAATTAAAAAATCGCTAAGTTTAAAATAAATCGCAAAAAATTCGACCAAACAAAAAAATCCTTGAAACTAAATTAAATCGCGAATAACTAAAAAATCGCCAAAACGAAGAAAAATGCCATAACTAAAAAAATCGGCAAAACAAAAACTCACTAGTACTAAAATTAATATCAGCAAAAAACCGAAAAAATCACCATGACGAAAAAATTTTCAAAACGAAAAAAGCTCCAAAACTAAGAAAAATCGTCGAAAATGAAAAAAAATCGATAAACTTAAAAGTCGTTAAAAACCACAAAAAACAAAAACGCCAAAAGCCGAAATAATCGCCAACTGAAAAAGTTTAAAAACGAAAAAAGCCTCGAACTAAAAAAAAATTGCGAAAGCTAAAATAAATCACGAAAAACCGAAAAAAATCGCCAAATCAAAAAAAAAAAAAAAAAACAAACGCAAAATCGAAAAACACGCCAAAAACCGAAAATAACTCAAAAACGAAAAGAAGCGCCAAAACTAAGCAAAATCGCCGACAAAAAAAATAACTGAAAATTAAATAATGCCGAAACCCCTCAAAAAAAAAACGCCAAAACGCCGAAATCGCCAAACAAATAAAAAAGGCCAAAACGAAAAAAAAGCAAAAATAAAAACCGCCAAAATAAAAAAAGCCAAAACTAAAAAGCAGCAAAAATCCCAAAGACGAATGCGCCCAAGCTAAGAAAAATCTTCAAACAAAAATCGCCAACACCCGAAAAAAAACGCCAAGACTCAAAAAAAAGTACCAAAACCAAAAAAAAGTTTACCGGGCAAAGGCCAAACTTCGAGTACACATCTGGCATTTCTTGTGTTGTCATTTCGTGGTTTCATTAAAAAAAATATGTGCAACCACCGTTATCATTATGTTTTTTGAATGCAAAGCAGTGTTATACAACGAAAAACATCGGAAATGACAAACGTTGCCACTACTATACACTATTGCAATGTCACAAAATGCAATAGTGTGTAATGAACATTACATATTTTTTTTTTCAATAACAAACACAACCCGCGAAACGATTAGCTTGCCTGCAGAAAACAACCTGGGTCTATGGCGGGAATCGAACCCACGACCTCTGGACTAAGAGGATAGCATCGCGACAGGGGCACCCGTACGGAACCCTTCATGTGCAAGTCAAAGTCGCACTTTACTGAATTTATTACTTTTCTTTTTTTTAACTCATTATTATATAAATAAATTTAAAAAAATATTATAAAAAAAATGATATTTTTCGAACCATTATTCTACCCAACAACAAATTGGCCATATTCGAGCAAAATCCAAAAAAAAGGAAATGACCACTGAAACTCAATTTGACAAGAACTTTCTAAGCTACTAACTCACAAAAAAAATTCATATAAAAATCTAAGAAAACGAGATTATTTTCAAAAATTTCGTTAGTTATTTTGCTTGTATGTTCATGTGAATTTGAGAGGATTTACAGTGAACTCCAAAGAAAATTTTCCATTTTGAAATAACATGATTTCATGTTGATTTAATATCGCAGTACTGTTAAGTCGAAACGAAGATTCATGTTGAATCCAAATTATTACAAGTTTAATTTTTTTTACATGTATTTATTTATTGTATCTTCATATATGAACTAACAATAAGTATTCAAATCTTAAATCTATAAAAAAAAATTATTAGGCCCGACCAGTGTCGGACATAAACTTGTGATAGTTATAAATAATACATTAGTAGTGATAATCAAAAAAGGGGGAAAAAAAGTATTTTCAAGTAGTCCCATCTGGAGTGTTAGGTATAAGAGCCCGAGTGTCCAGTAAAGTTGAAAATATTACAGGCAAGCGGATTAGGATGTAATTCGGGTTTTGTTAAATATTTGCCTGCGTATTTTGCAATTTCTTCAGTCACTTATGTGATATTTAAATCACGATGTATAATAGAATTTTGCATGTACCATGGATCCGATGTTATCATACGTAAAATTTTGTTTTGCCTTCGTTGGATTCTCTCGACATTGGAAGCTGAAGCAGTGCCCCATAACTGAATTCCGTAGCACCATATTGGCTTCAAAAGCGACTTGTATAGTAAAAGTTTGCAGTCTAGGCTGAGTGTTGAGTTTCTGCCAATCAACCAATATATTTGAGTTAACTTAAGTTTCATCTGAGCTAACTTAGAGTCAATATGATGTTTCCATGTAAGCCTTCGATCAAGGTGTATACCAAGGTATTTTACTTGAGGATGTTGAGGAATATTTTGATTGTTGATTCGTTATGGGGGAGCAAGTATCTCTTCTTAGGGTAAACGTTATATGGACAAACTTTTGTTGATTGACTTTAATTCTCCATAAGTTCATCCATATTTCCAGCTGGGTAATATGTTCCTGGAGATTGCGGGATGCCTCATAAGGGTTTTCGTGCACACTCATACAGGCTGTATAATCGGCAAATGTAGAGGTGTGGATGTTATTGCTCACAGGCACATCACAAGTATATATTAAATACAAGACAGGCCCCAGAATACTACCCTGTGGCACACCAGAAGATATAGATTCGAGCACACTCGGGAACTCTCCTTCCATAACAGTGAACTTCCTATCAATAATATAACTTTTCAAAAGCTTTTGAATGTTTATTGGCAGATATGTCTTCAATTTTAAAACTAGGCCTTCGTGCCATACTTTATCAAACGCCTGAGAAACATCAATAAAGAGAGCAGAACAATACTTCTTTTCTTCAAATGTTTTTCTTACAACTTGGACCAGTCTATGCGTTTGTTCAATGGTGCTATGCTGACTTCTGAAGCCACATTGATGGTTCGGGATGCACCCATTATCAGTTAAAATTTTGGACAATTTAGTCATGAGCAGCTTTTCGAGAAGCTTTGAGATTGTAGTAAGCTTATAGGCCTATATGACTCAGTCTTGGTAAGATCTTTGCCCGCCTTTGGAATCATTTTGTTCTTGGCAAGTTTCCAGTTATGTGGAAAATACTGCATTCTTAAAATAGCATTAAAAATAAATAGCAGGATTCTTATTGCAATATGAGGCAAGTTCATGAGCATTTTGTTACTAATGGCATCAATACCTGGAGCTTTCTTCGGGTTGAGTTCAGCAATTACTTTTTGTACTTCACGCATCTTAAACCTTAAGAGACGAGGGGGTAGAGAAACTACACACGGTAAATCAGCAGCACCCGTACATGAATTGGGAGTGAATACAGATTTTAAATGCTCAGAAACTAAGTTACCTTTCTCACTATCACTTCTTGCCCAGCCTCCGGTCGCAGTACGCAGTGGTGATTTAAGATCAACGGGTCTTTTAAGATTTCTAAAAGCGCGCCATAAAGAGTAATTAGATGCGGACGTTACATCAAGACCTTCGAAATACTTTTCCAGTAGTGCAGTTTTTTCCGACGTAGCAGCTCTTTGAGTCGTTTAGTGCATTCTTTAAGTCTGATTTTATTTAGGGATGATCTGTGTTGTTGCCATTCTCTTCTAGCTCTCCTTTTTTTCACATACAAGACGTTCAATTTCCGTAGAATAAATTCTGTTAAAGCCTGTTTAATATTTTTGTTAGGATTCGCAATGTTAAATTCAATATCATCACATGATCAAGTTGAAATAATTATGAATTTTAAAGTGAAATAAAATAAAGATAATCAAAGCTGTTTCAAGTTGATACAACATGAATTTCATTTAATGGAGTCATTTTGTTTTCTTAATATTTTAATTTGCGTGTTTTGATACAAAAATGTATGAAGTCATATGCCATCACATTGGCCTAACCTAATCCAGGCAATAATCGTTCAATGACCCACATTTCCATGGCACTTTAGGCCTGCTAAAGACGGAACTAATTTGCCTATTACGAGCAAAATGCTGGGAAATTTCTAATAACAGTTAGCATTAAAAATGTCACAATTGACCAATTACAACAATTGAATGTCCAGATGACATGGCATAGAAATATATAAAAATAT
Source organism: Tachina grossa (assembly GCA_949987645.1). Taxonomy (NCBI): domain Eukaryota; kingdom Metazoa; phylum Arthropoda; class Insecta; order Diptera; family Tachinidae; genus Tachina; species Tachina grossa. The sequence continues at coordinate 20,553,088 of OX465277.1, read as the reverse complement.
TTACTGGAGTAAGTGTGTATGTAAGTATGTTTATTTAAAATAATATCGTTTAATGTATGAATTTGAAATGACAATAATAAATAACACGTTGTTATATTTGATTTCCGTTATTTGCGTTGAATTGGATCGCTCGCCATGGTTGGTTTTTTTTTTTTTTTTTTTTTTTGATGGTGCCGTTTGAACTAGAGGTTTCGTGCAAATGTATGAGTGCATACGGGTATGGGAGAGTGTGTCTGTGTCTGTATGTGTATGTGTGTGTGTGTCTGTATTCATTATAATCAGCGTTGTCAACTTGGTGCGTTTCGCACCATTTTGGGTGCTTTTTGAAATGTTTTGTGCGAAAAATTCCTTAGTTGGTGCGTGGTGCGCTTTTTTTTTAAATTTCGGTGCGTTTTTTTATTTTTGGTGGCACCAACGCAAATTTAACACAGCAATGGGTTAAAACCGGACAATTCTTGTTATGAAACTTACCAACTTCCTGATAGTGTTAATTACCATATTAATACTAATAATGTTTACAAAATATCACAATTTGAAATGAAATCTGTTTTATGGCCCAATTATAACAATAATGATGAAAATATTAGATTTATTTATTTGGAATAATTAATTATTGGTTTCTTTTTAAAAAGTTTTAAACCGAATTTATAAAATTAATATACAAAAATGTATCATATTGGACAAATGAATGCAAAGATATGTACATATGTTCCCTTAATTATGAAAGTTGTATAAGTCTTATATTTCTTTGGTCAAGATATTTAGTACATTACATTGGAACAAATCAAAAAATAATTTTTTTTTGTTATGCAACAGTTTAATTTAGAGTTGTTCTAGTCTGATCAAAATGTACTATATCGAATCAAAAATGGTATGATCTAGACCACTTTCATATCTACACTATGTATGTACGAATTTGTTTAGTTTTTTTTTTTTTTGTTTTTTAATTATGTACATATATTGTAAAAGGCTGTTTATTTCTATTGTTATATTTTTAATATGGATATATTAAACTTCTGATAAAAAAAAATATTTAAAAATATTTGAATAAAATGATAAATAAAGAACTTTTATTAGTTTTGAATCCTTTCTATTAATGCTAGATCTCTTTAAAAAGTTTTGTACAGAATTTATGAAATTAAAAAAAATTATTATCTATTTAATACAAATGAATATAAACAAATTTGCTAAGTTTTTTTTAAACGGCATTCGCCAACATAAAAATGAACTTGAGCACTTCCTCATGGAAAAAAATATTGATGTAATGTTAGTATCTGAGACTCATTTGACTTCGAGAAGTCTTTTTAAAATTTATGGCTACACTATATATGATACAAAGGACCCTAGAGGAAGGGCTTGCGGTGGATCAGCAATTCTAATAAAGTCAAGACTCAAGCACTATGTTCTTGATAACATTTGTGAAGAACACCTACAAGCAACAAATATTGGCATTGAAAGTTTTTGTACAAATTTTGTTATATCATCAATTTACTCCCCTCCCAGATTTTCAATCACTGAGAATCAATATGAGGATTTCTACAAATCTCTTGGACCTTGTTTTGTAGCAGCTGGCGACTACAATGCTAAGCATACGTTCTGGGGTTCGCGTCTTATTACCCCCGGAGGTCGAGCATTGTTCAACACTATTTCAAAAATGGGCTTGGATGTCATTTCGAGTGGGGAGCCCACTTATTGACATACAAAAAATTCCGGATGTTATAGATTTTGGCGTCATAAAAAATATCTCTAGGGATTTAATTCAAGTTCAAGCTTCTATTGATCTTTCGTCCGATCACTCTCCGACGATCATTACAATTTGTAGTCCATTAAGAAGTAACTTACCTGACCCATATGTGAAGATGATCAATCGTGTTAATTGGCTGGGGTTCAAAAAATATCTCAGTAGTCATTGTACGGAAAACATTACGCTTAGAACATCCGATGATATTGAATCTAACATTGCCAATCTCAGCGAGAATATTAAACAGGCTGCTGAACATGCCACTAACTCCCATCCGCAGACTAGGTTTAATAAAATTTATTCTACAGACATTGAACGTCTCGTACGTGAAAAAAGAAGAGCTAGAAGGGAATGGCAACAGCACAGATCACCACAAAATAAAATCAGATTTAAAGAGTGCACTAAACGACTCCAAGAGTTGCTTGCATCTGAAAAAACTGCATCTCTTAAAAATTATCTGGAAGGTCTTGATGTCACACTAGCGTCTAATTACTCTTTGTGGCGCGCTGCTAGAAAGCTTAAAACACCCATTGAGTATAAGCCACCTCTACGCACATCTACCGGAAGTTGGGCAAGAAGCGATACTGAAAAAGGTAAAATATTTGCTGAGCACTTAAAATCCGTTTTTACGCCAAACATATGTACTGGTGTTGCTGATTTGCCGAATGTAGTCGCTCTACCCCCTCAACACATACAGTTTAAGACGCGTGATTTACAAAAATTAATTGCCGAACTCAACCCGAAGAAAGCTCCGGGTATTGATGGAATTAGTAACCAGATGCTTATGAACTTGCCTCGTATTGCAATGAGAATCCTATTATTCATATTTAATGTCATTTTACGACTGGAGTATTATCCACACAGCTGGAAGCTTGCCAAGGTTAAAATGATTCCAAAGCCGGGCAAAGATCTAACCAAGGCTGAGTCATATAGGCCAATAAGTCTACTATCAACTATGTCAAAGCTTTTCGAAAAACTGCTCAAAACAAAATTGTCCCCAATTCTAATTAGTAGTGGGTGCATACCAGACCATCAATTTGGTTTTAGAAGTCAGCATAGCACCATTGAACAAACTCACAGACTGGTTCAATTTATAAGAAGAACTTTTGAGGAAAAAAAGTATTGCTCTGCGCTCTTTATTGACGTTTCCCAGGCATTTGATAAAGTGTGGCATGAAGGCCTAATTTTAAAATTGAAGACTTACTTACCAATAAACATTTTAAATCTTTTGGAAAGTTACATTATTTCCCGTAAGTTCACTGTTGTGGAAGGAGACTTTACGAGTAGGCCTGAAACTATTTCATCCGGTGTGCTACAGGGGAGCATACTGGGACCAGTTTTATATTTGATTTATACTTGTGATATGCCTGTGAGCAGTAGTATCCATACTTCCACATTTGCCGACGATACAGCCTGCCTTAGTATGCACGAAAACCCTGATGAGGCATCCCGCAAACTCCAGGAACACATTAGCCAGATGGAGCTTTGGTTAAACTTATGGAGAATTAAAGTCAATGAACAAAAGTGTGTCCATATAACGTTCACCCTAAGAAGAGATACTTGCTCCCCCATTCGGATTAACAATCAAGTTGTTCCTCAACATTCACATGTGAAATATCTTGGCATACACCTTGATCGACGACTTACATGGAAACACCACATTGACTCTAAGTTAACTCAAATGAAACTTAAATTAACTCAGGTACATTGGCTGATTGGTAGAAATTCAACACTTAGCCTAGACTGCAAACTTTTAATATACAAGTCGCTTTTAAAGCCAATATGGGGTTACGGAATTCAACTATGGGGCACTGCTTCAGCTTCAAATGTAGAGAAAATTCAACGAAGGCAAAATAAAATTTTACGCATGATAACATCGGCTCCATGGTACATCAAAAATTCAAATATACATCGCGATTTGAATATGCCACTAGTGACTGAAGAAATTGCAAAATACGCAGGCAAATATTTAACAAAACTCGAATCACATCCTAATCCGCTTGCTCGTAATATTTTGAACTTTACTGGACACATCCGCTTAAAAAAGAGAGATACACGGGCTCTAATATTCAACACTCTAGATGATGAAGCTGCTTGAAAACACCTTTTTCTTTTTGTTGCTTATCACTACTTATGTATTATTAATAACTATCACTAAGCTTATGTCCGACATTGGTCGGGCCTAATAATTTTTTTTATAGATTTAAGATTTGAATACTTATTGTTAGTTCATATTTGAAGATACAATAAATAATAAACATGCATTTAAAAAAAAAAAAAAAAAAAAAAAAATAAAAGTTTTTTTAGGTTTTATTTTTTTAACCCTGAACTGTAAAAACCTCTTTTAGTGTTAAATTTTTAACACAAAAAAAAATAATGTACTTTTATGCATAATTCAATAAACATTTTAAACTAAAAAAATAAATTCTAAAATTGGTGCGTTTTTTTTTTTGTAAATGGCGCGTTTTTTCTCCATTTTGGTGCGTTTTGAAATTTCAAAGTTGACAATGCTGATTATAAGCAAAGTTCAGCGTTGTCAACTTTTAAATTTCAAATAGCACCGAAACCAGGTAAAAAGCGCGTAATTTAAGTAAAAAAGCACTAAATTTAAAATTTTATTATTTTATTTAAAAAAATTTTACACATCGTCGATTGGTTATTGGTTTGCTGCAGACATAATGTATTTTGAATAAACTGTGCCGCAAACCAATAACCAACCGACGACATGTACATAAAAAATAAGATTACAAATTTGAGCCATCCGATACATATTTTATTTCTGTAAGAATAAGTGAATTCTTAAATCAATTTGACGAAGCATTTTCAAGTTATTATAAAAAAATTTAATTTTGTTTCGTCAATGAACAAACGAATCTCTCGAGTTTAGTCAAATTGGCAGTAACCTACAAGTCTTTCTGAGGTTAAGAGCCGATTACTCGTACATTTTGAGCTCGATGGTCTTAGCAGTTGATAATATTTTACAAAATTTGGTTTTTATTAAATTATGCTGTGGAAACATTCTCTCGCCTGCTGTGTGACAAAGATAATAAATTTTGATCGAAATAAAAATGGTGACTTCTGCGTTTCAATATGGAAGTAACAGAAGTTTGATGGGAATGCAAGTTTTGTAATGCCTCAAACGAGGTCATATCAACTGAATCTCTCAATAGTGGACTCAATATTTTCCCATTGCATTAAGTATATAAATATTTCTCCATCCATTCTATACTAGACAAAATTTCGCTATTAGACTATATTTACATTAATTATGCTTAAAATGTTAAAATTTGAGGGTAATATGGCACGAATTTATTCATTCAAGACTTTTAAAATCTTAGTAGATTTTTTTGAGATGCTCAGAGCTTATGTTTTTGAATGAAAGACTTCCTCGAAAAAAAAATAGGTAAAGAAATTTTTGTTTGAGTTTTTGGTTTAGTGCCACCGACTCGAAACAAAAAGCCCCGAAAATTAATTTAAAAAGCACTGAGCACTGCACTAACTTCAAAATTTGTCGCGTCGAAAATTTCAAAAAGCACTAAAAACGGTGCGAAAAGCACCGAGTTGACAACGCTGGCAATGTTAGTAAATATGGCTGCGTTGGCAAAAAGTTTATTGAACTTTCAATTTCATTGAAATTCAAAGGTGTATGTGTGTGTGTGTGTGTATGTTCACTGCTGTTTGTTTATGTTACTGTCTATTGGTTTATCTATTTTCGTTTTTCAGCTGAACTAAAACTGAACTGTAACTCAAACTCAAATTCGAACATAATGAAAGTCAATGTTTGATATCAAATGTTTTATAAAAAAAAACATTTTGCTGTGTCGTCGATTGTGTAATAATGAAAACTGAAAACTCTTTTGGCTGCCTTTGTTGTAGAAAACATTTTTTTTTTTGGTTTGGGTTTTCATAAATTAACCAAGTTTTTTTTGTTGCTGTTAGATTTTTGGGCAAAAAGCCAATATGCAAAATATAAAAGTAGTAATCAAAAAAAAAATATATTTATGCAAGCTAAAATTTAGCCAGTGTTAAGGTGTTTAAACTAGGAAGTATTTTTGTTTGTTACACAAACGACAATAAAAAAAATGCAGAAGAGGAGGATAAATGGTGGAAAAAAAGCTTTTCTTCGCACTATTTATGCCATACGTGTGCAATAAAATTTTTTTTATTTTTATTTTTTAATGCAAATGCCATGAAACACATGTTGTTGCATAGAGCTAGGCCTTCCAACCTGGCTGGTTCAGTTTTCAATGCAAACAACAAGCGTATGAATGTATGAAATTATCGCTTAAGAAAAGGGTGCAAAAGGAGGCAGGGAAAAAAGTTTACTTCCTTGTTAGTAACACTCACACTTTGACTTGACTGTGAAAGTGTTGTAGCAGTCAACAAAAAAAAAAAAAAAAAAAAAAAAAAAAAGTTAACACGAAATTAATACGACTTCTTACCAAACACAAAAACTAAACTAAAAATATTTGCAATAACAGTATTCACAGTCAATAGCAGACTTGCTTTAGCAGCTGGTCTTTGTAAAAAATACAAGAATTTAAATATGTACAGACATTTCCACCCAAAAATTAAAAGTATTTGAAAACACTTTGTTTTATCATATTTTCATATAGAAATCATCACATTTAACTAATGTAAATAAATTTTATATTTACGTCTACATAAGCCATATACAGATATTCGAATAGATATTTATTTCGTACATTCTTAAAAAGACTTTTGCTCTCTAAAATTTTTCTCAGGGTCCAAAAAAAGCCAAAAAGGGATATGCATAAGAAACTATGCGATTGCAAATAACTATAAATTTTTTCTTTACAAAATCACCTATTTGATATAGGTGTCACATGCGACATTGAAAAATATCATTTGATCTTAGTGCATCAAAAGTACATACAAAAAGCTCACCAAATATTCAGGACAAGCAGCGATATTTAATACAAATAAAATAAAATAAGAAATTATAAAAAATATAAAAAATATAAAAAATTGTGACAGTGGCACCTATATAAAGTTGGTCACGTGCGACATCGTAAGAGTAAAATTAAAAAAAAAATCACATATATATGTACTTCTCGATTGTTTAAATTTAGATGAGCAAAAATGGTAAAAAAAAACAAAGAGAGTTGCAAGGGGGGAGGGGAGGGAGAAAAATTGCAGGGAGTTGAAATGTTATGTTGGAACAAATATAAAAATAAATATCGTGCCATAACCGCAAAAATTGCTTAGGCGACATAATTTACAAACTCCAATTTTTGACAAAAAAGGATCGTTTGCGATCGTAAATAGTCGAGTTTCGTCGAAAAAACGAAGTCCCAAAAATGTGTCGCTTAAGCTATTTTAGTGGTTATGGCTCGATATGTTGAATACTTTTATTAATTTTAAAACAAAATTTACTAATTTTAATTTTTCTTGCTTTAATTTCGTAAAAATAGCAATAACAATATGTATAACATGATGGAAAAAAATGTCACATGCGACTGTGCTTTAAATTAATTTTAAAAAATATGTAAATCGTTTTTCGTTAAAAATCTACAACTATTAGAAATACTAAACGATTAAAATATATTTTAATTCGAATATTAAAATATATTTTAGTCGTTGACCGCAAAAACATGTTCTGGGGTCAAATCGTTACATCCGTGAACGAACAACTCGTCACGTAAAAACACAATTTTCGGATTATGACATACGTGAACGTATTGAAATCCCATTCAGTTTATACGATTGACGTATCATTTAATTTGTTTTCGTACGATTGCCGATACGATCACGGATGTAACGATTTGAAGCCTGTTTTTGTTACATGAGATTGCTTTGGTTTTTTTCAATTATCTTGAAAAAAAAATTGTTCAATTCAAATTAAGCACCAATTATAGACTTAATTTAGAGCTATAAATTACGCTTGTTGTCAAAATAAATATTTGTTTTATTTTAACATTTGTTTCTCTTTATAAGTGTGTCGCAGTTGCCCCACATCATATTCCATTATAAATTCCCAAATTTCTACTTTACATTTAGAGTTGTGTCCAAAAGCTCTTTTTGAACCAGCTTGACAGCGTTCGAATCACAAGTTGTTTCAAACCCATTTAATGTACATTGATGTTTTTGACCAGACTTGTGTCCCAACAGAACGAACTAGTTTAAAAAGAGCTGTTGGAGACAACTCTATTTACACTGGTATCAATAAAACTGAATTTGTGTAAGAAAAAAAAATATGTTTTTAAGCCAATTTGCTTCCTAACCTTCAATTTGCCAACCCTTTACATGCAAAAAGCTAAAAAAAAAAATATTATAAATAAACAGAGATATTTAATACAATTAATATATAAAAAAATCTGGTTAAAAAAACATAAAGATTTGAGAGCGGGGCGCCTGTATAAAGTTGGTCACGTGCGACAACGTAAGCGCGAAATTAAAAAAAAATTACAAACATATATACTTTTTGAATAATATATTTGAATTTAGATAAGCAAAAACTGCAAAAGACATAGACAGGATCAAGCGACGGAGATTAAAGTTTAAGGAAAACTGAAATTTTATCACAAAAACATAAAATTAAAGATCAAGGAAAGATTTGCGAAATGCTAGGAAAAGTAGCTGAAGGGAAATATAAAATAATAAACACGTTGAATAGTTCTATTAGTTTAAAAACAATACCAAAATTGAAATAAATGTCACGTGCGACACCTTTTGTTTTTTTTTTAAATCAATTTTTTTATTTATATTTGATATTTTTCACCAAAATTTAAATTTTATTAAAAAATAAATTACTTATTTGACAAGGTTTGAACATGTTGTATGTTGTATGATTTTTTATTTCAAAATATTTTCAAACTTGAATATTACTTGAAAAAATGTTAGAATTCAACTTTGTTTCCAGTTATTTTTCAAGTGTTTGAATTTTAATTTTTTTTAGTGCTTATTAAGTTTCCTTTCAAAAAAAAAAAAAAATTGTTTGTTGAAACCATGGGTTTAATCGTTGACCACAAAAATAACATCTGCTTTTGTCACATGCGAATGCTTTGGTTTTTTTTTGCAATTATTTAAAAAAAAATGCTCAGATCAAATTACGCTTGTTGTTAAAATAAATATCCGTTTTATTTTAAAATTTTTTCACTTTAAATGTCATATGATGTCGAACGTGACGAGATATATATATATATATATTTTTAATACATGAGTAACCGCTTATTTTTGGGTAGTAACCGCGTTTTTTTTAATTTTTTTCAGAATATTTGCTTGACAGCCAATGCACATATTCCTCTAACTCCCACTGGAGCATAGGGCGCCAAATAAATAAATAAATATTTTGAAGAAAATATGTGTATACGGGCATTTCCACGATCTCATCACGTTCGACATCATATGACATTATATATATATATATATATATATATATATATATATACATATATATATATATATATATATATATATATATATATATATATATTTTAATACATGAGTAACCGCTTATTTTTGGCTAGTAACCGGGTTTTTTTTTAATTTTCTCTGAATATTTGCTTGACAGCCAATGCACATATATAGGAAGCTCTGCAAAATGCTGGTAAGATTTTTTCAACTAATTATCAATTGAATTGCATTTTAAAACTGTTGGAAGGAGCAGGAGAAGTATAGACATTTTTTACCCCGTTTTTAATATTCCACAAGACACAGAATTTTTCATATATTCATTCGGTTACTTTTATGTATGTATGTAAATATATATGCGATTAATAATTTGTGCATTCGAAAACAAAAGAAATAATATCGAGCTTAATATTAAATGAACAAGGTTTGAGTAGTGGGTAATTAGTTTCATTAAGCAAGTAACCGATTTCATAAATTGAGTAACCAGTTTGTAACATTCAAATTACTAATTATAATCATAACATAACTATTTTTAATATTAATTAAACCAGGGTAAGCGATTATTTAGAAATCTTATTTATTTTAGCTTAAAACTCATAAAGTAATCGGTACAGATATAAGGCTGTTTTATCTAAATTTCTGTACTAGTTTTTTTGGCAAAGAAAATAACAGATTTCATATATGTATAAAGAAAACCTTTTTTAACTGACTTTTATGTCACTTGCCATATTGATTGATTGACTGATATCACCAGCTTCAATATCATATGTATATATGTATGTAAGCTCGTTTTTAATATTACCTAAAGGGTAACCGACTAATGAAATATTCTGCTTCTTTTTTTTTTACAGAAAATTGATGCAAGTAGAATTTGTTAATAATATAAAATGACAGTTTTATTTAATGAAATAAATACATACATATAAAATAAAATCAGATCTACAAGCTCTTGCAGCGGTTATTCGATTTTATGTCTAAAGTAATCGGTATTTTAAATGATTAGTTTATTTACTACATAGAGGATTTAAATTGTAATCACCAACTTTATTTGGAGATATGACTTATTTACTTTTAAAACTACTTAAGCGGTTAACCGGTTATTTAAAAGTTTTAGCTAAAAACAAGCGTTTTATTAACTCAAATAAATAACCCTTTGTTAATAATATAATATTGCTGTTTAATTAAGTTACTTTAAAAAAATTCAGATCTTCGCACTTGATCTAAAAGTTTGGTTGTCGGTAATCGGTTACCCAATTTTAATTAAACGAGTAACCGTTTTTTAGCTAAGAAAAAAGTTTGTAGCGTTTGAGATCTCTAAGTGTCTTTAACTTTGGTTGTAATATCAAGTTACTTTAACTGTAACTGAGTAAACGGTTAAACGGTTACTCAGCATTTATGGAATGCCTAAAATATGTATGAAATTTATTGCTTGATATAAAAAAATGATCTACCAGTTAGTAGCTAATTAATGATTCATAATTAGACATAGAACATTTTTTTAGTGAGTGATTAATTTCGAGTAACCGAGTAATCGGCCTTTTTAATCCAGGAAACATTTTTAGTATCTGCATAATTAGTTGTTCAAAATTAGAATTAGAACATTCGTTTAGTGAGTGATTTATTTCGAGTAACCGAGTAATCGGTCTTTTCAATCCATGAGTCATTTCAAATCTGAAGGTTTTTAAAATTTAAAAAGGGCCAATTTTATTTTATATGGGTAAAATTTCGCTTGCTGACCATTGATTTATTTTGTGTTATTTCGAAAATCTCAGTTTGTCACTTCCAGTAATCGGTTTTAAGAACCGAATAACCGGGGTTTACTACTAAAAACTGACTTAAAATAGTGAGTATACTAGTTTTCATATACTTTTTTGTTGAGTTTTTCTCAATTAAAATGCTAGTTCAAAGGGTAGTAAAGGATAAGCGGTTACTTGTAACGGCTAACCGGTTACTTTCAATGGATAGCCAACCGTTTGTTTACATGAAGCAATAGGTCGCTTATAACTACTAATAGGCAACCAGTTACTTTTGTCTTTAATTCTTAATCGGTTTTTAACGTTCAACCGGTTGTTTACAACTAGCAAATGGTTACTTATAAAAGTCGTGCCTTGCTAGGATTTAATTTTTGTGTAAATAAGATATTACAAACTGTGAGTATCCGCTATAAAATTTAATTTTCTGCTAGATTTTGTGTTAACTTTTTCTCTTTACATTGATGTAATGGCAAAAGAAAAAAAAATGCAAAATGTACAGTTTTAGATTACGGACGACAGCCTAAGAGTTTCTATATTGGTGTAGGCATATGTTTCTTATAAGAAATCAAAAATGAAGAAGTGGAAAAAAGTGTTGCCGGTGTTGTTGTTGTTGCTGCTGCTACATACTCGGTTATTTGTGTAGAAATGTGCGTTTGTGCTGTGTTTTTTTTTACATCATCACCTTGTGTTTTTGTCCGGGCATTGGCACAGTTTTTTTCTTAAGTTTTTTTTTGCTGCAATTTTTGCACATAAAAGTGCATTTTTTTTTAAATTTGCACACAATATAACTTTTGCTTGGATAACACCAGGTATTCAGTGTGTGTGTGTGTGTGTGTGTGTGTGTGTGTGTGCTTGATGGTGTGTATGCAATGCAACGCATTCCTAACAAGTTCTTTCCCAACAACGTTTGTAACATGTTGTTGTTAAGGTTGTAATATTGTAAACATGTTTTCAGTTTTTTCTTTTATTTCACTTTTTTTTTTGTTGTTTTATACCTCTTTTCTTCTAAAGAGTGATAGTTATTTTTTTTTCTTTTTTCTTTTCCTTTTTTTGCCACTTTTTTTTTTTTTTTGTATGGTGACTGTAGTTGAAAATGATTTATGGCATATAAAGTATTTTATATGAGTATGTATTTTTTTTTTTTTGCAGTTAAAAACAAGGACTGTTATTTAATGAATATGAAATGAGTTTGATAGTTTTTATATTCTTCTTTTGTGTATTAACGCTCGATAATTGTGTCATAGATACTTCATATGTAAAGTATTTAATAAAGAAATAAAGAAAAAGTAATTGTACTCGTAATAAGATTTGAATAACAAATGTCAAAAGAAAAAAAGTTTTAAATTCAAATTTTTAATTAAAATTTTTAAAAATTGTTGTCATATTTTTGCTTCGATAAAGGAAAGCCTAGAACGTGGTTTAATTATTTATTTATCCTGTACTAAGTGATTTCTTGCAGGAAAAATACACACGACTGAAGTTCGTGATCATCAGGGAAACCAAAAATATGCTCTAAAAAAAGTGTTTTATGAGCATTCAATATGCCCTAAAAACTTGAAAATATGCACTCAAAACTCAAAAATATGCTCTTAAAAATAAAATAAATAAATGAAAATATATTTTTAATTAAAACATTAAACAAGATTTTCGTATAAAATAAGACAAAAATAAAGTAAACAAAAGAAAGGAAACAATAAAAAAATTAACAAAGAATAACTGCCGTATTATAAACAATAATTTGGGCTTGAAGAGCACGTTAAAACAAAATTGCCATAAATATTTGAATAAAGCAAATAATATAAATTATTTTTTTTTTGGATACTCGTGAAAATTTAACTTCGATTTCAAAAGAGATCGCGATATCAGAATTAAAACTTTGTAATTGTATTTTGGATAAATAAGACAAGATTTTTATTTAAAATTTTTATTGCAATAAACAACAAAGTATTGACCTAACTTTTCAAATAAAAATCATTGCCTGCCACATCTAAGTAATCTCTTATACATTGACAATGTTCCTTCAACGTCTGTCTACTCGGGGCAGAGTCCGTCATAACTTTTCTTCAAACTAACGTCCTAACAACTGCGTAATATAAATATAAGAAAAATGTATATACACATGGAACATTGGAAATGAGATTTAGATGCTGAAAAAGAAAAATAAAAATGTTGACCAACGGATAAGCTTGAAGGAATATTAAAATAAAAAAATCTATAAAGTATAAAAATATGCCCTAAAAGCGTAAATTATGCTCCAAAATTTGGAAAATATGCTAAAAATATGCGTGCAAGACTGATATATGCAAAAACATGCTTTAAAAATGCAAAAATATGCACTAACAAATCGATGCCAAGATTCATAAAAAGTTCTGAAATGGATAAATATCTTGTCCCGCATTAGTACGTCATACAAGAAAAAACATGAAATTGCATATTTGCGGTTTCCCTGGTGATCATATATGTAGGTACATATGGTCACGCGTGTTCATTGCTGACTCATGTTATTCATATGTTTGTTGCTCAATTCCGTGAAAAATCCGTTCAAAAGAATTACCTGATAGTAATTGCTTCATTCTTTTAGTATTCCGATTTTTACAAAACAATACAAACAATCTTGCATTTAAAAAATGGGCGAAGGCACGCCCATTAAAATTTAATTTTATTTTTGCCGTATTTCTTGTTATCTTCTATCAGATCTTTGCATTGAAGGTTGTTTTTTTTTTGCAGAAAGAATTATTTTTTGGGTTGTTAAGCTAATTAGTTTTTAATGTCATTTAAGATTTCCGTAATTCCGTAATTGCTTAAAACGAGCTTTCATAAATACCTACTTTGTATTTATCTGATTTAAGGTTAAACATACTCACACATACCTACTTACTCATAAAAAAGAACTCTCCCTTTGGTTTAGTTACACCCACTAAAATAAAAATAATAATCATGGCATAAACATAAAAAACTAAAAAAAAAACCTCATCATCATCTATTGTTTATCAATTTCACTTTGATTTCCTACTTTCTTACTTTACGGTAGAGTGATTCTCTAATGAAAAAAAAAACAAAGCAAACACACACCAAAAATATTTCACTAATGTGATCAATCATAATGCCCCCCGTCTATGACCGGCAGAGCGAGCGACCGACAGACATTCCCAACTTAGTAAATGTACCGTTATTATTAGCAAAAAGAAATAAATAAACTAAGTTCTATTATCAATGGTACAATATTTTTTTTTTTTTTTGCTATAATTTTTCAAAGCCTCCTCTGCCTTTCGATTGTTATTTTCAATTTTGTGCTTTTTCGCTTCTTCTCTGATGCATCTGAATCTATGATACAATACCTCTGGCAGTGCTGACTTTTACGTAGTTGTGCCAAAGTTATGCATGTGTATTGAATAGCGAAGTAGCCAGCCACGACTCACTCACTCGACGGTATTTGTCAGTCAAAAGTTCATTGTTATTTTTATATAATACAAACTGTTTTTTTTTCTTTCTTTTTTACTATTTATAACATAACGCAATTGTAGAAATTGTTATTGTGGTAAACAAGGCAGTTGGTTTTGATTACATTTTATTTATATATATTTTTTTTTGTATTAGTATTTTATGTCAATTTCGAATGCAAGCAACAAAAATATAAATAAATTTATAGTATGTATAAAAAAAATGTTGCAAATATAAATCAAATCACTTAAAACCAGCAATGTTACAAAATCATTACTAATTGACAGTGGGGCAAGAGGGTTTAAATAAAAAGTAAAGAAGAAGAGGAAGCAGACAACAGATGGCATAAGATAGTTTTCATTGGAAATCGAACATAAACCTTTTGTTAAAAGCATATTTTTAAAGGGATTTTTTAAGCGATAGCTTTTTAAAAAAAGTTAATTTGTTCAAAAACGTACTTTTTCTAAAACTCTTCTTCAAAAGTCACCGTTTCCAAAAAGTACTTTTTTCAAAGGATACTTTTGCTAATATAGTTCTTCAAAAGGTAATTTTTTCAATAGGTACTTTTTCCCAAAGGTACTTTTTCCCAAAGGTACTTTTTTCCAAAGGTACTTTTTTGCAAAGGTACATTTTTTCTAAGTTACTTTTCCTAAAAGTACTTTTTTTCCAAAGGTACTTGGTACCTTTTTTCTAAGGCACTTTTCCAAAAAGTACTTTTTTCTAAAGGTACTCTTTTCCAAGGGTAGATTTTTTTCTAAGGTACTTTTTCTTAAAACTACTTTTTTCAAAAGGTAAATTTTTTCCAAGTTACTTTTTCTAAAAGTACTTTTTTCCAAAGGTATTTTTTTGCAAAGGTACCTTTTTCTAAGGCACTTTTCCAAAAAGTACTTTTTTCAAAAGTACTTTTTTCTAAGAATACCTTTTTTTCCAACGTACTTTTGTCAATAAGTACGTTTTGCAATAGGTACCTTTTTAACTATGTGTATGCTTTTTTAAGTACTTTTTTAAGAGATTCTTACCAAAAGTTACTTTCTCTAAGTTATTTTTTCTTTTATTTTTATTTTTTTGAAAATTAAAAGCCCTTCTTATAAAATTTATTAAGGCTTTACAAAGGCTTAATAAGAAATTTTTTTTTCGAAAAATCTGTTTTATAAACCCTTTATAAAGCCAAGTACTTTTTAAGAAAATACTTTTTTAAAATTATTATTATTATTATAAAGTCTATGTTGCCTTTTAATTTTTATAAATAATTTTTGTTTATACTCGTATAATTTTCAAGGTACTGCAACTATTTTATAAGATATTTTTTTAAATGTAATTTTGCAAAAAGATACTTCTTTTATAAGTTAATTTTGGTTTTATTTTTTTTTTAGAAATAATGTATGTATATTTCAAAAATTATACTTTCTTTTTGAGATAATTTTTTATAAGATTCATATTGGTCCGAGTGAAAATTCTTAGGCACTATCCTTCCTAATCTAAAAGGTACTTTTAATAAAGTATTATTTTGAAATATACATAAAGATGTTCTCCTTTAAAGGTACTTTTTGAATAAGTACTTTTTAAAAAGTAATTAATTTAAAAGGTACTTACTTTAAAGATACTCTTTTAATAATTAAATTTTTTAAACGTTACTTTTTTAAGAGGTACTTTTTTTACATGGTACTTTTTATAAGGTCATTTTTTTTTTGAAAAAGTACTTTTCAAACATGTGTTTTAAAAGGATACTTTACTAAAAAGGCTTTTCTTAAAGGTACTTTTTATAAGGGTACTTTTTGGAAAATACATCTTTAAAGGTACTTTTTAAAAAGGCACTAAGGTACTTTTTTAAAACGTAATTTTTTTAAAAGGTTCTTTGTTAAAAAATACTTTCTTAAAACTAATTTTTTTAAAACTTATTACATGGTACTTTTTTAACAGTTACTTTTTTAAAAGGTACTTTTCTCAAAAGTTACGTTTTTCAAAAGGTACTTTGCTAAAAAAAATATGTAAAAGTATGTAAAAATGTACTTTCTTTAAAGGTACTTTTTTAAAATAAACTTTGTTTGAAAAGTAATTTGTTAAAAAATACGTTTTTAAAACTTAATTTTTGAAATGGAACTTTTTTAACAGGTACCTTTTAAAATGTATTTAAAAAAAGACTTGAAATTTTACTTTAAAAAAATACTTTTTAAAAGGTACTCTTTAAAATTTACTGTTAAAAAAAATGCTTTTGAAAATTTACTCTTTTTAAAGGCACTCGTACTTTTGTAAAAAAGAAATGATTTTTTAAAAAGT
The DNA here is from genome assembly GCA_949987645.1 of Tachina grossa. NCBI lineage: Eukaryota > Metazoa > Arthropoda > Insecta > Diptera > Tachinidae > Tachina > Tachina grossa. The sequence goes on along the minus strand of OX465277.1, from coordinate 20,536,501 downwards.
AGTTTTTTAAACGGTACTTTCTTAAAAGGTACCTTTTTAAAGGTACTGTTTTAAAGATACTTTTTAAAACGGTTATTTTTTAAAGGCATTTTTTTACAGGATATTTTTTTGTTTTCATTTTATTTGAGTGTTAATTTTTTATAAAGGTACTTTTTGTATTTTGTTTAAAATTTTTTTTAAAGAAACCCTTTTAATATACATTATGATAACTTCGCGATAATTAAAATTAGTATGTTATCTGATTGATACATAAATATATACATACATATTTTGTTTATATTATTACAAGTGCCACTTAAAACTAATGGCCTATTTCCCAACTTCGAAAGAAATCTTTCGACTTACAATTTATATTGAAAACAACAATAAAATATGAAAATTTGTTTTTCCTTACTGTAAATTTTAAAACAAACTTTATACGATTTTGATGCTGCCATTTTTTTTCTGACAGAGATATGGTAACTTCAACTAAATTAAATTATTTGTAATAATATTTTTTATTAAAATTTTAATTGGGCAACATTGCCACTAAGTATTTTTAACAATCAAAAGTAGTCGTCAGTATCAACAGCAATATTGCCACAAGACAAAAACATCATTATTAATTTTAAGGGACAGTTGTAATGAGGGAAAATGTTTAAAGCTCACTTTATAGTTGTTCAGTTATACTATGGTTAGGGTTAACTATCTTAAAATTTATCGACAAGTTATAATAATGAACATTAAGGAATTTTGCAAATCGTCGGCTTATAGTGTAAACTAACTTCCAGCAAATTTTACAGTAGATACAAAATACTGTTAATGGTTTCTAAACAAGGCTTAAGAAATCAGCCTAATACATTAAGTTTCTTCGACATAGGGAACTTCAAATGATGAAGCGTATCTTTCTTTTTCAAACGATATTAAAATGGCATATGTTATAAAAAAAAGGATTTAGCAGGTTTACACTCTAAGCCGACGAAATATTATTTAAAGATTTTTTTTATTGAGTAAAGTGGAAATCCAAGAAAAAAAGCTATGTGAGTCCGATCACAGGGGAGATGTGTAAATATCTAGTAATGAAAAATTTTTTTTATGTTGGAAGTACTTATGCTTTTAGTATATTTTTTTTAATTAATTAATTAAAAGTATCAAAACTTTAAATATTAAAAATAAATAGGAATTTGTTGGTTTTTGTTTGTTTTATTAAACTTATTTGGTTAGTAAATGGGCACACTGCAGTATACATATATGTATTGCATTAAAAATTGCAGTAAGCAGTAAATTTACTGATTACTGAAAAAATTCAGTAAATTTTTACTGCTAATGAAATTTTATTTGCATTACCAGTAAAATCGTAGGGCCGTATTCATAATAAAATTGTAGCAAGTGGCAAAGTTTTTTTCATTAAAATTTTGAAACTTTTGTATGAAAAACATTTAGCCACTTGGTAGAATTTCATTATGAATTACTGAAAATTCAATGCACCTCATCATATAATAAATCATTTAGGCACTTTATAAAAATTGTAGGAAAAAAATTTTAGTAATCAGTAAAAATTTACTGGTTAAAATTTTTTATTATTTTTACTGAAATTTTAGTGGTACTGCTCATCTATGGTAAATCCTTTACTTTTACTTTTTAATATTTAATTCCTGTTGTTCAGCGTTTAGTTGTTGCTGTTCTTGTTGTTGTGTACGCATGGCAATTGAAATAAATTCAGTAAAGTGCGACTTTGACTCGCGCACGAAGGGTTCCGCACATTCGGTTTGGAGCATTTTTTTTTTGATGTGGCTTTTTTCCTTTTTTTAAAGTTTTTTTCAGTTTAAACGATTTTTTCAGTTTTGTCGCTTTTTCTCGTTTTGGCATTTTTTTTTCTTTTTGGTTTTTTTTTAATTTTCGCAATTTTTTCCATTTTGGTGATTTTTTCCATTTTGGCGACTTTTTTCTGTTTTTGGGGTTTTTGCATTTTGGCGATTTTTTCTGTTTTTGGGGTTTTTTTATTTAGGCAATTTTTTCATTTTGGCGATTTTTTTGTTTAAGAGTTTTTTTTTTTAATTTTGGCGATTATTTTTCTGTTTTTAGGTTTTTTCACTTTGGCGATTTTTTTCATTTTGGCCATTTTTCCGGTTTTTCGCGATTTGTTTTAGTCCTAGAATTTTTTTTAATTTGGTGCTTTTTTCGTTTTGGCGATTTTTTTTTTGTTTTTGGCGATTATTTTTCTGGTTTTAGGTTTTTTTCACTTTGGCGATTTTTTTCATTTTGGCGATTTTTATGACTTTTCGCGATTTATTTTAGTCCTAGAAATTTTTTTTTAATTTTGTGCTTTTTTCGTTTTGGCGATTTTTTAGGTTTGGCGATTTTTTAGGTTTGGCGATTTTATAACTTTTTGATTTTTTAGTTTTTGAAAATTTCAAGAGTTTTGCTCTTACGGTTACCAAGATACAGCAAGTTGTCAAAATTACAAAGTCAAAATTGCATTAACTGATGGAACACCCTTTAATTTAAATTTTTCGTTGCTCGTTTTGGAACACCCTTTAATTTTTAACTCTCATGTATTTGTTGTTTAGCGGCCAAATGTCTACACAATGTGTCCGAATTTCAGGCCCGTAGCTCTTACGGTTCTCGAGAAAATACCCTGTGACAGAGGGACGGACAGCGTAGCGAAAACAATAGGGTTCATTTTCACCTTTGGTGTACGGAACCTTAATAAAGCAATTATCAAGTTAAATAAAACAAACAAAAACCAGCGAATTCCTATGTATGTAGAATATTTTAAATAAGTTTGTATTGCTTCTTTCAAACACTAATTCACTCATACATAGCTCACACCGATTTGACAACGCTGGGTGCATCTCAGTCAAAATTTGTGATTGTATTGTGAAAAAGATTTTTACTCCCTAGCGTATAGATGTTTAGACATCAAAAAGAAAAATTCCGACAATTACATAATTAGTATTTGCCATTGATTTGGTTGGTCAAATAAATAAATCATTCAGGCTCCCATTCACAGTCTTTAGTTAAGTAATGAAGTTGCTTTAACCAATAAAGTTGATAAGAAAAATCGTTAGTTAAACCACAAGCGTTAGTTAACTATAGACTGTGAATTTGGACCTACATAAGGCATTTACGTCTCTTTTCACAATGTATGATTAAGAGTTAACGTGAACTTTAACTGGAAGTTCTTCATACAAAACTTACCGTCAAAGTCTCTGTTAGCTTTTAATTGTACATTGTGCAAAGGCCCGTTAATGTGTTAGTAAATCGTCTGCAGAGAGCGCTTGATAGCTATTTTGGCAATCAGGGCTATCATGAATAAAATTCCGCGTGAAATTTCTCCCTTTTCCAATTAGAATTTTTGTTTCCCTTATTATTCAAGGCTATCATGAATAAAATTCCACGTGAAATTTTTCACGGGGAACAATTCCAACTAAAAGCAAGTAATAGGGAAAACAAAAAATTCTAATTGGAAAAGGGAAAAATTTCACGTGGAATTTTATTCATGATAGCCCTGATTTGCTATTGGTTGGAATTGTTCCCCGTGAAAAATTTCACGCGGAATTTTATTCATGATAGCCCTGAATATGTAATAATGATATTTAGAAGATTTTTTATTTGTTTTTAGTATCAGAAGTATATACAATAATTAATGTCGTACAGAAGCCATAACCATTTACTGCAAGCTTCATCACATTCATGCTTGCTGGCCTGCCGCATGGGCAACAGAAACAAAAATGCTGATGATAACGATGCTGATCATTATCGCCAACATCATTATTACTGTTATGATCAGCGTTGTCAACTTTTAAATTTCAAAAAGCACTGAAACCAGGAAAAAAACGCGTAATTTAAGTAAAAAAAGCACTAAATTAAAATTTTTTGTTGTATAACAAAAAATTTTGTATATAAAAAATATAGAAATCGGTTGACCTTGCATTTTATCCCTAAAACTTCAAATTTGAAGCATCCGATACACATTTTGATTTTATGACAATCCGTGAATTCTAAAATTAGTTTGACGAAACCTTTTTAAGTTATTATAAAAAATTTAATTTTTTCGTCAACGAAGAAACAAATCACCTGAAATTAACTAGTAAAATTAGCAGCAATTGGCAAGTCTTTTTGAGTTGCTGATTAGATTTTGAACTCGATGGGAGTAGTAGTTAATTTTTTTCAAAACCAAGACTTTCAAAATTTTATTAAACAATGCAGTGGAAACATTCTTTCACAGCAAACGCAATATTCACAACAAAGTTACAAAATTAAAAAAAAAGTAATTTGCAAGTTAACCAAGTTATATAAACTTAAATTATATGTACTATTATTTTAGAAAAAAGGAACGAAGTAGGTTATAAATACGTAACCTAAAACGGCAGCTCTATTAGCAACACAATTTTCTCGTTTCAGACCGCTTTTATATAAAGCCAAGTGCAAGGATAATTTTTTACGTATTTTAGATCTAAATAAAGTAATAAAGGTAAAAACGTGATCAACTTCTGCCTTTAAACATACAGTTTGACTAGAAAATATTTCGCTATTAGACTATACTTGCATTATGTCTTCTTTGTCGAGTGGCAAAACACTGTTTCCATTAATTGTGCTTAAAATGTGAAAGTTTGAGAATAAAATGCACGTATTTCTTCAACCAAGTTTTGTAGAATCTTATTAGAATATTTTGAAATGTTCCATTTAACTTCAGTGCTTATGTTTTTTAAATGTTAGACTTCTTCAAAAAAAAAAAAATATATATATTATATAAGGAAAATTCTTTTTGAATTTTGGGTTTAGTGCCACCGCCAAGAAATAAAAAGCACCAAAAATTAGTTTAAAAAAGCACCGAGCACTAACTTCAAAATTTTTCGCGTCGAAAATTTCAAAAAGCACTAAAAACGGTGCGAACAGCACCGAGTTGACAACGCTGGTTATGATAACAGTGTGCATGCGTGTGTGCGTGTGTGTGTGTGTGTGTATGTTGTTGTGTGCGTGTTGTGTGAGTTGTTATTTTAGTTTTTCTCTGGCTGTAGCAACAGGGTTCAATGGCTGACCTAAATTTTGTTGAAGTAGCAATGTGTTTGTGTAAGTTTTGTTTGGTTATGTGCGTGTGTGTGTTGATTTTTTTTTTACAACCAGACGTTTAAAAATAATACATACCAGTGATCTGCATGATTACGATTCAAACGGCATAATTTTGCATTTTCTAAAATGAATATTGAGCTAGCACTTAACATTAACAAAATGAATGATGCTATTGCATGATTCGTATCAATGAGACTGTTGTTAATAAATGCCTGTCATTGCTTGCAATTTAGATTCATTCATATGACTCACTAAAGCAATGAATCAGTATGATTGTTTTGAATAATTCTTAAACCACTTCTGACAAATATAGTTTTATGTAATATTATAAAATAAAATAGCTAGGCCCATTCTTTTTTATAAATTATTTTAATATGAGAAAAACTATTAATTAACACAATATGAAGGGATAGATTTTTTTCATTTTATTTAATTTTTTTTATTACATGAAAAACTGCATTTTCGAAATTTTTTATTATTTCTGAATATATTCTGTTAAATTTTCTAAAAACACTTTTTAATAGTTTCTTAACGCTATTTATTTATGTGTGGAAATATTTTCTCAATGTTTTATAAACTGAAGACTTCATCTAGTCAACGTGCTTTTGTGAGTTATTTGATTACTATACAAAACAATCAAACAACAGTACGAATTTTTTATTTATGTTTAGTCCTGATTCACACACGTCAGGTCTGAGTCGTCAAGTCTTGAGTTTTTAGGAGAGAGAGGAAAAGAGAATGGAAAGGGGTACAGACTTGACCGTACCAGTCAAGTTTGCTTTTTCCTTTTGTTTTGTCATTCGTAATACTCTACTACAACACAAATTGATGAGACTTGATGAAACAAACTTGACGGTGTGTATGAACGTAAATGCAGGTTCAAAAGTAAATTGAACAAAAACTGATCAGCTAAACCTGATGTGTGTGAATCAGGACTTACTGACAACACTTAAAAAAAGAGAGTGAGTTAAAGACAGTCAGTTGTTAGAGAGGCAACACTGCAAGCAATATCATTAGTACATATTGATGTTAAAAAACAAAACAAAAGCATTGTAAAAGTGAGTGGAGAGCGAAAGTGAATCAACTCATACAGTTCACTGATACATACTTACATACTCGTACCTATTCACGCTTGTAATAACAGCAAGAAATTTTTTTTTTATAAAAATCTAAAATAAACCATAAAGAAACGGGAATAGTTGTGAAAGCTCCCAGCACGATTATATGCTGCACTCCTTCCTAAACAACATTTCTTTTGTAATTTTTTTTATAGAATAGTGATGACAAACTAATATCTAACTATGTAGGTATATTATTATGAATTCTGTGTATGACGTTGGCGTTGAGCTTGTGATGAAATAAATGCTGCAGCATAGACAGGCGAGGCGGAACGGAAAGGTTTCTGAATGAGATTTTTTTTCAATTTCAATTAAATTGAAACACATTTGCCGCGACAAAACTTTATTCAAACCTTGAATTCAAACCATTTATTAAAGTACAACCCCTTCTACTTTTCCTACTACTCTCTTAAACAACGCTTAATTAAAAAGGACTTTTTTAGAGGGCGCTAATCTTTATTTAATTTCTTTTAAAGCAAATCTTTCCTAAAACTAAGTTTCGAAACATGTTTTTTTTTCAGCGTCGTCTTTGAACTCGATTCAAACACCAAAGGTGAAAAGGCACCCAATTATTTTCTCTACGATGTCCGTCCGTCCGATCGTCCGTCTGTCAGAGGCTGTTTTCTCGAGAGCCTTAAGATCTACGGACCTGAAATTTTTACAGAATATGTAAAATTTTGGCCGCTACAACAACAAATATATGACAGTAATATACAAACAATTATATATAGACATTTGAAATTTTCAAAGTTAACACCAATTAACACTGAAATTTTGTTTTTCTTTCGTTACGAAGTATTTTCTTCTTTACTCATACACATACAATAACTGAAACTTTGTATGATAGTGTATCACGGGCTTAAGCGTTTGTTTCAGAAGATTTCTCTTAGTAAAGCATTTGAAAAATCCCTCATGTCTTAAAAGTTCTTGTAAGTGTACTTGTACAGGACTTTAATATGTACACAAAAATTAAGAAAATCGCTAAAACGAAAAATGTGACCAAAACTAAAAAACGATAAAACTTAAAAAATCGCCAAAAACCAAAAAAAAACGCTAAAACTAAAATCGCGAAAAAACCGAAAAAATCTTCAAAACGAAAAAACGCCAAAACTGAAAAACTCGTTAAAACTAAAAAATTCGCGAAAAACCGAAAAAAACTATACTAAAAAATCAAACAACTCCCAAAAACGAAAAAAGCCAAATCTAAAAAAAAATTTCCAAAAACCGAAAAAAGCGAAAAAAAATAAAAAAAAATAAACGAAAAACGAAAACAAGCGCCAAAACTAAGAAAAATCGCCACAACAAAAAATCGCTAACATTGTAATAAATCGAGAAAAACCAAAAAAGTTGCCAAAACTAAAAAATTATGCCAAAAATAAAAAACGCTTTAAATCCATAAAACTGCAAAGTAGAAAAAAAGTTTACAGGATAAAGGTTAAAGTTCGTATAGTATTACATAAGTAGATTTAGTACGAAAACCTTCGTGTGCGAGTCAAGCTCTTACCTGAATTTATTTAGAATAATATTTTTATATAAAAAATTGCCTTTTACCTCGAAACTATCATGAAGACACTATCTTCAAACGTACTTTCCAAAAGTCATTATTCAAAAATAAAATATATATGTATGTAATTGCTTGGGAGGTTTTGTGATCTATTCAGTGTGGGAGCGATGAATCAATCAATCGCACATGCGTGTTCAATTTCTAAACGTGACTATTTTTTCTCTCTCTATAATTACCTTTCTCTTTTATGTTTTCGTTAGTTCAACCGCAAATTAAATCAAGTCTTTTCTTTCAAAAACAAACAAACAATTGATGTCATTTGCTTACTACGAATATATGTATGTATATATATATATAAAGTTCCAGTTTTAATTCGATTTTATGATGTTAATTTAAATTCATCAAATTTTAATGTTTTTTTTTAGATCGCTTATTTTGATAACAATCATTATTTTGGTTGTGATTAACATTTTGTAGGTTAATTTTATTCGTTTTTGTAATACATATATAATTTGTTTTTTCCAGCTAATAAGTCTTCATTGTAGCCTTTTTTTTTTGTCAAGCAATTATATTTAAACTTCACCTTGTGATTTTTAGGTTCACTGCTAACAAAAATTATGTTGAAAAAAAATTTTACTATTCCAATGTTTGTGAGTTTTTTTCAATGAAAAAATTGTTTTGCCCAAAATAGGTTGATCTTAAGGACCTGCATACTTTTATTAGGAGCCGTTGGAAGCCCCTAAGCGCACCTTTTTTCTCTATTTTTAAAAACAAAACTAAAATTAGACAGTTGAAGTTTTGATGCAAAAGCAATAGATATGTAAAAATACATACATAAATGCTTTCCGAATTATTGAGGTAGAACAAAAAAATGATAGTGTTCGGATTACAAAGTCTATTTTAAACCCTTTTGTCTTAACAAGTCACATCATTTACCTGTATCCTTCAACATTATGCACTGCTCGAATGCAGCACAATGGAATTTTAATACGACTGAGTGATCCATGCATACGTTCATTCATGTTTCCTTGTCATATACACTGATGTTTAAGTCATATAAATTGTTTTTTTTTATTTGCTAAAAACTTGTCATCTACATATGTATGTATGAACATACGAATAGTTCATTCAAGTAGTTGGTTGTTGGGGGTGCTGTTGCTGGGGTTATGGTGACAATAAACTTTAGATTTTTTAAATATTGTTCTTGTATGTTGAAGTTGTTTTTGTTCCTTTTGCTTTTAGCTAGTAGTTATAATATGATTGTTAGTGTGCGTAAAAGTGTGCGGAAGAGCCTTTAGACAAGAATGCTTTCCTACAATAAAACTGTCAATGACTTCTTCTCTAATAACAACATTTTTGTTTACTGAAATCAAGCTTCAGGTATGATATAAGAACGAAAAAAAGGCTAGCAAGTGAGAGAATAATACAGTTATGATTGTTCTCTTTTTTTAGTACAAGTGAGAATTTACAAAACATTTGCAACGCTAAACAGTTTCTCTAATAAAGTCTGGAATGAAGTTTTCACTATACAAAAAATTTAGAACTCTAAACCAATATAGTACTAAAAATTTTTCAGCTTAAAATTTTTTCACTTATTTCTGTTTTAATTTTGGTACTACATTTAGTACTTTTTTAAATCAGTGATTTTTTTTGTTTAATTTATATCTCTATCTAATACGATTTAGTACTAAAAATATTTTGCTGTAAATCTTCCCACTGACCTAGTTATTGCAGAAAAACTTGAGTTAGTTTAATGTATTCTAATTTAAGTCCTATATTTAGTACTATTTAGATCAGTGCAACTTTTTTCTTAAATTTAGAACCACAAAACGATTTAGTACTAAAAAAATTTCTACTCAAAATTTTACCACTGACTTATTAATTGCCAAAAAATTTTGGTTATTGCTGTGTTTTAATTTTAGTACTATATTTACTATTTTTTTAAATCAGTGCAATTTTTTTAAATTAAGAATTCTGAAGCAATTTAGTACTAAAAATTTTCTGCTTAAAATCTTTCCACTGACCTATTAGTTACAGGAAAATTTTATTTATTGCTATGTTGCTTATTTTTAGTACTATTTTTAGTACTTATTTAAATAAGTTAAAATTTTTTTAAATGATAATAAAAATCTTAAGTTTAGTTAGTAAAAATGTGAATAATGAGATTAATTAAAATAAATTTGCTGTACTAAAAATTGCTTAGCATTTTTTAAAATTTAAATATTTTGTATTTATATCCGGTAAGGACCACCATTTATCTAAAAAAAACTTTTGCACTAAAAAATCTTTATTAAAATGCAATTTAGTACATACGTATGTAATGTGTACACATTAAAATTTTTTTTTTATAAAAAATTTAGTACTTGTTATTAATATGCTTTGACAATTGTTTTCTAATCAGACTAAGTACGGAAACTGTTTCGATTGAAACATTAGTACAAAGCTTTATGTTATAGATATGTTTTAGTGCTATACTTAATATATTTGCACATTAGTACTTAAAGTTTTTTCCACATATGTACATATATAGTGTAAAACTTCAAAATATAAAATTAACTATGCAAATAATCAGACTAAACTTTAAGTACTAAATTTTTTTTCCTAAAGTTAAAAATCAAGTTGTCTATAAAACGTAAGTAATGGTCTGTAAATCGTATTGAATATTTTCCAAAGTATTTGTCCATGTAAAATGTCGAACTAAAAATGTTTGGTAAAATATAAATCAGAATTAAAAAAATTTACTTGTCATATGTTTTGGACATTTAGCAGGTGCTAAATGTTTTATTTATTCTACTTGCACAGCTTTTTGCTGTAAATATATTTTAGTACTTTTTTGTGCAATGGTATTTTTAGTACTGCATTTTGTCTTATTTGAGTTAGTACTAAAAAAATTTCTTAACTAACATTATTGCGAGCAATAATAAAATGAAAATTTTGGTACTAAATATTTAATAATTTTTTTTTTAATTAATCAATTTTCTATTAAAAATTTGTAAAATTAAATATTTTTAATTTTGTTCTAAAAATATAAACATTTACAGACTGTTTTTTTAATTTTTTTGTCATAAAAGATTATTGTACTAGACGTCTATATATTTCCATTCATTTTTAAAAAAAATTATAAAAGCGGTAAAATTTTAGTACATACTTGAGATATATTTCCACTTAAAGTTGTTGTACCCAAAATCCTTAAAAAGAAATTTGAACTAAGCAGAACAATTTTAGTATATTTTTTTTAAATACCTCTGAGACATATAACTAATTTTTTATATCGATTTATTTATTAAATTTTTTTCAAAATCTAGTTTTTATAAATTAATTTTTTTTTTGCATTTCATATTTTTGCCCCAAAGAATTAAGATATTAAATGTTACAACCGAATTGCACTTAGATATCATTTTACTACTTTATTTTACTAAGCATACAATACAGTTACATACATATATATTTTTTCATATTTGCATTGAAACAAATTTTGCACACATTTTTTCACAAATATTTTTTCTGCATTTTGCACAGCTATTTCTTTTTGTTAATTATTGAATCGATTGCATAAAACTTGTTTAAGAAACTATTTCTGTTTTTGCACCTTAAACAGATTGCATGCAGTTAATTATCTTGTAATAATGTCTTTAATACTTAGCGTGTTTTTTCCTTGTAAATGCAACAAAAGCAAGAAAAAAATTACACATATTTTTTAATTACAAAATTATGTAATTTTTGTTAAATATATACATACATACTTGTTATAATGTATTATAATTAATACTAAAAAAAGTAATACAAAGAAAAAACAAAAGAAACAATTGATATAAGAATTTGAAAGTTATTTAAAATTTGTTTACTTTAACTTTGGAAATTCTTTGAATATCGATACTAATTTGCATTTTAAATTTTATTTTATTTAGTATGATTGAAATATTTAGGGTCATATAAGCATAACGACGAAATTTCTCTTTTAAACTTGAAATTTCATTAACAACAACTTGTCAAAAGAAATGTTAATTTCTTCAAAAGAAATAACATAAAATAAAAGCCCAACCCGACAACTTGTTAAAGTAAAAGTACTAAAGACCCACTTGGAAATTAAATTGAAAAGAAATGCAATCAACTTATTTTTTTTATTTTGAATCTCCGGGATTTACTCGTAATTTTGAAACGAGAGATAGATATTAAAAACCTTAACTATCCTTCAGAAAAATTATTGTACTAAAAGTGAGCTGAAAGCAGAAATTCAGCCGTGAAAAAAATTATTTAAAATTAAAAGAAAATTTATAGAAAATATTTAGTGCTAAACCATTACAAAAAATTATAAAAAATTTTATATAGAAACAATAGAAAGATTTTATTAAAAATATTTAGTACAGAAAAATAAGAAATATATTTTGCAAAAATAAATTGGTACTAAAACCTTTTATTAAGTGCCTGGAACAAATAACTTTTTTAGTACTTTTTCAAGCATTGATTTAGAAACAAAACTTTTAGTACAAACTTTTAATTACAAAACTTTACCTTTAGAAAAAATATTTCAAGTACGAGTTATTTGAAATCAAATAATATTATGATGAGACATTTATTATACATATGTACATATGCTTACAGAAAATTTTTAGTACAAATTTAGTACATATTTTTGTATTTGCTGTTTTTTTTACAATTTTGAAACAGCAGTTTTTCCCACAAAAACACAAAAGAATTTATTTATTTGCAGATAATTTTTTAGTACTAATTTTTAATACAATCAAGAATTGCATTTTTGGCGCTAAGCATTTGCTGCAGAAAAGTCGATATTATTTAAAAATTTTCAACATCAAAACATATAAGGCAATTTCTATAAAAAACTTCCTTGTGTAAACCTTTTGTAAACTAAATTTTTTTTATGTATACTGCATTTAAACTTTAAAGAAATAGCAACTCCTTTCTAAAGTAATTTATTAAGCTAAAAAAAAGAATAACATAGTACTAATTTTTAGAAAAATTTTTAGTACACAATAATGAAACTTTTTGAAGAATATCGCTAGACTGAAATTTTTTTATATTATAAATTTCAGTAATAATTTTGTACATACCTATACATATGTACATATGCGCCTGTAACTGAGATTTTAGTACGAAATTTTCTAAAACATAGTGGGTTGAAAAGTTAGTTTTTATTAACTAAATACTAAAATTGTTATTTTTTTCCAAAATTGGGAATAAAAATTTAGTACTAAAATTTTAGTACTACATATATATTTTCAAGAAACTTTCATAGTAACATTTTCTGTAGAAATGGATTAAGTTCCCAAAATGCACATACATATGTACATGCAACATAACCATAGGCGCCTGTAAGAAAGATTTTAGTACGAAAACTTCTAAAACACTACTGATTTCAAAGTTCTTTTTTTTATAGATTCATTTTTAAAATTGGTAAAATTTGTGAAAAATATGTGCTGCCAAAAATAGAAATAAAAATTTAGTACACAATCATTAAAAACCAGACATTTTCAAGAAACCTTTACAGTGAAATCTTTCTCTAAAAATAGATTTACTTCTCAAAATTCACATACATACAAATGTAAATGCACATGTAGGAAACATTTTAGTACGAAAACTTCTGTAACAATGCTGATTTTAAAAGTTTTTTAAAGATCAAAATTTGTACAATTTTGCTTGAAATTGCAGGCTAAACTTAGAACTAAAAATTTAGTACTAAGAATTAGTACTAATATTTTAGTACATCATTTTTTTACGAAATTCTTCATAGTGACATGTTTCTGTAGAATTATATTTACTTCCTAAATATTTTAGCACAGAAATAAGTAACTTTTATTCTGTTAAATGTTTTGTTTTAATTTCTTAAAATTTTCTTCACGAAATTAATGAGACTAAAATCGTTTTCTGTTATAAATTTTTGGTACTAAAATTTCATGCACACATGTATAATCAATGCTTATTTGAAAAGTTCTTTTTTGTAGACTAAGTTCTAAAATTGCTACAAATATGTTATTAAATTCTAGTGCTAAAATTGTAACTAAAAACTTATTATTAAAATTTTAGTACTACAATTCTTAAAGAATGCACAAAAATTACTTATTTTCTCCTGTTAAAATGTTTTCTTTTAATTTGCTTCTTTCTTATAAATCTTATTTCTAACCAAGACTTCAATTTCCTACCGTGCGTATTGTCTTCATTGCTAGGCTTTTAAGAAATACCATCGACATTTCAGCCAAGAAAGGCAAGTTCAAGTTTATTTGGTTAACAAAATATATAAAAATACAACAAAAACATAAATTAAAAGAAGCAACACCAGAGAAAAAAGAAAACTCAAAAATATATTGACCCTTGAAGAAATGTTTTAAAGTTAATATTTTTTACAAGCTTAAAAGGTTTTTTTCATCTTTCTAAAACCAGTTTTGGTTTAAATTAAAAATAAAATTCAAGTTTCACATAAAAAGCTTCTTTTTTTTGTTTGGTTTGTTTTTCTTGATCAAGCTAACTTTATGCGTAACGCAGCCTTATGTTGTGGCGAAAACAGCGTCAAGCCTTCAAACGTTTTACCCAAAAAAAAAACTCTAAAGCAGTCAAAAGAAAGTTGTTGCTTTAGTACCTGATTACCTTATTGTTCAAACGAGAAATCGTAATAAAATAAATTTTATATTACAGCAGTAACAGCTCAATAATTTCATGTAAAGGGCATTACAATTATGAGTTCAATGACTTGTTTGTTTGAGTTGGAGTTTTGTGGAAAAATTTAGCTTTTTTTAAGTTATTAAAATTTAAATTATTAAATCAAATAATGTTGAGTAACATACACATGTACATATGTAGCCATGAGGTAATTAGATAAATAAAATTTATGCGCAGCAAATATTAAATTGGTTAATATAAATGTCTATACACATATTTATTGTTTTATATATATAAAGTGGAGGACACGAAGCAAACTTTTAAACTTTCAACAAGCCGCCTTCAAAATAAATTCATATATTATAAAGCCGCCGATCTGGCAAGGCTGTCAGCTGTTAAATATCTGTCATCTGAAGTGTCATTTATTAAATGTGAAAGGTTGGCTTAATTGGCGCGCTGTATGCAATGTTTTCCATCATCTTGAATGAATAACTTAATTAATTAATTGTGACCTTTTTCCGGTGCCGTACAGCAAAAGTGAAAAGTGTGGGTCCCTTTTTGTTTTCGCTACAATGTCCGCCCCTCCGTATGGCAGCCAAAAACTGTTTTCTCGAGAATCCTAACAGCTACGAACCTGCAATTTTCACACAATATGCAAAACTTTTGCCGCTACAACAACAAATATATGAGAGTTGAAAATTCAAAGGTATTCCAAAGTGAGCAATGAAAAATTTTGAAATCATAATGCAACATACATACAATTATTTATGGACACTTTTAATGAAATTTTCAAAGTAAGTGTATTTTTATGAAGACTACAGCACCAATTAACACTGAAATTTATAAAAACAAAATTATAGGGTATTCTATTAGTTAATGTAATTTTGAAAACTTGCTGTATCTTGGAAACCGTAAGCGCCAAATTCTTGAAATTTTCAAAAAAGCTAAAACTAAAAAAATCCCAAAATAAAAAATCACCAAAACGAAGAAATTGCCAAAAACCCAAAAAACTCACCAAAAACTAAAAAAACGCTAAGAACTGAAAAATCGCACAAATCAAAATATAAGCGCCAAAATTAAAAGACAATCGCTTAAAATAAAATAAATAGCCAAAAACCAAAAAAGTCGCCAAAAAACCCCAAAACGAAAAAAGCGCTATACTTAAAAAATCGCCAAAAACGAAAAAACTTCATGGTTAAAAAATCGCCTAACTAAAAACAACAAACGAAAAAAAAGTAAGAAATAAATAATCACTAAATATCAAGCAAACGAAAAAATCGCTAAACATAATTAAAAATGTAAATAGGTCGCCAAAAAAAAAATCGTCAAAACGATAAAAAGCGCCACAAATAAAAAACCGCTGAAACTAAAAATCAACCAAAAAATCGCCAAAAACCCGAAAAATTGGCAAAACAAAAAAGAACATCAAAAATAAAAAATCACTTAATATCACAAAAACTAAAAAAACGCAAAAAAAAATAAGGAAACGTAAAAAGGTCGCCAAAAAAATAAAAAAAAATCGTCGTAACGAAAAAAAATGCTGAAACTAAAAAAGCGCTTAAATTAAAAACAATCCAAAAATTGCCAAAACCCGAAAAAAAATCGGCAAAACGAAAAACTAAAGCTATGTACAGATGATTGTCAGATCTTACAATATTGTCAGATCTGGCAATGTGCTGACAATGTACTGGCAATCGAAAATTGACAGCACAATATTCCTTGTCAGTTCACACGGTTGTCAGAAAATCTTACAATTAATTGTCAGACGGTTGTATGACAATAAAATCATCTGACAAAATCGTCAGTAGAAAAATTGTCAGTTCACACGGTTGTCATATGAACAAATTGTTAGATCTGTTGTTATGCGTTGCCAGACTTAAATCATTTGTTAGAAATTGTTAAATATGTATAGTGTGTGTTTGTGTTAAATGTTAAAAGTTAAAGTATAAATTATTATGGACATAAAGAAGCAATTGCAGTGATTTTATCTGCATATATTTTATTATAAATTTTTTCTTTAAAATCAAGCGTGTGCAGTGTTGCCCATAGAAAGAATTCTCTTACAATGACGCCATTGTCAGATGCATAAACTTCGCACATCTGACAATATTAAAATGTCTGATAAATATCTGGCAATAATTTTACAATATGTTCACATGATTGTAAGATGTCTGACAATTTTTTGTCAGCTGAGGGTCTTGCAATGGACTGACAATGCTTTTTCTGGCAACGTCGTCTGACAAAAATTGCCAGTTCACACGGTTGTAAGAAATTTTTAGCACATTTTACTGGCAATATTGTAAGATCTGACAACCGTCTGTACATAGCTTAACGTCAAAACTGAGAATTCGTTACACTAAGTGCAACCAAAAAAATCGCCCAAATAAAAATGTAAAAAAAATCGCTAAAACTAAAAATATGTATTCTAAAAAAATCAGCAAAACGAAAAACAAAAAACGAAAAAATTAAATAATCGGTTAAACTAAAAACAACCCAAAAACTGCAAAAACCGAGATAATCGCCAAAACGAAAAAAATGTAAAAATCAAAAATGTCACTAAAACTAAAAAATCGTTAAAAATAAATAAAGGTAAACAGATCGAAAAAAAATCGCCAAAACTAAAAAACGTCAAAGCTAAAAAATCGCTAAGACTAAAAACAACCAAAGAAAAGTCGCCAAAACAAAAAAAAAAAACCTCAAAAAAATCGCTAAGACTAAAAGCAACCAAAAAATCGCCAAAAACCGAAAAAATGGTTTAAAACGAAGGAAACCTCAAAAATAACAAATCACTAAATATTACTTAAGCTAAAAAATCGCTTAAACTAAATATTGTAAAAAAAAATCGAAAAAACAAACAAAAAACGTCAAAAATAAAAAATCGCTAAAACCAAAAAAAAAGTGCCTAAACTGAAAAATCGCTGGAACTAAAAATTGGTATTGTAAAAAAAATAAACAAAGAATTCCAGAGACCGAAAAAAATCACAAGAGCGAAAAAAAACGCCAAACTAAAAAAGCGTCACTACTAAAAAAAAACGCCAAAAACCGAAAAATCGCCAAAAAGAAACAAGCGCTAGCAATGTCGCACTTTACTGAATTTATTTGGGCATTTGCTTGGTTTTATTTTGAAATACGGGAAATTTATTTAAAACTTGGAAATTTCCGCTTCCTCGGTGAGCAAACAAATATTAATTTTTCCCGCTTTAACACTAATATGACGCTCTCTGGAGATTCTATAAACCTTTCCTAGGATAGTTTCCCCTTTTAATATCGCTAGGTCTTCTGATAAACAGACGCGCCTAAATCCTTCTTCTAATACCAGCTGCGTGTGCTGGTATAATAATAACAAAAATTAAAAATGTTAAAAACCCCCGACTTTTTTTAGAAAGGATGTTATATCTTCTAAACGGCTGGACCGATTTTTTTCAAACAGCTAAGAACCCTCTCGATCAAGTCATCTTTCAAACAGAAAAAACTAAATGAAAATCGGTCCAGCCGTTTGGCCTGTATGTGGACACAGACAGACACACAGATACACAGATACACAGATACACAGACACACAGACACACACTACAAACTTATAACACCACTTTTTTTAGTCGGGGGTTAAAAAATCGTTGTGATGGCATAAAACCGGTAAAAAAAATTGGAGCTTACATACATGTTAAATTTAATTTTTTTTTTGCAGCAAAAATATGTGTAATACATTTTTATATAAAAAAACACTAGTTTATGTCAAGGCAATATATATATTTATAGTCTTTGGCCAAGGTATACATAATAAATGTTTTTGGGACGTATTTCAAACTATATTTTTGCTGTTCCTCCAAAAATTGCTTAATATGCGTACATCCTTAAAGCGGAAAGTCTTTGAACACGGGTTTCTTTCTGTATTCATTCGCAGTTTAAAAGAAGTTTATTTTTTGTCTTTCTTTTTTTATTATTAATGTAAATGTCAAAATTGATCAGCATTGTTGAAGTTGAGCTCTTTGAATAATTTCACTTGAAATTTATTAATGTTTTTTTTCTAGTTATTTTTTATTTTATTTATTTTTTAGTTTATTGTTACGCTCGTGTCCGTTGCAGTGTTAATTAAGTAAAAGTGAAATTATTTTTGTTGGTTTAATAATTGTTATTACATACACATTTTTACTCGCACTCACGATTTTTACATTTCAAAAAATAAATCGCTTATTTACTACCTTTTTTAATGTCTTGTCGTTGGTTTTTTTTTATTTTTGAAAAAAAAAATTATTATTCATATTGGTTTTAAGCTGCATTGTGTCCATATTGAATGAACACTTACCACATTTGTGAGATGAGTAGTGTGGTTGTTTGTTGTTGTTGGCTGTTGTTACTTTCGATTATGTGAACAGTGACCATAACCTTTAAATGGAGACAGCAAAATAAAAAAATTATAATAATATACATAAGTGAAATGACACTGAAAATATTGCGTATACCTTTAATAAGGGCTTGTATTTTGTAGGAAAATTGTGGGAAGTTTCCTGAAATCATGTGCCAAACAAAACAATAAAATCTTGCTGAGATGTTTTCTAGACTAAGGATAATGAAAGGAAGGATTCCTTTTATATTTTCCCAGCGCTCACTCAACAAAGGCAACCTTGTTAATCAATTAGACAGAAGAACTGTCCACGATAGTAAAGTTTCTAGGGCAATAGTAAACAATATGAGGGCAGTAGTGAATAAAATTCAGCGAGAAATATTTTCCAGGGAACAATTTTAAACAATAGCAGGTAATAGGGGAAACAATTTTTACTTAGAAAAGGAAGAAATTTTTCGCGGAATTTTATGCATAATTGCCCTGTATACTTTTTTTATTGGGATTTTATTTTTTGCAGCCAACTTCACTCCTTAACGCACTGTCGAAATATAATTTACTGATAGCACGGTGTTGCCATTGTAAACTATTTTGTAACAGTTTTTTTAAACACCGCTTGCTTCTTCTTCTACTCCTTGAGAAAAATAAGGCTTCTACAAATCTACTGAATAGAATTTTGTCCACAATATAAATGTTCTTACGACAGGAGTAAAAAATATATGAATTTTTTTTTGTTTATTAGCATTTCGTCATTTGCAGCCAACTTCATTCGAAATTAAATTTTCTGACTACACAGCGTTGCCATAGTAAATTATTTTTTTAAACATTAACATTAACATTAAAAAAATATTTTACTTTAGCTTTAAAGTTCATATTAGTTGCCAAGCACTTTAAGGCTAACATAGCTTTGTTAAGAAATCATATGCAAAAGACAACTTTAATTATTTTGTTATCTAATAATGAATACTGGTAACACCACCGTGTTCAACAACCACTTCATAGCTTATGATGTACAAAATTTAATACAATTTCATTCGGGTATTCAAATATTTTTTTTATTTTATTAAATACATTTTTATTATCTTGAAGTAAAGCAACCTAATTTAAAAAATATGAGCTTCTGACTTAATAGGAAAACAGATAAACACAACCATGAAGTAAAAGTAAAAAAATGTGAAAAACTATCACAATTTGTTTTATTCGAATGAAACGAGTATTTGAATATCCAGCTTTTTTCGATTTGTTTTGATAGTATGTACATCACTAAAACATTCTTGTATAATTTTATTTATTTTAATATTTTTTTATGGATTTTGCTATGTATTTTGAAGCAGTTGGATAATTTGGTGATGTTTCCCATTACATGACAGAAATAATAAATTTAAGATAAGAGCAGGCACTTCTAGCTTCATTTTCAGATGTAACATGAATCAGTATGTGCTATATTAATAAAAATATTTGAGATACAAAACACACATTTTGGAAATATCAACTTAAAGTAGTCTTAACAAACGTGGGTGCCTACTTTAGAATTTTTATACAATAATTTTTTTAGAATACAACTTTACTTAACATTGCTTGGCAAAGCTTTATTAAGTTTTTTGCATAAGACCCTAAATCTGTGGCAATAATGAAAAAATGCTTAAGTCATATTTTACTATTTTGCAGGAGAGCACTTTTAAGCTTTCAAGTCGATTTTCGGAAACTTATTTCTTTTACAGTTAAATCAAGAAATTCTCTGTTAACCTTTATATTTTAAAGCAAACATCGTTCTACACCCTGTAAGTAATACATTTAAGTCAAAATATATCAAAGTATAACCTAAATTAAGTTATTATTCCAAGAGAGATCAGAAGTCTAAAAACATAAGTCGCAAGTCATAGCGCTATAACTTACTGAAAAATCACACAAATTAATTGAAATATTGACCAGAGGTACTTTCGAATATGCACATTACTGAGGTGCAATTAACTCAAAATCATCTTATCTCGACTTAAGCACTTTTTCCCTTTGGCCACAGATATATATCCTTAGCGAAATTTCTTTTCCAGGTCTCTAATCGTTGCTTTCGATAACGAGCTTATTCGATCACTTTTTTTTAGTTTGAGATTATGATATTCGATATCGAATCATAGTTTTACTTTGTACGATATCGAATGCCATAATCTCAAACTGAAAAAAAGTGATCGATTCAGCCCGCCATCGAAAGCGACGATTAGATCCATCGCATTTTTTAGGCTGTTGTGCCTTTCGTTTGCCTTGAGGGTTCCTGTCCGAAACTTGGCTTGACTTGGTCCAATCCATCTCCATCTCCATTTTTTATAATGTTTGTGATGGGATCAATATTGCACTTAATGTTGTTATAGATTTTCATTGATGACAATAAGTGGCCACCAAACCTTGGCTTATGACACCCTGGAGTTTGGAGTTTAGTAAGACTAACAAGATATTAGATTTAATGATGTTTATTTTTGTCTGGATTGATATTATGTTGAAAAAAATCACTCTTTGCCCAATTCATATTTATAAGTTAATAACATCAAACTATCTATCCACTAAAGTCAGTTAAACACAGTCGACTCCGCTTTACTGGAAATAACCAAAACCCAAATTTTTTTTCAGTTATCCGATTTTTTTCTTTAAAAGGTAGTTCGGATTATTGAAATTTGTTACAGTTAAGCGTACTGCTTAAAATCAGTGAATGTCTAGCCACTTGCATTGACAATATAATAGAAAAATATAATAAAGTATGTAAGAGCGAAAAGGATAAATACATTTTGCCATTTAATTTTTTAACGGACAAAGCACAATTTTTTCAGTAATAAGTTATGCAATCGATTTCTAATTAATAAATTTGTCATGGTTTATTTTTTCACTAAAGCGAAGTAAGTTTCATACAAAAAGTAGTTGTGGGCTTGCTTTCGGTTTTCAGTAATACAATATTTTTAGTAAAGCGATGTTTCGCTAAAGCGAAGTTAATAAGACTAGTTGCGTTTAAAATCAGTGCGGGGATTTGTATCGCTTTCAGTAATCCGATTGTTTTCAATAAAGCGTGTTGCGCTAAAGCGGATTCCACTGTAATTGATATTAAAATTATATTTTTATCTTGGCTTTATTTAAATTTAATGTTTTATACATATACATAACTCTAAAAATAAACACGCTGTACGTACATACAGCGTAAAAAAAAATTTCCTCAAAACCTTTGTAACCAACAATCAACGTATTGACTTGTTTCACGTTGTCAGTTCGTATAGAAGATAAGAAAATGCGTATTTGTCTGAGAGCTTACATACTATTTGTTTTTCTTCTTCTATTAGTTAAATATTATAAAAGAATTAGAGCAAATTCAAATCCATTTGTTACAAAAAGTCAAGTATAAATTGCAGCTAAAGCTAAAAGACCTCCAATGATAAGAGCCTTTGAAATAAATTAATATACAGAACAACTATGACAACGAAAAATAACAATAACAACAACAATAATAACAACAACAACAACAACAACAACTTATTTGAAACCCCCATAAAATAAAACTAAACATGCAACAATAATGCTTGTAGTAAATCACCCAACACACATACACGCACCCACATATTTATGAGCAGCGTTGCCGCTTTTGATATATCAAAATAAAATTTTTTTTTCAAACAGCAGAATAACCAAGCTATTAAAATAAGAATTTCTCGGAAGCCAAAACTAAAAGAAAATATTAACTTCCTGAAAAATAAAACAAATTAATTGAAATTTTGACCAGAAATACTTTCGAATATGCAGATAACTGAGTTACCATTAACTCAAAATCAGCTTATCGCGTCTTAAGCGATTTCTCCTTTTTGCCACAGATATATAAATTTTAATATATATACGTATTTTTTAAGTTTTTAATTAATTTTAATTAAAAAAAAAAGCAATTTAAAAAAAAAATTTAAATTTAATTAATTTTAATTTAATTTAATTAATTAAAGTTAAACATTTTAATAATTTTTTTTGTGAAAAAATTTAAAAGTTTTGAACTAACAATGCAATTTAATGCAATTTCAAATAAAATTACTCAACGCGAAATTATGAAATTGCTGAAAAAATTATTTAAAATCCGCAAAAACTTTTTAAAATTAAAAACATTTTTTTTAATATTTAAAAGGATAAGAAAAGGAAAAATGCATCTTATAAAATGCCTAGTTATTTTTTTTCTAAATTAAATATTTTGGAAAACTACGTTGTAATAAAAATTAAAGGAAAATTTTTTGAAAAAAAATTGCTTAGGGCTATTATTACAACTTAAAGTTAGTTAAATGTAGGATTTTATCGGACGTATACAAACTTTATCATTTGCAAAATTTTACTTTAACCTAAGTGAGCGATAAATTACAGGCAAGTTTATCTTACCTGGTAAGTTATATCCAATTTGCAATAATGGAAATCTTTTTATACGTCCGATAAAATCTTACTTTTAACTAACTTTAAGTTGTAATAATGGCCCTTAAAGTTGTATTTGAAAAATAGAAAATTTCAATTAAAATGTTTCTGGGTAAAAACAAATTACGAGTATTTACAAAACTTTTTGTTTTTTGAGAGATTTTGTTTAAAATTTTCTTTTCAAACAGGGTTGTCAGATTTTATCCAACCCATTTCGCCAAATTGATTTTAAAAATTGCCAAAAGTCGCCAAAAATCAGTTTTATGTAGTTTTTCTTAGTAAATATTTGATAATAAATTTGTTTTTATATAACACTTTTTTAATATAAATATTTATAAAATTATCGTATCAAAATTTATCAGAAAATCGCCAAAATTGGAAATAAAATCGCCAAAATTATTTTTTGTAAATTTTTGTCATCCAAATTCCAAAATGTAAGAAAAATCATTAAAATCAAATTGTTTTAACTTCTTGCAGACGAGTTTTGGTAGGATTTACTTTTGAAACTACTCCTTCAAAAACTAATTTTCTTGAATTATACAACTTTTGGTGTTAAACTTTGTTAAAAAATAGCCATAATAATCGCCAACGAGTTTATTTATCGCTAGGAAAATCGCCAACAAATTTATTTATCGCCAGTAAAATCGCCATGTCGCCAAACCAAAAATTTGGACGCCAAACAATTTGAAAAATCGCCACGTTTGGCGAGAAATCGCCATATCTGACAGCCCTGTTTTAAAATACAACTTTAAATCATACATGGTCTGTGAATTGATCCATTGTTTTCTAAAAAATTTAAATACATCTTGAAAAAATTAGGTAATTTGCTAAAATAAATTAAAATTTATAAAGAAAATATAGATAAATTTTTTTTTAATTTAATTATACGATTACGTGTGTATAAATGAAATAAAACACTAAAAATTATAACTCTAAAACTGATCTAGTTAAACAAAATCTAATATGGCAAAATGTAAAAGCAAACCATCCCAGCAAAAATATTCGTCTACCTGGAAGCAGGTTAGTAAGGTAGAGAGACCACAACTCGGTAATACATGATTTTTGTTGGTGATCTCCCACTTGGTAGCTCTTCAGTTATGAGCTTCTGAATGGATATAGGACGTGCAGAAGAAAGCCCCTACTTCATGCCTTTTTCATATGTATGTAATAATTAAAAAATTTGCTCTTTAGATCAGAATTTTATATCTACTCTTAGATTAACTTATAATACTTTGTTTTGTTTTTATATTTATCAAATATATTTTAAAATACAATATCAAATCAAATACTTTTTGTTCGCGCATTGAATCAAGAGTCGATCCCAGAATCACCGTATGTTAGAATAGAATACTACCCACTGAACTACGGAAGCACAAATTTACTTTCGTACACAATTTACTTCAAAAATAAAAACTCGAAGTAAAAATTTCATTCGCATCCAAATTTGTTTCCAGGTAAGCGAGAGATGGTTCACTATAGGAATCTTTGAGAATTTGAGTAAAAACAGCCATTCGCTTACATTATTGCATCATCCTAAGGCAGAGGGGTGTACTGTGTGCTTTTCTGCGCTTCCGAAGCGCTTCTTTTTTTCTTAGTGCTTACTTGTACCAAATTTATTTTTGCTGGGATAGAAAAGGTTTTATAAAAAATGTGTAAGCGAATAAAAAAACGCTGCAATCCAAACTGAGATTAACTTTTCAAAATTAAAAAAAAAAACATTCTGAAAAAAAACTCATAAAAAAGCTCTAGAAAATTATCGAAAATTCATCAATTTGAGGAAGTCTTTGCTACCTTTTTAATAATTTGTTGTTTTACTAGATAAATAAATCAGCACTTTTGGTTAACACTATCTTCTTTAAGCTAGCTACAAAATTTAAGCCCGATGTTTTATAAATATTTTTTTATTACCTCTTCAATTCAAGCTTATTTCTTTATTGAATTTTATTTTTGTTTAGCGCCAATTTCTATGACAAAATAACACCTATTTTTAGTAATGTTTTATAAATTAGTCAATAAATCTACTACAAACTCTTTGCTAAACTTGTGTGTTAATAATAAAAAGGCCTAAGCTAGTTAATTGCACCCTAAAATGATCTCAATTGTTTTAAAGCACACAAACAATAATAAATTAAATAATTAATATGATGAACGATAATCGGGACATTAAAAGTTTTTATTACTTATTATCTGGATTTTTTTTAAAGATTTGTCAATAAAAGTTTTGTTTGTTGCGGCAACACTTCTTATGATTTAGAAGGAGACAAACCAAAATGTATTGAGTAAAAATAACAGTACAGTTAAATCTATTAATGCACATGCATGTATACATGTGTATGTGTGTGAGTGTGTGTTTTTGTCTATATGGGAGCACATAATTTAGTAAATACCCTGCAGAAAGTGAGAATAGTGAAATTGTAGTGATTTACTAGTGACATTGTCAGTAGTACTACTGACCAGGTGTACCCCAGCCAATGTAATCATCTATTGACATTTAACATAAGCTTGTCATTGAAAATCCACCACTAGACTGTAGGACTACTCACTAAGTAGTTCTTTTAGGACCACATGGAGACATTGACACCAAAGAATCATTAGTAAATTTTAGGGGGTCTAGTCTACAATATCGATATTTCCTCGCTCGTTGTCAATAGTAAATTTATAGTGATTTTCTAGTGACATTGTCAATAGTGCTACTGATATTTGAACCAAAGTTTCACTAGTAGATTTAAGTAACCCTCGTCTACATATATTTATTTAATATTATTGCACACCGTAATAAAAACGAAAAACAATCTATTGACGCGTTCATTGACAATATCACCAGAAATATACTAGAACTATTGTCTCTAACGTATCTTTACTCGCACATAAAAGGAAAGTTGTCTACATTTCAACTAGTGCAATTGTCGCTGGAGAAAGAGTATTGACATAGAGACAGATGTGCAATAGCTTTCCGTGAGCACCTGCCATTACGGCCTTATCTCACGGGTGCCAAAGCACCGGGTGCAGGTAAGACGCCAGACCATCGCCCCCATGCACCCTTTTAGAATGAACCTAAGGCCCACTACTCAAGGCACATAGGTTGCAATCTTTGATATAGTTATCCCTATACTATGTTCAATTACCTTGCTGAGGTAATTTGAGCTATCTAAACGCTGCTGCTATGTCCGTGCCCATAGCAGCTTCTGTTGAATGGCAACAGCACCTAGAATAGTGTCTGGCTGACCGCGTCAGACCAACCACTAGCATTGATTTCACACTGGGAAGCCAAGACTATTCTCCCAGCGATTTTGGTAGCAACTACAGCCACCACGATAATTCTCCGGCTTCCACGCTAAGGTGTTGTCTATACCCATAGCGAGGTCCCCAAGAGAATTCCTCAACCATTGCCGGCACGGCTCAACCACTCATCCGAGATGAACCCATGGCTGTGTCGCCAAAAATCCAGTGCCTACTCCACACATACCAAAATCATTCCTTAAACCCCGTGGGGTAGGACGAACTCGGCATTTTAGCAAAGGAACCTGACGACCGCTACGTGCACTCAAAACTTCAAAGCAGCTCGACTGTCGGGCAACCGGCACCCGTGGCACCAGAAGTAGCCTCTGGTCAGACCTCGAAGTTCCACCACAAGGGCTTCACCTCTATCGCTTTTGAACTCAGGGGCAGTTCTACACAGAAAAAATTATTCCCAAAAAATTTTCAAACAAACGTGTGTTTTGAAATAGAATTTAGTTTCAGTAAATATTTTTTACTGTTCCAGTAAATTATTTGTTCTAATTTTATTTTATGTAAAAGAAACTGTATAGAATGAAAATTATCTCTATAAAGTAAAATTTGTAAACAAATTTCTAGATTTATTTTTTTTTTATTTAGATTTGTTATTTTCAGTTAAATTTATTTTTATATACTGTAAAAAAATTTGTCGGTTTTTTCTTTAATTTTTTCTACAAATTATTTTATAGATATAAAAAACATTTTATTTATTTTTTAAGATTTTTGTTTGCGGTTTTCAAACTTATTATGTTTGTATATTGTGATTCTCAATATATAGTATTAAGAGTCTTACTATAAACATACGGAGTTTGTTAGCTAAATTCAAAAAATTTTTGGGTTGAAGTTTACAGACGAGTTCCAAAAGCGGGAACGAAATGCTTAACCATAAAAACAAGCCAATTTTTTGAAAGTAGAAAAAAATTGTTGAACCTTTTAGTTGATTCAGTTATTTTTTTCAAATAAAACTTTTACTATTTTTTTTTTTTAAATTGGTAAGAATTGTTATTGATTCAGTTAATTTATTTTCTGATAATACGAAAAATTTTAGTGAATGTGTTTGTAAATTATAAAAAAAAAATTTACTGAATAATACAAAAAAAAAAAAAAAAATCTGCAAAAATGTTTTTCTGTTCATATTAATAAATTTGACTGAAAATATTTTGAGTTTCAGTTAACTTTTTTCTCTAATGCCATAAGTTAACTAAAAATAAATTTTTTTTTCAGTTAAATTTTTACAAAATTGTTATCAGAATCTACAAATTTCTTTGTAGGTCCGCATTCACACAAAAAATTTACTGATTCAATGAATTTGGTTACTGAAAACGAAATTTAGTTTTTTCTGTGTAGGTGACGCTGCACTTAACTGCCATCAACATGAACCTGTCTTCCTTTTATAAATATGTGCACATCCTTTGCTCTGTTGCCAGAGATCGGGTAGTAACACATAAGTTCTATGGGTAATGTACCAAAGTTACGTCAATGGAAAAAGCCACATCACACCAGCTGGGGACCCGGCGTTGCCACACTCGTAGTCAAAAATAAACTCCCCTGGGGGTGACATAGCGACATATAGTTCTAGGCTGACTAGAGGGTAAGTAGTGTGCTCCAAATAACAAAAACAAACAAACAAAAATCTCACTTACAGTCAGCGTTGCCATATGCGTTTGAGCATAAAACTGCCTACATCGAACCAAAACTATATTTTAGAGGGAAAACTGCCCATACAAATTTTAATAGTAGTATATCTCTTAACAAAACGTAGAACAGTATGACATGGCTGCGTTAGGCAGTTTTTGCACTAGTATGCCCGGAGTATACGTTCATTATATCAGTTATTATAACTAATTCGTCCATTTTTGGGAAAGTTTTTTATATATTAAGAAACTATTTCAGTTTAAAAATCTAATCATATTTAAATATCGATTTACACAAATTTTAATTTTTTTTTTTTTTTTTTTTTTTTTGGAAAAGACTTTTAAATATGATTTTGATATTTGCACAGAGTTAGTTTTAATATTTTTATTGCACTTTTTCACAAAATTAATATTGAACTTGTTCAGTAAAATATTAATTATTTTTTTTAAAATACATTTGGGGTATTCACAAGGGTGTCCTAAGTGTCATAAAGTCATAAAGTCCTAACATTTTAAACCAGTTTAAAACTATTTTTATTTTCTTTCATATAAAAGGAGTACTATATTAACACAATTCTTCACTCTATGTATTTGTTACTGTCATAACTAATTATTTTGCTTTTTACTTTTCTTTTTCGACAAAATGTCCATTTACGTTTAAATACGTGGCGTTTTTCTTAAGCAAATTTCTACTCAAATCATTATATATTGCAAAAAAATATAAAAATTCGCAAGGGATTAAAATAATGGAAACAATATCCTAAAGCTAATTATATAGAACGCAAAAAAAAGTAATAACTCGAGTATAGACTTACAGCATATAAATCGCGAAAACTTGCAAAAATGCAAATATCTTCTAAACATTTCCAAAGCCTCACAAACTGTAAACGAGCAAACTCAGTAGATTTTATGAATCAAAAATTATCTCACGTGCAAAAAATTTGCGAAAATTCGCGAATAATTTTTTAATTGAAAAAAACTTAAAATTTATTTAAAAAAATGCTTAAATTGTAAAATCCGCAATTACGCAATTACGAAAATTCGCAAAAACTTGCTGACATCAAAAATATATTAAAGTCTGATACTTAATAAAAAAATTTTAAAACTGTTAAAAAAAAATAAATAATTGGGAACAATCACTTTTATTGCAAAAATTTGCAACAAATTGCAAAAATTGTAAACAAGCTCCAAAATTACTTACAAATACCTAAAGATCTAAGAAATTCCAAAAATCGCAGAAAATTGACAAAATTATGAAAATTCGCACAAATAGATGGATGTATTAAAAATCGGTAAAATGGTAAAAAGGCAAGCCCTAAAATAACACATAAATACTTAAAGATATAAGAAATTTCAAAAAATCGGAAAAATTCGCGAAAATGAAAATTTGCAAAAACTTGCTAATACCAAAATGATAGCAAAGTGTGATATAAAATAAAAGTCGCCAAATGTGTAAAAAAAGGCAAAAACTGCAACAACAAAAATAATTCAATCAGACAATGATGTGGCTTGATTCAATCCTATTTTGTTAAAATTACACACAAGAGCAATAAGCTTTATCAAAAATTACCTGATCGCAAAACTTAAGAAAATTTGCAAATAAATTTTGTTTTACATATTGCAAAAATTCGCAAATAATTTTCGGAAACAGATAGAAGCCGTTAAATAATTTTCTTATAATTATGCATATCAGTACCAAATATTATTTAATTTTTGTAATATTTTTTCTCATTTGTTTTGTATCATATTGTTTATGTTTCAACTAACACACTAAAATATGAGGGGTTGCTCACAGCAGTCGCATTTTAAAATAGTTTAAAAGTTTAGAACATTATGACGTTATGACTTTAACACTACCGTGTGAATACCCCAATTGAAATTGATTATTGATGGGTTAGCTGGATCCATTCTAACGAATAATTTTAGCTCACAGTTAAAAAATTTTCAATACCACATTTCTTGAGAAACGGTTTTATTGTTGCTTACTTCTCTAATATTCTTCACATCAAACTATAATACAAGTATTAATACTTTTGTGAAAAATGCAACTCTGACATGTTGAGTTGTTGTTGCTTTTTGAAATTTTTAGACAGAAATTAGATCAGAGATGCATTTTCGTCAAAAGTATTAATACTTGTATTATAGTCTGAAACCGCCTTAAAAAGTTTCTTCGTTAACTAATAGTAAGGGATGTGCAATGAGGCAGCTACTAAAAATTGCAACAAAAAATAATAAGAGGGAATAATGTTATTCGAACTTTTTAACACACACACACACACACATTGGTCTCACAGACCAATACATCACCATTGACGGGTTAAAGAATAACAGATTTTTTTTAAACAAGAAACTGTAGGACTGCTCAATAGCTTATAGTATGTTTACACGATACGTGCTTCGCTCTCTATTCATGCTTCACATCCCAATCATGACCGAATCAACTTGCTTCGCCATACAAAATTATGAGAGCGAATCAAGTAGATTCAATATGAATCTACTTGTGAAGCACGTAAAATTGGTATCTTCTCTAACTTTTATCGCAGTTTATCGGCAGTTTAGCTGAACCAGCTATCAAAACAAAATATGTATATTTGTATGTATGGGTTTGAACAAATAAAAACAAACCAAAAGAACATAGATGTGAGTTTAATATAAATAAATTTAATTAAGTTATGAATAGTAAAAAAGGAAATATAAGAAGAAAATATAGGTATGCCTTCAAAAACAAAATTTTGAATGAGTCGAATGTATGTAAGTATGTATGCTTATGTGTATGTATGTATATACGTGCATATGATACGTATGTACCCAGCTGGAAAAGTAGGCATTAATTACATACAGTATTATTTTCCAAAGCAAAACAATGCATCCCTTAGAAACGATGGAGTAATTTGATCAAACACAATTAAAATAATTCATTACTTTCCTAGGACATGTTCTGTGTTAACAGTAATCAATTCAGAAATGAAAAATTATGCATGATGTGCATTACCACACGAACAGTGATGCCAACTTTTTCAGAGCAAAAAGCACTCTGCCTTCAAAAAAAAGCACTAAATGCAATAAAGCCATATTTCGATTTTGTTCAGTTATAAGTAGAATATGATGTGTCAATGAATTAACAAAAACTATTTACTATGTATGGATGTACATTAGGGTGTTCTAAAAAAAATCCTTTGTTTTTTTCAGAACCAGGTTTCAAACTTTAGGTAAAAAAATAGGCCTGTTAAAATATCAGCTGATGAGATGGTGAGATGGTGCGCATCGCACTTTT
Source organism: Tachina grossa (assembly GCA_949987645.1). NCBI lineage: Eukaryota > Metazoa > Arthropoda > Insecta > Diptera > Tachinidae > Tachina > Tachina grossa. Next base: position 20,505,269 of record OX465277.1, on the reverse strand, counting down.
CAATTTCCCATACGATTTACATGGTATAAATTGATGTCCTACAGTAAACTTCTTGGTACGCTTTTCTAGAAAATTAAACGCTCTATAAAAAAAAGTCACATAAAAGTTTTTGATAAGTTAGCTGGATCAAAAGTTATTTACAGTCCAAATAAAATTTACCCTAAATTTATAAGATTTTTCAAGAAAACAACAGAAATATTATGTTATTCCAGAAAATTTTACCAAGTTCCATACAAAATACAAACAGGCCTTTTAAAAAGTGCCAGAGAAGTGTTTTTCGTTATAATAGAGAAATATAAAACAATTTTATAAATTTTTCAATTTATTTTAGCCATAGCTGTAATAAGTGAATGGAATGGAAATTAAAAATATTTTTATTTCAGATTTAGTTTAATTTTAAATTTTTTTATACAGTGTTTAATTTTCTACAAAAGCTTACCAAGAAGTTTACTGTAGCACATTCCGTTCTTTACTTATGACAATCAGACAGAAAAGTGGAAACTGTTTATTTGTTGTTTTTTGTAAAGCCACCATACTATCACAAATTTATATTTAGTGGATTTGTTAAACGCACTAAAAGCACTAAAGTCAAAGGTGAAAAAGCACCAATTTCGGGTATTTAAAAAAAAAGCACCTAGTTGAATAATTCCGGACTGTTATGAATTAAAAAGCACTAAATCTAGTGCGAAAAGCACTAAATTGGCACGCTGCACACGAAGCACGAAGGCGTCGTATAAACGGCAAGATTTAAAAACAAGATTCAGAGAGCGAAGCATGTGATTCAACTCGTCGTCTAAACATAGTATTAAAAACAGATAACGGCTCAGTTAGCCGACTGTAATGTAATGTAACTGCAACAGTAAGAAACAGCTGATCGATTTTGTTATGCGAAAAGTAATGAAAATGGTTATAGAGATGTAATGTAGCGTAACCTACTTTTAATATAAAAATATCAATCAGCTGTTTTCTACGTTACAGTTACATTACATTACAGTCGGCTAACTGAGCCTTAAATCTGCACATTTTGCAACAGTGCAACATCACTGAAAAGTACTAAATAATTCATATATGTATATGTACTACACTCCTCGTCATATAAATAGGATGCCCTATCTATCAATTGCCTGAACGTAAATATTTGCTAAATTCAAGAAATTTGTAATTAGAATTTTTCTGTTTTTAACCCCCGACTAAAAAAAAGGGGTGTTATAAGTTTGTAGTGTGTGTCTGTGTATCTGTGTGTCTGTCTGTGTCCACGTACAGGCCAAACGGCTGGACCGATTTTCATTTAGTTTTTTCTGTTTGAAAGATGACTTGATCGGGGTTCTTAGCTATGTTTGAAAAAAATCGGTCCAGCCGTTTAGAAGATATAACATCTTTTCTGAAAAAAGTCGGGGTTTTTAAATTTTTTAATTTTTGTTATTTTTAAAATTATTTATTACTAAGAATATTGTAGAATAAATTAAATTGATATCAGCTGTACTTTTTTTAATCAAATTTCAAATAAAATAATAGAAATAAAGCCTAAAAATTTGAGCCACTTGAAGATAAAGTTTTTTGTTGATTTTAGAAGAAAATACATATTAATTTTATTTTAATTTTATTTAATACTTTACATGACAAATTACAATATTGGAGTGAGAGTTCAAAGCTGTTCTGAGGATGGCCTATTTATCCAAAGCGGAAGAAGGCTTTTAGCAAGGCCTTTCATATTTTCCCATAGTTAGATCTATGTATGTTTTAAATAATTAGACACTACATTACGACTTCTATCAATTTGGTTTAGGAGATTTTAAGCATTTTTATTTCATTTTGTTTATAATTGATAAAAGTTATATTTTTTTAGCGGCTTCTACAATAAATCTAGATTTAAATGAGAGTGCCCTATTGTCCAAAGACATCAAAAATTCTAATGCTTTGCCCATATTGAGTAGAAAATAAATGTAACGGTAAATTTTCCATACAAAAGTTTTAAATCAGAGAGAGTAAATGAGTTTTGATGACCAAAACAAACAAAGCAAGCCATATTCAAATAGCCAGGAGTGTATGTATGTATAGTACAGTAGCACTACAATACAGTACAGTACAGTACAGTATAGTGGTACTACAGCTCTTTTAGCAAGAATCATTAACACTTTTTATGAAATGAAGGAAACTATATTAAATAAAAAACAGCGTAATCTCAAACAAAACACATTAAATGAAACCTTAATAAACGAAATAATGAACTTTCATACAAATGAATTCAAGCATTTACATTAAATTATATTAAAATCTCTGCTCAATGATTTGCTTTCATTACAAGCATATTTTTCTTGCGTTTTTTTTTTGTGTGATATTTGCCATAATTAACTAAACATGGTCACTGACAATTAAAAAGGCAACAGCAAACTAGACAGCAAAATTATAATATACTTGAATTATTACAAATTTCTTAAAAAAACACGCACAGAATATGTACATAAGTGTGTATGTATATATATGTATGTGTACATAAAAAACATTTATACAGATGTATCTATGAATGCCTCCGCATTTACTTTACTAATCAAAGTAAATATTTATAAATTTCTACATAAGTGTAATAAAGTGTTTTTTCTATTCCCTATTCTTTGGATTGTGTAGTGGTGCTTTTTATATCAGTTAAGCAGATTAGAAAAAAATGTATATATGTATATATTTATGTGCTTTCAATGGCCTTCTCCCACTTTACGTTGCACCATGACAGCAGCCACGAAATTTTTCCTAAGAAAAAAAAATAGTGCAACAAGTCAAAAGTTTCTCAATTGGCTGCAGCAATCAAGGGAAAAACTTAAAAAAGCTATTAGAAAAATTTATATTTTTCTTAAGTGCAATATCGCGCGGAATTTTTATATTTTTTTTAATGTTTAATAGCATAAAAGAAAACTCTATTCCCTTAAACTGGTATACAATAAAATTTTAAACTGTTATACAGGTAACATTAAACTATTATTATATGAAGCATATAATTGGAACGGTTATACAATAAATTCGAAACTGTTATACATGATATATGAAACTGTTATACAAGTTTTTTCGCCTCACTGTATTTGCTTAAAAGCTAAGAATCTGTAATTAATAAAAAATTTGAATCGCAAGTTTTTTTAAATCTCTAATACCATAAAAGAAAACTCAATTTCCTCAAACTGGTATGCACTAAATTTTAAACTGTTATACAGGACACATAAAACTTATGGTTGCAATGTTAGTAAATATATCATTTAAATTGTTTTAAAAAAAAGTGAAACTCTTATACATACAATAAAATGCCTTAGATTTGCTTTAAATTAAGAAGCTCTTATTAATATAGAATCTTAAACTGTTATACAAAATATGTGAAACCTTTATGCACGTTTTTTCACCCTACTGTATTTGCTTAATAGTTGAGGAGCTTTTGTAAGTACACATTTTTTTCTACCACCTAACTTTAAAAATTTTAAGCTGTTATACTGTGACGATTGTATGCAATCTTTCGATTAAATATGGAAATCTGATATACAGAGCACATAAAACTTATGGTTGCAATACTAGTAAACATATCATTTGAACTATTATACAAGAAAAGTGGAATGTCAAACTGTTATACAAGTTATTTTGCACCTCATTGTATTCGCTTTAAATAAAGAAGCTTTTATTAATATAGAATGTGAAACTTGTATTTAAAGAAATATGAAACTGTTATACTAGAAATGTGGAACTATTATACAAGTTTTTTTCACCCCACAGCATTTGCTTAAAAGTTAGGGAACTTTTTCACACATAAATTTTTTTATTCCACCTAAATTTAAACATTTTAAGCTGTTATACTGTGCTGTTTGATTATTTTTTGTTAAATACCGAAAATTTATTAATCAAATTATAAGTAATTGATAACAGTAAATTGTGGTACGCAAAATGAGCATCTTATGCATAAACCTCATGGGAAAGTAAACTGTTATACACAGCAATTTTCATTGTTTACAATTGTTTCGAGCTGCCTGTAAATTTTTTCAACATATTTTTGCAAATTTTGTGAAACTGTTATACAATATATAGACTAACACAGTGACTCTTTTATGTAGAAAACACGTAGTTTTACTTCTTTTACCATAGATGAAAAAAATATGAGCTTACGATTTTCTCTATTATACAAAAAATTAAACTGTCATACACTTTTTGTAGCATGTAACTTTAAATTTTTTAACTATTTCTCTTGGCATGAACAGTAACAAAAATACAGTGTTAAAAGGTGAAATTGTAGAAAAAATGCTAAATATTTGCCTCAGCTACTTTGTAGTCTGTTATACGGTATAACACATAAGAAGTTTTTACTGTTACATAGATCTTTCCTGCTATTGAAATGTTAAAACATATTTAAGTAAAATTTCTGTAACTGTTATACTGGAATATGCAAACTGTACTTAACATGTGTAAATTTAGGCCGATTTATATCCTTCAAAAACTCAGATATTTTTAAATTTTAAACTAAACTCTAACTGAATTGCTTAGAAAACTTTACAACTATTATAATATCTGTATGCAAATGTATGTAAAAGATGCAAATAACATCTGAATGCTTTACATCTGCAATTGTAACATATTCAAATTCTGCGAAATTCTGACCAAATACTCAAAAAATTTAACTGTTATACTAGATAAGTAGTTATTTTTCCGTTTCCTAACGCTCTGAATCTAAATATCTATTTTGTTTCTAGTATTTCAGCATATCTTTGAACTATTTGAACTATTACACTACTAATAATTAACTGTTATACTGTTAATTTAAAAGTAAAACATGCTTGCATTATTCTACTAAATACTAACAGCCTTATTTATAAAACATATTAAGGCTTTGTAAAGGCTTTTTAAGAAAAATTTGGTATGAAAATTTGTTTTAAGAACCCTTTATAAAGCCTTAATAAGTTTTATAAATAAGGCTATAAATTGATATGTTATCGCTAATATATGTTAAATATTTTATAAATTTAACTGTTATACTATAAAGTCACTAATTTTTTTAGATATTCTATTGGTTTGAATGAAAAATTTTGTATTATTTCTCGTATTCCATGAAATCCTTGAACTATATAAACTGTTATACTCGCGTTAATCAACTGTTATACTATAAATTTAATAGTAATATATACCTGAATTGTTCTACTAAATAATAATAAGATTTTCTAAAATGTTCCTCATTGTGTAGGGTGTCAATGAGAATCTAATAACTTTAATTTAATAGATACTGATGAATAACACAAAAATAAATTAATTTTTTTTTTATTTACATACATTTGCATGTTTAATTCTTCTTTCTCAAAATGAAACTCTCTACATTTAACTACATGAGCACTAAAAATAAAAAATTCCGTACGTCCGTCCGTCCGTCCGTTAGGCAGTCAGACAATAAGCGAGTATTACAGTTTCAACAGCGGGCATCAGGCATTTGCTGTTGTTGTTGTTGTTGTTGTTGCTTTATATAAACATATATTTTTATTTTGTTTATATTGTAAATAGACGCATGTGGTAGATTGAGTTCTGCCCGAAATATAGGTTAAAAGTTTAAATATGCACCCGTTCCCTCCACCCACCGAAATTTACAGTAAACATGTGATTGGTCGGCCGACAGCTATTTTTATTATTTCGATGCTAAAATAGATGAGGCTGCGGGAACGCGTTGCCAGTTGCTGCTGTTTGTTTTTATAGCTGATGATGATGCTGCTGCTGCAGTCGTTTTTATATTTTTAATGTCAAAATAAAGAAAAATTATATTTGTTTTTAATTTTTGTTTTGGTAGAAATTTATTTTAAAGTCAATGTAGAAGTATTAAGATGATTATGAAATTGAAACGTACGAGCATGTAAATGAATTGATATTGATAATTTCGATATTGAAGATGCGTGAATTTTAGTATAAATTTTGAAATGGACGCTTTGTAAGGGAGAGCGGTGAATTTAAAATAAGAATAATATTTTTATTGAATATTAAGGCAAACTACTACTGCTATGAATCCCCTGCCCCTCCCCTGGCTTAACTGTCGAAATTCCATGTAAATAACTTTAAGCAAAATATCGCTTAAAGGTTCAATCAGGCGAGTCATACATACCAGAATGCCGTAACCAAAATCATTGCTGCCACAACCATAAACAGCTGTTTGTGTTTACTTTTGTTTATTCATTTAAAAAATAGTCCTGTCTATAAGGTTGGTTCGAACAGCTGTTCTGTATGGTTATGCTTATGGCACGTCTAATTGAACCTTAATGAAAGAGAAGAAGCTGCTCTCTATAATTCTCACTTATGTTATACCTTCACTAGCCCGTAAGAATCACCAGTATGTCCTTTAATTTTTTTTTATCAAGTGACTAACTGTAGCCGGCTCAAGTTCATTCGAGTCAATCCTCAAATATCCTCTTGAATATATCTTAACATCGGATGCGCCATCTTTAAAAACTATCCGGTTTTCGTATGTGTGATCATTTTTTTGTAGAAGTTTCTTCTGTTCAATTTATTTGGCCAAGTTATGGAATAGAAGATTATTCAAATGGTCGCCATGTTGTTCATTTAGGGACTTCAAGTGTACGTCCAGGACGTTCGCCACCATCAGTGTGTATACGTTCGAACGAACGAACGATTAACCACATTTTTACCATTTAAATTAATGATGAAGAGTCGCCATAATATTTTTCAGGCTTAACCTTGGTTTCAATGATTGTTTTTTTTTCGCCAAAAAATAAAATTTAATAAGCACTCGAAATTCGATTTTTTCCGTTTTCTGGGTAATCTGATATCAATGGCTGTCAAGCTCAAACTTAATTATGCAGTTTATTCAAATTTAACAACTGGCAGTCTGCTGTTGACAGATGTGTTTCAGATTAATGTGACCACCTGCCCTTACAGCATAATCTCACGGTGATGTAAACACCGGGTGAAGTTGAACGTCCAACCAAAACCACCATGCAACCTATGCGACTAGCCGAGAACACATAAGTTGCAATATTTTGAACATGTACCCTTCACAGGTACTTTGAGCTATCTAAACTCTATCTGCTAAGACCGTAGTCAAAGCAGCTTCTGGTGTATGGCAACAGAAACTAAAATAACCAATGACTAGCAATGACTCAACTCTGGGGAACCCCGACTATTCTAGCAGCGATATTTTGGTAGCAACAACAGCCACCACGTAAGATTCTCCGCACTGCGAGTGTGGTTGCTCACAGCCACAGCAACTTCCCTAAGAGAGCCAGACGAATGCCCAAGTATAATACCTACTTCAACTGCTGAACATTATCTATTTAATAACGTGGGGTTAGACGTAATCTACCTTTCAGTAGAGGATCATGCCAACAAAAATCGAACTCCTAGAGCAGCTCTGCTGTCAGGGCACCGGTACCCGTGGTACTATTTGAAAAGTCATTGCTTAGAGCTCGAAGTTTCACACCGAAAAGCTTCACCTCTATCGTCTTTTGAATACAGGGCAGTTCCAAGGCAATATAGCAAGCTACTCTTCCTTTTATAAATATATATATATATATATATATATATATATATATATATATATAAATATGTGCACATTCGTTTTTCTGTTATTCCAGAGATCGGGTAGCAAGACATAGGTTAGGTTTGGTTGAGAAGGGTGATGCCAAAAACGCATCTCCACTCGGAGACCCAATTGGGTCCATTGTGATTCCCTTCTATTATAAAAAGTAATATTTACCCCTCACTTGTACCCAGAAATGACCCTATTATTCGTCATCAAGCCACTTAATTCCCATGATGAAAACCCTAAGGTCCTCTAGTTTTCACTTCTCGCTATCAGTAATACTCTCATCGAAATGTCTGCTCAGCCATCATGGGCCTACTATGACGTTGCAGCTTCGGGCAGTGACAGATAATATATATGTTCAATCGTTTCTGGTTCCTCTTCATTCCTGCACAACCTACAGAAATCTGGATTGCCAATTTCTCAAATGCTGCTTCTTGCTCTGACCGAGCAGTGACCAGTCAATGCACCTATCACGATTGGCATTGCCTTCCTATTCATATCCAGTAGCAGTTTAGATCTTCCTGAGTCAAGTTCTATGGGTAAAAAACTAAAGGTATGTCAAGAGCAACCAGCAATTTTACCCCGGATAAGGTCCTTAGGATTGTCACTCCCGCAATCACCTAAGACATCACCCTGAGGGAGCAGTGTTGTCTTTTCAGTTAAGAGACGGGAAATTATAAGTCACCGGAAAAATAAGAACAGAGTTCAGTTACAAGTTACCTGCCATTAAGTCCTTTGACTGCCAATATTCTCTAGTTTATCGTACAATCCGCGATATTCTTCAGTTTGTGGCGAAATCTACTACTCAGACATTTAAGTCTGTAGCGTTAAGGCCTCGGGCAATGCCACAGCATATACTCTCCCTCATCCTAAAATAGTCGGCCAAACATTCGGGGTGCTAGAATGCTATGTAGCAAATTGTTACTTTAAACTTAATCGTTACTAATTTGCAATCCTTTCATCACCGAACATGTTGGCAAACGAATTGAGAACTTTATCTCTTTTAAAGTTGGACCTGAGTGTCTGGATTAGGTTACATATTAGGAATATGTGCTGGCAAAGAAACTCCGCCCTTTCGTATTGGCTTAAACAACTAAAAAATTTTCTTCACTAGACTATTCAGTAGCTCATTTTTGACACAAATCAGTGATTGAGATGTTCTGTAAAAAAAACTAGCTATTGAATGAGTTGGATCTAAGCCTACACTAGACGGCTTAGTGAGCTGTTGTAAATTTTTTTTTGATGATCGGACACCATGTCCTTGCTAATTAATTTGTTGATTCAAATTAGCTTATACTCGTGCCTGATTCGGCTTCCAATATATATAGGCTCCACAATTTGAATTCCCACCTTTTGTGTTTCAAATTATTTCCAAGTCCAACAACTTGGGTCCCCGAAATCAAAAAGAACCAATCAAAATATTTACTCTTGACTGATTATCATGGTCAAGAAATATCTAGGATGTAAGCTGTCAACTTTTTTTTTTTCTTTTCAAAGAGAAGTAATACTCAAGCAATGAATTTTTACTACTACTACTAGGTGTTACCTTCTTTAGGAAAGGGATAGTGATAGAGAAGACAGGTGGTGAAGAAAGAGATAGAAGGAGGTCTCATTCTTGTACAACTCTGCTTTTTTTGCACGTTTTTTTTTAGTAATGCAGTGTTGCAGCGCCTCTGGTGTTAATGAAGCATATTAAAGTCTTCGAAGCTGTGTTTAGTAGCCATTTTATTGATTATTTTACTGCACCGATGATTTTGCTACACAATACCTACTAAGGAGGGCGCTCTGATGGTACATTGGGATTAGTAGTATTCGCTGAAGCCGGTGTAGTTCACTGACCAGTATATATGCCTTCATCACTTGAACTTTCCTACAACAACTGATACAAAGGAACACTAATGCACAACAGAAATATGGTGTGGTGTTGTTATTTAATGACTGCCAGAGCCTCGGTTTGGTATTCAACATCCTAACTACTTCAGCCAACGCCACCTTCTCATCGGTTGAAAGGGTATGTCTTGATATGTTGGCTTGTTGCTCAGCTTATTGTAAGGAACTGCCAGGGCTACCAATGGATTTTCCTAAGTGTCTTTGTTACGCACTGAATCTGTCTGGTGAGTGTAGTGTTAGTTTGGAAGGAAGCACCCATAGATACATGAAATTGGCTGGCAAAATTTTTGACAGACACATCGACTTCAATACGTAGCATGAGGCAGGATCTTCTTTAAAATGTTTATAATATGAAGTTTGCCTGATGGTGTAGAATCCTAATTGCAACCTCAGAGCAATCAGAGCTTACTTGTGGTTTCTACTTCTCATTATTTATTTGATGCCTTGCGATTTAAAGGCAATTAATTTATTTAAAGTTTATATAAATTCTGCCGTATTCTTTCGGGTTCATTATCTATTGGGCTCAGCCTCTGTGCCTTCCAATATTTTAAACCTTACTTGAGGCACTATCAAAGAATTGCTTTTTAGTTGCAATATTTTCCATATAAATTTTAGAACTTTTCCAACACATTTGGCATCTTCTAAAATGGTTACATATGTAATTCATACTTCCTATTTACTTAATAATAAAAAAAAAGAAAACTCTCATTATTTTTATAAAAAATAGAATCTGTTTTAATTTCAGCATTTTTGTTTAACAAAAAAACCCATAAAATGCAACCAACCAACCAACCAACCAGCCAGCCAGCCAGTCAGCCAAACAAACAAGGGGGACCACGACAAAGTCCCTTTCATAAAAAAGGCATCATTGAAAGAAAAAAAGTTGAAACAACAAACAGCCAACACAGCCAACAATACAAACAGCAAGCAAATTGTATAGAAGAAAAAAAACGTAAAATAATAGAAAAGAAAAATGTATAAAATATAAAAATTAGGTCGGAAGAGCAGTGTGCTATGGAGACGTTCAATGTGCGCTTGCTATTTCATGCATAGTGCCCTCTACTGAATAAAAACTGATTCTATTTTTGTTGGCAACCAAACAGAATCAACGTGAACACATTTAAAAAAAATTCTAACATGATGCTGCTGCAAAAAAAAATATATAAACAGATAGACAGACAGACAGAGAGACAGCCAGCCAGTACAATAGAATAGCTGAGGCAAATGCTGCACTACATACATGCATAATCATCCAAACGAAGTGGAAAGTGTGCAACAAAAGCCTTGCAATATGTTGAACACTTTTAATTTCTGCTGCATGTACGAGTATAAGCAAGAGCCAAGCCATTAAAAAAAATATGCAAATATTTATTAAGCAGACAGTTAGACAGGACGGACAAATGCCAAGAATTATTTATGGAATAATGAAGGTGTTTGGATTCAAAATATTGTAACTTGTCCCTAGGAATGCTGTTAAAAAAATATTTGCTTTCTTTTTTTTTCAAAATAAATTCCAACAAAGAAGCGAAATTTATAGAAGATCAAAGGAAATGACAGAGAAAGGAAAGAGTAATGCAAGGAGACAAAAAAAATTTCATGCATTAGGGAAAGAGAGCCAAAGAAGACGGAAGTTAGTTGGCAGAGGTAATGTAAAATGAAAGGGAAACATAGAAGAACGAAGGTAAAACAAAAAAATTTTCACTGGTCAAAGTTCCGGAAAAAGGGCAGTTTAGAGCCACACCGAAAAAAATAGACAAGAATTATTTTCAATAAAACCATGTTATTGAATAAAATTTTAGTTTCAATAATATTTGTCATTAACTTGAATATTGTATTTATCAATTCCGCACATTTTAAAATATCATTTACGCCCCGCCCCGTTCAGACTATTATACAAGTATTAATACTTTCATCACATTTTACGATACAGAAATCTAAATACATTCGTTGCGACTGTCAAAAAAATCTAACGTAAAATCACATACTGTGTTCAGACCATCACACTTCAAATCAAATGTGTAATACAAGTAGAAAACAAAACAGCTGTTCAATGAAAATGTCTGCGCTATTCACTTACTAGCGGCGGCAAAACGGTTTCATGCAGGCGGGGACGTGCCGACACTTGAAAAAAATTCAGCAGTTAAAAATATTCTATGTAAATAACAGAAAAAAATTTAAGAAAATATATTACAAAAACGTTAAAAAATTACGTCAACGAAATAAACTTCCATACGATTCACTTATTCAAAATTTTGAGCCGATATACATATGACAAAACATTACATCAATGACGACACGCTATCGGCGGCGAAACAGCCGACTTGGAAGTTTGGTTTGTGTGAAAATGCAACGCTGATCTAATGAAATGTATTATCGTTTAGAAAATTTTCGAAAAACGTAAAAGTCTAATGGGATGTCAAAATTTGTATCGTATTATTTGCCACTTTGATGACATTTTGCGTTCAGACTATCACACTTGCACGTATTATTTGAATTTTTGACAAGTATATATACAAAGTATAATAGTCTGAACGCGGCTTTAATGTCATTTATTTGTGTTGGCGTTTTCCTTGCTTGTTGATTGACTAAACCTCGTCTTGTGCTGATGTTGTTGTTTATTTTGATTGTTGGTGTTGTATTCGTGTGCATTCGGACAAGAAGTCGAAAAACGTCGTGGTTTGTTTTTTTTTTTTACTCAACATAGTTATTTTTAGATTAAAAGAAACAAAAGAAATCATGTTTTGCGTGTATTCATTATTTGCATATCCAAAAACGATTTGCTCTAGCTGAGTGGTAAGTACGTTAGGTTATTAGTCAAGAGATTGCCGGTTCGACTCATCCCAAACACATTTACCCTCATACCTAAATAAGAGCGGCAAGCGCTGCGTTAGCACCAGGGTACGCATTTTTAATACATTTAAATGTAAAAATATTTTTTGATTGTACTGAAAATACGTACCCTGCTGCTAACGCAACGCTTTCCGCTCTTATTTAGGTATGAGGGTTAGTTTTAATAGCAGCCAAGCAAAAGTAAACAAAAAAGGGATTGAAAAATGTGACATTCATCCACACACACACACAACACAATAACAATTATTAGAGATGTGCGCGTGAGTGTTTTCTGACTCACGACACGCACGCTCACGCAGAAAAATATGTTACTCACGCACTTTTACGCACGAATGAATTTGAAAATTTCCACGATCACGCACGCTCACGAATAAAATATTTTTAATCACGCACGAGTGGTTTACAACTTATCACGATCACGCACTCTCACGCAAATGTATATGTATAATATAATTTTCATATTTTTTGGGTTGAAAAATAGGTTCTTACATATACATATATACATGTCTATGTATATATGTATGCTCGTGTTTTTGTAAAATTTACAATGTAAATTAAAATAAAGCAAAGTTAATTTAGTATCGTTTTAAATATTCGTATTAACGGATATCATTTTAAATATTTGAATTCGAATTCTCGTATATCAAAAATTGACATTCCGCACATGTATGTATGTATACATACATAATATAAATGTGAAGGTAAGACGTATGATCTTATATTAAATAAATGATAATCAAATAAATGAGAAAAGCATATTATATGAAAAAACATACAAATTACTAAAATTTTTCTGTTACGTAACATTTTCAAAGACTCCCCCCACCCCCACCATAACAAATCATAACAAAACTCGAACCCCACCCCTCCCCCCTACAGCGTTACGTAATATATGGACGGCCCCTAAAGCAAAAAGCATTTTCTGCGGTACAATTCATCAGTAGTATTGTTGACAAAGGCGCTGTTGAATCAGTAGTGTTTCTCAATTGATACTTCCTACAGGGTATCTAAGAAACATACATACATAGGAAGGTGTATGTAATCATCAAACAAAATGCTCCGAATTCGTAAAGAATTCGTAACGATATTGGTCGACAAAATCTTCCGATTTCGGCACCGAAATATTACCGAAATCGTAACAATTTTTGTATGAAATGGTTGACACGACTTCGTTACGATATGTCGGTACGAATTCGTTACGATAAGTCGGTACGAATTCGTAACGACATGTAGGTACGATTTCTTTTTGCTTTTATAGCAGAGTACCGCTTCATCGTTATGTTGCTGCTATTGTCGAAATAATTTGCATATACTCACGTTTTTTAATAGTTATTTGTTACAATCCATTTTTTATCAACAACAAATAAATATGTATTTATTTAAAAAAAAATTTCACAGACTTTTACTTATGTACTCAAAAATCAAAGTTTTACACCTATATTCAAAAAAATATTTTACTTGAGCTTTAAAGTTCATAGTAGTTACCAAGCACTTTAAGACTAACATTGCTTTGTTAAGAAATTGTATTCAAAAGACAACTTTAATTATTTTGTGATTTAATAATAAATTGTGGTAACTACACCATGTTCAACAACCAGCTTATGATGTACAACATCGAATACAATTTCATTCGAGTATTCAACTAATTTTTTATTTTATTAAATACATTTTTATTATATTGAAGTTCAGCAACCTAATTTATAAAATTTAAGCTTCTGACATGGAAGCAAAACAGATAAACATTTTTATGAAGTAAAAGTAAAAAAATATGATGAACAGAGAAAAGTTATCTCAATTTATTTTTTCGAACGAAATGAGTATTTGAATATCCAGCTTTTTTCGATTCGTCTTGTTTGAATGTACATCACTAAAACATTTTTGTATAATTGTATTTATTTTAATATTTTTTATGGATTTTGCTATGTATTTCGAATCAGTTGTATAATTTAATGATATTTTCCATCACATGACAGAAATAATAAATTTAAGATAAGAGCTAGCACTTCTAGCTTCATTTTCAGATGTAAGATGAATCAATATGTGCTATATTAACAAAAATATTTGAGGTACAAAATACACATTTTGGAAATATCAACTTAAAGTAGCCTTAACAAACGTAGGTGCCTACTTTAGAATTTTGATATAATTTTTTTTTTTAATACAACTTTACTTAACATTGCTTTCCAAAGCTTTGTTAAGTTTTTTTGAATACGGCCCTTAATGGTTAAAAAAAAAATTGTTCAGAGAAACTACCGAAATGTCTTAACGAATTCGGTACGACAAGTCTGACTTCAGAAAAAGTCGAAACATTGTGTTTGGGGGTATTCATTATGTTTGTAAGCTCATACTATATACCATACATATTACTATACATACATATATGCATTTATTATTATAAAATAATTTATTTCAAATGATTGAATACAGTTACATATGTACCTATGCAGGAATGTTATCTCGTGAGAGCGTGAGAATTCGTGCGTGATTATTAAAAAAAGCTCACGCACGATCACGCACGAGTAAATTTTTTTCAGTCACGCTCACGCACTCACGCGTGATTAATTATAATATTTGATCACGAATCACGTGAATCACGTGTGACTCACGCGTGACACGATAAAATCACGGCATTTGCACATCTCTAACAATTATCACTGAAAATAAAATTTCAGTCAACAACTTTTTTCTTTGATTCATTAAATTACTTTATTGGCTGAAAAAAAATATATTCAATATACGTGCATACAATTTTATTTATCAATAATGCAAAAATCGTCATCACAGAAAATTCGAAAGATTTTTTTATTGAATCAACGATTTTCGTATTCAAATATCAAAATCATTTTTTTCTGTGCATCACTAAAGATAGTTAATACCTCATTGCAGAGTTATAGATTTAAAGGACCTTATAAAGAACTTGTAGAACAATGTTTAGGTAATTTATTTTATTTTATTCTTTTTTTTTAAGAGAAGTAACCCTCAGGCAATGAATGCCTACTAGGGATGCCAAACGGGAAATCCCGAACTCGGAAATTCCGTGATTTTCGGGATTTGGCAAATCCCGAACATTGGGATTTGTGAAATTCAATCCCGGGATTTCATTTTCGTGATTTCTTAGCAATTTTTATATAAAAACTTTATAGATTCAAATTTTCGTTGATTTTAATGTATTTTTCATAATATTTAAAAGTCCCATACAATTTTATACGTACAGTTTTAACAATTTAATGACTATTCGTGACATATTTCTTATAAATTAATAACAAGAGCAAAATAAATAAACTACTTTCTTACGGTTATTTTCATCAAAGGTGCTACAATGTATGTAAATTTTAGAATTATTTTGAAAACAAAAGAAACATATGTATTACCTTTGGAAGGGAAATAACATTTGAAAAATTCATAAGTTTGACAAATTTATTCCGTCTTAATCTATATTATGAGGGCAATTATTAGTCAATTCCACGAGAAATTTTTCCCGGGGAATAATTTCAAAAAGTAGCAAATAATAGGGAAAACAAAAAAAAAATTTAATTGGAAAAGGGAGAAATTTATTATTATATCTACTTGTCGTTAACAATTGAGTACTATTGACACCTCCTTACAATTTGAGTAGAATACAATACAAGGCAAGTGAAAACTTTTTGTTGTCGGGTTGACATAAAAGCGAGAAATGTTTACAGAATAATGCGGAGTATTTTGTCTAAAAAACCCGAAAAATCCCGAGATCCCGGGATTTTCGGGATTACAAAATCCCGAATCCCGGGATTTCCAAAAATCGATCCCAATTGGCATCCCTAATGCCTACTACAGTGGAATCTCTGTTGAGCGGATACCGAAGGGACCATTGAAATGTGTCCGCACAAGAGAAAGCAATGCTTTGCTTATAGAGCTGTCGGAACCTGTCAAAAGTATCCGTCTAAAGGGAATGTCCGCCTATAGGAAGTGTCCGTTAAGCGAGATTCAACTGCACTATTACTGGGTGTTACTTTATTTGCTACGGCCCTATGCTCCTTGTAGGAGTTAAAAGGATCAAATATGTATATATAACTTCTTTACGAAAGGCATAGTGATAGAGAGGATAGGTGATGAAGGATGATATAGAGGCAAGCTTAATTCTTTCACCACTCTGCTTTCTTTGTTAAATGATGTTTTGCAGCGCCTCTGGTGTCAATAGGGCGTATTAAATTTTTTCAAGCTGCGTATTGTAGCCATTTCATTGGTTATTTTACTTTACCAATATTTCTGCTACATAATACCGCTGAAGGAGGGCGCTCTGATGTAACATTAAAATTAGTATCCGTTGAAGCAGGAAAACTAGACCAACTGAGAGGAAAATCTATGCCGACTTTTAAGGAAGTTGAGACCATCCATATTCTTTTGTAATGTTATGAGTTCTCTATATATACAGTTAATCCACACTCCAGCATTATTTAGATGCTGAAAACCATTCATTTTAAATGCTCTGCCAGGAGATAAAAATCCCAGAAACTACGAAAATTTACTACCATACATTATATCCCAGACTATGTGCTTATGGAGTCAGCACATCCAGTTAACAACTACTTGCAACTTTAGCTTCTTTCGGTATCGTGATAACTTTGAAATATTTGATAATCGTTCAAGCTCTCTTCTGCATTCTCCACAGCGCCTCTCTGTAAGTGTGCCTTCACTAGTATTCCTAATAGTTCATCCATTGTGTTTGCACTTCTGCATATGAGTTAACGAATGTTTCAGGTTGGATATGGGTTTTCAATACGTGTCTATGTGTTCACAGAAAAGCTTCGAGGATTTGCGTTTAGCCTCCTTTATATTCTTGTTGTATGTTCTGAGTTTCAATTTATCTTCATGCCATTATATGTACTTCAAGTTTTTTCAGTAGGGCTCTGTTAAAGAGCCTTCTGGTGGTCTACTTTGTAATTCGAAAAGAAACAAACTGTTTGCGAATTTGCATGGAAATTCTAAAGCATTTTCTTTCGTATCGAATTGCAGAGTATACCGCCTGGTTTCTTTCCTAAGATGTATCAGTTGCCAAGGCTATTACGGAGTAGACAGCGCTTGTCAAAGGTTTACTTAAGATCAGTACTCAGCCAATCCTTTCCTCCGAATTTATCAGCTTAATACTACCAATTGGTGCTGAGTAGTTTTCGAGTTTGTGTGGCTGATCAGAAGCTCTATTCCTTTTGACTCCATATAAATCAGCACTTTTAAGTATGTTGAAACCTTGCATATTCCTTTGCAATGTTATGACGCCTCTATATTATAATAATGCATACTCCAGCAATATTTAGGTGCTAGAAAATCCTAGTTGTCCACACTCTCTCTTAATGACCTGGAGATGCAAAAACCCGGCAACTGGTCTTCGAAAATTAAATAAAAAAGATCGAGTTTGTAAAAAACATAAAAACTTCATGTTGAACATAGGGCGTTCAAAATATTAATACCAGTGATTCGGAAGTACCAACTAATGCCTCTCTTTCAAGAGAGTTGGCTTCTCTAAGGAGGTTTTAAATTGTTTCAGCTTCTTAGCGGGGAGATTTGTATATTTTCCCATCATTTTATTACACCTTAGTCACAATCCAGTGATGACTGATACTGGACTTCAAAGAACCAGTTGAAGTCTATCTGTTAGTGCTATTTTAACAGAGCTGACATCCATATCGTTCTACCTCCTTCGCAAGAAGTTGGGTTTACATTCTGTTGGTTAGGTACGTTTGCATTAGATTAATTAAACTTAGGTTTGATTTTATTAGGTTAGTTGTAGTTAAATGTAGCATTTTATGGAAGGTAAAAAAAGTTTTTCTGGGTGTCCGTCAGAATCTTGAACTCGCTAGGAACTCCTGATTCATAGTGATGCCAGGAAGTCTCTGTTTTTAGCAAAGTTTCCCAAAATAGAACCAACCAGAGCTCATTATGCATTGCAGTTCCTTACTGGCAAAATCATTATGTTAAGCATTCATCTTCTTCCTACTCCCGGTTCACACACATGACAATTTAATTGAAAAACTTTTTAGTTCATGGGTTTTCTCTTCATTATCTTCTCCTCTCTCTTCTATAATCACAAACAACGTCCAAGCAAAATTGGCGTGTGTGTGTGAGCCCAGTATTACTCTGGGGCGGTAAGAAAAGGAACCATTTTCTTCAAATTCTAATAAGTCTAAATGCGCAATATATGCTTTATGTTTTCTACTGTCTTACGCCCACTTATGAGCTTACAGGAGATAGTCGGCTCAGTTATGTAAACCCAATCGATTTGAAATTGCACGATTTTAGAAAACTAGCTGCAATAATAGAAATATTTTATCAGACTTTTCTAATTTGTCTATTATTTAGATTCTCAAATATCATATCTGAAAGAAAATGATCGTGTATAATTTGAAACACGTCTGTAGGACCGAGAAATTTACTCGGATTCGGTTTACAGAACAGGGTCGATTACAAATCCAGTTGGAGCCGTTTTGCAAAGCTCATCAGCCCTAAACTCTTCCTGAAAGCACCTGATCTCAAACAGATCCAGGTGATACATATAGAGAACTTTCTCTTGCTCTCTTTCTCTCTCTCATTGAGGCATGATTGGCAGTCAAAGGCTTTTTCATTCTTAAAAACAAAGACTATAAGGCCACAATTACGGTTCGATTTCCAGTGTGTATTTTTGTTAAAGAACATTGAATTGGCATTCTCTTTCAACCCATTGAATACTTCGTTAATAGCAACGATGTCCTCCGGGAGGAGTATGGTTACTTTGTTCTTTTCAGCCCAGCGCAGTTGAAATACACAATCGTTCCTTGACTGCTAATAATGTTAGCGATAGTGGCTAATATTAGGTTTTTTATTCTCCAAGTTCTATTGCTATATGGACGTTATTGGAAGGATACGATCAGACTTTGGAACTATCCGAACGGCTACGTGAGACTAGGGTTATAATTGAATGCGAGACATTGATACCAGAAAGACACTCCTGGATCAATCGAATTCTGGAACAAATACCAGTGGGGTTTCGCTGCTATACGGATGGTTCGAGGCTAGGGGAAAAACTGGCCTAGGTTTCTTCATAGAAGAAGCCAAGACAGAAATTTTCTTCTGCTTACTTGACTTCTAGATAGAAGTTCGTGCAATAACGGAGGTTTTAAAATATATCTATGTGAATACTTACTGCCAGCAATTAGGGCAATCACAATCGAAAAAGTAAACTTCAGCACCATTTTAGATTGCAAGAATATAATCAAAGATTACGCAATGAATGGCAATATTCGCCTTGTATGGGTGCCGGCTCACTACGGCGTAATCGGAAATGAACATGCAAATGGATGGGCGAAAAATGACCGAACTTTATGGAAAGTAGTTCTAATTAATAAAAAGCCTTTTAATGAAAAGAAGATTGATTTCCGGAGTGGTGCTTTGTTAAATCAAAATCGTTATTATTTCAAACGTTCTTTTATCTTCTGTATACATAAATAGATTAGGTAAGGGTAGCTTACGAAGGCTGGTGTTACAATACACCTCCACTTGGAGAACCAGTTGGGTCCACTGTGATTGCTTTCTATTAGTACCAATTGACATACATTGTATCCAGAAAAACTCTTCTTATCTGTCATGAACCCACTGAATATGAATATGAAGCCCCTGAAACGTTTGGTTAGCCATTTAAGCTTATGGCGTTGCAGCTTCGGGTAATGGCAGATAATATGTTCAATGATTGCTGGTTCCTTGGTTCCTCTTTAAGCTTGCACATCCTGCAGAAATCTGGAGTGCCGGTCTCTCAAATGCTGGTCATTGCTCTGACCGAGCAGTCAACGCGCCTATCAAGACTCGCATCACCTTCCTTTTCATGTCCAGTAGCAGTTTGGATCTTCCTGAGTCAAGTTTTTACCACATAGCCTTCGAGTCGCTACAATCCTTCCTACTTTCCCATGAACGATTGGTCCGAACGTTCTTTTAGAAATTCGCTCGCTATTAGACCAAACTTTCCCAAAAATATTACACACGGGAATTACTTTCCAACAAATTTTTTTTCAAACTAAAAAGAGAGTAATTGAAGTAGCAGGCGGCTAGAGCACATGCATGTGCCAGAATGAGACACTGCTAGCAAAGACGATTTAAGGCAGCTGGCATATGCCACACCCGCTAAGTATTATTCGGAAGACCTTATGCATGCAAGACACTGAACTCGAATCAAACTTTATTACACACTAATTTACTTTTGTAACTTCAAGTTCCAGGCCTAATCTATATAATCCTCCCTGCCGCAACACACAACACAGTTACATCATACCACACAAAAAAAAAAAATAATATTACCAAAGTTGAAAGTGAATGCACAAAAATGTTGCCAAAGAAGCCAGCCAAGGGAAAACAAACCAACTTCAAATGAGAGATATGTATGTATGTACACACAAATAATTAGACAGACAAATGGACAAGAAATATTATAAGAAAGAACAGCAATGCAATTTTTAAAGTCATAGACCAATAGTAAATACAACAACAGCCAACAACAAATAAAATTTAAACTTATTAAACACGTACATACTTACATAAATACATACATACATTCAGCATATATACATATGTAATATGTAAGTATGTTGCACACCACAAGCACTTGTATAAGAAAACATATTACATGCACACAATCATATCAAAGAAAAAAAAATAATATTAAACAAAAAAGACGGAAAGACCAAACTAACCTAGTTTTTCATTTCATGATGACACAACCAATGAACCGGGGAGTAACAAGGAAAACAAGAGGTAAAAAAATTCAAATAAAAGCGAAAGAGGGAAAAAAAGTAAAACACACTGCTTGATTTAGCGGACAAAAGTGCACATTTCATAGAGAAAAAAAAAACAAATAATTTACAGAGACTGAGCGCCGTAATGCATACATACATACACGCCATCTCTCTCCCTAGCAACACACACTCCTCACTCTCTCTCTCTCTCACTCTCATAGACAAAACAAAAATAAGTATGCAGCGAATGCTAACGATTTTATAACACGATTCATAGTATGTAAGAGAGAACATTGAGAACCTTTCATCATCATCATCGACATCATCGTGTTTGTGTCGTCGTACTAGCTAGTCGTTTTGTTATTAGACATTCGTTTTAAATGTAAAGTTCGGGTTCAAAGACCTTTAGGAGGTCGTTGCTTGTTGTTGTTTGGCTGGCAGCTTACTAAATGCATGCAAGCCTGCTTGTATGCATGTCTTTCATAGAACTAATACACACTCACACAATTGTGTGCGCCAACACACAGAGCTACTGACTATACACAACAGTGATGGACAGCGTGACCATATTAGCTTATTTGAGGCTAAGTTTAGCTTATTTTTTTGGGATTTAGCTGCAAAATTTCTATTTAGCTCTTAGCTTATTTTTTTAGCTTTTTTCAAAAACTCATTTAGCTTTTTTAGCCGTTTTTTTTTAAATCTAAATTGCATGTTCTGAAAAATATGTTAGAGACATAAAAAAGTTATAAAAACAAAAATTAAAAATTTTAAAAACCCCAACGTACTGAGCAAACGGCTGTACCGGATTTTCTTCAAGTATAGGCAAGATCAAGTCACTTTTCAAACGACAAAAACAAAATTAAAATAGGTCTAGCCGTTTTGGGAGCTACGGCGTACAGATTCAGCTAAATATATCTAGAAAACAAGTAATATTTTCTAAACGGCTGGACCGATTTTCTTCAGCTTTCAAACTATGTAAATCAAAATCGATCCAGCCATTTGGTATATACGTGGACTCGTACAGACATACAATTACACCTTCACACACACACACACACTACAAAATTACAACACCCCTTTTCTGGCGGATGTTAAAAATGATAGTTTGTTAACATTTAAAAATATAAAATTTTTTAATTGGAAAATGATTTAAAAAATAGAAAATGTAAATTGCTTATTTATTAGAGAAATTGCAAATTTAAATATAGAGGACATTGATTGCAATTTTTGGGGTTACAATGGCAAAAGATAAATAATTAATATTACCCATAAGACTTTTAAAGAGTTCCTTTGACTTGAGTTGAACATGCATTCAGCGGCATGAATTTACTTAAAACAAAAATTAGAAATAGATTTAAAAAAGGTTTCGTTTTTTAGTGTAAATGCTTTTACATTTTTGAAGACTGGTTAAGCTTATTTTGGAAGGTTTTTCTTTTGTTTTTCCTTAAACTCAAATATAATAATGAATAAATAATAATTAAAAAATTATTCAATATTTTTTTTTAAATAATAGAAAAATATGTTTGTGTATGTATATATTTAAGGTTATTTTAGCAATAAGAAACTATGTATTGCAAATTGATCAAAGAAGTCGAAAAAAGTTTAGCTTTATTTTCTATCTTAAAATTTAAATTTTTTAGCTTATTTTAGCTCTTTTTCAAAAGTGATTTAGCTTAATATTATTTTAAAATCTGGTCACACTGGTGATGGAATTACTGCAACTCTCATAAATTAAAAACGAATAGACAACGACGTTCAATAGTGCGACAGTGTAAATCTAATGTTGTTGATATTTTTTTTACTTTTTGCTTCTTCAAAACTCAGGGTAATCGAATATACGAACATACTACGTTTATACGCGCACTATTTGCAAATAAAAATATTTGCAAATAAATTAACTCACTATTTATACGGCATAGAAAAAGGCCAAAAACTTGATAGCACTCTTGAATAAAACTTACTTATGTTTACAAAAAAAAATTATGTAAATGTATGTAATAACCAGGGAAACCGCAAATATGCAATTGCATGTTTTTTCTTGTGTGAGGTATCAACGCGGAAATAAGATATTTATCCGTTTCAGATCTTTTAATGAATTTTGGCATCGATTTGTTAGTGCATATTTTTGCATATTTTACCCTTTAAAGCATGTTTTTGCATATTTCAGTCTTACACGCATATTTTTAGCATTTTTCGAATTTTGAGAGCATATTTGAAGCTTTTAGTGCATTTTTTTGATACTGTATAGAATTTTTTATTATAATATGCTACAAGCCATTTATCTGTTGTTAAATTTATTTTTTTCACCAACTAAATGTCATTTTCAATGATCAATACATATAAATTATAAATTTTTACAATTTTTTGCGCCGTTATTACGGACGTTAGTTTCAATAAAAATTCGGTTTTGCTATTTGTGCCGGACTCTGGCCCGATTACATCAAGAGACGTTGAAGGAATATTGCCAGTGTATGAAAGTTCATTAAGCTGTGACAAGCAGCGATTTTTAATTGAAAATATAGGTCAATATTTTATTGTTTATTCCAATGAAAATTATAGATAAAAAGTTTGTATTATTTGTTAAAAATATGGTTCCAAAATTTTAATTCTAATATCGTAATATCTTTTGAAGCTGAAGTTAAATTTTTACAGTCGTATACAATAAAAATTTATTTGCATTATTTGGTTTAGTCAAAGTTTGTATGATAATTTTGTTTTAAAGTACACTTCAAACCCAAATTATTTCTTTAATATGGAAGTTATTCTTCGTCAATATTTTTCTTGTTTGCTTTTTTGCTTTATTTTATTTTTGTCTTATTTTATATGCAAATATTGATTATTTGTTGAATTAAAAATATATTTTCGTTTACAAATAGCCAATTCATGTTATTTTTAAGTGCATATTTTCAATTTTTTAGAGCATATTTTAGAGTTTTTAGTGCATATTGAATGCGCATAGAACACTTTTTTTAGAGCATATTTCTGGTTTCCCTGGTAATAACAAATGATTATTTGTTCTATTTATCAATATTTTCTTTTATCAATGTTTTTGTGCAATACTTCATCTATCTATTGTTTTTTATTAGCAAACATTTCTAAGCGTGGCAACCTCAAGCATTTTATTTTCGTCTAGTGCTTTAATCAGGAATTGTTTTTGTGAGTTACATAGCTATTTGCAAATAAAAAATTAGTTCGCCGTTTATGCGTATTGGCGTATAAGTCGCCCGTATAAACGTAGTAGCTTACTAATTCCCTTTATTTTTTGAATGAAACACCGGTTTTTGGAGAAAAATATTATTAATTTTCCAACTTAGTATTGCTGTCTCCTTTAAGTTCTTATACACTTTGTCAAAAAAAATTTAAAATTTTTTTATGCCTTCCAAAAAGAAAATTTTTTGAGATGGCGTGCAACTGGGCATAATGAGCTTCTTTGTCAAACTACAGATCACTATAAAGGAAAAAGGCTATCGTGTAGGTCTTAACTATAGTGACTCTAGTCCTGGAATAATCTTGTAAACTTCCGGATTACTGTAGTATTTTCCAGGCGGAATTATATTTATGCATTTTTTTTGCAGACTTAACTTTCACACTTCAAAACAAGGATGTACCAGTGAATATATTTATTGACATTTAAGCAGCAGTTAAGGCAATTCCAGTAAACTGCAACTAATCCTCGATTGTGCTCATGTGGGAGAATGCCCTAAATTTATTATGTGCTGGTCCAAAAACACATATTTTTAGGTGCGTTGGCATATGGGCATTGATGGTAACGATGTGGCCCCTACACTCAATTCCCGATGGAGGTAAATGGAAATTCAGCATCTGAAAGGGACCATAGACTCTAAGATGAAGGTAGAGGCATAGAAAAGTTGGCGTGTGACGAAAACTTGACAAACTTCTGAAATCATGTGGAGTTCCTATGGTCCCAATTCGACTAATTTTTTTTATCACTAACTACAAGCAACTGTAGGCTTTTAGTGGTGATATTAACTGGACATTGCTATAATGCTGCGTAAACTGTCACAATTGGACAAATACTTAATGGGACCTGCAGTAAATGTAAGGAACCTGAGGTAATTGAGAGAGTAGAACGCCAACAACATATAACTATTTTGGTGCTCATACGTTTCGGGACCTTGAAGTGGAACTGTGTAGACTGCTATAGGGCTTGCTGGTTGCAGGCATTATGAACTAGGCTGCCATATTTAAAGGGTTCTTGTCATCTGCTGGTATATCTTACCATCTTACCTGAGCTGATTTCACCGTTGGAGCCAAATCTCTTTCTGTCGAGTCATTTCTTTAGATTTGGGAACAAAAGACAGGCAAGACGACACTTAAAATTGTCACTTATCTACTTTTTGTCGACAAAAATTTACTACTATTAACATGCTCCATTAATTTACAAAGTCTTAGAGATTAGTAAGAGATTGTCAGTAAGATCCAATTTTCGCCGCTAAAGAGTATACAAGTGACAAAATTCGCTGTCGTCTTGATGTGACGTCGACGACGCCATTCACATTTTTTTTTGCCATGGAAACTACGCATGTGTGCAGCCTTGCTATTGTCCTGGTGGAAAAGAACTTTTATTTTGCCAAATGCTGTCGTTTTTTTTAATTCTCATCAAATGCGCCCAATAAGTTGGCAAAATATTCGGTATTGATTGTTTTACCCTTTTAAAGGTAGTCAATGAGATTTTTACCGCGTGGTAACTTGGCATATGTAGTCATCTAAGATGTCAAACTGCACAAAGCTCTACCAAAAATTGTACCAACATCGTTGTTAAATCCCTTGATGTTTGAGGCTAATTTACGGGAAGTTATTCTTTTACCAAACATTTCTTTTTGATAAAGCAATTGTGCGACGCTCTTTAGCATCTGTATGCATAGTTTTTTTGCTTACCCTGCCCAAAAATTCCATTCTTCAAGTATCAGACATTAATTTGAATTTATATAATTGTTTTTTTTTTTACTAGTATCAGACGAACTGTACGAGTTTCGGAGAGAATTTATTTGTGTACGTTGGAAAAGAAAACAATAAATATGGAAAAGAAAACAATAAATAATTTAGCCTATTCAAATCATAAATATACTTAGAAATAAATAATTTTTTTTATAGTTTACCAGTCAATTATTTGAAAAATTAATGTAGGAGTATAATTAAAAATGTAGTCATTACATGTAATAAAAAATATTAGGGATTAAAAGCAGCGTTGTCAACTTTTAAATTTCAAAAAGCACCGAAACCAAAAGCGCATAATTTAAGTAAAAAAGCACTAAATTTAAAATTTTATATTATTTAAAAAAATTTTACAAATCGTTTGGTTATTGATTTGCTGCAGACATAATGTATTTTGAATATACTGTGCCGCAAACCAATAACCAACCGACAACATGTACTTAAATTGTACAAATTTGAGGCATCCGATAAACATTTTATTTTTATAGGACGAAGCATTTTCAAATTATTATAAAAAATTTTAAATTTTTTTCGTCAATGATTTGGCAGTAATTCACAAGTCTTTCTGAGGTTAAGAGCCGATTACTCGTACATTTTGAGCTCGATGGGCTTAGCAGTTGAAAATATTTTAAAATCAAGGCTTACAAAATTTGGTTTTTATTAAATTATGCTGTGGAAACATTCTCTCGCGTGCTCTGTGACAAAGATAATAAATTTTTATCGAAATAAAAATGGTGACTTCTGCGTTTCAATACGGAAGTAACAGAAGTTTGATGGGAATGCAAGTTTTGTAATGCCTCAAACGAGGTCATATCAACTGAATCTCTCAATAGTGGACTCAATATATTTCCCATTGCATTAAATGAATCAATCTTTCTCCACCCATTGTCTATACTAAACAAAATTTCGCTATTAGACTATATTTGAGTAAATACTTGTATTATGTCTTCTTTGTTGTATGGCAAAACACTGTTTACATTATATATGCTTAAAATGTTAAGGTTTGATGGTAATATGAGACGTATTTATTAAACCAAGCCTTTTAAAATTTTAGTAGATTTTTTTGAGATGCTACATTTATCTTCAGAGCTTAAGTTTTTGAATGAAAGAGTTCCTCGAAAAAAAAATAAGTAAGGAAATTTTCCTTTGAGTTTTTGGCTTAGTGCCACCGACTCGAAACAAGAAGCACCGAAAATTAATTTAAAAAAGCACTGAGCACTAACTTCAAAATTTGTCGCGTCGAAAATTTCAAAAAGCACTAAAAACGGTGCGAAAAGCACCGAGTTGACAACGCTGATTAAAAGAGTTTAAGCAGAGCGAATTATAAGAGATTATTTTTATTTTTATTAATGAGAGAGAATAAATAACAGCATAAAAAACAGTGTTGCCAATATCAGTGTTAAGCAATTTACAATATTTACTCGGAGTTAAAAAAATATAAATTATTTAGAAAATAGTGTATACAATGAAACTTGGTTATAACGAATTTAACTGTATCGTAAACATAACGAATCTTGTTCTCAGTATCGTGAAAAACCCCTCTTTATTGCAAAGTTTTGCATACAAAAATTTTCTAAAAATGCTCTATAGCTATAGCCCTTTGAGCTCTCATTCAAAAGGCAAAAGTGGTAAAGTTTCTCATTACGTATGTAATTTGCACAATACTAATATGTGACCCATAAAGTGGATCCTTATGAATAGGGAAGTCGAATAAGCGATGTCCGTCTGTCTGTACGTGAAATCAGTTTTCCAAAGCTCCCAAAAAAAGCTAGACACTTACGAGTCTTAGACTAGAGTATCAGCAATGGTCTGAAATAGCAAAATCGAAAAGACGGTTTCAGAGCTGGAAAACTTGAATTTTGTTTGCCATATAAAAGTAACCAGGCAAAACTATTTTTTTAAACAAACATATTTTAAACTCATACGGATAATATTAACATTAAAATCCAAGAAATCAAAAATACGATTCCAGAGTTGGAAAATTTTAACTTAATAGAAGCCGACTAAAACTAATTTTTTATTTTTCTCTATAAAAATAAACACCATTTTTTGTATTTAAGAAAAAAAATAGATTGGTATAAGAAATCAGAAAATTATGAAAGGACGATTCCAGAGTTGGACAATTAAAATTTTTTTTTCGGCATATAATTTTTTCTTTTTCTTTATAAATCAGATATACATGTATTATAAAGAAATAGATTAGTGGCGAAAATCAGATAAAGCAAAACACAGATCCAGAGTTGGAAAATTTAAATTTTGTTTAATATATAAAAACAAACTAGTTTTTTTCTTTGTTAATTTTAAATACATTATATGTTAAAAAAAATATATAGTATTAAATAAAACTAATTTAGTTCCTATCCCATGATGTCAACAACGTTCGACTTGTCGCACACTTACATTTGAAACAACAACAAAATACTAAAATTTGTTTAAGTTTAACTTTTTTAACGCACTAATAATCCCAAATCATTACTTTCTTACTTAGTAAAATATTTTTTGATAATTATGTACATTGAAATTGATTATTGAGGGGTTTAGCTGGACCCTAAGCCAAGCCCCACAATAATCAATTTCAATGTATTTTTAATAAAAAATTATTTTGCGAAATAAGTAAAATAGTAATTTGGGATTATTAATGCGTTAACAAATGTTAAACTTAAATTATAAAAATTCCCATAAAAAATCACTTATTATTGTTTGGATTATATTCTGATAATAATAATCTAAAAAAATCTAATATGTAATCTTAAGTACGCTAGATTGTTCGACTAGGGACCAGTGTGTATAGTAACTTTAATATGAAGCTATTTGTTTATTTTTTAGTTGTTAAAAAAATTTTTTTGTTTTGAATGTAAGTGGAATTGGCCCTCAATTTTCCTTTTTAATTAAACTTATTTTATATATTAGGAAGACCTTTACCCAAGAGATTCTTATATTTCTTAAATTTTTATATGAAAATCTACTTGGGCACTATACAAAATTCAGTGCAGCCGAATATAGTATTCTTACTTATTTTAGTTAATTTTAAAATCAATCATGCTTGATTCAGTTATCGTCGTCAACATCACAGTCATATTAGGTTTGTTCGTTTACTAAATTTTTTTTACTAACTTGTAACAATTGTTACTAGAGTGCTCATTAACTCAAAAAGTTTGCAAGGAGAGAGCGCCAAGAGAGAAAAAAATTATTCAAGCAGCTGTTTTGTGTTTTCTTTTCAAATTAATTATTTCAAAAATATCTGAAAAAGGAAAACTCAAAAATGTGAATGTGATAATAAATAAATAAATTTCAATTATTTTATGTACACTTCTGACAATATGTCAAATAATAAATTTTCTTTAAAGTTCAATTAATGTTTTATTTTTCATTTAGCCTTGTAAATACTTTTATTGTTATCCAATGGATTTCTAATTGTATTAGGATGTAGAAAAATAAAATGAGTTCACCTGGATATAAATTATTTGCTGGGTTTTGTATCAGTTTCAAAGCCTACTAAGCTTATTTTTTCTTTTGTGATTTTCAAAAGTATTATTATTTTATGAATTCTCATATAGTTTTTGAAAGTCTATGCATAAAGTAAGAGGTTTGTGACTGTTTAAAATTTGTGGTTAAAGTCTACTGATGATTTGGTTCAAGCGCCAATGAAATACGTATATAGACATGCTAAACTACCAGCAAATAAATTTCAATTATTTTATGAAAACATATTTTATTAAATTATTCAATTATAAATTCAGTTTTATTGTCAAGGAATTTTGTTTATTTATCATATCTGATCAGAGATGGATAATTATTTTTCTGTATTTGTTAATAGAATATAATTAAAAAATAACGAAGAATTTATAGAAATAGTAAATATGTAATACATGAAACTGTGTTAAGAGTAATTCGTATTAAGAGTCGATTTTTAAAAATTTTGTAATTTAAAACAAGATCATTATCCATGGTTCTGATATGAATAAAATTTTTTTTGCAAAATTTTTGCAAGTAAAGCGTCCATTTACTTTTTCATATTTAGGAGAGTAGTTTTGTAAATTTCTGCCTTATACTCTCTCTCTCTTTGCAAGTTTCTGCTAGGAAAATAAATGAACACAACTATTATTTATTATATTTTTAATATAAAAAATGTACCCAAATGTACAATCAAACGAACGTCAAATTTATGGCAAAACTACGAAAATTTCTTGTATAATTTACTATATTGCTTAAAATTTTAAAGACATTATTCATAAAAAATATTTTTAATTTATCAGAGATTTATAAAAGTGTTTTCCTTAATAAAACTTTTTTTTATAAATAATGCAGTAATTAAAAAAAACTACGTATAAGTCTCTTAACCTTTATACAATTTCTGGCAACACTGTTCTAAAGCTCCTTCTTGCTTAATTCACAATAATGCAGTTGTACACAATAAACTGTTTGCGTGCGGCTGTGTATGTGTGTGTGTGTTATTGTGAGTATGTATGTGTGCTAATGAAATTAAGAGTGAAGTTTACTGTTAGAAATACCAACGACTGACGCTACAATATTAATACAATGCTAATCGTAGCATTAGCAATAATAACGACAACAACACAATCTACTATATACATGGCCAAGTTAAAGTTTATTTGACTCTTTTTAGACGAATGCAATTGCATGATAATAATAATAATAATAATTCAATGCATTCGTATCTTTTCACTAGCGCGCGCACACACACACATTCGTAATCATGTAGTTTTTATTTTACGAGTAGTAATCCTATTACAAGTTGAAAAAAAAGCTTTTTTTTGCGATTTAAAATATTTCTGTTTTCCCTTGGGAGAGAAGGGAGAAAGCTTTTGATTAAGATGGAGCGGAGTACAAAAATTAAACGCATAGAAATGCGCTTTTATTAAGCAGACATAAAGGAATTTTTCCAGCTGAAGTTTTTTTGCAATCTTTAAATAAAATTTTTTTAAGTTTTAATGATATTTTGAATTTAAAAATTATTTATTTATATATTTACCAAAGAGGTAAATCAATAATTGTATACACGACAATCATTTCTCATATTCCGTTTCATTAAAATTTACGTTAAATAGCTGATGTTAATAACAATCTCTACCCAACTAGATAGACTAGGGTGCTGATGAAGTGCGTGGCTGCACAGAAAAATGCCGGTATTTCCCCCAGCTAAAAAGTCTAGTTTAATTTTTCTTCTCTTCTTTAGAAACTCACATTAATTAATAAAAATATTTTATTCAACTTAAGCCGGAATAAGAAATTATTATTTAATCATTATAAAATATTATGATTAATTAATTAATTTTGTTCGAAATTTATTTGTTGCTTTGTGGGGTTTTGATTAGGCTAAAGTTTGTATTTTTAGAAAGCCAAAATTTTTAGAAACAAAAAACTACAAAGATTATTGTAACTGATAATTGGCCAACACTAGAAGAATGGTAACAAGAGCAACAAAAACGTTTGTCTTCGTAAAGAACAAACGAAAATGGCAAGACTGCGAAATTGAGCTTTCATTACATAAAAAAGCTTTCAGCAAATTGTAATACGATGAATTAAAATAATTCACATATTCTATTTGCCCTACAAAAAATATTAAGACTTGGTTTGCACTTATTGAGTTAGTCGTTTTTGATACAAATCTATGATCAAACGCATGTGAGATAGATTTATAAAATCCTGTTTGGGACACCCCATTAATTTTGAAAAAAAAAAATAATAATTTTATTGTTCATTTTGATGCTAAATGGGAGCATTTAACTTTATTTCATGTTTAAAAACCACAATTTCATTTCCTTCCGACAATTAAAACTCTATCATTTATAATTTTCATCCTTTTACTTTCTTTGCAGTTTAACCCTAATCTATATGCAACACCTACGGATACCGCAACATTAGGTAAGTTTTATTATTATTATTTTTTTATTACGAAAGTTGCTCGGCAACAACATGTTTATTATGTATATTGTATATGCCATATCACATGTTATTTTATTCCAATAATTCATTATACATATTTATCCTAATGAAGCTTAAGTTTCAAGAGCTTACAATAAAAATAATAATAAAACTTTTCTCATACAAAACAATCATTTCCGCAATAAGTCTTTTGAAGCAAACTTTATATGGAAAATTGTATCATAAGGTTTGAAAAATAAAATGTAAACATTTTTAACTTATAATAAAAAAAATCCTTAATATGCTTAAACGGGGTTCAAGACCTCTAAACTAGATGTTGGCGAAATGAAATAAAAAAAAAATGCTTTAATGAGCGTTCATGCCTAGACAGGCACCATATCATGCACTTTGTATATTTAACACACTGAATATCTCTATTTTTTTTATTTTTTCATTACAAACGTCAAGTTGCAAAATACTGCAGTCTGGAAAAAAATAGTTTTTAGTAGGATTTATTATCAGTATTTGCTTTTCAATGGAAGAACAACAAAAAAATAAGAGTTGCCTAGCACTAGAGAAATAGCGAATACTGGGGACCAATTAATTTTTCTCGTTTGTGTCTATTTAAAAATGTTTTTCCTGGGCAAGGCAACAATCTCCTCTGATCCACAAAAACAACTATAATATAAAATTTTAAAGGGCGTATGTCCGCCCACTATTTATATACAGTAATGTGTGGTGGAGGGGGCTGGAATTAAAAACTCCGAAAATAGCGTTACGTAATATGTGAATGGCACATGGGAAAAGTTCAGCTAAATTTTCAGACCAGCAAAGCTGATCTGAATCATTAGAGCTTTTAGAGCACACCTTTAGCCTTAGTATAAATACTTCTTCTTTTCATTTTGAATATCCACAGTGATTCCATCGGAATTATGACAAGATGCTGCAGTTTTAGCTTCTGCATTTACGTGCCTCACAATCTTATTTATATACATACATATAATGTGGTCATTTTGTAACTTTCTAGACGCAGATCTATCTATGTATGTTCTAAATTTCATTGAAATCGGTTTAATTGTTTCGGAGAGACAGACATTTTCCCCTTATCCTCTTGGTCGTAGTTTTGAAAATCTACATAGCCTATATGACTTTTTAGACACAGATCTTTATATGTTGCAAATTTCATTTCATTTCTAACGTTTCGGAGGGGCAGAAATTTGCCGCTATCGCCGTCCTGGTCCTAGTTTGAAAAATTTACGTAGGCTTTGTGACTTTTCAGATGCAGATCTATCTATGTTCTTAGTTTCATTAAAATCGGTTTGATTGTTTTAGAGGGGCATAAATTTCCCTTCTATCGCCCTCCTAGTCCTAGTTTTGTGAATCCAGGGCTCCACCCAAATGCATACAATCAAATTCATTCAAATCGGTCCAGTCGTTTAGGAAGAGTTTAGTGACATACGCACGTACAGTAGAATTATATATATAAAGATATATTAGATCCTTTGGTTCTATAAGGAGCGTAAGTGACGAGTGGACAGTCTCAGAGAGTTTCCGGGTTAAGCTGGATTCCTAACAAATTCAAAAACCCAAGATGTTTGGCGCTTTCAAATAACCAATAGCCACCTACAATCAGCGACTGTTATTCATGTTAGAGGTGACTAGAAGTGGAAGTAGAATCTTGTAAGAAAGGGCTCGCTTCTAAGCTAGCCCTCCTGGACGCCATACTGGCAGCCACAGTTTCCGGATCGGATGCGGAAGTCCAATCGTCAGAAACTCATCTTAAGCCAACTCATTAGCGAAACTTCACTATCTTATTTAGTTCTTCATTCTCTGTTCTACAACTTTGAAGCACGCATCTTCGAATCCAGTTCCTAAATCGGATATGGAAGTCCAATCAGCTACTCATCCTAAGCCAACTGATTAACGAAAACCTCACTATCTTATTGAATTCTTCATATTCTGCTTATTCCAGTAACTTTGAACTACGGATCTTCGCTAGATTTATGCCAACATATCTCTACTGCAGCTAAAGTGGAATGTGTCATCCAGTACTGTCTTTTCTCGCGCATCGTACCTAGCATCTCACGACCGGCATTTAGGGATGCATCCTTATGTTGGGTTGGGTTCAAAAGAAGGGTAATCAATAGTAACCCCAATCCGCTTCGGATTACACTTATGCTTTTATATCATGCAGTGCGCTCTCAAGAGAGATATTTAAATGGAAAGTGTCCCATAAAGAATCATAAAAACCTATCAAATTTAGTCTGGTTAGGAACCTAAATTCCTCAATACACTTTCTCAGGATTTTTCCGTCTGAATACTTAAAATATTTGGTATCTGATATTCTTTCCAGGTGAACGAATTGTCTTGTAATTTGACTGAATGCTGGACAGTGTCACAAGTTGTGGGCGAGAGGTTCATCATCTCCCTGGCAGACTTGACATGTTATCCAAGTGATTATTTAACTTAGTATGTCCAGTTTATCTTTAGCTTTTCAATCTTAATGCTAGATTTTGTTAACACAAACGCTTTTTTCGTTTTGAAGTTTGTATGGCGAAAAATATTTTTTGAAACGAATTTTCTCTATTTTTTAAATAAATTTGAAGCGTTTAGAAACGCAATTTTTTTTAAATATCTACCAATTAGAGAATATTTTTTTATCGTTTCCCTATTCGTGTTTCTCCAAAAGAATTTTGGTCACCCTTCTTTTGAATTGTTGCAAAGATTTGGCGTTTTCTAGTGCATATTATTCACTAATGATCCCATTTTTACCAGCTTATTCGCTTCTTTATTTCCAGCGATACCCTGGGGGGTTATTATGTAATTCGATTCGAAACGGAAACTGTTGGAATTTGTATGTTATTAACATTAAAATTCGAACACATTTCCGTTCGATTCGGATTACATAATAACCCCCCTGATGCCCTGCAATCTATTATCTTTTATTATCAATTATTATCTTTTCCCTATTCGGGTTTCCCCAAAAGAATTTCGGTCACTCTTCCCACAGTAGAGTTATACCAACCTCTGATGTGTTGTTCTATAGCCCCTCTAAAACTTACCAAAAAGTTTTAGAAGTTTTGAAAAGGTTTGGCGTTTTCAGTAATGATGCCATCTTTGCCAGCTTATCCGCCTCTCCATTTCCAGCGATGCCCTGATGTTCTGCAATCTAAATTATCTCGATATCCATACAATAACTGTTTGAGTGTA
Organism: Tachina grossa; assembly: GCA_949987645.1. Taxonomy (NCBI): domain Eukaryota; kingdom Metazoa; phylum Arthropoda; class Insecta; order Diptera; family Tachinidae; genus Tachina; species Tachina grossa. The sequence goes on along the minus strand of OX465277.1, from coordinate 20,470,205 downwards.
ACTAATTTTTGCATAGAAGCACGGTTTGAGTTTGAAACTTTAGGATTTCTTAAGGCTTCGATAACTTCTGTAGTATCCTCAAAGATACGGTTTGATAGGTTAGGTTATGTTAGCAGGCTGCTGGTAAAGAAGGGTGAAATTTAGAGTCCAGCCCACTCAATAGAATGACACCTTTGTGCTTCCTGCGAGTTGCAGAGAAGATAGTGAGAGAGAGAGAGAGAGTGATAGGGAAGGGATAGTGGTAGAGAAGACAGGTGGTGAAGGAAGAGATAGGAGGAAAGCTTAATTTTTTTATAACTCTGGTGGTTTATAATTTAACCGAACGGAAATGTTTTCGTTCGTTTAATGTAAACAACATATAAATTCGAACAATTTCCTTTTCGAATCGAATTATATAATAATCCCCCTGCTTTTTTTTTGTACGTTTTTAGTAATTCAGTGTTGCAGTGCCTCTGGTGCCAATGAGGCGTATTAAATTTTCTAAACTGTGTTTAGTAGCCATTTTATCGGTTATTTTACTTTAAGGATGATGCTGCTACACAATAAAGACGAAGAAGGGTGCTCTGATGGTACATTAGGATTAGTAGTACCCCCTGAAGCCGGTGTACTTCAGTGACCAGTATCTATGCCTTCATCACTTGAACTTTCCTACAACAACTTATAAAAAGGAACACTAATGACACATCAAATAAATGCGTTGTATTATTATTTAATGACTGACGGAGAACGGTCTCGAACCCAGAACCTACGTTTTGTAGGCCAATGCCAGCCACTTTCTTAGGCTTCAATAACTTTTCTGGTATACTTAAAAATAAAGTTTGATGGTTGGTTGATTGATTGGTTGGTTTACGTGACTGCCCACTACACTCAGGCATTCAAGTAGAATCTAGATGATTCCTTTTTGAAAGAACCACTACACTCATCGGTGTCAACCGTATCTTAGCATTCTGATACGGCGATAGTTACTAGATCCAACCTGTCCCGTTGAGATATCTGATAAGGTCAATCTGACTACATGACTTTCTAAAAATTTGTGTCTCGAGAGATGCAAAGCTGGACATTCGCAAAGAAAGTGTAATATTATCTCTTCTTTGCTTTCTTATCGACAACTCTGGCAAAACTCATTATAGGACAGATTTATCCTACTAGCATGTCTGCCAAACGTCCAGTGCCCCGTCACGACTACAACGAGCCTCAAGATGTCCCTACGGTTTGATAGTTTATTTGTTAATTTCCTATAGCCATAATCTCCAACTGAAAGATTTTATTATGATTCCCTAGATGATTGTTTATTTTTATTCACTTAAAATTTTCTTTTGAAAATAAGCTCCTTTTTTGTAATCATTTTCTAGCATTAGGCAGGCAACTCTAGCAATTATCCTACCTCCACTTAAAGTTAAACATACGTTTTTAGTTTCTGGGGGATGTGTGTGTGTGTGTGTGTATCATATCTGCCACATATCTTGCCACTCATAATTTGCCGCTAATTTAAACATTGTGCAATAGTTTTACACTCACACAGCGCGCTTTATTATAACTGCGACTTGCAATAAAAATTTTGCTAAAGAGAGACAAAGAGAGAGTAAGAGAGATGGAAAGCCAACTGCGTTCATTAAATCCCCAGCTTGACTTGCTTGACTCTCAAGCAGTCTTGCTGTCATCCAGTCAGTTAGTCAGTCGTTTTCGTTTGCTTCAGCCTCCATGCGATCGTAATAGATATAATAAACCCCAGCTATTTTTCCAATTTACTTACGTAATTTTCATTTTATATCACATGGCTTTAACTAGTTGCAAGCAACTCTCTAAAGTTGCATAGACTTAGTGTGGCATATAATTTTCTTTATGGTTGAAATATCTGTTTCACTTTTAGTTTCATTTTCTTTTTTTTTTCTTTTTTCTTCTTCTTCATTTCAAATTGCTAGAAATTTAAGTTAACGAATAGAGGAGTATTTTGCTGTGCCTCGAGTTCCTAAACTTTTATTAGCTTTTGAAAATATTGTTCATTTGCGGTGTGTGTGTGTGTGTGTGTGTGTGTGTGTGTGTGTGTGTGTGTGTGTGGTGAAGTTTTGTGGGTCGACAGCGTAAGTCTTTGCGTTTCATTAGCTTGTTTTTAAGTCTCTTAAAGTATTGCTTAATATCTGCTCTGGCTGTGTAATAGTTGTTGTCAATGGTTTGTGGTTGCAACTGCTCATAAAAAATATATATATATGAATATAGTGCCGCTGCTATTGCTGCTGTATTAAGTTGTCTTGTCTAGTAAACTTTTCCGCTTTTCACGTTCAACGTTGATGATCGTCATGAAATCGAAGTTGTTTTTCTTTTATAATTTATTTTTCTTTTTTTTAATATTATAAAACTGCCTGTTTGCCTGCCTGCTCGTTGTTTCTTTCTTCTTCACTCTGTGCTCTATTGAAGTCCAACATTATTGTACAATTGTTGCACAATTGTGTAGAAAAAAATTAAAGAAAAAAAATATTATTGGTGTGTTGTTGGGCTGATGTTGTGGTTTTCTTTGATGATGGAAAATATTTGAAAATAGGTAAAGAAAAAAAAAATGCAAATGCAACGAAAAAGTGAATGGAAATTTCAATTACACTGAAAAAAAAATAATTGCATGGTTTTTTCCGCATCTCGACAAGGACGGGGATTTTGAGAGTTTTTGGACCCATAGTCTCTCAATGGATAACGTAATTGGCCAGTATATTCTTAGTAAAATAACCAATAAAATGTCTACTAAGCACAGCTTCACAATTTAGTACACCCCAATGACGCCAGAGGCGCTGCAACACTGCATTACTAAAAAAAAACGTGCAAACAAAACAGAGTTGTAAAAGAATTAAGCTTTCCTCCTACCTCTTCCTTCAACACCTGTCTTCTCTATCACTAGCTCTTCCCTAAAACCCTTCTTCACTATAGTCTCTTCAACTCACAGGTAGCAGAAAATGATCATTGTATTGCACCCAAGTCAGTTGGATTTAAATTGCAGCCTGTCAGTGATTTATGAAAACCAGTAGCGAGTTAATATTCTTCTAGGCTGCATTCCACGTTGCACATCCATAGAGATAAAGAGCTGACTTTAGGCAGCAGTTAGATATGTTTAGTTTGGTTCATCTTTCGAGATGTGTGCTGATCGCCACATGGGTTTAGGATGTTTACCAGCTTTTATTCGGTTTCTGGCATCATCTGCAGAGCTAGCTGTTATAATCAGAGGACTAATACATCGTTGCTACATCTTCAAGGTTCTTCTCGTCTATTGCACACGCTCTGACGTCGTCTGCTGAGCTACCTGCTATAGTCAGAAGACTTCCAGGATAGCACATCGTTGCCACATCTTCAAGATTCTTCTCGTTTATTGCGAATGCTTTGTTTTTAGAAGCAGTAATTTTCATTGCTTTAGTTTTGGAAATATTTATTTTTTGACCAGCCTAAGCTGCTTCTGTTTAAACTGCATTGATTTTCACTTGCATGTCATTGAAGTTATGGGATAGTAGAAATAAATCGTCGACATAGTCGGGATCAGCTAGCCTTCCGTTGAATTTCCAGGTTAATGCACCTCTGTTCACATGAGGATCGTTTCAGTCCGGTTCACTAATACAACCATTATGAAGAATGCAATTAATCTGCATTGTGATATAGGGCCTTAATAATATCTATTATTTTGTCGGGGTACCTTAAAAATAAAAAGGTAAATTTTTAAAACTAAAACACGAAAATTTCTAAGCAACATCCTGGGATCATCATTTAATTGTAAAGCGGCTAGACAGTAACAGCCAAATTCCCACCAAGGCTACAAAAACAATGGTGGCGTTGGCTACTAAACTCCCGGTCCTGAGTTCGAGCTCGTTCTAAGCCAGTCATGAAATAACACCACGCTTATTTTTGATGTGCATTAGTATCCCTTTGCATAAGTTTGTTGTAGGAGAGTTGAAGTAATGAAGTTATAGACGCTGGTCACTGAACTACACCGGCATCAGCGGATGCTAATGCTAATGTAACATCAGAGCGCCCTCTTTCGCCCATATTGTGCAGCAGAATCATTGGCGAAGTAAAATAACCAATAAAATGACTACTAAACACAGCTTAAAAATTTAATACGCCTCATTTACACCAGAGGCGTTGCAGTACTGCATTATTTAAAACAATTAAAATGTCAAAAAAATAAAGTTGTAATGGGTGTTTTTTATTGAGGTATAGAACTTTAAGTTGGCATCACTTTTTTAACTGGCGGCCATTTTGTCAGCTGTCAAGTGATTAATATTTAGTTTGGTTTGCCATTTCATCATGAACAGGTTGACAAAAGAACAACGCTTGCAAATCGTGCAAATTTATTTCGAAAATAATGGTTCAGTTCGCGAAGTTTACCGCAAGCTCCGTCCATTTTATGGTCGACATAATCCTCCATCAGAGCAATTAATTCGGTTAACCATGGATCGTTTTCGCACTACGTTTACTCTATGTGATAATACGCATCCGCAGAGACGTCGAATAGTGCGCACCGAAGAAACAATTGCCGCTGTAGAGCAAAGTGTTGAAGAGGACCCGAATGAATCGATTCGCCACCGTGCACAGCAATTGGAGCTTTGTCCATCAACTTAATGGAAGATTTTGCGCAAAGATCTTGGCTTGCGACCTTACAAGATCCAGCTTGTGCAAGAATTAAAGCCGCGAGACCATGCAATGCGTCGTGATTTTGGTGTATGGGCCGAAAATGAGATTGATCTCGATGCTGATTTTCATCGCAAAATTTTGTTCAGTGATGAGGCTCATTTTTGGTTGAATGGCTACGTCAACAAGCAAAATTGCCGCATTTGGAGTGAAGAGAATCCACATGAGACCCTTGAGACGCCATTACATCCACAAAAACTGACTGTTTGGTGTGCTCTATGGGCTGGTGGAGTCATTGGGCCATACTTCTTCCGAAATAATGCTGGAGAGTCAGTTACCGTTAATGGAGACCGGTATAGAGCCATGATAACCGACTATTTTGTTCCCGAGTTGGATGGCATGAATGTGGATGAGTTGTGGTTCCAACAAGACGGCGCTACATGCCACACAGCGCACGTCACAATCGATTTATTGAAGGAAACATTCGATGAGCGCATAATTTCGCGGAATGGACCTGTCAATTGGCCACCAAGATCGTGTGATTTGACACCATTGGATTATTTTCTTTGGGGATATGTGAAGTCGCTCGTCTACGCCAACAAACCAGAAACGTTAGGGGACTTGGAAGCCAACATTCGTGGCGTTATTGCCAACATACGGCCCCATATGCTCGAAAAAGTGGTTGAAAATTGGACCTGTAGAATTGGCTTTATTCGAGCCAGCCGCGGCGGCCACATGCCCAAAATCATATTTAAACATTAATGGCATAAAATTATCCTTCCAATAAAGCCAAATTGATGGACATTGAAACGATTTTCTTGTGTTTTATTTCAATTCGAAGTTCTATACCTCTAAAAAAAACACCCGATAAAAGAACGAAGCTTTACTTATATCTCTTACTTCACCACCTGTCTTCTCTATCACTATCTCTTCCCCATCATCTTCTCCCACTAGCTTCTCTTCAACTCGCAAGTAGCACAAAGGGATCATTGTATTGGACCCAAGTGATTTGGACTATAAATTTCAGTGTTCCCTAACAGCAGCCTGCTAACCTAACCTAACCTAGGTTTCCTTTCGAAATCATCATTTCACTCGCTCAAATTCTTCCCTCCTTGTCTTCTCTACCACTGTCTCTTCTCCATCATCCTCTCTCACTAGCTTCTCTTCAACTCGCAAGTAGCACAAAGGGATCATTGTATTGGACCCAAGTGAGTTGGACTATAAATTTCACTGTTTCCTACCAGCAGCCTGCTAACCTAACCTAATCTTACCTAGATTTTCTATCGAAATCATCATTTCACTCGCTCAAATTCCGAACATTTTTTTTCTCTCAGTGCAAATGTCAACTCATATATGATCATTTTCTAATATAATATTATGTAATCATCGTTATAGCATACCGTCATTTTATTACACAAAAAAACATAAATGCAGCAAAATTCATTTTCAAAAAAAAAAAAAAAAAATATAATAAATCCATTCTCTCCGAATGCACAGAGAAAATCAGCAAATGAAAAACGACAACTACAACAACAACAACAACGAGATAACAGACAAGATATAAAACAAAACAAGAAGTAATAAAGAAAAACATACATTTGTTATACGACGTGTATGTGTTTGTGTGTGTATATATAAAACTCCTCTTACAAGAAGATAAATACGTGAGGTTGCACGTTGTACGATCATGGTTTTCATTTTTTTCTGGTTTTGTTACATCCAAAACTAAAATAGTGTGCTACTGCTTTTGTTGTTGTTGTTAGATTTGATAATGCAATTGCTTTTGCATTTATTAGAGGCTGCCTTGCCTTTTGCCAGCCTGGCAGTAAGTCACAACTCATATGAAAAAACGTAACGAAGGAAGGTGTATAGGAAAGAAAGAAAGAAACCAAATATGTATATAAAAAAACCATGCCACAAAACATGAGCTACTGCACTGATTAAATAATCATTGTTGTTAGTATATTTTTTTTAGTTGTGGTTTGGTTACTTGCTTGAATTTATTGTAATAAAATTGCCTGTTGCCGCTTGTTTGAAATTTCATTTGTTGCACGTAATATTTATAGTTTTTTTTATCGCATCCAAAATGGGCCCTATTTTGAGGGAGGGAGGGAAGTTTCAGCTTAAAGTAACAGTTGTTCAATATTTTAGCTGAGAGCCTGGTCAATGAAAAAGTTTTCAATTGCGATTCATAAATTCATAAATATATTATTCATTTCATGAATGAAGGTATATATATTCATGCTCCACTACTGGATCCTTTCACCATCCTTTTACATATAAAAGGATCCAGTAGTGGGGCATGAATATATGTATATACCTTCATTTATGAAATGAATAGTAATAGAGAAGACAGCTGGTGAATGATGATGATGAGATAGATGAAAGCTTCATTCTTTTACGACTCTGCATTTTGCCATTTTTTTCTTCTTTAATAATGCAGAGTTGCAGCGCCTCTGGTGTCAATGAAGCATATTAAAGTCATCGAAGCTGTATTTAGTTGCCATTTTATTGGTTATTTTACTTCGCAAGCGATTCTACTACACAATACCGACAAAAGGAGGGCGCTCTGATATATATTACATTAGGATTAGTATTTGCTGAAGTTGTTATAGTTCAGTGATCATTCTTAATCATGTTGGGAGTCTTGATAAACTATGGTTCATCACCATGCGCTGCAGGCACTGAATAATCATATTTGCAACACTCTTGCATGACCCTAGAAATACTCTATAGCGTCTGGTTTCTGAAGAAGTACGCTTGCAATTCACATATAGATTCCTGGCGTTTACGCAGTAAGCTACATAAGCTTTATTTTTCGACATGCTGCAGAAGCTTTACTTCTGAACGTACATGGAAATTTTATTGCTGTTATATCGATCATTCGAGCTTTTCAACTTGTCTCTTATGAAGGCTTTAGATTTCTATTATATCACTCAATTATTACAGAGTTTCATAAGGGTTAGATGAGTTTGTAGAGTTAATAAAAATGCATCCCTATTCTGAGTAAAAATTTTTCGAGAGTAGTTTTTTTTCCTATTCCTTGTTTTAGGTTAGGTTAGCAAGGTTGGTGCTTTACCTCATCGCCACTCGGAGTCCCAGTTGGGTTCATTGTGATTCTCTTCTACTGGCCATTAAAAAGTAGTATTTAATAATAGTAGATAACAGTATTTATCCGCCATTGAGTCACGGAATTAGTATGATGAAGCCCCTGATGTCCTCCAGTTTACACTTCCCAATATCAGTAATGCTTTCATGGAAACGTCTGCTCAATCATCTAAGCCTATGACGTTGCAGCTTCGGGCAATGAAGTTCCTCCTCATCCCCGCACAGCCTACAAAAATCTGGAGTGCCAGTTTCCCAAATGCTTTTTCTTGCTCCGACCGAATAGTGAGCCCTTGAGACTCTACAATCCTCCCTACTTCGCCATGAACTGTTGGTCCTGATTTCTATCCAATTACTGAGTTCCCTATAGTAATGACCTATCGGTAATTTCACCGACCTGTAACACATTCCTTGCTTGTTTTACTATTTTAAAAATTTAATTTTTAAACTTTCACATAAAATAAGGCAACTGGAAACAAAATAGCTAACTGTGAAAATTCAAAATTCTCTTTCAGCTTTTCATTTCTCTCGCCCTCTGTTTGGAATAGAAGGATTTTATTCTAGGAACAAAATTACTTCCCTAATAATTATTCCTCAGGGAATTTTTAGAATTGGGGTGATTATCTTGCATTACGGGGTCATTTTATTTTAAGTGCTGATAAGGAGGAATTTAAAATGCCTCAGCGACGAGCCGGAAATGCTTTGAGTTGATGTAACTATAGCAGTGGTTGTAGGGAAGGTGGTCGGAAGTAAGAGTACAAATAAATATACGCTGAATTTTTCCAGCAAATCCCAAAGGATTTTGCATTATATAAAATTTTGTATCAAAGTGGATGGCACTTAGAGCTGCTTTTGCAAGAAGGAGAACATTTTTATATAATAAAAATTAAAAAGGAATTGTGCGACGTTTTCAGTTAGGAATTTCGAAGATCTCTTATGCTGACAAATTACATTTTGAGAACAGATAAGCGTGACTTTCTAAATCGCAAGGTTCAGTTTGAGAATCTGTGAGTTGATGAGCCCATAGTACCGGCTGTAGAGTAACTGATAGATTTTGGGAGAGTCTCTTTAAGAGAGATTAATTGCCAAATAGAAAAATTGCTAGAGATTTTTCAAACAGTCACTGACATTAAGATCTATAAAGGGCCACTATTCTACATAATCGCACGACTTGCACAAAATTACAACCTTGGAGCCTAATCGTCCCTTTCGATAACGAGCTGCTTCGAACATATTTCTTCAGTTTGAGATTAGAATAGAATAGGAGGAAGATCTGGCCCAAAGGCCGGTACTGCGACACCTGTAGTGAGATTTAGTAACTTTTAAAGATCCGACAATCGTAATTTCTGTCTATACATTTTGTCGCTTGGAATAACGACTGTGTGATTCTGTAACTTCTTTTTAACGACAGTACGCAGCTGATATTTTCTGTTGATTTTTGTCGATAAAATTAACAGCACATAAACTATTGCCGCTTATATAACGACACAGCTGACATTAACCTACAGCGAATATCGTTAAAAATGTTAGTGAATAGCAAATTCGATAAATTTTTTTTATCGTTACTGATGGATCTTTTGTACCATAGATGTTCCCCCAGGGGAGTCTATTTTTGACTACGGGTGTGGCAACCCCGGGGCCCCAGCTGGGGTGATGTGGCTTTTTCCATTGACGTACCTTTGGTACATTACCCATAGAACTTATGTGTTACTACACAATCTCTGAACATAAACAGAGCAAAGGATGTGCACATATTTATAAAAGAAAGACAGATCCTGTTGATGTCAGTTAGGTGGGGTATACCCTACGGGTTTAAAGGGATTATTTTGGTAAGTGTGGAGTAGGCACAATGTTAAATCAATGCTAGTGGTTGGTCTGACGCGGTCAGCCAGACACTGTTCTAGGTGCTGTTGCCATTCAACAAAGCTGCTATGGGCACGGACATAGCAGCAGAGTTTAGATAGCTCAAAGTACCTCAGCAAGGTACTTCAATATAGAGCAGGGATAACTATATTCAAGGATTGCAACCTATGTGCCTTATGGATTGAGTCATAGGTTCATTCTAAAAGGATGCATGGGAGCGTTGGTCTGGCGTCTAACCCACACCCGGTGCTTTGGCACACGTGAGATAAGCCCGTAACGGCAGGTACTCACGTAAAGCAATTACACATCTGTACAATAGATGTGTAAATAAAATTAAATCAATCTCTGTATGACTCTACTTATGAAGGTCAGCACAGATATTGGAAGAGGGCGCCTAATATCGTCTGAACACAGAAACTCAGAATGGAAAACACGCCTTCTACTGTTACATAAGACGATACACTCACAGATAATGTTTCAAATTGCGGCATTCGCCACCGAACAATGCAATAATATCAATATCGATTTCAATAAACTCAAACTGAAAAAAAAAACGTAATCGATCGAATCAGCTCGTTATCAAAAGCGGCGATTAGACCCCAGATTTTTGTTATGGGAAATCTACTGGATATCGTAAGTAATAGATAAAAAGAATTAGAAAATTTTTTCTCTATTTAAGGCGACGGGATTAACCAAAAGAATGTTTACTTAAGCCTACAGTAGGTCTGTTCGTTTGCTTTGCACGATTTTTTTCATTCGAGGTCTACGAAATTTTATTGCAATTTAGTAATTTGATTTTTCAAATTTTGAAAGAGGATCATCTCGGTCCTAATATAAATGTATGACTTTTTAAAAACAGGGGCTTCGTAAGTCTCTTATGCTGGAAGCTTGTAATTTGATTTCCACTACTGGTTTTCCGCTAAGACTTGGATTTCACTTAAGTTGACTTATATTTCTTGAGGTTTTTCTTTTTTGCTTTTTTTTTGCATTATTTTATTTTTTAGTTTATTAAAATAAAAGAAAAAAAATAAAACGAAATGGAAACTAGTTTCTATGCACAATAAATTCAGAGTTATGCCAACCAAGTTTTGTTATGTAAACTTACATCAAGCAAAAAATTAAATTTTTACTAAGGAAGCGGAGAAGGGGAGTAGGGGGTATTTATTTTATTTTTACCCCTTAAACCCCCTTTCGTCAAAAAAAAAAAATGTCTAATGAATGACTTTTCTTTTTCTTGAAAATTTTTTTCTCTTCAATATTTCTGGCTGATGAAATGAATGCACAAGATTTCATAAGTGATCTTGCCTTAAGATGTGGCATGTTAAAAAAAAAACTTAATAAAAATAAAGAGAATAAGAGATTGTACGCCATGGCGGAAAACTCTGGAAAACTTGTTGTTCATGTGTGTGTGTGTGTGTGTGTGACAAGTATTACGTGTTGTGTTTTGTGGCTGTTGCTGCAGTTTATTGCATTAAAATTTTTGTGCACAATAAATTGTGTTTTACTTTCAGTTAAACTTAAACTCTATTTTGCCACATAGAAAAAATCTTAGGCTTATCAAACAATGTTGTTGTTTGTTGCATGTGCTGACGGGTTGCCAGTTGTTGTTTGCTTGGTTTCAATTTCGATGTCGTAATAATCATTATTTTAGTTGTTTTTTTTACAACTATAGCGCTCTATTAGATAATGGTTGCATTTTTATGTTTGTTTGTTTTGTTGCCTGTGTAATTTTCTTGTTGTGGCAGCAATTCTTGTTGTTGTTGTTATTGATATTATTATTATTTGTTGTGCTTTGAGTTCATAAAAGGAAATTATTCATTTTGGAGTTTGTTATATGACCGTGGGTCATTAGTTATGTTCATGTAACCTTTTATTATATTTTTGTTTGTTTTTTTTTTGCTTGCCATTGTTGTTGCTTTAATGTTAGTCCTTGATCATTTTGTGATAAGGGAAAAGGTTAAATTAAATATAAAAAAGAGTCTTTGTGAAAACATTTTGTATTACAAAATAGGCGTTTGAATATTTGAAATTGAAAGTTTAATGTCTATTTAAGTAAATCAAAGACCTCTAGTCAAAACTGTAAGCATCTCGGATTTTGTTAAAAGAATTTTTGAATTTATTTTAAGCTTTCAAAAAATTTGTTATACAGAAAAAATATTAACTTAAAAAAAAAACATTCAAGAAATTTATTAAAGCGACAATGAAATGCATATTGACAATTCTTAAAATGAAAATAAATTTCATTTAAAAATATATTACATATTTTGTTTGATCCACTTTCAAAAATTGCTTTTCAAGGAATTTTTTACACAGAAAAAAAAATTAAATTTTAAAAATATGTAATATGCATTTTTCATTTCATTTTTTTAGAATAAATATTTAGTACATTTTTGGTTCCAAAACATTTTTTTTCGACTTCCTCAAACTTTAAAAATTTTTCTTGTGGGAAATATAAAATTTTTGCATATTAATTTTTCAACTTAATTGTAAATTACATTTTTTGCTAATTTTCTCAAAATTCGAAAAATTTCCCCTAAATGGAAATTTTATTTTTACCACAAAATTTAGCAAATAAATTCGTTATTTCAATTATTATTAAGACATTTATATTTTAATACAAATTTCAAAAATTATTTACTGAAAAAAATAGTTTTTTACAAAAGGGAAATTTTTATTAAACAAAACAACATAAGACATTAGCATTTTTATGGCAAGAAAAATATATAATATATATATATATATAAATATATATATGTTTTTATTTTTGCTTGAGCCTTGCCTAAAGCAAGTTTTCTTTTGATAAGTATCATTTAATTCAAAATCCAACTTTTTGATAAATATTTTTAATAATTTCCTGTTTGTTTCTTTAATAAAAAAAAATTCTTCGAAATTGAGGTTTGAAAGAAACACCCTATTGTTATATTGAAATTTAATCCATACATATATCAATTTACTTAAAATTTATGAAATTTCCTTAAATTTAAGACAATTTTCCTTAAATGGGACAGACATTTTAGTTTGAGCAAAATGCAATGAAAAACTATTTATCATACAATTTTTACAAGTAAATTATTTAAACATAGTTGTTAATTACAGGAGTTAGAAAATTTCCCCTAATGGGAAGTTTTATTTCCGTTTAAAGTTTGTAAATAACTTAGTTATTTCAATTGTTGTTGAGAGAAATATATGAGATGTTTTTGCTAAAATTTTTCTGGCCAGACACATTTTTTTACGCAAAGGGGAAATTTTTATTTTACACACTAACATATGGTAGGAAAAACATTTTATTTTAAACGTTGTGTAAAAACAATATTTGCCTTAAGGAAATTTTCTTTTCATGTAAGAGTGATTTAAATTATAAATTAATTTTCTAGATTTTTAGTAATTTCCTTTTTGCTTGAAAAATGCAACTCTATTGTTATAATCATAAGTAGAATATCAATTCACTTTAAATTTATGAAATTTCCCCTATTAAAAATATTTCCCATAAGGAAAAATTTTAATTTGAGCAACAGCAAATTTTTATATATACAACCCTGAATTTTTAACTCTAAAAATTTTTCAAATTTCGTAGCAAAACAATTTCATCCAAAAGGGAAATTTTTTTATATGCCAAATAATATAAGCTGTATAAAAAAAAAATGTGATTTTTCTACGTATTCATAAAAATTTTTCGACTCGAAAAAATTTCTCTTGGAGGGAAATTTCTATTTGTTGTAATATTTAACTTCCTTAAAAAGGGAAATTTTTTTATATACCTAATAATATAAGGTCGATATAAAGAATGTGATTTTACTTCATATTCATGTGAATTTTTCGACTTGAACAAATTTCCCACAAAGGGAATTTTCTATTTGTTGAAATAATTTAGTTTCATCGAAAAGGAAAATAAAAATTTTTCTACTTGGAAAATTTCTATTTGTTGAAATAATTTAATTTCCTTAAAAAGGGAATTTTTTTTATAACTAATACTATATACTTGGTAGAAAATATTTGATTTTGCTTCATATTCATAAAAATTTTGCGACTTGAACAAATTTCCCCCAAAGGGAATTTTCTATTTGTTGAAATAAATTTTATTTTCTTAGCGTATAGTTAGCTCTATTCTTTCAAATTTGGAATAATTTCACTTAGGTCAAATATTATTATTTAATTGGTCTAAAGTGATGTTTCTCTAATTTCTTAATTGCCTTAAGACAAAAAATTTACAATCAAGCATATTTTGGTTAAACCTTTTCTCTATATCAAATAATTACCTTAGTTGCTACGTTTTCATTGTACTAACTTGTGTCAATATTTAGTATTGTAGGTCATTTTCTGTAATTTCCTTAAAATAAAACTTGAAAAAATAAGTAGTATTGTTATTTTAATAACTAGCACATCACGTGGCTACGAATTTACAAAACTTACCTCAGTTTAAAAAAATTTCCCTTTTGAAGAAATTATAGTTTGGCAAATACCTTAATAATAATTTCATTTGCACATTACGGTTTTCAATTTCTACTTAATTTTGAGCTAAAAAAACTATCATGATAAAATTTTTATTCCCTAAAAATTAGAGAATTGATTTTTAAGGAAGCAAGTAAATAGTGTGATGAAATTTTCCTAAAATATTTTATAATCAATTCCAATAATCATAATTTAGCAAAATTTTATAAATTTCCCTCTGAAGAAAGTTCATCAAAAATTTCCTTAAAAAGGGAAATTTTTTCTTAATGGGTAATATTACTATTTTCATGAAAAATATATACCTTTGCTTTATATTTATCAAAATAAGTAGTTTTATAAAATTTCCCTCATTGGGAAATTTTAATTGAAGTCAATAATTGATTTTGTTTGCATACATTGTTGTTGTTTTTAATGTATATTTGTGTTCAATAAGTTAAGTTGCTACTTTTTATTTATAATAAATTACTTTTTTAATTGATTCACTAGATAGATAAATTATTAATTTACTAGAATAGTAGAATAGTAGAAACTTTAAATACCTCTTAATTTTTCTATAATCGGACGTGAGCGTGCATGATCGTGGGTGAAAAATTGCTCATACCTACCTATGTACTCACTAAATTTTTATTTGCAAACCATTCTTGATACTTGAGTTCATATGCATGTATTTATTTATTTCGAACACCATTAAAAGAAACTTTGGGCGTGCGATGCAGAGAATGGCGCACAGAGATGAAAAACAAAGTTCATTGACTTTATTTGGCCACAAAGCATGACTTTTTTAACTGTTATTGTTGTTTTTGGTTTTTGTTGTTGTAATTTTTACAAAACCAAGTCATAACAAAGCAAAAAATCAAAAACAAGTTGCACATTATGTAACATTTACCTACTAAACGCCAAAAAGAAAGAAAAAAAAACAACAAATACTTACATATTGCAAGCAAGACAACGGGAAACCTAGAAAACAACAACAGCAACAATAAAAAAATTTTTGCACCGCAAACACCAAAGATCTGCAACCACAATTAGACAAGGAAAACACTTTTGTTTTTGTTGCCACACAATCATTTTTATTTCAACAAGACAATGAGTGTGTGTGTGTGGATGTGTCAGTGTTTTGCAGACAAAAACAAAACGACAAACGAGCCAACATGTACGACATACCCAGGCAACATTTGTTAGCGAGTTTGTTCAATATTTCTATAGCATGAGTGTGCAATATTTAAAAATTTTAAAGAAATTCTTTGCAAAAATTTCGTAGGAAAAAAAAATCAAAGAAATGGCGATCACAAGTATGTTCCGACTGATGTGTTCTGATGTGGCCAGTGTTGCCATATCACAAGATTTACATATGTTTATTTAATCTTGTTTGAGATACTAAAAAGTTGTATTTTAAGGATTTTTTTTCGCAAAGAAAATGGGCAGCATTCTAGGAAAATTTTCCCCACTTAGAATTTTGCAGTTTGACAGGTTTGGAGCATTTTCGAGAATAAAATTTTCAAGGATTTTCGAAAATAAAATGTAGGATTTTCTAAATTAAATTTTTTCTATGATTTTTTAAATAAATATTTGATGATGAAAGAAAATTTAGCTTATTGAACACATATAGACGTTTAATATAACAATACTGATATTTTTCACGAAAATAGCAATGTTACCCGTTAAGAAAAAAATTTCCCTTTTTAAGGAAATTTTTTTAGAATTTTTTTCAGAGTGAAATTTATGAAATTTTACTAAATTTAAATAAATAAAATTGATTTTTAGGAAAATTTCATCACAATAATTACTTGCCTTTATTAAAAGTTGGTTCTCAAGTTTTGAGGGAATAAAAATTTTATCATGATGATTTTTTTGAACTCAAAACTATGTAAAAGTTTAAAACAGCAGTTTGGACATGAAATAGTTATTAAATTAAAATAAAATTACTGGTACAAATTATAATTTCCTAGAAAGAGAAATTTTTTAAGCTGAGGAAACTTTTATAAATTTGAAGCCATGTAATGCACGAGTTATTAAAACAACAATATATACTACGTACTTGTTTCAAGTTTTATTTAAAGGAAAGTACCTAAAATACTAAATATTAATACGGTTGAATGCATCAATGGAAACGTTCCCAAACTTGAAAATAAAACTATAAACTATAAACATAAAATATAACTATAAACATAAATGCTTATAAAATCAAATTATTCCCCTTATGGGGAAATTTTTTCAAGTTGAATTTTTTTTTTATTAATATGAAGCAAAAGCATATATTTTCTATCAAATATCAGGCATATGAAAAAATTAACCTTTTCAAAAAAATAAGATTTCTTCTACATATCTAAATTTTCCCCTGAGGGAAATATTTTCAAGTCGAAATTTTTCTACGGATATAAGGCAAATTCAAATTTTCCTTATATTATAAGGCACATAAAAAATTTCCCTTTTCAAAAGAAATTAAATTATTATAACATATATAAACTTCCCTCTAAGGGATATTTTTTCAAGTCGAAAATTGTGTGTGAATATAAATCAAAATTATATATTTTCTATCAAGCTTATATTATTAAACATATGTATACGAAAATTTCCCTTTTGGAGGAAATTAAATAATTTCAACATATATAAATATTCCTTTGAGGGAAATTTTTTCAAGTCAAAAAATTTGTATGAATATTAATTAAAATCATATATTTTCAAGGAAATTCAATTATTTCAACAAATATAAATTTCCCCCTGAGGGAAATTTTTTCAAGTCGAAAATTTTTAATGAATATGAAGTAAAATCATTTTTTGCTATCGAGCTTATATTATTAGGTATATAAAAAATTTCCCTTTACAAGGAAATTAAATTATTTGAACAAATGTAAACTTGCAACTGAGAGAAAATAAAATTTTAAAATATTTTCAAGAATTTTCTTAAAATAAAATTATCAAAAATAAAAACTTGCAACCAAATCCACTGCATTATGCAGACATTGGCCTCATTTAGAGCTTATTCAGTTTGTTAAGTTTCGAAAATTTTCGGAAATAAAATTTTCTAGGTTTTACGGAAAAATGATTCTATGATTTTCATAAATAAAATTTTCAAGAATTTTCGAAACTAAAATTTTAAGAAATATTTAGGGAAATAAAATTTTATAATATTTTTTTTTAGATATATGTTAAATTAATGACCCGATTGAAACAAACAATTTAAACTCTTAAGCTCTTATAGCAAATTTAATTATGAATCGCTGAGAAGCTTCACCCTGCATTTCATTGATATTTACGTCAGCTGATGGATGTACTTGTAGTCATGTCGCTAAGACCAAAATGTTTGCTGGGCTCATACATATGCACAATAATTGAGGCGCTTACGAGTCAGTAGGCTGTGCTCTCGGCCTATGAAAATGAAAGGAAAAAGAAACTATTCATGAAGTACATAAACACGTACTCGTACATATGTACATAACTGCAAAAACAAGAGTGTGTTTGCAGCAGCATGTTAAAAAAATAAGGTGCGCGCAAATATGATAATGTTGTTGGCAACATTCAATTCAAGTACAATATTAAGTCAAGACTCAATAGCACGGAGATTCAATAGTTCAATAGTTTCTATTCTTATATAAACTAAGGTTCTAGAATATCTTACTCCTTAGCCCACTCTTCCAGCGGTTCAAATCTTATATTCGATAAATTCCAGGGTTGAGACAATCCCCTTCTTTGTGAAATCCTTTTAGTTCAGGATTAATTCAAGCCTCTCTGCTTTCCTTTTTAAAGATTCAATAAGACGGAGGTAATGAAGGTTTAGGTATTTTTTCTATTCTTTAAACTTCTGAATATTTCTCTATAGAAAAATGCTCCTTGAGACTGTTAAGGAGAAAAGCAGCTTGAACGTTTTTTTTTATAAGAACAGCTACTTATTATTTCAATGCACTTCAGGCCCAATATTAAAAGAAGGAAGGAAGGAAGGAAGGAGGTAGTTGAGGTTCTCATAATTTTCCTATTCTTATAGATGTTAAGGTTTTGGAATATCTCAATCGGTGCCCTCTTTTTTTTTTGAGGGTTCAAATCGTATGTTCGAAGCCTTCCAGGGTTGACTGGAGAGACCAAAAAAAATTTTAATTAATTTATTCTAAATATTTCTCTATCGAAAAATACCTCATAATTGAGAGACTGTTACGGAGGGAGAGTCAGCTGTTTGAGAAAATTTTTCTGCGAAAAAATTCTATATTATTTCAATACCATTCAAGTTCAATATAAATTAAAGCCTCTCTCCCTCTTTCACAAAGATTCAATAGGAAGGAGGTAATTGGGGTATTGGTTTGGTTTCCTTGAGACTATCCAAGGAAGTAGCTATTTAAAATCTTTCTCTGAGAGAAAATTACATATTATTTCAATGCAATTCAAGTCCAATATTAATTGAAGCCTTTCTCCCTCTTTCTCAAAGATTGAATAGAAAGTAATTAATTGAGGTATTGGTTTGCTCCATGATTGAATATTTCACTATGAAAAATATTCCTTGAGACTATTAAAGGAGGAAGTAGATATTTAAAGCATTTTTCTGAGAGAAAATTACATATTATTTCAATGTAATTCCAGTCCAATATTAATGCCAACCTTGATTGAATAGGAAGGATGTATAGTTGAGGTATTAGTTATTTTTATATTAATATAGATGCTAAGGTTCTGGAATATCTCAATCGTTAATCCACTCTTCTACCAACTCAAATCATATATTCTAAACCTTTCAGAGTTGAGTGGAGAGACCATAAATCCTGTAAGCTTCTTTTGCTCCATGATTGAATATTTCACTGTAAAAAATACTCCTTAGGACTATTAAAGGAGGAAGTAGATATTTAAAAGCTTTTTGTGAGAGAGTATTACATATTATTTCAATGCAGTTCAAGTCGAATATTAAAGGAAAAAAGGAAGGAGAAGGAGAAAGTTGAGGTATTAGTCATTTCCCTACTCCTGTAGATACTAAGGTTCTGGAATATCTCAATCGCTAATCCACTCTTCCACCGATTCAAATCATATATTCGAAGTCTTTCGCGGTGGAGTAGAGAGACCATAAATACTTTAAAATTTCTAAATATTTTCTTATACAAAAATATTCCTCAAAGTCTCAACATCTATTAAAGAGGGATGCAACTACTTGAGAGTCTTTTCTAAGAGAAAGTCTGAACTCTTTTTAGAAGTCTGAACTCTTTTCAGTCAGGATTAAAGTAATATTGATATTAGTTGAGATGGAAGCAATCTTGTATGAACTTAAGGACTGCGGAACGATGGAGTCTTGAGACTTCTTGAAACTTCTCTGTAAAAGAGTACATCCGTGATTGGATACTAATAATAACAAGGTTTTTCAGAGCACTGTTTGCTTTTTGTTTTGTTTATGTCGACTCGAAAATCCTACGCAAGATTACCCAAAAATCTCCCAAATTTTGGTGAGGTAATTAACCAAGGACTACTGAAGTATGAACTTATCTCCGTTTGTGCTTTAGGAAGGAAGATTTTCGTTGCCCTTTGGGAACTATGAGCGGTTGATCTTGAGGACCTGCATTCTTTTTTTATGAGGATGATACAATCACGAACTCCAGCACTCCCATGAGCGGATCTTTTTCCTTCTCTAAGCCCTCCTTCTTTCTCTTAGCCTCCTCCTTTTTCAGTATTCTATATATCTCTTTCTTCCCCAGTGAGCCAAATATTTTCTCTTTCTTTGGCAAGACCAAACCGAACTCATAATATAAATCTTTGTAACAGGTTCTGTGGCAGACATGCAGACATGGCCAAAATACCTCACACGGTAACTGCTCTTAATATCAATGGGCCTGCTCGGCATCACACCAGCAAACTTTAATTTAAAATCCATTTCAAGTCCGCTGATGAACTTTTTTAATGGGAGCAATATTTCTACCTCATATTTGACATTTATTGCTGCTTTATCTACTTCAGCGCAGCACTTAAGGACATTTTAATGTCCATTCGCAAGCACAGTGATGCATTTAGGAACAGACCCAACATTAGCTCTCAATATGATGTATAATTTGTATTAAAAATTTACACAAGTAACAAAACAGTTTGAGGTCTTTCGAGATGTCTGGTAACCTTATCACTTTAACTCTCACATAATTTAGCTTTAAATGGGCAATTCTTAAAAAGCCACATTTCAGCCATTTAACACACAAAATAAGTGTTAATAAATAAATAAAAAAATAAGCAAACAGACAAACAAACAAACCAACGAAATGTCAAACAGTTTTTATTTTTAAATTTTTTTCTTGCCTTTCAAACTTTGCTTGACACTGATATTTACACCAAGTGGCAACGTCACTTTTGTTATTACGATGCCAGCAAAAAATTAATTAAAAAAAAAAAAATAAATCGCCTGAAAAATGCAGATTTATTTATTTATTCATAAAGTGGCATAACCAAAAAAAAAAATAAAAAATCTATTAAAAAACCCGAACATGAGTTGTGCTACTAATGACAAATTTAAGTGGATTTGACATAATACGCGTTTGTGGCTTTTCTTGTCTTATGAGAAATATTTGCAACACATTTTGCATTTAATTAATTAAAAAATTTTAATAGATATAATTAGTAATTTGAAAAATTATTTTGCAGTAGAAGAGAAAAAAATGCAATTGCCGGAAGGTATCAAAAAATTCCAAACATAAGCAGTAAAATTTCTAAACAGAAATATGCATAAATATGCTATAAAAAGTAATATATGCACTAAAGTGAAAGCGGAAGAAAATTTCAAAATAACTAAAGTAATCACTACACAATGTCTGAATGTTAATATTGTTAACGTCTTCTAAATAGATTTCAAAATTATTCTAGATAGAAATATATAAAAATATGCAAATATATGCACTGAACAACCGTTATCAAATTTATAAAAACATATTAAATAAATGTTTTAAAAAAGGTCCTAGTGCTTCAAAACTTCCAAAAATATGCAGTAGACCTGTTTTAAAAATTAAAATATGCTGTCAATACAACATTATGCAATATAACACGTTGAAAATTTTTTAAAAATAAACTCCAAAAATATGCAGTAAATAGAACTCGAAGCCAAATTTTTTTAAGTAAACTCCAAAAAGATGCAGTAATTATTTCTGAAACGCTGGCATATGTATAAATATGCTTTAAATACAAAATTATGCACTAAAATCCGAAGTTAAAATTCTTAAAAATAATCAAAAGATGTTCATAATCATGTACTTAAGAGCTTATTAAAGATGCTTTAATTATATTCGCAATTCATGCAAAATTTCAAATAGATGTAATATATAAGATTACTACAATGGATTTTGTAAAAATATGCTGTAAAGTTAAAAATATGCAAATATATGCAAATATATGCTGTGAACAATCGATGCCCTAATAAATAAAATGAGCTTAAAATAGTCGAAAAGGCTCCCAAAAGCATTGAAAACATTGAAAATTCCTAAAACTTTCATCTAATATGCTTTAATAATTAGCGTATGATAGAATATGCTGTTAAAAGTAAAATATGCAAAATTATGCCCAAAAAGTATGGGACTTAATTCCAAAAAAAAATAACTAAAGAAATGATTAATTATTTTAAAAAAATGCAGTAATTTTGCTTTTTTAAATAATTATGCAGAAATATGCTGTAAAAAGTTAAATATGCAAATATATGCATTCTTAAGAAAATATTAGAAAAGCTGTCAAAACAATCCAAATGTTCTTTATAAAATACTGTTTTCACTCATTTAAGAGCAAATATGCTTTATAAAATAAAATAAGCAAACATATGCTTCGTAAAAGAAAACATGCTGCGGGAATATGCAATAAAACTCAAAAACAAACAAAAAAAAAATTAAGGAAATATTTTCGAATGCATTAATTATTTAAAAAAACCTGTAAATTTAACTTTTCTAACTAATTATGCAAAAATATGCTCTAAATAAATGAAATAGGCAAAAATATGCATTCTTAAGAAGAGATTAGAAAAGCTATTGAAACGGTCCAAATGGTCTTGAAAATTACAAAAAATATTTGGCCAAAGTTTTTTTTTTGCTAAAATAGGAGCAAATATGTTTTATAAGATAAAATATGCTTTATAAAAGAAAATATGCTGTGAAAATTATGCAATAAAATAGCACGTAATTCTAAAAAAAGAAGTAAGGAAATGCTTTAAAAGTGTTCGACTGTATTAATTATTTTAAAAAAATCCAGTAAATTTGCTTTCTTGACTAAAAATATGCAGAAATGCGCTGTAAAAAATGAAATAAGCAAAAATATGCATTCCTTAGAAAAAAAAATTAGAAAAGCTGAAAAAAAAACAATCCAAATAGTGTTAAAAATTGCAGAAAATATTGGTTGCACTAATAATTATAAGAGCAAATATGCTTTAGTATATAAAAAAAGCAAAAATATGCTTTGTAAAAGAAAATATGCTGTGAAAATTATGCAATAAAATGAAACTTACTTCCAAAATCGAACTAAAGAAATGCTTCAAAAAGAGTTCGATTGCATTAATAATTGAAAAATTTAGTGAATTTGCTTTCTGGACTAAAAGCATGCAGAAATATGCTGTAAAGAAAATATGCAAAAATATGCATTCTTAAGTATAGATTAGAAAAGCTGTAAAAACGGTCCGAATTGTCTTGAAAATTGCAGAAAATACCGTTTTCACTAAAAATAAAACCAAATATGCTTTATAAGATATAATATGCAAAAATATGATTAATAAAAGAAAATATGCTGTGGAAATATCTTATTATAGGACATAATTCTAAAAGAGGATTAAAGAAAATGCACTAAATTTGTTTGCTTGACTAATTCTGCAAAAATATGCTGTAAAAATAAAATATGCAAAAATATGCACAAAAATTATTTGCCAAAAATTCTTAAGAAAATCTTAAAAAAGTTAGTTTACACAAATGGTCTTTAAAATTAGGGAAATATTTTACAATAATTATATTTTTACTGAAATATGCTTTATAAAACAAATTAGGCACAAAAATGCTTCATAAAAGAAAACATGCAGGGAAAATTTGCAATAAAATTATGCTTTACAGAAACAAATAAACACCAGAATGCGTATAATCTACCGAAAAGTATAAATATCCATTCCCTGACTTGAATCATAACTTGTAAGAAATATGCAATTGCATATTTCTAATTTCCCTGCTCATTATCAAAGAATTTTTTTTTAATTTACGATATATTACAATATACTCGTATTTTAATTTATTTTAAAACATAAACAATTTCGCTTTCTTTTTCATAAGCCCAAGACACGTGTTAAACATAAAAAAATTAAAAAAAAAATGCACAAGTTCATTAAACCCTGAAAATTTAAATTTTATTCAAATTTGGTACGCGACAATAAGCAGCTGGTTTATGGGAAACAATAAATATAACCGACACTAATGAGTGATTTAATAAAACATCCGTCGCACTCACATTGCAACACAATTTTTTTTAAACGAATTAAAAAAAAGCATGGAAATATTTTTTTTTTATTTCTTTCTTTGTAAACAACTGTTAACAACCGTCATATGTATTAAAAGTTATTTATTAAATATTGTTTAATTTTCTGTTTTAACAATGTTCAATTAATAATAAAATATTCAATAAATTTTTATTTGTTTGACGTGATGTGCTCATGTTCATTTCGTTTACGAAATTTAAGACAGGCACAGCAAAACTTTTTTGTGCTTGACTTTGAAGAATTTTAGTGTTAATTTTATATTTCTCAGGGCTCGTTCACGCCCAATCTGGCAAATATTACTATCCGCCTTCTTTTGCAAATTCTACATCGCGTCACTTTCAGGCGTGCAAAAATCGGTCAGGTAGAAGCACGTGATATATGTATATCAGCATTTAATGGGCATGGCCACGCCCACTTTTTTGAACACAAGAATAACTATTTTTTACAGTTTAAGGTGTCTGCCAAGTTTCGTCAAAATAGCTAAAAAGTAGAAGCACGTAAAATATACTAATAATAAATAATGGGCGTGGCTCTGCCCACTTTTTTGAATGCAAGATTAAGTATTTTTCAGTGGCCAAAGTGTGTGCCAAGTTTCTTAAGAATCGGTAAGGCAGAAGCACGTGAAATATACTATTAAATTTTAATGGGCATGGATCCGCCCACTTTTTTGAAAACAAGATTAAGTATTTTTCACAACATAAGGCGTGTGTCAAGTTTCGTAAAAATAGGTCAAGTACAAACACATGAAATATACTATTAAATTTTAATAGGCGTAGCCCTGCCCACTTTTTTGAATGTAATTTTGTGTCCTTTTTAGAGTTTAGGATGTGTGCAAGGTTTCATGAAAATCGTTTAAATAAAAGTACGTGAAATATAATATTAGGTTTTAATGGGCGCGAATCCGCCCATTTTTCCCACTTTGATTTTTTACTAAATCAAAGAACATTATGACACTTTTTCTTAAATAAAGTATAAAATCGTCGTAGTCGAAGTCGAAATAGGACACTCGTAGTTGGCCGAATGTGTTTGCTAAGTTTCGCCGCAATCGGATAAGTAAGATATTATAAAATCAAACAAAAAAATTAGTGGGCCTATTGCCGCCCAATGGCACCAAATGGAAGTTATACCTCTCAGACAAAACAATTTTTCAATTTTTAAACTCGATCTAAAAGGCACCGACCGAGTGATGAAGTAACATAACCCAAAAATATAAAAAGAATTAAAAAAAATACGGACAAGTTGATACTCTCTTCCTTTTTTTAAGTCGGTTAATAATAATTTTTCAATTTTATGTTTGATGTGCACGCAAATTTGAGAACTAATAAAATCTTTGTGGCGAGATGAAGAAAATTAACACACAAAAGTAGAATAAATGTGTTCGAACCTTTTAATCTACAAAAAACACCAGTTTTTTTTAAGTCGGCCTAAGCGATTATTCTTTAGTGTCACAGAAATTATTTAAGGCTGACTTAGGAAAATAGTAGTATGAATATGGCGCTTCGGGAGCATGTTTTCAGTGCAAACGTTGGACCATGATGGATGGGCGTATGTATAGGTTTTGAAATGTATGTGAATTAATTTATATTAAAACTGTGTATCCCTGGACCCGCCAAAACAATTACCCTTATCGTGGTTGGCGTATTTCGACGCCGACTACGACAGTTTCGTCCTAGTTTAACGAAAAAATGTGACGGTGTTCTTTAATCTATTACAAAAACGTCGTAGTAAAAGTTGAAATACGTTAACCACGATAAAGGTAAACAACTGGGCTAATGTATTGAGCAAAATTAAAAAAAAATCATTTGTAATAATTCACTTACTTGCTAAAATTATTGGAATGTAAGGAAGGCATCACTCTTACCTGTAAGGAGAAAAGAAAATGTTTTAGTAATTTATTAGAAAAAAAAACTAGTTTAGCCTTAGGCCACAGGAACGTTTGCTTCTGCATTTTCTTTAATTTAATTCACTGCCATGAAGCATTATTTGCCCTGTTTTAAAACTACTTGATCTTAGAAAAATAACTCCGACAATAGAAATGTGCCCTTAATTATGAAAGTGGTCTAAGTCATATATTTCTATGGTCGAGATATTTAGTAGATTACATTTTAACAAATAAAAGAATATTTTTATACTGTGCAACATTATAATTTGAACTTGTTGTAGTCTCGACTAATATAAAAATGTATAATATTTATTAAATATTTATTGAAGTTTTATTAAGATTCATTTAATATTTAGAAGCAAAAATGCTCATGACTTAGACCATTTTCATAATTAAGCGCACAAATATTTCTTTTAGATTTTTTTTTTAAATTTTTTCAATATATACATTCTCAAACATCATATCTGAAAGAAAATTATCATGTATGATTTTAAACACGTTCGCAGGGCCATTATTAATTTTTTGAAAACGAGAAATTTACTCGGATTCGTGCGGCCACACCTTTCAAACTCTTCAAAATTGCAAAGAAAAGTTACAACAATATCAAAAACTTCGTCTATACTAAAATACAAATGACTTGTCAATGGTCCTTCGAGCCATTTTTTTAGTTAAAGGTATTCGTGATGTTGCCACTAGACCAACTATATGACTGTGTTCCCTTATCTTATACTCTCAAAATTTCAAGCCTTTAAGTTTTATATTTACTAGTTAAACTTTTAAAACTTTCCATTCATAAATAAATGCTCTTGATTTTGCGATATAATTTTTTTATTTTTGTTTTCCTTTTAAACGATTATTTAAATGTCGCGGGCAAACTTTGAAAAAAAAACAATTATTTATTTAACAAAAGGAGAAAGTGTGTTTTATATGCGTTTCGCACTTGCATTTTTATTAAACAATTTATTTCTGTTTTGTATTTTATAATTTTTTTTTTTTTAATTTTATTGTTTGTATTTTATGGCACTAAATATTTTATTTATCGCCACGATATACAATAATTTGTATGTAATAAAATAAATAATAATTTAAAACTTACACAGTTTTTTTTATTTTTGTAATTTAAGTTCAATGTAAAGCTTACATAAGACTGTTTGTTGTGTTCGTTTATTTATTTGTTTTTTTGAATCGTTAATTTTATTTTTAATTAAAAATCTATGGCTTTATTTTTTATTTTGTAATATTGGCAAGAAGCCCAATATGTTTATGACATTTTCAAAAGGCAACAGCAGCATAGCAATTGCTGTCAAAATCATGCATAATTTCGATAATTTCAAGCGTTTGAACATGTTTGAAATTTAGTAACAACTTGGCATTATTTTTTTTTTAATTTTTTATTTTTATTTTGTTAATAAAGAAATTATTTATTTATCTTTATATAAATCGTATAGTTGTAAATAATCTTGACCCTTTTTAATACAATCGCTTTAAATTAACTCAAAAAGGCGGTTCAATGCTGCTGGGTTTTCTATGTGGTCTGTGAAATTTCCAATTTTCATGATCAAATTATAAACTATAATATTGTAACGCATTTGATTTAAATTAAATATATTCCCCTAATTATTACTAGACTATAAATAAAGTCAAAAAGCAATCTCTTGTTCGATTGATTCTGGTTCCATATGGACTGGAGATAGAAAGTTGAAAGTTTATCGTTTCGGTTTCGGAAACGTATGGTACGTATGGCCAAGTTTTTTTTAAGAAACATAAACTGCGAAGCTTATTTGGCTTGTCTGCAGACAAGCGAACCTGCTTTAGCGCAACACGCTTTACTGAAAAAAATCAGATTACTGAAAGCGATACAAATCCCCGCACTGATTTTAAATGCAGCTAGTCTTATTCACTTCGCTTTAGCAAAACATCGCTTAACTGAAAATATCGTATTACTGAAAACCAAAGCAAGCCCACGACTACGTTTTGTATGAAACTTACTTCGCTTTAGTGAAAAAATAAATAATGACAAATTTATTTATTAGAAATCGATTCCAAGACTTGAGGCTGTTAAAAAATATGAATATGTTTCTATGAATAATTTATTTTTTTAAATAAAATTTTTACGCTAAATTGACTTTAAAAAAATATACAGATTTGATACAAAAAATATTGTTTTACTGATTTTAGGCAGTACGCTTAACTGTAACAAATTTCAGTAATCCAGTTATTTCCACTAAAGCGGAGTAGACTAGACTAGTACTAGACTAGTACCATGTCTACTAGCCAAGAGCTTCAAAGAACCAAAGAATGGGAGCAAAACCTTGATCTGGTAATGCTATAAACGGTGTTACCAAGACTTCAATAAATCAACCAGCACTAAGGGCATGAACCTAACTCAATGCTCTTCGTCGTGTAACAGAATTATCGGCGAAGTAAAATAACCAATAAAATGGCTACTAAACATAGATTCGAAAATTTAATATGCCTCATTGACACCAGAGGCGCTGCAATAGTGCATTATTTAAAAAAAAAAACCAAAACGCAGAGTTGGAAAATAATGAAGCTTAAAAAAGGTAATAAAGAATATCACCATAAATATTTTGAGTATCTCTAGAGGAATTCAGGAAACTTAAATTCGCCAAAATAATATTTAAAAAAATTATTTGAAGAATCTAAAGAAGATGGAGATTCCTTGAAGTAGCAGAAGCTTAACTAACTTTAGGAGCGAAGCCAAAACAAGCTCCTCAACATAAAGAGCAACAATAAGCTTTCGTTTTGAGCTTCTCCACAGCCAGGGTAATCACAAAGAAGCCACACGAAGCCAGTTTCTCTATATTAATTTTTATTGCTTCCTTTAAAATATCAGGTTGCATTTTCCTTTTTTTTTTAATAAATAAAGATAAATTTTATTTCCCTTTAGCTTAAATCGTTTCACCTATACAAATAAAAGATTATGTAAGCTTTTGGTTTTCTTGCAATTTTCTTTATTTTATTTTCATGCATTTTCAAAGAGTCATAAATATGCTGGGAAATCTTATACTGTTGTACTGCTGCATCCAATAAACAAACGCTGCTTGGCAAACATTTTCATAGTCTGTTTTGTTGTTTTTTTTTTATTTTCTTTCTTTATTTTATTGTTTGCTGACAAGCCGTTTGCGGAAGTTTTTACTTAAAGCTTTTGGAGGTTGGAACAGAAACTCAAGCAAATATTTTCAGTTTAGTGAAAGGAAGCTTTGTTGAATGAAAACTAAGCCACACCACAGCAAACAGCAGTTGCCGCCTGTTTTTGTTTTTGAAACCAAAAAAAATATACATTTGGCATTAAATGAAGTACATGATATTTAAAACAAAAGCTTAAGACAAAAAAAAATTAAATTAAATTAATTTAAACGTAGTTTTAATAGGTTTCTAATGTTTAAATAAGTAGATACATAAACTTATAAGAAATTATAAGACGAGATTATTTATAAATTCCCAAATGTTGCTTCAGTATCCCAGATATAAATAAGTGTTGAAAGGCGCTTGAAGCACCATGCGAAAGGCTGATCTTCTGTATTTTCTTACCTTGACTCGATTCGAAGGACCATAAGGCTGGTATTCTGCATTTTCTTACTTTTACCCGGTGCAAAGGACCATAAGCAATCTTGCTATTCTGCATTTTCTTACCTTCACTCAGTACAAAGGACCACAAGCAAGGATGTTATTCTGTATTTTCTTACCTTCACCCAGTGCGAAGGACCATAAGAAAGGCTGCTCTTCTTTATTTTCTTGCATTCATTCGGTTCAAAGGATCATAAGCAAGCCTGATATTCTGTATTTTCTTGCCTTCACTCAGTGCGAAGGACCGTAAGAGAGGCTGCTCTTCTGTATGTTCTTGCCTTCACTCGATTCGAAGGACCATAAGTAAGGCTGTGTTTTCTGTATTTTCTTATTTGCACTCGGTTCGAAGGATCATAAGCAAGCTTGCTATTCTGAATTTTCTTACCTTCAGCCGGTGCGAAGGACCATAAGCAAGGATGATATTCTGTATTTTCTTACCTTTACTCGGTTCGAAGGACCATACGAAAGGCTGCTATTCTGTACTTTCTTACCTTCACTTGGTGCGAAGGACCATAAGCAAGCCTGCTTATCTGTATTTTCTTACCTGCACTCGAAAGGCTGCTATTTTGTACTTTCTTGCCTTCACTTGGTGCGAAGGACCATAAGCAAGCCTTCTAATCTGTATTTTCTTACCTGCACTCGAAAGGTTGCTATTCTGTATTTTCGTACCTTAACTCGATTTGAATGACCATAAGCAAACCTGATATTTTGTATTTTCCAGCATCAATCAGTAGTTTAAGCTACTGTAATATATGACAAGCTTCAAAATATGGCTTCATGATACCAATAGCGTTTGATTTAAATAATCTTATTCAAGGCGTCATACATTTACTAAACGGCTAATTTCCATTTGCAATAAAGCTATTCACAAGTTTTGAAAATCATTGACTTCATTCATGCATCTTTTGTTTTATGAAATTCATTAAGCTGTGTTTTGCAGTTTTTCTAAACAACTTGATCAAACATAAACAGAAAAACCTTTAGAGATCTTCATTATATTCTTTTTATTATTATTATACTACTATTTTCGTAGACTCATACCCACACCCTAGCATGATCAGCAATGTACTAAAAGGTATTTTAACAATTGGCGACGGTGGGAATAGGTTTTTTTTAAAGATATTGTGGGTAAGGAAGGGAGCTGGCTGCTCTGTATTAAGGCAAGTTACACAGTGGTTAAAACTGGCATTGCCGTCTATCACTTGAACAGAGGGACAATCAATGTTGACCCATGTAATTGCGGATCCCAGTTACGTTCTTGTAGCATGTTGCGCACTCTGGTGAGAAGTTTTGGGGAGGGGATAGAGTTCCCAACCCAGAAAACATAATTCTGGAAAACTTATTCGGGTTAAGAACCTAATTTCCTCAATATATTTTCTTAAGATTTTCCAAACTGAATCCTTTAAAAATTCCATATTAAGGAGATTTTCCGAATAGATAATTCGTCTTCTGATCTGACTGAATGCTGAACACTGACACAAGTAGTATTGGGGAGATTAATCATCTTCCTGGCAGGTGATTCTTTAACTCCGTATGTTGTCTGGTTAATCTTTAGCTTCTTAATATCTTTTCTATCGTTTCTCTATTTGCGTTCCCCAGAGATTTTCGGTCTCTCTTGCAACAATAGAGTTCTCCCAATCTCTGATGTGTTGTTCTCCAGCCCATTCTTTTAGTTAGCTTTTGAATTTTTTTTTTAGGGTTTGACATTTTCTGGTGTAACCTTGATTAGCAATGATACCATCTTCGCCAGCGATATCCTGGACTCACTCATAAAGAAGACTTCCAGATCAAAGGCAAGACCACAACACAGGCACTTTCTCAGCAATATCATATATTTTAGTTGTATAAGAATGAAATTGCTCCGTTAAAAAACCGTACTTCTTTAAGTGACTTCAGGTCAGCCTGGTTGGAATATCTGAGTATGATGGCTTCCAAACTAGTTGTTAAATATGCAGGAATAGGAAAGATCTTGAAGGTAACAGAATCGTAGAGAATTCAAGGAAGGCAAAACAAAATTTTACGTATGATAACTTCGGCTCCATGGCACATCAAAAATTCAAATATACATCGTGATTTAAATATGCCACTAGTGACTGAAGAAATTGCAAAATACGCAGGCAAATATTTAACAAAACTCGAATAACATCCTAATCCGCTTGCTCGTAATATTTTGAACTTTACTGGACACATCCGCCTAAAAAAGAGGGACACAAGGGCTCTTATACTCAACACTCCAGATGGGACTACTTGAAAATATATTTATTTTTCCTTTTTGATTATCACTACTTATGTATTATTTATAACTATCACTAAGTTTATGTCCGACAGTGGTCGGGCCTAATAATTATATTTTAGATTTAAGATTTGAATACTTATTGTTAGTTCATATTTGAAAATACAATAAATAAACACATGTATTAAAAAAAAACAGAATCGTAAAATATATATTCACATTATTCGAAACTTTCGCTCTTGGTTGACATCACACATTCGACGCATAGTGAACCGTCTACATTTTTGCCACCCTAAATGCTGCTGCGGGAAGAAGAATAGGAGCCGGTACCAGATCTTATCTGTAACTGTGATGCATTACAAGTTCAGCAGATTAGGGAATTGCTGGTTCCTAGATCTTTAATGTCTCGAAGAAAAGCCACTACAAAAAATCTTCCACTTTCTGAAACGTTGTGCAAGGTTCCAGGGGTTTGACCTTGAATGTTGCTGCCTAGAAGAAGAAGAAGAAGAGGAGACGGTACCAGATCTTATCTGTTACTACTTTACTGTGAAGAATCACCAGTTAAGAAATTTAGACAATTGCAGGTTCCTGAATCTTTAATGCTCGAAGAAAAACCACTAAAAAACCTTTTGCTCTTTGTGGAAGGCTGCGAAAAGTTCTCGAGGTGATGCTGCCTGGAAAAAGAAGCGAAGACAGTGCCAGATATTAACAGCGCCAGATCTTAACTGCAGGTTCCTTTCCTGAATCTTTAATGTCTCGAAGGAAAACCACTAAAAAATCTTTTAGACTTTATGGAAGGTTGTGCAAGGTTCTTGGGGTTAGACTTTGCATTCCCCTGCTTGGAAAAAAAGAAATCGGTACCAGATCTTAGCTGTAACTGCTTGACTGTGATGAATGTGGAGTTCTGGAATTTTTAATGTCTCGCAGAAAAACCTCGAAACAATCTTTTAGACTTTCTGGTAGATTCTACTAGAATCTAGGGGTCGTCTTCTGGCTATTTTATTCCAGCTGGCTGCGTTCTTCACGCCCAGATTCAAGTAGAATATAGATGATTTCATTTTTCCACTCAGCAATGTCGTCGATATTCGGATACGGTGATTAGTATTAGATACAATACGTCACAAAGAGTCACTCTAATTAATATCTGATAAATCTGAAAGGTCGTCTTGTACATGGCGGCTTAAAAAATTTTGCCTCGAGAAGGCCAGAAATTCGCAAAGAAAGTGAAACACTCTCTCTTATTTGATTTCTTCTCTGCAACTTCGGCTGAGCTGATTATAGGACAGACCTATTTTACTTACATGTCTGGCGACCGTCTAGTGCTCTCTCATGAGTGCAACGAGCCCCGACATGTCCTTGCAGTTCCTACTTGTTGTTAATCGCCTTGAGTGCCTATCACTGCAGCAAGGCCCTATTTTCTTAGCAACCTTGCAGGTATCTATATCGCGCCATCTGTATTCAGTTTTATAGATATAATGCTTAAAGATGCATTTTTTAATAGTTTCAAACGGCATGGCTATCGATTCGGCGTTGACGGCATTCATTGCAGAGCCCAGCTCTAGTAAGCTCTTTCGCTCGCTCGTTACTTGATAAACTGCTATGTGCTAAATTATATGGGTTTGATCATTGGTTTACGACCGACTGAATGAGTTCGACCCAAGTTTTAACACAGCAGTCAAACAATGCAGTTTCTGCAACAAAAATAACCTGGAAATGTAATGTTAAAAAATTTACATTTCCTAACCACTCAGATCTTCTGTTTTTTGTGGCAGGGGGAGGTTGTTGGAAAAGCAAAGTAGATGCCAACAAAACACACAATATTGACCAGCTAAAGACAAACATTCGTGCCGAAATCATCACTTTGACGTCCAAAATCTTTGAAAAAGTTAAGGACAATGAAGCAAAAATTGCACAATTTTCCACGACCAATAGAGGCGGCAATTGTTGATCGATTTTGTATCCAAAAAGTAGTAGAAATATGCGATATTCACTTATCGGCATATTCTGGTCACATCTGATTTCTCTTTCATCCCCTGATACCACTGTGCAGTAAGCTTCAAGCACGTTAAATCGTTTTTTTTTGTGCAAAGTGATTTTCATGCCATTTTCTTCTTATATGTCGTTTTGTCAGCGCAAACGACTGCCTAAACCGCCCGTCGTACAACTAATTATAACAACTATAACGTCTCTATTGCCAGTGTATGATGATTTGTTTTTGTTTTGTGCGCCAGTATGTTGTTGGTATGGTGATCGTGTCATGAAAAATTATATGAATTCAAGCGCAAAGTGAAAGTTGTTTTTGTACCCGGTTGTTTTATTTTTGTAGAAACGTCCGTCTGTCTATCTCGCTGACTGTCTGTCTATCTGTCTGTCGGTCTGTCTTCAGACCGTTTGGGACTTAGTTTATTTCATTGTAGTGGCTTTTAGTATTTTTTTATTAAATAGTTATTAGAGATGGAATCGTGAGTAATTTTTCACTCACGTTCATTCACGGTGGGGGCAAGATTTGTGGAACAGGACATGATCGAACACTTTTTCTGTCGACATCGTGAGACAGTTCCAATTTTTTTTAAAGAGAACTAACACTCAGGCAATGAATACCTACTACTATTATTAGGTTTTACCTCCTTTTAGGAAAGGGATAGTGATAGAGCAGACAGGTGGTGAAGGAAGAGATCGAGGAAAGCTTCATTCTTTTATAACTCTACTTTTTGTAGGTTTTTTTTTAATAATGCAGTGTTGCAGCGCCTCTGGTGTCAATGAGACGCATTAAATATTCAAATTTGTTTACTATCTAGATATTTTATTGGTTATTGTACATTCCCGATGATTCTGCTACACAATACCAACGAAGGAGATTGCTCTGATGTTTCATTAGTATTAGTATCCACTTTTTTCATATTGTCTAAAGACACATTAATTATTATGATATAAACAATTGGATTTTATTTGTTTATCATTACGTGAGTGATGGTCCATCTCTAGTAATTATTATGACAAAATAGCTTGTGGCAATTAAAATATAATAATTACAAAAAAAAACATAATCTATAGTTTAAGAAAACCACTAAATCTAATGTGATCACGGTAATTGTATATTAAGTTATCAATTGCTGCTGAAGAGGAAGGAAAGTGACATATTAAATAATTGTGCTGGATATTTTTAAAACAATATCAGTTAATAGCTCAATCACTTGCAGATCCATAAATCATTTTGGAAAAACTAAGTTTGAAAGTTTAATAACTCTTTGGAATATTCCAATTATGTGCGAATGACTTTCTTATAATTCTGCCAATTTAAGTTTACTCAGCTGTGACTTTCACACCGCTTTATCGCTCTTTCCGCCTCTTACTTCTAAGACACACTTGACAATTCTTTTAGTAGAGTTTATTTCCGCTCGATAGTTGTGCCTTACATACACATGTCACCTTTTAATCCACCTTTCAAGATTTCTTTTTAATAAAAGAAAATTCTAATATAAACAAACTCCTTCCCCCGAAGTGCGGTAATGCGATTGAATTCTACTTCTTTCCCATACTCCTTTATGATACGAATATACATTATAATAGACTCAAGAGCCCGAAAAATCGGTTCCAGAACCACAACCACTACAGCAATAAATTTAAGAGACGGCATGAGGACATGCCTCTGGGGGGGGAGACTTTACAAAATTTATTTAATATATTTTTAATTTAGTAAAAATTCCACTAAATAATTTTTACTAAAGGCTGTTTATTAATATGTACAAAATATTATTTGAAAAACTCTCTGACTAATTTCTCCACCATTCTCTCACACGCTCTCATATTTATACGCTCTTTCTCACTCTTTCTCGC
Source organism: Tachina grossa (assembly GCA_949987645.1). Taxonomy (NCBI): domain Eukaryota; kingdom Metazoa; phylum Arthropoda; class Insecta; order Diptera; family Tachinidae; genus Tachina; species Tachina grossa. The sequence goes on along the minus strand of OX465277.1, from coordinate 20,435,201 downwards.
AGAATTTATTTGTACAAACTTTTCACTGCATATTGCAGAAAATGTTGCATTGTTTCACAGTATGTGTATGTATGTCTTTGCAAAACTGTATGCTGAGAATACAAAAAATCAGCACATTAGTATATGTTAGTTGAAGGACAATAGTCCTTTGACCAGCTCATGGCCATAATAATACATATAATTGTTCATGTTGCCTTTAATATTTAGTTTGTGCCATACGTTGCAAATACTAGTACAAGGAAACATGCAATAACAAAATTATTGCATAAAAGTTAAAAAAACAAAAAATGATTTCCAATATATGGTACAAACATTCATTTCGAAAATTAATGCTTTTTTAAAATTCAATCATAATGCAAATCGACCTCTAAGAATCGCTTAAAAATTAGTCGTTCAGCTAATAGATTTGTTTCTAATAACTTTGATGTGAAAATTTTTATTAAAAAATGTGCTATTCGAATAAATTTAACTTTAAAACTTCCATTCGATTATGTTGTAAGCAAATAGCTTTCATTTAAATATATATAATATTACTTGAATATCTTTCATTCGAAAAAATTTTATGCCAAAATTTTGATTCGAATAATCTTCAGGTTATTTTTTTATTTTATTTTTAACTATACAATAAATTTGGATTAAATAGCATAAATTTTGATAATTTTTACTCGTTAAATAGTTATTGAAAAATAATTGTAAATAATTTTTATTCGAATAAAAATTAATCGAGACAGAGTATATGTATGTAAAATTTATTATTTGAATATATGTTTATTGCCCAAAAATTTTGTAATTGATATATTATTGATCGCATTATTTTTAATCGAAAAATTTTTACTCGAATAATTTTTAATCGAATAATATTCACACGGGATACTTACTCGAAAGTTTATTATTCGAATATGTGTTGCACGAAAAAATTTAAATAAGTAAATAACAATGCGAAAAATTTTTATTCGAATAATTTTTATTCGAATAATATTTATATGTATAACAAACTAAGCCGAAAATTAATTATTCGAAGAAATATTACTCGGGAAAATTTTACTTGATAAATCACTAATCTAATAATATTTATTTCAATAATTATTATTCGAAAAGTTTTAAGTCGAATAATTTTTAATGGGATAATATTTCATGGGAGAGACTTACTCGAAAATTTATTATTCCAATATATGCCTGTTGCACGAAAAATTTTAAATTAATAAGCCACAATGCTAAAAATTGTGATACATAATACATACATACATATTATTCGAATAATTTTTATTCGAATAATATGTATGTATGTGAGAAACCAAACCGAAAATTAATTATTGGAAGAAATTTTACTTGATAAATTGCTATTATAATAATTTTAATTTCAATATTTATTATTTGACAAGTTTTAAATCGAATAATTTTTAATCGGATAATATTTCATGCGAGAGACTTCGTCGAAAATTTATTATAGCAATATTTGTATGTTGCACGAAAAACTTTAAATAAATAAATTACAATTTGAAAACTTTTTATTCGAAATATTTTTGTTCGAATAATATTTATGTGACAAACTTAACCGAAAATTAATTCGAACAGATATTACTCCAAAAAATTTACTTCATAAGTTATTATTATAAAATTTTTATTCCATATATTTGTATTCGAATAATTTTTAATCGAATAATATGTATACGAAAAATTAACTAAAAAATTCATTATTCGAATATATGTTGCACGAAAAATTTTTAATTTTCACAAATAAATACTCGAGTTTTTTTTCTTCTTCGAATTTTTGTCGAACTATATATTCATTCGAGAGACCTGCACTAAACTTTATTACCGAAAATTTTAAAATTTTTAATTTTAAATTACATTTCTTCGGGAAACTTACGCGATACTTTATTATTCAAAAATATATAACACGAAAATTTTTATTTTTATTTTTAATTTAAGTTTAACAACATTTATGCAAGAGCCTTAACAGAAAATTAATTGTTCGAATAAATAGTACTCGAAAAAATTTTACTTGATAAATTACGCTGCTAATAATTTTTAATCGCATAATTTAGTCGCATAATATTTCATACAAGAGACTTAAGAGAAACTAAAATTTTTTAATCGAAAACTATGCTTAATAAACTAATACAATTATAAATTTTAATCAGAAAATTTTTTTATTCGAATAATTTCAAGTCGAAAAATATTTGTTTCAAAAATTTCCATAAGAAAAATTTCGTTTCAATAGTTTCAAAATTATAACTAGAATATTTTTATATAAATGCAAAAACTCTTATTCGAATGATATTTGTTCGAATAATTTTTATTCGAATAATTTTTGATAAATTTATTTTTAATCATTTTTGTTCTTAAATATTTTCATAGAATAGCTTAACTAATTGATTATTTAGCAACTCGGCGAATTCTTAATCGATTAATTTTTATTCGAACAATAAAATTTTTTTATAGCTATAAAAACTATTCAATTTCTCAGTACTACCATAATATTGAGGAAAATAATAATATTTTTTCTCGAATCTTTTATTCGAATAAATTTAACTCTTAAGATTACTCCGAAGTTGTTGGAAAAAAACTTATTTAAAAATCAAGGGAAGTCGTTAGCTTACAAAGCCAAAGGAATTAACAAATGTACATATGTGTATAAAAGCTTTTCTTGAACTCTTAATATGTATTAATAAAAACTTATGGAGAAATCTTTTTAAGGGTTTAAAAAGACTATTTTGCTAAAAATTCCCACTGTGTCCTGTTGAATTGGTCATACACACAATTTATTTTAAACTCATACTTCTTCCATTTCCTGCGGAAACGACAAAGAAATGACCGCTCTTTGCGCTAACGAAATTTCCTGCATAAAAAGCTAAAAGCACACGTACATACTTTTAAATTGGGAGTGCATTGGGGCAATCAGCCACAACAATAACAAAAAAAAAAAAAAAATAACGACCGTTAAAACCACAACTTAATGAAATATACAACAATAACAACAAATTCGAAAGTAACAAACAGACACACCAACAAACTTCAAACGACGACAACACACTGACGCCACAAGAACTACAAACACAGACTCACAAGCACGCCAATATATGTACATAGTATATAAACAAATCTATACACAGATATTTCTTTTATTATAAATAGATTTTACATTACTGACCCAGTTTTATATACAACAACTGCAACAACATGCAAAAAGAAAAGAAAAACCGGGCAGATTTTCATTTTATTATTGAAGCAGAAAGTTTCCCTGACGATGGAGAAGTTTGCAAAACGTTTGTTTTAATATTAAAAATTGAAGAGTACAAATGAGTGTGTGTGTGTGTTTGTGTGTGTGTATGTGCGCGTATGTGTATCCTGCAAGAGCAAAAAAAGGGTAATGCAACCAGTGTTGCCATAATATTTTTTTGGAAAACAAAACTGAAAATTTAGAATAAAAAAACTGCTCATAAAGAATTCTTTAGTATTTCGTATTTTTTTGGGGGGAGGGGGTGTTAACCACACGTCTTTACCTCATCGGCATCAGTTAAGAAAATATGGCTCTGCAAATTTATAAAGTTTTTAATTAATTGAAATGGAAATGTTTTAGTTGCACTATGGAATATTTCGCATTATATTACACAGCAGTGTTGGTATCTCTACGAAGAACAAAAGCACATTAAGCTGTTGCAAAAAGGGTAAAAACCCAGTTGTCCAAATCGTCCTAGACGACATTGTCTTCGACGATTCATATACGACATGTCGTCTGTAGATTAAGTTTTCTAATCGACAATTTAAAAGAAATCGGCGTTCATGACTATCTGAACGAAAATGTCACACGTTTTCTCTTCAATAAAACTTTGTTGGGGACCATCTGAGCGACAGTGTCATACGTTTTGTCTTCAATAAAGCCTTGTCGAGGACAATCTGAGCGACAATGTCCCTCGTTGTGTCTTCAATAAAGCATTGTTGACGACAATATGAGCGACAATGTCCCTCGTTATGTCTTCAATAAAGCCTTGTTGATGACAATCTGAGCGACAGTGTCACACGTTTTGTCTTCAATAAAGCCTTGTTGAGGACAATCTGAGCGACAATGTCGCTTATCTGGTCTTGTGTGACCTCGCCGCCATTTGTATGAAAATTTCGTCAACGATTTGTATGGAGTTGTCTTTAATTGTCTTCTACGACTTACCATTGTCTTGTACCCGTCGTCAAAGATGTCTTAAAGACGTGGCCAACTGGGAAGCGCAATAAAATACGAAAAAGAGGGTAAAAAAGCACGAAAATATTTTTTTTTTAAATAAAATAAAAATAAAGTAAGAAAATAAAAAAACATGTTGACTATTGAGTTCTTGTTTCAACTTTGTTATTTGTTGTTGAGCTTCTCATTTTTTTAAATGAAAGTTTATAACATAATAACTAGTTGTTCTAAGAAAGTTTAGGTAAAGGTCCCCTGTTGATCTGCATTAGCAACAGTGAAATGGGCATAGGATCCAGCTAAACTCCTCAATAATCAATTTCAATGTATTTTTAACCCCCGACTAAAAAAAGGCGTGTTATAAGTTTGTAGTGTGCGTCTGTGTGTCTGTGTATCTGTCTGTGTCCACGTACAGGCCAAACGGCTGGACCGATTTTCATTTAGTTTTTTCTGTTTGAAAGATGACTTGATCGATAGGGATCTTAGCTATGTTTGAAAAAAATCGGTCCAGCCGCTTAGAAGATATAACATCTTTTCTGAAAAAAGTCGGGGTTTTTAAAATTTTTAATTTTTGTTATTAATAAAAAATCTTGATTAATTTAATAAAAATAAGTATGTAAAAAAATAATAAAAAAAACAGGAGTCAAATAATATAGTAACATATACACACATACATACATATGTACATTAGACCGTCTCATTTTTTATTTTTTTTTTTTCAAAACCCCTTGATGAACATCGATTTTCTGAATCCACTCTAAAAACCAAGAATTTTGGTATATAACACTCAAATATTGATGAACCGGAAATGCTCTCTCAAATCGTTTTTTGTTTTTTTTTTAAGAAAAATGCCTTTTTGCAAAAAATTAAAAAATCTTGCTTTAGTAATCTACCTGCTGCTGCTATTGATAACCTCATGTTTTCAATCGAAATCGGCCCTTAAAATTTTAACCACTCTTGTACGTTGTTGTAGACGTGAACATTTTGATTTACTTTGCACTTACAAATTAACAGCCTTATGAAAATTCCTAAATCGGCCCTTAAAATTTAACCACCCTATAGTATGATTAAATATTTGTGTAAGCTTTAACAAATGCTTATTGCATACTACTTTCAATCAACTATTATGTAGAGAATTATGTGGTACTTTCCAGTTACTTCAATTTTTTTATTTTGCAAAAAAAAAATAAATTTTTTAAACCCAATTATGAAAACTTTTCTACATTGTTTTTAACATAGTTTCGTCGTTATTGTCATTGAAAACAATTTAAGAAGTCTCAGTTAAAAGATGCCGCTATTAGCGCTTAAAAATATTTTAGTTTTTTTAAATTAAAAATATTTTTATTTAACAAAAAAGCACCAAAAGCACTGTAAGAAATTGTTAAAAGCACTGTAAAATACCCGCTTTTTAAAAAAGGGTATTAGCTAAAATTTCGCGTTTATGAAGAGGCAAAAAGCACCAAAAAATACCCGAAACGCATAAAAATACCATCACTGTTACACAGGGATATTCTTTTTTTCCAAATTAACCTAAAGAAGTAATTGGATCCATTTGTTTTTTAAGATTTTGTTTTATTTGAAGTGCACAATGATTTATTTATTTAATACACTTGCTTAGCTAAAATAAAATCTTGATTTTTTTCTGTGAATTACTGAAATTTTGCTAAGAGAGTTTGGAAAAATGTGTATGGCTTCAAATTTTATGGGGTCTATTCTTTAATTTGGTACATATTTCATCGTGTTTTATCTCATTCTATAAGATCGAATTATTTCCATGAAGAAACTTGTTTTTCTTTTTCAATAAAGAAAGGCGAATTAATATTAATAAAGGAAGTGCTACGTCTGTATGAACCCAACTTGCAAACAATAAGACAAAATTCCATAAAGAAAAACACAACTTTCGAGTGAATTCTCTCTTGCTATTTGAAAAAGTACTAATAAACATTTACTATTATATTAAGCAAAATGGGTAAAACTATGCCTTCAGATATCGGAACTAAAATAACAAACTTGAGATAAAGTGAAAATTAAAAACTGCACAATTTATAGAAAAACTTATTTTTTAAGCAAAAAATTGCAAAACTGCTCTGTGTTTAAAAAAACTGCTAAAGCCAGTTAAAACTGCACATTTGGCAACACTGAATGCAACCAACAACAGTTGAAATTCTATATTTAATAAGAACTTTAAATGGCTTAATTCTTTTATGAATTTTTTTTTTTTCATTAATTCTTTTAGGTTATTCTTCACTGAATAATAATATTGTACGTAGTGTTGAATTTTCCTAAAACTAAGTGATACAATCAGCAATCGTATCGAATAAATTTATAAATAAGAAAAAAAGCATTTTTCATACGCTTTGATTTCTTATAGTTTATTATTAAACAAAATTATTATTAGATTCTTTTAAACCAAACTTTATCAGCAAGTGAAATAATTCAAATAATCTATTTTTATAAGTTTTAAATATTTTGTACAAACTATATTTCTTTCTCCAATCATCGTATCGCTCTAAACGTGAAACTACATGCGATCATTTTCAAAGAATTTTTTTTTCATATTGAAATCTTTCACTAAATTTTATTTTTATTTTATTGGCATAAAATTTTAATCGTTAAACCTTAACGAAAAAATATTTCCCTAGAAAAACCTTTTCTTCATATGGAAAATTTTCTAAAAATATAAACTTGAGAAAATTTATTCGAATATTTTTAATAGAGTAAACTTTATTCGAATAAAATTCAAATAAATTAATCTTATATCAAAAATTTGAAATTATTTGCTTCCATATGAAGAATTTTCATTTCATTTCACTAATAATCGATTAAAATTTATTCGAATAAAGTTTGAATATGAATATTTTTTTGTTGGATCTAAATTGTTTAATGTTTAAATAACAAGAATAAAGAGATATTTCATAAACATTTCTTTAAATTATATTCGAATAAAATTTTATTCGTTAAAATTTATCAAAAAATTTTGACCTAGAAAAGCTTTTCTTAAAAAAAATTAATTAAAATGACGCATTTTTTCTAAAAATATAAAATTTAAAAAATTTATTAAAATATTTTTAATCGACTACAATTTATTCGAATAAAATTATAATAAATGAAGCTTCCTTTAAAAAAAAAAAAAAATATTTGAAATCATTTGTTGTTATATGCAGAATTTTCATTTAATTTCACCTTTAATCGATTAAAACTTATTCGAACAAAATTTTTAATAAAAATTTTCTTTCGAATCTTAATTAATAAATTTTTTAATTTTAATACTTTTATTATTTAATAATATCAATAAAGGATATTTCATTAAAAAAAATTTATTTCATTCGAATAAAATATTAATCGTTAAAATCGAATGAAAAAAATCTTAGTTTATTAATTTTTTAATAATAGCAATAAAAAGATATTTCATTAAAAAAATTTTAGATTTATTCGAATAAAGTTTGAATCGTTGAAACTTTTTTCATGTACTAAGCACATGAATTTTCTAAAAAAATTAAACTATTTTAGAAAGCTTATTCGAATATTTTTAATCCAATACCTTTTATTCCAATCAAATTGTAATAAAATTTACTTCACTCAAATAAAATATTTTAAATTATATGACCTCACATGCAAATTATTTATTTTATGTCACTGTTAATCAATTAAAATTTATTCGAATATAATTTTTAAGTATAAATTTTTTGTTTGAATGTAACTTATTTAACCTTTTAATAATAATAGAGATATTTCATAATTTTTTTTTTTATTTTATTCGAATAAAATTTTAATCGTTAAAATTTCTTGAAAAAAATTTCCTTACAGTGAGATTAAACGAGACATAAGTTTGGACATTTTTGTGTTGGCAGTTGTCAAAATCTGTTGCTAACACAAAAAATTACTGTGTAAACCGTAAATGTTAGTGTTCGAACACATGTTTGGAAACAATTGCTCAAACACAAGTCTGAGCAATTATGTTAGGACACAAGCTGTCAAATTTACTTTTTCCGTAGAAAATAATGGCGGGAAACTAGAAACAATAAGTTTATTATAAAAAAAAAAATCAAGCAGAAGCGCCAAATATATGCTCTGTGGCAGAAGTACTAAAAAATCAAAACGAAAAACGCGCACTTTGTATGCATAAGACAACCTAAATTTTGGGTTTTAACATTATACGTCTAGCCACCCTTAAAAATAAGTTTGAACACAAACTTTTTTGTGACGTAATTCTGCCGACGTTATTTCTTATGTTCAGAAATAAAAATTGCTCGTCTATTCGTAGTGTTAGATAGGATTTTCTTTACATGCTTCGTTTTCTTAAATAAATAATATTAAAAAATTTATTAAAATATTTTTAATCGAGTACACTATTCGGATACAATTCTAATAAATTCCTTTACAAATGAAATATTTGGAAAAATTTCTTTTCATTTTCTTATTCCTCTTAATTTTATTTAACTGTTAATAGATTAAAATTTAATCGAATAAGATTTTTTAATACAAGTTTTCTTTTCAATCTTAAATAATTAAAATAAAAATTTAATTAATAAAACTTTAATCGTTAAAATCTAACAAAAAAATTTTACTTGAAAACTTTTTTCATGTTCTTAATTTTCTAAAAAAAATAATATTTTAAGCTTAATGTTTTTGGCTTATTCGAACATTTTTAATGGAATACACTTTATTCGATTTTTATTTTTTTATTTATACAAATAAAATATTTTAAATTGTTTGTTCTCACCTGCAAAATATTGATTTTAGTCCACTATTAATCGATTAAAATTTATTAGAATAAAATTTTAAAATATATTTATGTATATATATATATATTATATATTTTGTTTGAAATTATTTTACTTTAAAATAATAATAATAATAAAGATGTATTTCATGATTTTTTTTATTTTATTCGAATAAAATTTTAGTTGACCTATGAAAGCTTTTCTTCAAATATTTAAATGAAAATGAAGCATTTTTCTAAAATATGAAATTGAAAAGATGTATTCGAATATTTTTTAATCGTGTACGCTGTATTCTAATAAAATTCTAATAATTTAAACTTATATAACAAATAAAATATTTGAAATTATTGGTTTTCGCATGCATTATTTGAATTTTATTTTACTGTTAATCGAATAAAAGTTATTCCAATAAAATTTTAAAATATACATTTTAGTTTGAATCTAAATCATATAACTTTTAAATAATAAAAATAATAATATTAATAATAATAATAATAATAATAATAATAATAATAATAATAATAATAATAATAATAATAAAAAGATATTTCATTAAAATAATTTGATTCATTTTATTCGAATAAAATTTTATTCGTTAATATTTATCGAAATATATTGACCTAGAAAAACTGTTTGTTTTCGTCAACTTAATTTTCTAAAAAAAAAAAATTGAGAATAATCTCAATCGAATAAAATTCTAATAAAATTTAACTTCATTCACAAATAAAATATTTGAAATGATTTTTTTCATATGCAGCATTTTCATTTAATTTGACTGTTTAACGATTAAAATTTGTTCGAATATAATTTTAAAATAAAGTTTTTTCTCTTTAAATATAAATGAATTAATTTTCAAATAATAAAGATATTACATTAATTATTTGTCCATTTTATTCGAATAAATTTTAATCGTTAAAATTAATTGAAAAATTTTGACATAGAAATGCGTTTCTTCATATGCTTCGATTTCTAAAAAAAAAATAAAATTTGTTTGGATATTTTTAATCGAGTAGACCTTTTTTTTAATAAAACTGTAATAAATTAAGCTTCATTTACAAATAAAATATTTAAAATGATTTTGTTTTCATATCTAGAATTTTAATTTTTACTATTGATCAATTAAAATTTATTTGAATAAATTTTTTTAATAAAAATTTTTGTTTGAATTTTAATTAATTAATTTTCAAACAATGTAGAAATATTTCATTATTTTTTTTTTTTAAATTTTGTTTGAACAAAATTTTTAATTGTTAAAATTTATCGAAAAAATTTTACCTAGATAAGCTTTTTTCCGAATGCTTAATTTCCTAAAAAAAAGTACTATTGAGAAAGTTAATTCGAATATTTTCAATCGAGTACTTTTTATTCGAATAAATTTCTATTAAATTAAACTTTGCTCGCACATAAAATATTGAAATGATTTGTTGTCATGTGTAGAATTCACTTTTTATCTCACTGTTAATCGATTTAAGTTTATTCGAATAAAAATTTTTAAGATAAAATTTTTGTTTGAATCTTAAACAATTAATTTTTAATTATCTAATTATTTTAGAGGTATTTCATAATTTTTTTTATTTTTTTCGAATGAATTTTTAATCGTTAATATTTAAGGAAAAAATATTTCCCTAGAAAATCTTAAAAGCTCATATGCTTCATTTTCTAAATATATATAATGTAAAAAATTTATTCAAATATTTGTAATCGAGTACACTTTGTTCTTTTGTAGTGGAAAAATTTACTAGAATTTTACAATCGAATCTATTCGAGCAAAAAATTATTAAGGCGATTACTCTTATGTAATGCATATGGGAGTTTCCACTATACAAAATTCAAGTTAATTAAATCAATTAAATTTTTAATTACTTAAATATGAAAAATGAAACATCAAGTCTTTTACATTTCTGCAGAGTCTCTCTCTCTCTCTCTCTCTCTCTCTCTCTCTCTAACTCTAACTCTATATCTATCATTAATTTTCTTTCGTTCTGTGGGAAAGTGTCCTTGGTTACAGTTGCAGTACACTGCATGAGGCTATTGAACTTCGTGGGGCCAAATTGCCTTGGCTAGCTGGCGAAATATAACTAACGCCTCTTAGTTATACGTTTGATTTCTTGCAGAGAGCTGCAAGGCAACAACATTAACGAAAGTAAAAGGTGGCGTGTATGTGAAGCGAAACCCGTGGACGGGTGGGTACTTAGGGAGGGAGAGTTATAAATATAAATTATTACTTTTAATGTGTGTATAACAAATATTTGCAGGCACAATACATTTTGCAGTGACTCAGGTCAGTTATGAGAAACATTTTTAATTTCGTATGCGCAAGTCTGATTCGAGAGTGGAGGAAAATTAATTGAATTTTGCAAGAAGCAGAGCTCAGCCAGAAAGAACTCTGTCTGCTAAGTGAGAATGAGAGAACTGCAAAATTTGATTTGAATGCAAAAAATTTTCTAGGGTTGCAGTTCTATATGCGGGTAAATAAGTATCTGGGGGATATGAGTATATATATATATATATATATATATAAATTTTTTGGCAAGTGCAAGTTCAAGCCATTAAAGTATTTTAACATGTATATACATGTTTGTATATATATAAGCATTATGTACTTTATATAAGTTGAACTTCTCACTGATATACGTAAATACCTATATTCTTCATATTATCTTTTACATACTGTTTTGCATACTTTTATATTTAGTATATGATGTGCAGCAGCATTTATTTTTTATATATCAAAAGTATATAGAAATTTATATACATATATAGTACATATGTATGCGCTTGTACATTTTATGTTCACTCCAGGTTTAATAATTCCTCTTGGTCTTGGTCATTGTCAAAAACATCATAATACGAACTTCTTTCTGCATGATGCTGACTTAATTTTTGTTTTTATTATACATACAGAAAAATTTTGACCTTTCACCTCCTTGAAAGTAAAATATATCAATGATAATTCTGATTGATAGTTCCCCTAATTTATTTATATAAGTCCACCCACCTCTTTGAGATTGTATGCATTTCTTTGTTACTTTTTTTGAGAAAAAATAGCAGGTTTTCATTTCATAAATATTTTAAAATTTTTCAAAATTTCATTTGATTAAAATTTTCAATGTTACTTCAGGAAGGCTCGTGTTCTAGTACGCATCCACTGGAATCGCCAACTGGATCCATTGCTAATAACTTCAGGCAAACGCACATTTTTTTCTTGCTTTTTCAAAAAAAAAAAAAAAAAAAAAAATAAATAAATTTTATCAATTTATTTGAAATGATTTCTTTTCATATAGACATTTCCACAGCAATTTTAACTTTTTGTCGCGTGCGACACCAAACAAATATGCTTAAATTTATTAAAGAAAACGAAAGTTTTTTATTTCCTTCTTCATATATTTGTGCAGGCCGTCAGCAGCTCTAAAGGGTGTCCCAACAAGAACGCAAGATTTAAATTTGGCGCCATTCGAAGTGTCATTGTTTGACATTTGAACAATTGTTATTGTTTGCTAGTAGAAGGTACGAGGTTAGTAAAAATGAAGCGCTACACGAATGAACAACGCATTCTCATTGTGAAATTGTTTTACCAAAAATGGCGAAAGTTTTGCGGCTACAGTTCGCAAATTTGCGATCAATTTGGGGTCACAATAATACTCCAAAAGAGTCAACTGTAAAGACATTAATGGATAAATTTGCCGAAACTGGGTCTGTTAGTGATGTAAAGACAACAACGCGCCTTCGACCAGGTCGATCGACCAAAAATGTCGCAGCTGTACGTGATGATGTCGCTCAAACGCAGGTCAAGCGCAAACAATCAATGGTGTTCGGTATCGTGAAATGATAACCATTTTTTTCGTGCCTAGAATTGAAGAAATGAATGTGGAGGGCATGTGGTTTCAACAAGACGGCGCCACATGTCATGCAGCCAGAGAAACAATTCAATTGCTACATCAGTCATATCCCGGTCGTGTTGTTTCGCGTTTTGGAGACCAGAATTGGCCGCCTAGATCGTGCGATTTAACACCATTAGACTTTTTTCTTTGGGGTTTTTTGAAGTCGATGGTTTACGCGAATAAGCCGACGACTACTCAAGCCTTAAAAGAGGAAATTGGACGCTGCATTAATAAAATACCGCAGCATTTATGCAAAACAGCCATTGAAAATTTCATTAAAAGATCGCGTATGTGCCAGCAAAGCCGCGGCGGCCATCTGCCCAATTTGTTGTTCCACACATAACTTCATTTTGTCTACTTTACGATATAATAAAGTTTCACGATTTTTTTTTTAAATATCTGTGTTTTATTTAAAATTTAAATCTTGCGTTCTTGTTGGGACACCCTTTACATTAAGAGATATTGTAAGAAAAAAAGGAGTCGCATTGTTCTGATATGCAAGCATAATTTGCTTGTTGTCGCACGCGACAAAAAAGTGGAATTTTCCGTGAAAATGCCCATATGCATAATTTTCATTTTATGTCTTTCACTATCAATCGATTAAAAATTATTCGAATAAAGTTTTATTATAAAAATTATTATTATATTAATTATATTATATTATTCTTAAATTTTGTTCGAAAAAAATTTTATTCCAATAAAATTTAAGAAGTTTTTCGTAATGAAATATCTTTTTATTGTTAATTTAGATTCAAACAATAATTTTTATAATAAAACTTTATTTGAATAATTTTTAATCGATTGATTATTGGAATAAAATTTTATTCCAATAAAATTTAAGAAGTTTTTCGTAATGAAATATCTTTTTATTATTAATTTAGATTCAAACAATAATTTTTATAATAAAACTTTATTCGAATAATTTTTAATCGATTGGTTATTAGAATAAAATTTTATTCGAAAAAAATTTTATCCAATAAAATTTAAGAAGTTTTTTTGCAATAAAATATTTCTTTATTATTATTATTTAAAAATACTAGTAAATTAATTTAGATTCGAAAAAAATTTTATTCGTTGAAATTTTTCGAAAAAAAATTTACCTAGAAAATCTTAATTTAAATTTAAAAATTCTAAAAAGTTATATATTGAAAAAGTTTATTCGAATAAATATTTTTAATCGAGTACACTGTATTCAAACGATTTTTTTTTTAATTTGATTATTATTTTAAAATTTTTCAAAATTTTATTTGATTGAAATTTTTAATATTACTTCAGGTAAGTTAGGAAGGCTAGTATTGCAACACACATCCACTCGGGGAGCCAAGCTATTAACTTCAGGCAAACGAAAATTTTTTTCTTGCTTTTTTAGAAAAAAATAAATTTTGTTCACTGTTAATCGATTAAAATTTAATCGAGCACAATTGTATTTTAAAAATTTTGTAGGAATCTACATTAATTTGTAATAAGAATAAAAAAGAGATATTTCATTACGAAAAACTTCATTAATTTTATTCGAAAAAAATTTTATTCGAATAAAATTTTATTCGTTAAAGTTTTTCAAAAAAAAGTTGAATTTTTTTTTAAATTAAAAAATTAAATTGAAAAATTCAAAAAAGTTATAAATTGAAAAAGTTAATTCGAGTACATATTTTTAATCGAGTACACTGAAATCCAATTAAATTTTTTAAATTAAACCTAACTCGTACATAAAATATTTAAAATGAGTTTTGGATATATTTTAATTTTTTTTTTAATTTATTCAAATAAAATTTTAATATATCTAATATAAAATATTAAAATGTCACGTGCGACATTTGTTAGCAGTGCGTCGGAAGCTCATCAAATATTCAGCACAAATAGTGTATTTACTACATTTAAAATATAAAAAAACTTAGCTGAAAAATATATAGATTTTTTATCATGGTCACGTGCGATATCGTTAGCGTGAAATAAAAAATTAAAATTTTACATTAAAAAAAAAATGGTACGTAACTTTAAGTTATTTAAATTTAGTTGAACAAAAAACGGCAAAAGAAATAAATATAGTTGCAAATGGTGGAAAGAAAATTTGAAAGAAGTTGATATATTATTATAAAATCATAAATTAAGATACAAGGAAAGAATGCGGAATGCTAGGATAGGCTAAAGAAAAAACTGAAATGATTGAAAAGAAAAGGCGTAATACATAAGAAATTTTCGCCAGAAGCTTGCGCAAATGACCAATGTCTAACAAAGACAATACCAGCCTTCCAAATGCTAGCAAACGTTTGCAAAAGCTGTAAAAAAAAACTGAATACATGAAGAAAAAATTAAAATTAGTTAAATACTTCAGTTAATTTGAAAACATTTTTATTAATTTTGTAAGAAAAAACAACTGAAATTATATAACTATCATGATGGAAAAATGTCACGTGCAACATGCCATGTGCGACTGCACTTAAAATATAATTAAAAAGTCATATAAATAATTTTTGGGTAAAATCAAAACCATTTTAAAGAGACAAAAAACTTCTGTTTTTGTCACATGCGAATGCCTTGGCTTTTTAAAATTATCTTGAAAACCAAAAATTGCATTAAATCAAACTTAGCACCAAATGTAAAGCTAGTTGAGAGCTTTAAGTAACGCTTGGTGGCAAACTAAAATTCCGTTTAAATTTGACCTTTCTTTAATTTAAATGTGTACAAAGGTCACGTTCGACTTCATGGAAATGCCCATATGTGTAAATTTATTACAGGCAAATACTGAGTAATTTAATCCCGCTTAATAGTTTATTTTTCTAAATTAAAAAAAATACCATTCTCAAAAAACAAAAATTCACATATGTATTCCATTTGCAATAAAAGCTAAATAAATATAAATATAAAGCAGAAATCTACATCAACTGACACCACAAGTCAATCCTTTTAAAGTAGTTTTCAACCCTTTTCTTCACATTTCTTGCGGTATTTCGGCGATAACTTGGCGAATGTTGATCTTGGAACCCTCCAGCGTAAGGGTGTTATAAGCTTTGACACGATCTTTGGTGTAGTCTCACAAAAAAGTCCAACGGCTTCAAGTCTCATGACAATGGTGGCAAATTAACGGCGCCAAAACATGAAATTACGCGTGATGGAAACTACCCATTCAATAAAGTCAAAAATGGTCGTGTTCTGTCGCTCGGGCACCGTCTTGTTGAAACCACATATCCTGCACTTTATAATCTTCAAATGCAGGCAAAAAAGAAGTCGGTTATCATATGGCCATAGCTTTCTGAATTGACTGTAAGGGTTCTTCCAGACCTTAATTTTATAATTTTTTATAATTTTTCCAGATGCAATAGCTATTCCAAAATCACTTCTAGGGTTCCACGAGCCCCATATGCGACAATTTTTTGCTTGTTAACTTAACCACGGAGCGACAAATAAACTTTATTGCTGACAAAAATTTTCTTACAAAAATCAGTATTACAATCATGTTTGCTCTAGTACCCAATCAGCATATCTACGATTTTAATTATCACTTGAGATAGTCCTATTTGCTAAGAACGTCGTGGAAACGACAAAATATGATTATTCAACACACTTTCACCAGCAGGATTGATATTTTCGCCAGTGGGCACATTGCGAAGATGCACAGACCTAACCACATCTGTAACGCTTCCAGTCTCTTTAACATTAAATACTAATGTAACATCAGAGCGCCCTCCTTCGTCGGTATTGTGTAGCAGAATCATTGGCAAAGTAAAATAATAAATAAAATAGCTACTAAACACAGCTTCAAAAATTTAATACGCCTCATTGACACCAGAGGCGCTGCAACTCTGCATTATTATATAAAAAAGTGCATCTATCTCTTCCTTCCCCGCCTGTCTTCTCTATCACTATTCCCATCTTAAAGAAAGCAACAGCTATTAGTAGTAGTATGCATTCACTGCCTGAAAAAAAATTAATCCTAGACACAATTTAAATTTTTGTGTTGTCTTAAAAGAATGAAGATTTCTTTCCTTTATCTCTTCCTTCACCACCTGTAATTATAATAGCCCTAGACACAATTTAAATTTTTGTATTGTCTTAAAAGAATAAAGCTTTCCTCTCCCTCTACCTTTACTACCTGTCATCTGTATCACTATCCCTTTCCTAAAGAAAGGGCAATAGGTGTTAGCTTTTGCCTAAGGGTACATCTGTTTAAAAAAAATTATCCTAGACACAATTTTGTGTAAATGAAGACTCTTCCTTCAGCACCTGTCTTCTCTAGAAAACACTATCCCTTTCCTAAAAAAGGTGACAGCTGTTAGTAGTAAGGCATTCATTGCCTCAGTGTGCTTTTCAAAAAAAAAAAAAAAAAAAATAATAATAATAATAATAATCCAAGATCCAATTAAAATTTTGCCTACCTTCCGTTGTTTGAGTAGAGTTTCGAGTCTTGGTGTATTCTTGGTGTACAGGAGAATTTTATGGCAAACATTTTTGTTAAAAATTTTAACTATTTTAGCCATTTAGGGTTAAGAAAATACCCACATGAAGTAGAGTTTGATTCTATATAAAACTTTTACAGACCTTTTATATTTAAAACTTGACTAAGTACGAACGAAATTAACCCTTGAAAGCTTTCTTAAGCTTTTAATTAATTTCTGGTGTTTAAATGGAATTTTTTACTTTTTTATATTCCGCTAATTAGAGGAGGTAAAATGTTTCACAAAATTTCACATAAATTTTATGAGCACATACAACAGCTTAAATGTAACGAGTTCAGGGTTTTTTATGCCGATTTAGTGAAACATATTTTTTCTGTAGGATATATTAATAAATTTTTTGTTCTGAGAAACAGGCCCCAGGTCACAATTTATGGTACCGGTTTGATATACAGTTGAATTAATAAAAAAAAATTTCTTACTCAAATGATCGAAGACTATTTATAACTAAATAGGAATTAGGTAATTTTTTTTAATTGCTTCATTAGCTACTCGTACTTCAATAGAATTTAATAGGCGGAGGAGATATTTTTTTTTCTATATCGCACACAAATTTTAGCGGCACGTTCTCAACTGAATCATCATCAAAAAAAAAAAAAAAAAAAAAAAAAAAAAAAAAAAAAAAAAACAACACACGCACACACACACATGCACAAAAATGTTTAACCCAATTTCTTATTATGGATTTCGTTTCAAACTCAAAAACTAAATATATTAAGGTAAATATAAACACAAACGAAATATAGCGACAATTAAAATTTATACAAAAACAAAAACATGCACACACACTCACACATTAAAAAAAAAAAGCAAGCACACCGATGTTTTAATAATAATAAAAAAAAATAACAACAAAATGATAAGAATTTAAAAAATTATTTGACCTAGATTTTGATTTCATTAGTTCTTCTAATTCTTAAACGAAAACAAAAAAAAAAAAAAAATATGTGTTAAAATGATTATTTTTGGTGCGCTTTCGTTAGTGGGGCATAATGTCAAGAGAAGAGGGAGAGGTGTGTGCACAAAGGGACTGAGGTAATTTTCAACTGCACCCTACACTAGACGTATAAATATATACATCTAACATAATGGTATAAACAGAAATTTTTACGATTAAAAAAATTTTAACTTAAATAGCAATTGAATTCTAAAGACTAATTCTGATAGACGAGACCAAAACTATATGTATGGATGGATGTATACGTGTAGAGAAGACATTTTGATAATTTACTGCTGAGTCCATTATGATGGAAGAGCGGGATGGTAGTTCGCCCCTTTGACACTTTGTTATAGCAAATCGAAGCAGAAAATTCATATACACATATACATATGTACATGTAACGCATTCATATTCGTCTCTTACCCTGCCTTAAGATATAAATAATAAATAATCGATTTTATTAGTGGGCGATAAGATTTATCAATTCATTTATTTACTAAACGTATGCAAACATATGTGCATCAGTGTAAAATACTTTTCATAACACTCGCACAACATGGAAATATAATATTTCGAAATATATTTTTTTTTCTTTTTTTCTTCATTTGAATATACATACATAAGTAATATAAATAAATGAATAAAAAAAAAATAACGAAAATTAAAGAAAAGAAAATAACAAAAAAAACATTTTATTTTATTAAAAAAAACCTTCAACTTGATTAAAATCCAGGGATAAATACTATTTATTTTAAATATATTTTTCTTTTATTTAAAAAAATAAAAAAATATATAAATAATAGAGCAACATAATTTCCACAAGAATTTTTTTAAAGCATAAAAAAATAACATTGAATTTGAAAAGAAGATCATTTCAAACGCAAAATAATAAATGAGATGAATCTTTTATTAAGAAATTCAAAACAAAATCTAATGGTACGATTTTCTTAGAAAATATAAAAAATTCTGCAAAAAGGTAAATTTTCTACAATGGAGAACATTCACAAAACCAAAAAAAAAAAAAAAATATTTAAAAAGGGATATAAAATATTTTTAATTTATATAAATAATCAAATAAAAACTTCCCCAGCCATACGAGCCAATAAAAAGTTTAACATATGTATATTTCAAGCCAGAAAATTTTTTATATAAAAATTATTAAAAATAAATCGCTAGAAACTAAAGAGTATTTAAAAACAAATTAAGTAAAGATTTTTTTTTAAGAGGAAATTTAAATGCTAAAGCCAATGGTTCAACTCAATAATGCCAAAATTTATATATTTTTAAAATTTCTTAGTAAAAACTAAACAAATAAAAATTTCCCTGAGGGGGAAATTTTTACCTACCAAAAATTTTAGAAACTGTGCAGCATTTGTTACAATATACATAAATGACAAAATAAATAAATGAAAAATAAATTTCTTAACATACATATAAAAATTTCCCACAATGGAATTTTTCTAAAGTATAGCATATGAGGAAGTGTATTAGCAATATAGGTAAATATATATGCCAACAACTAAATATATTAAATTACTTACAAAAAACAAAAAAGGCAGCAAAAATTTCCCTGCGTGGGAAATTTTTTACCTAGCAAATATTTTAGAAATGCTGCAAAATTTCTTAAAATAAATTGCAAAATAATAACATAAAATAAATTTTTTAACATATGTACACATAAAAATTTCCCACAGTGGGATATTTTTTTAAGTTTAGCATAGAAGGAAGTATCTTAGCAATATTTACCCACATACATGCCTGCAATTAAATGTATTAAATTTTTTTGAAAAAAGTTAAGCAAACAAAAAATATCCCCACTTGGGAAATTTTTTGTCATGCGCGAATTTTAGAAATTTGGTCGCACTTGCTTATATGAATCCCAAAAAAATTACATAGAATACATTTTTTAAAATTTCCCACAATAGGATTTCTTCCAAGCTTAGAATACTTGAAAGTGTTTAAGTAAAATCTTCATATGTACATGCTAACAATTCAGTAAATTAAAATTTCTTAATAAAACTAAGCAATTAAAAAATATCGCTAGTAGGGAAATTTGTTACTGATAGAAAATTTTTGAAATTATATTGCATTTGCTGATATGAGTGACAAGATAAGAATAAAAAATCAATTTTTTAACCAGCAAAAATTTCCCAGAAAGGGATTTTTTTTCTAGATTAATATATTGAGAAGTCTGTTAGCAGTAATTTCAAATACACATGCCAACAATTAAATATATTACATTGCTTAGAAAAACTAAACAAAGAAAAAATATCCCTAGTAGGGAAATTTTTTAACTAGAGAAAATTTTAGAAATTATATTGCATTTGCTTATATGAGTGGCAAAATAAGAATATAAAATGAATTTTTTAATAAATAAAAATATCCCAGAATCGGAATTTTTTCCAGATTAAAGTATGGGGCAGTTTGTTAGTAATAATTTCAAATACACATGCCGACATGCAAATACACTAAATTGCTTAGTAAAAAAGAGCAAACAAAAAATATCCCTAGTAGGGAATTTTTTTATGTTACATTTGCTTATATGAATGACAAATTATCAACATAACTAAAATGATTTAAATAATAAAAATTTTCCGGCATGGGAGTTTTCTTCAAGTTTTGAGTATTAAGAAATTTTTTAGCAAAAACTTTATATATAAATGCCAAGAATGAAATATATTGAAATTTCTTGGTAAAAACTAAATAATCAGAAAATATCCTTGCCAGGAAATTTTTTACTTCAAAAAATTTTGAAAATTCTATGACATTCCCTACTATAAATGAAAAAACTATAAAATAAAATATATTATTTAGCAAATAAAAATTTGCCGAAATGGGAATTTTTCAAGATTAAAATGTTGTAAAGTGTGTTAGCAATAACTTCATATATACAATTAAATATACCTATATTAAGTTTCTTACTAAAAGCTAAGCAAACAAAAAATATCCCTGCCTGGGAATTTTTGACCTTGAGTAAATTTGAGAAATGTTATCTTATTTGTTTATATGGGTAGCAAAATAAGAATATAAGCCAACTTTTATAACAAATAAAAATTCCCCAGAATTAGGACTTTTCTTCAAACAGAAACTTGGAAATTTCCTCAAAAGGGAAATTTTTAAACCTTCACAAAATCTTTAAAAACACAGAATTTAGTGATAAATAATGAAAATATGCATCGATTTTTGTATCAAAATTTTCAACATATAAAAATTTCCCCGATTAATGTAAGTTATCTTGCGGGAGTTAAAATTAAATTTATTTGAGCTAATTTTTAATTTCAATTTTAACAATACTTAATATTTAAAATTTTTTCGAAAAGTAATATTTTTTTAAAAGAAATTTAGAAATTTCCCCATGAGGGAAATTTTTAAACCTTCACAAAATCTTAAAAAACTATCCAGAAATTTGTGATAAATAATAAAATAAGTGTATGCATCGATTTTTGGATCAAAATTTTCAACACATAAAAATTTCCCCGATTAAAGTAAGTTATATTGTGGGAGTTAAATATGAATTTATTTGTACTTATATTTAATTTCTATGTTAACAATACTTATTATTTAAAATTTTTTCGAAAAGATATATCTCCTAAATAGAAATTTAGAAATTTCCCTAAGAGGGAAATTTTTAAACCTTTACAACATCTTAAAAACCTACTCAGAATTTTGTGATAAATAATGAAATAATTGCATGCATAGATTTTTGGATAAACATTTTTAACATATAAAAATTTCCCCGATTAATGTAATTTGTGGGAGTTCAATTTAAATTTAATTGGACTAATATTTAATTTTTATGTTAACATTTTTCCAACAAGGCACGTTTTTCAACTAAAAATTTAGAATTTCCCCAAAAGGGAAATTTTTAAACCTTCACAATATTTAAAAAAAATACCCAGGGTCTTGTGATAAATAATGAAATAAGTACATGCATAGACTTTTGTATCAAAATGTTCAACATATAAAATTTTCCCCCAATGCGAGTAAGCTAACTTCTTCAAAAATGGAATTTTTTTAATGTCAAAAAAATTTTAATGTGTTTTTCAAATTTTTGTTAAATGTTCCTCATTTTTTATGCCATATTTTGTAAATTTTTTCACTGCTAATTTTTTTCTTTAAATAAAAAAAAATTAATTAATTCAATATTCTTGTTGGTTTAATATTCTGCTAGAAAAAGAAAACAAATATTTATACAATTTCAAGTTTTTTCCATTGAAACCATAAAATTCTACTTGCCAATCAGTCAGTTGAGCATAAAGGTTTAAAGTCATGGTCATTTTTTTTTTTTTTGCAAATTAAAAACTCCACCATCATGCGCTAGCACGCCTGCAATAAATAAGCCGCTGGCTGGCTCGACTAAGCTCTGTTCTGTTCTGTTTTGTTGTCATGCCTCGAAGCATTGAACTTTTTGCTCATGTTGTTGTTGTCGCTGTTGTTGTAAGTTAAATGAATCAATTTACTTAATGTAACATTTACGCCTGCGCAAATGTTGAGAACAGATTTTTTTTTGGAAATTTGCTTTTGTAAAGTTTTATTCTTAAAAAAAAGCTTTCGATTAAGTTTGAAAGAGAGTAAGAAGTAGCACTTAAATTGAGTAAATTCTAGAGAAAACTAGCAAAGTAAAATTCTTTATAATTAATTGAAAATATATTTTTGCTTTAAAATTTTTGCAAGTTCTTTGTGTAACTGAATGTGGAATAAAAAATTCAGGCATTTTTTTTTTTTTATTTTATTTTATTTATTTTTTTATTTTATTTTATTTTACACTTACTCTCTGCTTAAAAATTTATTTCAGTGGGATTTAAATTGTTTAAAAAAAAAAAAATAAAAAGAAAGTCTTTAAGCACATTTTCCCTTAGATCAAATATTAAAACCTAATCGTTATTTTATTAAAATGGGAAAATGCAGCATCCCCCAGAAGAGCCAGTGCAAATCTATGAGCTCATGATTTTATTTTATTTTTTGTCTAACTTAAAATAATTTTTGTTTCATATACATAATTACATTATTAGCAAATAGTGCTGCTGTTTGTTATTTTTTTTTTTAATATTCAACAAGCAATAATTTTGTTGTCATTTGCTACTGCATTTAAATAGACGCTGGCTGGCTCGATGACTTGGCAACGCGAGTTCAGGGTTGCCAGCGCAAAAGTGCATTAAACGCACCTGGCATTGATCAAGATTAGATGCATTTGCCAGCGGCACTTAAATGCACAAACAAATGAAAAAGTTGCTTGCATATTGCAGCAACGTCATTGCGCTCATGAATACATTATAATTCAAAAATACACACACACACACAAAAGTGAATGAGATTTTTTACACACTTAGATACAAAATTCAAATGTTCTAAGCAAACAAGTTTAGTTTGGTTTTGTTTCATTAATACAATTTGTTTAGTTTTTATGCATGTATGCATTTTTGTATTAAAATAAACAATTGTTTCTCTGAAGTTTTCAATATGACGTTTTTCTAATATTTTCTAGTAGCATTTTGTATTTTTTGGTTGTTGTTGCTTTTTTTCCTCAAAAATAATCCAACTGCCTTGAAATGTAAATGAATTCTATGCAAACAATGTGCTTTATGCAAAACTTTTAAATATACATACATAGATATAAAAGGATTTTGAAATTATTTTTTTTGTAATTTTTTTTTTTTTAATATATTTTCAAATCGATCAATAACTTTAAACAGCTGGCGGGTTTTTACAACGAAAAAGAACTTCAAACGAATCATACTTTTAAAATAATGTGCATATATGCGAAGTGAATAAAAATGCGAAAACGGTCAAGTCGCTTGCCACAGAAAACTGTGTTGCCAATTTTCTCTGACTCTGACTATGTTTTCGTATTTTTTCTTTTCGTTCAATAAAATTTTGATTAATTTTTGTTAAATTATTTCATTATATGGCAATCTTTCTATAGAATGATACGCATTGCTAAAATGTATAAAAAAGAAAATTTTTTTTTTCAATTTTCCAAATATTTTCACAAAATATCAGTTTAAAAATAAATTAAGATAAAATATTAATTGTATTATTAAAGGAATTCAAATGCTGCACTTTTTAGAACTATGTTCGAAATTTCGAAATCAAGTTTTCAAAAATTCAAAAAAAAAATATATATATTTTTATTTTAAACATCATATTTTAATTAATTATCTATAACCCAAAATTCAGCAGAATTATATACGAAATTTCGAACTTTTCTAAAAACTTTAAAATCAACTTCCTAAAGGATTAAAAATTTCTTTTACTAAAATGTATAAAAGAAAATTTTTGTGAATTAAAGAAGGACAGAGACACATTTCCGAAATTTTCAACTAAATATCAGTTTAAAAATAAATTAAGATAAAACATTAATTGTGTTATTAAAAGAATTAAAATGCTGCACTTTTAGAACTATGTTCGAAGTTTCGAAATCAATCTCGAATTTTCGAAAATTCAAACAAAATATATATTTTTATTTTAAATTTTATAAATTTTGATTGAAGGACTTAACTTTATAGTAATCTTTCTATAGAATGACACACATTACTAAAATGCATAAAATAGAAAATGTTTGTGAACTAAAGAGAGACAAATTTCGTAATATTTTCACAAAATATCAGTTTAAAACTATATTAAGATAAAATATTAATTGTATTATTAAAAGAATTCAAATGCTGCAGTTTTTAGAGTAAAGTTCGAAATTTCGAAAACAATTTCGAATTTTCGAATATTAAAAAAAAAATATATAATTTTTATTTTAAACTATATATTTTAATTTATTGTCTATAAATTAAAACTTAACAAATATGTATAAGTTCGCAATTTCGAACTTTTGTTAAAACTTGAAAATAACCTTCCTATAAATCTAAAAATTTCATTTTGAAATTGCATTCGAAATTTCAAGATTGATTTCAAATTTTCCAAAAGTAAAAAAAAAATACACAAGAAATATTTATTATTACACAGAAACTCTACCCATAATCAATCATTGTTGAAAAATTCATTAAATTGTTTTGCACAGAAATGTTCGAAATTTCAAACATAATTTCTACGAAGAAAAGAAAAGTACAATGATAAAAAATTCAGTGATTTTGTCATGTATTTAAATTTAATTTAAAAAAAATATTTTTTCTAAGAATTTTGTATAATTATTAATACTGCTGATATGTTCGAAATTTCGAATTTGTGTTATCACGAATCATAATTCGTTAAAAATGTTAAAATAAAAAAAAACAAAACTTTAGAGATAGTTTTTTGGTATTCGAAAAGTGTGTTCGAAATTTTGAACTTAATTTCGAAAATTATAAAAATTGACATACTAGTTATTAATTAAAACAAATTGAACAACTTTTACTTAAAAATATGATCAAAATTTCGAACTACATACATACATATGTATATATGTATATGTAAACATATAGAAATAGAATATAGAAAGGCCCTAAATCATTATTTTTTATATCGAGATTTCTGCATTTTTCGATACATTAGATGTTCTTTTATCGAAATGTACAAAAAACTCGATTTAAAAATATTATTCACTAAGGGCCTTTCTATATTACGGTAGCGATTTGTATATATCGTGCCATAACCGCAAAAAAATGTTAAGCGACGTAATTCTAAATATTTATTTTTTGACTAAAATCAATTATTTGCGATCGTAAATAATCTATCTTCGTAAAAAAACGACATTCAAGAAATGTGTCGGTGAAGATTTTTTGGCGGTTATGGGTCGATATATGTATATTCCTAAATAATTTGTTAGTTAGAAATTTGTAACTTGTGTAATCGCAAATTGTATTGCAAAAATCTTTAAAGCAAAACTTAAATTAACGTTTTGTTTTCCATTAGGAAAATGTGTTTGACATTTCGAATATAGTTTCGAAGTTTCGAAAAATATAAGAAACTGGAAAGAAATATAGCACAAGAATATTACAGCCTGTCCCACGTCGTCGTTTAATCGGTGTTTTCAATATCAGCAGGGGGCAAATTATGACATTCGATATTGATCTAAATTTCTATAAAAACACAATTAAAATTTTATGAAAATTTGTTCGATATCGAATGTCGTAATATGCGTCTAGTGGTCGATCGAACGTTTTCTGCCGACATTGTGGGCTTGGCCGTTAATTATTTATAATTTTTCATTATTCATTAGTAAAAATGATACATGCATATATCGAGCCATAACCGCTAAAATAGCTTAAGCGACACATTTTTTGGACTTCGTTTTTTTTGACGAAAATCGACTATTTACGATCGCAAATAATCGATTTTGATCAAAAATTGAAGTTCGAAAATTATGTCGCTTAATCTATTTTGGCGGTTATGGCACGATATGTATGTATGCTTTTTAAAAAATAATTTTACCTAATATAGATTGTATCCTAAAATTTATGCTGCGGGAAAAATTCATTTAATACAAATGCTTTAGCCTAGAGATATGCAATACTTTTCGTTTTTGGCTTGCACCTTAACATAAACTATTAAAATTATTTTTCATTTCACATATCGTATTGATGTCCCACGATGTCAGCAGAAATCGTTCGATCGATAAATTGCATTACAAACAACAATAACATTAGAAAATTTGTTGTTGTTTTCAATACAAGTTGTCGATGGAACGTTTGCTGGTGACATCGTGGTACAGGCCGTAAATACCTGGCAAAGAAAAATATATACTGCCTTATTCGTAAAAATGTTGCATGGAAATCTGTTATATAAGCCTTTTATAAATCAAAAATATTTCATGAATGAGGCGTATAAAATTTTACTGAATGTTTTTTTTATAAAATTATTTAGCATGTACAGAACAAAAAAATAATAATTCTACACAATTTGCTAAATATCATATTTGATTTAAAATACAGTATTAATTATTTCATAACTTAAAGCTTAAAATATTAAAATAAAATAAACCACTGAGCAGCAGCGCAACATAAATTCTCTTGTAACCTTGAATTAATATTAATCATATGTGTTGTTAGGATTCATTATACCGATACATGTAGAGATTGCAAAACAAGTGTTTTTATTTTTATTATGTATGAAGTTGTGTTAACCTTTAAAATATCGGAGGCTTTATACAAACATACATACATACATACGTATTTGTTAACAAATGTCATTTAAATAAAGCAATATTATTTTTAAAAAATAACATCCGCCTTATTTGCTAGACTTTTTCCATAAGCCATTGATTTTGCAGCCAATACTCGTAAATATTTATTAAAAGTTGTTAAGTTTAGAATAAACATTTAAGAATTTAATTGCCACCTTATTTTCTTCACATACACACACACACACACACACACACTCTCACACACTTTGCAATTGTAATGTTTTGTAATAAAGCAACAACTATTTGTTGTTTTTAGCCAAGTTAAGTTCAATGTTAATGCTAAATTATTAACATAAAATACCGTTAATTGCATTACAAAAAAAAACCATTAGTAACAGAAACGTAAATGGTTGGTAGCTGGCTGTTCTATTCGAAAATATATATATATATATATATATATATATATATATATATATATATATATATATATATATATATATATAGTAATAAATTAATGGCCAACTAGTAAGAAGTTGTAGCCACGTCTTTACGTTTTAAGGCATCAATTCTAAAGCCACATTTCTAGTGCATACGTAGGTGTTTTTAAAATTTAGCTGCACAAAATTTTCTTTTACACATTAGAGGTACAAAGAAGAAAGAAAATCTATTTAGTTAAAACTTTTCCATACAAATAACAAACTTTCTATTAGAATGAAAGACTCCAAAATATGTTCTTAACTTCGAATTTTGGAAAATTTAGCGAAAAAAAAATAAAAAAAAAATTCCAAAATTTTTGATTTCAAAGCTATGTTCGAAATTTCGAGTTGAAACACATGCGATATTAATTGAATTATTGCAAGTAACCGAAAATTTGATCTTTAAGGAATGTTCGAAATTTCGAACATAAGTTCGAATTTTCGAAAACTGTAAAATACTATAAAAAAAATTTATTTAACCATTCGTGAGAACTCGGAAAGTTTGATACCGAAGAAATACATGCACGTAGTATGTATGCATATGTATGTATGTGCATTTCCAAGCGAATGAAAGATTCTGAAATATGTTTTTAACTTCGAATTTTGGAACATTTTACAGAAAACCAGTTTTAAAAACGAATAGAGAAAAAATATTAAAAAAAAATAATTGAAGAAAACCCAAAATTTTAGATTTCTAAGCTAAGCTATGTTCGAAATTTCGAATTTACGAAAATTTAAACAATGTGCGATATTAACTGAATTTTAGAAAGCAACCGAAAATTTTATCTTTAAGTTGATTTCGAATTTTCGAAAACTTAAAAAAAAAGAAAAATTAATTAACCATTTGTAAGAACTTACAAAGTTTGATACCGAAGAAATACATACATGCATGTATGTATATGTGCATTTTTATGAGAATAAAAGAGAGAAATATGTGTGTCCTTAACTTCGATTTTTCGAAAATTTAGCAAAAAAAAAATTTAAAAATAAAAAAAGGTAAAATATTAAATAAATTATTGAAGAAATGCCAAAATTTTAAATTTCTAAGCTTTGTTCGACATTTCGAAATTAATTTCGAATTTACGAAGATTGAAGCACATGTGATATTAATTGAATTATTGCAAGCAACCGAAAATTCGCGTTTTTAAATTATATTTTAAATTATGTTCGAAATTTCAAAATCAATTTCTAATTTTCGAAAACTGCAACATATGATGAAAAAATTTTCATTAATTGAATTACTGCAAGTAACCGAAAATTTATGTTTTTAGATTATGTTAAAAATTTCGAAATCATTTTCGAATTTTCGAAAACTGAAACAAATGATGGGAAATTTTTAATTGCCCATTGGTAAGAACTCAGAAATTGTGATACCAAAGATACCTACTTGCATTTGTGCATGTTCGAAATTTCAAACTTACGAGTATATTAATGCCGTCAAAATTGTAAAAGCCAAACTTTAAATTTAATTTAATAAGCTTTTCTAATTGAAAGTTGTATTGAAGTTTTGAAAGGTTAAAAACAAAACTTTAAAGAACCTTAATTTCTTATTCAAAGCTGTCTCGAAATTTCAAACTCGACTTAAATTTTTTTTTAAAAACAGAAAATAAAAAAAAATATCACAAAAATTATCAAAATAACTGCGAACAGGAACTTACATTTGAAATAATTATTCATGATTTGAAATTTTGGAAATTTCTATTTCACTGATATATATATTCGAAATTTCGAACTTAATTTCAAGTTTTTGAACAAGAAAAAATTATAGATAACTATTTATTAATTAAAATTCAGAAAATTTCGATTCCATAGATATGTTTGAAATTTTTAGGTTAATTTCGAATTTTAAAACTTTAGAAAAAAGCTAAAAGAAACAATATTTTCACGCAAAAAATATAACTAAAAATAAATAAATATTACAGCTATTTTTTTTAAAGAAAATATTATTTTCCATTCGAAAAGTGTATTCGAAATTTCGAACTTAAGTGAATTTGAATATCCGTGTTTCCAATGTTTGCGAATTATCGAAATTTTAAGTGGTGTTGTAAAAAAGCCCTTGAAATATCAATTTCTCTTTTAGTTTAAAATGTTTATTGCATCGAAAGTAAATTAACCTTAGTTCTAGAACCAGCCACGTATTAGCCAGTTTTAGTCAAGACAGTTGAAACACTCATTTGTCTTTTTTTAACTTAACAATGAAATAATGGTGGCTGGTGATTGGTCACGTTGTCAAGTATTGAACCATATTGTATATTTTACAAGATTCTTTCTAATGATTAGAGCATATGTGACGCGCAAAATAGAAAAGGGTAAAAACCGGTTTTGTTCAAGAGACCCATTTTAAAGATTTAAATACGTGTATCTTTAGTGTACCATCACATCAAAAACGCTCATATCTCTGGGAGGGAACACTTTTGGGGCATGGGATCGGTCTCATTCGATGCTCAGATGTTGTCCACATAAAAAAAAAGTGAAAATTGATTTTTTTTTCACCCTTAGGTCCCTTTCTCTATGCCCTGTCACATACATACTGACATATTTCTTTTTATTAAAAACTTCATACAAACTTTCAATTGTATTTTTAAATCGAGGGTAGATTTAAATGAATCAAAAGTGTCTTCTATTTCGTATTTTCGAACATTAGTAAAGCACGTAAATATTAGAAAAAAATTAGATATTTTATTTGCTATTTAACTTGCCATTTTTTCCTCTTCCAACTCAATTTCGAATTTTCGAACTAGGGCTTAACATCAACAATTTATGCTATTTAAACAAATATTTGATCTTAGATTTTAATTAATTGTTTTTTAAGCCTAATTGTTCTTTTCGATGTAAATTTCAAATTTTCGAACTTTAGGAAAATATACATTTTCAATAAATATATATGCCACAAGTCTTACCATAAATTTCTTGTTTAAAAAAATGTTTAATGTTTGATTGATGTGGTCATATTTCAAATCTACTCTTTTCGAAATTAGTTTCGAATTTTCGGGCAACATATGAATTAAAAATATAAATAAGTCATACTTGTTTGTAGCTTTTTTTTCTTAATTTCGAATATATATTATAAAAAAAATTGTATAATATTTAAGCAAGTATTTGAATATGCTCGTACATTGCATTTCAAACCTGGTTTACATTATCGACTCTAATTTCGAACTCTCAAATTTCAAATATCAAAGCTTTATGCATTTTAAATTGCGTTACCAATGTACGAATTTAGTTTTGAATTTTCAAAATTGAATAAATTATCAACATTTCATTCATTTTAAATGCGCATGCGATCTTCAATAATAATCGAATTTAATTTTGAATTTTAGTAAAATTGCAATTTTCATAGTCTAATATTATGAAATATTAAAAAAAAAATCTTTTATTGCAACGGGTATCCGAGCTTTTATGCTTTTTAAATGCGTAATCGATTTTCGATAACAATCGAACTTGATTTCGAATTTTCGAAATTGAAAAAAATTTTAATTTTTGTAGGATGTTTCTGCATTTAATAAAATCTTGTATTGAAACGAGTATCGGAGATTTTCTGCCTTTTTAAATGCGTAATCGATTTTCGATAACAATCGAACTTGATTTCGAATTTTCGAAATTGAATAAAATTTTAATTTTTGTAGGATGTTTCTGCATTTAATAAAAAATCTTGTATTGAAACGAATATCCGAGCTTTTAAATTAGTTCTCAATCTTCTACAATATTCGATCTTGATTTTGAATTTTCGAAATCGATTAAACTTGCAATTTGCATAGTTTATGCTATGAAATATTTAAAAATAAAATTTTGTATTGAAACGAGTATTGGAGCTTTTAAATGCGTAATTGGTCTTCTTTAATATTCGAACTAGATTTCGAATATTCGAAATTGCGTAACATAATAATTTTCATAGTTTATGTTATGAAATACTAAAAAAAAAAATCTTGTATTGAAACGAGCATCCGAGCTTTTAAATGCGTAATCCATCTTCTTTAATATTCGAACTTGATTTTGAATATTCGAAATTACGTAATATTATAATTTTCATAGTTTATGCCATGAAATATTTAAAAAAAAAGTCTTATATTGAAACTAGTATTCGAGCTTTTATTTGACTTCAGTTTCTTCATGGGCTGACATAAAGGTCTGTGGTTAGGAATGAATTTGTCTGGTTAGCAACAGAAATGTTTTAAGAACTTTGCCCTACAAAAAAAAGGGTCCCAGCATTCTTTATATTTACTTATGTATGTGTGTATGTATGTTCTTGCATATACTTCTCATAATTCATTTGAAATTTTTTCAAATGGAAATTTCTTCAAGCTTATCAGAAAACAAACAGAAAATAGAAATATGTAAACAAACTTTTTTTCTGGGTCAATTTTTATGTTTGTTTTATTTTCTAATTATTGTTTACATATTTTGTCAAGATAATAATGCAATGTAAGAACAAAAAATTGAATTAAAGATAAGTCAATAAAAAAAATATTCGAAAACAATTTAGACTGAATTCTACTAAAGGGCAGAGTCGAATTCCATATGAACTAAGACAATACGAAAAGAGTTTCGTTAAAATTTAAATATGGCATTGCCATGGATTATTGAAAGTTTGACAGCCAAAAAGTGTCGCCAATACAGAATGCACTTCCATATTGAGATTTTGCGTGGTGTCGTAAACGCTTCGACTAGTTTAACATGTTCTCCATATTTCTTTAAGGTGTTTAAATATAACCAGGTAAATATAGAAAAAGTTACCAAATACATATGTCATTATGTATTTTATCTACATTTTTTTTTTTTTTTTTTTTGTTCTCAAAAGAAGAAAACTCATCACTCATTTTATTTGAAATACTCTGACAGTCAACTAGACACATCAATATTTATGCAACACGCCACCCAAAACTACAAAAAAAAGAACTTTATATTCTGGGTCAAATTTGTCATTTGTTTGAAGAGAAAATATACATACATACATATATACATACATACTATATTTAATCTTTAAAACCCACAAAAATGTTTGTATAAAAATTAAAAAAAAAAAATTTTTACAAGTATCATTACGAAAGAGACTGATGGTATTTACACTATGTAATAAAAATAGGGACTGGGGTGTTAAGATTTATATCAGATGTTTTAAATATTGCCGAGAACTTGATTTTAATTAGAAAAAAAAATTTTTTGTAAAAAATCTTGCTTGATGTCAAAAAGATAAGTGATTTACATACAAGAAGAACGTTTTAATATGCTTTTTAAACTTATTGAATAGATTTTTTAAATTGCATTTTTTTACATTTAGCACTACTTAAAGATGAAACGATTTTTCAAACAAAAAACTATTTTGTGTGATGAGAGATAGGGTGACATAAAATGTATGTATATAGGACAAAAATTTTAAGTTTTTCAAATTGCAGTTGCCGATCATTAATTTGATAAAAATGTAAAAATTTATTAACATTAAAAAAACAACAAAGATATTTTAAACGACGCGTGTTATTATAATAATTGTTAGACAGAGATAAATTGAGATATATACAGAAAGAGAGAGAGCGTGTGACAGAGATGATGTTGGAAAAAAACTAAAACATCTGAAAGTCTTAATTTCTTTTAAAAGCTAGTGAAGCTTTTACAGAACAAAACAGCAATGATTGAAGATGCCGCCCTAAACTCAACATGCACTCTGCAAACACAATAAGAGCCTGCAATCACAACAAGAATCTGCAATCACAATATGAGTCTTTAATCACAATAAGAGTCTGCAATCACATTAAGAGTCACAATAAGATACTGCAATCACAATAAAGGCTCAGTTATCCGACTGTAATGTAATGTACGCTGCTGTGAAAACAAAATGTCATTTAAGGTTAGATGTTTTTGGCAGTTTTTTTCTTTCTAGAAAAAATTAGACCAAAGTTATTATGTCTTGCCTAATAGAGTGAGTAGTCCTTTAGTGTTGTATACATTCTGTTATAATAAGGGCCAGGCCCACGATATCGACAACGTTCGACTTGTCGCACACTTACATTCAAAACAAAAACAAATTTTAATATTTTGTTGTTGTTTCAAATGTAAGTGTGCGACAAGTCGAACGTTGTTGATATCGTGGGCCAGGCTGTAAATGCTGAAATCAAGGTTGTCATGGTTCGAATGACTATCAATCACAATTAAAAGATCACAATTTAAAAATAAGATAAGATAAGATAAAATAAGATAACTAGCTCCTTCATAATAAAAAAAATTTTTCAGACAACAAAATATTAAAACAATTTCCAAAATAGTTTAGTTGAGTTTCAATTAAAACATGAATTCCATGATACCCTGTTGCTATAAGAACAGTTGATCCAGAATCTGGAATTGTAAATGGAACTTCATAACTCGGTACATTTTATAGCGCATGTAATTCTTTTTTCTGTCTGAGATGTTATAACTTTCATTTGAGCCCATTGTAACAAAAGTAGGAAGGATCATGACCACTAATTTTTTTCTTTGATTTTATGATATTCTGCTTACGATTGACTGCTACGAAACTTATCCAACACATTGGCCTCTCGTAGCAACACAATTTTTAAGTTGAAAAAATGGGCAGAGCCACGCCCATTAAATTTTAATATTATATTTCACGTGCTTCTATATGACCGGTTTTTACGAAACTTAGCGCACACCTTGAACTCTTAAAAACACACAATTTTGCATTCAAAAAAGTGGGCGGTGCTACGCCCATTAAATTTTAGTATTATATTTCACGTGCTTTCACGCCCATTAACCAATGTTTAAGAAACTTAGCACACATTTTAAGCTCTTTAATAGACACAATTTTGCATTCAAAAAAGTGGACGGGGACACGCTCATTAAATTTTAATATTATATTTCACGTGCTTGTACTTTACCAATTTCTAAGAAATTTGGCACACGCCTTGCGTTCTTAAAAAGACACAACTTTGAATTCGAAGAAGTAGGCGGGGGCCACACCCATTAAAATTTAACATTATATTTCATGTGTTGCTAATTAACCGGTTTTTAGGATACTTGGCCTACACCTAGAACTCTTAAAAAGACATAATATTTCATTGAAAAAAGTGGGCAAGGCCACGCCTATTAAATTTAAATATTATATTTCACGTGCTCGTACTTACCAAATTTTTAAGAAACTTGGTGCACACTTAGAACTCTTAAGAAGACACCATCTTGCTTTCAAAAAAGTGGGCAAGGCCACGCCCATTAAAGTTAAGTATCAAATAATATAAACATCTACTTAACCAATAGCCACGAAAATTTTGCGATCAGTTTAGACGCTTAGAATGGCATGATCATGTGTTTAGAAAAGTGGGCGGGGTTAAGCCCATTGAAACTTAATATTATGTTTCATGTGCTTCCAAATGAATGATTCTTGCGAAACTTGACATGCACTTTGAGCTCTGAAAGTAACGCCATGTTGACTTTAGAGAAGTGGGCGTATATACTCGTATTTGCCAAATTTGTCGTAACCACGCCTCTAAAAATACAAAATTGGCAGCAAAAATTTTAAAATACAATTTAAAAAACATGAGCCGACTTCCATACCGACTTCGATGCCAATTATGTAATGTACAAGCATAATTTATTTTTGTGCTGAGATGGTATAGAAATAAGAACGAGGTGTTAATGAAGATGAGATATCAAATATTTACAGGTATTATAAATGACGAAGTGGGAGACTTTTCGTAGCTAGCTAACAGTCTTTCTGGGGTGGGTTCGTGTCATTTAATCTAACTTGATTTTCATATAAAAAAATAACAAACTTGCAGTGTGAAAGCAAAATCAGCTCTTTATTAGTGTTTTCACACTGAAAGTTAAAACCTGGTTTTAGCGTTAAAACCATAAACAGCTGATTTTGCTTTCACACTGCAAGTTTGTTAAATTCAGTTTTTAACTCACAGGCTGTCTAATAACTTTGCTCAAAATAAAATAAATCTCCTACCGAAATGTGTGCATTTGTTGTTGCATTTTTTCTGCTTTTTAATAACACTGTTGGACATACTGTTCAACTGTTTTTTATACTAGTATCGTGTCATAATCGCCAAAAAAAAAAAACGCTTAAGCGACATAATTTTCAAACTTAATTTTTTGGCCGAAATCCATTTTTTGCGATCGTAAATAATCGATTTTCGTCAAAAAAAAAACGAAGTTCAAAAAAAGTGTCGCTTAAGCTATTTTAGCGATTATGGTTCAATACCTTAATTTTAAATAACATTTTAAATTTTTTTTTAAGTTTTATTTTTGAGTGTCCCCGCCCACTTTTCTACAATAAACATCATAAATTTACATATGTACATATGTCCTGTCGAAAAAATAAATTTTTTTTCTTCATTAAAAAAATTTAAGAAAATCACAAAAAAGTAACCAACACGGCGACCTGCTGCTTTTTGTAAATCCGATAACAATTTCTTTCTTATACGATTTTTTTCGTTATATGTAATTGGGTTTTCATAATTGAACCTTGACCACCCCAGTCATATGTTTCATATGAAATTTCAATTTGCATTGATCGATTTCATATATGTGACAGCGCATAGAGAAAGGGACCTAAGGGTAAAAAAAATAAATTTTTTTTTTTTTTTTTTTTTTTTTTTTTTGATGTGGACAACATCTGAGCATCGAATGAGACCGATCCCATGCCCCAAAAGTGTTCCCTCCCAGAGATATGCGCGTTTTATGATTTGATGGTACACCAAAGATACACGTATTTATATCTTTAAAATGGCTCTCCTGAACAAAACCGGTTTTTACCCTTAGGTCCCTTTCTATTTTGCGCGTCACATATACATATTTATTTTTTATTTTATAATTTTTTTATTATTATTATTATTATTATTATTATTATTATTATTATTATTATTATTATTATTATTATTATTTTTTTTTTTTTTTTTTTTTTTTTTTTGTAAGCTAATTGTAATTTTTCTATTCTGCTTTTGTGTGATTAATTTTATGTGTCTTTTTTTCCAACAGCAAGCTTATGAAAAATATAAATATTATGCTTTGTTTTACAAACATTCCTAGACGTTTATAAATTAGCTTCTAAGCTGAGCTGAGAATAATATTCTAAGGGAAGTTAACCAATTAACAGCATAGCACTTTATTAAGAAAAAAGTAAACAGGGTAATAGATATATAAATCATATGATTTTTTTAAACCTTTTTTAAAGTATTATTGTTAAAAAACAACAAAATTATGAAAAAAAAATATAACGAAAAGTGCATATTTTTTTTAAGAAAAGAATTTATATATTTAGAATTCTTTACATTTGGCTTAAAGCTGCTCTTCCCCATTTGCGTAAAAGCATATTTATGCAGCAAATATTTATATGAATTTGTCTTATTTTATGACTATTTTATTAACAATTTCAATGTCAAAGTTAACGTGCAAAATATTTTTTATTTTTTTTTTTATTTTCTTTTGTTAGTGCTTTGAGTTTAAGGCAATTATTTTATTACTAATCATACAGAACAATAAAACAAACAAAAAAAAAATTAAGACTGATTCCGGCAGGGAAAAATTTAAAGTGAATCTATCCTAAAAAAGGAGTGGTTGAAGTTTTTTACTCACTCCGCTACTTTGTTAGCAGATATTTTTGATAGTAAAGCTTAGCAGAAAAAATCTTGATATGAAATTATGTTGTTTACCAAATTTAATTAAAAAAAATTTGCAAAATATATATGATGTCGAACGTGACCGAATTTTTATTTTGACAACAAGCGCAACTTATAGATCTTACTTAGCCCTACGAAACTAGCACTCAAGATATTTCTACAAAAAACCATGGCAGGCATTCGCATGTGACAATAGCAGAAGTTGTTTTTGCGTCCAAGGATTACGAAAATTGATTTTAGCGAAATCTGAAGCAATTTTTTAATGTTATTAATTTTAGTATACTGTGCACTGATTCCTCTTTAAAATAGTTTTAATTTTAACCAAAAATTACTTATACATAGCTTTTTTTAAATTGAATTTCAATCACAGACGCACGTGGCATGTCACATGTGACATTTATCTCCATCATGATATTTATACGAAATTATAAATAAACAAGCTTAGTAAAAATATTTTTGAATTAACAGAAGTATTCTTCACGTCTCCTGGCCAACCATTCTTCACTTTTTTTCTTCAGCTTTTGCAAACGATTGCTGCCACTTTTAAGAATCGTTTTGTGCCTGTTCAGCATTTTACATTTCTGCTAGGTTCTGCCGACTTTATTCCTTACCTCCTATGCAGCCATTCCGCTTTGCTTTTCGATCATTGAATTCAGCCAAAGCTTTTCAGTTTTTCCTGGCATTCGTCATACTTTCCTTGTTTTTTATTTTATGCTTTGGTAATAATATTTAAAATTCTTTCAATTTTTCTCTTCACCATTTGCAAATATTTTTTCTCCGTTTTTTTTCATATAACTTTATATAATTTAAAAGCTTGTAAAGAAAATTTTTACATGAAAGTTATTTTTTAAATTTTTCACTCACGATGTCGCACGTGACCATTTTTATATTTTTCATAATTTTTGAATAATTTAAAAATTTTAAAAATTTTTATGTAAAAGTTATATTTTAAATTTTACACTCACGATGTGGCACGTGACCAATTTTTTGCAACGTTTTTTTAATTTAATTGTAATCTAACTTGCAATAATTGAAAAACATATAAAAAAATTGTTATGTAAAAATTAGTTTTTAAATTGTACATTACGATATCGCACGTGACTAACATTATATTTTCGAGCCAGTTTTTTTTATTTTAATTAAAATCTAACTTTGAATAATTTAAAAAATTGTTAAGTAAAAGTTATATTTTAAATGTTACACCTACGATGTGGCACGTTACCAAGTTTATATTTTTCAGCAAGATTTTTTTTTTAATTTAATTGTAATCTAACTTTAAATAGTTTAAAAGCATATAAAAAAATTGTAATGTAAAAATTATTTTTTTTTTAATTTTACACTTACAATGTCGCACGTGACCAACTTTGTATTATTCAGCAAGGTTCTTTATTTTAATTGTATTTTTATTTTAATTGAATTTGTGTCTGCAGCAAATATTTGATGAACTCTCTACATGACGAAGTACATGTTGCACGTGACATCAAAACAAGCAAAGCAAAAATTTGAAGTTGTTTACAATTACACATTTCCTTATGCATTCATTTTTGACTCTTTATAACCTCAGAAAATTTTTAGAGAGCAAACGTCAATGGATAATGACAACTCTCTTTAAGAATTAATATCCAAATGAAAAACTTGTCGCTTTTTTACTTTGAATTCCAATATTTCGAAATGGTTTATATGTACAATTAAATGTACATTTTTTTTACATTAGTTAAAGTTGATTGTTTCTCTATGAAAATATGATAAAACAAAGTGTTTTTAAGAATTTTGAATATTTTTGGTGTCGGTGGACCTTTCGGTGAAAGTACCTTTATGCTTTGTAAAAGTTATATGTATTTCATTCCGAGATGGGAGCTTTCATTATATTGAACAGTATTTAAAAAAAAACAATTATTGCTGCATTAGGACTTGTTTTAATTATACCAATTACGGCAGAATTTTATTGCATTTTTGCTTAAAAATTTAAATTTGTTAAAATGCGTAATAAATTCATAACGCCAATGAGCATTCAGAAATAATTACAATTTCCCATCTATGATTCAGTAATAATAAAAATGAATAAAATTTTCATATTTTCAGTACTTAGTGAAACAAAATATAATATGGGAATTGGTTGAACTTGCAGGCCATCCCTGCAATTTTCCGCTTAGCTGCAGTTTAGGTAAAATTTGCGGCAGCCGATGCAATTTTAAAGTCGATAAAAATCAGGGAATATCTAAAATCCAGTTTACAATTACATACACCTACATAATTGTAATCGCCAAAGAAAAACTATTACTATCAGATATAATTTGTAATTGAAATATTTACAGTTACATTTACAAGTCAAAGTAGTTTCAAATACAAGTATATTTTTTTAATTCAATTAAAAATTTTTTCAATTACAATTACAAAATGTTCAATAACAATTACAAAACAGATGTAATTTATAATTGAAATATTTACAAGTAATTGTAATTCAAGTTTATCAATTACAAGTAATTGAAATTGAGAAATAATGGAAATTGTTAAATTAATATATAATAAAAATACGTTGTAATAATTTTCAAACTTACTGTAACTGCTTAAATTTAAGGCTTCAGTTTTACCTGTAAGATGAAAAGAAAAAAATTCATTAGTTTATTAGGAAATTTTTCTTAAAAAAAAAAATGCCTGCAGCTATAACTAATCGACAAATAACAAGTACAAATGCCCTAGATTAATAAAAAAGGAACGATATATGTATACTTCAATAAGACATTAAAATTCTCTACATAAATAGTTAAAATTTCTCGATCACAGTTCGCAAAATTGAAGCTTCGCGGCCAGCAATTTGTAAAGCTAGTGGACAAATTTTTGTTAGTGGAATCAAGAATAAGAAGAATAAGCATAACTGCGAATATTACTGTTGCAGCCCATAGTGTTTCAGGGAAAAGTTATTCATTTACACCCTGTCACTAAATACAAAGAATTTCAATATTGCATTTATAATTCCCACTGTTTAACAATGTTTAACATAACAGAACAATCTTGTTAATTTATGGTCATTTATTTTATTTATTTTTTTTTTTTTTGCTTTACCGTTATTGCAATAAATTATTGTAAATGTTAACAAAGAGAGAGAAAGAGAAATAGGTATAACCACTTGATAATTAATTAATACTCAAAAGATTTCATAGATAAATAGAGAGTAGGAAGGGAAAGAGGCTTCTGAATCTATTTTAAATAGTGGTTTTAGCATTTATTTATTTTTCAAGATCTCATTTTTATAATGTCATGTGCTATTGACTCAATTAGAATGATTAAATCATTTAATTGATTAATAAAAGCTAAATCTAATCATTACAAGAATTTAATTTCTGGTTGAAGCATATGATTCTTAATAATTCTATGGCAGAGCGTTGCTATTGACTGTTAATTTATGCAGAGGCAATTAATCCTAAGGCACAACACCTTCAACTTCAACTATTATTATAAAAACATATAAAATAGTTGCAGAATTACATCGCGTGACAAAAAAAAACAACATATGTATATCTCGATACGGAATTTCTTGCTGCAAAGTGCATTCTTTAAGAAAATAAAAAAAAATTTGATATTAACAACAACTATCAGATTTACACAATTCTGCAAAGTACAGTGTTGTCCATTTAGTGGTTTCGAAACCGCTAGTCTGCGTGTTTTAAATTTACTTCAATATGCTAAAAATTCATAATTTGACTAAAGAAATTTCAAGTCAAGTTTTACCAAAAAGGTGGAAAGTGCTCAAAAATAATTCGAATATATATCAAAAGCATTTCAAGTCGTCATAATTTCACAGAAAAAAAAATCGTAAATTGTGATTCATCGCTGTTCTAAAAAAAAGCTTCGAAAGTTGTTACATGTTCGAAATTCCACAAAATCAAGATTTTATTGAGATTTTATGTTCAATAAAACTTCGAATATCCACCAAAAATGTTTAATGGAGTCCTTTGAAACTCATAATTTTTCCGAAAAAAAATTGGGTCTGTTTAATTCGAAAAACTAAATTTTTTTCGAAAATTTGTTATAAGCCACACTTTCGAAAATACAGCATAGTTTATATTAAGATTACTAACAAATCATAGTTTCACAAAAAATAGAGTATGTAGTTTCAAAAACATAAACAAATTTTAAACTTTTTCGAAAATTCGAATATTGTCCGAAAATTCGAACACACAACAAAAGTGTGAAAATCGTTTAGAAACTCATAATTGTACTTAACAAACTGAAATTTAACTAAAACTCTAAGCTTGAACGGAAATTCTGATATGCAACAAGTGTAATAAATTGCTTAGAAATGTATAATTTTACTAAAGAATTCGAAAATGCAAAGACAACGACAAAAAATCGTTTAAGAGCTCATAATTTGACTTCTCAAAACGTACATCGTTAGCAACCCACAAATTCACTTAAGATATCAAATACTTCCACAAAATTAAAATTTTACCGAAAAATCGAGAATTCTCCGAAAATTGGAAAATGTTACAAAAATTTCAGAATTAATTATTTAGAAATCGTGTATAAGCTAAATGTCAAATTTTTATTAAAGAATCAAAAGTTCTCCGAAAATTCGATATTTTACCAAGTTATCAAGAGAAAATTTAATTTTTTCGAGATTCCTTATTTCATTAAATAAATCGAAAATGTTTCGAAAATTTTAAAATGCAACAAGAGTGTGTAAATCGTTTAAAAGTTCAGGGTTTTACTAAAGTAATCAAATGCATATAAGTTATACCGAAAAATCTAGATTCTCCGAAAACTCGAAAATGTTACAGAAATATCAAAATTTGATTTTTTTTTCAAAATTTCTAATTTCATTAAATTAAATCCAAAAGAAAATTCTCTGGGAATTCGAAAATGCAGCAAGAGCGTTTAAATCGTTTAAAAACTCACTGTTTAAAAATTCAGGAGGATTGATTTGGGTCACTTTCTACCGAGGTTGCGAAAGTGTTAAAATTGGAGTTAGAGTTAATATAGGGAAAACAGATCAGGAGGGAGAACCTGTTTCTATGCCACTTGTTAAATAACAACAGTTCTTATTTAAATGCTTAACTTACATTCTTTATTTATAATTCGACTTATGTATATATATATATGTATATTTGCCAAAATGGAGTCTTCACACTGTGTCGGCTGGGCTACTGTCTTTTCGTTAATAAATAAAGTTTCTTTCTTTTCATGATCAGAGCCGAACCACACTGAAAACTGATTAATTAATTTGTTAACTAAACAA
This sequence comes from Tachina grossa, assembly GCA_949987645.1. Lineage (NCBI taxonomy): Eukaryota > Metazoa > Arthropoda > Insecta > Diptera > Tachinidae > Tachina > Tachina grossa. The sequence continues at coordinate 20,392,662 of OX465277.1, read as the reverse complement.
AGCTTAATATGTTACAAAGCAGAGACGGAGCTCTCATTATTGAAAACAAAGCAAATCATAAAATATATTTAAAAAAATTGTATAAATCAATTCAATATTACAGAATACAAGGAAACGATGAAATTAGCCTCAACACTCACAGTTTTATTAAAGAAAACAAATATGTATTCCCATAACATCTGAGTTTTACCGAAAAACGGAAAAAGCTCCGAAAATTCGAAAATACTACAGAAGCATCAAAATTATTTATTTAAAAGTCGAATATATGGTAAATGTCGAACTTTTAATGAAAACGTTAAAGTTTTAACAAAAATTTAAAAATTTCCCAAAAATTCCAAAATTTACTAAAAGTATTTACATTTTTTCAAGATTCCTAATTTTATAAAATTAAATAATGAAATAGGAAATTTTTCAAAAATTCAAAAATTCTAAATTCCTTAGAAATTCACCGTTTCACTAAAAAAATTAAATAAATTTGGGTCTTACCGAAAATTGTAGAGCACTCCGAATATTCGGTAATGCTATAGAAATATCAAAATTAATTAAAAATTCATAATTTTACCAAAGAAATTGAATATATCCAGACAGAGATATCAAAATTATTCCTTAAGAAATCGAATATTAGCTCAATATGTAAACTTTAACAAAAATTCTAGAAAATATTCGAAAATGCACCAAGTGTTTCATTAAATTAATCGATAAGAAATTTTTCCGAAAAGTCTAAAATGCCACAGATGCGTTTAAATTGTTTAGAAATTTACCATTTCACTAAAGAAATTAAATAAATTTAGGTTTTACCAAAAATTCTGGAGCACTCCGAAAATTCAAAAATGCTGCACATATATCAAAATTATCATATTCGTTCAGAAAGCGAATATTAACTCAATATGTAAATTTTAACAAAAATTCAAAAATTCTAGCGAAAATTTTCCGAAAATTTGAATTTTGAAATTTGCCACAAGAGCGTATAAATCGTTAAGAAATTGCCCTTTCACTAAAAAATCAAATAAATCTAAGTTTTACTGAAAAATATCGAGCGTTTCGCTCCGAAAATTCGAAAAAGCTACAAAAGTATCAAAATTATTTTAAAAAATTCATAATTTTACCAAAGAAATTGAATATACGTAAAATATTAAGTTTTACCCAAATCTCGAATGTACTCCGAAAATTTTTTAAATGCACTTTAGTGAAATTCATTATTTCGTTAAAAAGGTAATATCCAAAATATATAGAAATTTCTCCGAAAAATCAGAAAGTTCATCCCAAAATTTGTTATTGATTACATTTTCGAACATTTACTAAATTGTGTCTTAAATCAATTAGAAAATTATAATTTCAAAGCACATTAAAGAAATCGGGAAATTTTTTTAAATTTATCTTATATAATATTTTTTTATTTTTTTTTTTATTTTTAAAACTTTTTTAATTTTTGTGGAAATAACGCTATTTGCTGAGATATGTAACATTTCATTTTCTGTAAGGAAAACGACAGCATTAAACATATTTCTTTATAAATCAATATTAAATTCTCCTTGGACTTCATTTTAGATGCTGTTTTTTGTTTTCTAGATATTTTAAACTTGATAAACAAAGTTAAGCGGCATTTAAGACATTTTATTATTACTGCTTACTTTTATGGGAGATGGAAGCGTGAGTAGCTTTACACTTGCAATTAAAAAAGTTCATGATGCTTTGTTTATGATATGATGATGTTGTTGCTGTTTTGACAACTTTCAAGCCAGCTTTCTTGAAAGTCACCTTATATATTAAACTGGATCAGACAATTTACACTCACGAAGTTAGAAATTTATTATTGTAAATTTTGCAACTTTTGCTACACTTAGACTTAGTACAATATGCAAATTTCCTCACTGTTAGCTTGTTTATATGCTTAACATTGAAGTAAACTCACTCGAATTTGGTGAGCGCACATTGGCCCAACTCCAACGGCTAACACTATTTCATTTCTACTTTGTTTGGCCTTTAAGAAGTCTCAGCATATGAGAGCGTTACGGAATATAAATTATAATAGAATTAACAATTATTCTTGTTTAACCTTCAATTTAAAAAAAAATTCTCTTAAATTGTGTACATTTGAGAACATTCGAGTTGTCTAGTTCTTCAAAAGTAGTTTTGTCTAGTCTGTTGTTTTTTTTTATTGCGTTTTTTTCTTTTTTTTTCAAATGTTTTCAAATCTTGGTGTAAATAATTTTTTCTACTTTTAGTTTATTTGCTTGCAAGAAATCCACATGGAATATTTATTTGTACATTGAAAGAAAAAAAAAAACAAAAACTTGTTAAATACAAAAAGGGGATAGCTTTTGCGCATGCGCAAGCGCACCTTTGCATGCTTTAACAAGCACACTGCACCAACTGGTTAACGTAATGAAAATTTTTTTTGAAATTGATTTATATCCTATTTTGTACATTGTTATGTGCGTACACATAAATCTTTGCTAGTGTGAACAATGTTTTTTTGTTAAGAAATTCTTAGCTGCTGTTTGCTTGAAATATGCGTTTGCCTTTAACAATTAGTCGTTTAGAAATCGTGATTTCTAAAGCCATTTTTGTTTTGGTATTTTTAAATTCTCAAGTATCATTTTATGTTTTGGGGTAAAGTGTCTTATTTATATAGATTATAGATATTATTGGGAAATCTAGAGAACTCCGAAATTTAAATTCAATGTTTAATAATCTGTATTAAATATCAGACCTCCTCGCCTCATAAGTCCCATTCAAATGTATTATTTCTAAAGCAAAAAACTACAAGCTCCTACTGAAGGACTTAGTTACACTGCCAAATAAGGAGGGTGGAAAAAAAAGTTGTGCCAGTCAGCCTCTAGAAATCAAGTTTCTTAAACAGGAAAAGAAAAGTTGGTTGCCACGCCCAAAAAATATACGTGCCATTTTAAGTCCGATCTCAATATGTTACACATCGTTGCTCATAGCTATACTATGGATGCAATGTTGCTTTAATGATTATTTAATCCGTTATCAAATTCAGGGCGCCACTTACACCTTCTCGCATCCTTCACCCTAATTTAAAATTTTTCTGCACGTGGCAAAAAAAAAAATCTTCCGCTTTAAACTTTAGCCCCTTTTTCCTTTTAATTAATTTTGCATTAAATCAAGTCCTAGAATGAAATATATATCAGCATAACTTTTTTTGCCAGGCCCCAAAAAATCACTCTGTTTGTTTTTTATTATAGCGCCGCCATTTAAAGTCCGATTTCAAAATATCGTACATCATTGTTAATGGCTAAAATATGGCTGCCCTTTTGCCTTGGACGCTGTTTAGGGTTCAATACACCAAATGTGAAAAATCTTTGGCCGCTGCAACAACAAATATATGAGTAAAAAATTAATGGTTGTTCCGGAGCAAGCAACAAAAAATTTTGAAATCTTAATGTAATATACAGACAATTAAATCTATAGGAAATTAAAATTTTCAAAGTTCGTGTATTTTATGCAAGCTACACCAATTAACGCTGTAATAGGCAAACTCCTGAAATTTTCAAAAACGCTAAAACTAAAAAAAAATCCAAAATTAAAATAAGCCGAAACGAGAAATGGCCAAATTAAAAAACCAGCAAAACTAAAAAAATCAGCAAAAAAATAAAAAAAAAAATTGCCACAAACCGAAAAAAGTCGCAAAACAAAATAAAAGCTAAAAACCGAAAAATTCTCAAAAATGAAAAAAAGCACCAGGACTAAGAAAAATCGCCAAAACAAACAAAAAAAAAAACATTGAAACTTAAATAAATCTCGAAAAAACAAACAAAAAAGTGGCAATACTAAAAAATCGCTAAATTAAAAATATGTATTAATAGCAAATAAATAAAATAAAAGCAAAAAATATCGCTAAAATCGAAAAAAATCTTCTGAACGAAAAAAGGACAAAAATCCGAAAAATATAGCCAAAAACCGAAAAAATCGTTAAAATTAAATAAAAATATATAAAAATCGTCCAAAACCGAAGAAATCATCTAAACGAAAAAAAACACCAAAACTGAAAAAAGCTTCAATATTTAAAAGAAAAATAAAAAAAGCAAAAATAAAATCGCATAAAACCCCAACTATCGCCACGAAGAAGATTAGGTTATCTTAAAACTAAAACAAAATTGCCAAAACCCGAAAAAATCGCCAAAACGAAAATAATTCGCCCAAAGTAAAAAAATCGCTAAACATAAAGGGTGTTTTTTATTGAGGTATAGAACTTTAAGTTGGCATCACTTTTTTAACTGGCGGCCATTTTGTCAGCTGTCAAGTAATTAATATTTAGTTTGGTTTGCCATTTCATCATGAACAGGTTGACAAAAGAACAACGCTTGCAAATCGTGCAAATTTATTTCGAAAATAATGGTTCAGTTCGCGAAGTTTACCGCAAGCTCCGTCCATTTTATGGTCGACATAATCGTCCATCAGAGCAATTAATTCGGTTAACCATGGATCGTTTTTGCACTACGTTTACTCTATGTGATAATACGCATCCGCAGAGACGTCGAACAGTGCGCACCGAAGAAACAATTGCCGCTGTAGAGCAAAGTGTTGAAGAGGACCCGAATGAATCGATTCGCCACCGTGCACAGCAATTGGAGCCGACTAACCGACTATTTTGTTCCCGAATTGGATGGCATGAATGTGTATGAGTTGTGGTTCCAACAAGACGGCGCTACATGCCACACAGCGCACGTCACAATCGATTTATTGAAGGAAACATTCGATGAGCGCATAATTTCGCGGAATGGACCTGTCAATTGGCCACCAAGATCGTGTGATTTGACACCATTGGATTATTTTCTTTGGGGATATGTGAAGTCGCTCGTCTACGCCAACAAACCAGAAACGTTAGGGGACTTGGAAGCCAACATTCGTGGCGTTATTGCCAACATACGGCCCCATATGCTCGAAAAAGTGGTTGAAAATTGGACCTGTAGAATTAGCTTTATTCGAGCCAGCCGCGGCGGCCACATGCCCGAAATCATATTTAAACATTAATGGCATAAAATTATCCTTCCAATAAAGCCAAATTGATGGACATTAAAACGATTTTCTTGTGTTTTATTTCAATTCGAAGTTCTATACCCCTCAAAAAAACACCCTATACATATTTTAAGTAAAAAAAAAAACAACCAAAAATTGCAAAAAAAAAACTGAAAAAAAATTTATAAACGAAAAAAAGCGCCAAAATCCGAAAAATCACCGAAAGCCGTTAAAACAATAAATTCAATGAAAAATTAAAAAAAAAATTTGTCAAAAACCGAAAAAATCGTTTAAACAAAAAAACGGCATAACTCAGAGAATGAAGCCGATCGGCTGTGAGCCTTTCAACAGTCGCCGCCGGTAATTTTTGACGAGTCGCAACCGCCGCCGACCTCTGTGGCTAATTTTCGGCTCGGCTTAGCCTCTCTTTTTAATTCCCCATTTTTTTTTTCAAATCAAGAGAAAATCATGTGCCCAATTCTGGCATTAATGCTAGCGTTCACATTACCCGACTTTTAGCCGCCAACGGATTTATTTGTCGGCAGCCGCCGGGATTTCTGCGGCGCAAGTCGACTTTTTGCCGCAGCCGCCGACAAATCCCAGTTCGTTCTCAGGAATAACAACTTGATTAGTAGATAATTAATTTAGATCGGAGTCTCAAAGTTAATATTTTATAGATTTTTTTTGCTTCCCAATTCATGAAAAAACGCAAAAAAGTTTAATTTTATAGTATTCGACGCCTTGCAAACAATATATATATATATATATATATATATATATATATATATATATATATATATATATATATATATATATATATATGACGCTTTAAGTGCAAATGTACCATTATCTGGACCATGGCCAAAAAGGAAAATTTTTATTTAATATTTCTTTTCCTAAGCACATCCTTATTACTTAAAAAAATACATTAGAAAAAAAATATATATAAGTCACTGCATAAACAACAGAAATAAGTCAAAACTTAAAATATATTTAAAATTTACTTTTTTATATGTATAGTTACATATTTCTTATTTTTAATATATAAAAATATTTTTTTTTTTTCATTTCAGGCCATTTGGGTTATGACGCGAGCATTATTTTTGCAGCGTTGGATTTTCTTCTTTTTATAAAGTAAGTTAATGTTTGTAAAATACTTAATAAAAAATTAAATCAATTGAAATTATCACATTATTGAATGACATTATCTAATGATGATGTATGTCAATGGTGACCCCTTTTTCCCAAACTAACTAACTGTCAATAATGACAAGTATAGACAAGGCACTAGTACTGATTTTAACTCTAAATAGGTTTATTTTAATAACCAAAATTTGAATTCAATTTTCTTTTGATAATTTTTTTTTTTTTTTTTTTTTTTTTTGAAATAACATACTTTGTTTGTTAAGATTAAAGAAAGAAATTAGGTCTTAAATAAATTGTATTAAGTGTTAAATGAAACTATAAATATTTAAGGCAAAGTATGAGATATGCAGTGCAGGCTCAAATTAAATACAGGGTGGTGCAAAATTGGTCATTCAAAATTTTGTTAATTGGACTTAAAATATGAGAGCAGATAAACCGCCTGGCTCACGATGTTGACAAGAAATTTTCTTTAGCTTATTTATATTGAAAACAAAAACAAAATAAGAAAATTTGTTTTTGTTTTCAATATAAATATGCGAAGGAAAATTTCTTGTCGACATCGTGAGCCAGGCAGAAAGTCTTTGATCAGCATTTCCTTGCTTCCCAACTAATTACTTTCCCAACTACATACATAATTAATTTCACTGTAGTCATGCTTTAGTCACCTTGGAACCACTTGTGATGCACGCAATTTTATATTTTTTTTTTTTTTTTGTCAGCTTCCTGTCTTTCCCCAGTTATCCATCATTTTGTCTTTAAAGATAATAATATTTGGCAATATTATGGATTATTTACTAAAGTTTACAGTGGATAAGGCTGAACATTTTCTAATTGTTTGCCAAAAAAAAATATCCAAAATTTCTTTATTTTTTTACTTTCTTTATAAACATTATCCTTTAAACCTTTCGACGAGTTAAATTTATTGTGTTTTTTTTTGTTTTTTTTTTTTGCTTAACTTCCATCTGTTTTATTTTAATAATTTTTGTTTTCTGTATCAGTTTTCTTTTGCATCACAAGTGTATCTCAGTGTGTGCGTGCGTGTGCATGAGTCTTTCGTTCATATTTTGCACTTTAGTCAATTTTTCTGGGTCAAATTTTATTTTTATTTATTTTTTTAATATACAAAACAAAAAAAAATACAACTTAAACAATATAAACAATTTGTGGTCATTGTACTCAAGCAATGCTGCTGGTGCAGCAAACAGCAAAATGTTGCCGAGGCAACAGTAGCAAACAAATAAAAACAATAACAATTGCAAATGATTTTTACACTAAAAAATGCACTTCATACGACATTTGCTACAAACACATTCTCTCAAAAATAAATTGTGGCTCACAGCACAGGGATGGCAAGTTGAGATTTTGAAAAATATGTTACTGTGAATTAAGAATGTAAGGAGACTTGTTTTAAGATATGTATATTGGAAACTTTTTATTATTATTTATTAATAAATCTGAATTTTTTATAACCACACTGGTGATCACAAAAAAAATATACGAGAAGGGGGGATTTTTTAACCGACTCAAACAAAATGAGGAGGTTATCAATTCGTCTGTATTTTTATTTATATATATTTTTTAAATTATTGCTTCGTGAGCCCGAAAAGTTCTTTTTCTGTCTGAGAAGGTATAACTTTCAATTGCTGGCATTGTAAAAAAAATGGGCGGAGATACGCCCACAAATTTTCTTATTTTATTTTATGATATTCTACTTGTTTGATTGCTGTGCAAACTATCAAATACTTTTGGTTCTTCTAATTTTAAAGTTGAAAAAATTGGCGGGGCTACGCCCATTAAAATTTATTGTTATAGTTCACGTGGTTCTACTTACCCTATTTTTACAAAATTCAACACACACCTGGAGCTCTGAAAATACACACTATCTTCCATTAAATAAAATGTGCAGAGTTATGCCCATTAAATTTAATATTTTATTTGAAGTTGTACTCATTTACTGATTTTTAAAAAACTTGACACACACCCTGACCTCTGAAGGACACACATTCTAGCATTTAAAAAAGTGGTCGGAGACATGCCCATTAAAATTTAATTTTAACCAACAGATTTTCAAAAAAAAATTTTTTTTGTTCGGAAGAGTTTACATCCTGTTTGGTCCCATAAATTTATTTCAAAAATGATTTATCAGACATTTGCATTGAAGTTGTTTTTTGGCAGAATTATTTGATTCTTTACTTTTTAAAAAAGTAGAAACAATGAAACAACTTCAAGAGTATCAAATTTATCAGTGAAATAACCAGGCATTTCTTTGAATATCAACTGCTACAAAAAAAAAAGTACGAGTACACTAACTTTCCCATGCCTGCTTACTGCTAATGCGTGTGAATATTTGCTTGTGTATGTTGAGTATGAGATAGAGAGAGGATATATACATACATACATACGCATATCAGGATAAAATTCGTAATGGTTTCTTTTAAAATAAAATAAAATTTTTTTATTCCTGTTATTACGAGTATCAGAAATTCAGTATTTTTTCGCATCACTGTGCTAATATTTTAGCAGCTCTTTACATTATCAAATGTTTTTTTGACATTTTATTTATATTTAAAATTTTTATTTTTGGCTTGTTATCCATCACAATGTGTTTTGGATATTGTTGCAATAATAATAATTAAAAAAAAAACTTAAGAGCTTTAATATAATCTACAACCCAGCATGACAATTCATTCTGGGAAATAAAATTCGAGAAGTTTTGCATATTAAATCAGAATAATGTAAAAGTAAAAATATTTTTTGCTTCACTTATGACAGAGCATGAGGCCATAAACAATCTCCCTTATTCGAGTTGTCAACATTGACACGTCACGTCAATACAAAACAAAAAAAAAAAAAAAAAAAAAAAATTGGTTGCTTGCTTACGAGGACAATTTTACGCTATTGCCAGCCTATTTCTGTTACCTAAGGTCTAGAAAATATAGCAGGAACCTAAAAATACGAGTGAGTTGTTTTCGACAACGGCTAGACAAGCCCTAATTTTTTGGTTATGTATTGAAAGTAAAGTCGTTGTTGACAATTGGAATAAGGGTGAATATGATAAATTTCTAAAAAATTTTAAGTGTAGACATTCCCCTCCCCCCCTCCCCTTTTTTTAAATAATTTTTACAATTTGGTTATTGTTAACGATGTGAAATTTTGATCTTGATTTAATGGGTTTTGGCAACTTTTTATTCTAGCGATTTTGGTATTTAGGCGATTTTTTTTATTCTGACGATTTTTTCTTGTTTTTTTTTGATGATTGTTTAGGTTTTTTCCCCGTTCAAATTTTTTTTTTTAATTTTGCTGATTGTTTTTGTTGTGGTATTTTTATTTTGTTCTAATGTTTTTTTTTGCAATTTTTTATTTTGGCGATTTTTTTGTTTTGACGATTTTTTTTATTTAGGTGTTTTTTTTTTTTTTGCAACTTTTTCTTTGTTGGTGGCTTTACCTGGCCAGAGTTGATTTTATTTTTTTATTTATTTATATTTTAAATAATTTTAATAATTTTCAGCTTGTGATCATTGTTTTCGTTGTCACATTTTTCTTTTGTCTAAATGTTTTTTTTTTGTGATTCTCATATTTTGACGACTTTTTTTGTTTTGGCGATTGTTTTATTTTGGTGATTATTTTTTTTTTTTTTTAATTTTTATTTAATTTAGACGATTATTTACGTTTTTCCCTGCTCTTGAATAATTTTTACTTGTTGGTGATTGTTTTCGTTGTGGCATTTTTCTTTTGTTTTAAAGTTTTTTGGCGATTTTTTATTTAGGCGATTTTTAAATCAAGCAATTTTTTGTTTAGGCGATTTTTTGTTTAGACGATTTTTTTATTTTAGCGACTTTTTCTTTGTTTTCAAATAATATTTAAATTACTTACGTCCCCCCCCCCCCCACCCACCCTCCATCCGTAAATAATCAGGGCTATCATGAATAAAATTCCTCGTGAAATTTCTCCCTTTTCTAATTAGAATTTTTGTTTTCCCTATTACTTGCTATTAGTTGGAATTGTTCCCCGGGAAAAATTTCACTCGTAATTTTATTCATGATAGCCCTGAATTTTTACATTTTAATGATTGTTTTCTTTGTGGCATTTTTCTTTTGTTTTAACATTTTTTCGACGATTTTTTTATTTTAACAGGTTTTTTTGCAAATTTTTTTATTTGTTTACGATTTTTTGTGTAGGCGATTTTTTATTTTGGCGAATTTATCTTTGCTGATGATTTTAGCGTGCTAGAGCATGATTTATATTTTCAAATAATTTTTAAATTTTTGGTGATTGTTTAGGTTTTTTTCCCTGTTCAAATTATTTTTACATTTTGGTGATTGTTTTCTATGTGGCATTTTTCTTTTGTTTTATTGTTTTTTTTGCAATTTTTTATTTTGACGATTTTTTTTGGCGATTTTCTATTTAGTCGTTTTTGTTAATTTTTACGACTTTTTCTTTGCTGGAGGCTTTACAGTGCCATAGCTTGATTTACATTTTCAAATAATTTTTTGTAATTTTTTTTCGATTGTTTTTATTATGGTATTTTTCTTTTGTGTTAATATTTTTTGCAATTTTTTATTTCGGCGATTTTTTTTATTTTGAGAACTTTTATTTTGGCGATTTTTTGTTTAGGCAATTTTTTTAGTTTTGGCAACTTTTTCTTTGCCGTGCCAGATCATGATTTACATTTTTAAATAATTTTTAAATTTTAATTTAATTTAAATTGTTTCTCCCGTTCAAATAATTTTTACATTTTGTTGATTGTTTTCGGTGTGGCATTTTTCTTTTGTTTTAATGTTTTTTTGCGATTTTTATTTTTGCGATTTTTTTATTATGGCGATTTTTTTATTTTGGCAATTTTTTATTTTGGTGATTTTTTGTTTTGGCGATGTTTTTTTTTTGTTGGTTTACTTTACCGTGCCAGAGCTTGATTTACATTTTTTGCAGCTTTTGAATTTTTCGTATTGAATATACTTAATGACTTCATCAGAGGGTGCTGATGAAGTGCGTGGCTGCACAGAAAAATGCCGGTATTTTCCCCAGCTAATATAGTCTATAGTTTAATTTTTCTTCTCTTCTTTTAGAAAATCACATTAATTAATAAAAACATTTTATTCAATAAAAATTTACAGCCTTATTTATAAAACTTAAAAAGTCTTTATAAAGATTTTTTAAAACAAATTTTCATACAAAATTTTTCTTAAAAAGCCTTTAGAAAGCCATTTTAAGTTTTATAAATAAGGCCATTAAAATACTGAGTGAGCTTAAGCCCGATTAAGAAATAATTCTCGATTAAAATTCACTCTAGTTCAATTAAATTTAAAATAACTCACTTTTAATAAATGTTTTAATGCACCATTGATTTTCTTTAATATGATGTCAAGACATTTACTGGGATGTAATTTTTTTTCTAACATTTTTAATTTTGCAAATATTTATTTATTTTTATATTCATTGCAATCGCTTTTTTTTTTGTTTGCTTTATTTTGTGTGGATTATTTTGTTTTGTGTTTTCGTAGGTCATGATTTCATATTTATTTTTGTTGTTGTTGTTGGTTCTGTTGAGGTAGTCATACCACGTAAATTTTATTAAGAATTTGCTGTTGTTTTTGCATTTGAAAATCGCACATACACAAATCCACTCACACTTGCTGCAATTTAAAATAATTTAAATTTTATATCAAAACATTTTTAAAATGAGGGGGTTGTTTGTGTTCGTTACAACCGAAAATAAAATACCATGTGTGTGGGCTTGCAAAAAAAAAACAACAACAAAAATTAAAAAAAAATGATAAATTACATTTTCTCAGCAATTAAATAATAATTAAAAATTAATTTAAATTTATTGAAATTGCCAAGTTGCTGTGACACTACAGGTGTTCATTTGTCTCTAAGCAACTCTCTGTGTTTCAATAATTTTTCTTTCTCCCAAAGGTTTTGCCTTGATATAAAATGCCTTGCTTGAAAAGGATATTGACCTATTGGAATATTTTAATTTTTGTATTTCCCCTCCGCAATTGCATTCTGCTCGCCTTAATATCTTTTCGACACACGTAAACTATTGAAATATCTGCAGAAAACTGGCTGCCTACCCATATTAAAAACCTACTCCTCCATTCCATGACCCCATCAGAGAACACAAAAGTACGTCAAATTTCAACTATACTTATAAGTTTAGTTGCGTACTCGTATTTCTGAGTACAATATATAACAATTTGTTCCAGTTATTTTATACACACTCAAGGACTCCAAACATCTGACCTTCGAACGGTGATTGACTCTTTCGCGACTAGCTGCTCTTTGCGTTGGCTCAACCCCTCTGTCGTAGCAACTGTTAAAATTCGAAACTAAAAATAAAATGTATTGCTATGGTAACACTGATTTTATGCAGACCGTTAGCCACTGCACTTTATGCCTTTTCTCTCTCTCTCTCATATTAAATTTACCGCTATTTCTACAGCAAGTGTGAAACCCATTTCTGCAAACATTTTCTTAAGGTTAAAGTTGACAAAAATATATTCACATATATACATAAATATTTTATAAAAGTTCAAATTTCATTAATTTGCAATTTTTAGAATTTATTTCACGTGCTTCAACATTTCTGAATTTTCACATTAAGACTATGCAAGAAAACTGTTCCTACTAAACATTTTAAGAAAAATCTAATAAGCATGTGCAAACAGTAATTATTTCTTTCCTGTGTTTTTTTAATTTTTTTTTTTGGACTCGGTAAAAATTATATCTGTTCCCAGTTTACTTTACCACTATTACTTATTTTTAAAGTGTTTTAAATGCTTTGCATTCGTTCTCAGTAAAAAATTTTATGCGTTTTTTGTCCTTTGTTTTTAATTTTTTTTTTGTACTCGATAAAAATTTTATCTAAATTTTATCTGTTCCCAGTTTACTTTATCACTGTTAACTATTTTTAAACTGTTTTAAATGCTATGCATTCATCCTTAGTTAGCAATTTTATACGTTTTCGCTTTAAAACTAATATGCAAAACTGTTCTAAACTACATACCCGATTTGTTAGCTCTCGTGCTCCGATTACAGTTCGAAAAAAAGAAATTATTGCAAATTTTATTGAGTTAAAAACTATTCCGCTTCTCTTTTGGCCTCATATTTTCAAAAATTTTAATATTACAAAATATCTTTCTACTTGTATTATCTGCATTTATTACTTGTTAAAACTGTTCCCATTTTAAGTCATTTTTGCCACTTTAGAGCAGTCATTTAATAGTTTTGCTAAATAAAAATATATTCTTGCGAATTTCTTTTTCCAAAAATAAAAAGTGTTCCGATTTCATAGTTGAGTGTCTAGTGATTTATGATTACACAATTCTTTCTAAATCATAGTATCTCATTTCTGGACTTTCACAACAACGATACCAAAAAACTTTTCGCACATCTTGGCTCTATTATTATAAACTGTTCTCACTTGTTTGCCAATAAAAAAAGAATGCGTTTATTTTTTAATACATACAAATAAAAACTAACTGTTCGCAATTTGCAACTGTTGCAATACACTTGCTTTTAAGCAGTTCTTTGTGTGCATTCTGTTCTCCGTCAAGTCTTAAGTGCTTAAAATTATTTTACAGATCATGTTAACTGTTTCAGCTAGTATTTCCGTTTAAAATTAATGTAAGGGAATATTTTTAGAATGCATTTCTGTTTGTGCAGTGGTTGAGGTTTATTCTGTTCCCATTTGCTTTTTAGTCAAAAATTAAAGTAAAGATAATTTTTAAGCATTAGAATATATACAAAATGTTTTAATATAATATTGTTTATTTTGTGTCTAAAAGTTTAAACTGTTCCCACCCTTATTATATTTCCATACAAAATTTTTTTGATGGATTTGTATGTACAAGAACATAAATCAATTAAATTTGTGTATTATTTCACCAAGTTAACCTGGTATTATACTCGTAAGCTAAAAATTAAAACTGTTACCACTTAGAGTTTATTAAATTATAAAGTATTATATTATTTAATAATATTATTAATTCACATTCCTTTAATATCTTATAAGCTTGTCTGCCTGTGTATATAATAGTTTCTTGTAGTTTTGGAAACTGTTAACTGTTCCCAGTTTTAAATTAAGCTAATGTGTTTAGCTATGCCAGCATGTGTACGAGTTTATATACATATGTATATTATAATTTTAAGCCAAATTAGCTTATTTATTTGTTTGAGTTGAAATTAAACTGTTCCCACTTTCACCTTTCAAGCAAAGATTTTATTTGTGTCAGTTTTTACATTATTAAAAAATAGTTTCTCTAGGTTTCTCCAGTATTTTTGAGAATGGATTTTTAAAATTTGTCTACACTGTTCCCACTTTGTTATAAGCTGGTGCCAAATACTTGTCTTTATTAAAAATGTTTTGTGCGAAATTTATATGACTATTTTCTATATGTAAGGCTGTAATATGAAACTGCTCCCTCTTCAATAAAATAATATTTGTTAATCTTCGGTGGAATCGGTTAATTTATTAATAGTATTTCCAAATTAACATCTCCTTCTTTTTGGCAGTTAATTTGGTAAGCGATACTAGTGCTATTATTCAAAAAAAATTATTAAAATATCTGTCTCAAATGAAAATTTATTTATTGCACTTTATTTTCTCGGCCTGTTAGTGGCGCACACATATACGAGAACACTCGTTCTATTTTTTATCTACAATCTATACTTTTTCTATTTATTTTATTTTAAACTTTTGTTGTTGTTATTTTTCTATTTTACAATTTTTTAATTTTTATTATTATTTTTTTTCGTTGCTTCTACATTTTTTTCAATGACTCTCAAGGATTTTGTATGAAAATGTTGTTGAACTTATACTGTATTGACTTTGTTGCATTTGAATAGTGATAGTGATGGTGGTTGTTTGTGCTGTTCTGTACTGTGTTGCACTGCTGTTGATGTAGTTGTTGTTATTGCACTGACGTTTCATTTTTGTTCATTTTATATACGAGATGATTATTTAGTTTATACGTTGTATAATTGTATTAGTGCACTTGTTAAATATTGCACATATGCAAGCCAAATGTCTTAGGGAGTGTGTGTGTGTGTATTTGTATGAGTGTTTGTGGCGAGTCCATGTGTCAAGCTCTCGAACAGACAAAAACTTAATTTTTAGTGTGTAAAGTGCATAGCTGGCTATCGTCGTATATATCAGCATAAATGTTGTAGCATAGTTTGTCAAGAGAGGGTTAAAATTGTGCTTATTGGCGCAGAGCGGCGGCGGCGGGCTTTCTTCTATAAGCTATTTCGACAGGTAGTTTTGTTTTCCTCAATTCGAATACATATTATGTAATTTGCATGGAACATTATTTAAACTTTTACATTCACTCCACGCATCTTAATAACTCTGCATCTAATGCCGAGTTTACATTGGGCATTTCTTGTGTGTCATTTGCCCAAAAAAGCTTAACCAACTAATTACTAATGAAAAACTGTTTGAGCCAGACATGTATTTATTGATTTAAACAGTTTGAATCATGCTGGATTCTATAAAATTGTCTATTAGTTATGTATGAAACTATTTAACTTCATAAAAACATGTCTTAATTTAAAAGTTTTTCCTTGGTAATTAGTGGTTACGCTTTTTTTACGCTTGTGTGGCACATGGCACACAGATGGAAACCCGGCCTAATAAAAAAAGTGAACTAAATAATTTCTCCTACCGTGGAAACATGGTAATACACTAAAGTTCAGATTTCTTGTGTTTTATAATGGTAAATTAATGGCGACACTACAATGACGTTGGAAGTGACGAAAGTTGGCTAATAATAAGCTAAAAAAAACAATATTAGAAGCCAATTTTTTTTTATATTTTATATTTTATATTTTATATTTTATATTCTATATTTTATATTTTATATTTTATATTTTATATTTTGTATTTTGTATTTTATATTTTATATTTTATATTTTATATTTTATATTTTATATTTTATATTATATATTTTATATTTTATATTTTATATTTTATATTTTATATTTTATATTTTATATTTTATATTTTATATTTTATATTTTATATTTTATATTTTATATTTTATATTTTATATTTTATATTTTATATTTTATATATTATGGCGCTCATAGTCATCCATGTAAACACGACATTCGTCGAACTGTGGATGGATTTTTCATAAATTCTAAATATGGCATTAACACGTGAAAGTATTGGGCGTACTAAAAAGAAATCGCCACTCGAGCTGAAAATCGCTTTTGAACAGATCATAATATTACAAAGTAATAAAGCAATTATATTATTAAAAAGAGCAATTGTGTAAAAAAATTAACGTGGGTTACACCACTCCTGCACTAATAGCCTCATTTATCGTTTCGTCCGTTGCGGATCCCTGTAATTGGGCATCCGTCCTTCTTCAGCTGGTACAGGAGATAAAACCGCTCAAACTTTTGTTCATAAAAATTTTGTTTTCAAGTTCCCCACCCCCACCCCCTTCCCCTAGATTGTGTAGGATATTGTATACTACCCTAGAATTTGTATCTCTAGTCTTTATTTTTTCATTTTAACAAAGTTACTTTTTCAGAAAAATTTCACTATTCCATATTGCAACGATTTCTTTCTTTTAATTTTTTTTCTAGTTTTATTTTTATCATGTTGTTTTTTTTTTTTTGTAGGCAATTTGTTTTTTTGTTTTATAAGCCCGCCTCACCAATATGTGTGTGGTCTATTTCACTGTTTTTCATATTGAGTAAGGTCATGTTGTTTATGACTTAAGCCATTCAATCTGTATGTGTATGTATACTATATACTATGTTGTTGTGTATTTTTACAGTTAATACTGAAAGTATCCTTTATATGGATGTATGCATGTGTATTGTATTTGTTCTAGTTAGTTATTCTTTTCTTCTAGCAGAACCAAGGACTCTGTGATGTTGTATAAACAACTGACCTTCGAACGGTGATTGACTCTTTCACTATGACATTCTTGCTTTGCCCCTCTGAAACCGCTGGCCTTTGAAGCGCCATTTTCTTTAACTTAAATACAAGTGCAATGGTAACCCCTACAGATACTGCAGAAACTGCAAATAGTTAAACGCACTCTCTCGGGCTATGCTTTTGAAGACATTAATTAATTTAATATATTTTTTAGATTTTTCTTTTAGGTATAAAAAGTTTAAATTTTTTAAAAATTTTGATTTAAATAATATTTGCAATAATTAAAATTTTTTATTTTTTAAATTTATTAAAAGAAATTTACTTTCATACCTATTTCCTTTTTGCTACGAAATCTGCTCCTTTTTATGCAAATAACTGTATTCTACCTCTCTCACTCATCCATATTGAATTTCTCTCATTTCTCACCTTTTAATTTTACTTAAGCACATAGACACACATACACACACACTCACTAGAATTGCAGTTCTTTTGAAATCTGTACGAGTTTTTGTTGTTGTTTTCTTTTACACAACAGAAAAAGCGTCGGAGTAGTTTGTATATAGTGTGTGTGTGTGTGTGTGTGTGAGACTGTGTGAGACTGTGTGTGCATGTGTATGATGCCCAGAACTCTCAATTTTCATTGCAGCATTCGCATTCTCGTAGTTTTATTCAAAATTTACCGATTTTTGTTCATACATACAAGTTGTTTGATGACTGTCGCCAGTTGCAATTTCCGTTTGTATTTTTACACATACGAGTGCATGCATGATAGTAGAGTGTAAAATTTGGTTTATGTACGTGCGTGCGGTAAAACATAAAGCAAAACACGACAATAAATATTGCTAAATTCGTTAAATTAAAAACTGAAATTAAATAGATTTGTCGGCAAAGTGATCAAATAAATAAAGGTGAATTTTTTTATAATCAAACAAAGTTAAATAAAAGACGGATTTTGTTTTTTTTAAATAATTTTGTAAAAATAACATATTAAGTTTTTTTTTTTTGTTTAAATAATAAAAAAATACATAAAAGCATAAAAAATTTTTAATTGAGAAATTCCACATTAAGGGATTTTAATTAAAAATACTTTTTTTACTAACAACAAAAAATTATGAAAATTACAAAAAAAAAGAATAGGTATAAAGACTTGAAATAAACGTTTTTTGTGGCAAAATTAAATACAAAACAACTTATTATGGCAATAAAATTTAAAAAAAAAAAACTTTTCTTTTCATTTAAAAATAATCAATTACAGCCAAAACAGTCCCAAAAGATAGTACATAAAACATTAATTTATCGTATAGGATTAAATTCGAACTTTTTCATTTTAATTTCAAAATTTTGAGTCTCATTCTTTGAAACGAAAACTTTAAAATTTTTTTCAAATATTGAAATACATAAATAAAAGTTTGTGACATTACGATATATTTTGGAAAACTATGCCATTTATTGAAAAAATCTAACGTTCAAAAAAGAAATTTTAGACAACCCAATTTAAATTTTAAAAAATTTCTTGAATTTTTTTACATATCCCTCTTTTACTTGGAGAACGTCATAACTGAAAATAATACGATTTATGAGGTAATAATCCATAATTAATTCTGATATGGTTATTCACAGTCTGTAAAAAATTTTATACAAAAATTTCTTGTAAATTCATTTAGAGGAAAATTTAAATTTTTTAACCATTAAGTTAAGCTCGTATTTTATAAATTTAGTTCCTTTTTTTTTGGTCTTAAGGCATTTTTCAAGTAAATGAGCCATAACCGCCAAAAAGGCTTAAGCGACATAATTTTTGAACTTAATTTTTTTTACAAAAATCGATTATTTGCGATCGTATATGATCGATTTTCGTCCAAAGAAAAACGAGCTCCAAAAAATATGTCGGTTAGCTTTTTTGGCGGTTATGGATCGATATTATTAAAACAAAATTAACTACACATTTTGGTGCAAATCTAACCTTTCATATCAAGCAATTCTTAAAGTCTTGATTAAAAGCTCAAACTTAGAAATTATACTTGAAACATTTATATAAAAAAATTAAATCAAAAATTCTGTTTTCAAAAAAAAAAAAAATTCAAGTTTTAGTCAACAAAAAATCTTCAAAAATAGTTTATAAAAATTTTCAGAAATTCTTCATTTCATTAAAAAAAATTAGACCATAAATTGTATGCATTTTCTAACTGCTTTTAAGAAGAAAATAAGTAACGACAAAAAAGTTTTTAAGAATATAAAGGCAACTAAAACCAATTCTACCATATTGTCTCTGCACAGTGGGACGAAACGAGACCAAAGAGAAAATATAAGATCGTTAGTTTTTTAAATAATATTTATCATAATTTTACTTTGAGATTTCGTCAAAAATATTAACCCATTTGGCGCCACTCAAATCATTATTATTCGAATAAGTTTGATGCAAACAAATCTTCTTCGAATTATATTTAATCGAATAATATTCACACAAGAGAGACTTACTCGAAAATTTATTGTTAATACATTACAATGCGAATAATTTTTATTCCAATAACTTTTATTCGAATAATATTTATATAATATATATATATATATATATATATATATATATATATATATATATATATATATATATATATATATATATATATATATATAATTATTCGAATAAATATTACTCGAGATAATTTTGCTTAATAAGTTACTATTCTAATAATTTTGATAAGAATAATTATTAGTCGCATAATATTTCATACGAGAGAGTTCCCCGAAAATATTTTATTCGAAAAATATACTCGATAAATTACTATTCTAATAATTTTAAATTTCTGATTAAATGAATTTCTTAATCGGGCTTCAGTTCAATAATTTCTATTCTTATTGAATAAAATATTTTTATTGATTATTCGAAAAATTTTTATTCGATTAATTTCAAACATTTTCTGATTGTAAATTTTTCTAATATTTTCGCAAATAAATATTATTCGAACATTTTTTCTTCTTCGAATTTTAATCGAATTATATTTATTCGAGAGACCTGCACGAAACTTTATTATTTGAAAATATATAACCCGAAATTTTTAAAAATTGATACACATACACATTACTATTGGACTAATTTATAGCCGCAAAATTTTTATTCGTTTAACTTGTAGTCGAATAACATTTATTCGTGAGTTTAACCGAAAATTTATTATTCAATTCATTTTTAGTTAGAAAATTTTTTATTCATTTAATTTTTAGTCGATTAACACTTATACGGGAGACTAACCATAAAATTTATTATTCGAATAAATATTAATCGAAAAAATTTTACTTGATATATTACAATGCTAATAATTTTAATTCGAAAAAGTTGTTTATTCGAATAATTTCAAGTAGAATAATATATGTGATATTCTCAGAGAACAGGGACCTAGTGTGTGAAAATTAAGTTTTGAGAAATACTCATTTCATCTTATTCTACACTCTTTTAGGTACCAGAATTCACTCTTAAGTCGAAACCCGTTTTTGATACACTAAAAAGTTCCTTTTCTCGGAGAAGTTCACATATATTTTTTAAAAAAAAATTTATTAGAAAAATTTGTAAATTTCGTTTTAATAGTTTTTACTTAAAAAATTACTTGAAAAAATTTTTATTGACTTAATTTTTAGTCTAACAACATTTATGGGAGAGACTTAGTAGAAAATTTATTATTCGAATAAATATTATTCGAAAAAATTTTACTTGGTATATAAAAATGCTAAAAGTTTTTATTCGAAAAAATTTTTTATTCGAATAATTTCGAGTTGAATAATAGGTATTTGAAAAAATTTTATCAGAGAAATTCGAAAAGTTTTGTTTGAATATCATTTGTTAAGAAAAATCATTCGGTCCTGCTCTGTAAACCGGTGGATTTGAAATCACACGATTTTAGAAAACTAATTCGGATAATAGAAATATTTTTTAGATTTTTTATATGGATTCTCAAATATCATATCGTGCCATAACCGCGAAAATACCTTAAGCGACATAATTTTGAAACTTAAATTTTTGACCAAAATCCATCATTTGCGATCGTAAATAGTCGATTTTCGTCAAAAAAGCGAATTCCAAAAAATGTGTCGCTTAAGTTATTTTAGCAGTTATGGCTCGATATCTGAAAGAAAATTATAGTGCATGATTTTAAACACGTCTGCAGGACCATTATTAATTTTTTGAAAACGAGATATTTACTCCGATTCGGTTTACAGAACAGGACCGAAAATAAAAAGAATCATTTTATCGCCATTATATATTTTATTTACGATGTTTTCGTTAAAAATTTTCGATCCTAATGTTCAGAACGTCTGTCTCATTGTGCTGTGTGCCTTGTCAAAATTATCTTTTTATTTTATATGTCGGATTGTCGGACAAAGTTGGAAAGCTTGCTTTTATAATCACTCTTATTCCAGTTGTCGACATCGATGTCATGTTAACACAATACCAAAAAATTGGGGCTTGTTTACTCGCTCTCGAGACAATCTATTTCCTTTCCCTAAGCTTGAGCAAATATCATAAACCTGCCAACAGGAGTCAGTTGTTTTCGACAACGTCTACACAAGCCCCAATTTTTTTGGTATTGTGTTAAAGTGAGTGACATCGATGTCGACAACTGGAATAAGGGTGAATATAAAAACTTTTTGCACCTATAATTTATGTATTTACAATGTAGTATTTCTGCTTATTTATTAGGTTACAAAATATGTTTGTATGTGATTGTTTACTTGTTTGTTGTTTGTGTTGTTCTACCTTTTTAAAAATTCTTTTAATAAATTTAATTTCCATAGAATTTTATTTTATTAGGCCTACAACAACTCTGTCAGAGAGATAAATTAACAATCTTTCATTACGGCAATACGCCAATAAAAATTTAACCCATATTTGTCATACATATAATTCATGTTTTAAAAAAAAGGGTGTCAAATCTGTTTATTGAGAAACCTGCCAACACTAAACATGAAAAAAAAGTAGTAAAACAACCTTTTGCAAGAGACTTTAAGCCAAAGAGTACAAACTAGTGAGAGCGACAGAGGGAGAGGGAGAAACTGCACTATAAAGTGCAGCGAAAATGTCTGTAAACATGTTTATATACACAAGCACGCACACACACACACACACACACACAATTACTCATAAAAATATGCGGCAATTTGTTTGGGGACTGAGTATAAACGGTTTGTTAACGTCAACATTTTTTGTGGCTGTATTGGTTGTGTACGTTTTGGCTGTAAGAAATTCGCAAGAAACTGAAAACGTAATGAAACTAAAAGTTGGTTGAATTATTGTTTTTTTGTTTGTTTTGCTGTTCATAATTTTGAGATTATTTTTTTTTCAATTTAGACAAAAAACGAGCAGCAGAAAATAACAACAAAATATAACAAGCTGCAGTAGTAGTAATGCTCGCAAGCTCGCTCAGTGTTAAACTGCAGCGCTTGCTGCCGTAGCGATAAAAGAAAAATCAGGCAGATTTTAAATTCGTAAAAAGAAAAAATATACATATGTGCTAATAAAAAGTGTTAAATTGTGAAAAAAAAAAGTTTTATTGCAAAAAAAAAAACTTTTAAAAATTATTAAGATACAAAATTTTATTGAAGGAAAAATATATTCTATGAAAAAAAAATTTCCATGAAATCTACTAAAAATGAGAGTTTTTCTTTAAAAGAAAAGTTAGTTTTTCCCTAAAAGAAAATTACGTATTTTGAAAAGAAATAGAGAGACAGAGAGAGTGCAAAAGAGTAAAAGTGAAAAACGAGCATTTGAAAGTGATCTCCAAGGCAGTAAGTGAGCAAAAGAAAACTCATTTTCCTGCCACTGCCACCCATTAAACTGAAAATCACACAAAATCAAATTTAACTGCCATATTAGTTGTAAATAATTAAAATAAACAAGCAAAATATTAAAATATATTAAAAAATAAAACCCAAAAAAAAAAAGTAACTTATAAAAATTTAAAATAAAAAAAATTCAGCATTATGTTGGCTCAAATATTTCCACGAACAGCCTGGCAAAATATAATAATATTTGTAATAGACTTTTAAGAAAATAAAATAAGTTCGTTATAAAAAAAAAACAAAAAAATAATACTAAAGTTAGAAAATAAATTGGAAGTGAAAACTTCTGTAAAAAAAAGTTCACACTAAAAATATAAAAAAAATTAAAAACTTATTAAAATAAATTGCAAAAATTACGTCCAATAAAGTAACACAAGGAACACAAACCATGCCTGGCTCAGCTGTGTGGTCGGGTAAGTTCTTTAATTAATAGCATAATTGCATTTTCTTATGCAAACATTATTACAAAGAAAATGAATGCTTCCTCCTCCTTTTCGCGAACAAAATTCAATTTATTCACAAGTAATGGTCAATTTAAAAAGAAATTCACCACAGTCATAACCTAAAATTTTTATTAAAAAATATGTTGATAGTTTTATACGTACATATGTATACCGACTAAAGATAACAAAACCATGTTCTGAAAGTATGGCGAGATTATGAAAAGCTCACTACAACTATGTTCAACTAAAGAAGTGCATATTTTTTTCATACACAAAATATTTTACTGTGAAAAACTCACCACGACAGGAAAATATATTAAAAACATGAGTTCCGTGTATGTATGGAATAGTAAGGTTTACAGGAAATTAAAAACAAGTATGCATGTAAATAACAATTTAAAAAGAAATTCACCACAGCCTGTAAGCTAAGAAATTTACTCTAAGACTTGTTGAAAGTTTTATATATGGACTAACAATACCAAAGACCATGTTTTAAGAGTGTGGTGAGTTTCTAAAAAACTCACCACGGCCGGGAAATGTTTATATTTAATCTTTTTAAGCCAAAAAAAGTGCATTGCAGTTAAAAATTTTGTTCGAATTGAAACACGCAAAAGTCACAAAAAATGCGTGTAGGTCAGTTTTGCCATATTTATTTTTCAAAAATCTTTTTTTGTTACCAAGAATATTTTTTGTTATTTTATTGAATGAAAATTAGTTAAAATTTATTTTGCTTCTTGTGAACTATTAAAAGTAAAGGCAAATAACACAAAATATTTACTGTATAGAATATGTGTAAGATCATTATGAAGCAAATCAGAAAATTTGTAAGTAGTGTAGTCAAAAAATCCCTCAACAATATATTAAAGTACTAAAAGTAAAATTTTTAAAAATCTTATTTTTAGATGAGAAATCTTTTTTGTCGTTTTAACACGTCTAAAAACTTCAAAAATAAGATAAATCTTTACATATGGTAACACTGGTGTAGGTAGATACATATGTATGCTAAAGATCAGAGAAAATTTTTATGTTCAAAGTTGCCTTCTTAAAAATTAATATTAAACCGAGGAATAGGGCAAGGAAGTAGCAATTAAAAATATTTACTCTTTTAAGCGAAAATATTTGGAAACTAAATAAATTTTTTTTTTATGTTCACCACACTTTAAAATAATTCAAGTGTCGAGCTTCCCGCGCATTAATTTTTGCTTTATCTTTAATATATTACATCAAGTATGCATTATGTTTTTTTATATTCACCACAGCATAAACATGTTTTAACGAACCTGTGAACTCAACACTGCATCATATAGCAAATTTTTTCCGATATACAAATTAACTACTGTTAAAATTTTAGCTTTTAAATAAATTTTTTTCTATAATTATATTAATTCCGGAGGTCAAGAAGCTATCGACTTATATGAACATTCAGATATTTCAAAAGTTTCAGATTTCAATTACTCGATCTTTAGTGTGTGGTGGATTTTAATAACCCATATGAAATTGGCAAAACTATTAAACAATAAAATAATATATAAAAAAATTTTGTGAACATTTTTGATCATAGTGGTGAATTCGTAGAAAACTCACCACTAGCTTTAATTTGTATTTCAGTATAAAATATTTGCAAAATTTTTATTATTTAATTATTTCGAGTTAAATTTTATAGTGTTTCTATGTAGTGGTGAATTTCTCAGAAATCTTAAAAGACTTCTCTGCAAAGAATTTAGCTTTCAACTTCAAATATAGCTGAAATTTCATTATGTGTTGACATAACTGATGTAACGATCATATTTTTAAGGAATGGTGAATTTCTAGAAAGTTCGCCACTAATTTGAATTTTTTTTAAGCATTGGCAAAACTTTGGTGAATTAAATATTTCGTAATCAATTGAAGTGTTTTTATATAGCGGAGAATTTTAGTTGATATTACAGCACTGTTCTGTATATCAATTGGATTTTAAATCGTGCGATTTTAGAAAATTAATATAAATATTTTTTTCCAGATTTTTCATAATTTTCCTATGGAAATCGCACGGCTTCGAATTGCATTGATGTACAGAACAGGGCCGATATGATTAATAGTGTTAAAAGTTTTACAAAATTAATTTTTTATCAGACTCTTGCATTTACATACTTATGTACGTATGATTTTTTTCAAAGGCTTACGAGGCCTGCCTTTTTAATGAAACACATATAATTAATTGATTATGGGTTAATAGCGAAAGAGTATGAGTTAATTTTATTTAATTATTGTTTTATATATTCTATTAAATTTGTATTTGTTTCTACATAGATTGTGTTTTTTTTTCTGACCACTGCTAATGTAAAATAATGTAATGCAAACGTGTTTACAAACATTTTTTTATTGTTGTTGTTTTGTGTTTACATACAGACATACATACATATGTATATATGCATATATTTGCAAATGCAAAGCACGTTCACATACACCAACACATTTGTAATACAACAAACTAATAACAAATATGCATGCCATCAACATTAAACAATATCAAATTATTTCAAGGCAGACTTGGGAATGTTACATTTTAATAAAAAAATGTGGTTTTGTACTATATTTGTTTTATTTAAAATTTTAAACATATTAAAACAAAAAAAAATAAAAAATAAAAAACACTAATTATTAAAACATATTTCTTTTAAGTGTTTTTAAGAAAAGTACCTACTAAAGTTTTAACAACAGATTCTGCTAGATGAGTTTAAAAAAATACACATGTATTGTTACTTCGTGGTTAACTTTCTCCCCTTTTCGTTTATTTGTATGAAGAATCGGCATAGAAAAACATTCAAACCTTTCATTTTTAGTGTAGAACCAGTCCAGCACTTTTATGTGAAATCTTACAATTTTTTGTGGGTTAAAATCCTCCAACACTTGTTGATTTTCAAACAATGGAGCAAAAAATTAAGGGGAAGAAATGTTCTGCAGAAATATTTTCCATACACAAAGAAAAACTCATTTTCATCAAATGCAAAATTCGCTGAGTCAAATATTCCCAGCAAAAAATTTCAAAAATGGTAATCGTGTTTGGAATTAAGCATTTTTGGTGGAAGCTATTCCTTACTGGATTACCAACTTAATGATTTTAACAAGGCTTGAGACTAAAATAATCGATTCTTGAGAAGTATTTACTTTTGTTTTATTTGTCAACATTTCACGTAATCTATTTCATCTAAAAAAATCATTCCTTCATTTAGCAACTTGCATGTAATTTTTTTAAATTTTAGGTAATGTGATTTGTAAGCGAGTAATGAAAATTGGCAATCAGAAAAGTAAGTCATTATATGGCAACTAGTTCTAATGGTAATGTGTAATTTTTTGCTGGGTTAATTTGTTCAATCTAGTTCCTAAAAAGAAATTTGTAAATTTAACCCCTGTTTCTACAACCCAGACGGACGACTTGAGTATAAAATTTATATGGAAAGCACTCAATTTTTTTAGTGTTTTTCATACAAATTTTCTGGACGAGTCGTCTGCTTGACTTGTAGAAACTGCACATTAACTGCCATGTAAAAATTCTCGTCTGTCTATTTATATTGAAAACAAAAACAAATTTGAGTGCTTTGTTTTTGTTTTCAATATAAATAGGCAGACGAGAATTTTCACATGGGATTTATAAGCTGGCAGTAAATATAAAAATTTTATTTGAAAAAAAAAACACTTTTTCTCAATCAACAAATTGTTTCATTCAAACAAAAAGAAAAAAAAATCAAATAAAACAAATAACTGTTTTGTACAGTATGACATTTTCATATTTGAACAGGGAACTGACAGAAAATTCACAATAAGGAAAAAAAATTTAATGAAAAAATTGGCTGCGACCCATATTTCCCGAGTAATTGGTCTTCAAAGTTTTGAAAGAAAATGCAGTTTAGTGAAGCAGCTCAAAAAAAAAAATCAAAATTTCTCTTTAATACATATTCATTTCTTTCTGTGAATGTCGAGAAAAGCATTGGTGATCATAAAATATTTTTCGCATACTATTTGTTTTCCAGCGTTGTAAAATCGGTGCTTTTCGCACCGTTTTTAGTGCTTTTTGAAATTTTCGAAGTTAGTGCTCGGTGCTTTTTTAAACTAATTTTTGGTGCTTTTTATTTCTTGGCGGTGGCACTAAACCCAAATTTCAAAAAGAATTTTCTTCATATAACATATATATATTTTTTTTTTTTTTTGAAGAAGTCTAACATTTAAAAAACATAAGCACTGAATTTAAATGGAACATTTAAAAATATTCTACTAAGATTATACAAAACTGCTGTTATTAATATTGCGTTTGCTGTGAAAGAATGTTTCCACAGCATTGTTTAATAAAAATCAAATTTTGAGAGCCTTGATTTAAAAAAAAAATTAACTACTACTCCCATCGAGTTCAAATCTAATCAGCAAGTCAAAAAGACTTGCCAATTGCTGCTAATTTGACCAATTTCAGGTGATTTGTTTCTTCGTTGACGAATAAATTTAATTTTTTATAATGGGCCTAATTACGAGTGTCATATTTCGATTACGACACGACGATTTCGTACTAGCTTAAAGAAAAAATTTTGCAATGTTCTTTAGTCTAGTACAAAATTGTCGTCGTCGAAGTCGTAATACGACACTCGTAATAAGGCCCAATAACTTAAAAGGGTTTCGTCAATTCAATTCATAGAATCAAAATGTGTATCGGGTGCTTCAAATTTTAAGTTTTAGGGATAAAATGCAAGGTCAACCGATTTCTATATTTTTTATATACAAAATTTTTTTTATAAAACAAAAAATTTTAATTTAGTGCTTTTTTACTTAAATTACGCGTTTTTCCTGCTTTCAGGGCTTTTTGAAATTTAAAAGTTGACAACGCTGTTGTTTTCTTTCAGTGTGTCGCTGTCTCATTGGCGACTAAATGAATGTGAATAAGAATGTGTGTGCTTTTAGCTGGCACAATTGAGCTATGAAACTGACATCAGTGCTTTATTGTATGAATTATAATTGATCACTCTATAAAGTTTTGTTTTGCATAAAATAAAATTAACAAATAATTTACTGGAACAGTAAATAATATTTACTGAAACTAAATTCAATTTCAAACTAACGTATGTTTGATTTTTTTTTTTGGTAATACTCTAGTAGATATAAGTTACAGTATACAGTATACAGAAAAGCTCTAAACTTAACTTGAACCCCAAAAAATTTTTTAAAACTTGAAATACATTTAAGGATTAATTTCGTAGTTATTTTGCCCCTAATAATTTGAGACAGGACGTGTTTAAAAATTTTATGTAAAGTAATACGAGCAAGCTAAATATTATTTTAACCCTTCAACTCTTCTTCGTAATGGGTTTCTTGAAACCTTTCGAAAACATAGCCAAAACAACTTTTTTTTAAACGGTAATATAGCGAACCATACTTCTCTGAATATAGCGAAGTTCGAAATTTAACTTAGACACAGCGTTACCATATGTGAAGATTTATAATATTTTCGAAGTTTTTCGGGATGTTAACAAGACTAAAAGATTTCTTTGTTAAAAATGAGATTTTTAAGAATATGATATTTGGTACTTTTAGTATATTATTTAAGGTCCTTTTGACTAAAGTACTGACATATTTTCTTCCTTCCTTCATCAAATGTATGAATTATGTGCATACATATATGTATTTATCTAATATACTTATGTATGTTTTATTCAGTAAATATTTTTTGTTATTTACCTTTACGTTTGTTAGTTCATTTGATCCATAGTTTGAATTCAGTAAAAGCAATGCATATGAATATATTTTGAGTAAAATCTATAAAAAAAAAAGATTTTTAATAAGAAAAAAAGATTTTTTGTTCGACTTGAAGGTTTTTTAGAAAAAAAAAAATGGCAACGCTGTTAAAACAACAGAAATAGATCCAAATTGAAAATGCGTAGTGTTTTTTTAATTATGTACCTGAATTAAAAACACGTGCATACACCCATACCTGGTCACTAATATTTATTAATTTAATGTTGGTAACATACAAACACTTACCTACTTGCATTTATAACATTGCACATACAAACACACACTCAAATTAATAGAAATGTTAAGTGCTACTACTCCAGGCTTCGTTAAAATGAGTGCTAATACACGAGCTCAACTGCTCAAACACCCAAACACACGAGTATGTGTAATTGTTCGTAAGCTTATTCGCTTTGTATATGGGGAATAGAAGTGTAAGTGTAATAATGTATTATTGTTATTATTGCATTACCTTAGTTTTTTTTTTGTAATTGTTGTTGATGTTGTTGCTATTACATACGACAACAACGACGACACAACATTTTCAACGTTCAATGTACGTAATCGATGTCACGGACGTTCGTTCGTTTATAATTTTTTTTTAATTCAGTTTTTTTTGTAATGTTATTTTGTTTTTGTTTTTGCTGTTATATTTTCGTCAATGCACACAGAGAGTAAGTCAAAGTGAATAAATATGTATGTATAAAAATGCGAGTGTGTGTACAAGTGTGTGTATGTACTTAATAACAAAAAATGTAGTTGAATTTTATTTTTGCCTTCGGTTGTTGTTGTTGTCTTTTGGTTTTATTGTACGGGTATGCAGAACTTTCACTTGCCATGGTTTGAACGTGTGTGTGCCTGTACATATATGGGTGTGTGTATGTAAGTATGCAATTTACAAGCTTATGGGAATGTACGAAATTTTGTACATTATTTGTATGCAAACGAATATTTGATCTGCTACAGTAGTTTTGATTTAGCTGCCTTTTGTTTAAGTGCACTTTGGACTTAACTGCCTAAACTGATAAATTTTTGTCACTATTCTTTAAAATCCCATACAAATTCGTTTTTTAAGTGCACTTTGTATACCTGCACATTTAAGATAAGTGCCCTAAAATTTTGGTAATTTTAAAAGATTTTCATACTCAAAATCATCGTTAGCTGCACATTGACCTAACTGTACAAAATATATTTATTCTGTAATTATTGTTCAAAATCCTTTTTTAAGTGCACTTTGTATACCTGCGCATTTAACATATTTTTTTTAAATTATTCTCATATAAAAAATTTAAGTTAACTGCACACATTAAATAAATGTTGCTACATAAGTATGCAACCATGTATGTGTATAAAACTGAAGTCAAAAATTGTATACCTGCACAGTTAGGCGGGTAAGTGCATTTAAGATAACAGCATTTTTGACGTATCTGCACAAAAAGTCGTGCAAAGTTGATTGTGCAGGTAAGTCAAAATTACTGTATAATAATTGCCATTGTTTTCCATATTTTTTATTTTTTTTTGGTGTGGGCAGTCTGTATTTACACATGCATGCATATACATGTGTGTATGTAAATATTTGCTGGTATATTTATATGTATTTAAAGTGATGGAATTGAAGGTGTGGAAGGGAGGGGGCGGGAAAATGAAATATAAATCAGTAGGTACTAGGAACATATTTGATGATACATGCAACAAAATGCAAGCATAGTTACATACTATGTACATGAACGCACTTAGATATGTACATATGTACATAGCTGTATAGTGAATGCATTTTTAATGCGAATTATTTAATTACAGCAAAATTGCTTCTTAATAGGTATTGAAACTTCAAAGCTTCAATAAGTATTACATACATAAATATCTACATACATACATATGTATGTACATATGTATGTATGCACATACTATGCATGTAGGCACTTCAATTTGGAAAAATTTTTGGGCATTACTTAAATTTTCTCTACCTTAAATTAAGCAAAACTTTAACAGCTCAAACACTTTTATTGCTTTCAACAACATAATAACTAATACCTTATTAAAATTAGGCTTTGTTTTCCATGAAATTAGTTGCATTAGTTCAAAAATTTTGCCAAAAATGCATATCACTCTCTTTAAAGTGCTGCTATTAGTAAGTCCCACTTCACAGTAGTCAAGTCTTATTGCTAACCTTATCACTTTTTCTCCCTTGAACTTTCATCGGCGTTCACACAATGCAAGTTTTATTTTTCAGCTCATATTGTTATGCATAGTTTTGTGTATGCATGTGTGCTTTTTTTAACATTACGAAAGAAAAAGCAAAACGTATTCACAGTACATGAAGCTGAGTACTAGTTTCTTTTTCCCTCGTCTCGCTCTCCTACAAACTAATCAGCTTCGCAATAAGACTTGCATAGTATAAACTAGGACTAAATAGAAAAGGTTTTTTCTAATGTTGTCTAAGAAATACATGAATATGAGTATGTACAAATAAAGTCCTTTGACATTTTTTGAAAAGGCTTATCTTTCAATTTTTCTTATAAGCGGAAGACAATTGTAAAGTAATTAATGTAAAGTAATTTACAATAGCCCAATTCACAATCTTGTGCAAATGGTCTTGCATGGTAGCATGTGACAAATGGTATAGTATATTGATACTCACCACTAAGAATTTTTAAGTGGTGAGTATCAGTATACGATGCCATTTTGCACATGCTACGATGCAAGACCATTTGCAAAAGATTGTGAATTGGGCTAATATGTTCATACATACATGCATACATATGTATGTATGTATGTATGAACATACATATGAATGTATGTATGTATGTATTGTATATCGTCGCTATTTTAATTAACTGACTTAACAAAAATGTTATTATGACATATAAAGTCTAGTAGTGGAGTTGACTCATTTTTCAAAAAAAAAAATCAGTTAAAACAGCATGTATGTACAATGTACATTGTACATACATATGTGTATATATATGTGCTATTTATTTTCAACGGCTGGAAAGTATGCGAATTTCTTAAAATCAATATGAAAACTAAGCTGTTTTTAACTTGAGCAAAATCGGTTCTGGTAATTTCTAAAAAAGTTTAGGCTGAAGAAAAATTCAGTTATTGCTAAAAGCCACAAATATATTAATACAAGCTAAAGAATTTACTGCAACTCAAATTTTTAGTTGTATGAAAGATTTGGAAAATTTTCTTTTAGTGGTGAATTTCTAACAAAACACACCACACCTGAAATTTACCCTCAGGAGAATGAAAATTGTATAATTAACACAATCTAATAGGAAAAATATGTTTTAAAAGCTTATTCAAAACATAAATGTGTAAAAATTTTAAAGTATTGAGTTAGTAATAGGGTATTAAATTAATCAGGGTTCCTATTTAAAAAAATAATAAAAATACTCATAAAACTTTCTTTAGTAAAAATATAACACAACAAACATAATCCTCGAAATAAAACAAGCAGATATGTATGTATGTATTCGTATGAATAAAAAAAATTAAATGAGAATTTGTATTAGTAAGTTCGATAGTTTAAGAATATTTTCTAAAACAATTGTTTAGAAATATGTATATACATTTTTTTATTGATGGCCCCTACCTCTAATTTTTCGAAATCAGGTTGCTGCTATTATCCAAAAGGGGGGGGGGGGGCGAGCAGCGTTTATGGACAATCGATTTGAACTTTGAAACTCCGGCCCGTACTTGAGTGTTCTATTCCATTTTGTTCGAAATTTAAGCGGTTCTTTCCTTTATTTCACTTATTGGGGGTATTGAAGAAATCAAAAACAATCAATAATATCTAGAATATCCAGCTACTCAACAATTTTAATGGGTTTCTTCTAAACATATAAAATCCTCCATTAAGCAATTAATTTTGTGTTTTGATTTTTTCACGCGCTTAACACTTCTAACAGGTTAATAATTCTGCTAGATGGCTTAATCGAGTATTACAGTTAATAAAGAAAAAAAAACTGAAAATGCATTTTCTTCATTTGAACAAAAAATTTCATTAATGAATTTTGAAAAAAAAAAGTTTTTTTATATAATACATGGGAACTACGAGGTACATAGTACGTAGCTACATATAAACGATAACTTCACTAAACATTTTTAAGAATGTTTAA
Organism: Tachina grossa; assembly: GCA_949987645.1. NCBI lineage: Eukaryota > Metazoa > Arthropoda > Insecta > Diptera > Tachinidae > Tachina > Tachina grossa. The sequence goes on along the minus strand of OX465277.1, from coordinate 20,359,495 downwards.
AAGAGAACAACACAAAATGAAAACATTAACATAAACGTAAATGTTTAATTTTAGTGTTTATTGATTGATATAAGTTTTCAAAGCACAGACTATTTTTGACCTGTGGTGAATTTCTGGAGAAACTCACCACACTTGAAATTTTTATTTAAATAAAAGAAAATTTTGCAATTAATACCAAAATGACAAAATAATTAGATTTTATTGCTTAGACCACAAAAGATATGCATAAAAATCATGCTGTCCTGAGTTAAATTAGATTTATTTGTTATGATTGTTATGATTTAGATTTGCACAAAAAAAGTTTTATGAAAATTTCATATTGAAGCCAATAAAAATATTATCGCCTACTCAGAGCTACACAATATTAAATCATACTTATACAGCGATTTAAAACCAGATATAGATAGAGTATAATAACCACTAGCATTTTTTTTCTATTTTATTGCACTCGAATACAATTAATTTTAAACCTCAATTATTGCTTAATAATAATAATATAAAAAAAGTGATTTGTTAAGTGAGCAAGAAAGCGAAAATAAAATGAAATATTGCAAACCTAATATATCAGGAAGTGAAAAGCATACAACAATACAACAACTTCGAACTGTGTTATTTAATACCACAGAAAATGAAAAAAACAACAACCACAAGACACAAAACTGCATTGAAAATGACAAGACAAGATAAGAGGAAAAAAAATAAAAGCAAAATATTATTAGATAAAAAATAAAATAAACCTGAAGCAAAGTTACATTAATGCAACGTAAACATTAAAAAATATATGTATATGGTATAAGACTTGCAACGACACTGGGGCACAAGCACACAAGACTAAAAATGTATTTATATGGTTAGACAGACAGATAGACACTTCAGTTATAGCTTCTTTTTTTGTGTTTATTGCAACAAAAAAAAAAAAAAAAAAACAATAATAATAAAATTTGAAATGCAATGCATTTGGTATAAAAGGAGAAAAGCTGAAAAGCTTTTTCAGCAAGCAGGGCTGTCTGAGAATTATCTAAGTGGCGGGCGGCCTTTTCTCTTCAGCAGAACAAATCTATGTAACTTATTTGTTTGAACTCGGCTGCTTGTTACATGCATTATGCATATTATTAAGAAGATTTAATGGAATAGAATAATAAAGCAATAAATTAGCATGTAGTTGAAAGTTTAAGGATAATCTTTTAAAGATAATATTTTACCAAAGATTTCCTTAGCCGATGGTCTTAGTAGCTTATGCTTCTATCCTAATAGGCATATTGTTCTTATATTTACTTATAACTATAATAACAATATTAATAAATAATTAAATAAATATTATTTGCAATAACTGCAGCGCCGCCCCTCGTATTATTGTATAGATAGATGTAGATATACATAGGTATTACGTTTATGTTTTATGCAATTTTAATTAAACAGGAAAAGAAAAGTTTTCCTCTTTTTCTCGTTGCTTAATTTATGAGGAAAATTTTTATCAAACAAAAGCTTTTGCACAAAACATCAAATTATAAGAGAAATACTGTTATTGCTTAAATTTTAAAGAGTAAAAAAGCTAACACCGGTTTTCTTAATAAATGAATAAATGTTCACAAACACACACAGTTACACACACACCCAAATAAAATCACCGTTTGTTTACTGTTAAAAACAAAACATTTGATAACATGTAAACAAATGTTAGTTATTAAGAGAGCAAGAGAGAGAGAGAGAGTTAACAGTTAATATTTAACGAGATGTATGTATATATGTATGTATGTGTGCATATGTAATGTGTAGGGTTTTGTTTACATGCCGGCAACTTCATTTTTTCTCTATGACATGATAAAGCTTTATATTTGTTATTACATCTGTAAGTATGTATATATGTATATTTACTTTGCTAACAGAATGTAATATTAAAGAGAGCAGATATTTATGTATATTTTTATATCTTTTGTGTGTTAAGAGTTGGAGGAAATTAAAAAGCTTTTGTATGTTCGTGTGCGCGTGTGTGTGTGTGTGAGTGTGTTTTAATGTAGAGTTTAAGTGCAAGTGAGGAATTTTATTTATGACTAACTGTAAATTATTAGATTTTCTAGCAATCTTGTTGTTTTAGTTAAAAAGCTTTATATTTTACTCTCTTTTTGTGTTGTTTTGTTTTCTATTAAGTAACATACAAGTGTGAGTGTGTGTGTGTGTGAGTTTTGGCGTTATTTTAAGGGAGAGTTTATACATATTACTTATACTTAGCTTGATATTATTTTTTGCTTCTAATAAATAAAGTGTAGGTGAAACTCTTTGTTTGTCTATTTTAGCTTTTTTCCAAACTAATATGTATGTAGGTATGTAGTAATAAAATACGATGCTCTTTTAAAAAGTGTGAGTATTATTAGTTTTTGAAAGCAACATTAGAAAAATATTTCATTTTTTTTTCGTGTAAAAAAAGTTTTGAATTTTATGTAGGTTTCTGTTTCGGTTTCTTCTGGCTGTTTTAAATGCTATAGCTGTTGTCTGCATCATGTGTGTGTGTATTGGTATGTGTGATGTTGCTGCTTTTATATGTATGTATGTAGGTTTTTTTTTCAAATGAAATAGTTTTTGGCGCTTGTTGGTGGCTTTCTTTCGCTGACTCCTTTCATTTCACTTTAAACCGTGCGCCTAAACGCACGTTTAACGCGGTTTGCTTAAAACACTTCTACACTTACTTTTACTGTACAAACTTAATTTAAAAATAAACAATAATAACCCAAAGAGGCATTAAACAAACTTGACAAAAGAAAACTTTTATGTTTAAACACATGTAACTACAAAAAATAAAATAAAAACAAGAACTTTTTTTTTTCTTAAAAAGTTTTTGTTACTTGTTAATTTAAACCGTTTGCTCGTGGCTCTTGCAAATTTTGCTCGTAAACGTAAACGTGCATATATATATGTGTGTGTGTGTGTGTTAGTTTAAATGTTTATTTGATTTTATTTGCTTGTTTTTATTGTATTTTACATAAAAACTCTTACTCTAACATAACATTTTCCATTTAGTCTATACAAACTCTAACGGTAACATTTCGAAATTAAACAAAAAAAAAAAAGAATGTACCTACATACTGCAGCTTTTGGTTGAACATTTTTCAACAGCCACTGACAGTGTGTTAAACTTTCTTCGGCTGTTAAGAAGAATAACACTATAACGCTCGTTAAAAAATATATAATATAAATAATTTTAAAATAAATTATTTCATAAAATAATTTTATAAATATGTATGTAGTATGTAGAGAAAAATTAAAAAAAAAAACGCGCGTTCTTTGTTTTTTTAACGACTTAAGCGCAGTTGTTTAGTGAACTAAATAAATTTAAATTGTTTATGCGGAAAATAAAGCCGGAAATAAAATTCGAATTTTTTATACATAATTGGAATTTAAAAAAAAAAAAAAAATACAGTGGAATATGGAAAGAGAAATAAATTTTTGCTTTATTTAATTCAGATATTTTTTAAAGGTGTTTATTTTTATTTATTTAAAAAAAATTCAAATAGTTTTAAAAGAGTTGTTGTTGGCGTGGATAAAGGATTTTAAAAAAATTTAAAAAATAAATAAAAATAAAAAATGATTTAAAATTCTACAACATCAGCATATTATTTTTTTATATAAATATCAAAATATAAAATAAAGAATAATGCATCATAAGAATAAATACATGATTAATTCCAAAAGGTGCTGAATGCATTTTAGTTTATTATAATTTAAATTATGATAAATTTTTAAATAAACAAAATAAATAAATAAATAATAATAATAATACTTATATTAAATAATTTTAATAATGTTAATAATTTTGCCAATAATAAGAATTTCGATAATGATAATAATAATAATTTCAATACATAATAAAAATAGTAATATTAATAAAAAAAAGTGCAAACATATTTCATAAGAGGAAGAAAACTGTATACAAAATATATTTGAAAAACATTAAAATATTCAATACCTATTTCTAAAGCATATTTGGATTTTTTTCAGTCAGACTTATTTATTTTGTGGGATAAAACAATCCCAAATAAAAGCTTTAATTATCAAAAAATAAAAAATAAAAAATAATTATAATTATTATTTTTGTAGCACCAAATAACAAGGAAAGTTAACTAAAAAATATAAAAAGGTTATACAAAAAATATTTTAAAGAAAAAACACCAAAAATAAATAAAAATACTCATAAAAAAATATATAAACTTGCTTAAAAAAATAATAATTAAATAATTAATTTATTAATAGCTAAAGTGCATATGAGCATTAAAAACTTTATTAAAGAAAAAAAAAAAACAAAATAATAACGAATTGATAGATAACAACCCTCTCCTTTTTTAAAGTCGATAAAAACAGGAAAATTTACCAAAAAATAAATAAAACTGAAACAAACTAAAATATAACAATAAAATATCAGCAATTTTAATTTTATAATATAAAAGACTAGGTATCTAGGCCGTTCTAGCACCTCTAGCATGCTGAGAGATATAGAAATTCTACGATTAAAGCATAATATAAAAATATTTAATGCACGAAATTATTAAGTTACACAAACCTAAAGCATGTGCCAAGTTCCATAAGCCTTGCTCAAAATTCAAAGTATAATATATGGGCGTGTTGCTGCCCGCCCATTTTGTAAACATAAATTCATATTCAAAAAGGATTTTAATAAACATAAAAGCTTCTCAAAATTTAGTTGAGTGAAAGTACCTCAAAAGCCATATTAATTTTGTGGCGGGCGTGATTCCGCCCACATCTTCAAAAACTAAATTGTGTTATAGCAACAGCTTAATATCTGCGTAAGGTTTCATAAGCATCGCTTTGAGTGGAAGTATGTACTTGCAAAACAATGTCGTTTTTTTAGAGGCGTGGCATGATACTGTCCACTTCTCAAGCTATCTAATTTAATCGCAGTAGAAGCTGCAAGTAAGCTTAAAGTTTGGCAAGAGTCTAAGGAGTGAAAGTGCCTTGAAAAAAAAATTTAAATTAATAAACTTAAGCCTGATTAAGAAACTATTATTGATTAAAAAATATTATTTTTTAAGGGCGTGGCGCTGCCCACTTTCTAGCTTTGCAGCAAACATTTTTTAAAAACTTAATTTTCTGCTTCTGTACAGCATCGAAAACAATTTTGTTACAAACTAAAGGGATACAATTTAGAAGCAAGAAGCGGCAAAGCAGAATGCTTGGTTCTAAATTTATATAACGCAGAAACTTTATTTTTTTTTAATATTGATGAAGTTAGTAATTGAAATGAATTTTATATTAACGCTATACGAGTATAGTATTGAAAATATTTGTAACTTTTTTAATTTTTTTTTTTAACTAGAAATTTCTTTTGTTTAAATGTATAAAATAAAAACAATAAATATTACAAATAATTAAAAAAAAATTGTGTTAGTTTCAATTTTTGTTCCACTTGTTTTTGTTGAAAAATTGCTACAAATACGTGAACTGTTAAGTTGCATCATATCTTTATTTATTGAAAGCTTTTAAAAACGTTTAATTGTTAATGTGTTTGGAATTTGAATGGTGCAAATGATTTAGCCAGACGTAATTTCAATTTATCTAAACTTCTTGCCCTAAAGCAAAAATTTCATAGTGTAAATTAGATCGAACAATAGTTCCAAAAGAGTAAATTTTATAAAAGCTATTAGGGAATTTTCCACTAAATTTTAATTAAAAAAAACAATAACTTTATTATTATTAAAAAGAGTTGTATGAGTTGTATGTTGTACACTGAAAAAAAAAACAAATTTTTAAATAAAAAGTTTTAAAATAATAAAAAAAAACTATTTTTATTTAATTTTTTTTTTCATATTTTTATTAAAAATTTTTTATTTTTTTTTTTTTATTTTTTCATATTTCTATTTAAAAATTTTTTGAACTTTTTTACAATTAAAAATTTTTTTTTTCATATTTTTATTTAAAATTTTTTATTTTTTAATTTTTATTTTAAAATTTTTTTGAACTTTTTTACAATTTTAAATGAAAAATCTTATATATATTTTAAGTTTTTAAAAATTTTTCAAATTTTTTTTTATATGTTTTTATTTTTTTTTTATATTTTTATTAATTTTTTTTTTCTTACTTTTGTTCAATTAAAACTTACTATCACAGAAAAAAAAACAAAATATTTTTAAATTAAAAAATTTTAAATTTCGATTTTAATGTACTTTTAAGAATACAAATAATATTTTTTTCTCAAAGAAAAAACTGCAACAAAAAATATTAATATCAAAAACTCTCAATAAATAACAAAAAATTGTTAATTTTATTTATTTTTTTTATTTTTGTTTTATTTAAACTAAAAAAAATTAAGAAATTTTAGTTTAGGAATTACTACAAAGAACTCCCTTATTGAGAGTTTATTTTTGTTTTTTGAATATTTTGTTTTATTTCAACTGATAGATTTTACAGCTTAAAAATTTTTGTTTTAAAAATTATTTTAAAAAAAATTGATTTAGTATGGCTTTTTCGTTCAGTGTATATTTGAAAGATATTGTTAATTTTGATGGTATAAATATTTTTTAAATAGTGAAATTGAGGCTTATTGAGAAATTATTTCTTGATGAACTTTTATAAAAATATCTGCTCGAAAATATTTTCTTAAAACAAACAACTCATAGAATAGACTTTTAAGCTTTTAAATAAATAAAAAAATAAATAAATAAATAATAAAAAAATTAATCAACAAATAAATTAAATAAATAAATAATAAAATAAATAAATAAATAAATAAATAAAAAAATAAATAAATAAAAAACTATCATATAAGACTGACTGCTTTTAAAATAAAAAAGCTCTATAAAAAATAAGACCAAAAAAATGTTAAAATAAAAATTTAAAAAAAAATAAATAAATAATAATAAAAAAATATAAATGAAGGAATAATTTGCTTACAAAAATAAAAATAAAAACGTAACTAAAAAACCAAATTATTTTTAATTTATTAAGGCCTTATTCAGAAAAAGAATAATTTAGGTTTACAAAATGTTTAACAAACAAAATTTGTTTTGTAAACCTTTCGTAAGTCAAAATAATTTTTTTTGAATACGGGAGTTAATTTGTAAATTTATTAGCACATTCGATGAAAATAAAATAATTTTATTGGCATTTTTTAAGTGAGAAAAAATATAAACAAATAAATATATGTATTAAAAAATATGAAGCACAAAAATTTTAAAACATCCTGAATTTTAGAGGAATTTCAAAATTTAACAAACATTATAAAATATATTAAAACAGTGTCTTATAAATACAATGGAAACTTTTCGAAATTAATTTAATTTACTCTACTGCTGCTAAAAGTAAAGCCTCTAAACACAGAGATGGAAGCTTGAATATTTGAAAATTCAATTCCTTTAAAAATTTTAAAAATTTTCTCAGTATTTTAGCTTTTTTGCTTGAAATTTTTGTGTTCGTCACATTTAACTTTTTTTCTACGAGTATTAAAACAAAGTTCTTCAAGTTAATTATTTTCTATGATTTCATCCAGAAAGTAGTTTTGTTGCTTGAAAAGCTTGTGAAATAATTAAAAGCTTTCGAGAGTTTTTCAATATCACATAAAAGCTTATGTTAAAGCTTTTAGGAGTCACTGCAATAAACATAAAAATTTGTAGGTTTATGTATAATAACAGTTTTGCAAGTAATATTTATTTTTAAATAAATTTACAGCAATAAAATATACAGAAGCATTTTGAATAAAGTACACTGAAAGGAAAATCATTCATTCAGAGATTGAAACGGTTTCATTAAATGTTCTGTATTATATTAATGAAACTTTTCATTAATACAATGAACAATTTCATTGTATGCATGAAATCTTTCAATCTCTGCTCTTCATGTGTTCTTCATAGTTCATTGTATTAATGAAAATCGTTACATTGTTTAAACAAATTTTCTTTTTGTGCGAATTTGGAGCAAATATAAATAAGTTCCACAAAATTCGTCTTCTTACTGTATACAGTTTGCCAAACATAAATAAATCAAAACTTGTTTTGTTAAAAAATCATTTCTATTTCTTAGTTTGCTAATCGCTTTTTATTTCAAAGCAGTATGGTCGTCACAAATGCAATGAAATAATTTCATTTATAAAATGTAATATTCTTCATTGTATAGCAGATATCTCTCTCTTTCTCTTTTTTTATCCATCCACGTCCCTCAGCTCTATCCTAACACAAAAAGGTTGTGCCAATCATCTTATAAAGATGCTTGTTTTGTTAAGAATTTTGTTTGATTCTTTTAAACTTATGTTTGTGTATTGTGATTCTCAACAACATGTTAAGAGTTTTACTATAAACATGTAAGTTTTTCGGCTTACTTAAAACATTATTTGGGTTGAACTCTACTGATGAGTTCCTTAAATTTTAAATGTTTTACGTTAATAAATACATACATATGCGCATATATTAAGTACATATGTATTTGTATATATTAAATTAAATAAAAAAAATCTATATATCTTTTATTAAGTAGGTGGTTTGGAAGGGATTATATTTCATTATATTTATGAAATTTTCTTTGTATTAATGAATAAACTTCACTTATATTTAGTATGTAAAAACTTCATTAAATCAATGAAACAACTACATTATATTCATGAAAAAGTTTCATTGAACTAATGAAATAGTTTCATTCTATTTATGAAATAGCCACCAAAATTAACTTCATAAATACAATGAATCATTCTTCATTGATCCAATGAAGGGCTTCATTAGCTGACTTTTAATGAAACATTTCATTAATACAATGAAGAATTTCATTGTCTGAATGAAGGTTTTCCTTTGAGTGTAAGCATTAGGGTGATCAATTAATAGGGTTTTTGTTTTGGCATTATGCATTTCTTTCATAAAGCTAGTTGCTTGACTTTTTTTTTAATTATCAATAGGAAACCGGGAAAAGTTGATAAGATTAAAAAAATTTTATATTTTATACACATATTACTCTCTTCTATAACACTGCTATTAGCAAATAGACAAATATTTCATGCAACAAATTTCTTGACAAAATGCATAAATAAACGTTGTCTTACCCTCAACTATCTTAGTTTTTTTTACCCGGTATGTTTTATTTACGTTGATCTTATCTATGATTAAAAAATTCATCAAAATTCGTTAGATATTTTCGGAGAGCCGTAATTCTACATATGTCCCTCTCCCTCTCGGTTCTTGAAAGCGAAATGAAAGGAGAACAGCATATCCAGGTTAAAATGGCTTTGTTTTTCTTTTGAGTAATAGATCTCTTCTAAAACGATAATTAATAATATTTTCTGAGTAAACAGGGTTTGCCGCCTCTAGACCCTATTATATAGCCAATGTCAGTTAGAAAATTTCATTCTTCATTTTGTTGAAAATTGAAGCCCAATAAAACTTAAAAAAAAAACCAATAAACCCCTACAAAAAACTCACTGGGCTGGGCTTTTTTTAAAAACCCGGGTTTTTGCCAGGTGTGTTTGTTTAAATTTAGAGATATTAAAATTACTAAATTGGCATCTCTGACACACACACACACCATCTTTAATACTAATGCGTTGCAGTGTTACCAGATTTATCTTATTTTTGAAATTTTTAGTTATTTAAAAGAACTCTTTTAGCATATTATTGAAGTTTATTTTTATCTAAACTACTTGCCTATTTTCTTATTTGCTTCGCATATATCTTATACATATTCTGTGTAGTAAATATTTTGTGTTGTTTAGCTTTATGTTAGTTGTTGTTTTTTGTTGACTTGAAAAAAAAAGTTTACATTTATGATTTGATTAGACTAAAGTTCGTATCGCTTAGCCAAAATTACATGTGATAATTATTAATGAACACATAATAACAAAGTTAATTGTAAATATTCTGACAAACATTTAGTAGAACGGAACAACTAGCTGTTTTCGGAGGCCACTACACAACTTCATCATCAGCGTTCTTTTGTGTTTGTTCCACAGTTTGTGGTGTCAGTTAATGAAGATTTCTGCTTTATATACTCAGCCTTTATTGTAATTGGAATAGGTGAATTGTTTTGATTCATCGTATTACAATTTTCTAAAAGCTTTTTTGTAATGAAAGCACAATTTTACCAACTCTTAATTTACAACAGTCTTGACATTGAATTTGATATCGAAAATATCAATGTATACTAATTAATATACTTTAAATAAAATCACAAAAAGAAAAGATTTTTAATAAAAAAATGAGTTTTTTTTGGTTGACTTGAAGATTAAAAAAAAAAATATGACAACACTTATTTGTTGTTACTTTATTGGTCTTAGTAACAAGAGCATTTTTTGAGAAAAATGCACACTTTTGAGTAAATCAAAGCAAAATAAAATAATTAAATGTTGCCAGATTTGCACACTTTTTAATGATTTTTTGCTGATTTTTTTTACTGAAAAACAGGTATACTGTTTTATATTAAGCATTTTGTCATATTTTAGACCAATTTTGCAGATTTTTCTGGCAACATTGACAGCATCTCTCTAATTCTAGTTATTTGTTGGATGTGAGGGGATTTTATTAAATAATGAGGAATTAAATTAGTAATCATTCATACATTTGTATGTACTTCTTATTAAAATCAAATTCATTGGAAAAAGTATTTGATTTAAAAAATAAAATAATAAAAATATTTTTTTATGATCACTAGCCCTTATTCCAAGTTGCATTAGATTTTCATTAATCGCTAAATATCGAACATCGAGTATCGAATTTCAAATGCGGATTGCATACATGCATATGTACATTTTGATGTACAACGAACCTTTCTATCGAACAGAGTTTTTCTCTCGATGCAATTTTTCAATGTGAAAAAATATCTAAGTGTTAAGCGATTGTTTTTTTTTTTTGCAAGCACTCAAAGACAAATTCTAAACTTTTTTTATTTTTTTTATTCTTTTTTTCCTTTGCCGCCCGTAAAAAAAATTATGAGTAAGTAGTGAAAAAGTCACAATAAGTTTCATTTGTATTTAGAGACGTAAAATAAGAAGTAGAAATCTGCCAGTAAAGAACAGTTTAAAAATATTTAATAAATAATAACTTTAATTCGGAGCGTAATAATATTCACCGAATAAACAAATTATTGTAATAATTAAAATAAAAAAAATGCACGTAAAATAAATAATTGAATAATCATCAAAACTTATATGTATGTACATATATTTCCTTCATAGAAATGATTACGAATTTTTAGCTGATATGTAAAACAAAAAGACTTTCAAATAAAAATAACCAGAAAAAATATACTCCGTCCCTTAACAAAAAAAAAAGACTATAAATATGATCAACAACAACAACAATTACCAGAATTTTAAAGTTTATAAACTATTTCAAACAAAAGTCTAAACATTGAGTCTCAACATTTCATTAAATCAAAATAAAAAGCAAAAATGTTTTTTACACCGAACAACTACATACATACTCTCACTCATTTGGAAATATTTATTAATAAATAAACGATACGGAGAACAAAAAAGTGCATTTATATTGTATTTAAAAAGAAACATGTTTTGATAAACATTTATACATACATATACAAAAAAATATACAAAAAAAAATTAAAAAGCTCTAAAAAAAAATTAGAACCCAAAAATATTAATAAAACACTGCCTTAATATTTATAAAATCCTTTTCATAAATTTCATGTTTATGACAAACCCACTGTAAACAATTTTTATCCACTTTAACAAAATGTATGTGGTCCACTTGAAATTTAACGAATTAATTAATTAAAGCAACATGTTGCTAGAAAAAAACAAAAACAAGACTGCATCAAAAACAAACAAAACAAAATTATATATAAAGTACAAGCATTAAAATTAATTACTCAAATAACATAATAATAAAATAATACAGCAATGTTGCACAACAAAGTATCTAAACACTATGGTGAGATGGACAAAAAATAAAACAAAAAATCATTTAGTGAAAGCCAGCAAGCTCAAAATAAACTATCAAGCTTTTTTAACAGAGTTATATAGCTTGCAACATATGTATCTAAACATGTTGCAAACGCTTAAATCCTACAAATAAACAATAAACTGATCAAAAAAAAAGGCAATTATATGCTTCATAAAATCTTTAGCAACAAATGCTGTTAAGCATAATATTTAGTTATTAAACTTAAAAAATGGTTCATAAACATTTTATTTAAAAATAACAATAAAAGCAAAACTAAAAAAATAAAAATAAATTATTTCAAAAGGTTTAATTTGTTAAGTAAATATTCTAAAAAAAAATATGGGTTATACATAAAACGAGAAAAATATCTACATCTTTAGCAAAATGTTGCCTAAAAATAAATTAAAACGGATTGTCTGGAATTTAACTTATCAGCAACATGTAGCCAAACCTGAAACAAACTTAAACAAGTTAAATTTAATTCAAAAAACTATTAAACAGAGAATTATAAATAAACACTTTCACGATATTACAAAAACTATTAAACAAGTTATTTCAACTTTTTGTATAAATTAGTGAAATAAAAATGGAGCCTACAAAGTTATAAAACGGCAAGGCAATATTTACCAATAATGTTTACAAGTATTTAAAAAACAAAATAAAATTCAAATCAGTGCTAAACTAAATTAGTAAGCCAGCAACATGTTGCTAGGCAATATTTAAGCCAACAATATAATTATAAAATAAAAACAACACATCCATTCAAAGAAAATTCTTAAAAAACACAATTTTAAAAAATCTTATTTACAACATTTCATAAAAAAGATTTAAGAAAAAATGAAATAAAGAAAGTAAAAACATAACTTATACACTTGAAAACAAGTTAAAAGTTTACTTTAGCAACATGTTGCCAAGCAGTCTCTTTTAAAATTTCAACAAAGTATATCAATAAAGTTTATAAACAAAATATTACTTCGAAAGAATTGTAACATTTGCAAAATGTTGCTGTACAAACATATAGCAACATGTTGCTTTTAAAATATGCCAGTAAAATATTTTGGCAAAAACCAAGACTTTTTTTAAAACAAATAACAACATCCAAATGAGTGTGGAACAGCAGCAACAGTTGACGGCCATTGAATTAACAAAATCTACGAATAATAATAATAACAACAATAACAACAACACAAGCAGCACTAACACTATTAGCGGCAAGAACAACAACAACAACAATTCAAGCCTTAATCTGCAACACACGGCAAAAATCTCAAACGAAATTGAGCCTAATACTTGTGATTCAATACACAATGATGTTTTCCTTAATAAAACCAAAGACCCATCAACGTTGGACAAAACGTCCCTTTGTCCTGCCAAACAAAATGGTCAACATTATGTGCACGATACTAAAGAAACTAATGGCGAACATTTGAAATATCAGGAACAGCAACAGCGACTGCAGCAGCAGCAGCAGCAGCAGCAACATGAAGATAATGAAAAAGAAAAAGAACAAAAGAATAAGCTCAGCTCAGAACAGGAAAAGCATGATGAAGATGGCCAACAGGACCAGGATGATGATAATGATGATGATGCGAAGGAAGATTGTAGCCTAAATACAGCCTGCATTATTAAGACTCCCCTCAATAGAACTCTGTTAAAGAAATGTACACCCAATGGCAATGGTAATATAAATGCTTTACCCTTGTCCTTTAATACCCCCCTTAAATGTAGTTGTTCCCCCGAAACGCACGTGTACAAAAATAATTTTAATGTGAACGCGGCGCAACATTTTAATTATTTTACAAAATTCCCTATACCCACAACACAAACAACATCAGCGCCAACAACAACTTCTTCTTCTGCTTCGTTTAATGCCACAATAAAGTGTACAAAATGCAATAACAACAATAATATACATTACAACAATTACAATTGTTATTATCGTAAAAAGGCAACGCGTTTAAAACCATCAATATGTCGTTAGTATTCAAAATCTAACCCCTTTAAAAAAAAACTCCCCCCTTCCACACGTTAAATCATTCCTTATTAGCACCTAAAACGTTTTCTTACATTTTTAGAAAGACTTATTTTTCCTCCCCACATACATATTACATATATAAAATCGCAATTTACCTAAAAAAAAAACTTTAATAATTTTAGTTTACAAAAATTCAAAATCAAAATTGGCTTCCAAAATGTTTATGAGTTTCTTTAAAAAATTATCTTAAGAACAAAAAAATCAAATAAAACATTTTTTTTAAAAAACAAAATTTCATCACAAAATTGGCTTGAGCATCTCGTACATTTCAAAATGTTATGTGGTTTTTTATAAAATTTTGATTAAAAATTTTTCTTAAATTTTCAATCAAAATTTTACAACAAAATTTTGTAACGAACCATCTTTACCCACCCCTCAACTGTCCAACCACAAACATTTGCATCAAAATTATGACATCAATAGGTAAATTGTGTTAATTATTAATAAAAATATATACATATATTATTAAATTTATTTTTTAAGTTTATGTATACACAATAAAATTAGTTTGCAACATGCTGCAATCGCTATAAATAAAAAAAATTTAAAATATAGTAAATTTTATGTATTTTCACAAAATAATATTATAATGTTAAATATGTTGCCAAGAGAAATAAATGTTGCTGAAACATGTTGCAGAGTACATATTTTATTTTGTTCTAAATAGAGCAAAATTTTTCAGAAAAAAAATAAATTAAATTTAGTTTTATATTTTGCTAGTGCCTTAAATGTTGCTTAAACATGTTGCGTGCCTAGCAACATAATGTAAAAGGGAGTAAAAATTATTTAGGCACAAAAAATTAAAATTAAATGTTTAATGAAGCAAGCTTTCCGATATTTTTTTATCTTTAGAATAGTTTATAATTTCTTGGGTAAAAAGTGTATAATTTTCCAATGATGCATTAAATGTTGCTGGGACATGTTGCAACACATTTTATTTTATTTTAAAAATCTATAATTTTTTTTTTCAAAACTGCCACATTCACGACTCTTTAATGCAGTTGCAACAAGTTGCCAAAACAAACAAAAATGCAAATAATTGAAATGTTGCTAAAGGGGCCCATACACTACAACAGCATGCATGCGCAATCAAGTGTTTGTGCCAGCGGTTTGGTCGTGTATGGGCATTTTGTGCGATTGTACGGTTTGCTGTAGCGATGTCAAATAGAGTTTGATATTTTGCTGATGGTACCAGCTCGCTGGTGTGGTATATGGTGAAATTAGCTCAGTTGACCAAAGTTGTCATGGAGCAAACATGCATTTAAGTAATATAATTTGTTGAAATATAATTTGTTTCAATGGTAAACAGAATTTTAGAACTTTAGTTATACATAGCTGCTAATTTTAACAACATACCAATAATAATTGCAACAAAATATGTGTCACTATTCATAACCACCCTTCACGAAATTTTGTAAGAAATGAATATTGTACCAGCTTGCTGGTATGTTGTGTGGTTCGAGCATGAATGCTCAATCGCTTTATTGTGCGTGCATGCTGTTGTAGTAGTGTATGGGCCGCTTAAGAGAACTAAATGTTGCTGATACATGTACTCTGCAGTACATATTTTATTTTGTTCTAAAAAGAATAAAATTTTTTAGGAAAAAAAAATAAAATTTACTTTTATATTTCTAGTGCATTAAATGTTGCTTAAACATGTTGCATGTCTAGCAACATGATGTAAACATGCACAAACAATTCAAATTCACTTTTATATTGCTATAGGAATTAAATGTTTAATGAAGCAAGCTTTCCGGTATTTTTTAATATTTAGAATAGTTTGTAATTTCTTGGGTAAAAAAAGTATAATTTTCCAATGATGCATTAAATGTTGCTGACACATGTTGAGTATTATTTTATTTCAAAAACCTTTAGAATTCTTTTTAAACTGCCAGGTTTAGAATTTTACTGCATTTGAAACGTTTTGCTAGTTATTTATTATTTTTTAAGTTCGAAGTAGAGTGAAATTTTCATTTCTTGGGCAAAAAAAGTATAAAATGTTGCTGAGACATGTGGCAATATATATTTTATTTTATTTTAAGAATCTTTAAAAAAAAAATTAAGTCCACCATATTCAGAACTCCTTAATGCAATTGAAACAAGTTGCCAAAGCAAAATATGGTTGCAAATGATTTAAATGTTGCAGAACATTTTCGCTAATATTAGGTAGTTTTCAAAATTTTTAAAAATTTTAACAGGAAATTTTTATGCGTTACGTTTCTCAAACATATTCTCTAATAATTTATTAAATTTTGTTTACAAAATATAGTAAAATATTTTTATTAAATAGAAAAATTTATTATTATTTGCAAGAAGAGTAAAATGTTTCAGCAACATTATGTAAATGATCTTAAAGTTGCTAAATATATTATAATTTTCAAAATTGAGTAACATTTTTGCAGTTGAAACAAATTGCCAGGGTTAAATGTTGCAGAGCATTTTGCTTAATATTTAGCAGTTTACAAAATGTAAAAATTTCTCAAGTTTAGCATTATGTTCCTCAAAACATATTCTCCTATATTTTAATGTACTTTCAAAATTATATAAAACTGGGAAAGTTTGCTATTTTTAGGTACTTTTTTAAGCAAATTTTCAATCTTAATTATTTTTTAAATAAGAGCAAACCTAAAAAAAGATTCGCACTGCTAATTGAATTTAGCGTACTCGAATTAGGTTTACCCACCAGATCCACCGTTTGCTACATTGAAGTAGCACAGTGCTATCAAAATTAAATTTTGCAATGCAATAGTGTGCCTGGAATACGCTGATCATTTTTTTTTTTTTTTTAATTTCCGACTGGACAATGTTGCTAAAATAGGTCAAATTTGGCGTACTGTAAGAAAACAGCTATATTTCGTAACATGCTGCTAGAGCATTAAATGTTGCAGAAACATGTTGACAATCGTAGGTAACTAAAGTATTTAAAATTGCGTACTGTAAGAAAATTTCCCTATTGAGCAACATGCTGCTAGAGCACTAAATGTTGTAGAAACATTTCGACAAGTATTTTTTTAAATACATATTCAAACAAAGTTGTTGCGGAAAAATAAATAAATGCAGCATCATGTTTCGAGAGCTGTAAATGTTGCTGAAACATGATGAAAAGTATTTTAATTAAAAATATGCAAAAATTTGTACTAAAAGAAAAGTGGCACTTAAGTAACATAATGCTGAGACATTTAGTGTTGTTGATAAAATATTGAAAATTATATGTGTTATAATGTGTTTCACAAACAAGTTGCCAATATTATGCCCACACATAATACATACATAGTTCTTGAAACATGTTACTCGTTCAAATTATTCTAAAATGTGTGTGCAAAATGTATTTTTTTTTTTTATTTAAAACTGAGAAAGGCACTGATTTATAGTGATATTACTTTGCATTTTATATGCAGATACCTTCGCAACATGTTGCTTGTGTTATATTAAATTTAAAAAAGTCATGTTGCTTGCATTTTTTAACTATTAAAAAATAATTATTTTGGCCAGAGAAACATATAAATTTTATCTATTGGACTCGTTATTGAAATGCAATGTGTTGCACTTAAAGCGGGGGAATTTGCTTATTTTGTGTGAACCTAACTAAACCGTTTTGTTTTTTAAACAATTTAAACTTTAAAATTAATTTTTGGATTTTTTATTTTTTGTACATTTTTTTTTTTTTTTTGGCTTCCTCTTCTTTACCTAAAACAATTTTCCAATCAGTCAAATTGAGCAATCAACCTGAAATTTTATGTAGTATGTAACACTTAATATGAAAAGTTTATACATATGTAAATGAATAAATACAAAATAATCTAAAAAAGAAATTTTCTATGCTTAGTGTAAAATTGAAAAAAAAAATACAATTATCAGTGTTGCCAGAGTGGAGCTTTCAGTTTAATCCAACAAATTTTCAAAGTTATCGATTATTTTACAAGGTAGAGAAAGCTCTAGACAAAATAATACTGAAGGTATCTCTAAATGCCTTCAAAGTTCTTGCATCTAGTTTTGGCATCATCTACCGGTTGGATTTGAACCCTTTTTTAGCCATTATTTCATTAAACACAAAAGATTACTTTTGTTTTTCTTAACTTATGTTTATTTGGATAAACTTCTCAACAACAATAAATAACATTTACTGTTCGTATATTAAAGAAAAATGATAAAAGACCATGTTTATTTGGCCATTGGAAACTATGTATATTATTCATTAAAATATTTTATTTAAATAATATTTTCTTGCTTGCTTTAAAATGTTCGGTTTAAAAAAAACTTTTAATAATTTTTTTTTAACAATCAGCAACATTGAAAAAAAAATTAATGGCAACATTAACAATGCCTGTGCTTACAAAATTCCACAGAGTTGGAAGCAGTGAGGCAGATACCACAGCCAAAGCCTTTATATTTGCACTTGAATATAAAAAAATAATAAAAATAAAGTCTGCTCAACTAGTTTTTATTGTGGAAAAAGCCAAAAAAAAAACTTTCAAGAAATTATTCAGAATTACTGTATTACGCATAAAAACATAACAAGCTAAAACCCTTTAGCAACATTTTTCAAAATTACAACCAACAAGTTTTCTTATTTGATTTTCATTAGTTTTATTTTTGTTTTTTGAAAAAAAATTTCAAATAAAAATTTAGCTTTACGAATTATGCTCATATACTGCAAGTTCAGTATCTTTCTTTGATAGCGAATTTTCCATCCCTGAAATTAACTGTAACACTTACAAAATTTATGATCAAAACAAACACACAAACACACACAAAAACTGCCCCCATCATGCACATGTAAAATGAGAAAACAACAAATATTGTGAATAGAATTTTCGTTATCACAAAGTTCATAAAAATAAACACTTATGCAAACATTTCATACTACAGTGGTGTTCATAATATGTGTAAGCATTTGGCCCAATTTTTTTTTTTTTTTTTTTTTTTTGAATATCATCACACTAGAATGTGTCTATCGCTAAGCTTGAGATGTTAAAAGACTACTGCACAGATTAATCTTTTAATTTGATAAAGTTAGATTCACTTTAGGCTCGTAGGACCATAGCTGTTTTTTTGTAAATGATTTTGGACTCACAATTGGCAATTTTTAACTGTTACTGTAACTGTAAATGCATAATTTGAGTTAAAAAAATTCTAAATAAGTCATTCATTCATTCACTCACTCACGCATTTTATTTATTATAAAACGCAACGCAACAGCCACACTAGAACTATAATATGAAAAAAATACATCATACTACATATAAAATAAAACTTGATTATAAATGCAATAACAACAACAACAAGAGTATTTGTTGTTGTTGCGTTACCAAACATGTGTCTTATAAAACCAGCACAATGTGTAGTATCTCCAAGTGAGTCAACATGTATGTATGTATGTGTGTATTTATTACACTTTTGTGTTGCTGCTGTTGTTGTTGTTCTCTTTTTTTTCTAAATTCATTCTGTTACGTTCTTGTATTGTTTAGAATTAATCTTAGGATTGATAATGAAAATGGGTCAAATAGTTTTTTTTTCATATTTTTTTTTTGTTTATTTGAAATTTACCCACAAACATTGGGGCACACTCGCGCACACACACACACACACACACTCACACAGTTTATGTTGTATTCAGTGTTACCATATGTGAAGATTTATCTTATTTTTGAAGTTTTTAGACATGTTAAAACGACAAAAAAGATTTCTTATCTAAATGTAAGATTTTTAAAAATTTTACTTATGGTACTTTTAATATAGTTATTATTGAGGGATTTTTTGACTAAACTACTTAAAAATTTTCTGATTTGCTTCATAATGTTCTTACACATACATACATATTCTAAACAGTAAATATTTTGTACTATTTGGCTTAAATTTTAATAGTTCACAGGAAACAAAATAAATTTTAACTGATTTTCATTCTAAATAATAACAAAAGAGATTTGTGGTAACAAAAAAAAAAAGACTGCTCGACTTGAAGATTTTTGAAAAATAAATATGGCAACACTGGTTGCATTTAAACCACTTAACATTAAACCGTTCATTATTTTTATGTACGAAATACTGTTAGCGAGTAAAAGTAAACGAATGAGAATGACATAGAATTTTTTTGTATAGGAAAGAGGGGGTGGGTGGGAGGGCTGTTACGGTGAGTAGTATAACAGACAAAGGGAAAATAAATAATTTAAAGAAATTAACAAAAATAAATAAATATATGCTAGACATGTACATGAGAAGAAGAAAAAAACATTTACAGACATTTCTATAAAAATGTTTGTTGAAAAGTTTGCAGGTACGCATACATATGCACATACAAAGCCAGATAAATGGCTGAATGCATGTATGTATGTACGTACAACCCAGCAAACACAAATTCAATAGTTTGGGATATCCAACACTTTTTTGTTTGAGTTCAGAATTTATATTGATTTTTTTTTATTTGATAGCAAATGTTTAAGGAATTTGATATCAACGCTGGTTTTACGTAGCCTTAAGTAGCTGTTATCACAAAAAAGGAAATAGATATTCAAGAGGAGTTTCTAAATTTAAGCTATATTTAAGCTTAACATAAAACTCAGTTTAATTTTAAATTATAGACATAGGTACAATAAGTGCCCCGTATTCATAAAATTTCAAATGAGTTTGAAATGAATTTTATTTCGAATTTTTAATACAAAATTTTTTTTAAATGAATTTTAAATACATTTCATTTGTTTTATGAATATGAGCGTATATGTATAGGTTTAATTTTTTATTGAAACAGTATGAATAATCGAGTGTGTCTTTTGCAGGAAATCCAAAACAACTATTATTTGAAACTGCTGAACCGGTATGAATTGTTTTTTAACTTTTTGCTTAACGTATGTGTATGTATGTATGTATGTATGATGTGTTTAAGAGTCAAAACAAGGCTTTGGTTAAAAATAAATTCAAAAGAAATTTACATAGCTACCCTGTCGGAGAACAATTAAATTACACGGCCCTGTTCGGTAAACCGATAGATTTGAAACCGCACGATTTTAGAAAACTAACTCCGACAAAAGAAATATTTTTTTAGATATTTTTTTATATTTTTTTTTTTATTATAAAGATTCCCAAATATCATATCTGAAAGAAAATTATCGTGTATCATTTTAAATATGTCTGTCATGTAGAAATTATTACTAATTTTTTTGAAAACGGGAAATTTACTCGGATTCGGTTTACAGAACAGGGCCGAACCAGGGCATGGTTCGAACCCTATCAAAATATTTTTTGTAAATTTGCTGACTACCAAGTGACTTTAATAAAATCAACTTTAAGTTAGTCGAAAAGTAGTGCAGAGTGAGAAAATTGACTACCGCCTAGGACATTGCAATGTTAAAATCGTTAGTTGTTTCCATTGGAAAGTAGTCCAATTATCAACCAGTACTAGGTACAAAATAGTTAGCTTAAAGTTAACTGATTTTCCGACAGGGTAAAAATAACAATTTCTACAAAGTCCTTAAAAAAAGCACAGTAAAAATATGTATTAACACACAAAAGAACTTATCTCAACAGAAGTAATCTGATAAACATAATTTTATATAAGCATATATATGTGTGTATACATCCACTATGACTTTTTATATTCAAGTTCAAGTTTGTATATTTATATTATTTCAAAACAAGAAAAAAATGTATTTGCTCGGTTGCTCATGAAAACAAACAAGGGATGCTTTTTAAAGGCATGCAACGTTAAATGACCGATAAATGGTGTTGATTGCCATCGCCCAGAGGCCCGTTAATAGCACAAGCAATAACGAGAAGGTCTTCCTATATTTCTTATAAATATTTGTTTTGAGCATTTATTATGGAAGCATGGACACATTTTCTTTGAGAGCCTTCACGTGCTCAACCTATTCCATCTTTCTTCTGCTTTCTGAAAATAGTGTTTGAGGGTATTATTTTTAATGTTGGCAAACGGCAGTAAGACTAACATAGCAGATCCAGCCATGGCTGTTTCGCTCTCCCGCCCGCTTGCTGACGCCAAAGTCTAAATAGCACATTCTTATATTGTTTAACTAAAATTAAGGAGGTTTCATGTGATCTTAGCGCCAGGGTTGTCAGGTTTTTTCCGACATATTTCGTCAAATTAATTTTAAAAATTGCCGTAATCAATTTTATATAGTTTTTCTTGACATTTATATTTGATAATAAATTTATTTTTATATAACACTTTTTTAATATAAATTTTTATAAAATAATTGTATAAAAATTTCGCAAAAAAATCGCCAAAAGTAGAAATAAAATAGCCACAAAATTATTTCTTGCAAATTTTTCTCATCCAAATTCAAAATACTTTAATTATTATAATGAATTTAATCTTTCTTGCAAACGAGTTTTGGTAGGATTTAGTTTAGAAACTACTCCTTCAACAAAGTAATTTTCCTGAATTAAAAAAAATTTTAAGTTCAATTTTGTTTACAAAAAATAGCCATAAAAATATCTAACAAACAAGTTAAATGTCGCCATGTTTGGCAAGAAATCGCAATATCTGACAATCCTGCTTAGAGCAAGGAGTGCTGCCTGGATGTCGACAAAAATTCAGATTTCACCCCGATAATTTTTTTATTATTGGCTAGTCCAGTGTGTATTAGGATGATCAAGGTTTCTCAGCAAGGTGCTCGCTCATAGTCAGGGATAACTATGTAGAAAAATTACAATATATGGCTAGTTTACAAGTCACGGGGTGATTTTTATGTGCTCGTGTGGGTGCGTGAACGTCGAATGTATCTTATTGTTCACTGAACGTGAGATAAGTTAAAATCCAGGTACTCTATTCTGTAATTCGAAACAAAAGAAAAGACTTTCCAACTTACATATTATTAATATAAAAATCCGAAAGGGTTTTCTTATATTTCGAATTACATAGGAGTAGGTGTTCCCCAAGTATTCACGTTAATCTTAGATAAATTCTCACGTAAAGTAATTAGGGATACTAAACTGCTTTTGAGACTATCTTAATTTTTTTCTTCCAATTATTGTCTTCACACCTGACGCTATTAAACTTTATAGCATATAACTCGGTTTTAAATTATTTCTATTAGGTATGAGATTAAGTTCAAGTGTTTGTTGGGATTGTACAGACATGTTAAGTATGTAGATAGATATACATATTAGAGCACTGCGTAAACATTCTTGAAATGTAAATACGTCTTGATTTTTAAATGTTTTGCCGTGGCATGTATGATACTAAACCAACAATAAATACTGTCGTATAATAAGCGAAGCACGATGGATGTAGTGATGTTGATGTATACAACAAGAAGAATAAAAGTATATTCACCTGGTCACAAATACTGGTAACAACTACATAACATGATGGTGTTGCAACGGCGGATTTTTTAAATTTTGTTTTGCCGTAATTTTCGCGGAAGTACCAGGGAACTCCTGAGATTTTGGGAATTTTTTAATTAGTTTTTGGGAATCTTCCATATGGTTTGTGTATTTACTAAAAGGATCGTGACTTGTATATGTGATTCGTGCAAGTGATAGCTGAAGGTGTCTCCGCTAAAATAAAAGTTGGTCCTCAAGCCCATATATGCAATGTAATTTTTTTTTTTAGTTTTCTTTTTCTTTGACTATATGTATATGTATGAAATAATTTAATAGATATTAGTTCTTATTGTACATACTTAATATAATTAATTTCCATATAAATATAATTTTGGTATATAAAATTTTTGATGTTTTGTTGGTTATTTTCTTCATTATTTTCTAAATTTTTAATTTTACCATAAAACTTTCTTTGAGATTAATGTTATTGACTAGAAGAGCTAAAATATTGCCATATATAATATTCTTGTAAAATGATTTTTTTAAAAGATAGTCATATGCAAAAAATTACATTGAAAAATTGGCTTGAAGGACAACTTTGAGGGGCGGACGCACCCCACAAAATAGAACTTATCGCTATGAAATTTTTTTGTACTTTTTTTTACATAAAACTGAAGCGATTAAGCGAAGAGAATATAAGAAATCAAAAATAAATATATAACGGCCACTCTAATGTACATGCATGACATTTGTATACGCGCCCATGCATAAGAAAAAGCAAACATCACGAACATCACCTACAATAAATGAAACAAATGTCCTGCAAACAGTGTTGTTCAGTGTTTGTTTTTGAAGACTTCGCTACAGTAAAGCATTTGAAAAATATCTCATGTCTAGAAAGTTCTTTTAAATGGTCTTATGCAGGCCTCTATTACATATTTACATACAGGCAAATCTCGGCATAACGAATCTCGCTTTAACAAAAATCCGTTGTACCGAACGTCCAAATTTTTTACATTAACAATCTTATATAGCGAATACTAGCCTAATTTTATACTGGATATAACGAATGATAATGGAAAAAATCGCAAAATAAAAACAAAAACTTGCTAGGAACATATTTATAAAATGTTGTTCTAGTTTGTATAGCCAATATTTTGATAAATGTGTGCTCTGTAAACGAACGGCAAAAAATATTAAACAAAGTCTGCAGCAGCAATGTAATTGAAAAAAAAGTGATTCCTTTAGTTTGTATTTGGTAGCTTATTTGAAAATAAATTATATAATTATAATATTATATACACTTGAAAAAAATCTTTGCGATATAACGAATTTTTCGGTATAACGCATGGGGCTGACATTATATCGTTCGTTATACCGGGATTTGCCTGTATATGTATTTAGCAATAACTACAAATGCAGGCATAATCTTCCCTACCACATTTAAGAGGAGTATTATGTGTGCAAATCGATATGTTATCACTATCCTACTAAATATTTTATATAAACAGAGACAAATAAAAATGAAAGTTGATCTACGTTAGTCCTTACATTTATATACATACATACAGATTTCATGTCTATTATACAGGGTGGGCCAAAAGAAACCAAGGGGTGTAAAAGTTTAATAACTTTTTTGTTTATTAACTTTTTTTTATTTTTTCTTTCAGATTATATAAAATGGAAATTTTTTTACACTAAGTATGAAAAATGATGTCTCTTAAATGACCACCGTTTTCAGCTTCGCACTGATGGGCTCTTTTTAGAGCATTTTCCATAACATCTTTCAAAACTTGTGGCTGTAGCGTTCGAATTTCTGCAACAATGTTTGCCTTGAGTTCAAGGATTGTCTCTGGCTTGTTCACATACACTCGCTCCTTCAAAAAACCCCAAAGAAAATAGTCGGGTGCTGTCAAATCTGGCGATCGCGCTGGCCAAATAATTTCCGAATTTCGAGAAATTATTCGCTCTCCTAAAATTTGACTTAAAAGTGCCATTGTGTCTCGGGCAGTATGGGCAGTGGCTCCGTCCTGCTGAAACCACATACCAGGTCTGTTTTCAAGAGCAGGACGTAAAAGATTTTCTATCATAGACCGATACCGCTCTCCATTTACGGTTACAGCACTTCCATCTTCATTCTCAAAGAAGTAGGGCCCAATGACATTTTCAGATGTGATCCCACACCATACTGTACACCTGATGGGGTGCAATTGGCGTTGATGAATGGCTCTTGGATTTTGAGAACCCCAGAACCTACAGTTCTGCTTATTAACAAGGCCATTCAAATGAAAATGAACTTCATCACTCATAATCAAATTTTCAATAAAGTTGATTTCATTTCTGGCCAACTCTTGAAATTTAACTGCAAAATTTAGACGTTGCCGATGATCTGCGGGTTTTAATTCTTGGACCAATTGCACCTTATATGGGTATAACTGTAAATCTTTTTTTAAAATGCGCCGTAGTGACGTACGAGACATTTCTAGCTGAGCAGAACGCCTTCTGCCAGATGTTTCAGGTGCTTCGTTAACACTTTGCTGTACTCGTGGTCTACCGGTTCGAGGCAAATCTCTTACGCTGCCATGTTGGTGATGACGATTAACTAAGCAACGAATCATCGCTTCAGAGGGCGAAATTCTGACGTTAAAATGTCGACGATATGCTCTTTGCGTTAAAACAATTGATCTCTGGTTTAAATAATAAAATTCTATTGTTCTGGTTCTCTGTTCAGTTGTGAACCTCTCCATTATAAATTCTCCAAGTGTTGTCTATATAATCTGAAAGAAAAAATAAAAAAAATTAATAAACAAAAAAGTTATTAAACTTTTACACCCCTTGGTTTCTTTTGGCCCACCCTGTACTTACATATCGTGCCATAACCGTCAAAAAAGCTTAAGCGTCACAATTTTCAAGCTTCATTCGTTGGCCAAAATAGATTATTTGCGATCGTAAAAAAAAAAAAAATTAAATCCAAAAAATGTGTCACTTAAGCTATTCTAGCGGTTATGGCTCGATGGGTACACTTGGTTTTTTTAGGAAATGGGAAAATCAAGTAAAAAATTTGCAATTTGCGTATTTAATAAAATTTTCCAAAAAGAAAAAAAAATGCGGTACAAACGTGAAAAGTTGAGCCAGTTGATGACAGACTTTCCAAGTAAGACCCATTTTCCACCAGCAAAGTTTACTTTGCAAAGTCTTAATAAAACAATTCTCCTACACTGATCAATCACCCTCTTCTTCATACTTCAGTCCATTTTTTTTTGGCATATGTAAACAATAGTTTTGCTTCCTATTGTAGCTCTTTTAAAAGTCGTCGTATACCCGCCAATTTTTTTATGACAACGTGAAATTCTTTCCCTCATTCTTATAATTAATATTAATATAAAAAACAAATATTTAAAGTGTGTTGTTTGTGTTGTTAAAAAAAAAACAAACACTACGTCAGATGAACATATAAAAAAAGTGTGTCAAATCAATTTTTATATAGAACTTATAAGCGCTCAACATACATACAAAAATATATAAAAATTTCTACATATATACATATACATATGTATATGTATGCACTTTTTTTATTTCTCTGCTAGAAATTTAGAATAAAATAATGACTGGTAATTAATTTAAAATAGGCAAAATTTATTTTAAGTTTTATTGTTAGAAATAAAATAAAAATACACTCCTAAGGCTAAGTTTACATCTGGCATTTCTTGTGTGTCATTTGCCCAAAAAAGCGTAACCAACTAATTACTAATGAAAAACTGTTTGATTCAGACATGTATTTATTGATTTAAACAGTTTGCAATCATGCTGGATTCTATAAAATTGTCTATTAGTTTTGTATGAAACTATTCAACTTAATAAATACTTGTCTGAATCTTAAAGTTTTTCATTAGTAATTAGTGGTCACATGGCACACAGATGGAAACCCGGCCTAACTCGATCAATATCTCTATGAAACAACATTAATTCACAGGGATGGTTGGCATTTCTGGATTGTGTGTTAACTTCCTCACACGCAGCTTCTGCAGGAGTGTTATCACTCTAGCATCATTATTATTATAATTCTAATTCTCTTTTGTACTGGACTACTTGTATTAACTTCAGTAGGACTGCAGGAATGCACACGTTCCGCCTCCCTTCTCAGTGCCGATAAACAAGTATCCAAGGTCTTTTGGGGATTTAGGCTTTTTTGAGAAATTTTGTATATACAAGGTTGATTTAACATTTTTCGGTAATGAGATTTTGTTCCATACTTATGTATGTATGTGTTTCATGTTGATTCAACGTGACGAAATAACTTCTTTTTGCACGTTGGCTTAATATTCCAGTACTGTTAAATCGAAACGAAGTACCATGTTGAAGCAAAGTTATTACAAAGTTATTTCAAAGTTAAAACAACATGGGTTTAATTTAATGCAGTAATTTTGTTTTATCAATTAAATTATCATGTGATCAGAAAATTTGTGTGTGCGTGTTTTGTATG
This sequence comes from Tachina grossa, assembly GCA_949987645.1. Classification (NCBI taxonomy): domain Eukaryota; kingdom Metazoa; phylum Arthropoda; class Insecta; order Diptera; family Tachinidae; genus Tachina; species Tachina grossa. The sequence goes on along the minus strand of OX465277.1, from coordinate 20,331,816 downwards.
TAGCTGGCTTTTCCCCGCCCACGATTTGAACTCGTACTCATCGCGTGGTAGTTAACACTCTTACCGAAGCAGCCACAACAATCTTAATTATTTTTCACATATGTACATAACAAATAAAATCAATATGAATTTAATTTTAATTCAACATTATTTACACTTAAACAACATATTATTTCTAATAAATTTAATATGATTGCATGTTGGTTTTACATTGATATTTTGTGTGTGTGTGTGTGTAACATATGTATGTGTATAAGGAGAATATGACCATTACTGTTCGGGGTCCCTTTTGGGCACCTTTTATGCTTTAATAGATGTTGGAATAGTCATCCAAATTAGATTTACAAATTGTGCTAACTCAAAAAAAAAATACTTTTTTCAGTATGATTGTATCAAATTCTTTATTTTTTTTTTTTCAATTAACTCAACATATGTATGTATGTATGTGTATGTATGTATGTATGTGTGAAAGAATTTAACAGTTAACAAAAAGACATTTTGAAGTTAATTTATCACTAGCTTTTACCCGCGGCTCCGCTCGCATTGATCTATTAAAAAAACTCATAAAAACCGGTTTTAAAACAATCATACCCGAAAAAATCTGTACTAAATATAAAAATTCGCATAAAAAAATATCTTATATTAGACGCTGATGGTACTCTAGCTTTCCATTGGTAAAATAAGTTTCAAAGTCGGTTTAGCGGTTTGAGCGTGAAAGCACAACAAAAAAAAAAGAAAAGGAAAGGATAATAATATACTATACTAACTTTTACCTGCGGCTCCGCTCACGTTGACGTGATATACTTAAAGTTTATGAATGTTTTGTTCTTTAATACTCACTGATAATGTTAAAAAAAATACGATGAAAACCGACAAAAAAGACGATGAGATAAAATACAGAATACAAACCGGTTTTAAAACGGTTTAAACTATTTAAATCAGCCCAAAAATCTGTTTTTTCAGAAAAAATTAAAACTAAATGTAAGAAACCGGTTCCGAACCGGATAAAAAATAGGCTATGTCTGAGGCAGATAATGTAGTATAAGGATTATGATTAATTAACATTAATTTTGAAATAATATTAAAGGATCTACTTTTCCATCTTTGATTCGATTGGAGACATTTTAAACAAACAGTTTTTGTTTCCTTGGTTTTTATTACATTTTTTTACGAAAATATCCTTTTCCACATTAGCAGACGAATGTATCATATCATATTTTTCATGTTGTATAGTAGGAAAAAAATTTCAATAGTGCTAAATTGGTCATTGCGCTGCTATGGTACTTTTGACTTTCAAATAGTGCTAAAAAAAAGTACAATTGTACCAAGTTTTCCATCTCTGATATGTCACTTGTGTTTGATGATACGTGTTTAATTATTTCTCATTACACAGTACAACAGCCAATCTGGGGGGGTGAGAAATTCCAAGTCAGGGTGATGGTACTAGGTCAGTATAGTAAAACCGTCAAAGGGTTTGGCGTTCGTATGTGTCAGTTTTTTTTATGACCTTTTAAATTTTTTCCTTATCGTGATGTTTTTTCGCTTAGTTGTAACATTTTGGCAAAAACGTAGTTTAACATAACTCGAGAACCACTTGTCCGATTTTGATGAAACAAACTAAAAAAAAAATTTAGAATTACAATTTCTCTAATCTGTTTCTATACGGTTTTCCTATATGTGCAACACTTTCGAAGTTAAAAATGAATGTATGAAGGGAAAGAAGTATTTTTTGCCTAAAAATTTAAATATTTTTTTTTTTTTTATTCATAAAAAATCCAAAATGGAAAAAAGTGCCAAAACTAATTACTTTCGCGTAAAGTCACATAACTCATGAGCAAAAAAAGGGATAGATCATGAAAATCGATGCACGCGTTTCTCATTTATTCACAATTAGGTAAATGTATGAATTTCAAAAATTTGCTCCAGATATGCACAACATTATTTGGAGAAAACATTGACACTCACAAGCCGAACTCTCTCATATTTTTCTACTGTACTAAAAGAGAAATATTGATGTGGCAACACTGGTTCTGTAATGTTCACAGTCTAGGCAATATTTATTAAAATAAATAAAAATAAATAAATAAAATAAAAATAAAAAATTATAAAAATGTTTACTTAATTTTTTTAGTAGTTTATGGCCAGAAGTCTGGAGTTATTGGGGAAATTTATAAAAAAGGTGATAAATGACACTTTTTTGAATAAAAACAAATATCAATATTCTTGTCAAAATGGGATATCTTCACTTAATTGTAAATAAAAGCAGAACGCGTTAATCGATTTCTATGATCTATGTCGCATTTTGTTTATAGGTTATGTGACTTTACACGAAATTAATAACACTTGATCCTTTTTTCCGTTTTGGATTTTTTATGAATTTAAAAAAAAAATTAATTTTTAAGCAAAAAAATATTTTTTTGCCTCCACAAATTTATTTTTACCGGCAAAACTGTTGATTATAAAGAAAAACGTTATATGAACGGATTAAAGAAATTGTAATTCTAAATTTTTTTGAGTTTGTTTCATCAAAATCGGACAAGTGGTTCTCGAGTTATGTTAAACTACGTTTTTGCCAAAATGTTACAACTAAGCGAAAAAACATCAAGATAAGGAAAAAATTTAAAAGGTCATAAAAAAAACTGACACATACGAACGCCAAACCCTTTGAGGGTTTTACTATACTGACCTAGTACCATCACCCTGACTTGGAATTTCTCACCCCCCAGACAATAATCCCAAAAATGTTCCATAGTGTTATGAAGCACAACTAGTTCACGCTATTCACGTCATCTCTAGCGTCCAGCTCTGAAGTGTGTGCGATAGTTTTTTGGGGCTCCAGCATAACCAAATGTAATTGTTCATATTTACATAATTGTTATTGTTTGTTGTTGTTGTTGTTGTTATTATTGTTTTATTTTTCTGGTTTCAGAGCATTCGTCACTATTTTTTTTGTTCATTCGTTACTGGGCAAACAACAGTTATGTTTATACGGCTGATAAGTATAGCTGTTTAAAGTTAAGACTCTACTGAGCAAATAAAAACACACACACACACACACACATACACACGCACGCTCACCCACATACCAACAAAAAGGTTAATAAACTTTACATTTGAGTGGATGTGAAATAAAGATGACAAGTTAAAACTGTAATTCTTTAATTTTTCGTCTTTTTTCAAACAACTTTTGTTTAAATGTCAATCCTAATAATTATTAAAATTTTTAATGTAAAGTTATACAAACACATACATACATGCATACATAAATATATAAATATATAAGTATGTATGTATGTATGTATCTACGATTTTGCATTCTTCTTCGTTTGCTTAGGATCGAATTAAAAAGCGCTTAATCTGAAACTTTTTGAAATGCATCTTAACACGTGCTTTATTGCCAATCGCCTGTTAAGTGGGCGTAAATAAAAATGCTTGCATTAATTTGCACAGAGTAGCCAGACGATTGCTTTATTTTAAAATTCACATGGGTATTGGGGGAAAGTAACTGGATACAATGCTCGTATAAACAGCTATAATAAATATTTTTAACTGTTATACTTCTACAAAAAGCTTAGAAATTAGTTTAAAAAAATCTATAGAAAAATATCTATGCATCAATTTTAATTTTCACACTCAATTCGCGCTTCATGCAAAAAAAAACTTTTTAAAAGGCCTGTATAACATATTAATGATACTTTTTTTTTGTTGTTGTTCTAGCACAAAGATAACCAAATAAAAGTGTAAGCATTAATACATTTTCGTGACAAAAATTAGTTATGATAATTCTAACGGTTAACTATAACTGTTATACTCTAACAAAAAGTTTAAAAATTTTAAATATTTTCTTTTATATTCACAATTTATAATTTAATTATAACTGTTATACTTTCGCAAAAAGTTTAGAAATTAAAAATATTTTCTTTTATATTCACAAATTATAACTTATAACCTTTTTAGGTTCTTTGTAAACATTTTGTGGTGGCTTCATTGACTCTCACTCTCTCACCCTCCTTCATTTACAGTGTGTGTGTGTGCATATGTGACAGCGTATAGAGAAAGGGACCTAAGGGTAAAAAAATCAATTTTCACTTTTTTTTTTTGATGTGGACAACATCTGAGCATCGAATGAGACCGATCCCATGCCCCAAAAGTGTTCCCTCCCAGAGATATGCGCGTTTTATGATACACGTATTTAAATCTTTAAAATTGATCTCCTGAACAAAACCGTTTTTTACTCTTACGTCCCTTTCTATTTTGCGCGTCACATATATAAATTATATTTGCAAAATAAATATGACCTACACCAAGCAATTGTAACTTGCGTATGAATTTCAATAATTAAAATGAACTCATGGCAATTTATTAAAACACAATTGATTAAAACTGTTGGTCTTTGGTGTGTTGAAGGAAAAATTTACAGAATAGAATAAAGAATAGTTAGTCGGGCATTTTTTATGTTCACAAGAATACGAACACAGTTGATTTGAGAAATCGAAATTTGCCAAAACTAAATGGCTGGCCTGTCAGTGGTTTATAGTGCAAATTAGATATAATTTAACTTAAATACGACAAATAAAAATTAATGCCACTGTGGGGGTCATCCATGAAGAATCATCTTATCTAATAAAATTTCAGCAAAAGAGTAGATATTTTTAAAATGGTTCGCAGTTTTCTCTCTACAGCTCTGGGGCTGATTAAATTCCTTCCTTGCTCCTCGCAGGAAAATTTCAGGACTTAGATGAAATGATTTTTTTCATGAAGTAACGAAAAGTAATTCTGCTGAGCAACTAAAGAAACATCTGGCAGCTCTATGAATAACAACTAAGCAGCTGCTAGTTAAAGAGAGCACAATGCATGCTCTCTATTGCTTTTTCCACCTGATTGACACTCTCAATTTTAGACTATCTTAATTTGATACTGTTCCTAACGGCATCACTATACAGCATATTATGCGCAAAACTTTTGTCAAGACAACATCACAGCTGTAAGGGAATTGAAAATGCAACACTGTATTTTATGATGCAATTTTTAATGGAAAATGCAAACTACGAGATAATTTAGATAATTCAAGCTTAAATGTTGCAAGAATTCAACTACACAATTGACATTCTAACTTCCTTGGAAGCTTAAGCAGATATTTTTTCCTATCGCACATTGCTAATTACGAGTATGTTTTCTTTTTAATTTATTTTAATATACTTATGCAATTTGTTTCGAAATTAATTTATGGCCATAAACTTGCAAAAATATATTTTAGTCTCATTGTCAAGGCCATTTCAAATATAAATTAGAGTGTTATTTCTCATGTTCTTATTAATTTTTTTTTTTTAATTAATTATTTTAATCTTAATGATTGAAATCGTGGACATAGACATTAAAAGATTTATGTGCATAAATACACACTGGCAAAAAACAAAATATGTACATATAATAATACTCGTATAAAAAACAACTGGTCTAATAAAATACTGTTAAATGTTAGAATGTTAAAGAAATAAAAATTTGCATAAAAATTTGCTAGTGAAATAGTAATTAATTGAGTTCAAGAATATCCAATCACTTTTGTTGAAAAAAATTTTGGTGGTAAGATTAGCTTAGGTAAATGTATTTGCTATGGGCTGACATACCACATTAAATTCAATTCTTATGATTTATTATTATTTATTTGCATGATATTAAACTTTACATATAAATTTAATATATAAATAGCACCAGCTATAGCTTTGGCTATCAGATAATTGAATTCTTTTTATCACATAAAAAAATATTGTATAACACTTTTATAACAGTTAACTCAAACTGTTATACTCCCCCAAAATATTTACAAATTAGCTAAAAATAGATTAATAAGTTTACATTTTTATTCGTTACAAAATAATTTAGGAACACTTCACCAAAACTGTTATAATGCAAAAGTATGTAAAAACTTTAAAAATTATGAGGCTTAAAGTAAATTAAATGATTACCTTTTCCACAGTTCTTGTTTCTAAGACATATAAGGGTTATATTCAATTCTAATGATTTTGTTAAATGGTTTTCTAAAAATACAAGCAAAAAATATAGTATAACACATAACTCAAACTGTTATACTTTCCCCAACAAAAATATTTACAAATGAGCACGAAAAATATTAGTAATATGTATATTTAAGGAAAACCTTTAAAAAACTGTTATAATGCAAAAGTATGCACTTTAAAAATTATGAGGCTTAACGAAAATTAAATGTTCCCCCTATAGATTCTTTTTTTCGAAGCCTTATAAAGTCAAAATTAAATTCCAATGACTTAAATAAATGCAAAATTAACATACATGCAAAAAAAAACTTGTATAACACTTAACTCGAACTGTTATACTGCGCCAAAATACCAAAATATTAACAAATGAGCACGAAATATATTAGTACGAAAAATTTTAGTAATATATTTTAGGAAAACTTCACCAAAGTGTAATAATATGAGGCTTAAATAAAATTAAATGATCCCTTTACAAGTTTTTTTTAAGATTTATAAGATTGAATGAAAACTTTTATATGCAATAAAAAATATTATTTAGCTAAGATTGAGATGTAAAAAAATTTATAACATAAAATGGAAACTGTTATATGCCAAAAGAAAATATAAAACATAGAAGTATTTTAAAATTTGTATTAGTTCTTATTTTATGATTTAAAGCTTGAAATCATTATTATCAATTAACAGAATGACTACGAATTTTTAGTTTTTATTTGAACCAACAAATACATATGTATGTCTTTAAATTATGTAAAATTAAACGTTGAAACTTTATGATTGACATCAATTATAGCAGCTAATCTAACTGTTATACTTCTGCAAATTAAGGCAAAAAATTTCTGTAGGAAAATATCTATGTTTGTGTTTTAATTTTCACACTTAATTAAAAAAAAAAAAACTTTTAAAAGGCCTGTATAACAGATTGATGATATTTTTGTTGTTGTTGGTTTAGCATAAAGATAACTAAATAAAAGATGGTGCATTAAAAAATTTCATGACAAGACTTAGTTTAAACAATTATAACAGTTATCTATAACTGTTATACTTTATCAAAAGCTTAGCAATTATAAAAGCTATTAAAAATATTTTCTTTTATACTAACAAATGAGAATGTAATTTTAACAATTATAACAGTTATAATAGTTAATTGTAACTGTTATACTTTCACAAAAATGTTGGAAATTATAAAAGCGCTAAAAAATATATCCTTTTACATTAAAAAAATTAAAATAAAGCAATTATAATAATTTTTGGAACGCAAAAAAACAAGAAAAATTTGTGCAAAATAAAAATTTCAATACTTTTGTAACTTCCTTACAATATTATATAATATTTGATACGTGTACATAGAAATATTTGAGTTCTTTTAAATTAAGCCTTAGATTATTAGTTGAAAGACTAGTTTAAATTTAAGACATATGATGAAAACGTGCAGCACAAATTTATACTTGACGCTTCAAGTGACCTTATTTTTCGATTAATTTTTTTAGTGACTTTATAAATGAACTTTAGGCTTCACAATCACCTGTGGATTTTTTAAAACAAGTTTTCAAAATCACATACACCCGTTTATATTTCCGCAAAAGATTGAACACTTTAGCATAAGACAATAAAATTCCTACAAGAATATTATTAGAGCTGTAGAATAAATACTCGTATTAAAAAAAATAAATAAATCAGCAAAACTATAAAAAGACAATAAAATCACAAAATATTTGCATTTAATATTGTTTTCCTGTTGACCTCTAAAAAATATACATAAATAAATCTAACAAACAGGCTGTCAAACACAATTTTTAATGTTTTGCGAAATTTCGTAAAAAAATAATCTTAAGAGAACTGAGATTAAATGCGATAAAAAAAGTGATGAAAAAAGCAGTAACCGCAAAATCTTTTTAGAACAGCTGAATTGTTAAATACACGTTTAAGTGATAGTGCCACAATGTTTTGAAAATCTTGCAGAGAACCAAACGTTCGAGAGCTTAATATATTTTTTTTTTCGTTTCTTTAAGAAATTAAGTTGTCCTATACACTTTCACTTCATGAACTTTGAGTTTATTTCAATCTTTCTTAAACAGATTTTTATGGCATCTCCAACATTTTCACTCCTCTTTAAAAAAAATTGCTGACAATTGTTGCTGCTTTCAAGTTTCTCATGAAACCTGGCTGTCAGTTATTATTAATGTTATTGAAACAGAAAAAAAAACTTTGAAAGCAAAGAAACAATAGAAAAGTTCAACAACCTCAAAAAGACCCAAATATTGAAATTCTTTGAAATTATTAATGAACTTAAGGAAACTGTATATAAATTCATTTGGCTCATGATGGGGTTTAAAAAGGAAAGAGCAAAAAAAGCATGTGTAAATAAATGCTTGCAAATCGGAGCGTTTTAGAAAATAAATTATTGTAAATGTTGCTAAATGTGATAAAAGAATCTGTAATATTATACAATACATTGTATAAGATATTACAGTATTTATAACAGCTACATATATATGTTAGAACAGTTATATCAAACTGTTGTATCCGTTATAACAGTTATCTCAAATTGTTATAACAATTATCTCCAACTGTTATAACAATTATCTCCAACTGTTATAAAAGTTATCTCAACTGTTATAACAATTATCTCCAACTGTTATAACAATTATCTCCAACTGTTATAACAGTTATCTCTAACTCTTATAACAGTTAGAGATTACTATTAACTGTTATAACTGTTATCTCTAATAGTTATAACAGTTGTATGTAACAGTTATGTACAACTGCTATAACAATTATCTCCAACTCTTATGACAGTTACTTTCAACTGTTATAATAGTTATCGCTAACTGCTATAACAGTTATCTCTTTCTGTTATAACAATTATCTCCAACTGTTATAAAAGTTATTTCAACTGTTATAACAGTTATCTGTATCTGTTATTATCTGTTCGAATCTGATATTTGTCTTTGGTTTACAAATCAGAATTACTTAACGTATGCCAATCAAATAGATGCTTACAAAATTTTTAAACCGTAATATAACAGTTTAAAATAGATTAAAAAAAACTTTATAATAACTTAACCTAAAGTATTGGGTGCAAGCGTTTTCGTCTAACACAATCTCAACTCTATAAATACTTAGTAAATTTAATTTTGAATTAATTTTTGAGATGAATTCTGCAGTATGACACAAATATCAAAATTAACTAGAAAACATTCTCAACATTTGTTTCCAATACAAAAAAAAAAATAGGAAATAATAATTTATTGACGTTAATTGTCGTTGTCCTTTTGATTGAACAATTTTGCAGAAATAATTTTAGACTTCGAAACACACTAAACTATTCCCATTTAACAATTATGAAGTTTTTCGTAGAATTTATGACAAGAAAACCAGCCACGCGTTTTCCAGCACATTCCCTCTATCACCAAATTTAATTTGGCATATGTATAGGGTGTTTTTTTAGAGGTATAGAACTTCGAATTGACATAAAACACAAGAAAATCATTTTAATGTCCATCAATTTGGCTTTATTGGAAGGATAATTTTATGCCATTGATGTTTAAATATAATTTTGGGCATGTGGCCGCCGCGGCTGGCTCGAATAAAGCCAATTCTACAGGTCCAATTTTCAACCACTTTTTCGAGCATATGGGGCCGTATGTTGGCAATAACGCCACGAATGTTGGCTTCCAAGTCCCCTAACGTTTCTGGTTTGTTGGCGTAGACGAGCGACTTCACATATCCCTAAAGAAAATAATCCAATGGTGTCAAATCACACGATCTTGGTGGCCAATTGACAGGTCCATTCCGCGAAATTATGCGCTCATCGAATGTTTCCTTCAATAAATCGATTGTGACGTGCGCTGTGTGGCATGTAGCGCCGTCTTGTTGGAACCACAGCTCATCCACATTCATGCCATCCAATTCGGGAACAAAATAGTCGGTTAGTCGGCTCCAATTGCTGTGCACGGTGGCGAATCGATTCATTCGGGTCCTCTTCAACACTTTGCTCTACAGCGGCAATTGTTTCTTTGGTGCGCACTGTTCGACGTCTCTGCGGATGCGTATTATCACATAGAGTAAACGTAGTGCGAAAACGATCCATGGTTAACCGAATTAATTGCTCTGATGGACGATTATGTCGACCATAAAATGGACGGAGCTTGCGGTAAACTTCGCGAACTGAACCATTATTTTCGAAATAAATTTGCACGATTTGCAAGCGTTGTTCTTTTGCCAACCTGTTTATGATGAAATGGCAAACCAAACTAAATATTAATCACTTGACAGCTGACAAAATGGCCGCCAGTTAAAAAAGTGATGCCAACTTAAAGTTATATACCTCAATAAAAAACACCCTTTATAACACTTTTTATTAACTTTATTACTGAAAATTTCTGAAATTTTTTTATTGAATAGCTGTAATGAAAGACACGCTTAATAAAACCCAACCCTCCCAAACAAAAGTTTTTTTTTCTGAAAACCAAAAACTTATTTAAACCTAAACATTTTTTCCTCTTTGTGTTACAGGAATTATGACACTGAGCCGTGGCCCTTACAGCGAGCTCGATAAAATGAGCCTTTTTCAGGATCTAAAACTGAAACGACGAAAAATCGATTCAAGATGCAGCAGTGATGGTGAATCTGTAGCCGATACCTCAACCTCTTCGCCAGACCTCTTAACACCCATGTCGCCAAAAATGTGTGATACCGGAGGAGGAGGTGGTGTAGGAGGTGGTGGTGGCACAAATGTGGCCAGTTCGATATCTTTGGCAGCACTTACAACCACCACCACTTTAACCACAACTGCAACACCTGCCACATGTTCAACCACACAAGTAGCGGCTGAAGTTGTTGTGGCTACCGCTAAAGCGATGGCCGCCGCTGTAGCCGTTAAAAACGAACACTTGCAACACGAACAGACTGACATCCATCATCCATCATCATGTAGTGTTATGACGTCTACCGCAGCAACGACGATGATGACACCGCCTGCGCCTGTTAGAACTTCACCGCCCATGAACACCGAAATGGCAGTGGCAGATAGCAATGAACGACGGACGCCCTTAAGTAATCGTGCCACGCCCATGCTGCCACACAATCACCACAACAACGGTAATGCCAGTAGCAGCACGAGTAACGGAGGTGGCAGCTGTCGAGCTTCCCCAGATTCTATGGACGATAAGCCCTCGACTACCACTTCGTCGCCCTTAATGTCGTCCAATGGCCTGTTGGGCATAGCAACTCAAAGCAGTAGCGTAGGCACAGCAGCTGGACAAGCAAGTAGTAGTGGTAATGTCAACAACAGCAACAGCAGCAACAACAATACCAGCAGCAATATGAGTGTTATACGCTCGGTTAAGGAGGAACATATTTTGGCTTCTCCCACACGCATGATGGCCTATCATCATCATCAGCAGCAACAGCAGCAGCAACAACAGCAGCAACAGCATCAGCAACAACTCATGCAACAGCACCACCAGCAGCAGCAGCAGCAACTGCAACAACAACAACAATCACAGGGTAATAAAACGCTCACACAGTCTCAACAACATGTTACAGTTTTGGTAACACCATCTCGTATTAAGTCTGAACCCCAATTATCAACCCAAACACAACATTCGCCATACTCCACATCTGTGAGTGCATCAACCACTACTTCTACGCTTTCCCCTTTACATACCACCTCCACAACCAGCCATTACAGTAGCCCGACGCAACAGCTTCACCACCACCAGCAGCAGCAACAACAACAGCAACAGCAGCAGCATCAACAACACCAACAACAGCAGCAGCATTCTAATCCCACGCCTCTACCACCAATAGTCACAACACATCACCTACATCAACAGCTGACCCAACCGCAGCTGCGAAAAAATAGTCCTCCTCATGATCTGCAGTTGCCAACCCAACATCACCACTTACTCACTCAGTCAATGCAACACTTAACGCAGCAACAACAACTGCAACTACTGCAGCAAGCGGCAGCCATGTCCAGACAAAACAATCCAGCTACCAGAGAGTTATCACCAAGTGCATCAATGTCTCCTAGCTCTAGGCACTCATCCTCAAAGTCACCGCAGCAACACATGATGCAGCCGCATCAACAAAATGTCAACCAACATGTGCGCATTAAGAAGGAACCTCCAACAATGCAAAATCACAATCCCAATTTTGGCAACGGCGGCAATGGTCCCCAAAGGCATCATTCGCCGCATCATTTTATGCAACAACAGTCGCCAAATCAGCAACAATCTCCACAGGGACCCCAGCCGCCGCAGTTGCCACCCCAGACTTTGGGTAACATGGCTCAAGCCTTAATGCATCCAGCTTCATTGCAGTCCTTAAGACATCCAAATCGGGATGCGAATTTATTGTTTCGAGTCAAAAATGAAGTCCAACAGCAGGTGGTGGCGGCAGCAGCAGCTGCTGCTGGTTTACCTCAACTCATGCAACCAAGTGCAGCTGCCGTTGCAGCAGCTGCTGCTCAGCGCATGGTTTGGGTATCTAATGCTCGCATCAATGGTGTTAAGCCAGAAGTCATAGGTGGACCAATGGGCAGTATACGGCCGGGTGGTCCCGGACAATCGCCCTCGCCACACCATTCTTCTTCATCTGCCTCCTCGACATCACAGCTTTCGCCGCAAGCTCCCTCACAAACACCACCCAGAGGTACACCTACCGTTATCATGGGTGAAAGTTGTGGCGTAAGAACCATGGTCTGGGGTTATGAACCAGCGGCACCTACCGCCTCGGCCATTTCAGCCAGTCAGTCACCGAATTCACATCACCACCAGCCACAACATCATGTTTCACATCAACAAATGGGAGGAGGTGCGCCGTCTTCATCCTTACAATCCCAGCAACATCACTCGTCTCAGTCATCGCTAAATACATCCTCTTCGTCGCCTTCTGCTGGATCTCTAACACCCACACATACACCCGGTCCTTCGCCGCAAAATAACGAAGAAGCCGCTCAACTTCTATTGTCGCTGGGACAGACCAGATTGCAAGACAATCGACCAAGACCGCCGCATGCCTTTCGTACACCTCATGCTCTCAACATGGAAAGATTATGGGCTGGTGACTATTCTCAATTGCCGCCTGGCCAGTTGCATGCTCTGAACCTAAGCGCAGCTCAACAGCCTTGGGGCAGTGGTTCTTCAAATACCACAGGACTCGGTCGGGGTCTAGATAATCCTCACGAACCAACCGATGAAGATGAACAGCCGTTAGTGTGCATGATTTGTGAAGATAAAGCCACTGGCTTACATTATGGTATTATAACATGTGAAGGGTAAGTTTGGAACAAAATTAAAAAAAAAATGCTTAATCTCAAATTCAAAATTGTTCTTCCTCCTAGATGTAAAGGTTTCTTTAAACGTACCGTACAAAATAGACGGGTATACACTTGCGTGGCCGATGGCACGTGTGAAATAACCAAAGCTCAGCGAAATCGTTGCCAGTATTGTCGTTTCAAGAAATGCATTGAACAGGGCATGGTGTTACAAGGTAAAGTTGGTGTCTGCATAACCGATTTTTATCTCATTAATTCTATTTTAAACTATTTCTACCCTCATTTTACCACCCAGCTGTTCGTGAAGATCGCATGCCTGGCGGTCGCAATAGCGGTGCCGTTTATAACCTTTACAAGGTCAAGTACAAGAAACACAAGAAGAGCAAGCAACAACAACAGCAACAACAGCAGCAGCAACAGCAACAGCAACAACAATCGCCACAACAACACTCGCCAATGCACCAACAACATCATCAGACACAACTGTCGCCGCATCATCATCAGACGCATCTCTTTATGCCTCAACAGCAACAGCAGCAATTGCAACAACAACAATTTGCCGCTGCCGTAGCAGCAGCAGCCCATCAGCAACAAACCAAATTATTAGGTGACATAAAACCGATGTTCTTGAGCAAAGAACAGCAACAATCTATGCATTCACCACATCACCAGCAAGCCACACAGTCGCAAGCGCCACTGGGGCCGCCACAGCAGCCACCACCACCACCACATTTATCCTCGCCCCATCACTCATTGCATGCGTCAGCGGGCGGACCATCACTGCACAGTCCCGTTGGTAGTGGTCCCCAACAATCTACATCACATCATCATGCCACTTCAGTAGCGCCGCAGCAGCATGTGACTCACCAGCCATCAGCAGCTTCACAAAGACCTACGACACCCCAAGAGACTGCTATGAAAATACCCTCGCATTTGGTAAATGGTACCATACTTAAGACTGCTCTCACGAATCCCAGCGAGATTGTGCACCTACGACATCGACTCGATTCGGCGGTTAGTTCGTCCAAGGATCGCCAGATCTCGTTCGAGCATTCGTTGGCCATGATACAAACTCTGATAGACTGTGATGCCATGGAGGACATAGCCACCTTGCCACACTTCTCCGAATTTCTCGAAGATAAGTCAGAGATTAGTGAAAAGCTGTGCAACATTGGCGACTCAATTGTCCACAAGCTGGTGTCGTGGACTAAGAAACTGCCCTTCTACTTGGAAATCCCCGTGGAAATCCATACGAAGCTCTTAACAGATAAATGGCATGAAATTCTCATACTAACAACGGCTGCCTATCAAGCTTTACACGGCAAACGGCATTCATCATTAAAGTCCCATTCGGCCACCTCAGCCAGCAGTTCAGCCTCTTCGAATTCCTCAGCCTCCTCTTCGTCCTCCTCGCCCACGCAGCATAACCACAGCAACAATCACGCGTCATCAACATCGCCTTCATCTCATTTAGTAACACATCCTGCCTTAGTACACAAAGAAGATCCCGAATTTGTGGCCGAAGTTAATGCCCATCTGACGACTTTGCAAACGTGTTTGACCACTCTGATGGGCCAGCCCATTGCCATGGAACAGCTTAAATTGGATGTGGGACATATGGTTGACAAGATGACACAAATAACAATAATGTTTCGGCGAATTAAGCTAAAAATGGAAGAGTATGTTTGCCTGAAAGTCTACATACTCTTGAATAAAGGTGAGTTTAGTTAGATCGTAAACAATTTAGTAAACGTTTAACGTATGTATGTGATATAAATACATAAATTTTGTTTGTATCTTCCAGCAGAAGTGGAATTGGAAAGCATACAGGAACGTTATATACAAGTGTTGCGTACATTCTTGCAACATTCTTCACCACAAAATCCACAAGCCCGCCTTAACGAACTACTGTCCCATATACCAGAGGTGAGTTTTTGAGAGAGAGAGAAATATTAAGTTTATGCTATTCGTCTCAAAGTTTTTATATTTACTAAGAAATTTATATATGTATATTTTTTTTTTCATTTATATTTTTTAGATCCAAGCTGCTGCTAGTCTTTTATTGGAAAGTAAAATGTTCTACGTTCCCTTTGTCCTGAACTCCGCTAGTATAAGGTAGCAAATGCTTCAACGTGGTCTTTTAACAATTGCCGAGAAACAACAAAAACTGCGACAAACGCAAACGCAACAGCCTTACGATGCGACAAGAGCAACAACAACGCACGAAGCCAATTTATTAAAGGAACAAGAACTTTCAAGCGTTGGCAACAGCAGCAGCAACAGCAGCAGAGATGATTCAAATGAGAATTACAAAGAGCGTTTTAACTGTTTGCCAATAATTGAATTGCCACAAATAAAAATAGAACAAGATGTGGAATATATGGAGGGCATAGAAGAACAGCAAGAGCTAGAGCAGGAAATGCCACAATCCGAACGAGAAGAAGGTAAACAAATTATGGAGGTGGATCAGGAAGAGCTAATCATTAAGCCAGTGCCTCAGTTGTTGGAACCAACATCGATTTTAAAGACTTCCTTACTAACAGGAGCAGCAAATACTTTGGCCACTTTAACAGCTGCCGCCGAACAAATAGCTAGAATGCCAAATGAAAGCTTAACAAAAAATTATGCCTATTTAAAGGAGGAAAATAAAAGAACTTATTCCTTGGAAGAGCAAATTGAAAGTCCCGCAACGGCAGAGGATGGCAGAGGAGTGTGTACTTCTACTTCTTCAGCCACGACTACTTATACTTCGATTTTGCAAACAGCATTGATGTCTAAACGTCCAGCAACTTTAAATGTAGCAGCAACATCATCATCATCATTAACTTCAACAAAAATTTTACATGTAAGAACACCCGATCAAGTTTTAAAGACTGCAGTTACTTTGGCCACTTTGGGTGAAATAGCTGCTGAACAGGAACAACAGCAACAGCAAATGCAACAACAGCTGCAGCAGCAGCAGCAGCAGCAGAAGCAACAACCTCATATTTTAGTGGTGCCACAGGTACAGCGTAAAATGTGCACACTGCCTTTTAAGAAATTAAATTTCGCCAATGTAACAACAACATCCTCGTCATCAATTCTACTAACATCAGCAACAGCCACTGCAACATCAAACACTGCCTCTACGAATTGTACAACAACCTCAACGGCAATAACAACAGCAGCAGCAACTACCACTACCATAACAAATAATTATTTAGGTTCTAATCTTAAAACAAATACTAATTTAATTAATAGTAGTTGTATATTAAATACAAACAAACTGGCGGCTTCAACTAGCTACAGCAACAGCAATAGCAACAGCAATAGCAATAGCAATAGCAACAACAACATTAATAACAGAGAGAAATTAGAAACAAATACAGCAACATTTTTTGATACTAACAATATTATAAACAATGTCACTATATGTAGCAGCAGCAGCAACAGCAACAGTAACAACAGTAATAACAAATGCCAAACAATGGCCACACAAACTTTAAAAATTCCCACCATCAAGCCGCATTTGGTGACAACACAAACACAAACCGAAGAAACATCATCGACATCAACACCTACTCATACACCAACACTAATCATCCCCTCAACTTCTTCATCGCAAACAGCCAGCGGCGGCAGCAGCAGCGGCGGGCTGTTAAGGACTGCCGTGCCAACAAATACAAAAATGTTGGCACAAAACTCATCACTCAGCTCATTAACAAGCAAATTCCTAACAAAATCTAAATTGGAGACCCATGAAAATGCGGCCTCATTTTCGGCAGCCACAAATATTGCTGCTGCTGCTGCTGCTGCTGCTGATGCTGCCGACAATGTGCACATGGTGGGCAACATTTACAAGCATGTAAGCAGCAGCAATAGCTCGACATTAGCCAAAATGAATGTTATACAAAATACAAGTTCGGCTGCTGGAACCGCTGGAGGCAACATTATGCCAGCTTCAGTGGCGCCCAATAATAATAGCTCGCCCAGTAGTAGTTCGGCCAACACTGCCACAAATGTTACTGTTGTTGTTTTTGAAACATTGTTACCTGAGGACTGAAAACTTTGTTTATAAAAAAAAGAAGAAATTTTTTAACTAAATAGTTTCTAGTTTTGTTTCCTTCTTCTATTATTATTTAATATATAAACACTCCCCCTGCCCTCTTCCCCCTCCCCCTTTTTAAATTTAATATAACTTTTTAACCAAATTCTATTTGAAAACTTAAGCAAAATTCCCTTACATGAGGTGCGCGTCAAAATGACAAAAAGGAAATTTAAATTTTAATTTATTTGTGGAAAGTAGAAATGTGATTTAAATATATGCATGCAGTTCATTGTTCACATTTTTGTTCCTGAATTCATCATTATATATATTTGTTATAATGGAGCGATATTGTTTTTTTTATAAATTTTCAAATGTTAACGTTGTCTTCTAATGTCTTTTTAGTTGTTACAATAATTTCAAACTGCATATTCTAGGTAAAGAACAAATGCAGGGGTCTAAGCACGGCATGCGATATCGACTAAACTATCGCAACGAAAAATATTTCGATTAACTTTTTTTGGCAGAAATAAAGAGATATTTGTACATCCTTTTCTGTCCCTCATCAACAGAAATTGACGCGTGCGGGAACCGGTACTAATTTGTATGATTACTCGATATCGCATGGTATCATCTCATTAATTACGATACTTATTATTCGATATCGAATGACGTGATACCAAAATCAAAAATTTTAATAAATTTTGCTTCAATTTTGCTCGATATCAAAATATTTTTGTAGCATATTTTAACTCTCTAACACAGCAAAGCTCAAATGCCAGATATCAGTCAAAACAGGAAATTCGTTCAAGGGTTAATTTTTGTACTTATTCATACTTGCATACACTCTGCAGTTTTATTTTAAAACTTGCCAGAAATATTTTTGTAGAACATTTTAACCCTCTAACACATCTTCGTGAGGGTCTTTTTTAACCCTTGCGAAAAAGGGGACAAAAATTTCTTTTAAAAGAGGATACGGCGCCATAAATTATATTCAAATATACATACATACAAAAACTTTTGCCTTAAAATTCTACTAGAAGCCATAATTTAACCCTCTAACTCTTCTCAGTATGCGTCTTTTTGGGCCCTTTTCAAAGAAGGGGCGGAAAACTCCTCTCAAACGAAGATACCGCAAGATAAAATATATTCAAATATATGTATATGTATATGTATATGTATATGTATATGTATATGTATATGTATATGTATATGTATATGTATATGTATATGTATATGTATATGTATGTATATGTATATGTATATGTATATGTATATGTATATGTATATGTATATGTATATGTATATGTATATGTATATGTATATGTATATGTATATGTATATGTATATGTATATGTATATGTATATGTATATGTATATGTATATGTATATGTATATGTATATGTATATGTATATGTATATGTATATGTATATGTATATGTATATGTATATGTATATGTATATGTATATGTATATGTATATGTATATGTATATGTATATGTATATGTATATGTATATGTATATGTATATGTATATGTATATGTATATGTATATGTATATGTATATGTATATGTATATGTATATGTATATGTATATGTATATGTATATGTATATGTATATGTATATGTATATGTATATGTATATGTATATGTATATGTATATGTATATGTATATGTATATGTATATGTATATGTATATGTATATGTATATGTATATGTATATGTATATGTATATGTATATGTATATGTATATGTATATGTATATGTATATGTATATGTATATGTATATGTATATGTATATGTATATGTATATGTATATGTATATGTATATGTATATGTATATGTATATGTATATGTATATGTATATGTATATGTATATGTAAAGGGTGTTTTTTATTGAGGTATAGAACTTTAAGTTGGCATCACTTTTTTAACTGGCGGCCATTTTGTCAGCTGTCAAGTGATTAATATTTAGTTTGGTTTGCCATTTCATCATGAACAGGTTGACAAAAGAACAACGCTTGCAAATCGTGCAAATTTATTTCGAAAATAATGGTTCAGTTCGCGAAGTTTACCGCAAGCTCCGTCCATTTTATGGTCGACATAATCGTCCTTCAGAGCAATTAATTCGGTTAACCATGGATCGTTTTCGCACTACGTTTACTCTATGTGATAATACGCATCCGCAGAGACGTCGAACAGTGCGCACCGAAGAAACAATTGCCGCTGTAGAGCAAAGTGTTGAAGAAGACCCGAATGAATCGATTCGCCACCGTGCACAGCAATTGGAGCCGACTAACCGACTATTTTGTTCCCGAATTGGATGGCATGAATGTGGATGAGTTGTGGTTCCAACAAGACGGCGCTACATGCCACACAGCGCACGTCACAATCGATTTATTGAAGGAAACATTCGATGAGCGCATAATTTCGCGGAATGGACCTATCAATTGGCCACCAAGATCGTGTGATTTGACACCATTGGATTATTTTCTTTGGGGATATGTGAAGTCGCTCGTCTACGCCAACAAACCAGAAACGTTAGGGGACTTGGAAGCCAACATTCGTGGCGTTATTGCCAACATACGGCCCCATATGCTCGAAAAAGTGGTTGAAAATTGGACCTGTAGAATTGGCTGTATTCGAGCCAGCCGCGGCGGCCACATGCCCGAAATCATATTTAAACATTAATGGCATAAAATTATCCTTCCAATAAAGCCAAATTGATGGACATTAAAACGATTTTCTTGTGTTTTATTTCAATTCGAAGTTCTATACCCCTCAAAAAAACACCCTATATATTCAAATATATATATATATATATATATATATATATATATATATATATATATACTATACTAAAAGTGTCGGAATTAAGAAAATAAACCTAAATAAAGGGAAGAAGTCAAAACAGGAAATTCGTTTAAGGGTAAATTTTGTATTTATGTATACTTGCATTTTAGGTATAGAAGATGTTCGGCAGTTTTATTTTAAATCTTGCCAGGAATATTTTTGTAACTCTTCTCCGTACGGGTCTTTTTGGGCACTTTCGAAATCGGGGGCAAAATTTCTCGGGGCATTAAATTTAATCGAATACATGTCCAAAAACTTTAGCCTTAAAATTCTACTATAAACCTCAAATACTAGAAATCAGTCTAAAAATTGGAAATTCATCTAAGGGTTAATTTTGTACTTAGTCATTATTGCATTTTAGGTATAGAGGAAATCCCGCGAGGAATATTTTTGTACAATATATTTTAACCCTCTAACTCTTCTGCGTATTGGTCTTTTTGGGCCATTTCTTGAGTGACATTAAAAAGTGGAATTAAATGCGTATTTTAATTTTTTTAACAAATTTATATTAACAAAAACTTAGTTATGTTGCCAAGTTAATTATATATTAAAGGCCATGACTCAGTCAGTATCTTTACATGATCGCACGACTTACGAAAAAATACAATCCTGATTTGATGAATTGTAATTATCTTTTAAAAATGTTCATAGACTCCATCATACCAAGGTTGTATTTTCTTAAAAATTACACGGTTGTGTATTTAAAAAAATTATTTTGGGTTTCAAAAAGTTTGCAAAACAAATTTTGTATGGAAACTTAGAAAGTTGTTAAATCTTTTGTAAACGTAAATTAATTATTTTAATAAAAATTTTTTGTTTTGATGAAAAAAAAACCCGAATCCAGAGAAGCTAAAATAAATTTATTAATAATTAAAATAAAAATCTAACGGTATCTCCGTCATGTTCGTATGACTGGCAACATTTTTGTTAACTCGCTCTATCAAACTTCTCGTTGGAACTCTCTCACACTCACCAACAAAACAGCAAATGAGAGCAAAATTATTTAAATAAACAATTGCTCAACTAACAAATTACAGTGCGTATAAATTATGTTGTGGGTAGTTCTTATATAAAAATTCAAAAAAAAAACAAACAAATGTTTAAACAAAAATTACCAACATTTTAAATATCATGCCATATTATTTTTATTTTCCCTAAATAAAATTAAAATTATTTATACATCCAACTCACTTTGACACGGCACCTGAAAACCTTTATTGAACACCTTTTGTTACCCCACCTCTTAATTTGTTTCAATATACATATATATTTTTTTATATATAAAAAATGCTTTGTTCGCTTATATAATTTTTAAGTTTTCTTAATATAATTCTTCGTTATAAGATTTTGTATGTATAATTTACAAAATTTAAAAAAAAAAAAGTAAAAATTGTTTTTGTTTTCAAATTCTTTTTCCTACCATTTAAGTAATACTAATTAATTATTTTTTATAACTAATTATTACTATGTGTGTATTTTACGTGTATAATTAATGAAGAAACAATTTATTAAGTTTTAAGTCAAGAAAAGAAAAAATTATTTTTTAATACAAAAAAAAATATCATATGCAACACTATACAAAATTATGGACTTTTTGTAGTTTAATCTTGTATTTGTTAAGCCTTTTTTATAATTCTAACTATTTTAATTATATATATATATATATATATATATATATATATATATATATATATATATATATATATATATATATATAAATATGCATAGATATTTTTTAGTTAATAATTTTTAAAAACAAAAAAAAAATCCCAAATAACTTTATTTAATTAATTAATATATATTTTTTATAGATTAAAAAATTGTTTTCTTTTTTTGTTTTTTTTTTTATAAAAAAAAGTATGTGTATTTTTTCTGTGTTTTCTTTTTTGTAATTGTTAATTATTAATCATCATCTTTAAATATATTATTATATACATCTTTAAAATGAAAAAACTAAAAAAAAACATTTTTTGCAAAGCTTCTTTCAAATAAAAAAAAAAAACAAAACATACAAATCCTACAAGAAAATCCTTTTAATAAAACAAAAATTTTCAAACAAAAACTCAACACGAATTTTTCAAAACTATTATCGCTTATTTTAATTCAATTGGAAAAAAATGTACAGGAAATAAGGAATGTGAAATATATTTAGCTTCAACATGTATGCAGCAACTTGTTGCCCTTTACAAGTATACAAAAATATTTTATTCACAAATATTCTTGACGCTTACTTTAATTAAAATCTGCATTTTTTATACCATTTAAGTTTTTTTTTACATACAGTAGAAGTTCGATTATAACGAACAAGGGCTATGAGTGAATGTCTTCAATATTTCATATGTAAACATATACATATAACAGGCTCATAGCGAAATGCGCTTATACCGTTTTTAAACCTTTAAATAAAACTGCATTGTAATTTATACGCTTATAATGAAATAAAAAAAGAATCCAAATTATTGCTTCGTATTTTTTTTTTTTTTTAAACAACTGCTTTCTTAGCCTTATGATTTCGATTTGCTCTTCTAAATTTAATGAAAGTATGTTTCCAAAAATCTTTTTTTTTAGTTCAATTAAAGTATATTTTCAAAATATTTGTATTTTTAATTCATATTTTATTACTTTCTTTTCGCATGTAACCGCAGTCCGCTGTAATTATATTTTACACATAATTAAACTTTTCGCAATCAACTAGCACGAGTTTTAAAACAAAATCATAAAGCAACATGTTGCTGAAACATGTTTGGCAGCAAAGTCAAATAAATAAATACTCCATCAAGACGTTCATTTAAACTAAAACCAAATAAAACTTGTATACACTTTTATAAAAGCTCAAGCTGAATTTACTAAAGAAGTCAAATGTATGTATAGCGGCAGTGAATGATTGGTGGCGGCATATCGCGCCATAACCGCCAAAATAGCTTAAGCGACATAATTTTCGAACTTCAATTTTTGACCAAAATTCATTATTTGTGATAGTTAATAGTAGATTTTCGTTAAAAAAAAACGAAGTCCAAAAAATGTGTCGCTTAAGCTATTTTAGCGATTATGGCTGGATATGGTGGAGTTATTTTTTGGGTAAAAACAAGTTTTATTATTTTATTATTTTTTTTAAGTTGTCGATCGTATGATTTCTGGGCTCATCGTGGAACAGGCCGATAACAATAAATTTTAATGGAAGTGGCAAGATAGTGCCGTTCCGAGGTCCTAACGTACATATATGCTATGTTTCATGGGAATCAGTTGAGTGGAATTACACAAAATATAAAATTACATTGTAAGGGGCGTGGCTCCCTCCCACTTTTCAAACTTAAGACTGCGTCGGTACAAGCGCTTAAGATTTCTGCCAAATTTCTTAAGAATCATTTGGTGTAGAAATACGTGAATCGGTTAAAAAAAAACTTCAAAAAATCCAAGATTAAATCATAATAGGCAATACCCCGCCCACCAGCTATATATGCTCAGATAAAACAAGATTTTTGGAAATAGGTTAACAAACATAAAAATAAATAAAAAAATTACAATAAATAAATAAATCTCCTCATTTTTTTGAAGTCCGTTAAAAGCTAAAAATCAGGGTGCGGCATACATTTCAAATGCAGCTTGCATTTTGCAGTATATAAACATGTTTACCCAACATGTTGCTTATAAAATTCAGTAAACTCCAAATAAACACACACATGTTGCTACTGGAAAATATTTTAACTCAACCAGATTTAATGATAAAATTCTGCTCACTACATTTTTTTAAATGAAATTCATACCAAAAATATTTCTCAGCAACATGTTGCAAACTAAGGAAAAATATAAAAGAAAATAAAGGACAATAAAGAATTTATAAAAAGGAACATTAACACACTTGAACCTGATCTGATCAACTTTTAATGAAAAGTTAACATAAACGAAAAATTATCAAATTTTAAAAATAAATGTTTGTAAAAGCGCAATGGGTGGGATGCCGCCATATTTATGGTTTACCTATTAACCAGGTGTTATACTCTGTCGAGCGAAATCAAAGGATGGGCTGTCGAATTTGTATATTATTAAAATTGAAATTCTAAAAAAATTCTCAGAAATTTAGAGTAATTATATCTTAAGTAAAATAAAACCGAAAGGCACATAGTTTTATAAGAAAACCATGTTGCACAAAATATTTAGTGCATCCATTGTTTCCGCAACATGTTTCTAGGACAGAATGTATAAACTTGAGCAGTTTTTTGCAAGTTTCGAGCTATGCGTCGGTATTGTGTAGCAGAATCATCGGCGAAGTAAAATAACCAAGAAAATGCCTACTAAGCACAGCTTTGAAAATTTAGTACGCTTCATTGACACCAGAGGCGCTGCAACTCTGTATTATTAAAAACGTGCAAAAGCGAAAATTGTAAAACAATGACTCTATAACTATTCATTTCCTAGTAATAATAGTAGGCATTCATTGCCTGAGTGTTATACTTCTCTTTATAAAAATAAAGGATAAAAAAATCAAGGAAAAAACCGATTGCCATTTTGCCTTCTTCTTCAGACACAATAGCAGAACGTCTCACATTTCTAATTTTGGGCTCTCACTTCGAATATTACCAAATAGTTTCATGTAAATTTTTGCGTTTGTTTCTTTTTTCTTCTTTAAATCAAATTAGATAAAGCTGCGAAAGATCTCTTTATTTTTAGAGACAGTCGTGCAACATTTTTAGTAATTTATATAACAATAAAGTTTAAAAACTCAATTTATGAAACATGAGCATTTTCATAGAAAAGTCCACCTTATGTCATAAGCCATCGCGTTCGATTTCTTCATATATTTTACTAAATGCAAAACTAATTTACACTCTAGAAACAACATGCGAATAAATATATAAAACATATTTTTTTTTAACAATCAAACCAAGCAACGTAAGGTAACAAAAGGTGGAGTTTTCTAGACTAGAAACGGTTGATAATTTTGACTCTACTGTTTTATTCATAAAAAAATATTTTTATTTAATAAATGATTTATACAACAAAACTTCTATGGAAATTTGTTTAATAAACCTTTATAAAAGGCTTAAATATTTTTATGAATAATTCCATATTTCTTTATTGTTTTTGAAAATGTAAGATTTTTTCATTGCTCTAAAAACTTTTTTTTGAAATTCATTTTAGGAAAATTTTGTATGGAAAATTTGAAATAAAATACATTTCAAATTCATTTAAAATTTTATGAATATGGGGGTTTATCTTTAGCAATTTCAGTTAAGCATGGTCCCCCTTTTTGCCTTTCAAACAACAACAATATGGCAACCCTAACAAAAAAATGGCCGAAAACCATCAAATTCCTGTTATATTTATTTAATTGTAATGAAAATTTTGCAAGGAAATTTTTCCATTATTATTTTCATGTTTTTTTTAAATTTTGAATTAAAACGCTTTTTATTTTAATTTTTTTTATAGTTTTCATTCAATTGCATTTTATATTAACTCGTATTAACGAAAAATTCCTAATCCCCAACCCTGTCATTAAGCTGTTTATGTTAAACATCAGTTTAAATTAAAAAAAAACAAAGCATACTTTAAGGCTGATTAAAATGCATCAAAGGAAACAACGTCCAAAATGGTAACAATTTTATGTTTTTTTTATCAAAGCTGTTGTTATAATGTTAGCAGTATATTAATAAAACAAGATTTTAAAATTGAAATATGTACATAATTTGAAGCTGCCTCCCTCTTAATAAATTTAGTGTTCCTTTAAGTCTCTAAAAACTGGTGTAATTTTTTTTTTTTGTTATATGAATATGCATTTAAATAATTAAAGTGTTCATTTATGTTAGAGCTTTTAAATAATCTATTAATCAAACACATTAAAATATGATTAAGAAAAACTTCAGTAAAATACATGAGGGGCAAACAAACAACAACAACATTAAATCAAAATATTCGTTTAAAAGCGAATTCACAGAATTCTCCACCAAAAACTTTAATAAAAAATAAAACTTATTTTGTTATATAACTGCTTAAATTAAATTAAACAAACTAAATATGTATTGATTTAAAAAATTTATTAATTTTTCATTTTGAGAGCATTTCATTGATATATTAGCTTGATATTTTGCCAGAAGTTGGACTTTGTTGATCAGTGTTATTAATATTTTTGTCAATTTGAAATTCGAAATTAATTTCGAAGCTTAAAAAATTTAATTTTTAAGCTCTGTACGTATGTACATATTTGTTTCTCCCCCTAGTGTTGATAAAGTTTCGAAATAGGAAATAAAATTAATACATATGGGCACTTTCATGGTGTCGAACGTGACCGCCGTCGTACAGATTTAATGTGAAAACATTCAAAATAAAACGGGTTTTTACTTTGAAATTTACTTGCACTATTAATACTTATGTATATGTTTTTAACCATTTATTTCATTTTTATATACATATATTTAATATTTTATATTAGTTACGTTCCTTGCAATAAAAAATAGATGCATTAGTAGTTACGTCCGTTTGAATTTCTTTAACAAAGTCGTCAGTTTTGATCGCAGAGGTCCAAATATTTGCGTGAGCATGTAGTTTGATAAAATGGACCATAATCAATCAAAAACTCGATTTCGAATTTTTGTGTAGTTACGTCCGTTTGCATTTAAGGTGACGATATGTAACTTATAGCTCTAAATAAGTTCTTTAATTTTTTCAAGCTAAATAACTGAAAAGAACCAAGGCAGTCAGTCGCATGTGACAAAAGCGAAAAGCGAAACCTATAATTATATTTTAATCTGACTAATTTCCGAATGATGTGCACTGATGTCCCTTCAAAATGGTTTTAAAAATGATTCATAGCTTTTTTAAATTCAACTTTAATCGCAGTCGCACGTGACATGTCTTATGTGACTTTCTTCATCATTATATTTTTATTTCGACAATAAATGTAACTTATAGCTCTAAAGTTCTTTAATTTTTTTCAAGCTTAGTAACTGAAAAAAAACCAAGGCAGTCGCATGTGACAAAAACGAAAAGCGAAACCTGTAACAATATTTTAATGTGGCTAATTTTCGATTGCTGCGCACTGATGTCTCTTTAAAATGGTTTTAAAAATGATTTATAGCCTTTTTTTTAATTCAATTTTAATCGCAGTCGCACGTGACATGTGTTACATGCCTTTTTTTTCATCATTATATTTATATTGTTTTTGTTGGTCTTTTTGCGAAATTATAAACGAACAAACTTGGAAAAATGGTTTCAAATTAACAGGAGTATTCAAGTACTTTTAATTTTTTTGTGTCTTTTGACATTCAACTTTTCACTTCACTTTTTTTAAGTTTTTGCAAACGTTAGAGCTTCTGCCGACTTTATCTCTTACATAATCACAACGTGCGCAACTGGGTCTCCGAGTGGAGGTGCACTATAGAACCACCCTTTCTAACCTTGTCTCTTACGTATGAGGTCATTCCGTCTTTTCTCTTCCGCCCTCCTGGTTTTTTAATTTAATATTTTGCAGTAATATTACACATTCCTTCAATTTTTCTCTCTGCCATTAGCAACTCTATTTATTTATATAATTTTTCCTCATCTAAATTTAAAACTATGTAACAAATTTTTATTTACATTTTCTTAAATTTACATGTGCGATGTCGCACGTGACCAACTCTAAGTGGGTACCACAATCACGGACCTTTATATTTTTTAACAAAGTTTTCAAGAACTTTTAATTTTTGGGCCCGGGTGAAATAATTAATCATATAATTAAATTAATTAATTAAATATTGATTACATATTTGCTTTTACACGAAATTATTAAAAAAATATTTTTTTAACCAGGCCCGAGCACGATATTTTTCAATCCCTTGTTAATTTTCATTAAAAATTAAATGCTTTACTTACTAAGTTGAACTATAAACTTTCTTTAATTTTTTTTAAATCTCTTGATTTTTTTCCATCATTATCTGCTGACTTCCTACTATTCGCTTTTCTGGTGGAGAATTGATAATACGAAAATAATACAACAAATCTAACTTTACACAAAATCATTAACGAATCACACACTTGTAGTTATTATTTTCGTTTTTAATAAAGTAAAAAAAAAAGTTATTTTAATAACAACATTTAAAAAAAAAGCAAGTCTGATATAAAAAATGCCTTTAAAGTGTTTTTACGGTATGAAAAAATAACGTAGCAAGTAACATTTAAAATTAATAAAACAAAAATAAATTAATACATTGCAAAATAATATTAAAATTAATCTAATTAAGTTTAAACAAGATAAACGAAAGTAAAATATACAAAAAAAATTAAAATAAATATAGCAACTAAGATTTACAGTTAAATAAAAAGTTTATAAAAGAATTTAATAAAAAAAAAATTAAATAAAACATAATAAATTTAAACAACAGCACATTTGCATTTAATAGTTTAGATGAGAATAACAACCGAATAATTGTAGAAATTAAATTATATTATACATAAATAGGAAAAATAAAAGAAATAATAATATTTTTGCACATAAAAACATGCATTATAGTAATGTAAGTAAGTCATAAATTAATTAATTAATTAATAATTAAAAAAAGCAACATGTTAAAAAATGTTCTATTCAACCGCTCCCCTACTGCCATTACAATAAAAATATTGAAGAGAAAAGAAAAAAACTCTTGTAGATGTAAAAATAATTTATTTAAAAAGTTTTTACCACTATTAAAATGAAAAGGAAAGCATGGGAAAATAATTATTCAATAAATTCACTTTTTTAATTGCAAATACTACATACATAGTTGCTGTTCAATATCCCGGCAGCTACGAAGAACGAATTCTTAAGCAATTCTCCATCAAGTTCATAGAAAAGTAAAACTAATCAGCAATTTAGCAAAAATTTTGTCCTTGTAGGCCAAACTAAATACTTGTCGAGGGTGGTGTTGACTACAAAACCGAAGATCCTGGGTACGAGCCCGGTCTCCGACAGTAATTAAATAAAGCCACCAAACAGAATCATCGGCGAAGTAAAATAACCAATAAAATGACTACTAAATACAGCTTTAAAAATTTAATACGCCTCATTGACACCAGAGGCGCAGCAATTCTGCATTATTAAAAAAAGTGCAAAAAACAGAGTTGTAAAATAATGAAGGCTTCCTCTGTCTCATATATCACCACCTGTCTTCACTATCACTATCCCTTTCTTAAAGAAGGTAACACTTAATAGTAATAGTGGTAGGCATTCATTGCCTGAGTGTTACTTCTCTTTTTAAAAAATCTCAGAAATCCATAGGGTCCATGCGGAATTCCTTCTAAGGCTACCTCTCCCTCCCTTAAACAGTTTCAGTTGTATATTAATACCAAGACAAAACCATTTGTATATTCCAGTTTAAGGTCTGCAATATCTCTTAGTGTCCAGCCAACTAAGTTTGTGGCATCCTCGACAGGTGCTACCGAGGAAGAGAAATCGCCATCTTCTCGTATATTCAGGGTGGGTGCCATTAAGGTACCTAAGTCATATGAGTTTATCTCCAAGTTAACTGGGAAATGCCACATAAAAAAGCTAAATCAATAATAGTAAATTGAAACGAAAGGAAATGTTGAACTTATTTGACAAGAGATACAATAGATCTAGTTCGGCAGTGCAGTGTTCTGTCTTTCCCTAGCAATTTAAATTAATTCATTCATTCAAGTAGTCTGTGTCATCCTCGCAAAATCTGACTCCTGGTCTATTAAGAGCTGTAGCCCATAATGATCTCGAACCCCCACAATTCTACTACTATCCTAAGAACAGTTTATTCATACTAAAATTTATTAAATTAGTGCTGGTTCCATCTAACCTAGATGGCAGTACAGTTTAATGTTATAATTTATCAGAAGCTCGTTAAGGATCTTTCTATAGTTTCTCTATCAAATTTCAATTGCACAATGGGTAGTGTGAAAAAAGTATCTGCTTTTCACTTGAAAATTTTAATCATTGCACACATCAGGAGTAAAATTTAAAGTTCTTGTACCATTTGCAGTAATAGACATTCACAATATACATATGTCTATATGTTTGCCAAATTTTTAATACCCAGTTGTCTTGGATGGGTTTTCCTATAGAATCCAATCGTTTTGGATAAGTAATTTATTTAGTCTGGCTAAGAGAGGGGATGCTATTGGCTGAAGTAGTTAGTGCGTCCACTACAAAAAAAAAAAAATGACGGAGTTCAAGAGGCCCACTTTCATCCCCCTGACCACATCCAGTCATATCAAACTCATAAATTTTGCTGATATGCATTAGCGTTTAAGTTAGTGCACATCGCAGCGCCCTCCTTTATCGATACTTAAAGCAATGAATCGTCGGCAAGGTGAAATACTTAGTAAAATAGCCACACAGCTTTAAATAATGCGCCTACTTAGCACCAGAGGCGCTGCAACGAAGCTATACAAATTAATAAAATGAACAAAAGCAGAATTGTAAATTCTATTGATCACCAGCGTTGTCAACTCGGTGCTTTTCGTACCGTTTTTAGTGCTTTTTGAAATTTTCGACGCGAAAAATTTTGAAGTTAGTGCTCGGTGCTTTTTTAAACTAATTTTTGGTGCTTTTTATTTCTTGGCGGTGGCACTAAACCCAAAATTCAAAAAGAATTTTCCTTATATAATATATATATTTTTTTGTAGAAGTCTAACATTTAAAAAACATAAGCACTGAAGTTAAATGGAACATTTCAAAATATTCTAATAAGATTGTACAAAACTTGGTTGAAGAAATACGTTCATTTTATTCTCAAACTTTCACATTTTAAGCACAATTATTGGAAACAGTGTTTTGCCACACGACAAAGAAGACATAATGCAAGTATAGTCTAATAGCGAAATATTTTCTAGTATATACAGTAAAAAGAGAATAATTCACTTAATGCAATGGATAAACTTTGAGTTCGCTGTCGAGTTTTGGACAGAAATAAAGTCTTATTACGATTCATTGCATTCCCATCAAACTTTAATGTTTCAACGCAGAAGTTGATCACGTTTTTACCTTTATTACTTTATTTAAGTCTAAAATACGTAAAAAGTTGTCCTTACACTTGGCGGTCTGAAACGAGAAAATTGTGTTGCTAATAGAGCTGCCGTTTTAGGTTACATATTTATAACTTACTTCGTTCTTTTTTTTTCTAAAATAATAGTACATATAATTTAAGTTTATATAACTTGGTTAACTTGCAAATTACTTTTTTTTTAATTTTGTAACTTTGTTATTAATATTGCGTTTGCTGTGAAAGAATGTTTCCACAGCATGGTTTAATAAAAATCAAATTTTGAAAGTCTTGATTTTAAAAAAATTAACTACTACTCATATCGAGTTCAAAATCTAATCAGAAAGTCAAAAAGACTTACCAATTACTACTAATTTCAAGTGATTTGTTTCTTCATTGACGAAAAAAATTCAATTTTTTATAATAATTTAAAAAGGTTTCGTCAAATTGATTTTAGAATTCACTGATTCTCATAGAATCAAAATGTGTATCAGATGCTTCAAATTTGAAGTTTTAGCGATAAAATGCAAGGTCAACCGATTTCTATATTTTTTTATGTACAAATTTTTTTTATAAAATAAAAAAATTTTAATTTAGTGCTTTTTTACTTAAATTACGCGTTTTTCCTGGCTTCAGTGCTTTTTGAAATTTAAAAGTTGACAACGCTGTTGATCACTTCACCATCTGTACTTTTGTTATGCATTTCTCTCTTTACTCTCAGGTAACACGAAGAGACCTGTTATTTGGACATTAGTGAGCAGAAAGCTGCTTACTTTCGCTTCCCAGCAGGCTGGTTAAACTAACTTAGTCTAGATAAAAACAAGGATTTGAGGATAATCTCTCGAGTCCATGTTAGACCAGTCTAGACAAAAATCTATGTTCGAGTATGTCGATTATGTTTAAGAGTAAAAATTTCTTGAGATTTCAAAAATTAGACAATGATTTTCAGCTTGAATGCAAATGTTTTAAATAAAGCTTAGAATAAAATTTTTCATGTTATTTTATTTTAATAGTGCCAAAAACTATGTTTTAAATTAAGTTGTAAGATTGTATATAAATTGAGACATAAATTAAAGTCCCTGTATATTTTAGTTTATTATCTAGAATTATTGTAAAAATTAGTAGTACCTTATTTAACTACAACTCATATTAAATTTTGTTTATAACATTAAAAAACTATCACCATAAAGTGCGTCAATATTCGGATAACAAAAACTAATACATTATTACAGCCCTATCCACCAAAAAATAAAATAAAATAAATAAATGAAGAAAAAAATCTAAACAAATAAAATATTAATACATATTTTACCATTAAAAACATTTAGTTTTAACTTTTTATTATTAACAGATGACAAAGAAAACAAAAATCATGTAAATATTTTCAGCAAAAAAAAACAAAAAAATATAATATACTAAATTGTGTTCATTCAGAATACAACTCTAAAAACATCTCTCTCTCTCTCTCTCTCTCTCTCTATGCTGCGGCGAATTTTTGTCAATTCTCTGTGAGCACTCACAGCGAATTCTTGTCAATCAGCTGTGAGAACTCACAGCGAACTGACTGCATATGAAGTATTAAGCTGCAGGAAATGATGATATAGAAATGAGAATTCGAAAATTACATTAGCCACAAAATATTAAACGAATTTAATTCATATAAAATTTAGTTAGCAAAATTTTTTTCTTTGACTTAATTTCAAAGAAAACTCTGAAAACCAACATAGATCATCTAATAAGAATTTAAAACAAAATACTTATAAAAAATTCATTTAAACAAATACTTACATACAATAAAAGTTAAAATGTACTCATATGAAGAAAAAAACATAAAAATAAAAATTCAAGAAACTCTTTGCGAAACAATTTAATAAATTAATCAAATATTTTAATTTCAAACTGAAAAATCTGTGCTTTTATATCAAGTAAATACAGAAAAGAAAAACAAATTCACTACAAAAAAAAAAAAAGATTATTTAATGCAACCTGACACTCTCTTATTAGATTTGAATTGTACGAGATTGTAAAAAAATATTCTTAAATATTTTACAGAAGAAAAATTAAATGCTAGATTTTTTATGAACATTTTTTAAATATTAATACCAATTGTACATCCCTGCACACACATTTATGTACATATACATACGAGTATGTACCTATTGTTACAAAATAATTATCTTTCTTTTACTTCGCGCCTTTCTTCAACAACTAAACAAGAGAAAATTCCACGTTAATTCGTTTTATATGAATGAAGTTTGACAGTTGAATAAACTACTAAAACTGAACAGCTGAGCTGCCAAGTTTACTTTCAGTGTAAATGCATTTAAAACAGAAACCATGAGGGATTTTTCAAATGCTTTGCTGTAGCGATAAAAATGCTTGATATCAAATTCAAGCACGTGTGCTAAATATTTCGATATACGTCAAGCATTAAGTTTGATTTTAAGCCGTCAACATTGCAATTTATTTTGAGTTAGATTTTGTGGCCTAACGTAGCCTAACCTAATCTAACCTAGATTTTGTGCTGTCAGTAGTAACGTAAACATTTTAGTATCCAAAAGAAAATTTAATAGTAACCCAGCAAACAAAATGGAAGTAATTTTTAAGGAAATACATTTTCATTGATTCCAAAGAAACTACATACATATGCGACACGGAATGTTAAAAGGGACCTATGCTCAGAAAATACGTTTTGGAGAAAAACGACTTTGAAGTTAACAAGTTAATTTTGATGCGACTGAATGCTTTTAAGTCTTGAAACTCGCCACTCGGGGGGCTTGTTGCGGGTTCGCTGATTACGAATCTGGTATTAAATTTTGAAAATTCAAAATGGCAGAATATTTTTTTCATTATTATTAGATTTGCTTGAAACTCGTCACTCAGGAGATTTCGGTGTTTCATGTTTATGAATCTGGTATTAGATTTTGAAAATTCAAAATGGCGGATCCAATATAGCGGAATATTGATTGTAATATTATTGGATTTGCTTGAAGAAACTCGTCACTCAGTGGTTTTCGGGGTTGCTGATTACGAACCTGGTATTAGATTTTGAAAATTCAAAATGGTGGATCCAATATGGCGGAATATTTTTTGTAATATAATTCGATTTGCTTGAAACTCGTCACTCAGGGGTTTTCGGAGTCGCTGAATATGAATCTGGTATTGGATTTTGAAAATTCAAAATGGCGGATCCAATATGCTTCTAACTCGTCACTCAGGGGTTTTCGGGGTCGGTGATTATGAATCTGGTATTGGATTTTGAAAATATGGCGGAATATTTATTGTAATATTATTGGATTTGAAAATTCAAAATGGCGGAATATTTTTTGTAATATTATTGGATTTGATTGAAACTGGTCACTCAGGAGTTTTCGGGGTGGCTGATTATGAAGCTGGTATTAGATTTTGAAAATTCCAAATGGCGGATCCAATATGGCGGAATATTTTTTGTATTGTTATTGGATTTGCTTGAAACTCGACACTCTGCGTCGCAACGTCAGGCTTTCAGAATTCAAAATGCCGCAATTTTTATTAAGAATTGCCCGGATTTGCTTAAATCTAATTACTCTGGTACTTCGAGATTACAGTTTCGTGTTTTAGCTCTATTTATCAGTTATATTGTGATTTCGTAGTGTTATAAAAAAGTGAAAAGAAAAAAGAAATAAGCAAAAATTTTAGAAATTGATTTTTTTATTTTTTTTTTCTTTTTATATTTTTTTTTATCAACAGTGTATTTCGAAACTAATTTATGACAATAGTGCCGCTAGAAGGAAACGGTTTGTTGCTTTAGAAAGAGCGTGTTGTAAAAATCGATTTTTCGACCCATAGGTCCCTTCTAACTTTCGCTGTCACATATATTAAAAATACGCAGATAATTAGTTTAAAAGCAAGTAAAAAGTATATATAAATTATCTGAATGTTGTTAATAATCGAGTCCTGAAAATTTCAAAATAAATATTTCCTGATATTTTGGAAATATAGAAAATATAAATTTTTTTCACTGGGCAAACATGCCAAATATTGAGTTTTTTTTTATTTTTCATTACCCTACGTCTATACCTGATATATTTTTATCATAACAAAAGTCAAATTTTATATTGAAAAATAATTTTTTTTATGTTAGCTGTTTTTCCTATATGGAATTAGACATTTGTCATGATAAAAATATATCAGGTACAGACGTAGGGTTAGTCATAATATCATTATGTGATGGATGAGTACTTTGATAGTGTCTAACTAAACGTTGCTTTCAATCATAGCTGAGGACAACATACATATCGCTCATTTGCTTCAATAGTGGCATAACTCCAAAAATGAGTTTTTTGAGTTAATAATGCAGAAAGATGCGGCATTTTGTATTTTATCTTGTGTAAAAATTTCATATAAATAGCTTGTACCATCACCTCCTGAGAGAAGAATTTTTTTTTCATTTCTCCATTGAGTTGTATGCAAAATAAAAACTTAAAACGCGTTTTCTGCAAAACTGGTTTTTTCGAGTTGTGCCACTATTGAAGTAAATGAGCGATATGTAAGAAAAACATACAATTCTAACACGTTGATTTTTCAATGATTTTTTGAAACGCGATTTTTGGAGTTTGTAGGCGAACGGTATAGAAAAGTAAAAGGGGAAGAAAAAACATCACATTTTCCGTTCTACGAGTTTTTTTTTCAAATTTTCTTTACAAATATTTAAATTTTTTTTATGTTGCTTTATTTTATTTTTTCATTGAATGCGACAACAGCTTTTTTTAATACAAAACAGTGTTACCTGTAGGTATTTTTGTCACTAATAAATGAGTATAGGGAATAACGGAAAAATATTTTATTTTGAACAAAATGTAGGTATTTTTTATTCTCATATTGCATTTTTTGTGCATAAATGTAAAAATAACTATACCAAAAATATATTTTTGCTCATAAACCGTTTCAAAATTTGTTTTTGCTCGAAATTACATAGACTTTTGTCCAATTATTTTGGTGTCGCAGTGCCTGTCTTTGGTAACATTGCTGAGAGAATATTTATTTATATGTGAGAGTATAAGAGAAGAAGCTGTCAAAATAAAATAGATCTCTCGACTGCTTTCTGGCGCTACTATTTCGTGTCAATTTGTATGGAAAATGTGTTTATGACGTAATTCTGGTTGATCATTAAGGCCTTAAATGTTTTTAATTTATCTTTCTTTACATTAAATTACTAAAATTTGTAGATTTTCGTATGGGGGGAATTTTTTAACATGTAGGGAAATGAAAAAACGGGGTTTTTTAAAACTACTGGCAAGACTGATACAGTTTTTGAAAGAAAAAAAAGTTAAAACTAGACACATGGAAAAAATCATGGTATGAATGTAAAATGTTTTTGGAAGCAACTTTTAAAAGACAACCAAATTAAAACGAGATTTTTAAATCATCGTATGAATTGGGCCTAATAATATAAATAAAATTTATTATACACTCACCTGTTTAATAAATTTTAGTATAATTAGTCAGCATCAGGATCTATGCGTGTCATCGGGAGATTGAGTTTATTTCTTGCGTAGCTGTCAACAATTTTGTACACTTTTTCTATGCAATTTACATTTTTTTTTTTTTTTTTTTTTTTTTTTATATATAACTTCACAAATTTTATTTTATTTTTATTAATTTTTTATATATTTTTTTTAAGAGCAGGCAATGAATGACACTACCTTTATTTTTTTAAAAATAATTTGTGGCATATGTATGTATATTTAAAACTTAAGACATTTAAAACCAACACATTATAATTAATAAATTTACTTTGATTTGGTCTTTCTTCGCATTATTATTATTTTTTTTTTTTTTTTGTCTTGGTAAATTGATTTTGACATTTTGTTGGTTTTATTATTATAATTTGCTTTACTTGTTGTAGAGTTGCATGGTCAGGCATTTTGTTATTTACTCATTGATGCTATTATTGTAATAAATATGTTTGCTGTGCAATGTGAGTGAAGTTAGCTCCGAGTTAGCTCATCCCGGTTTTTTCTTTGCAAAATTATTATTCGAAATTTCGATGCCAAAAAAGAAAATAAAAACAACGACTAGAAATAAGTGGTTTTAAGAGTGTAGGGCGGTATCGAAAGAAAAAAATTCTCGAAATCTAAATGATGAGAATTTCTGAAGTATTAGGGTCGAAAGCCATGCTATATTAGATTTTAAAATTATTTTTTTGATATTCATGAAATTTTCTTTCTCTCAAATGAAAGAAAATTCCAGGATACAAAAAAAAAATAATTAAATCGGTTTAAACACTATGGCACACTATAAAAGTACCTAAAACACGGGTACAATTCCACCCCATATACATATGTTCGAATTTCGAAAAAGTGAAAAATACGCATTCGAGATATTTTCTTGGAGAAAATAATTTGGTGAAAACTTTTTTGTGTGCAAAAAAAGGTACAGAAATTCATATTTTGCCCGTTTTACCTCTTAAAAGTGCTTAATCGAAAAAGTACCAGACACTTGACCGCATTTTTAATTCTGTTTTTTTAACTTTTGAGTCTATCTACTTTAGTTTCTCAGATATAAAGCTACCAATTCTACCGATTTTCGACCCTGTAACCCCTTCACATTCGAATTAAAAAAAAAAACCTGTTCTTAGTGCATGTATGCTGTTTGGGCGGGGCTAACCAAATTTTCAATTCTCTCTTTTAACCTTGTGCGAGACAGACAAACTATTAAGAACTTTTATAAACTGTCAAAACTTACTTATCTCATACAAATTGAAAATTTTCAACTAAAATTCAATTATCTTTAACAATTTTAAACACATATAAAACAAGTTTGCCTACTTTAGGGTCTTAATAAAATAATTTAAATTATTAGTAATTTTTTTTTAACTCACGACAACTTTTAAAAAATAATTTAGTTGATATAAAATTGAATAAAATATTTTTGTTTAACCTCACAAAATTGT
Source organism: Tachina grossa (assembly GCA_949987645.1). Taxonomy (NCBI): domain Eukaryota; kingdom Metazoa; phylum Arthropoda; class Insecta; order Diptera; family Tachinidae; genus Tachina; species Tachina grossa. The sequence goes on along the minus strand of OX465277.1, from coordinate 20,293,749 downwards.
ATAGTTATTATAAAATCAAATTGAAAAATAAAACCTTTAGAAATAAAAGAAGTCCTATAAATGAAAACTAATTTTTAAGAAAATTTAATAAATACATACTAGTTAATAAAAAATAAATTTTTTTGCAATTAATTGTTGTTTCTTTTTTTCTTAATTTTATCATAAAAACTGATTGTTAAGAATAAATATTATTATTAAAATAAAGAAGATAGGTACATACATAACAAAATGTATACAATTAAAAAAGCAAATTTGAATTATTGTAGAGAAAAAATTATTTATAAGTTTTATTCATTTATTATTACAAACAAAAAGGACTATATTTAATTGTTATTGAGTTTTTAAACAAAAACAAAAAAATATTTAAGAAAAAAAAAACATAAAAAAATATTTTACTTTATAAATTATTAGAACCACAAATATAAGAAAACAAATTTAAATTATTAAACACTTTTCGTTTAACAAAAACAATATTTACAAACAAATTTTCTTTAAAAATTTTTTAACCGAAAAAAAACATGAAAAAACACTTATTAAAAATTATATATAAAAAACGCTATATACACATTGTATTAACTATATTAATTAAAACGGAAAATAAAATATTATATATTAAAAAAAAAATAGAACAAAAAACAAAATACAACTGTAAACCATTTATTTACCAAAATAAAACCAATTATTTAATTAAAAATAATTATTACAATGGAAAAAAAATTAATATTAAAACAAATAATAAATTAATTAAAATGCAACTGTAATAAATATTTAATAAAAAATAAATAAAATATTGGTTTTATTGAAGCTACAACAAATTTCAATACACATACATAGTTCATGTTGCTAAAAGTAATACCTAAAAACCCCCCAAAGCGAAAATCTTTGGCTCATGATAGGAAAAATAAATCACATTATGCCAGATTTCTCCGATAACAATAACTTAAATGGTAAAAAAATATCAGAAAAGTCGCAAAATATTTTATTCTTAGGTCAGAAATTTGTCCGACATTTTTCAGACATGTTGAATAGAATATTCGTTACGAGTTTGCCCGCGAAACTCAGTTGTAAAAGTTTTACGAATTTCCTCTAAGAAGTCCGATTTCTTGTCGATAACTCATACAACTTTCAGTAAGTATTCGGAATGGTTTCGGTTACTAGTTCTGATGCAGAGGTTTTGACCGTTCAATACGTACATTTCACACATATTGTAGGCATTCCGTACTAAATTTCAGAAATTCATGAAGATACATACCTACTATAAGAGAAGTGCTAAGGAAAAAAGAAAAAATTTAAATTGTGGAGTTGATAGAAGTATAGACAGAAGTTGAATATTAAGAATTTTCAAATAAAATCGAAAGACACACGCATTTTCAAAAACGCGATATAAAATTTAAAGTCTAAAAATTTGGATAAAAAAACACTTTTTTTCTGTAAAATGCAACTGGAAACAACAATTTCTCAAAAAAAAATTATTTTCAAAAACACAATATAAAATTTAAAGTCCAAAAATCCTAATCAAAATCACTCGGAATATTTTCTTTCTAATTTTTTAAAATGCAAATTAAATTGGGTCATTATTAAGAACAAACTAGGAAAAAAGACATTTTTTGAACATTTAGGGCGCTAAAAAAAATACCACAAAATTGGGGAAATCAAAATAAAAAATTTTTAAACTGACCGATTTGGCACAAATTTTCCATCTGAAAAACATACCAGATATGAAATATTTTGGCAATTTAGATTGGAAAACCCTGACCCCAAATATTTCTAATTAATAGCGCACAAAATGCTATAAAAGGGTAAGTGTAATGCGAAATGAATTGGGTCAAACTAACCTAACATAAATAAACAATATTTTCATTGTTAGTAAAGATTTCCTGCAAGAATTCTCTACTCTATGCTATTTTGAGACACGACACCTATTGCTAGGGATGTAACGATAAGCCGTTTTTATACGTCCGATAAAATCCTACTTTTAACTATCTTTAAGTTGTAATAATGGCCCTAAGAGATTATTAATATTTAAAATTGATATTTGAATTCGTTCTGATATTAACAAAAAAAAAAATTATTTTTTTTAACAATACATACATAGATATACATAGATGATTTAGCATTGAGAGAACATTTCCCTATTATGGTGCAAAGCCGTTAATATGTTAATTCTCTTAGTTGTTATGCAAAAAAAAAGCGTTGAAAATTTAATTGTTTGTTCAAAACAGCTCTGAAAAAATTTAAGAAGTATCGTCTTATCGACAGTAAAATATCGCCGATATCGATACATCGGCAAATCTGAAGTATCGCCGATATATCGGAATCAGTATCGGTTGCATCCCTACCTATTGCCCTACACGGCGCTTATTATTAAAATATCCTCTGCATAGCCAGGATTCGGCATTCATCAAAAATGTTTCCTATTACAAGGATCGTGTGCATACAAATGCTTTTGATAGCTATTTAAATTATTTTATTAAATAAAGAATATTTTTATGAATAGCTAAAATTTTCTATACTGTGCGGATAATACTAAAGATTCTGTGCATTCAGCTGCTTTTTATACTTATGTAGGATGTACATATGTATGTATTTATTTTAAAGCAAAAGCAACATGCTTACCTATAGTAAATATGTATTTACCTTTAATTTCTTAGTGACTGAAGAAATTGCAAAATACGCAGGCAAATATTTAACAAAACTCGATTCGCATCCTAATCCGCTGGCTCGTAATATTTTGAACTTTACTGGACACATCCGCTTAAAAAGAGGGACATAACGGCTCTTATACTTAACACTAAAGATGGGACTGCTTGAAAATACATATATTTATTTTTCCTTTTTGATTATCACTACTTATATATGTACGTAATATTTATAACTATCACTAAGTTTATGTCCGACTCTGGTCGGGCCTAATAATTTTTTTTTTATAGATTTAAGATTTGAATACTTATTGTTAGTTACATATGAAGATACAATAAATAAATACATGTATTAAAAAAAAACCTTTAATTTCTAAGCGAACAAAAAATATTTTTATCATCTAGCATTTTTGATAAGCTTTCACATGATACCCATATTGTTATACTAAATCAAACATTTATGTACATACAAATCTATGTAGGTTTATAGTATGTAGATATGTATATTTGTATAATACACACATCTCTGTAAACACATTAATGGGTAGATATGTATGTACATATTTACATCCCCACCCAACCATTTTTGGCGCGAAAACAATGCATAAATAAATACATTACGTACATACACTTTGATATCGATGACGTCTTCCCAATGCAATAAATATCCCACAGCAACCACAACACAACCAATAAAATCTGTATGAACAAAGAAACCGCACAATCATACAAGTCTTTCGAACATTGCAAGAACAAAACAGTTATTTACTTGCATATATCCATACATATGTACATGTACTTACATACATATTTACATGCTCTTGACCATGAATTATCACGCCACAAGTGGTCAGCACACAACAATACACTTTTTACCGTACTTTTTTTATCACTTTTTTTTTTTGTTAATACATACACATTTTATTATAGGTACATGCATATGTAAAAAAGTATGTACATTTATGTATGTACGTATGCAGGTTATATCTTAAAGAAGGCAGGCTAACTTAAACACTTTTTTATTTATACCTACACCATATGTATGTATATATTTTCAAGATTTAATTAATTAAATATTTAACTCAATATTTCTAATTGGTATAGGCATTCAAATTTACATATGCATATATACATATGTATATGTACTTATGTATGTACATACATCTACATATTTTGCAACTTCACACTTTATGTCTTAAGAATATTAATGTATTATCACCTTGACCGAGCACTTGTGACCGCACACTTCAATTAAAAAATTCCAACTAAACTAAAGCGACAAACTCTTAAAATGATTGACATTCCTATGTAACTTCTCCCAATATTGAAGAAAACAAATACAAAGGCTACTTGAAATACAACAACTACAATTCCCACGAATTTTAAAATAGCGGAATTAAAAAACAAAAACAATTATGGACTACGCGTTTTATGGTAGGTCACGAACACTCCCTTAACTCACAATATTAACATCTTTTAAGAGTGACACACATACTGCATAAAAAGCAGTGTTGCCACTTCGTGGGTAATTACCAGAATTCAGTATACTTTTTACTGTCGTGGGTAATTTAATTTAGGTGGAAATCAGGTGTAATTGAAATTTCTTTTCCTTTAAAAACCTACCCTAGCAATTTTGTTTTCCCTTTTATTTTGGTTTTTAAATACTTACGCTATTCTATGGCACTATATAAACCGATCGTGTGGACGGATTTTGATGATTCTTACGTCAATCGATTTGTCTTAATCCCGGGAGTGTCAAAATTCAGTATGGTGACCAACAGACACCATTTTGTATATACGAAATAATTAAAAAGTCGCTGAACTACATTACATACATATATCAAAATGATTATTATTCAACAGATTTTTTAAATCATCTTTTCATTTAGGATATTTAACGGTTCAAAGCTGGTAGCAGTCGGATTTTTAGATTTTTTTTTTTTGTAAATATAGGGTGTTTTTTTAAGGGGTATATAACTTCGAATTGAAATAAAACACAAGAAAATCGTTTTAATGTCCATCAATTTGGCTTTATTGGAAGGATAATTTTATGCCATTAATGTTCAAATATGATTTCGGGCATGTGGCCGCCGCGGCTGGCTCGAATAAAGCCAATTCTACAGGTCCAATTTTCAACCACTTTTTCGAGCATATGGGGCCGTATGTTGGCAATAACGCCACGAATGTTGGCTTCCAAGTCCCCTAACGTTTCTGGTTTGTTGGCGTAGACGAGCGACTTCACATATCCCCAAAGAAAATAATCCAATGGTGTCAAATCACACGATCTTGGTGGCCAATTGTCAGGTCCATTCCGCGAAATTATGCGCTCATCGAATGTTTCCTTCAATAAATCGATTGTGACGTGCGCTGTGTGGCATGTAGCGCCGTCTTGTTGGAACCACAACTCATCCACATTCATGCCATCCAATTCGGGAACAAAATAGTCGGTTAGTCGGCTCCAATTGCTGTGCACGGTGGCGAATCGATTCATTCGGGTCCTCTTCAACACTTTGCTCTACAGCGGCAATTGTTTCTTCGGTGCGCACTGTTCGACGTCTCTGCGGATGCGTATTATCACATAGAGTAAACGTAGTGCGAAAACGATCCATGGTTAACCGAATTAATTGCTCTGATGGACGATTATGTCGACCATAAAATGGACGGAGCTTGCGGTAAACTTCGCGAACTGAACCATTATTTTCGAAATAAATTTGCACGATTTGCAAGCGTTGTTCTTTTGTCAACCTGTTCATGATAAAATGGCAAACCAAACTAAATATTAATCACTTGAGAGCTGACAAAATGGCCGCCAGTTAAAAAAGTGATGCCAACTTAAAGTTCTATACCTCAATAAAAAACACCCTTTACTTGTTTTATATTATTATTATTTCATAATGTGAGTCTTTGCCATTCTGTTCAGATATATAAAGTATAATTATATTTTAAAATTTTAGAGAGTTTTATACTGATGTAGTCACCCAAATAAAATCAATTTATATATGTAATTTTCGATATTGTAAGTCTTCTGAAACAAACTCAATATTTATTTTAAGAAAAAGAATTCATGATTTAATATGGCTTTTCAAAAGCTTCGATTTTGCTAAATATGAGCTTCGTAGTGAACCCTAAGTTTATTAGAAAAGGGTATTCAAACTAAGATATAAACCGGGGGAACATATGATTCTAGTGTTACAAAAAGTAATAACAAATGCTCCACTTGAGAGAATATTTAGCACCCTTAACATTTGTGGAACTCATTTGAGGAATAAACTGTCGTCTGAAACCATTAACAGCACTTTTATTTGCCAAAGAACGTACCTATTCATAGGAATGGCCATGAATATTTTGAGCCCTTGTTAAATAAATATATGAAACCAAATTTGGAAATAGGACTCATTATTTTAAGTATTCTTATTTAACTTTTTTTATATTTATTTTAAGTTTTTTGTGTTATATTTGTTAATTTATTTTAAGTAACTTTTTGTGTTTTATTATTTTGTATAGATTTTTTTTAATAAAATAAATCATTAAATTGTTATTAGGTGTAATTTAAGTTAAATCGGGTAATTTTGCTTAATTTCAAGTGTAATTTTATATTATGTTATTGGTAACACTGATAAAAAGCCGCTTTTTTGATTCTCCAATAAGAATACAAGTAATAAAGAGAAATGCTTATATACATAATTATTTCCGAAATAAACATACATTTGTAAATATTGGCACCAGTGATGGAAAAGTTAATGCATTCAATTTTTTTTTTTTTTTGATAATATTGCTTTAAATTAAATACAGTGGTATAACCGTAACAAATTGGATCCCTGCATTTTCTCGCTTTCGTTGTTGATTCTGGAATTGGTCAATTTAAGATCTATGGAATATTAAAAAAAATCTACGAAACCATGAGGCTAAGGTATTGCAGAAAATGGTAAATCATTCAAAAATATCTGCTAAAATGTTCTACAAAATAGAATGATAGATTTAAAAACTACATCGGTATGGGGTATTCACAAATAAGAACAAAATAAAATAATATTTAGTACGAAAATGCAAAATTATTGAAAATAGATTATCTAGAAATTATATGACAACCTTACGATTACAAATTTATAATTATAATGCATAGCATATTTCAGTGATAGGTATTGTGCCAAACAAGAATTTGGTCAAAATTTATATCTCACTACTTTTGATGGCCGAACTTTTTTATAGGAACTTGGCCTTTTTTCACATTGATGTTTTTGTGAGGATCTGACTACTTTTTGAAAAATTTGCTATGATAACATTTTTTACACTTAAAATTTCTAGTGTGTTTTATTTCTATTCATGATCACTTTGCCAGTTAAAAATGGCAAAGTTACATAAAATAATGGGTTAGAGCGTGAGTAAAAATGAATTATTGTGTTATTACAACGGGTCGCCAGTGTGTACGCAATTTATTAAGAGTCGTCTGGAAAGAAACATGTAAAATACAGCCTCAATTTTAGTGGGAGTGATACCGGCTATTTTCTCAATATATTTACATATTAAAGTCTGCTTACCCGAAGTACATAAATCAAAAGGATATGCCCAATGTGCATGCACAGTTTCAATAGGGTAGGTGGTGCATTAATTTTTGGATTTTCCGATTGAATAAATCAATTAGGACTATTTGTCTACAAAATGTCAACTTTATACAATATAATATTACGTAAAATTTTTATGTGCCTGGCCCCGCCGACTTTTTTTATACTAGTGCTTATGGTTCATGTAAAGTTTCGTAGGAAAAACCTAATGAGAAATACATGAGTAATAGAGTAAAAACTGATAAGCCGAAGTACATACATGAAAATAAAAGCTAAGATTTATGGGTGAAGTTACGGCCACTTTTCAAAACAGGAAATTTTTACTTTTGCAATCTGTATGAAAAGTTCCAATAAAATTGAACTTAATTTTGAGTTTACAGTGCTTCTTCCCAATCTCTGATTGAAACTTCTTCTTAATGATATCTGATTTAGATTAATTTGTGTACCAAATTTTAGCTCTCTAGTGCGAATTAGAGTTTTAGCGGATAAAACTTCTTGGTTTTAAGATTTTCCCATTGGCTTACTTATCTACACTTGCTTGCGTATAAAATTTCAGCTCTCTACCGTGAACTGTACCTTATAATTTTATGAGCATTACCCCTCCCACTATTTTAAAATCACAATATTTCTGTGAGCAGCACTTATAATTCATGCTAATTTTCTTCTAAAATATGCTAGACCGAAGTAGATTAAACACAAGGCCAACATTTTATGGTAGTGATCACGCCCACTTTTTTAGGTGATAGTTCAAAGTATTGTATACGTGTAACGTACATGCAAGTTTTCACTAAAATGGCTTAAGTTAAAAGCTGTATATTAACAGCCTTATTTATAAAACTTTTTAAGGCTTTATAAAGGGATTTTGAGATAAATTTTCATAAGAAATTTTTCTTAAAAAGACTTAATAAGATTTATAAATAAGGCTGTAAGTTTTCAGGTTCAAACAATAGTAGCGTATCCCCGCCCATTCTGGTAATATATTTTGGTTTTTCAGATTTTTATAGTTGGTTTCTCACTTGATACTTATGTATGTATCAAATTTAAGCTCATACGCGCAACTTTTAATTTTTAATTTTAATGGGCGCAACCTCGCCCCTCTGACTAAGATTTCTGAGTTTTAAAGATTTTCTTGTTGTTTTCTCACCTATACCTACTCGTGTATCCAATTTCAGCTCCTTAGCGCAACTTTTAATTTTTAATATTTATGGGCGTAACCATGCCCACTTTTCCAAATTTAAGATTTTTTTGGGCCAGTGTATATTATTTGTGCCAAGTTTCGTTGCAAACGGATAATAATACATGCAGAAATATGTAGTATATTTAAATATGCTAATGCGTAGTACACGAAAATGAAGTTGTAATGGTATGGGAGTGTCAACGCCCACTTTTTTAATGAAAAATTTTTAGGCTTGCCCTATCACAGTATGTATGCCGAATTTCAATAAAATAGCTTCCATTAAGCTCCTTAAATTTGCTTTTTAATTCTAGCCTTTGTGGGCTTAGCCCCGCCCTCCTAGCCAAAATTTTCGGATTTTAAAATTTTTTTTAGTTAATTGTCCACCTGGACCTAGCTCAGTAGCGAATTTCAGCTCACTAGCACACATTTTAATTTTTATGGGCGTAGCCCCGCCCCCTTGGTTTAAATTTTCGGGTTTTCAGATTTTTCTAGTTCATTGCTCACCTAGATCTACTTGTGTACCAAATTTCAGATCTCTAGCTATAGCGGAAGTGCTTCATCAATTTGATGAGTGAGTTAGTAGGTCAGTGAGTATGTCTTAAAATATGCACTTTTTGCACCTTCATATCTCCGGAACCTTTCATTCTAAAACTTTCAAACTTTGCATATTAGGTTACATGAATTTATTCTAATTATGGTTTAAATTTCATAATTTTACAGTGGCGGGGAACAAAGTTATGAGGGGAGTAAAAACTGCTCGAATGGCTTCCTGTAAATATACACACTACGTGCATTGGCCAGAACTTGGCCTGGCGCACTCCTGTGCGCCTAGATAATTAGTTTGAGGGCATTTTTCTTAATTGTTTCAGTCCCTTGCGATTTTGTATCGTGTTTGCAATATATAACTTGTTTAGTTTAAATTTGCGAAAGAAAACCGCCACGTATTTAAACATAGTTGGACATTTTGTCCAAAAATAAAAGTAAAAAGTAAGATAATTAGTTAAGACAATAACATAAACAAAGAGTGAAGATTTTTATTAGTATAGTACAACTTTTGTATGAAAGAAAATAAAACTAATTTTAAACTGGATTAAAATTGTTGGACATTATGACAATATGACACTCAAGTCTTCCGTGTGAATACCCCAATAGTTTTTTAAGCTATTTTTTTTAAACTTGCAGGCTTTTTTACGAAGGAATATGCTAGATCTAGCAGTACAACAACTACAAGTAGGTTTTACTTGTAGTTGTTGTATTGCAACAAGTGTATTTTAGAATAATGAGAGAAGAATATATATTAATAAGAATATCCTAGTCACTAAACTTTGGTGACTAATATGAATATCATCTGGTATTTTGGATAAGCTCTCATATGATACCCACATTGTTATACAGGGTGGCACAGAATAAGCTATATGGTTTGAATTCTTTATAACTTTTTTAATTATTATTCTTTCTTTGTTTTTTTCAGCATTTTGTAAAGCAGACTTGGGAATAAGTTATGAATCAATACACGATCGAACAACGTACAAAAATACTTGAAAGTCTCAATGGCTTTATTAAGGGACATATTTAATGACTCGCACACAAGCGATTTTAACTGGCCTCCATGTTCACCAGATTCAACAGCTCCTGACAGTTTTCTTTGGGGATAGTTGAAAGAAAGAGTGTACGTTAACAAACCAAGAACCATACTCCAACTAAAACCTAATATTCGAAATAAAATTATGACCATTACACCCGAAATTTTGCAAAAAGTTATGTAAAATAAGCTAAAAAAGTGCTGATAGGTATGTACGAAGCATAAAATGGACATCACTTACAGGATATCAAAGCTAATTGCAAAAATTCCCCAATAATACACTGTATTTAAAAATATATATAAAAATCGCATAAATAAAAAAGTTATGAACCATTTAAACCATATAGCTCATTCTGCGCCACCCTGTGCTACTAAATAAAACATTTAACAAGAAAATGTTAAGACATCCAATATTTTATACATATTTAAGATAATATTCTGTTATGTTTAGTTTTTTTTTATATTTAGAACTGTTTCACTAAACTAGATTTTTTAATTGTACTTGTGTTTTGATGTGAGCCACTGTGTACTGAGTATGTCAATACTCCTTCTGCAGCGACAATTGCACTAGTTAAAATGTCGACAACTTTCATTTTATGCGCGAGTAGAGATACGTTAGAGACGACAGTTCTAGTGTATTTCTGGTGATATTGTCAATGAACGTTGTGCAATAATATTAAATAAATATATGTATGTAGACGAGGGTCACTAAAATCTACGAGTGAATCTTCGGTTCAAATATCTCGATATGGTCGTAAAAGAACTACCTTCTCAATAGTGCTAAAGTCTACTGATAGATTTTGAAAGACAACCCTATGTTATTTGTCAATAGGCATTTGCATTGGCTGGGGTGCACCTAGTCAGTAGCACTATTGACAATGTGACTAGAAAATTACTATAAGTTTACTATTGACAACGAGAGAGGATATACATATCGATATTGTAGACTAGAGCACCTAAAATTTACTAGTGAATCTTTGGTGCCAATGTCTCCATGTGGTCCTGAAAGAACTATTAAGTCAGTAGTGCTATAGTCTAGTGGTGGATTTTCAATGACAAGCTAATGTTAAATGTCAATAGACGATTACATTGGCTGGGGTACACCTGGTCAGTAGTGCTACTGACAACGTCACTAGTAAATCACCACAATTTCACTATTCGCAGTTTCTGCAGGGTATGTACGTATTCTATTCATACCTCCCCATCGAATACACTCATAAATTAGTTAATAACTATTATTTTTCATTTGCAATCTTATTACATTAAAAAAATCCCTCAAATTGTTTCATTAATATAGTTACATACTTATCTATCAATGTATGTATGTGTAATATTCTTATCCACGAACCTCTTTTTTAGGCGCGAAAATAATACATAAATCAATGCATGTTATGTACATATGTACATATGTAGCTAGCTACCTACACTTTAATATGCATGACGTCCTCCCAATGCAATAAATATCCCACAGCAACCACAACACAACCAATAAAATGTGTATGAACAAACAAACAGCACAATCATACAAGTCTTACGAACATTGCAAGAACAAAACAGTTATTTACTTACATGCATACATACATACATATATATAGTTTTTCATAAATGCACATGTATATGCTCTTGAACATGAATTATTACGCCACAAGTGGTCAGCACACAACAATACACTTTTTACCGTACTTTTTTTGTTAATACACACACATTTTATTATATAAATCGAACAGGAGAACCCATCTTTAATTTTTTTATGTACCAACATATGCATCTATGGATTTGTGTACCTACATACATACATGCATATGTAAATAAGTATGTAAATTTATGTATGTACGTATGCAGCTTATTTCTTGAAGAAGGCAAGCTAAATTAAACACTTTTCTTATTTATACCTACTCGTACACCATATGTATTTTCAAGATTTAATAAATTATATATTTAACTCAATATTTCTAATTGGTATAGGCATTCAAATTTACATATGCATATATACATATGTATATGTATGTATGTACTTATATACATCTATATATTTTGCAACTTCACACTTTATGTCTTAAGATTATTAATGAATTATCACCTTGACCGAGCACTTGCGACCGCACACTTCAATTAAAAAATTCCAACTAAACTAAAGGTACAAACTCTTAAAATGATTGACATTCCTATGTAACTTCTCCCAATATTGAAGAAAACAAATACAAAGGCTACTTGCAATACAACAACTACAATTCCCACGAATATTAAAATAGCCGAATTAAAAAACAAAAACAATAATGGACAACGCGTTTTACGGTCAGTGCCACCAAATTAGCGGATTTGTCCCCAAAATGGGGATTTCGTCTATAATTTGGGACAGAATTTCGTGGGGAGGGATTTGGGCGAAAACAAACAAAACAAAGTTTTTCTAAAGACATATTTGGCTTTTGGGCAATAGTATATCAGTACGAAGATAATGCCGGAAATTACTTCTTTCGTGAAATTGCAGCTGCTGTGTTCAACCTGTTGATAGTGCCAATAAGTAATGCGTTTGTAGAGAGAATATTTTCATGCATGAACACTACCAAACCAAAACCAAATTAAGGAATAATCTGCAATATGAAATGTTAGAATTTTTAATAAGAATAAAATCACATTTAAATATTTATAAGATCTGCTGCCATAAATTTGAGCTTCCTTCCTGAAAAAATTATAAAAAAGTTCAAATTGGAAAATATGTTGTAGAGGATGGAGACGAACTTAATGTCTATGAAGTTTTGAATTGGGAAATTATTTAGAACATTTCGATTGCAAGAATGTATGTATGTATGTAATATCTTTATAAATTCGTATTCACCCCTATTATGAATAAAATGTTAAATTTTTGTTCCATGAAATTTTCATTCCCCATGAAGGGAAATTTGCAATCTTCAATTTCATGGAAACGTTTGTTCCCGCTATCAATGCGTAGTGAATGTAAAAAAACGGGAAGAAACAAATTAAGTTTAATAATAAGAGATACATATATTTTGGGTTTCAAATGAAATGTTATATAGTGTAAAGTTGTGTTTTTAATTGTTTTAGGCGCCGTGAAAAATTTTTTTAGTATAGCACAGCCATAAAATTTACGGCATGTAAGCCAAAGAGATTCATGTTCAATGAAAAAATGTGTTCCAAGGTATTATTGTTATTAATTGTGGGCATTATTTATTGATCTTACCCTAAAAGAGATAATTTTTAAGTTTTAATATATATAATTGCAAGTATAGTATTGAAATTACGCAGTGTATTAATTCAGTTCGCCTGTAAAAATAAAGTGCACAAAACGAAGGGAAAAGTTAAAAAATCCATGTGAAAAATATTATTCACGATAAGGGGAATCAAGAAAGGGAACACATTTAAGGGGAAAAATTATTCACGATTGCGATTTGGGGAACAGGGAAAATATTTCGAGGGAAAAACTGTTCACGATAGGGGTTATTATTATTTTTTTTTTTTTTGCTATTATCTTCTTCAGACTGTTTAATTCGACTGACTCCAATCGAATCAAAATAATGGATGGAAAAGTAAATCCTAAATTTTAGTTTTATATTCTGATCTCAAAAACTAATACTCTTTTATGTACCTTCTAAAATTAAATATTAATATTAATTGACAGTATTAATTAATAATATTGTAATAAATAAACTTGAAAGTGCCTTTTTGTTAATTGTTAAGTTTTAACACACATACACATATGTAATTTTATGTACGTTTTAAGTTAATAAAAACATATAAAAAATAAAAATAAAGAATTTGGTTAACCGTACTGAAAAAAGTACAATTTTTCTTGTAACTTTGAGAAAATCTTATTTCGCATCCCTGTGCATAGGGCTTAATAATCGTGTTTTATGAATCATATATTTTTGGGGACAAAAGTTAGGATTTTTCTGTTGAAATGGGGGATTTTTGGGGACATGACGTTTTAAATTAGGGACAAGAGTCAAAATTTTTCTGGCAGCACTGTTTACGGTAGGTCACGAACACTCCCTTAACTCCCAATATTAACATCTTTTAAGAGTGACACACAAACTGCATAAAAAGCAGTGTTGCCACTTCGTAGGTAATTTCCCGAATTGGGTGTAATTTTTACTGTCGTGGGTAAAGCGTTCGTAATTTAATTTAGGTGGAGATCAGATGTAATTGAAATTTTTTTCGTTTTAAAAACCTACCCTAGCATTTTTATTTTCTTGTTTCTTTTTATTTTTAAATAGTTACGCTATTCTATGGCACTATATAAACCGAACGCGATTTTGAGGTTTCATACGTCAATCGATTTGTCTTAATCCCGGGAGTGTCATTAAAGATGTGTCAGTTGTCAAAATTCAATATGGTGGCCAACAGACGCCATTTTGTAAACACGAAAAAAATAAAAAGTCGCTGAACTTCAGACATACATACATATATCAAAATGTTTATCATTCGACAGGTTTTTTAAAATCATCTTTAGGTTTCTCTTATGATTTTTATAGCTATTGCTATTTATGGAGCGATACAAGATTTATTAAGTGATTTTCGTAACAAAAATAATCGACACTATTACAGTTATAAATTCATTTTTGTTTTGATTTCTTTGTACTTAAGAGCAGAGTATGAAAATAAACGATACAAGTTGTTTGATTTTGTTTTGTTTCGTTGTTCGAAGTGAGTGAAACTAAAACAAAACAAAAACAATGAGAACATGTGCTCAATTTTTTTTTTTTTTTTTTTGCTTTGTTTTCGCACATAAGCATAAACCAGGGAATACAGCCGATCGTCAGCAGTGTGCACACTTAATTTTTTTTAAATTCGGTACAATCGTCAAAAAAAATCGGTAGATTTGAATGAAATTCGGTAGAAAATTTTTTTTTATTCAGAGAAACATAAAAAATAACAATTCAAAGAAACACAAAAAATTACAAAATATATGTACTTACATATATATAAAGGGTAAGTGCAAGGAGTATCAAACTAAACAGCTTCCAAAAGCGCATTTAAAACTTCACATGTGATTGGAAATTAAACTGCCACAAACAATGAAGCATTTCCAATAAAAAAAAGTGTCATCACCAGTTATTTGCTCTTACCCTTTATATAGATATGCTATGCATATATAAAATAATATGTATTCATAAATAACAGGAATTCAGTTTTTGTAAATAGGTTTTATAAAGCTACTAAAATAACTTTTATTTGACAAACATTTGTAACTACAAAGGTTATATGTAAATATGCAAAAATTATTAAATCATTGGTAGGAATAAATATTTCATCCCCAAAGCACAATTCTTTGGCAAATATTAGGTTACTTATAGTTTCAGTTTTTAACCGATTTCTTTGTTCTGTTTAAATGATTTCCATGACAGAAAATGACCGCTCTGCGGCCGCACTGCTATGTGGCAAAGTAAGCAATTTACACATATATCGACTTAAATTACTAAATAACAATATTCGGTAGATTTCAGGCCTTGTTCGGTAGAATTGGTAGATTGTTAAATCCACAAACATATTCGGTAGAATCTACCGAATATCGGTAGAAGTGTGCACAATAATCGTCAGTAAGCCGGCTAACAGCCACCACCCACCACAAACAATACATTAATTTAATCTTAGGCCGTTAGAAAAGGAAATAATGAGAAATAAATGGAAACGTTTTGAAATATTTACGGCGAATTTGACATCATCATATAATATAATTTTATTGCTTTGTTATTTCACACATGAAATTTGTTTTATATAACTAAGCAGCAAAGTTATGGCACCGTGTCCTAAGATACCTCTCTTCCTTTTATTAATGAATTTAATATTTTATGTTGTTTTAATTGAATTTGTTTTTTGGTTGTTTTTTGTATGTATGTAATAAAATTTTATGTTATTTCTGTTTTTTAAATGTTTACTTTGCTCAATTTTTTTACATGGTTTTCTATAGAAAATCATAATTCACTTTGCGTCGTTTTAATTGGTATCGTGTTTTTTTGGAACGTATTATTATTTCGTTATGTGAGTCTTTGCCATTCTGATCAGATATATATAGTACAATTATATTTTAGAATTTTAGATAGTTTTATACTGATGTTAGTTACCCAAATAAAATCAAAATGTGATTTTATTAATGAAATTTATATCATTTTAGATATTGTAAGTCTTCTGAAACAAACTCAATGTTTATTTTAAGAAAAAAATGCATGATTTAATATGAATTTTCAAAAGCTTAGATTTTGCTAAATATGAACTTCGTAGTGAACACGAACTTTATAAGAAAAGGGTATTCAAATTAAAATAAAGCCCGGGAGACCATACTATGTGTCCAATATTACAAAAAGTAATTACAAATGCTCCAGTTGAGAGAACATTTAGCACACTTAACATTTGTGGAACTCATTTTAGAAACAGACTGTCGTCTGGAAACATAATAGCACTTTTATTTGCCAAAGAACGTATTCAAAGAAATGGCCATGAATGTTTTGAGCCCTTGTTAAATAAATATATGCAACAGAATTTTGTAAGTAGGACTCATTATTTTAAGTATTCTTATTTAACTTTTTTTATATTTATTTTAAGTTTTTTGTGTTATATTTGTTAATTTATTTTAAGTAACTTTTTGTGTTTTATTATTTTGTATAGATTTTTTTTATAAAATAAATCATTAAATTGTTATTAAGTGTAATTTAAGTTAAATCGGGTAATTTTGCTTAATTTCAAGTGTAATTTTATATTATGTTATTGGTAACACTGATAAAAAGCCGCTTTTTTGATTCTCCAATAAGAATACAAATAATAAAGAGAAATGCTTATATACATAATTATTTCCCAAATAAACATACATTTGTAAATATTGGCACCAGTGATGGAAAAGTTAATGCATTCAATTTTTTTTTTTTTTTTTTTTGATAATATTGCTTTAAATTAAATACAGTGGTATAACCGTAACAAATTTGATCCCTGCATTTTTCTCGCTTTCGTTGTTGATTCTGGAATTGGTCAATTTAAGATCTATGGAATATTAAAAAAAATCTACGAAACCATGAGGCTAAGGTATTGCAGAAAATGGTAAATCATTCAAAAATATTTGCTAAAATGTTCTACAAAATAGAATGATAGATTTAAAAACTACATCGGTATGGGGTATTCACAAATAAGAACAAAATAAAATAATATTTAGTAGGAAAATGCAAAATTATTGAAAATAGTTCATTCTATCTGCGAAAATTATTTGCGATTTTTTGTAATTTCAGCAATATGTATCTAAAACCAATTTTAAGGCTTAGAATTTATTCGGAAATTTTAGCGAGTTTTGTGAAACGATAAAAACAAAAAAAACTTATTGCTCTTGTGCACAATTTCACACAAATTAGGTCTGACTTAGACTACATATGCCTGCCATTGTATGGTAGAATTAATGTTTTGACAGTTTTTGGACTTTTTTGTGCAAATTTTCGCAAATGTTTTCCAATTTTTGACATTTCTTACAATTTAGCCAGTTTTATGCCATTTTAGCACTTGTTTGCAATTTTCCCCAATTTTTGCTATTTTCGCGATATACGTGATTTTTTAGCAGCCTTGACTTTTTAACCATTTTACCGTTTTTAATACATCTGTCTATTTGATGTTAAAATATTTGTACGAAATTTGGTCATTTTGGCAATTTGTCTTATTTTTTGGGATTACTCAGATCTTAAGTAACTAATTTTAAGACTTGTTTTCAATTTAGCAATTTGTCGAAAATTTTCTCTGTTTGCACAATACAAGTTATGTTTCCTATTCTTTTGCGAATTTTCGTCATTGTCGCAAATGTTTCCAAGTTTTTGACATTCGTTATTTTTAGCGGTTTTTTAAATGAATTTTAATCATTTTTTTCAATTAGGAAATTATTCGCGAATTTTAGCAACTATTTGTACATGAGATTGTTTTTGACTCTTAAAATATACTTAGGTTATTCGTTTACAGTTTTTGCTGTTTTCGAATTTTTTTAAAGATATTCGCATTTCTGTAAGTTTTAGCGATTTATATGCTGTAAGATTATATAATTAGTTTGAGGGCATTTTTTTAATGTTTCAGTCCCTTGCGATTTTGTATCGTGTTTGCAATATATAACTTGTTTAGTTTAAATTTGCGAAAGAAAACCGCCACGTATTTAAACATAGTTGGACATTTTGTCCAAAAATAAAAGTAAAAAGTAAGATAATTAGTTAAGACAATAACATAAACAAAGAGTGAAGATTTTTATTAGTATAGTACAACTTTTGTATGAAAGAAAATAAAACTAATTTTAAACTGGATTAAAATTGTTGGACATTATGACAATATGACACTCAAGTCTTCCGTGTGAATACCCCAATAGTTTTTTAAGCTATTTTTTTTAAACTTGCAGGCTTTTTTACGAAGGAATATGCTAGATCTAGCAGTACAACAACTACAAGTAGGTTTTACTTGTAGTTGTTGTATTGCAACAAGTGTATTTTAGAATAATGAGAGAAGAATATATATTAATAAGAATATCCTAGTCACTAAACTTTGGTGACTAATATGAATATCATCTGGTATTTTGGATAAGCTCTCATATGATACCCACATTGTTATACAGGGTGGCACAGAATAAGCTATATGGTTTGAATTCTTTATAACTTTTTTAATTATTATTCTTTCTTTGTTTTTTTCAGCATTTTGTAAAGCAGACTTGGGAATAAGTTATGAATCAATACACGATCGAACAACGTACAAAAATACTTGAAAGTCTCAATGGCTTTATTAAGGGACATATTTAATGACTCGCACACAAGCGATTTTAACTGGCCTCCATGTTCACCAGATTCAACAGCTCCTGACAGTTTTCTTTGGGGATAGTTGAAAGAAAGAGTGTACGTTAACAAACCAAGAACCATACTCCAACTAAAACCTAATATTCGAAATAAAATTATGACCATTACACCCGAAATTTTGCAAAAAGTTATGTAAAATAAGCTAAAAAAGTGCTGATAGGTATGTACGAAGCATAAAATGGACATCACTTACAGGATATCAAAGCTAATTGCAAAAATTCCCCAATAATACACTGTATTTAAAAATATATATAAAAATCGCATAAATAAAAAAGTTATGAACCATTTAAACCATATAGCTCATTCTGCGCCACCCTGTGCTACTAAATAAAACATTTAACAAGAAAATGTTAAGACATCCAATATTTTATACATATTTAAGATAATATTCTGTTATGTTTAGTTTTTTTTTATATTTAGAACTGTTTCACTAAACTAGATTTTTTAATTGTACTTGTGTTTTGATGTGAGCCACTGTGTACTGAGTATGTCAATACTCCTTCTGCAGCGACAATTGCACTAGTTAAAATGTCGACAACTTTCATTTTATGCGCGAGTAGAGATACGTTAGAGACGACAGTTCTAGTGTATTTCTGGTGATATTGTCAATGAACGTTGTGCAATAATATTAAATAAATATATGTATGTAGACGAGGGTCACTAAAATCTACGAGTGAATCTTCGGTTCAAATATCTCGATATGGTCGTAAAAGAACTACCTTCTCAATAGTGCTAAAGTCTACTGATAGATTTTGAAAGACAACCCTATGTTATTTGTCAATAGGCATTTGCATTGGCTGGGGTGCACCTAGTCAGTAGCACTATTGACAATGTGACTAGAAAATTACTATAAGTTTACTATTGACAACGAGAGAGGATATACATATCGATATTGTAGACTAGAGCACCTAAAATTTACTAGTGAATCTTTGGTGCCAATGTCTCCATGTGGTCCTGAAAGAACTATTAAGTCAGTAGTGCTATAGTCTAGTGGTGGATTTTCAATGACAAGCTAATGTTAAATGTCAATAGACGATTACATTGGCTGGGGTACACCTGGTCAGTAGTGCTACTGACAACGTCACTAGTAAATCACCACAATTTCACTATTCGCAGTTTCTGCAGGGTATGTACATGAATACATATGAAAGACAACCCTATGTTATTTGTCAATAGGCATTTGCATTGGCTGGGGTGCACCTAGTCAGTAGCACTATTGACAATGTGACTAGAAAATTACTATAAGTTTACTATTGACAACGAGAGAGGATATACATATCGATATTGTAGACTAGAGCACCTAAAATTTACTAGTGAATCTTTGGTGCCAATGTCTCCATGTGGTCCTGAAAGAACTATTAAGTCAGTAGTGCTATAGTCTAGTGGTGGATTTTCAATGACAAGCTAATGTTAAATGTCAATAGACGATTACATTGGCTGGGGTACACCTGGTCAGTAGTGCTACTGACAACGTCACTAGTAAATCACCACAATTTCACTATTCGCAGTTTCTGCAGGGTATGTACATGAATACATATGTACATATGTACGTATTCTATTCAGACCTCCCCATCGAATACACTCATAAATTAGTTAATAACTATTATTTTTCATATGCAATCTTATTACATTAAAAAAATCCCTCAAATTGTTTCATTAATATATGTATGTAGGTACATACTTATCTATCAATGTATGTATGTGTAATATTCTTATCCACGAACCTCTTTTTTAGGCGCGAAAATAATACATAAATCAATGCATGTTATGTACATATGTACATATGTAGCTAGCTACCTACACTTTAATATGCATGACGTCCTCCCAATGCAATAAATATCCCACAGCAACCACAACACAACCAATAAAATGTGTATGAACAAACAAACAGCACAATCATACAAGTCTTACGAACATTGCAAGAACAAAACAGTTATTTACTTACATGCATACATACATACATATATATAGTTTTTCATACATGCACATGTATATGTTCTTGAACATGAATTATTACGCCACAAGTGGTCAGCACACAACAATACACTTTTTACCGTACTTTTTTATCACTTTTTTGTTAATACACACACATTTTATTATATAAATCGAACAGGAGAACCCATCTTTAATTTTTTTATGTACCAACATATGCATCTATGGATTTGTGTACCTAAGTAAATATGTAATGTAAATAAGTATGTAAATTTATGTATGTACGTATGCAGCTTATTTTTTGAAGAAGGCAAGCTAAATTAAACACTTTTCTTATTTATACCTACTCGTACACCATATGTATTTTCAAGATTTAATAAATTATATATTTAACTCAATATTTCTAATTGGTATAGGCATTCAAATTTACATATGCATATATACATATGTATATGTATGTATGTACTTATATACATCTATATATTTTGCAACTTCACACTTTATGTCTTAAGATTATTAATGAATTATCACCTTGACCGAGCACTTGCGACCGCACACTTCAATTAAAAAATTCCAACTAAACTAAAGGTACAAACTCTTAAAATGATTGACATTCCTATGTAACTTCTCCCAATATTGAAGAAAACAAA
The DNA here is from genome assembly GCA_949987645.1 of Tachina grossa. Taxonomy (NCBI): domain Eukaryota; kingdom Metazoa; phylum Arthropoda; class Insecta; order Diptera; family Tachinidae; genus Tachina; species Tachina grossa. The sequence continues at coordinate 20,272,391 of OX465277.1, read as the reverse complement.
TACAAAGGCTACTTGCAATACAACAACTACAATTCCCACGAATATTAAAATAGCCGAATTAAAAAACAAAAACAATAATGGACAACGCGTTTTACGGTCAGTGCCACCAAATTAGCGGATTTGTCCCCAAAATGGGGATTTCGTCTATAATTTGGGACAGAATTTCGTGGGGAGGGATTTGGGCGAAAACAAACAAAACAAAGTTTTTCTAAAGACATATTTGGCTTTTGGGCAATAGTATATCAGTACGAAGATAATGCCGGAAATTACTTCTTTCGTGAAATTGCAGCTGCTGTGTTCAACCTGTTGATAGTGCCAATAAGTAATGCGTTTGTAGAGAGAATATTTTCATGCATGAACACTACCAAACCAAAACCAAATTAAGGAATAATCTGCAATATGAAATGTTAGAATTTTTAATAAGAATAAAATCACATTTAAATATTTATAAGATCTGCTGCCATAAATTTGAGCTTCCTTCCTGAAAAAATTATAAAAAAGTTCAAATTGGAAAATATGTTGTAGAGGATGGAGACGAACTTAATGTCTATGAAGTTTTGAATTGGGAAATTATTTAGAACATTTCGATTGCAAGAATGTATGTATGTATGTAATATCTTTATAAATTCGTATTCACCCCTATTATGAATAAAATGTTAAATTTTTGTTCCATGAAATTTTCATTCCCCATGAAGGGAAATTTGCAATCTTCAATTTCATGGAAACGTTTGTTCCCGCTATCAATGCGTAGTGAATGTAAAAAAACGGGAAGAAACAAATTAAGTTTAATAATAAGAGATACATATATTTTGGGTTTCAAATGAAATGTTATATAGTGTAAAGTTGTGTTTTTAATTGTTTTAGGCGCCGTGAAAAATTTTTTTAGTATAGCACAGCCATAAAATTTACGGCATGTAAGCCAAAGAGATTCATGTTCAATGAAAAAATGTGTTCCAAGGTATTATTGTTATTAATTGTGGGCATTATTTATTGATCTTACCCTAAAAGAGATAATTTTTAAGTTTTAATATATATAATTGCAAGTATAGTATTGAAATTACGCAGTGTATTAATTCAGTTCGCCTGTAAAAATAAAGTGCACAAAACGAAGGGAAAAGTTAAAAAATCCATGTGAAAAATATTATTCACGATAAGGGGAATCAAGAAAGGGAACACATTTAAGGGGAAAAATTATTCACGATTGCGATTTGGGGAACAGGGAAAATATTTCGAGGGAAAAACTGTTCACGATAGGGGTTATTATTATTTTTTTTTTTTTGCTATTATCTTCTTCAGACTGTTTAATTCGACTGACTCCAATCGAATCAAAATAATGGATGGAAAAGTAAATCCTAAATTTTAGTTTTATATTCTGATCTCAAAAACTAATACTCTTTTATGTACCTTCTAAAATTAAATATTAATATTAATTGACAGTATTAATTAATAATATTGTAATAAATAAACTTGAAAGTGCCTTTTTGTTAATTGTTAAGTTTTAACACACATACACATATGTAATTTTATGTACGTTTTAAGTTAATAAAAACATATAAAAAATAAAAATAAAGAATTTGGTTAACCGTACTGAAAAAAGTACAATTTTTCTTGTAACTTTGAGAAAATCTTATTTCGCATCCCTGTGCATAGGGCTTAATAATCGTGTTTTATGAATCATATATTTTTGGGGACAAAAGTTAGGATTTTTCTGTTGAAATGGGGGATTTTTGGGGACATGACGTTTTAAATTAGGGACAAGAGTCAAAATTTTTCTGGCAGCACTGTTTACGGTAGGTCACGAACACTCCCTTAACTCCCAATATTAACATCTTTTAAGAGTGACACACAAACTGCATAAAAAGCAGTGTTGCCACTTCGTAGGTAATTTCCCGAATTGGGTGTAATTTTTACTGTCGTGGGTAAAGCGTTCGTAATTTAATTTAGGTGGAGATCAGATGTAATTGAAATTTTTTTCGTTTTAAAAACCTACCCTAGCATTTTTATTTTCTTGTTTCTTTTTATTTTTAAATAGTTACGCTATTCTATGGCACTATATAAACCGAACGCGATTTTGAGGTTTCTTACGTCAATCGATTTGTCTTAATCCCGGGAGTGTCATTAAAGATGTGTCAGTTGTCAAAATTCAATATGGTGGCCAACAGACGCCATTTTGTAAACACGAAAAAAATAAAAAGTCGCTGAACTTCAGACATACATACATATATCAAAATGTTTATCATTCGACAGGTTTTTTAAAATCATCTTTAGGTTTCTCTTATGATTTTTATAGCTATTGCTATTTATGGAGCGATACAAGATTTATTAAGTGATTTTCGTAACAAAAATAATCGACACTATTACAGTTATAAATTCATTTTTGTTTTGATTTCTTTGTACTTAAGAGCAGAGTATGAAAATAAACGATACAAGTTGTTTGATTTTGTTTTGTTTCGTTGTTCGAAGTGAGTGAAACTAAAACAAAACAAAAACAATGAGAACATGTGCTCAATTTTTTTTTTTTTTTTTTTGCTTTGTTTTCGCACATAAGCATAAACCAGGGAATACAGCCGATCGTCAGCAGTGTGCACACTTAATTTTTTTTAAATTCGGTACAATCGTCAAAAAAAATCGGTAGATTTGAATGAAATTCGGTAGAAAATTTTTTTTATTCAGAGAAACATAAAAAATAACAATTCAAAGAAACACAAAAAATTACAAAATATATGTACTTACATATATATAAAGGGTAAGTGCAAGGAGTATCAAACTAAACAGCTTCCAAAAGCGCATTTAAAACTTCACATGTGATTGGAAATTAAACTGCCACAAACAATGAAGCATTTCCAATAAAAAAAAGTGTCATCACCAGTTATTTGCTCTTACCCTTTATATAGATATGCTATGCATATATAAAATAATATGTATTCATAAATAACAGGAATTCAGTTTTTGTAAATAGGTTTTATAAAGCTACTAAAATAACTTTTATTTGACAAACATTTGTAACTACAAAGGTTATATGTAAATATGCAAAAATTATTAAATCATTGGTAGGAATAAATATTTCATCCCCAAAGCACAATTCTTTGGCAAATATTAGGTTACTTATAGTTTCAGTTTTTAACCGATTTCTTTGTTCTGTTTAAATGATTTCCATGACAGAAAATGACCGCTCTGCGGCCGCACTGCTATGTGGCAAAGTAAGCAATTTACACATATATCGACTTAAATTACTAAATAACAATATTCGGTAGATTTCAGGCCTTGTTCGGTAGAATTGGTAGATTGTTAAATCCACAAACATATTCGGTAGAATCTACCGAATATCGGTAGAAGTGTGCACAATAATCGTCAGTAAGCCGGCTAACAGCCACCACCCACCACAAACAATACATTAATTTAATCTTAGGCCGTTAGAAAAGGAAATAATGAGAAATAAATGGAAACGTTTTGAAATATTTACGGCGAATTTGACATCATCATATAATATAATTTTATTGCTTTGTTATTTCACACATGAAATTTGTTTTATATAACTAAGCAGCAAAGTTATGGCACCGTGTCCTAAGATACCTCTCTTCCTTTTATTAATGAATTTAATATTTTATGTTGTTTTAATTGAATTTGTTTTTTGGTTGTTTTTTGTATGTATGTAATAAAATTTTATGTTATTTCTGTTTTTTAAATGTTTACTTTGCTCAATTTTTTTACATGGTTTTCTATAGAAAATCATAATTCACTTTGCGTCGTTTTAATTGGTATCGTGTTTTTTTGGAACGTATTATTATTTCGTTATGTGAGTCTTTGCCATTCTGATCAGATATATATAGTACAATTATATTTTAGAATTTTAGATAGTTTTATACTGATGTTAGTTACCCAAATAAAATCAAAATGTGATTTTATTAATGAAATTTATATCATTTTAGATATTGTAAGTCTTCTGAAACAAACTCAATGTTTATTTTAAGAAAAAAATGCATGATTTAATATGAATTTTCAAAAGCTTAGATTTTGCTAAATATGAACTTCGTAGTGAACACGAACTTTATAAGAAAAGGGTATTCAAATTAAAATAAAGCCCGGGAGACCATACTATGTGTCCAATATTACAAAAAGTAATTACAAATGCTCCAGTTGAGAGAACATTTAGCACACTTAACATTTGTGGAACTCATTTTAGAAACAGACTGTCGTCTGGAAACATAATAGCACTTTTATTTGCCAAAGAACGTATTCAAAGAAATGGCCATGAATGTTTTGAGCCCTTGTTAAATAAATATATGCAACAGAATTTTGTAAGTAGGACTCATTATTTTAAGTATTCTTATTTAACTTTTTTTATATTTATTTTAAGTTTTTTGTGTTATATTTGTTAATTTATTTTAAGTAACTTTTTGTGTTTTATTATTTTGTATAGATTTTTTTTATAAAATAAATCATTAAATTGTTATTAAGTGTAATTTAAGTTAAATCGGGTAATTTTGCTTAATTTCAAGTGTAATTTTATATTATGTTATTGGTAACACTGATAAAAAGCCGCTTTTTTGATTCTCCAATAAGAATACAAATAATAAAGAGAAATGCTTATATACATAATTATTTCCCAAATAAACATACATTTGTAAATATTGGCACCAGTGATGGAAAAGTTAATGCATTCAATTTTTTTTTTTTTTTTTTTTGATAATATTGCTTTAAATTAAATACAGTGGTATAACCGTAACAAATTTGATCCCTGCATTTTTCTCGCTTTCGTTGTTGATTCTGGAATTGGTCAATTTAAGATCTATGGAATATTAAAAAAAATCTACGAAACCATGAGGCTAAGGTATTGCAGAAAATGGTAAATCATTCAAAAATATTTGCTAAAATGTTCTACAAAATAGAATGATAGATTTAAAAACTACATCGGTATGGGGTATTCACAAATAAGAACAAAATAAAATAATATTTAGTAGGAAAATGCAAAATTATTGAAAATAGTTCATTCTATCTGCGAAAATTATTTGCGATTTTTTGTAATTTCAGCAATATGTATCTAAAACCAATTTTAAGGCTTAGAATTTATTCGGAAATTTTAGCGAGTTTTGTGAAACGATAAAAACAAAAAAAACTTATTGCTCTTGTGCACAATTTCACACAAATTAGGTCTGACTTAGACTACATATGCCTGCCATTGTATGGTAGAATTAATGTTTTGACAGTTTTTGGACTTTTTTGTGCAAATTTTCGCAAATGTTTTCCAATTTTTGACATTTCTTACAATTTAGCCAGTTTTATGCCATTTTAGCACTTGTTTGCAATTTTCCCCAATTTTTGCTATTTTCGCGATATACGTGATTTTTTAGCAGCCTTGACTTTTTAACCATTTTACCGGTTTTTAATACATCTGTCTATTTGATGTTAAAATATTTGTACGAAATTTGGTCATTTTGGCAATTTGTCTTATTTTTTGGGATTACTCAGATCTTAAGTAACTAATTTTAAGACTTGTTTTCAATTTAGCAATTTGTCGAAAATTTTCTCTGTTTGCACAATACAAGTTATGTTTCCTATTCTTTTGCGAATTTTCGTCATTGTCGCAAATGTTTCCAAGTTTTTGACATTCGTTATTTTTAGCGGTTTTTTAAATGAATTTTAATCATTTTTTTTCAATTAGGAAATTATTCGCGAATTTTAGCAACTATTTGTACATGAGATTGTTTTTGACTCTTAAAATATACTTAGGTTATTCGTTTACAGTTTTTGCTGTTTTCGAATTTTTTACAACTTTTGTATGAAAGAAAATAAAACTAATTTTAAACTGGTTTAAAATTGTTGGGCATTATGACAATATGACACTCAAGTCTTCCGTGTGAATACCCCAATAGTTTTTTAAGCTATTTTTTTTTAACTTGCAGGCTTTTTTACGAAGGAATATGCTAGATCTAGCAGTACAACAACTACAAGTAGGTTTTACTTGTAGTTGTTGTATTGCAACAAGTGTATTTTAGAATAACGAGAGAAGAATATATATTAATAAGAATATCCTAGTCACTAAACTTTGGTGACTAATATGAATATCATCTGGTATTTTGGATAAGCTCTCATATGATACTCACATTGTTATACAGGGTGGCACAGAATAAGCTATATGGTTTGAATTCTTTATAACTTTTTTAATTATTATTCTTTCTTTGTTTTTTTTCAGCATTTTGTGAAGCAGATTTGGGAATAAGTTATGAATCAATACACGATCGAACAACGTACAAAAATACTTGAAAGTCTCAATGGCTTTATTAAGGGACATATTTAATGACTCGCACACAAGCGATTTTAACTGGCCTCCATGTTCACCAGATTCAACAGCTCCTGACAGTTTTCTTTGGGGATATTTGAAAGAAAGAGTGTACGTTAACAAACCAAGAACCATACTCCAACTAAAAACTAACATTCGAAATAAAATTATGACCATTAAACCCAAAATTTGCAAAAATGTATGTAAAATAAGCTAAAAAAAAGTGCTGATAGGTATGTACGAAGCATAAAATGGACATCACTTACAGGATATCAAAGCTAATTGCAAAAATTCCCCAATAATACACTGTATTTAAAAATATATATAAAAATCGCATAAATAAAAAAGTTATGAACCATTTAAACCATATAGCTCATTCTGCGCCTCCCTGTGCTACTAAATAAAACATTTAACAAGAAAATGTTAAGACATCCAATATTTTATACATATTTAAGATAATATTCTGTTATGTTTAGTTTTTTTTATATTTAGAACTGTTTCACTAAACTAGATTTTTTAATTGTACTTGTGTTTTGATGTGAGCCACTGTGTACTGAGTATGTCAATACTCTTTCTGCAGCGACAATTGCACTAGTTAAAATGTCGACAACTTTCCTTTTATGCGCGAGTAGAGATACGTTAGAGACGACAGTTCTAGTGTATTTCTGGTGATATTGTCAATGAACGTTGTGCAATAATATTAAATAAATATATGTATGTATGTAGACGAGGGTCACTAAAATCTACGAGTGAATTTTCGGTTCAAATATCTTCATATGGTCGTAAAAGAATTACCTTCTCAATAGTGCTAAAGTCTACTGATAGATTTTGAAAGACAACCCTATGTTATTTGTCAATAGGCATTTGCATTAGCTGGGGTGCACCTAGTCAGTAGCACTATTGACAATGTGACTAGAAAATTACTATAAGTTTACTATTGACAACGAGAGAGGATATACATATCGATATTGTAGACTAGAGCACCTAAAATTTACTAGTGAATCTTTGGTGCCAATGTCTCCATGTGGTCCTGAAAGAACTATTAAGTCAGTAGTGCTATAGTCTAGTGTTGGATTTTCAATGACAAGCTAATGTTAAATGTCAATAGACGATTACATTGGCTGGGGTACACCTGGTCAGTAGTGCTACTGACAACGTCACTAGTAAATCACCACAATTTCACTATTCGCAGTTTCTGCAGGGTATGTACATGAATACATACATATGTACGTATTCTATTCAGACCTCCCCATCGAATACACTCATAAATTAGTTAATAACTATTATTTTTCATTTGCAATCTTATTACATTAAAAAAATCCCTCAAATTGTTTCATTAATATAGTTACATACTTATCTATCAATGTATGTATGTGTAATATTCTTATCCACGAACCTCTTTTTTAGGCGCGAAAATAATACATAAATCAATGCATGTTATGTACATATGTACATATGTAGCTAGCTACCTACACTTTAATATGCATGACGTCCTCCCAATGCAATAAATATCCCACAGCAACCACAACACAACCAATAAAATATGTATGAACAAACAAACAGCACAATCATACAAGTCTTACGAACATTGCAAGAACAAAACTGTTATTTACTTACATGCATACATACATACATATATATAGTTTTTCATAAATGCACATGTATATGCTCTTGAACATGAATTATTACGCCACAAGTGGTCAGCACACAACAATACACTTTTTACCGTACTTTTTTATCACTTTTTTGTTAATACACACACATTTTATTATATAAATCGAACAGGAGAACCCCGTCTTTTATTTTTTTATGTACCAACATATGCATCTATGGATTTGTGTACCTAAGTAAATATGTAATGTAAATAAGTATGTAAATTTATGTATGTACGTATGCAGCTTATTTCTTGAAGAAGGCAAGCTAAATTAAACACTTTTCTTATTTATACCTACTCGTACACCATATGTATTTTCAAGATTTAATAAATTATATATTTAACTCAATATTTCTAATTGGTATAGGCATTCAAATTTACATATGCATATATACATATGTATATGTATGTATGTACTTATATACATCTATATATTTTGCAACTTCACACTTTATGTCTTAAGATTATTAATGAATTATCACCTTGACCGAGCACTTGCGACCGCACACTTCAATTAAAAAATTCCAACTAAACTAAAGGTACAAACTCTTAAAATGATTGACATTCCTATGTAACTTCTCCCAATATTGAAGAAAACAAATACAAAGACTATTTGCAATACAACAACTACAATTCCCACGAATATTAAAATAGCCGAATTAAAAAACAAAAACAATAATGGACAACGCGTTTTACGGTAGGTCACGAACAGTCCCTTAACTCAGAATAGTAACATCTTTTAAGAGTGACACACAAACTGCAAAAAAAAACAGTGTTGCCACTTCGTGTGTAATTACCCGAATTGGGGGTAATTTTTACTGTCGTGGGTAAAGCGTTCGTAATTTAATTTAGGTGGAGATCAGATGTAATTGAAATTTTTTCCGTTTTAAAAACCTACCCTAGCATTTTTATTTTCTTTTTTCTTTTCATTTTTAAATACTTACGCTATTCCATGGCAATATACATATAAACCGAACGCGTTTACGGATTTTGATGATTCTAACGTCAATCGATTTGTCTCAATCGCGGGAGTGTCATTAAAGTTATGTCGGTTGTCGCTGCCATTTTGTAAATACGGGAAAAAATACTGATGTAGTTACCCAAATAAAATCAAAATGTGATTTTAGTAATGAAATATATTTTATTTAGATATTGTGAGTCTTCTGGAACAAACTCAATATTTATTTTAAGAAAAAAATTCCATGATATAATATGGATTTGCAAAAGCTTAGATTTTGCTAAATACATATGAGCTTCGTAGTGAACACGAAGTTTATTAGAAAATAGTATTCAAACTAAGATATAACCTGGTGGAACATATGTTTTCATTATTACAAAACTTAATTACAAATGATCCAGCTTAGAGAATATTTAGCACACTTAACATTTGTGGAACTGATTTTAGAAACAGACAGTTGTCTGAAACCATTACAACAATTTTATTTGCCAAAGAACGTATTCAAAGAACGGGCAATGCCATTGTTAAATATATGCAACCAAATATGGAAGTAGGACTCATTATTTACAGTATTCTCAATTAACTTTTTCTTCAATTTATTTTTTGTTTTGTATTTGTTAATTTATTTTAAGTAACTGTAATATGCATCTTTATAGTATATTTACTACTGATGGACGTTAAATGAATTTTTGGTGATATTTTTTTTTAATTTTCTTTTTATAAAATTACAAGTTAAATTTTGATCAGGTGATATTTAAGTTAAATCAGGTAATTTTGCTTCATTTCAAGTGTAATTTTGAATTACGCTGTTGGTAACACTGGTAAAAAGCTGTAGGGTTTTTTTTGCTGCTCCCATTAGAATAGAACTACATACATCTGTGATGGAAAGTTGGTTGATACGATTTTACTTGTTAAGCGAATATTGCATTAAAAAAGTACATATGTACCTATTAAAGTATTGCCAAGAATTGGAAATAAACCTAAAAATTGTTAATAAATTTTAATGAAATTTTTAAAATTAAGGCAAACCTTGCCTGTGTGTTACTTCTCTTTATAAAAAAAATCTGTTAAGAAAATAATTTCTTTAAAAAACTAGTTACCCTTTAGGTGCAAAAAGTACTCGAAGATGTGATTTTGTTACTGATATGCAAAAATCCATTTCCCATCACTGATTTGCATATATATTTGGGTAATTTGATGTTCGTGTTAATTGTAGTTGTTGTATTGCAACAAGTGTGTTTTATAGAATAATGAGAGAAGAAGGAATGTTAATAAGAGTTTATTCAATATTTTAGTTCAAGTTTCTTAAGCAATGCGATCGGTGGTTAACGCGAGTTTGTGGTGTCTAAATTAAATAATTTTATGTGTATACATACTTAAAAATATGTATGTACATCCATACCCATGTAATAATAATTAAAATGTACATACTATGTACATATTTACATGAGTAAATATAATCAAAATCATTAAAAATATGTACCTATGTATATATTAGCAAGTGTTTGTCAAAGAAAAAAATAAAAATGTTAAATAAATCTTACATGCAAATGTATCTACATACATACGTATGTACATATACATATCTGCACATCTTCTATAAGAAAATATGCATATAAGAACATACATATGTACCTACATACATACATATGCATGGATGTGTGTGTGTAAATAAAATATCGGTTAGGCCGGTCAGTTTGTCAAAAAAAGTTTTACCTACATAAGTGTGTACATATATACATACATACATACATCCATACACAACATATGTATGTACGTATGTACTATATGGAAGTGAAAAAGTGTCTTCAAGATGGCTTCATTGAATAAAATGATGCTTATACCGTTATTGTTGTCCATTTGTGGCGTGATAATTCTTGGCCAAGACGGTGTCAACAAGTGTAAATAGGTATGTATTTACATATATACATGCATCCATATAGGTATATGTACATACATACATACATATGTACATATATATCAATGTATGAACATGCATTGGTAAGTAAATCACTTTATAATATAAAGTTTATGTCTACATATCTACAAAGGTATGTATGTACATAGGTACCTATTAGATGTTTTGTTTTTGTAATAGGTATAAGAAAGATTTGTATGATTGTTCGGCTCGTTTGGGCATGCACATGTTATTGTTTGTGGTGTGGATGCCGGCGTTTTTGTTTTTTCAATTTAAGTAGGTACAAACAGATATATTTAGCGGTTGCCAGGCCATACATGCATACATATGTATATATGTATGTATGTATATGCTTACTAAAAATAATCACACATACATACATGCATATACTGTAGGTGTTATATTTTTTGTAAACAAACGCACTCAAACACACGTGTCTTGCATCGGCTTTACAACTTGTATTTTTGCTTTGCAATGACGTCACCAGTGACAATGCCTAGCATGTTTAAGTGTGATGTGCATACATACATATATATGTATGCTTGTGTGTATGTATGTATATACGTATGTACATAAATGTATAATAAACACAACACGATTAGGTTGTGTATGACATTGTAAAGACGATTAGGTTGTGTATGACATTGTAAAGTGTTTGCGGTCGTAGTATGATGTTGTGTCTTGGTTGTACCAGAGGTGAAAAAGTCCGGATTCACACACGGAAAATTTGGTTGCTAATCGCGTGAGTTTATGAGGGCAATCATAAATAAAATTCCGCGACACATTTTTTCCCGGAGAACAATTTCAAACAATAGCAAGTAATAGGGAAAACAAAAAAAAATTCTAATTGAAAAACGGAGAAATTTCTTGCGGAATTTTATTCATGATTGCCCTGTATAGTAAGTAGAGTCAGTTAGAGTAAATTTTTTAAAACTAAGTGCTCTATTACATATTTATATATCGTAAATACGTCCAAGTGGTATAATTTCATTAATCATATTTCGGAACGTATTTTCCACTAGTTATTTAATATAGTCCCAGTCCCCATTCCTAGTTTTTGCCGCCGAAATAATACTCATTAATTTTACTAGTACTGTTAAATGTTTAACAGTGCGCTGTTAAGTACAAAATTCGCTCTGCTAAAATTTTTGGTTTTTGTCTCTGCTACTGCAATTTAAATTTATATTTATCTATTTTTTTTTTTTTTTTTTGCAAGCAATTGACATCATCAAATAATCATCAAGATTGTTTTCGTTTAATTTCATTTAATATAATTAGTTAAATCTTAGCTTCTCTTTTTAATTTCTGTCCATTAAGACTTGCCGTTAGAAATTAAAATTTTTTACCCATAAAACCACAAAAAATCGTTAAATATTAATTAGTTGTTTTTTTTTAAAGAGTACTACAATTAATCCAGATTTAAAATTAAACGCTTTAAATTTTTTTAAATTAAAATTGTGAATTTGCATGTGTGCATGAGTTTTTCTTTATTATTTAACCTGTTTGTGTTTAAAAAAATATATATGTAGATATATAAAATAAATAGGCGCCATACATAATATACATAAATTAATTAAGTTTAAGAAGAAATGATTTAATGGCCATACAAATTGCTGACGGTTTTTTTTATATAATAAAATGTAGATTCCATTGAAAACATTACCCTTGGTGAGTTTTTTTCCTTTCGATTACCTGTTTTAAATACAGGGTGTTAATTTTGTCGTTTGATTTGCCAAATTGTTTAAATTTTTTTCCTATTTCTGAAAACCTATTGATTTATAACGATTCTTATGTGCAGTTTTCACAAGTCAAGCAGACGACTCGTTTAGAAATTTTGAATGAAAACCACTCAAAAAATTGAGTGCTTTCTATATAAATCTTATACTCTCAAGTCGATCGTCTGAGTTGTAGAAATCGGGGGTTAATACTTTTTTTCTAGTTTTCTATAGTACATATTTCTTATATTAGAATTTTTTTAACCGACTTCAAAAAAAAAGGAGGAGGCTATCAATTCGTCTGTATTTTTGTCCTTGTTACTTCACAACTGGGTCTAAACCCACTTTAAAAATTCTACTTTTGTCTGAGAAGGTAAAAAAGTGGGCCGAGACACGCCCGCACATTTTTTTTATTTGATTTTATAATCGACTTATTTGATTACTTACCTTTGGGTTCTTGTAATAAAAAATTTTAAAGTTGAAAAAATTGGCGGGGTTACGTTCATTAAAATTTACTGTGTTGAAATGAAAAAATATACATTTTATATTTCTCTCTAGCTCTCTCTCTCTCAATAGAAAATAAAAAGTTGCTAAAACAAAAATTGCAAGTCTGGACAGAGACTTACATTGTTTAACAGAAAACGTCCACAATAGCGATTTACAACCCAAAAAATAAACAAGTTCAATAAAGTGCGCCTATATTTTTAAATTTTAAGTACCCCGTAAAATTTTTCCAGATTTTTTTATTTTTGAAGCTTCTTCTTAGCTTTGGCGCTTTTTTCGGTTATAACACTCTTTAGTTCTTGCCTATTTCTTTTATCTTAAGCAATTTATTTAATTTCGGCGTTTTTGTTTTCATTTTTACGCTTTTTCTTAGTGCAGGAGCTTTTTCGGTTTTGGCTTTTTAAGTTTAAATTTTTTTAAACGCACTAATAAATCCCAAATTAATATTTTACTTATTAAGTAAAATATTTTTTTTTAATTAAAAATACATTGAAATTAATTATTGGCTTTTTTAGTTTTGACGTTTTTTTTTTAATTTTTTGTGATTTTTTCGGGTTTTTGCGCTTTTTTTTCATTTTTCGTGATTTTTTGGCGATTTTTTTAAGTTCCAACAATTTTTTTTTTAATTTTGGCGATTCTGTTTAGTTTAAGCGATTTTTTCATCTTGGCGCAATTTTTTTTTTTTTTTGCTTAGGTGTTTTTTGTGGTTTTGGCGATTTATTTAAGTTCCAACAATTTTTTTTTTTTAGTTAATTTTTTAATTATTATTCGAACTCCATTTGTTTCTATATTTGTGATTTGAACGGGCTAAAGTTCGTATCGCTTTTTAAGCCAAATTACATGTGATAATTATTAATGAACAAATAACACCAAAGTCTGTTGTAAATATTCTGACTAACAACATATAGTTGAACGGAACAGCCACTAAACCTTCATCATCAGCGTTCTTTTGTGTTTGGTCCACTGTGTGTGGTGTCAGTTGATGTAGATTTCTGCTTTATATACTTAGCATTTTATTGCAAATGGATTTTTTTTTAATTTTGGCGATTCTGTTTAGTTTAAGCGATTTTTTCATCTTGGCGCTACTTTTTTTTGTTTGCTTAGGTGTTTTTTGTGGTTTTGGCGATTTATTTAGCTTAAACGATTTTTTTTAATTTAGCGCTTTTTCTCATTTTGGAGCCTTTTCTTACACTGCAATTACACATGCCACTAGTGGCATGCCAGTGTTGTGTACGTATTATCGACGAAAAATTGTTCGAAAAAGTCGAATCTCTTGCCATTTGCTTTGCTGTTTACACATGCCATTGCCACTTCATTTTAAAAATGTCGACGAAGCGAGCTGGCTCAGTCTCGCTTCCATGTTTACTTTTCCTTTTGTTTATAGAATAGAGTTACCTAGTACGTCACAAAGCACATTCTTGAGGAAACTATTAACACTTATTATTATTATTATTATTTTAATAATATTAGTTCTTTATAATTAACAAACTCCAGTTTTTCACACACAAATCAAGTTATAAATTATAATAACACATTTAACAAGCTAAAATATTGATTTAATTTTCACAGTAATCCAATAAATTTGCATCAAATGTATAACAGGGTAACTAACACTTTTCTTCGTTTTGACATTCAATGGCATGCAACTGCCAAATTTTCACTCGCATGCAAATTTTGCTGCCACTGGGGCTGCCATTGCGAAAAATTTGAGTGTGTTAGTGAAAAATCGTGAGTGTATTGAGTTTTTCGAAATGGCATGCCACTATAGTGGTATGTTAGCTTAGTCGTTTTTTCGGTTTTGGCTTTTTTTTATTTTTGGCGTTTGTTTTCATTTTAGGTGATTTTTTCGGTTTTATGTGATTTCTTTTAGTTAAAGCGATTTTTGTATTTAGGCGATTTCTTTTACTTTAAGCGATTACTTTGGCGATTTTTTTTTTGTTTTTGGCGATTTATTTTAGCTCAAGCGATTTTATTTAATTTTGGCGTTTATTTAGTTTTGGTGCCTTTTCTTAACCTAGGCGCTTTTTTATTTTTTGTGTTTTTTTAGTTTTAGCTTTTTTCAAGTTTTGGTGATTTTATTCGGTTTTATCGATTTCTTTTAGTTTAAGTGACTTTTTTTGATTTGACGTTTTTTTTTTAATTTTTGGTGATTTTTTCGGTTTAAGGCGATTTCTTTCAGTTTAAGCCATTTATTTAATTTTGGCGATTTCTTTTAGCTAAAGCCATTTTTTTATTTAGGCGATTTCTTTTACTTTAAGCGATTTTTTCATCTTGGCAATTTTTTTTGTTTTGGCAATTTTTATGGTTTTGGCGATTTATTTTACCTTAAGCGACTTTTTTTTAATTTTGGCGTTTTTTCCGTTTTGCGCTTTTTTATTTTTGGCGTTTTGTTAGTTTTGGTGTTTTTTCAAGTTTTGGTGATTTTTTCAGTTTTGGCGTATTCTTTTAGTTTTGGTTTTTATTTTTTTTTTAGTTTTTTTATTTGGCGGTTTCTTATTTTCTGGCGATTTTTTCGGATTTGTTTTAGTTTAAACGTTTTTTTTAATTCTGGCTCTTTTTTCGTTCTGGTGATTTTTTCGGTGTTTGGTGTTTTTTTTTTGTTTTGGTGTTTTTATTAATTTTTGGTGATTTTTTCGGTATTTACTTTACTTTAAGCATTTTTTTTTATTTTGGCGTTTTCTTTTAGCTTAGGCGATTTTTTTAGTTTTGATGGTTTTTTCATTTTGGCGATTTTTAAATTTTGCCGCCTTCTTTTCGTTTTGGCGATTTTCTTCCGTCGTTTTGGGTTAAGCGATTTTCTTAATGTTGGCGTTTTTTTAGTTTTCGTGGTTTTATTTTGTTTTTGGCGATTTTTTCGGTTTTTGTTTAAATCTTAAGCGATTTTCAGTGTCACAACTTCGTTTTTAGTTTTAGCGTTTTTTTTTCTGAGTCATAATAAATACATACAAATAATCGAAGGTATACAATTCTTGAGTCGGCTTTAAGAAATTAAACCGAAATGTTTCTATTATTTCGAAACGATCAAAAGTTCAAGTCTTACATAAATTTTAAATAATTTGACTGATAACAAAAAAAAAATCATATACAATTTAGCACAAGTGTATGGAAATTTGTGCTAAATTTTAATTGATAACATTGTGCTCAAATTTATTGTGCATATGCATCACATTAAAAACAAAATTTATTAATTAGAACATCATAAAGAAAAGCTCAAAATTCAGGAATTCGTCAATATTTTTCAAAAACCGGTAGCTTCGGGTGCTGTTAAAAATTATTATTATTTTTTTTCCAACGAAAAGAGTGATGAGTGAGAAAGTGCATTGTACTTAAGGAATTTAATACATACATATAAACATTTTTGGCTGTTGTAACGAGAAACTTCTTTTAATTAATTAGTTGCGTACCAGTTCTTTAACTTCACACGTATGTATGTATAATTTTTCTTTTTCCGACATGACTGTTTTATTTTTTTGAACTTGAACTTGGAAGTTGTTGTTTAAATTTGAAATCGCTAGATACCAATTGAAACTTTTTAAATAAAATCCAATTGAGAATTTACTGGTTGGGCAGGAATCTCAGCAGTCAACAAGTTGAGTAAAGTACATTTGTCGTTCGTATAAAATATGATGAATTTTGACTTCAAATTAACAGTTGCTTCCCAAGCATTGTGGTGTTTAAAACAATATTAAATAAATAACGCACACAATCATTTATAATATTAATTTAAAAAAATAACAAAAACAAATATTTTTATAAAGTGCTTTTGCTACAAGTAATTAAGAAAAAATTATAACATTTGAGACAAAATGAAATTCGCTGTAGCTGTTTGTGTTTTGTGTTCCTTGATTGCGGTAAACGAAGCTGCCATTGCCAAGGCCAGATTTAACAATCCAAGTAAGTTTAAAAATTGTAAAATTAAAATTTTTATATTAACAATTTTTCTTTTTAAATAAAAATTACTATATTTGAACAAATTTATAGAAGTTCGAATTTAATTTTGAATTTTCGAACATATGTAGCTAAAAATGGATCCCTTGAAACTTTTCATGTATAGGGTTGCTAATATGTGATTTTTCGTTTGAAAATTGAAAATTTTAAAATTTGGAAATTTAATATTCCGGTACATTAATGAACTTATTCGGCTGTTCAAACACCAATTTCGAAAATTCGAACATTCATTACTTTTGGGTTTTCCCTATAAAATGCTTTTAAATGTCATTTGTGCTTAATAGAAAATTTTTATTAATAATTCTAATTAACATACATACATACATACATTTATTGAATTGGAATAAATTTCGAATTTTGATATTGCGTTTGTTCGAAAATCGTAAGATTAATTTAATCAAAAGAACTTTTAATATATCTTTGTACATAAAATAAGACAACGAAAAATTGATACAAATGGCAAAATTTTATAATTTCGAAAATTCGAACATTCACTTTTTCATATTTTTCCTATTAGACCGTCTGCTGAGTTTTATATTTAAATTTATAATACATTAATTTTTATGTTCAGCTTATCCCGGCAAATGTACCATCGACGAAAATACCATTTTGTCGCCCGGTCAAAAGGGCAAGGCGCCCAACAACCCCTGCGCAGGTCTCACCTGCTTGGAAAACGGTTATGTAGAATTTAAAACGTAAGTTGTGGCAAACAAAATTTTCTAAGCAAGGTGGAAATTGGTATGATTATGTTTCTATCTTGCTCTTATTAATTATGTCTTTGTTCATTTAAAAAAACCCTGCTTTTTATTCTTTTAACAGCTGTCCCCCTATGGCTCCACCAAAAGGTTGTAAACTACGCGACTTTGTTAATGTCGATCGTCATTATCCCGAGTGCTGTGAACGTACATTTGATTGTACTCCAAAGATTTAAAAAAAATACAATTAAAAAAAAATTATATAAAATCAGAAATCATGACATACCTCAATTTTATTACTTTGTTATTAAATTTTTTGTAAGTTCATTAAGCAGAAAAAAACTTTACGAAGGTGTGCCCATGGCTGCAGCCTTTGAGACTTGTTTTTACATACATCTTTAGTATAATAAAAAGAATACAAATAACCGAAGACAGACATATTGAAGTAGGAAGTAAAATTTAACGTTTTTTTTATTAAGTTTAACTTTTGTTTAAAAAAAATTTTATTTATTTAATACTTTTTATAAAACTAAGCAAAGAATATGAAAATAAACATATCTTTCAACTAAAAATAAAAAGGAAACTGGTTTTATTATTGGTATTTCATTTAAGCAAAAAATATATTAATAAATTAAATAATTATTTAAAAATTTCTTTGGGAAATTGTGATTCAAATTGTATATTAAATGAGTCTTTCTTCACATAAGACTTTTCAGCCTCCAAGGCGGCCAATATGAAATCTCTGCAAGGAAATTAGGAATTATAAAAAACATTCACGATTTTTTAATTATAAATTACTCACTCTTCCTCAGCCAATGTTATGTTAATTCTTCCTGTTGTTATTTCTGTTGGCCTTATGGAACCAAAGAAATCTGTAATGGGCACTTTGTAGGGATCTCTTTTGTATAGATCTTTACGCACACCCACCGTGGAAATGCACAGACGTTTGGGACAAACAGTTAGCTAAATGATTAAAAATTGTATTTTAAATTATTTTTCAATTACATACATATGTACTTGGAAACTTACAAATTCTCCCATAGTTTTATCACTGTTGGGCTGAACTTTTTCTAAAAATTCCAAAGCATAATAAGTATAACGATCAATCATGTAGACGCCAATAGAAGAATCTACGTGATGCTGTAAAACAGGGAATGGTAAATGAAATTCAATGGATAGAAAAGAAATTGTTTGAAAATAATCTTTTTCTATGTTTCGAAAATGTATGTATAGTCTTAAATTATGATTTTTTTGCACTTGCGCTTTAATTTTTGAATTATTTTCCACGAGCTTGAAATTTCATCTTTTGAAACTTTTCATAATTTAAAATTGAAACATTTTTGTGTTTGACCTACCGATAATGAATCCTCTCCCACTAGACTGCTGGCCACGGCCAAAATATTAGGAGAAGTAAACTTCTCATACAAAGAGGCTGCCTGACAGGTATCAACCATTAAAAATAGTTCGTTGTAACTAGAGAAAAAAACATTAAAAATAGCAATTCTTTGCTAATATTCAACTTCGTTGCTTACCGCTTCTTTTCCCACATTTGTTCCACGGCATCAGCCAGCTCCTGACTCGTTATCTCCTCTGAATCTTGAAACTTCAAAAATCCATCACCGCCATGACCAGTAAGATAAATCAAAACATTACTACCAGCGTCCGTTAACAGTTTCTTCGAACGTGCTGTACCATTTTGTGTGCGACCAGTTAAAAGACGTACGAAATTCTCTACAGTAACCTCATAGCCACGATAATCAACCTCAACATCATCACCATACACATTAATGTGCTGATTGGCATTATTGTATACTTGGCCAGGACGCGGATTGCGAGGATTACAAGCCATATCATCGGCTATCATAAGAATTATTTGGGAA
Source organism: Tachina grossa (assembly GCA_949987645.1). Taxonomy (NCBI): domain Eukaryota; kingdom Metazoa; phylum Arthropoda; class Insecta; order Diptera; family Tachinidae; genus Tachina; species Tachina grossa. Next base: position 20,252,839 of record OX465277.1, on the reverse strand, counting down.
TCTGGAATACCTAATCTCTTAACTGATCTATAAATGGACAACACATTGGCCACATGACGATAGTTGAACCAAAATCGTGAAGCATCCACTAAAACGGCCCAATTGTTGGTATGAGTAGAACGTTGCACGGATTCTACATATTCAGCGGGCAGTTGCTGGGAGCTCTGCTAAGTAAATCCAAAAGTTGCAAAGAATGGTTTTGTACTTTTTGAACATATTTATTTAACATTTACTTACTTCTTGACTGAAGCCTATTGCACAAGCTAGCATTAATATAAATAATATGAATATTTCTCTCATTATTTAGGCGAATGTGGAATAATTTTCTTTAAAAAGTTTTACATAGAACTCTTAAAAGCTATGCGGTGTTTTTTGCTTTTGTTTATTATGCGACAGCTGTTGGGGTTGTATGACTCACAGCAAGTTATTTTTATGTTACCTGCATAAAATTATATTTATATAAGTCGCTCTGTTGCTTTACATGGTGATGTTAATATAACATTCTAACGTTTGCTTTTAGCATTGCAATATATGCATGTCACCCTGTTTAAATAAAGGCGCGCAAATGCAAGTCAGTTTCATTAAAATACATTAGCAACATGAAAGGAATTAACACAAGAAATTAAGAAAGTTTTGTTAAAAAATTAAAATATTGATATAAAGAGTAAAGTGTATAAGTGCATAAGTGCATAAGTGTTTAAAAGTAGTGTATATATTTGTTAAAAGTGGTTAATATGTGAAAACATAATGGTATAGAAATGAATAAGAGTTAGCAAGTGTGCTGTGCAAGAGCTTTACTTTCGAAGAATTTCCATTCATCTGGCTTTAAGTAACATTAGCAATCAGTGAGTTGCAGTGGATACTGTAGTAGAACATCTTTATTTTAATGTGTAAAAGAATAATTGTATAAAAGTGCTTGTGGCATAACCTCGCAGTTGCCGGCTATAGTTTTTGTAAAGCAGAATTTCCATTATCGGACGCCAAACATATGCACATACATACATATGTATCTATCGAATTCATTAGCAGCCAGGTAAATTTTGATGCATGCCTCTACTCCTTGCTTGATTTAATTAATCACATTAATTACATTTTACTACTTATGATGATTTGAGACTATAAGCTATAAGCGAGACAATGATTACAATCGCATACGGCTCCCTTTTAAACAATGTAATGTGGGACTAATGTTGTACAATAAACGGCTCACTATAATGTATTAAGGTGGGGGCGAAAGTCTATGAGAAATTTCAGTCTGTTTATCATGCTTGTAACACCATTTCTAAAATCATTAATCACTGATGCAAATAGAATGGGGTGAGTGGCCCCTTTTAAGCGGCCCGATTTGCAAAATAATTTATGAGAAATTTATGGATTTTCATACGCTTTAATTACACGGTGTTACAGTGAAAAAAAAAACTTGGAAAACGACCTAGCGTGAGTTGTAGATCTTGTTGAGTACATTACAAATTGTGTCAAAAAAATTTCAGAAACACCCTCAAATTCAGAAGTTATTCTGAAAATACCGTTTTCGGTGATGTTCGTCAACTTATCGAACTGTAACTAAGTCAGTTTTTGTTAGATCTAAAATTTTTTAATATTTTTAGAAAGAAAACTGATTAGAAATCGGAGCATGATGTAGTTTTAACCCACTATTAAATCCTAGCCTGAATTGTAATGTAAAATTGTCTGGCAAAACTTTTTGGGAGCATGCTCAGTTTCGTCGCTTTTTCCAGTTTCTCGTTATGTATAAGGCTGTTAATAAGTAAAGTTATTATATTCGGCAATGCAGAAATAAATACACTCTTTTTTATTGTCAATTTGTCCTAAACTGGAAAAAATTAAACTGGAAGATAGTACATTTGAATGGGGGTTATTTTGTCCTATTTTTTTAATTATTAAAAAAGTTTAGAATGTTTTTATAAGTAGATTTCTGCTATATATATTTGGATAAACACATAAAATAAACGAATTTAATACGAGTACCAAAATAATGTGGTGAAGGTTATTGTTTTTAGAAAAGAGTAAAAAATTGTAAGTAGATTAATATTTATTTTAATGAAAATAAGTAAGTTTGTAGATTTTGTAATCATCATGCAGTGTGTGATAAGCATAATATATTTTTTTATGTTTGCGATTTGAATTCTACTGGAATACCTGCGCGAAGCGGACAGCCACGCAAAAGATGCCTTCAAAACAGATTTTGACTGCTCATATAGTTCTAGGAAATGGTATGAACCCGAAAGTACTTGTAAAAGCTGTTCCATATATTTCTCAATGATTTGGCAACATCAAATATTCCATAGAGCAGAGGACTGTAATTTGTGTGAAGTGGCTTACCAAAAAAAGCCTGCAATCGCAATATTTGTACTTTCGAAAAAGTTTAATAACTTTCACAAATATAAATCGATTCTAACAATTGATATCTCATTCTTTTGTATATAAAATTCCCTTTAAAGTTCTGTGCAAAAAATATAGGTCTTCATAGAAAAAAATTAAAATAACAATGGTTTATTTTCAAAAATTACGCAAAAAAAAAATAATTTAAATGTTTGATAAAAACTTACCCAATTTCTTGAAACATACAATTAATGCATTTTTACATTTTTTAAAACCCTAATTCTTTGCCTTTCCAAAACTGTTTAAAATTTTAAAATTGGTCAAAACATGAGTGAGCTAGAGGTACTAAAGTACTACGACGCACCCTAAAACAGTTTTTTCAAAATAACTCGAATTTTTGAGGGTGTTTCAAAATCTTTGAAAACGGTTTTTGTATGTCCTCACCTAGGCATACAAGTCCAACTAGGTCGCTTTTCAAGTTCTGACAAAAAGTGTTTTTTTGTAACACCGTGTTATTCTAGTATTGAAGTATATAAACAGCATCTCATCGTCAGTGTAAATGCGTTTTAATTTATAATTCAATGATTTTCCTATGCTAATGGTAAAATTTGTCACACTTATATAAATCTCAAATAAACGTGGAGTATATTTTGGACATTTGCACTTGGAAATACATACATATGTTCATGTTTAATAATTCATGATCCTGACGAACAGCAGACAAATTTCAAATAAGAAACTTTTTGTTCTGTTTTAGTTACTCAGTAAACATTTAGGTTTAGTTTCAAGGAAAAATAATGAAATTCTCAAAAATCGAAAAAACTGCTAAAATTTTTATAAAATAACAATGTTGTTTCTTCACCAAGGAAAAAAACCAGAAAATACAAAGACATCCTGCTTTAGGCGGGATTATCCCATTTTTCATAGGTCGATCCCGTCTTGAATTTCTATCCCGCTTTTTAGAGTCTTGAAATATTCAATCCCTTATTCGATTTTTATAAAAATATAACTGACAAAAATTCATTTCAAATATTTTTTTCAAGTGTAGTTATTGCTTAACTAGCCAAAACCCCGTGTGCCTCGCTACATCTTTTACATACATACGTTTTGTGTATTTATTTTATTTTCACTATTTTCTAGAATACAATTCTCATTATTCGGGTATGTTCGGCATTCCACGTGAAATTAAAAGAAGTGGAATTGCCATAGCATTGTTGTTATAATTACATATTTCCAACAATTATGTCAATTCCACTTCTTTTAATTTCACGTGGAATGCAGAACATACCCTATTAACATAAATATTCGTGAAGAATTTAAAATTTCTCACTGCATTAGTTCCCAATATATTTTATTTTCAGTAAACATTTTCTCTATTTGCGTATCAATCCCCATTAAATATTTAATTTAAATGTTTAATTTTTTGATCCAATTTTGACCCCTTTTTATATATGTATAATACTATTGTTATTGGCATTATTGCATGTTAAAAAATTTAAAATTTTTGATTGTCTTGCCTTCCCAGATATCTTGAAGTAAATATTGCCAACTTTAGGTATTATGTATAAAATTATTAGCCTATTGTTCCTTGTAACCCATCAGTAATACACTGTATAAAGGACAAAAATTTGCGCACAGGCACAACGCCTACTATTTCAATTTTGAAATTGTTTCCAGAGACAATGTACAATGTCAACAGAGTTAACCCTACACTATTTCAACGTTCTCCCTATATATTAGTTTTCAAGTTTTATGGGATGAGGTGGCACACTCACTGGGAGTCGCCACGCCCACTTCTTTTATTCCTACTTTTTCTTTTTTTTTTTTTAGCAACTTATAAGGTCAATAGAGTAACTCCTACATAATTCCAAGATAATTCAAAATTAATATTTGCTATAGATGGGAGGTGCCACGCAAACTTGTTTACTTCTTAATACTATTTCTTTAAATTACTACAAATATTAACAAAATAAGACAAATCGTTTCAGCTGTTTTCCGATTTTAGATAAATAAAAAAAGTGGGCGTGTTCAATTTTTTTTTTTTTTTTTTTTTTTTTTTTTTTTTGTAAAAACATAAGTTAGGTTATGACACAAATATTTAAAAAAAAAATTGCGAAATCGGTGCAGCTGTTCTTAATTGATGCGATTGCCAACGAACGATATTTGATTTCTTTGTTTATATAAATATTTTTGACATTCTTAGATTTTTAATTGAACTATAGTGAATTTTTAATCAGAAATAATTTTTAGTCAGGCTTAAATTCAGTAATTTCAATTCTTTTTATTGAATGAAATATTTTATTAATTAATGTGAGTTTCTAAAGAAGAGAAGAAAAATTAAATTAGACTTTTAAGCTGGGGGAAATACCGATATTTTTCTGTGCAGCAACGCACTTCATCAGCACCCTAGTCTATCTACTTGGGTAGAGATTGTTATTAACATCAGCTATTTAACGTAAATTGTAATGAAACGGAATGTGAGAAATGATTGTTGTGTACAATTATTGATTTACCTTTGGTAAATACATATGTAAGTATCACTATTTATTTCCCCTGTTTTTCCATTTTTTCATTTTTCTATTTAGGTTAGCACGAAGTTATATTACTCTACCTACGTATGTTTAACTATTCTTGCTTATCTTTTACGATCATCACATTAATTATTTTTACTTATTCGATGTACCGTCGGTACATACATATAAGTATTATAGTAGTGGATATTATGTTACTTTGTTGTTGCATTCTCCCGTTTATTTGGTTTTCGAACATTAGTGATTGCCAAGTGAACAGTGATTGCCAAGTGAACATATTTTTGTCACGTGCCCGTGATGAATTGAGAGAAAACTCTGTTTCCTAAGCACATAGGAATACTAAAAAAATATTTATTTTTAAATCCCGCTTTTTGCAGGAATTTTCTTCAAAATCTCGGTTTTTGATCGATCATGTCCCGCTTTTTAGCGAAAACCATCTGTAATTGGATTCACTAACTTTTATTACGATAATCGTATCGGTATAATAAATATAACGAAAATTTATCGACTTTGCTATTCAGTAACATATTTTAACGATAATCGCTGTCGGTTGGAGTAGAGATGGGTGCGTGTCGAATTTTTCTAACACGACACGCACGAACACGAATACCATGATATTCAACACGTACGAAACACACACGCCAAACATTTTCCCAACACGAAACTGCACAACACGCACGAAATCAAATACAATAACAAAAAATCGTTTTTAAGCAGTGTTTTTTTATGGAAATTGTTATAATTTAAGTTTAGAATTTTCTTAAACGCACTAATAATAACAAATTAACAGCCTTATTTATAATAATAAGTATTATAAATAAGGCTGTAATATTTTACTTATTAAGTAAAATATTTTTATATGCGCATTTCTCTGTTGCTACGATTTTGTTTCGTGTTTTTCGTGTCAATGTTGCTGAACACGATACGAAACGAACACGCATGAAATCAGATTTTCTGACACGAACACTACGTGTTGAATCGTGCGTGTTCGTGTCACGAACAAAAACACAACACGCGCCCATCTCTAGGTTGGAGGAAAATAAAATAAAGTCACAAGCTCAAATTCAATGAGTTTTTCTTTATCATTCTTTGTGCTTTTCGCTTATTTTTACATTTTCTATATAGAGATACCACAAAATATTGAATTAAATGGCGATTAATATAATGTTGGAGACTATCGTAAAAAAGAAATTACGGAATCACATTATCGTTACCAGAAACGAATAAATATGTCGATAAACAGTGTTTAAAAAACTGAAGTGATTTTCATTTCATTTCATTTTGCTTCTGCTTTTGCTTTTGAAAAATACAACAGTTTCAGTCAAAGTAAAATTACAAAACGATTTATTGCCAATTGCGCAGTATTTTCAACAGTCGACGATTTGAAAAGTTTGAATTTCATTTGCTTTTGCTTTTGGTAAGTATCGCAAGTAAAAGCAGAAGCAGTTTATATACTTTTGGAATTACAGTCTTCGACTGTAATTGTTTGTGACTGCTTTTATAAGTTTGAAGCAATCGCAGTAAAGTGATTTTTGTTCTTGCTTCTTGTTAGATGTGCAAAAACAACAACAAAAACACGACAAACACCATAAAATAGTTGATTGAACCTACAGAAAGCTTTTGCTTATTCGACTGTGACTATTTGGTATTTAGAAAAGCACACAGAAGGCTTATGCTTTTACTAGCGAAACTAACCAAAAGCAACAACAAATAAAATTCAAACTTTGAAAACCTTTGACTGCTGTAAGAACTGCGCAATTGTTCATAATTCGTTTTCCGCTTCTGCTTCGACTGCGACTGTTGGTTATTTTCACAGGCACAAGCAAAAGCATTGGTTCATTTTAAACACTTGGAAAAAGCTAAAGCAACGAAAAGTAAAAATTTTACGACTTTTGCTACTTTAACACTGTCGATAAATATTACGATAAATATTACTGGTCACGTTAACTATGACACTTATGACTACCGTTTGAATACTACTAATATGTATTTGAAATAGAGGTCTGCGTAAACATTCTTGAAATGTATTCTTGACATGTATTATACTAAACCAATAATAAATGCTGCCGTTTAGTAAGCGAAGCTCGATGGATGTATTGATGTACGTGTATATGAGTGTTTAGAAGCGATGTCGCGAAGACTTCTTGTTCATAACAAACAATCAAAAGAAGTAGTGTTGATGCGTGTATGCTTGTTATTTTGCATATTTTACGTTTGAGTGTGTGTGTAAGATGTAGATGGTAAGCTATTATGTGTTTAAGGGTGGTTTTTTAAAGCAAGCGCACACAACTAATGTCAATGCATATGTATGTGCGTTTGTATGTGCGCCGAAAAATAAAAGATCATACACACAACGTGTGTATGTATGTACATGCATACGTGCCCATGAGTATGAAGAAGCAAGCATCATAAATTTTTCCGTCACGAAGTATTTTCTTCTTTACTCCTACACCTGCAATAACTGAAACAAATGTCTTGCCAACAGTGTTGTTTAGCGTTTGTTTTAAAAGATTTCGCTGTAGTAAAAGCATTTGAAAAATCCCTCATGTCTTAAAAGTTCTTCTTGTTCACCTTTGTGTAGTTAATGGTTTTTGGCTTACGCATTTGTTGGTAACGTATGTACATAGTTACGGCCTTTGGAATTTCGTTAATAAAATCGTTACTGTTTAACGCATCAGTGTAAATTTTTTTTTGTTATCTGCATCATTATCAATAAAAAAGTAAATTTTTAATTTTTCGTCAGTTTAGTCAATAGGTGATAAACTTTCAATGGTCTAGGACCAGTACCTGTAGTTTTTGAACAAAAATTTACGGAGCCTTGGAGATGACCGTCCCAAATATAAAGAGGGGCAGTTATAATGAAACACACAACTATTTTCTACTTCATCAGCAAGCATTTAGACAGAGTCGTTTGTCTACCAGCATCATTTACTTAAGCGTAAAATCCTTTTAAAAATTATATATGTAAATACATACATATGTAGCTATGTGTGTGTGTAAATACATATGTGTGTATGTATATGGAAAATGATTTTATATACATACTTACTTTTCCCAAGTATTTTTCTAATGTTCTTATGTTTTTTTTACGTTGTATATTTTATTAGATTTTTTTTAATTTACTGATTTTTAAAGACGACACTGGAACGTTTAATTGCTACAAAGCAAGTTGGATTAACTTAATAAAAAGTACCGGAAACAATTTTGTCATGTCCACATATAGTCGTACATACGAGTATGTATGAATGTACATATGTACTTACACAAATACACATATTACAGACCAAAATTAAAAAGAAAACTATTACAAAAAAATAAAAATAAAATAAAAAAATAAATACAATTGTAAAATTAAATACTTTCCCTTATCAAATGTCTACCAATTTCCTTTAAAAGGTCAACCATCCTGTACCCTCATCATCTTTCTTAAGCTCAAATAATTTATTCGTTATTCAAAAGCCCAAAAAAACAAATTTATTTATATTAACGATTTAAAAACAAATTCATACATACATAAATAAATACATACATACATACATATGTATGTACGTATGTACATAATACATGTGTGTTTCACAGTTTTTCAGTTGTAGGTGGTTTCGCGTCATTTGCATGTACTACAGTCGAAGGAAATGGAATTGTGTTAATGGTGAGGCATGAGATAATGCATGTTTGGTTTGAGGTTCCATACAAGTAAACACGGTGAGAAATGTCTCTCACAGTAATTTGTCACCATATATAGTGAATGGACAAAACTAGAGTATTCTTCTACTTATATTATTTCTACATTAAGAAAAATTAAAAGTTTAAGAAAAATTAGGCGCAAGGACATGCTACCTGCCATACATGCTGAATGAGAAAATTTGAATTTTATCTGCAGTTATTATCCGAATGTCGCATTATAGCGCTGTTGTTAATTTTGATCAATTTGGTGCAAGGATATGAATACCTCCCATATATCCTTTTTCACAAAAACTCAATTTTGGCAACATAAAGGACTAGACTGCACTAAAAATTAATAAATATTTTTTTTAAAATCATACATATTACCCCTGATGTAAATTTTGTTTTATTCGGTGCAAGGATATATCTATTACTCATATATCCTTTTTCACAAAAACTTAATTTTACATGTATTTATAATCAGAATGCAAAAAAAAAAATTAATAAATATTTCTAAAATTGTGCACATTAGCTGTATTGCAAATTTTGTTTCATTTGGGGCAAGAACAGGACTTCCTCCCATATATCCTTTTTTGCTGAAACTAAATTTTAGCTGCTTTAATGACCAGTCTGCTCTGAAAATTAATAAGCATATTTCAAATTGTGCGTATTAGCTTTGTTAGAAAGTTTGTTTCATTTGGAGCAAGAACATGACTGCCTGCCATATAACCTTTTTCATAAAAACTTAATTTTACCTGCATTTATAAACGGAATGTGCTCTATATATCTATAAATATTTCTAGAATTATGCGTACTACCACTGTTGTAAATTCTGTTTCATTCGGTGCAAGGACATGACTACCTCCAATATATCCTTTTTCAGAAAAACTAAATTTTAGCTAACATGCTTTGAAAATTAATAAGTTTATTTAAAATTGTGCGTATTAGCTGTGTTGGAAATTTTATTTCATTTCGTAGAAGGACATGCTAACTCCCATATGTCCTTTTTCACAAAAACTTAATTTTACCTGTATTTATGATCAGAATGTAATAAATATTTCTAAAACTATTCACATTAGCTGTGTTGTAAATTTGATTTTATTCGGTGCAAAGATATGCATAAATACCTCCCACATATCATTTTTTACAAAAACTTAATTTTGCCGGTATTTATAATCAGAACGCACTAAAAACTAATATATACTTCTAAAATTATTCGTGCTAGCTCTGTTGTAGATTTTGTTGCATTCGGTGCATAGATATATATACCTCCCATATATCCTTTTTTACAAAAATTAAATTTTACCTGTATTTATAAACAAAATGCATTAAAAACTAATAAATACTTCTAAATTTATTCGTGCTAGCCCTGTTGTAAATTTTGTTACATTCGGTGTGAGGACATGACTACCTCCCATGTATCCTTTTTCACAAAAACTAAATCTTAGCTGCTTTAATGACTAGACTGCTCTGAAAATTAATAAGTATATTTAAAATTGTGCGTATAAGCTCTGTTGGAAATTTTGTTTCATTAGGAGCAAGGACATGACTGCCTCCCATATATCCTTTTTCACAAAACCTTAACTTTACCTGTATTTGTAAACAAAATGCATTAAAAATTAATAAATACTTCTAAATTTATTCGTGCTAGCCCTGTTGTAAATTTTGTTACATTCGGTGTAAGGACATGACTACCTCCCATGTATCCTTTTTCACAAAAACTAAATCTTAGCTGCTTTAATGACTAGACTGCTCTGAAAATTAATAAGCATATTTAAAATTGTGCGTATAAGCTCTGTTGGAAATTTTGTTTCATTAGGAGCAAGGACATGACTGCCTCCCATATATCCTTTTTCACAAAACCTTAACTTTACCTGTATTTATAAACAGAATGCATTAAAAATTAATAAATATTTCTATAATTGTGCGTACTAGCTCTGTTGTAAATTTTGATTCATTCAGTGCAAGGACATGACTACCTCCCATATATCCTTTTTCACAAAAACTAAATCTTAGCTGCTTTAATGACTAGACTGCTCTGAAAATTAATTAATATATTTGAAATTGTAAATTTTGTTTCATTCGGTGCAAGGGCATATGTACGCATGTATATACTTCCCACATATTATTTTTTACAAAAACTTAATTTTACCGGTGTTTATAATCAGAACGCACTAAAACTTAATAAATACTTCTAAAATTATTCGCAATAGCTATGTTGTAAATTTTGTTACATTCGGTGTAAGGACATGACTATCTCCCATATATCCTTTTTCACAAAAACTAAATCTTAGCTGTTTTAATGACCAGACTGCTCTGAAAATTAATAAGTATATTTAAAGTTGTGCGTATAAGCGCTGTTGGAAATTTTGTTCACTAGGAGCAAGGACATGACTGCCTCCCATATATCCTTTCTCACAAAAACTCAATTTTACCTGCATTTATAAACAGAAGGTACTCTATCCCAGCAAAAAATTACACATTACCATTAGAACTACTTGCCATATAATGACTTACTTTTCTGATTGCCAAATTTCGTTACTCGCTTACAAATCACATTACCTAAAATTTAAAAAGATGATGTACAAGTTGCTTAATGAAGAGAATGATTTTTTTAGATTAAATAGATTACGTGAACAAGTTGCCAAATAAAAAAAGTAAGTGCTTCTCAATAATCGATTATTTTAGTCTCACGCCTTGTTAAAATCATTAAGTTGGTAATCCAGTAGGAAAGAGCTTCCACCAAAAATGCTTAATTCCAAACTCAATTACCTTTTTTGAATTTTTTTGCTGGGATATATCTATAAATATTTCTAAAATTATGCGTATTACCACTGTTGTAAATTCTGTTTCATTCGGTGCAAGGAAATTACTACCTACCATATATCATTTTTCTCAAAAAAAAAGGTAAATTTTACTTTTATTTATAAACAGAATGTACTAAATATTTATAAATATTTCTATAACTATGCGTATTACCACTGTTGTAAATTTGATTTCATTCGGCGCAAGGATATGACTACCTCGCACATATCCTTTTTCACAAAAACTAAATTTTACCGGCACTTATGATTAAATCGCACTAACTTGACTTAGGAAAAAAAATATAAGCTTGGTATATATTTATGTATTTGCGCGAAAATTTATATCCTTCATGCATTGTATATCCTTAAATTAAGATTGTCCATAACTAATAATTTGTTGTGGTTGATTTTCATATTCGTAAATCCTGATGCCTGTGCCAATAAAAAAGAAAATAAAATGGAAAAATTAAACTGAATTCATGTTGTCTCAACTTTGAAATAAGTTTCATTCAACATGGTTTTTCGTGTTATTTCAGTATCAAATTCATGTTGTTTGAACTTTGAAGTAAGTTTGACTCAACATTGTTTTTCATGTTGTTTCAGTATCAAATTCATGTTCTTTCAACTTTAAAATAACATGATGTTTATTTAACAGTACAGGAAGATTAAATCAACATGAAATAAAGTTATTTCAAAAGCACAAATTTTCTTTGAAGATTACTGTGAATCATGTTGAATTAACATGAAACTCATATGAAGCAAAATAATGTTAAAATAACGATAACCTTGTTTTCGTAGATTTTAATGTAAAATTTTTCTTGTGTGTACCTAATTTTTATTTTGTCTTCTTAAGTTTGTAATTACACAAAATATTACTTTTATACATGTATGTTTACATTCAGAGTATAGGTACAAAATATATGAGTGCAATAAAATAAAAAAAAAAAATATCCTTCCCACTATCACACCAATTAGTTATTTATTTCTTCCACTGTTCCACCCTTCGTAAACACTCTTTATCACACACGCTGATGTTACGAACAGCTGACGTGTGTGCGGTTTTTCTCAAAGACAAAAAATATTAACATTCATCTTCGCATCCGTGCTTAAATCTTTTTGTTAATGTTTATTTTACCCTTAAGTATATTGAATTCCATCCCTAATTTTGAAGCAAATTGATTTGAAATTGAACTTTTTTTTGGATAGAATGAAATACGAGCAACAAGCTCAACGAAAGGAATGCATAAATTAAAATCGTTGATAGCTTCTTATTTTACAACAAACATTAGCATAATAAAAATGCTGATTTGCTGCGAAATTTTTCTTCACATACTAAGTAAGATTTAAGAGTATAAAAAGATTTATTCTCAAATCTTGGCAAATGTTCCTTCGGGCAGTTGTATGTGACGAGGTCAGGTCGATAAGTTCTTGAAAGAAGGAGTTAACATATATTTAAAAATGCTTTATGCAACTGAATCTTAAGTATTTTTTACTTTTTAGTGCTTATTTTTTAAGTTGTATTTTTAAATTTTTAGTGCCAATTTTATGTTTTCAGGGGCGTGGTCATGCCCAACTTTGCAAACACTAGTGTCTGCCCACTTTTATGAACTTGACAACGTGTCACTTTCAGAGCTCAAGATGTGTGCCAAGTTGCATAAAAATGGGCCATGCAGGAGCACGTGAAATATTATATTACACTTTAATGGCCATGGCTCCGCCCACTTTTTCAAGGACAATATTATTTCATTCTAAAGGCTTCATTAGTCTTTACTTTCTGTTGCCGTTCTGTGCTGTTCTGCTTCTAAATTTGAGTACTTACTTTTTCTGCAGTAACTTATCAGCTGTTTCTGACCAGAAGGGTAGCAGTTTTCCACTAAAGTAATGAGTTTTACATCGTCCACTGTTAAGTTTCAATTTAGTTTAATTTTTTTCTTTTAAAAATTATTTTTTTAATTCTAAAAGTACAATCACAATTTATTTAAAAATATTTTTATTTAATTTATGCTGTCACTTAAGGCGATTTCAGACTATAATACAAGTATTAATACTTTTGACGAAAATGCATCCCTGATCTAATTTCTGTTTAAAAAATTCCAAAAAACAATAACAACTCAACATGTCAGAGTTGCATTTTCCACAAAAGTATTAATACTTGTATTATAGTCTGAAACCGCCTTTACAATTACTTAAACATTTTTTGATTTTCACAGGTTGAACCCTAACAGAACAGAACGAAACAGAAAAACTAACGACTTGTACTAGATATCTATGAACAAAAACGAGTCAGCTGATTCGTAACAGAACAGAAAGTAAAAACTAATTCTGCCTTAAGAGCCGAAACTGTTTGCCAAAATTATTGGAATCGGATAAGTAGAACTTAATACTAATCTTTCATGGGCGTGGCACCGCCCACCTTTCTGTGCAATCTTAATCCTTTTTCAGACCTCAGGCTATTTGCGAAGTTTCGTAAAAATCAATCAAGTAGAAGCTCTTGAAATATAGTATTAAATTTCAAAAGGGCGTGTAGAACTAGAACCACTTGAAATATAATATTAATTTTTAATGGGCGTGGCTCGGTCTATTTTTTTTTTAAACTTGAGATTATGTCATTACTAAGGCCAATGTGTGTCCTAATTTTAACAGCATTGGGATAAGTAAAAGGTCATATAATTAAAGTAAAAAATTAGTGGGCGTACCCCGCCCCATTTTTGACAATGGAACCGAACGGAAACTGTATCCTCTCAGACAAAACAAAAATAATAATAATAATTTATGATTTTAACAGGCTAAAGTTCGTATCGCTTTTTAAGCCAAATTACATGTGATAATTATTAATGAACAAATAACACCAAAGTTAGTTGGAAATATTCTGACAACACATAGTTGAACGGAACAGCCAGCCGTTTTCGAAGGCCACCAAACCTTCATCATTAGCGTTCTTTTGTGTTTGGTCCACTGTGTGTGGTGTCAGTTGATGTAGATTTCTGCTTTATATACTTAGCATTATGGCAAATGGAATATGTGAATTGTTTGATTCATCGTATTTCAATTTGCTGAAAGCTTTTTTGTATTGTAAGCTCAATTTTACCATTTAAAATAATAAATTAAAAAATGTGGGTCTTTGACTCGTACACAAGGCGTTTCTTACTGACACTACACACATATTGTCACCTAAAATCCAAAAGACCGTAAGTACACTTGTTATTTTCTTTACAGGAGAAGCAAAAAACCTTATAAATTTAAGATTATTTATTTGTTAGTTGGCACCTAACAATGAATAATGAATAAAATCGGTATTTTTCGAAAGCAAAGATGTATTTTGTTTAATCACATCATAATCCATCAAAAAGTCTAGTTTACATTTTTTGGTTGTTACGGCCTTTTGGAATTTAGGTGACGATACCAAATCGAATATTTTAGCAGATGTATACGTTTATTTTAATTTTTTTTATTTTCGGTTTTTGGCGATATTTCTTAGTTTTGGCGGGTTTTTTTTGGCGCTTTTTTAGGTTTTTGGCGATTTAGTTTAAGCGATTTTTTAATTTTGGCGTTTTTTTTGTTTTTGGCGTTTTTCCTATATTTTCGAATTTTTTTTTGGACATTTTTTTATTTTGGGATTTATTAGTTTTAGTGCTTTTTTTAGTTTTGGTGCTTTTTTCGATTTTGGGATTTTTTTCGGTTCTTGCCGTTTTTTAGCTTTGGTGTTTTTCTTTTTGACGATTTTTTCGGTTTTTTATAGTTTATTTTAGTTTGAGCGATTGTTTTTAGTTTTTCGTTTTTTTTTGCATTTTTTCTGTTTTTGACAATTTTTCGTTTTGGTTTTTCATTAGTATTTAGTGGTAACGCTTTTTTTGTGCTAATGCTTGCCAAGTGTGAACGCACCTTAAAATTTTTTTGTTGTTGCAAGTATTGGGATAAAAGGAACAGAAAATTGTGTGCACACATATTTTTACAGATTTCGATAATTCGCTAACAGTTTTAGTCACGTTGAACTTTTTCCTCTTTTTTTTTAATGTGCCACTCAATCAATTGAAATTTTGGTTATCTGCCACTGAAGTGTAAAAGTGCTTGTCAATTAACTTTTTTTTGAACTTCCAAAATTATTTTACTTTCATAAGATAATTAAATAGACATGGTTGTCAGTTGTAGGTCTTGTAAAAGAAGGTTGGATTAGATGTGATTAGATTAGATTATATTAGATAAGATTAAATTAAAATAGATTAGATTAGATTAGATTGGCTTATTTGCACAGCACAGAGAAACATTTAAGCTGGCCACGTAGTATTCTTATGAAAGTTTTGTTTGTTATCTTTGGTTAAGCAATG
Source organism: Tachina grossa (assembly GCA_949987645.1). Taxonomy (NCBI): domain Eukaryota; kingdom Metazoa; phylum Arthropoda; class Insecta; order Diptera; family Tachinidae; genus Tachina; species Tachina grossa. The sequence continues at coordinate 20,237,176 of OX465277.1, read as the reverse complement.
TCTATATTCATTTCATTCCTGCTTCACGGAACCCTTCAGTAGACTTTAATCCAAAAGATTTTGTTTGATGCTTTTAAACTTATGTATTATGTTTATATATTGTTTTTCTCAACAACGTATTAAGAGCCTTGTCATAAACATACGAACTTTTTCTACTGAAGAGTTCCTTGAAGCAGGAATAAAATGCATATAGACATTGCTAAATAAAAAAAACAAGCAAAATTTTTAATTCAAATAAAGACTCTATGAAAGTTTTGAAATTTCAACGCATGAAAGCACTTGTCTCTCTTTACCTCATGAACGAAAGAAGTAAGAACTCAATTGGACATGTCGGTCGAAGGTGATCCAGAATCTGAAAATCCTGGGAGAGATCTTCGGCAGTCTATTCTAGCTCTCATCATATGGCGCCTATATGAACCAGAAGGTGAAATGCATAAACAGAGTCATGAAAACCATAGTGGGCACTTCATGGGGCATGAGTAAAGAGATAATCGCTGCGATATACAAAGTACTCCGTCCTCAACTACGCTGCCCCTATCCTGAATACTGTCTCTCAGTGAGACCCATTGATTGGTCACTGCTCGGTCAGAGCAAGAACCCGCATTTGGGAAACTGGTACTCCAGCTTTTTGTAGGATGTGTGGGGATGAAGAGGAACCAGAAGCCATTGAATTTATTGCCTGTCACTGCCCAAAGCTGCAACATCATAGGCTTAGATGGCTGAGCAGATGTTTCCATGAGAGCATTCCTGATATCGGGAAGTATAAACTAGAGGTGCTCAGGGGCTTTATCATGGGAATTCAGTGGTGACTTCTGTGTATAAATGGGTGGTTAATATTACTTTTAATGGGCAATAGAAGGGAATCACAAAGAACCCAATTGGGTCTCCGAGTGGAGGCGCACCACCCTTCCTAACCTAATCTAACCTAACCTAAGATCTGGGTACAGCTCATGCATTTATTTAACTGTTCGATCAGAACCACATCTTTAGTTCCAGTTGACTTATGGCTGGATCTTCGGCTACCACTACTACAACCAAGCCACACATATAATAATGATAATTATACACCTTAGGACCATTATTACAACTTCAAGATAGTTAAAAGTAGGATTTTATCGGACGTATAAAAACTTTATCATTTGCAAAATTTTACTTTAACCTGAAGTGAGCGATAAATTACAGGCAAGTTAATACTACCTGGTAAGTTAAATCCAATTTGCAATAATGGAAACCTTTTTATACGTCCGATAAAATCCAACTTTTAACTATCTTGAAGTTGTAATAATGGCCCTTAAGCTTACATTGAAGGACTTGCGGATGCAGTGGAACTGTTACAACAACAACAGCAACCCAAAGCTTTCACTTCACTACTAGCACGATAGATCTACGCAGTGCTCAATATGTTTAACTAACAGCTCGAGCTCTGAGTAGTAGGAAAAGCTTCATTCCTCATCGCAATGAGATTCTTTTTATTGAATAGGAGCTCAGGTAAATTCTCGCTAAATTTTAGAATTGGCTGGGTTCGATCTCTTTTTATTTGTGTCTTACAACTGGCAGTCTGGCACCACATTAAAACATTTTTTCTGTACAAAGCAATTCCCTTAAAGAGGGATTTCTTAGGAGATTATGGGCGTGGCAATCCTAGAGACCCTAGCCGGGGTAAAATGGCTTTTGTCTTGGCGTACCTTTCGCTATTTACTACCAATTCTCTGGAATAACAAAGGAAAGTATGTGCACATATTTATAATAAAAGGCAGTAGCTTGGTATATTGTGCAGCGTCATCTGGAACAGTCCTGAGCTAAAAAGACGATAAAGGTGAAGCCTTGCGGGGTCTTATCATTGGATTTTCAAATGGTATCACAGATCCCAATGGCGCGACAGCAGAGCCGCTCTGGGAGTTAGATGGGTGTAATGTGTTGTCATGATCCTTTACTGGAAGATGGACGTCGTTTAACCTATACGGGTTTTAATAGATGATGTTCACCAGTTGAAGTAGGTATAATTAAATTAACTAAAATCCCAGACTGGAATTGGGTCAATATTGATTGCTCCTCTTTCAAACTAACCTAACCTAACCTTCCCTTAATCCTATAAGGAGCACAGGGCCTCAACGATTTCATTCCATCTTTGACTGTACTGTGTTACAGTCTTCAGTTTTATTCCACAGTTTGTTTTTCCTTGTGGTTTCTTGTTAAATTTTTCGACGTCAAGTGTGGCTTGGGCGGCCTATTCTGAGGATCCTGCTCTAGAAAGTGTCTACTGGTGTGTGGTATAGTTCTCCTCGAAGGGTGTGACTAATCCATCTCTATTTTAATTTGTGCAACCTGTTTCGATCCACAGCCCGTCCCGATTGCTTATTATTTGCGGCCAGAATTATTTGTTATATTTGACAAACAGATCGATTTAAAAAGATTTGAAGTGAGTTGGGATCGCAGCGAGCTGCGTTCCATGATACACAACCATATAGTGCTCTAGATTTCAAGCATGCCTTAAAGATATTTATATTTGTGGTGAATCGGTTGGTAGGAGCACATTATTGATACAATTTTTGTGGGCGTGTCCCAGCCTGCTTTTTGACAATGGGACTAGTTATTTCCTATTAGCAAAAAACATTTTTTTTAAATCTCAAACGTACACTTATAAAAAATAACAAAAAAATAAGAAACAAATACAACTGAAATGAGAACCTCTCTCTCTTTTTTTTTTTTTTTTTTTTTTTGAAGTCGTTTAAGTAAGTGCGTACCAGCACATAATTGTTATTAGTGGTTAGGAACTGGCCTCTGTGTGAGTCTTACAGGCTGACGAGAAATAAAAAGTTCCAAAGATTTACATACACTTGTATGTACATTTTGTATTCTGCTCATATGAGGTTAGGTGAGGTTTACAGGCCTCCGTGAGGAATATCTTACTTGTTTTTGCAGCATCTGCATAACATAGAGCAACACTCGGCACCTGGTGCCAAATTCGAATAACCTTAACAATCTGACAAATCAAGTAAAATTTAAAACCTTCCGCTCAAGTAAATATTTTTGTGAATAATGTCTCTCCTATTTATGTACATATGTAAAAATATGAGTAGTCTCTCCTCCCTCCCTATAACATGTCAAGCAGCCGAGCAAATTTCAAATGTCTGCTTATTTGAAATTATTTGAAAAATTCAACCGAATTCAGGAAATCCTGCCTTTTTGAAGTCTGTCAGAAAATAATAATCTTTGAAATAATGTGGAATTTATAGTCTTTAGGATTCCTCGTAACGAAGGAAATTTATTTACATATGTACATACATATGTATGTACTCATTTATTTCATAATTTACATTATTAATTCTTTAACATTTTAATATTTTGTAGGCGGTAACAAATATTATTCCTTCGGCTTTAGTTAGAAACAAAGTGTTTGCCTTTATTTTGTTATAACAAATACATATTGTCTTTTCTCCTTATTGCCTTAAAGCAAAATAACACTGTCACCTAAGTTACTTTTGAATATTTAGTTAAAAAAAAGCACAATGAAAATATCCCGTAAACACTTGAAGCTTTTGTACATTTAAAAGTGGAAGTTTTTTTTTTCTTTAAGCTCAAGTGGGTGGTGTGGTATTTGATTACTTGTTAAGGAACTGAATGTAAAAATAATAAAAAATTAATCTTAGAATATCTATAAAAAGTAAGTGTAAATTGGATATAAGATATAAAAATATTACAAAAAAAAAAAGAAAACAAAAATTAATTTAAAGACTTGACTGTGAATAATTTGACCAAGAGATTTTCTTACAATTGCTTGTGGCGTATTTAAAGGTCCTTTTACAGAAGCTTTAAAATTTAAAGCAATTCTTTTTTACCCAGCATCAGTTAAATTTTTTTCTTTAATAAGTCATAGAAATTAATGCAACAGCACTGCAGATAAACACCTTTTAGCATTTGTTTTAAAGTTTTGCTAATTTCTGCTAATTTTGATTACATTATTTTACATTAGTTTAATATGATATTTATAAACACATAAAAGGTTATTTGATTTTGATTTCTAATTTTAAGGGTTTTTTCCGTTCTCTTAAATAATTTTTCTTTAATTTTTATTATATACCAGCTGAGCACGACAAACGTTGTATCATAGTGTTTTCACACTGACATGGTTTTAATAAAAGTTGGTTTTAACGTTAAAACCAACTGTTAAAACCTGGTTTTACCATACAAATTGTTTTTGTTAAAACCAAATTAAAACCATTTTTGAATTGGTTTTAAGTTGGTTTTATGAAATGCAACCTTGTTTTTGCTGTGATAAATTCAGTGCTACCAAGTTAAAATGACCGACAGCAGCTGATAATGTTATACCAGTGAATAACAATAGATGGCGCAACAATAATCAAAAAATTATGGGAAAAAAGAGTTTTTTGTAAGTAAAACAACGAAAATATTTTAAATTGAACTGTGGAAAGTGAAAATAGACAATATGATTGACATTCATCTGCCTATAAAAAGGTTTATCTTACAGTGTATTTGTGCATTTTTATATTATTAACAATATTTCCAAGCACTTCTTCATTCTGTATAAGAAGTTCCATACTTTAAAAAATTTTTATTTACAAAATATAAAATAATTTCCATTTTAGAGCGCATTGTAAAATATCTCAGTTTTTCATACGAACAAAAACAGTTGAACAGTATGTCCAACAAGTGTTATTAAAAAGCAGAAAAAATGCAACAACAAATACACGCATTTCGGCAGGAGATTTATTTTATTTTGAGCAAGTTATTAGACAGCCTGTGAGTTAAAACCTGAATTTAACAAACTTGCAGTGTGAAAGCAAAATCAGCTGTTTGTGGTTTTAACGTTAAAACCAGGTTTTAACTTTCAGTGTGAAAACACTATTACCCTCAATTATGATATATATTTTTTTTTACTACAAATTACACCACACAGTGGTCACTTGTTGAGTCAGAAACAAAACAAAAACCTACCGGGTATTGACCCGAACCTGTGCTAAAAATTTTGTATGAAAATTTGTTTGTGAAAATCCTTTATAAGGCCTTAATAAGTTTTATAAATAAGGCTGTAAATAATTTTTTTATTATACGATTTTTACTAAAATGCCTTGGTTCTCTCTTTTACATTTTTTCAAGTTTTTGCAGAATTATGAAACATTTTTTCGTCTTTAGCATTTGTTTTCTAACTATGCTAATTGTTGCTAATTTTTGCTAATTGTTGTCAATTGTTGCTTACTTGTTTGTTTATGCTATTATTATGTTGTTTTATTTTCTGAGCTCTCAATTTTGATTTTTTTTTGTATTTTAATGCAGATTTTGTCAGAATTTTTGTTGAAACTTTTTTTTTTTTTTTTTTTGCACAATTATGAAGTATTTTACTACTTTAGTATCTATTTCTTAACTATAATAGTTATTGCTAATTTTTGCTAATTGTTACTAATTTTTTAGATATCCAGTTGTTATACAATTGTGAAGTATGTTACTACTATAGCATCTATTTCTTAACTATGCTAATATTTACTAATTGTTACTAATTTACTAGTTTTTCAGTTTTTACAAATATATTAACGATTTTTATGAATTTAGCATTTGTTTGCTAAATATGCTAATTATTGCTAATTGTTACTGATTTGTATATTTACAATTTTTATTTCTTTCTGAAACTTTTATTATTTTTATGCGGATTCTGTCAAAAGTTTTTTTTTACATTTTATTCTCTTTGAAGTTTTCCAAGTTTTGCAAAATTATGAAGGATTTTTGCGACTTTAACTTATGTTTTTCTTAGCTTTGCCAATTATTGCTAATTTTTTGCTAATTGTTACTCATTTGCTAGTTTTCCACTTTTTACACATTTATTGAGAATTTTTTTTCGACTTTAGCATTTGTTTTTAAACTATGCTAATTATTGCTAATTTTTACCAATTGTTGCTAATTTTTTTATTTGTGCTATTTTTATGTAGTTTTCTTTTCTGAGCTCTCAATTTTGAATTTTTCTGCAACTTTTAGTATTTGATGTAGATTTTGGCCGAAGTTATTGTTTCAACTTTTATTCTCTTTTAAAGTCTTTTAGTTTTTGTAAAATTTTTACGACTTTAGCATTTGTTTTCTAACTCTGCTAATTTTTGCTAATTGTTACTAATTTACTAGTTTTCAAGTTTTTACACATTTATTAAGTATTTTTTCGACTTTAGCAGTTGTTTTTAAACTATGCTAATTATTGCTAATTTTTGTCAATTGTTGAGAATTTGTTTATTTGTGCTATTATTATGTTTTTTTCTTTTCTGAGCTCTCAATTTTGAATTTTTCTGCAACTTTTAGTATTTGGATGTAGATTTTGGCCGAAATTTTTGTTTAAACTTTTATTCTCTTTACAAGTTTTTCAGTTTTTGTACAATTCTTACGACTTTAGCATTTGTTTTCTAGCTATGCTAATTATTGCTAATTTTTGCTAATTGTTACTAATTTACTAGTCTTACAGTTTTTACACAATTATGTAGTACTTTTTTTTACTTTAGCATTTGTTGCTAATACTTATCGATCTGCTTAGATATATTTATTTCTTCGTTGCAGTTTTTAAACTGATGGATTTTTTTATTTATGTAAACTTAAAATTTTTAATTTTATTACTTGTATTAGTGCAGGTTAAATATAGTAGATATCCTAAACAAAACAAAATCTACTTTGTAACTAATACAGGAGTAGATTTTTATTAGTATCTTATACATATAGCAAATTTTTTTTTAGGTTTGCTAATTTTTTCCTAATTTTAGAATTTTAATATTCTGTGAGTCTTTGTGTTCGTGACATATTATTATTTATAATTATTTGAAGGGGCGTGCTCAGTAATGCTTTTTTTGCTCAAGATGTTCTGTAAATTCTGTGCTGTAATTTACAAAACTCCATCGCCTGGTGTAGCAATAAGTTTTTTTTATAAATTGACTTACATACTTTCATACATATGTATGTATGTATCTATGTACCTTCGATACCATCTGTATATTGTTGACTCAAGTATTTCATAAATAAACTAAATAAACACTCTTCAAATAAAATTTTTGTAGTATATAACAATCTTCAAGTATCAATTTAATTTTCTACAAAAATTTAAAATATTTTCCAAGGCAACTAACTGAAATGAAATGCCTTTTATTTGATTATGCCATCAACCACACCGACATCAGTAAAAACAATCCAAATTTTTAAATTACTTGTAAAAATAAACTTGACGTTTAAAAAAAAAATAAGCGTGTTTTGTTTTTAATGCTATCGAATTTTCCTTTTGCTGAAGTCAAATTCAAAGTGACAAGAAACAGTTCGAATAACAAGCAAACAAGTCTAATGGCTGGATGTACTAATAATTTGTCACCAAAGTTATTGAGTAAAAACAAGTTCTTGGGGAGTAAATGATGCGCTAATGGTAAAATGGAATTACTAAAATACTAACAAAAAATTTGCTGTGACAAAAGGCGACAAGAAAGAGGACTGTGTGTATTACAAAAACGTGTCAAGCGAATAAACAAGGTTATCACATAGTTAACACCTAAGGTTGAAATAATTTTTACGCAAAAATAAAAGAAACTCAAATACAAATTGAATTGAAAATTTATTTATTGGAATTGTTAACTCATTAAAATTTAATCTAAAATTAAAATTGTTCCTTCAATTAAGTCAATAAAAATTTAATTAATTTGTTACTTATTCTGCCTTTTTCAGAGAAATAACAAAAAAAAAAAAACAAATATGAGAATATGAGAATGGCCTTGCAGGCCATCCCTGAAACTTCCCGTCAGTTTTTGAATCAAAAAAAAAAAAAAAAAATAATTGTGTCCAATAGTCGATTTGAGAAGAAATTACGGAGTACATAAATACAAAACCCATTTTTTGGTTAAATTTTCGACCACGATAGATATCTCTCGAACAATTTGCACAGACTTTGTTCAAATTTGCGGCATCCGATATATTTTTTAAGTCTATAAACATCAGTGAATATTTAAAATTGATTGAAAAAAAAAATTTTTTTTGGAAATTTTTCGTCAACAACAAACCAATAAATTTTAGTAAAATTGTCAGCAACCGGTTAAGAACTGATTAGATTTTGAACTTGATCGTCTTACGCTCCTTTTCACAATGTACAATTAAAAGCTAATAGGAACTTTAACGGCAAGTTTTGTATGAAGAACTGTCACTTAAAGTTCACGTAACTCTTAATCTACTGAACCAAATCGATTCACTATCTTTCGATATCTAAATAAGCTCAAGATGCTAAATCGAAAAAAAGTTACTTAAGTTTCTTTTAAATTTTACTCTGAACATTTTTGTGCAACGTTTTAACACCCTAAGACTTCCAAAAGGGGACAAAAAGCATGTGTTTCATGTTAATTCAACATGATTTACAGTAATCTTTCAAGAAAGTTTTCTTAGTTTGAAATAACTTTATTTCATTAATAATTATCACATGTAATTTGGCTTATAAAGCGATACGAACTTTAGCCTGTTCAAATCATAAACATAGGAACTTTATTTCATGTTGATTTAACATTCCATTACTATTAAATAAAAATAAAAATTGTGTTGAATCAAAGTTATTTCATAGTTGAAACAACTTAAATTTGATAAATATTCAATTAAAATTATTTCAAAGTAGAAACAACTTGAATTTATTTAAATTTATTCATTTTATTTTCTTAATTATCAGGAAAATATGTGTGAAAGCGCATGGTAGCCAATGCAATTACCTCTGCAGATTTAAATAAACCTTAAATGTTCTATAGATACACATAAATAAATAAATACCATCATGAATTAATTTTTAATTCAACATGATTTTGTTGATCATTTAACATATTTTTTTTTTGATACATGTTAAATTTTAATTGAACTAAAATGAATTTTGATTAGGAGTATTTTAAATTCTTATCGAATAAAATATTTTTATTAATTAATGTGATTTTCTAAAATTTAAATTAAAGATATAGTTAAAAAACTATATAGACAAACTGCGAAGCTCCTTTGCCTTGTTGGCAGGATTCTAACTTGCAACCCTTCAACTACAAGACAAGTACACTGTAGCTACCCAGCGGGAAAAGGAAACCCTGTTAAGGATTTTGTTTTGATTCAATTACTATTCTTACCTAGGTGCTAAAGAATGCCTTATAAAAGACCTGTTAAGATTTTTTAGTTTTAGCGTTTTTTTGGGATTTTTTCAGTTTTAGCTTATTTTCGTTTTTGGCGACTAATTTGTGTTTTAGCGATATTTTTTTATTTTGGGATTTTTTAGCTTAAGCGTTTTTGAAAATTTCAAGAGCTTGCCTCTGACGTTTTCGGTTTGAGATTTTTTTTGTTTTTGGCGTTTTTCAATTTTGGCGTTTCGAAAAATTTAGATTTTTTGGCGATTTATTTTTTTTCAGCGATATTTTGTAATTTTTGGCGTGTTGGCGATTTTTTGGATTTTGGCGATTTTTTTATTTTTGTGATTTTTTTATTTTAGCATTTTCGAAAATTGGTTTCGTTTTGGGTTTTTATCAGTTTTTTAGCTTTGAAGTTTTTTTTTCGGTTTTGGAAATTTTTCGATTTTTGGCGATTTATTTTTTAAGCGATATTTTTTAATTTTTGGAGTTTTTTTCGTTTTGGGGGTTATATTATTTTGGCGATTTTTTTATTTTGAGATTTTTTAGTTTAAACGTTTTTGAAAATTTCAAGAGCTTGCTCTTACGGTTTCGTTTTGAATTTTTTTAGGTTTTTGGCGTTTTTAGTTTTGGCGTTTTTTTTCGTTTTTGGAAATTTTTCGTTGTTTTGCGATTTATTTTTGTTTTAGCAATTTTATTTTTTATTTTTGGCGTTTTTTTCGTTCTGGCGATTTTTCGGTTTTTGAAAATTTTTTAATTTTGGCGTTTTTTTTTTGTTTTTGGCGATCTTTCAATTTTTGGCAATTTATTTTTTAGCGATATTTTTTAATATTTAGCGTTTTTTCGTATAGGCGATTTTTTCGGATTTTGGCGATTTTTTCATTTGTGCGATTTTTTTTTTTATTTTGTGATTTTTTGGTTTTGTAAATTTGAAAATTTTAAGAGTTTGCATGTTGTGGTTTCGTTATTAAATTTTTTCAGTTTTTGACATTTTTTTTACATATTTTTGCCGATTTATTTTTGTTTTAGCGATATTTTTTAATTTTTGGCGTTTTTTTTTCGTTTTGGCAATTTTTTCATTTTGGCGATTTTTTTTATTTTATGATTTTTTAGTTTTAGCATATTCGAAATGTTCAACAGTTTCCTTTTGCAGTTTTCAAGATACAGCAAGTTATCAAAATTACATTAACTGATAGAATACCCTTTAATTTTGATTTTTTTTTTAAATTTCAGTGTTAATAGGTGTAGTCTGCATAAAAATACACTAACTTGGAAAATTTCAAGTGCACAGAGAAAACAGATTCGTTGTGACAACCGAATTTGTTGCCAATTGAATTTTGGCGGTTGCAGCAACTATCATAGAATTCTGCTATAGCGGCTGAAATTTTATTGTGGTACCACTATATTTTAATTATAACCCCAAACCCAATAGTTGCAAAAAACAGAAAAAATTGGTTGACAGTATGGAATTTGAAATAAATGTTATTCTTGCTACCGAAAATTTGGTTAATATAATTAAAACAATATCATAATTGGTACTTGCAAAAGAAAAATTGGCCTTCCTTGCTGAAATAAAAATAAACAATAAACGCAAATAAAAATACACAATTTAAGAAATTTTTTATTTGACATATTGTCATAAGTTTATTTTAATTGAAATTTATTTCCTAATGGTGAAGCATGTCTATATACATTTCTTTAACCACACATTTTGAAAAGCCACAAACCTGTTATCTTATGCACAGACTTTCAAAAACCATTTGAGAATTCACAAATCATAATGTCTTTGAAAGTCACAAAAGTTAATTTTTTAATTTGCTGATATACACTATGATCAGTGTGACCAGATCCTAAAAATTATTGAAGTGCTAAAACATACTGCTAAAACTTAATATTTACCTTTTTTAATCCAATTGTTTCTTTTAAAGTTGTTATTTTTGTAATTTCTGCTTACATCGCCTTACTAATATTAAATAAAATGTATTTCCATTGAATGAAACAGATTTTTTTTTAATTACAAATTATTTCTTGAACCTAAACTGCATTATGTATAATGAAAAACTGGCATGAAGTTAGCATAAGTGGCAAAATGAAACATACGCTTAATGATTTTTGGCCCATAATATTATTACATTAAAAATCACGCTAGGATTTAATAGTGGGTAAAAAGTACATCATGCGCCGACTTTTAATGACAAGTTTTATGGAAGAACTCGTGTATAATAATAATGTTTTTTAGACTGCCGGCCTTTGGCCGGGGTTAAGGACTTTCTCCACCAAGGTATTTCCTGAAACTGCGGAGCATAATAAAGATTTCTGTCTTTGCAAAATTTCCCTGCCTAAAAACGTTTTCTAGACTGCTAGAAAATTTAACTTATTTAAATTTCGTCACTTCCCAGAAAAAATAGTGATTTGGAAGCAATAACAACAACAAGCACTAACGTAAGGCGGACTCTCTGGCAAAATAGAAAGTTATCACAAAAAATTTTGCAAGCCAGTAACTTTTGCATCTGAGTATTACTTCTTTGAAGCACTTTAGTAAGCTAAATGTGTTGATTCTAGCTGGCTCATATCGAACCAAAAAATTCCTTATTCATGCCCAACATCAAGTGATTCTGTAACATTGTATCCCTCACAAATATGCTTCGGGAAAGCAATAATTTTTGCTGGGTTATGCTAAGTAAATACTAGTTTGTCACTATACATAAAGTATTTAAAGCAAAGCAAAAATATTAATTCACGGACGGTTCTTCGAGAAGAATTCGTTTCTTACTTACGTTTCGTTTATAAACAATGTTTAAAAATTGGTTTTTGTAAAATATTCTAAAGCTTTCGTCTATTCAATTTTTACGTAAAAAGTACAAAGTTTGTACAGTCTTAGGATACGGTATTTATAACGTGCACAGATCCAAAGTTGCGAAACATTGTAACCATGAGCACCAACTTTGCAACCGATGCGCTGATTGATTATTTGCGGTGTTCTAAATACTTGTCAACAACGTTTTGAAAGGGTATGCATTGTCAATGTTTTGTTCTGCAGTGTTATGAAACACTACACTTTGTTGGAAGGCAGTTGACGTTTTGGAAGTCAGCCTCTTTTACGTATAATAGATATTGTTAAAAGTTATGTAGATTAATATGAAAAAAATGCTAGAAAATGCTAAATAAAAAATTGAAAAATGCTAACGAAAATGCTAACTGCTAAATCGAAAATTTTGCAGCTAAATCAACAAAAAAATGCTAAATTTAGCTGCAAAAATGCTAAAATGGTCACACTGGCTACGATAGTAAACTCAACCTCTAGTTAGTTGCAGTAACTGATTGAAAGTTTTTATTTTAAGCATTAAACACATTCACCACAGCAGGCTACACGAACACACGACTTCAAATGCCGCTAGCAGCATTTGCCGCCTCGTAGCCGGCTATATATATGTTCCTAACATCAATTTTTGGATATTATTTCTGGTAAATAGTATGAAATAATTTTACGATATTATTAATTCAACATTTTGTATTATACTGGCAATACTGAATTTTCTCATTGTAGCCAACAAAATAGAAATTAGTTTAATTGGACTACAACGACAAAATCAGCATAGACAACAACTTGCCGCCATGTTGCCTTGCTGTCTTCAAAAGAATTATTCTCATATAAACATGTATATTCTATCCTTGACATTTATTTGGTAGTCGGTAGCTTGCTGTGGTGAATGTGTTTAAAGCTTTAATTTTAATATAGAACGACAATTTTTTAGTTGCTTATACCAAAAGTTGGTAGTAAAAATCCAATTCGTAATATTCTATTCGGTTGGGTTATCCAATCAGTTAATTAGTCATGACAAAAGCATACGCTCGGTTGATGCAATCAATTTAAGTATTGTCACAATCATATCTTTGTTACAATTATGCCCTTATGGCCATGAACATGGATTGTTTTTTGGATTAACAGAAAATTGATAGCGTGATCTGAAATATAGTTAATGCAAATGATATTTTATTAGACTAACCGTTTTCCAACCAATCTTTTTTCTGGGTGTAGATTTGAGTATGCATTTGAAATCTGTTTTAAAAGAGTTTCCATTCCGATTCAGAAGAACAATTTACAAAAGACTGGGGAGAAGCAGTTCTAGCGTTTTGCTGTTACCAATAACAATTTAAATGTAAATTCCAGTAATTTTACTAAAAAATAGGAAAAAAAATCCAAAATAATACGCAGTGAATTAATGGCACGACACCTTCATGATTTCCTAATTTTTGGTGGTAAAACAATTATTTATTTTCCGAAAATAAAATTCCACCACCAAACGAACGTGCATCAATCATTTTCTTAATTGTGGTGCAAAAAAAAAATAAATAATCAAACATGTTTGGTTGCCGGTCACCAAATTTAAATATCGAACGTGATTGATGTTAGAAAACGTTGTTAGTTGAACTTCTTTCTGTTTGCGCTATTTCTTTGTCCATGTCACGTTCCAATATTAGCCCAATTCACAATTTTGTGCAAATGGTCTTGCATCCTTGCATGTGCAAAATTGTATAGTATATTGATACTCACCACTACGAATTGTTAAGTGGTGGGTATCAATATACTATACCATTTTGCACATGCAACGATGCAATACCATTTCCACAAGATTGTGAATTGGGCTATTATTTTATTTAAGGAAACAAATTACTGAATATATAGCCCAATTATAGTATAGTATATTGATACTCACCACGTAACAATTCTTAGTGGTGAGTATCAATATACTATACCACTTTACACATGCAACGATGCAATACCATTTGCACAATATTGTGAATTGGGCTTATATATAAACAGCCTAATAAATTAGTGGTTTTTTATGTTAATTTTATATGTATGTTGTATGTACTTATGTATGGGCATGTGTATGGAAAATAGAGAAGATTTATCTTCTTTTATGTTATGAAAAATTTCTGCTTTATTGTCAAACCAATTATTTAGTTTTCTAAACTCAGTGTCAAGTCGTTCAACCTATCTGCCTTTCACCGTCTGCAGTGTTATCATATTGGGGTTGTTGTAGGAAACTATCATTTTTCTTTTCACCTACAATTTTCAGTTTCTACATACTTATTTACACTTTGCTACTTGAACAAATTCTTCGAAGGTGTTGACCTTAAAGTATTTGTCTACCCAATTAAAATAAAATAAGCAGATCGTGCACTTACAGGGAAATGAAATGGAATTGAATATATTGAATTGTTTTTCCATTTACATACACATGTATGTTTGTATAAAAACAGGTGATTTTTTTTTGCTATTAATTTTTTCAGTGTACAATTTTTCAGTGTAAAAGAAAAAGATTTGTAATATGTGGCAACTGCAAGAAAGCTGAGTTAGGTTTGTCATTTCACCGTGAATAGACTAGCAAACAAACAACGCTTGCAAATCATTGAATTTTATTATCGAAATTTGTGCTGTTTGAGGCATTAAACTCAATCGCCACAGCAGACTATTAACTTCAATATATCAAGGATAGAATGCACCTGTTTATATGATAATGATTATTTGGACGAAAGCATAATATAGTGTTGCCAATATAACACAAAATGTTGAATGAATGATATCTTCCAATTATTTTTAATATTCACCCTTAAGGTTCAATCAGACGTGCCATAACCATTATCATAGAAAACAGCTGTTTGAACCAAACTTATGGGCAACACTGCATTTGATTATAGGTGACTCGTCATTTTTTTTTCAATGCATGTGTTTATTTATTGTATCTTCATATGTGAACTAACAATAAGTATTCAAATCTTAAATCTATAAAAAAAATTATTAGGCCCGACCAGAGTCGGACATAAACTTAGTGATAGTTATAAATAATACATAAGTAGTGATAATCAAAAAGGAAAAATAAATATATAATCAAGCAGTCCCATTTGGAGTGTTAAGTATAAGAGCCCTTGTGTTCCTCTTTTTAAGGCGAATGTGTCCAGTAAAGTTCAAAATATTACGAGCCAGCGGATTAGAATGTGACTCGAGTTTTGTTAAATATTTGCCTGCGTATTTTGCAATTTCTTCAGTCACTAGTGGCATATTTAAATCGCGATGTACATATATTTGAATTTTTTATGTACCATGGAGCCGATGTTATTAACCGTAAAATTTTGTTTTGCTTTCGTTGGATTTTCTCGATATTGGAAGCTGAAGCAGTGCCCCATAGTTGAATTCCGTAACACCATATTGGTTTCAAAATCGACTTGTATATTAAAAGTTTACAATCTAGACTGAGTGTTGAATTTCTACCAATCAGCCAATGTATATGAGTTAATTTAAGTTTCATTTGTGTTAGCTTTGAGTCAATATGGTGTTTCCATGTAAGCCGACGATCAAGGTGTATACCAAGGTATTTCACATGTGAATGTTGAGGAACAACTTGACTGTTGATTCTAATGGGGGGACAAGTATATTTTCGTAGGGTAAAGGTTATATGTACGCACTTCTGTTCGTTTACTTTTATTCTCCATAAGTTTAACCATAGCTCAAGCTGTGTTTTATGTTCCTGAAGATATCAGGATGCCTCATGAGGGTTTTCGTGCATACTAAGGCAGGCTGTATCATCGGCAAATGTAGAAGTATTGATATTACTGTTCACAGGCATATCACAAGTATAAATCAAATACAAAACTGGCCCCAGTATACTCCCTTGAGGTACACCGGATGAGATAGTTTCGGGCGCACTCATAAATTCTCCTTCCATAACAGAGAACTTCCGGCCTAAAATATAACTTTCCAAAAGTTTTAGAATGTTATTTGGTAGATATGTCTTCAATTTAAAAATTAGGCCATCATGTCAAACTTTATCAAATGCCTGAGAAACATCAATAAATAGGGCAGAACAATACTTCTTTTCTTCGAATGTTTTCCTTATAAATTGAACCAATCTATGCGTTTGTTCAATGGTGCTATGCTGACTTCTAAAACCAAATTGATGGTCCGGTATGCACATATTATCTGTTATACAAGGGGACAATTTTGTCATGAGCAGCTTTTCGAAGATTTTTGACATAGTTGACAGCAAACTTATTGGCCTATATGACTCTGCTTTGGTAAGATCTTTGCCCGGCTTTGGAATCATTTTGACCTTGGCATGCTTCCAGTGTTGTGGAAAATACTCCAGTCGTAATATGGCATTAAAAATAAACAGCAGGATTCTTATTGCAATATTCGGCAAGTTCATCAGCATCTTGTTACTAATTCCATCAATACCTGGAGCTTTCTTTGGTTTGAGTTCAGCAATTACTTTTTGTACATCACGCATCTTACACTTTAAGGGTCGAGGGGGTAGAGCAACTACACTCGGCAAATCAGAAACACCAGTACATGTGTTTGGCGTAAATACGGATTTTAAGTACTCAGCAAATATTTTACATTTTTCCGTATCGCTTCTTGCCCAATTTCCGGTAGATGTGCGCAGAGGTGGCTTAAACTCAACGGGTGTTTTAAGCTTTCTAGCAGCGCGCCACAAAGAGTAATTTGATGCTTGTGTGACATCAAGACCTTCCAGATAATTTTTAAGAGATGCAGTTTTTTCAGGTGCAAGCAACTCTTGGAGTCGTTTAGTACACTCTTTAAATCTGATTTTATTTTGGGGTGATCTGTGCTGTTGCCATTCCCTTCTAGCTCTTCTTTTTTCATACACGAGACGTTCAATATACCTAGAATAAATTAAAATTAAAAATTAATATAGGTAATGCTAGATTCAATATCATTGGCTGTTCTTAGCGTAATATTTTCCGTGCAATGACTACTAAGATATTTTTTGAATCCCAGCCAATTAACACGATTGATCATCTTCATATATGGTTGAGGTAAGTCACTTCTTAGTGGGTTACAGATTGAAACGATAGTCGGAGAGTGATCGGAGGAGAGATCTAGAGAAGCTTCAACATTAATTAAATCCCTAGAAATGTTTTTCATGACGCCAAAATCTATAACATCCGGAATTTTTTGTACGTCAGTAGGCCAGTAAGTGGGCTCCCCACTCGAAATAACATCCAATCCCATTTTTGAAATTGTATTAAACGAAGGTGTTACAAGGCATGAACCCCAGTACGTATGTTTTGCATTGTAGTCTCCAGCTGCCACGAAACAAGATCCAAGCGATTTGTAGAACTTTTCATACTGATCTTCGGTAACTGAAAAACTGGGAGGTGAATAAATTGATGATATCACGAAATTCGAACAAAAATTTTCTATACAAAAATATTCACAGCTTGCATATATTCTTCACTAACGTTGTCAAGGACATAGTGCTTGAGTCTTGACTTAATTAGAATTGCAGATCCACCGCATGCTCTCCCTCTAGGGTCCTTTGTCTCATATATAGTGTAGCCATTAATTTTGAAAAAGCTTCTCGAAGTCAAATGAGTCTCAGAGACCAACATTATGTCAATATTTTTTTCCGTAAGGAAGTGCTCGAGTTCATTTTTATGTTGGCGAATGCCGTTTGCGTTCCAGAAACATATTGTTAACGTGTTCATGGCTTATTATTTAATGCTTGAAGCAGAGTATTCTGCATTCGCAGCATTTCTTGCATCATGCTAGTCATATTTGTTGTAAAATTGTTGATAGTTTGCACAAGATTTTCACAATAGTGGCTTCAAGACGATTAAAATTAAAGTTTGAGTTTGTAGATATTTGTTGAATTATTTTGCGGTGAAACATTTTGTGTCGGAATAGAACTAGCCTTAGCAGCATCGGCATACGATACACGTGAAGTAACTGGTTGGCTCATTTGAGCAAGTTTGGCGGAGTAAGCGTTTACTGATTGGACTGGAGCTAATTTTGGTTTTTGTACCATAGTTTGTTTAACGAAGAATATACAGGACATCCCCTGTAGTTAGCGGTGTGATTACCTCCACAGTTACTACATTTTTTATCACTTTGATTTTTTGGCTTATTGCAACTAGCAGTGCCGTGTAATTCGCCGCACACAACACAAACAGAGGATAAATTGCAGTATGTTTTTGTATGGCCATATTCTTGGCAATTATGGCACTGTACAGGACCTGAACGCTTATGTGGCTCTTCAACTGTAATTTTTCGGTACAAGAGGTATTTTAAATTATAAATTGGATGCGTCTCATTTTTTTTTCAATTTTGTATCATTAGGCTCAAGTTCAACACGAAATAGGGGTTGGAGAATCTTCTCTCTATTTATTATATTGGACACATTTTTTACCTTAAACCCCTGGAGGACGAGTGCATCTTTTATTTCTTCGGGAACAACATAAGAATCTATGCCCTTCAATACGATCTGCATGCCTTTAGCGCTCTTAAGCTGGTATGTGTAGAAGCTTGTTTTATTTTTTTCAAATTCAGCAACCATTTTGCGGAAATCTTTTTCGTCATAAATTTGGATTTTAGTTTCATCGATGTTGCCACGTTTTATTGGCACAATGTGAAATTTATTCTCACTAATGACCGAAATTAATTTTTTAATAAGGGCATTTGAATTTTTTTTGTCTCAAATAGATTAGTGGCGGCTTGGATGTTTTATTCGAGGATACCTCGGGTTTGTCGTTGTCATCTTGCAAAAGTTTTAAAGCGGTTTTGACGATTAGTTGAGGCTGCGCTGTTATCCCTAGACATTTTTGGAGCAGATGAAATTTTTGAAGAATTCGGGCTTCTCCCACGCTTTACCACGGTTATATATCTGTCCATTCCGACTTGTACCTTGAGTTTCGAGCCGCTGTTATCTGTAGTGATAACTTTGTTAAGTGATGAACACGAGCCTGAAGGGGATGATATTACTGGCTTATATGAAGAAGTACTAGGCAACTGTAATGTTAAAGCCGCGTTCAGACTATTATACTTTGTATTTATAGTTGTCAAAAATTCAAATAATACGTGCAAGTGTGATAGTCTGAACCCAAAATGTCATCAAAGTGGCAAATAATACGATAAAAATTTTGACATCCCATAAGACTTTTTCGTTTTTAGAAAATTTTCTAAACGATAATACTTTTCATTAGATCAGGGTTGCATTTTCACACAAACCAAACTTCCAAGTCGGCTGTTTCGCCGCCGATAGCGTGTCGTCATTGATGTAATGTTTTGTCATATGTATATCGGCTCAAAATTTTGAATAAGTGAATCGTATGGAAGTATATTTCATTGACGTAATTTTTTAACGTTTTTGTAACATCTTTTCTTAAATTTTTTTCTGTTATTTACATAGAATATTTTTAACTGCTGAATTTTTTCAAGTGTCGGCACGTCCCCGCCTGCATGAAACCGCTTTGCCGCCGCTAGTCCATGAATAGCACAGACATTTTCATTGAACAGCTGTTTTGTTTTCTACTTGTATTACACATTTGATTTGAAGTGTAATGGTCTGAACACAATATGTGATTTTACGTTAGATTTTTTGACAGTCGCAACGAATGTATTTAGATTTCTGTATCGTAAAATGTGATGAAAGTATTAATACTTGTATAATAGTCTGAACGGCGTTAATGAATCACTAATATTTGACATTGGACAGAGTGAAATTGATCGCTGACGAAAAATTTGCTCTGCCGTTAAAAAAAGACTTTCATCATGTTTATTATTTATATTTTTTTTCATTAAGAGTTTCAGAACTCACATTTCTGCCGTTTGAATTCACTTCAAATTTTTTTTGTATTTGAGGCACTCATACAAAGAATTCCTCAAGGGTTATTCGTTTGTGTTTTTTTTTTTGTTTGCGGTCTTTTTTTGTTTTTGTTATTTATGATAGGTGACTCGTCATAACGCCATAACCATTACCATAGAAATCAATTGAATTTTGGTTTGCTTACGGCTATGTCATTATGAATATGGCACGTTTAATATAAGCTTTATTCCAGTGGTCGACATCGACGTTACTTTATACCAAAATACCAAAAAATTGGAGCTTGTGTGCCCGTTGTCGAAAACAACTGACTCGTGTTGGCAGGTTTATGCTGTTTTCTAGACTTTAGGGAACGGAAATAGACAGATAGTCAGTAGCGCATTTGTTTTGTTTGATCATGTGTGAATTTACAAAAACTTGAGATGACTTTACGCTTTGTTGAATCCCTCTTCCCTAAATGTGTATTGTAATTTATAGTCGTTTTCTTATGAGTGCTTACTTAACCTTTAACCCAAATCCCCGCCCAATGTGCTCTTTTTTTATACTTTAATCAAATATTTTTTTTATTACATATTTGCACATTGGGACTGAGTGAAAAATAAATGATAATAAATACTTTTGTAAAATATTTCAAATCTTAGAATTAAATTACAGTTATTAATACTAGGAATTATTTTTCTTTCGGCAATTTCATTCTCGTGTACACCACATAGAATTTTCTTTTACTATTTCTTTTTTTATTTTTCTGAAATTTTTTTATGAAAAATTTTAGAAGATTAATAAACACTCAAAACTGCAATAAAAATTTTTTTAGTTAGGAAACAAAAAATATTTAACGTGCATGAAACTCACACTTTCTGAAGCAAAAGTCCCATAGTGTTAACGAACTGTGATGACTAAGCTGCTATAGTATATTTGGGGAATGGAGAAGTGACATTCTTTGTCTATGAAATTTATTTTTCCTTGTGGTGTTTTTTTTTTTGTTTCTAGATGCCATTTGTGGTCTGTAGCTTGGGACCAAAATTTTCCGGGTTTTTAATTAAAAATGTTTCTTCATAGATATATGCATAATAACAAACTGTTTGTTCGCCTGTCTACTATCTGTCTATGGCATTTTAACCGGGTATCTACTGCGTAATTCAAAAAACAAATTTCCTAAATAATTTGGAAATTCAATTAAAAAATCGATTTCATGTCCCAAATAACAAGCGAGCAAAAATGATTGAATGTAAATCATTTTAATAACAATGATTTACGATTTAATATATTATTTTCAAAGTCAAACCCAAATAAAATACAATATTGAAAGAGCTCACGAGTGCGCTTTGATTTGCTGGCATTATTTAAATCGGAAATTTGCCTTAGCAGCAAAAATTAATGAACCGTTTACATTTTTTTTAAAAAATTGTTTATATTATTTCGACATGAGTTGATAAAGCAACATATTATAATAATAAAAACAAATGTAGGAAGAGTAACAATAAATAAATTATCAATTGCTTTTTTTAACATTACGAAAATGATTAATAATAGAATCTTTAAAGACAAAAATAAAAATGATTTTTATTGGAGTGACTGACTGATGGCCTTAAAATTATTTTATTAAATATTCACTTGCAATTTCCTTAAGAATGTAATAAGAAAATGAGAAAGAGTCGAAGATTAATATATTATAATGGAATTATGCAAATATATAAATCAGATTAGCAATCGCAGAGTATGCCCTTTTTGTATCCATTAATCATAGTAGTATTTGAAGGAAATAGTCTTAAGTTGCCATCATCTGGTTAAAAATCATTAAACCTAACATCTAACATCTAAAACGATGAAGAAAATCTTGGAAATACATGTTTGAATTCTGTTAAAAAGATTATATGCAGACTAATGAATGAAAAATATTAGAAGACGTACCCTTAATTGTACGCTGCTCAATCTCCATATAGCGTAAACAATTTTATTATTCAAAAAGAACAGAAAATCTAATAGAAATTATTCGCTAAAAGCAATTCAATACAAAAATTTTAGTTTAAATTATTTTATGCGAATATGTAGTTTTATTCACATACAAATTATTTCATTAAAAAATATTCGAATAAAATGTATTCGAATAAAATTTATTTGAGTAAAAATTATTCGAATAAAATTTGTTCGAATAAAAATTATTTAAATAAAAATAATTCGAATAAAATTTGTTCGAATAAAAATTATTTAAATAAAAATTATTTGAATAAAAATTATTTGAATTAAAAGTTAGTCGATTTATAAATATTCAAATAAAAATTATTCGTTAAGAATAAGAATCACTATTCGAAAAAGTAGTTTGAATTCATTTATATATACATATGAACATAAGTAAATTTTTTGAAAAAATGATTCGAATAAATGTTATTAAAAGGAAAACTGCAGACAAGACAAAAGGCTTTTCGGGGTTATTATATTCCAATATTTCAAAAATACATATATATTTCAATAAATAAATAAATAATTTAAAAAAAATTAACTAAAAATTATTCGAATACAAATTATTCGATTAATAAATGCTCGAATAAAAATTGTTCGAATAAAAATTATTTGAACTAAAGGTTATTCCATTTTCAAATTGTTATTCCATTACTCAAATCTATTCAAATAAAAATTATTCGAGATATCAATAAAAATTATTCCAAAATAAGTTATTCGATTAATAAATATTTGAATAACAACTAAAATATAAATATAAGCATTTTATTCGAATAAAGTTTATTCAAAGAAGTATTAATCGAATGAAATCCATGCAAGTAAAAATTATTTGAATTAATAGTGTTCAAATGTAATTGAACATAATTTTAAGATTCTTTTAGTTCATAGAAATAAAAATAAGTTTCGTTCTAAGTGCTAAGTCTAAATTACGGTTTACAAATATAATTTCGTTTAGGTTTTATTTTATCAGTCTATACACATCTTATTTGTTTAGGCTACATACATTTTATGATACACATTATATGCACACATGCTTAAGCATAGTTTTATCTCCACCAATTTCTTGTGTTACTTAAACTAATGATCAAACTAATGTATGTTTTGTATTTACTTAGGCTAGTTATAAATATTCAAGAGATCAAATAGTTTTATCTCTACCAA
Source organism: Tachina grossa (assembly GCA_949987645.1). Classification (NCBI taxonomy): domain Eukaryota; kingdom Metazoa; phylum Arthropoda; class Insecta; order Diptera; family Tachinidae; genus Tachina; species Tachina grossa. The sequence continues at coordinate 20,214,321 of OX465277.1, read as the reverse complement.
TTTTAGAACTGTAATATTTTATTCTTGTGTATGTTTTGTATTTACTTAGGCTAGTTATAAATATTCAAAAATAATATGAAAATAACCCTGAAAAATATATGAAAGCAATTAGATAAGAAATGAGTTCTATATTAGATTTAAGATTTTCATCGTTAGTATTTAAGCAGAAATATTTTAAAAATAAAACAGTGTCTTACAAACATTCAACCTGTTAAATAGTTTAATTTAACATTTGGTCCTTCGACAAAAAGAACTAGTGACTAAAAAAAAAAAAAAAAAAAATATATTATTAAAAAATTGGCATTATATAAATATTAAAATGGCAAATAAAGAAAAGCTTTTCGAAAGGCAAAAAGAATTGGGCGACGAAATTGTTGCTATTCGGGAAAAGCTGGCTCAAAAAACAATACGTAGTACGAGACTCCCAGAAATCAATAAAAGAGTAAATAAAATTGAAATTGAATTTGCGGAAAATAACACAAAACTTCTGGCATATGGCATTACATCAGAAGATTATTTTGAAAAAAATTACTATGAGGCATTATCAGGAATTCTAACAGAGATTCAACTTCTAATAAAAGAAGCCGTGAAGCAAGAAGAATCAAATAACGTTCCAGAATCTTCTCAAACATCAAAAGAAAACAATAAATTAGAAAAATTAATAACTACTGATTCAGATGAGGAATTATGGGAACAATTTGTTGAAATGGCAGATTGGTTAACTGACTGGTATGATGAAATATCAGCTAATGTGGCCGACATGTCCAACAAAAAACTTCAAATAAAAGAAAAATATTTAGAAGCTAAATATCAGAAGCTTCAAAATATATATCACAATTTAAGTGAATCAAAAAAGCCAAAAAATATACATAAAATTATGCTAAATGCCGAAAACACATATTTTAGTGCTCTCGAGCTTATTACAGATTGCATGAATGAACCAATGCAACAACAAAGCAACATAAATAAAGAAGAATATTCAAACTCAGCACATTTAGGAAAAATTGAAATTCCTGAATTTAGTGGCAATATAAATGAATGGTCATCATATCATGATTTGTTTAAAAGCCTGGTGCATGACAACAAGAACCTTTCTAATGTGGAAAAAATGTACAGGTTAGTAACATCACTTAAAGGCGAAGCTAAAAAATTAGTGCAACATCTAAAGATCACCAACAACAACTATCAAGCAACGTTCGACATTCTCAAACAAAGGTACGAAAATCGTAGATTGTTATTTACAAATCAAGTAGATATTTTACTTGATCAACCAATGGCTAATAGCGAATCATCAGCAAGCTTGAAGCAGCTATTAGATACAACAAATAGCTGTATTTATGCTCTTAAAAGTATGGACATTAAAATAGAAGATGCTGAACCGTTAATAGCGCGTATTGTTATCAGAAAATTAGATAAAGACGGTTTGCGATATTACGAACAAACAGTCAAAAAATCTAAAGAAATTCAAAGTCTTAAGGACATATTAAGTTTTTTGGAACAACAAGTTCAAGCATTAGAAGCAGCTTCCAAAGGGCAAGAAAAAAGAGTAAATAAAAAACTATTTGAAACTGGAAAAGTTTCTAATGTGATGTACTCAATGAGAAAATGTTGTTTACATTGCAATATGGATAACCATACAACTGTGGTTTGCAGAAAATTCTTAGCATTACCGATTTATGAACGAAGAAAACTTGCTTACAATAATAAATGGTGTTTTAAATGCTTGGATCATAAAAACAACAAGTGGTGTTCAAATAATGTTAAGTGTTGTTATTGCAATAAAAGTCATCATAAGATTTTACATCTGAATGAAGAAAAAATTAAAGAATCAAAACCTAACAATTCAGCAATGACTACCAAAAATTTAGCAACTTCAGTACTTCTAGCAACTGCCCAGGTAAAAGTACATGCAACGAATGGGGAAGCAGTAATCCTAAGAGCATTAATCGATCAGGGTTCTCAGGTAACAACAATATCAGAAGAAGTATCCCAGATCTTATCATTGCCACGTATTAAATGCAAAACAGAAATTCATGGAATCGGCAGTACTCTGGTTGGACTGTCTAAAGCGAAAACAAAATTAATCTTGAAACCAAGATTTATAAGTAACCATGAAATCGAAGCAAATGCCCTTATTTTGCCAAAATTAACGGGGGCACATCCAAATCAGTCATTTGAAATTAATATTGAAGATTGGAACAACTTTATTCTGGCGGATCCAGCATTCAATAAATCTGATCGAATAGATATTGTTATTGGAGGTGACATTATACCTCATATATTGCAAGAAGGATTACACAAAAAAGGTAGTATCTTAGCACAATCAACAATTTTTGGCTGGATATTGTCTGGAGTAATTAGCAAAGCTGCAAAACCATCAAAAGTATTAGCAGCTATAACTAACTTGGAAAAGTTCTGGGAGTTAGAAGAACTTCCTGAGATAGACGAATGCCGTGAAGATGAATTCTGCAAAAAACATTATGAGAAAACAACCAAAGTTGATGCAAAAGGCCATATAGTAGTTAAATTGCCGCTTAAAGAAGACCACGAGTTGGGAGATTCCAGAAGGCAAGCAATGGCAAGGTTTTTGTCTCTTGAGAGAAAATTCGATCGAGAGCCGGAACTAAAAAAAAATTACGTAAAATTTATGAACGAGTATTTAAATCTTGGCCATATGGAAGAGGTAGAGGAGAAGTGCAGCGGGAAGTATTATTTGCCACACCAACCTGTAATAAGAGAAAACAGCTTAACAACAAAATTGCGTGTGGTGTTCGACGCGTCTGCTAAAACAACAAATAAAAGAAGTTTAAACGATGTGATGTTTGCAGGTCCTAAACTACAAAAAGACCTTTTCGATATCATAATAAAATGGAGGCTATGGAGATATGTTATGATAGCTGATGTTGAAAAGATGTACCGTCAGGTAAAAATAGCAAACGAAGACCAATCATATCAACATATATTATGGAGAGAAGACAAATGCAATCCTATAAAAGAGTATAAATTAACAACTGTAACATATGGCATGTCATCGGCACCATTTTTAGCAGTAAGATCACTGTTCTACATTGCTGACCACATTTCAATTAAAGATGAACTAATTAAGAAAATAATAAAAGAGGACTTCTATATGGATGATCTAATGACAGGAGCAGATGATGTTCAGCAATGTAAAAACATACAGCATCATATACAAACACAGCTAAGTAATTTTGGTTTCAATTTACGTAAATGGGTCTCAAATCACAAAGCAATTTTAAATCATGAAGACATCACCAAGGAAAATACAGTCATTCAAATAAAAGATGACGAAACTGTCAAAACTTTAGGCCTACAATGGGAACCGGCCAAAGACGAGTTTCATTTTGAGGTAAATTTTACACAGAACTATAAAATAACGAAAAGGCAAGCTCTTTCAGATGTGGCGAAAATCTTTGATCCTTTGGGTTGGATGTCTCCTGTTACTGTACTAGCGAAACTATTTATTCAAAAACTATGGTTGCAGCAGTCTTCCTGGGACGAAGTGTTATCAGATGAGTTTCAAGATGAATGGTATGAATTTTCAAAAAATGTAATCGCTCTTCAAAAAATCCATATCCCAAGATGGGTAAAAACAACGTGCGAGATTAAATTGGAAATTCACGGGTTTTCAGATGCTTCTGAAAAAGCTTATGCAGCTGTAGTTTACGTTAAACAAAATGAATCGGTTAAGCTACTAACAGCTAAAAGTAAAGTAAACCCGATTAAAAACAGGAAGACTCTGCCAAAATTAGAACTGTGCGCTGCTCATCTTCTAAGCAAGCTCTTACATAGAGTAATTCGTATTTTTAATCGACAATACAGAGTTTATGCATGGAATGATTCAACTATAACATTAGGTTGGATTCACAACAATAAAAATAAAGACAAATTTGTAAGAAACAAAGTGAACGAAATAAATACGAATTTGCCTGAGGCGTCATGGCATCATATAAGCAGTAAGGAAAATCCTGCAGATGTAGCTTCTAGAGGTGCTAATGCTGAAAAATTAATACATCACTCTTTGTGGTGGAATGGTCCTAAGTGGTTATTGAAGTCTTCCGAATTCTGGCCGAAATACGAAGATCCAAAAACGACAAATACATTGATGATTGCTGTGAGGTTAGCCAGCTGTAATGTTATTAACAATTTAACATGCAAATACTCTAAACTAGGCAAATTACGAAGAATTGTTGCTTATATACTTCGTTTTGTAAATAAATTAAGGAAGAACGGAAAATATCCACAGCATCTGACCGTTCCAGAACTTGAAATGGCAGAAAAGATAATAATTTTTAACCATCAGCAGGTCGAATTTCATGATGAAATTATAAGACTGAAAAAGGGACTTGCGGTTAGTAACAAAAGCAAAATAGTAAGTCTTTTTCCCTTTTTGGATAAAGACGGCATTCTTCGAGTTGGTGGCAGATTGCATAATTCTGATTTACATTATAATCACAAACATCCCATAATTTTACAAAAGTCTGAACTTTCATCTTTAATAATTCATCAGACACACATGTTCACGCTCCATGGTAGGAATCGACTTATGGAGTCAACTATAAGACGCAAATATTGGATATTGGGATTAAAAAATGCAGTAAAGAAGTGTATTGGAAGCTGTACAACATGCATTCGCTATCAACAAAATATATCTAAACAACTAATGGGTAGTCTACCAGATTATAGAGTGAATGTTTCACATCCTTTTTCTCATACGGGAGTAGATTACGCTGGACCGATACATTTAAGGTGTTCAAAAGGAAGAGGCCAGAAAAGCTACAAAGGCTATATTGCAGTGTTTGTCTGTATGGCAACAAAGGCAATTCACTTGGAAGTCGTGAGTGATTTGACCACAGAAGCATTCCATGCGGCTTTGAGAAGATTCTTTGCAAGAAGAGGCATTAGTTCCCACCTGTATTCTGATAATGGAACTAATTTTGTGGGTGCTAGTAAAAAGTTAGATGCTGATTTTAAAGCAGCAGTTAAAAACAATAGTACACTTATTCCTATTCTGGCTGAACAAAAAATAAATTGGCATTTTATTCCCCCGGCAGCTCCTCACTTTGGTGGGATTTGGGAGTCTGGAGTAAAATCGATGAAGTATCATCTAAAAAGAATAATTGGCGAAACAAAATTGACGTTTGAAGAATTAAGTACTTTGCTGGCACAAATAGAAGCTGTTTTGAACTCCAGGCCTTTGGTTGAAGTGAATGCTGGAGATATTGATGCAGCCGATGTGTTATCTCCGGGTCACTTTCTCATTGGAAGACCAGTAATAGAACCCGGGGAGCATATAGAAAGCGCAGATACATTGTCACTAAATAAATGGAAGCTTATTCAGCGGTTAAAAAAAGATTTTTGGAAGCGCTGGAAGGAAGAGTACCTTGTGACGCTCCAGCAACGAAATAAGTGGAGGCATTCAGTTAAAAATTTGAAAGAAGGAGCAGCAGTTCTGGTCAAAGATGAAAATACTCATCCAGGAAGATGGCCTCTTGGAAGAATAACGGAAGTACACGAAGGAAAGGATGGGAAAGTTCGAGTGGTTAAGATAAGGTATCAAAATAATATTCTAAAACGACCAATCCATAAGGTAATCCAGCTACCGGACGCAGAAAATTTCAACGAGGTCAATCAGGATAGAGCGAGAAGTTTCCATACAAGAATTGAACGACCGAACGGAAGTAACTGTCTGAAATCCCTTTTATTATGGTGTATGTTCTTGATGTTAACAGTAGGAGTAGTAAACTCTGCATCACTAAAGTATGGTATGGGTGCTGAAATAAAGGAAATACCTCTGGATACAGCGCTGCATCTGGATAATATTGGAACGATGAACATTGTAAACTCTAAATGGACCTTAATAGTACATTACGATTTAGATCAATATTTTGAGGAGATAAAACGAATCAAAAGACTGAAAGAAAAACTTGAAGACCAATGTTCCAAGTTAAGAAATTATAAAGAGGCTTGCGAAATGATAGTATGGTCAGTCAATAGAAGATTCAGCTTAATAGATCAAAATAACAATCTGTTGCTGAAGAAGGAAAGACAAAAAAGATCGCCATTTGAATTTGTTGGCTCGATTTATCATATACTTTTTGGAATGATGGATGCAGAGGACCGGAAATTAATGGAAGAAAATATGAGGAATATTTTCCAGAATGAGGATAAATTACAACAGCTCGTGAAGCAGCAGACATCCATTGTGAACTCTACAATAAATGTGCTAAAGAAAACAACTGAGGAAGTAAACGATAATTTCAGTAAAATGTACCAGCAGTTGAAGCGGTTCTATGAGGAAGTGCGAAGCGACACCAATACTGAGCGATTGATTGTTATGTTTCAAGTGATGACTACTCAGCTACATTTAATGATCGATGAGTGCAATGAAGTTCAGTCATCTATTATCAATTTGTTAATTGATGTTAACCACGGCCATATCAATCCAGATCTTATAACTGCTGCACAAATGCAGCAGGAACTGTCAAACATTGAAAAACTATTACCGAAGGATCTGATTTTGCCCGGAACAAAAACAGGTACAGAACTGAAAGAAGTTTACAGTTCTATGGTGGCTAGGGGTATTGTGATGGATAACCGTTTGGTAATACAGGCAGAAATACCATTGTATAACATACATTCTTTAGAAATTTACGAAATCATTAGGCTTCCAGTTGATGGAAATGGCACTGCAATGATACCTATAGTAGACGGTGATTACATCGTATATAATTTTGCAACGAACTTATATTTTTTGATGTGGCAACCTCAGCTTAATGTTTGTACAGAAAACCATCAAGGACAATATAACTGTAAAGAGAAATTTCCTTGGAAACCTGCGGTAGAGCGATCTTGTGAAGTTTCAGCTTTAAAACAATCCAGGCATGCTGAGTGTTATTTTCAGGAAACTCCAAGAAAATGTATCTGGAAAAAATTGTCAAGAGAGAATCAATGGATTTTCACGGTGTTCGATCAGTTTACATTAAGCATAGACTGCGGAAATAATGTACGTGATTGGTTAACATTACCTTCAAAAGGAATACTGAATCTGCCAGCTGGTTGTACAGCAGTGTATGAGGGAATAACTTTGTCTTCTTCTCAACATTTTACAACCAAGAAGAAAACTTCAATTCAGGCATCATCATGGGGCGTAGAATTTCAGCAAGCAAACAATAAACTGGTGAAGCCATTTGATGTAAACATAATCAATAACTCCAAGAATATACAAAATATACAACAAGATCTACAGAAGATGCAGGCCGACAACACTGAACTGATGAAAATGAAATATCACCATATATCCGGACATACATCATTTATTTTAATTATTATTATCATTACAATCATAATTTTTATCTACCTCAAGAATAAATGCAACAACAGTAAAAAGACCGTAGTTAAGTTAGATTTTTCACCGCCAATGCCTTTAAATGCCCGGCAGAATGTTCAAATGTAATTGAACATAATTTTAAGATTCTTTTAGTTCATAGAAATAAAAATAAGTTTCGTTCTAAGTGCTAAGTCTAAATTACGGTTTACAAATATAATTTCGTTTAGGTTTTATTTTATCAGTCTATACACATCTTATTTGTTTAGGCTACATACATTTTATGATACACATTATATGCACACATGCTTAAGCATAGTTTTATCTCCACCAATTTCTTGTGTTACTTAAACTAATGATCAAACTAATGTATGTTTTGTATTTACTTAGGCTAGTTATAAATATTCAAGAGATCAAATAGTTTTATCTCTACCAATTTTAGAACTGTAATATTTTATTCTTGTGTATGTTTTGTATTTACTTAGGCTAGTTATAAATATTCAAAAATAATATGAAAATAACCCTGAAAAATATATGAAAGCAATTAGATAAGAAATGAGTTCTATATTAGATTTAAGATTTTCATCGTTAGTATTTAAGCAGAAATATTTTAAAAATAAAACAGTGTCTTACAAACATTCAACCTGTTAAATAGTTTAATTTAACATTTGGTCCTTCGACAAAAAGAACTAGTGACTAAAAAAAAAAAAAAAAAAAAATATATTATTAAAAAATTGGCATTATATAAATATTAAAATGGCAAATAAAGAAAAGCTTTTCGAAAGGCAAAAAGAATTGGGCGACGAAATTGTTGCTATTCGGGAAAAGCTGGCTCAAAAAACAATACGTAGTACGAGACTCCCAGAAATCAATAAAAGAGTAAATAAAATTGAAATTGAATTTGCGGAAAATAACACAAAACTTCTGGCATATGGCATTACATCAGAAGATTATTTTGAAAAAAATTACTATGAGGCATTATCAGGAATTCTAACAGAGATTCAACTTCTAATAAAAGAAGCCGTGAAGCAAGAAGAATCAAATAACGTTCCAGAATCTTCTCAAACATCAAAAGAAAACAATAAATTAGAAAAATTAATAACTACTGATTCAGATGAGGAATTATGGGAACAATTTGTTGAAATGGCAGATTGGTTAACTGACTGGTATGATGAAATATCAGCTAATGTGGCCGACATGTCCAACAAAAAACTTCAAATAAAAGAAAAATATTTAGAAGCTAAATATCAGAAGCTTCAAAATATATATCACAATTTAAGTGAATCAAAAAAGCCAAAAAATATACATAAAATTATGCTAAATGCCGAAAACACATATTTTAGTGCTCTCGAGCTTATTACAGATTGCATGAATGAACCAATGCAACAACAAAGCAACATAAATAAAGAAGAATATTCAAACTCAGCACATTTAGGAAAAATTGAAATTCCTGAATTTAGTGGCAATATAAATGAATGGTCATCATATCATGATTTGTTTAAAAGCCTGGTGCATGACAACAAGAACCTTTCTAATGTGGAAAAAATGTACAGGTTAGTAACATCACTTAAAGGCGAAGCTAAAAAATTAGTGCAACATCTAAAGATCACCAACAACAACTATCAAGCAACGTTCGACATTCTCAAACAAAGGTACGAAAATCGTAGATTGTTATTTACAAATCAAGTAGATATTTTACTTGATCAACCAATGGCTAATAGCGAATCATCAGCAAGCTTGAAGCAGCTATTAGATACAACAAATAGCTGTATTTATGCTCTTAAAAGTATGGACATTAAAATAGAAGATGCTGAACCGTTAATAGCGCGTATTGTTATCAGAAAATTAGATAAAGACGGTTTGCGATATTACGAACAAACAGTCAAAAAATCTAAAGAAATTCAAAGTCTTAAGGACATATTAAGTTTTTTGGAACAACAAGTTCAAGCATTAGAAGCAGCTTCCAAAGGGCAAGAAAAAAGAGTAAATAAAAAACTATTTGAAACTGGAAAAGTTTCTAATGTGATGTACTCAATGAGAAAATGTTGTTTACATTGCAATATGGATAACCATACAACTGTGGTTTGCAGAAAATTCTTAGCATTACCGATTTATGAACGAAGAAAACTTGCTTACAATAATAAATGGTGTTTTAAATGCTTGGATCATAAAAACAACAAGTGGTGTTCAAATAATGTTAAGTGTTGTTATTGCAATAAAAGTCATCATAAGATTTTACATCTGAATGAAGAAAAAATTAAAGAATCAAAACCTAACAATTCAGCAATGACTACCAAAAATTTAGCAACTTCAGTACTTCTAGCAACTGCCCAGGTAAAAGTACATGCAACGAATGGGGAAGCAGTAATCCTAAGAGCATTAATCGATCAGGGTTCTCAGGTAACAACAATATCAGAAGAAGTATCCCAGATCTTATCATTGCCACGTATTAAATGCAAAACAGAAATTCATGGAATCGGCAGTACTCTGGTTGGACTGTCTAAAGCGAAAACAAAATTAATCTTGAAACCAAGATTTATAAGTAACCATGAAATCGAAGCAAATGCCCTTATTTTGCCAAAATTAACGGGGGCACATCCAAATCAGTCATTTGAAATTAATATTGAAGATTGGAACAACTTTATTCTGGCGGATCCAGCATTCAATAAATCTGATCGAATAGATATTGTTATTGGAGGTGATATTATACCTCATATATTGCAAGAAGGATTACACAAAAAAGGTAGTATCTTAGCACAATCAACAATTTTTGGCTGGATATTGTCTGGAGTAATTAGCAAAGCTGCAAAACCATCAAAAGTATTAGCAGCTATAACTAACTTGGAAAAGTTCTGGGAGTTAGAAGAACTTCCTGAGATAGACGAATGCCGTGAAGATGAATTTTGCAAAAAACATTATGAGAAAACAACCAAAGTTGATGCAAAAGGCCATATAGTAGTTAAATTGCCGCTTAAAGAAGACCACGAGTTGGGAGATTCCAGAAGGCAAGCAATGGCAAGGTTTTTGTCTCTTGAGAGAAAATTCGATCGAGAGCCGGAACTAAAAAAAAATTACGTAAAATTTATGAACGAGTATTTAAATCTTGGCCATATGGAAGAGGTAGAGGAGAAGTGCAGCGGGAAGTATTATTTGCCACACCAACCTATAATAAGAGGAAACAGCTTAACAACAAAATTGCGTGTGGTGTTCGACGCGTCTGCTAAAACAACAAATAAAAGAAGTTTAAACGATGTGATGTTTGCAGGTCCTAAACTACAAAAAGACCTTTTCGATATCATAATAAAATGGAGGCTATGGAGATATGTTATGATAGCTGATGTTGAAAAGATGTACCGTCAGGTAAAAATAGCAAACGAAGACCAATCGTATCAACATATATTATGGAGAGAAGACAAATGCAATCCTATAAAAGAGTATAAATTAACAACTGTAACATATGGCATGTCATCGGCACCATTTTTAGCAGTAAGATCACTGTTCTACATTGCTGACCATATTTCAATTAAAGATGAACTAATTAAGAAAATAATAAAAGAGGACTTCTATATGGATGATCTAATGACAGGAGCAGATGATGTTCAGCAATGTAAAAACATACAGCATCATATACAAACACAGCTAAGTAATTTTGGTTTCAATTTACCAAGGAAAATACAGTCATTCAAATAAAAGATGACGAAACTGTCAAAACTTTAGGCCTACAATGGGAACCGGCCAAAGAGGAGTTTCATTTTGAGGTAAATTTTACACAGAACTATAAAATAATGAAAAGGCAAGCTCTTTCAGATGTGGCGAAAATCTTTGATCCTTTGGGTTGGATGTCTCCTGTTACTGTACTAGCGAAACTATTTATTCAAAAACTATGGTTGCAGCAGTCTTCCTGGGACGAAGTGTTATCAGATGAGTTTCAAGATGAATGGTATGAATTTTCAAAAAATGCAATCGCTCTTCAAAAAATCCATATCCCAAGATGGGTAAAAACAACGTGCGAGATTAAATTGGAAATTCACGGGTTTTCAGATGCTTCTGAAAAAGCTTATGCAGCTGTAGTTTACGTTAAACAAAATGAATCGGTTAAGCTACTAACAGCTAAAAGTAAAGTAAACCCGATTAAAAACAGGAAGACTCTGCCAAAATTAGAACTGTGCGCTGCTCATCTTCTAAGCAAGCTCTTACATAGAGTAATTCGTATTTTTAATCGACAATACAGAGTTTATGCATGGAGTGATTCAACTATAACATTAGGTTGGATTCACAACAATAAAAATAAAGACAAATTTGTAAGAAACAAAGTGAACGAAATAAATACGAATTTGCCTGAGGCGTCATGGCATCATATAAGCAGTAAGGAAAATCCTGCAGATGTAGCTTCTAGAGGTGCTAATGCTGAAAAATTAATACATCACTCTTTGTGGTGGAATGGTCCTAAGTGGTTATTGAAGTCTTCCGAATTCTGGCCGAAATACGAAGATCCAAAAACGACAAATACATTGATGATTGCTGTGAGGTTGGCCAGCTGTAATGTTATTAACAATTTAACATGCAAATACTCTAAACTAGGCAAATTACGAAGAATTGTTGCTTATATACTTCGTTTTGTAAATAAATTAAGGAAGAACGGAAAATATCCACAGCATCTGACCGTTCCAGAACTTGAAATGGCAGAAAAGATAATAATTTTTAACCATCAGCAGGTCGAATTTCATGATGAAATTATAAGACTGAAAAAGGGACTTGCGGTTAGTAACAAAAGCAAAATAGTAAGTCTTTTTCCTTTTTTGGATAAAGACGGCATTCTTCGAGTTGGTGGCAGATTGCATAATTCTGATTTACATTATAATCACAAACATCCCATAATTTTACAAAAGTCTGAACTTTCATCTTTAATAATTCATCAGACACACATGTTCACGCTCCATGGTAGGAATCGACTTATGGAGTCAACTATAAGACGCAAATATTGGATATTGGGATTAAAAAATGCAGTAAAGAAGTGTATTGGAAGCTGTACAACATGCATTCGCTATCAACAAAATATATCTAAACAACTAATGGGTAGTCTACCAGATTATAGAGTGAATGTTTCACATCCTTTTTCTCATACGGGAGTAGATTACGCTGGACCGATACATTTAAGGTGTTCAAAAGGAAGAGGCCAGAAAAGCTACAAAGGCTATATTGCAGTGTTTGTCTGTATGGCAACAAAGGCAATTCACTTGGAAGTCGTGAGTGATTTGACCACAGAAGCATTCCATGCGGCTTTGAGAAGATTCTTTGCAAGAAGAGGCATTAGTTCCCACCTGTATTCTGATAATGGAACTAATTTTGTGGGTGCTAGTAAAAAGTTAGATGCTGATTTTAAAGCAGCAGTTAAAAACAATAGTACACTTATTCCTATTCTGGCTGAACAAAAAATAAATTGGCATTTTATTCCCCCGGCAGCTCCTCACTTTGGTGGGATTTGGGAGTCTGGAGTAAAATCGATGAAGTATCATCTAAAAAGAATAATTGGCGAAACAAAATTGACGTTTGAAGAATTAAGTACTTTGCTGGCACAAATAGAAGCTGTTTTGAACTCCAGGCCTTTGGTTGAAGTGAATGCTGAAGATATTGATGCAGCCGATGTGTTATCTCCGGGTCACTTTCTCATTGGAAGACCAGTAATAGAACCCGGGGAGCATATAGAAAGCGCAGATACATTGTCACTAAATAAATGGAAGCTTATTCAGCGGTTAAAAAAAGATTTTTGGAAGCGCTGGAAGGAAGAGTACCTTGTGATGCTCCAGCAACGAAATAAGTGGAGGCATTCAGTTAAAAATTTGAAAGAAGGAGCAGCAGTTCTGGTCAAAGATGAAAATACTCATCCAGGAAGATGGCCTCTTGGAAGAATAACGGAAGTACACGAAGGAAAGGATGGGAAAGTTCGAGTGGTTGAGATAAGGTATCAAAATAATATTCTAAAACGACCAATCCATAAGGTAATCCAGCTACCGGACGCAGAAAATTTCAACGAGGACAATCAGGATAGAGCGAGAAGTTTCCATACAAGAATTGAACGACCGAACGGAAGTAACTGTCTGAAATCCCTTTTATTATGGTGTATGTTCTTGATGTTAACAGTAGGAGTAGTAAACTCTGCATCACTAAAGTATGGTATGGGTGCTGAAATAAAGGAAATACCTCTGGATACAGCGCTGCATCTGGATAATATTGGAACGATGAACATTGTAAACTCTAAATGGACCTTAATAGTACATTACGATTTAGATCAATATTTTGAGGAGATAAAACGAATCAAAAGACTGAAAGAAAAACTTGAAGACCAATGTTCCAAGTTAAGAAATTATAAAGAGGCTTGCGAAATGATAGTATGGTCAGTCAATAGAAGATTCAGCTTAATAGATCAAAATAACAATCTGTTGCTGAAGAAGGAAAGACAAAAAAGATCGCAATTTGAATTTGTTGGCTCGATTTATCATATACTTTTTGGAATGATGGATGCAGAGGACCGGAAATTAATGGAAGAAAATATGAGGAATATTTTCCAGAATGAGGATAAATTACAACAGCTCGTGAAGCAGCAGACATCCATTGTGAACTCTACAATAAATGTGCTAAAGAAAACAACTGAGGAAGTAAACGATAATTTCAGTAAAATGTACCAGCAGTTGAAGCGGTTCTATGAGGAAGTGCAAAGCGACACCAATACTGAGCGATTGATTGTTATGTTTCAAGTGATGACTACTCAGCTACATTTAATGATCGATGAGTGCAATGAAGTTCAGTCATCTATTATCAATTTGTTAATTGATGTTAACCACGGCCATATCAATCCAGATCTTATAACTGCTGCACAAATGCAGCAGGAACTGTCAAACATTGAAAAACTATTACCGAAGGATCTGATTTTGCCCGGAACAAAAACAGGTACAGAACTGAAAGAAGTTTACAGTTCTATGGTGGCTAGGGGTATTGTGATGGATAACCGTTTAGTAATACAGGCAGAAATACCATTGTATAACATACATTCTTTAGAAATTTACGAAATCATTAGGCTTCCAGTTGATGGAAATGGCACTGCAATGATACCTATAGTAGACGGTGATTACATCGTATATAATTTTGCAACGAACTTATATTTTTTGATGTGGCAACCTCAGCTTAATGTTTGTACAGAAAACCATCAAGGACAATATAACTGTAAAGAGAAATTTCCTTGGAAACCTGCGGTAGAGCGATCTTGTGAAGTTTCAGCTTTAAAACAATCCAGGCATGCTGAGTGTTATTTTCAGGAAACTCCAAGAAAATGTATCTGGAAAAAATTGTCAAGAGAGAATCAATGGATTTTCACGGTGTTCGATCAGTTTACATTAAGCATAGACTGCGGAAATAATGTACGTGATTGGTTAACATTACCTTCAAAAGGAATACTGAATCTGCCAGCTGGTTGTACAGCAGTGTATGAGGGAATAACTTTGTCTTCTTCTCAACATTTTACAACCAAGAAGAAAACTTCAATTCAGGCATCATCATGGGGCGTAGAATTTCAGCAAGCAAACAATAAACTGGTGAAGCCATTTGATGTAAACATAATCAATAACTCCAAGAATATACAAAATATACAACAAGATCTACAGAAGATGCAGGCCGACAACACTGAACTGATGAAAATGAAATATCACCATATATCCGGACATACATCATTTATTTTAATTATTATTATCATTACAATCATAATTTTTATCTACCTCAAGAATAAATGCAACAACAGTAAAAAGACCGTAGTTAAGTTAGATTTTTCACCGCCAATGCCTTTAAATGCCCGGCAGAATGTTCAAATGTAATTGAACATAATTTTAAGATTCTTTTAGTTCATAGAAATAAAAATAAGTTTCGTTCTAAGTGCTAAGTCTAAATTACGGTTTACAAATATAATTTCGTTTAGGTTTTATTTTATCAGTCTATACACATCTTATTTGTTTAGGCTACATACATTTTATGATACACATTATATGCACACATGCTTAAGCATAGTTTTATCTCCACCAATTTCTTGTGTTACTTAAACTAATGATCAAACTAATGTATGTTTTGTATTTACTTAGGCTAGTTATAAATATTCAAGAGATCAAATAGTTTTATCTCTACCAATTTTAGAACTGTAATATTTTATTCTTGTGTATGTTTTGTATTTACTTAGGCTAGTTATAAATATTCAAAAATAATATGAAAATAACCCTGAAAAATATATGAAAGCAATTAGATAAGAAATGAGTTCTATATTAGATTTAAGATTTTCATCGTTAGTATTTAAGCAGAAATATTTTAAAAATAAAACAGTGTCTTACAAACATTCAACCTGTTAAATAGTTTAATTTAACAAATAGTTATTCGATTAATAAATTAAAATTATTCAAAAAACTGTTAAATTCAAAGATTTTCAATAAGTGTTTTTTTTTAATTTGAAACTTATTCGAAAAAAAATTATTTAAAGTAATTTGAATGTAAATTAGTTGAATAAAAATGATTCCAACAAAAAAATGTTCGTTCATAAATATTCGAATAACAACTAGATATAATATAAATATATATATATTTTATATTTAATAAAATTTATTCAAAGGAAAATTAATTGAATGAAAACCATGCGGGTAAAAATTATTTGAATTAATAGTTATTCGATTAATAAATGTTTAAATTAAAATTATTCGAAAAAAAAGAAAAGTCATTTGTATATAAATTGTTTGAATGAAAAGGATTCGCACAAAAATTATTAAAGGGAAAACTATTTCAATAAAAATTATTCGATTAATAAATATTCGAATAACAATTATTCGACTAGTATTTATCCAAATAAAATATATTTGAATTTAAATTATGCGAATAAAAAAACTCGAATAAAAATTATTCGAATTAATAGTTATTCGTTTTTGAAGCATTTAAATTACAGACTATTCGTGAAACCTTGTAAATTGCTTGAGGAAAAATGATTCGAAGAAAAATCATTAAAAAGCAATTGAAATAAAAATTATTCCTATAAAAATTATACGATTAATAAGTATTCGAATAACTGTTGTTCGAATAAAAGTTATTCGAACAACTCCTTTTCGAATAAAAATTATTCAAAGAAATATTCGAATAAAAACTATTATTTCAATTAAGTTTTTTCGAGTAGCTAATATTCGAATAAAATTTATACGTGAAGAAATTAATCGAATGAATGTTGTTAAAATAAAAATAATTGCTTATCAGAAATAATTTCTTATTCGGGCTTAAGTTTAGTAATTTCAATTCTTATAGAATGAAATATTTTTATTAATTAATGTGAGTTTCTAAAGAAGAGAAGGAAAATTAAACTATACTTTATTAGCCTGAGGGGAATTCCGATATATTTCTGTGCAGCCACGCATTTCATCAGCACCGTACTCTATTTACTTGGGTAAAGATTGTTATTAACATCAGCTATTTAACGTAAATTTTAATGAAATGGAATATGAGAAATAATTGTTGTTGTTTCTTTGGAAACTCACATTAATTAATAAAAATATTTCATTCAACAAGAATTGAAAAAGATTCTTCGAATAAAAATTAGATATCAAATCTTGACAATTGTATTATGCAGAAGAAAAAGAAAATCAAATAGAATTTTATCGCGCAAAGCATTTTTATATGAATAAGAATAAAAATTATTCGAATAAAAATTGTTCATTTAAAAATATTTGGACAAAAATTATACGAATAAAGACTATTATATAAAAGCCATTCGAATAAAAGTTGTTCGAATAAATTTTTTTAATTAAAATTACTCGATTTTTTTTTCAAATCATTCTTTGACTAAAAATAATGCGAACAAAAATTGTTATACATATGTAATACAAAATATTTAAATAAAATGTATTTTTATACTTTATTGAAATAAAAATAATTGAAATAAAAGTTGTTCGAATAAATTTATTTAAAACAGAAGTTATTCGAAAAATAAAATAAACCTTAAAAAACTCTTTGAACAAAAATTATCTGAATAGAAATTATTCGCTTACAAATTATTCAAATAAATACTATTATTCCAATTAAAGTTATTCGAAAAACTGATAGTCGAATAAATTTTATCTGAATAAAATTCTGACTGATAGAAGTTAATCGAATGAGAGTTGTTAAAATAAAAATTACTAATTTTAAAAGATTTTTGGAATAATAAGTATTTGCAAAAATTATTGGGGCAAAGCTGTCTAAATTGCACAGACTCGAATAAAACTTGTTCGAATAAAATTATTCGAATCAAATTTTTTTAATAAAATTTTTTGAATAAAATTTTTCGATTAAAATTATTCCGATAAAAGTGGAAGAATAAAATAATTCGAATAAAATTATGCGAATAAATTTTCTTGAATAAAATTTTTTTAATAATATTTTTTGAATAATATTTTTCGAATAAAATTATGCGAATAATCATATACATACATACATATGTACATATAATATTTAAATGGCACAAATTCTAATAAAATCGATTGAAATTATTCCAATGAAATTGCAAAAATAAAATAATTCAAATAAAATTATGCGAATGCGAATTATATACATACATATGAATAAAGTTTTATTCGAGTAATTTTATTCAAGCAACCACCTTATTCGCATAAAATAAAGTATGAAATAATTTTGTTGTTTCTTGAATAATTTTTAATCGTAAACCTTAACTTTATGATCTGAGTTAGACCTTTGCAAGAATTTTGTAAATCTCAAACTAAACCCTCTTGGGGTTTAGTTTCATTTAATTTTTTTTTTAAGACTTGGAACGATTTTCCGCCATCCCACTTAAAATTTGGCTGATAAATATACATATGTACCGGTTTCGGTTATGCGTCATATTTAGTGTTCTCTTAAATTTTGAAGGCCCACACGGGCTGTTAGCCCACGTATTTTTGATCAAATAGGGGGTGATAAACGTATTTAATATATTTAAAATTTTTTTTGAGAGTTTCCACACACTTAAGCTTGCATTTAAGTGAGTTTTAAAAATAGTTTCTGCACGGAGCGCCCATGATCGTGAGTGAAAAGTTACTCACGATTCTATCACTGGTGGACACATATACATAAATAAATACATGCATACATACACATGTATTAATGCCTTAGATACTTAAATTATATGTACTTTCTCAATTGGTAAACCAAAGAAAATAGTTATATTTAATTTTTGTTTATGTTTGGCACATGTAAGCCATTCTGTCAATTGAAGTGAAAAATTAGTAGAAAGTTTTTGTGTGTGTCTGCCTGTTTAGGCAAAAAAAAAAAAAACGAGTGGGCATAGAACCACAAGCTACTCAAAATTACAAAGTTTAGGTCAAATGAAAAATTAATGGTTGCTAAAATTTCATTCAACTCTAAAACGTGCCTTTTACTTATTGAAAGAGAAAAAAAACTTCATAATAATTCTGAAGAACTATTCCCACTTAATATTGATTAAAAAATTTTGAAGTTTATTTGCTTTGTAAAAAAAACTACCTCTAATACATAATTATTTATGTATGTATGTAAAACATTGTATTTTATTTATTTATTTAACATGCTTCAAGACGGCACAGCAACAGTGCTAAAGAGCACTTGAATTTGTGCCAACAAATATTTATTTTTGCTTAAATTGTTTTTAATGCTTTTTTTTTTGTTTGTTTTCAAAAGAACTGTTATTTTAATGCGAATTGTATCAGTAAATATTTTTTTTTCGCCAGTAAAAAAAAGAGCTTTCAAGGAAGTCACTAAGATACAAAACTTGTGCTATGGAAGCAGTGCAAATTAGGATAATTTTTAATGAATTTTACATATGGTTGTCATTGCAAGAATTTTTTTTTTGGTACCTATTCAGTGAATCCACAATCATTTTCATGATGTTAAGTAAAACCGATTAATGATATGATATTTTTAATGAGTGTTAGGGAACTAACTATAAATAACCAACGACTATGTTTATACATATTCCTTAAACCACACTGAACAAACGACTATAAGTAAAATGTATACACTGCATTAGCTACAATCATACGCATGAGTATGTATAAAAGTACTCTGAGTATTTATGCAACTGCACATGAGTATACACAGGAGTATTTTATTTATACACTCTTCAAGCATCACTGCCGCCAGCAAGACAAATTGGTAAAATGCTAAAATGGCAATGTTTATCAACAGATTGCATGATAGCGATGGCAAGTAAGACACTAAGTCTAATGCGGCAAAAAGGAAAAAGTGCTTAAGTCGAGATAAGCTAATTTAAAATTTATGGCACCCCCGTAATCTGCACATTTAAAAGAATTTCTGGAAAAATCTTAATTATTTTGTGCGATTTTTCGGAATTTATAACGCAATGACTTGGGGTTTATCTTTTCCGGCTTATAATATCATATATGTATATACTCGTAAAATAAAAGCTTAATATAGCTTATACTTAGTTATATTTCAAATTGAATGTATTTTTTATCTATGGTATGTAGAACGATGTTTTTCTAAGGGCCATTATTACAACTTAAAGTTAGTTAAAAATAGGATTTTATAGGACTTATAAAAAGCATTCCATTATTGCAAATTATATTTAACTTACCGGGTAGGATAAACTTGCCTGTAACTTATCGCTCACTTTAGGTTAAAGTAAAATTTTGCAAATGATAAAGTTTTTATACGTCCGATAAAATCCTACTTTTAACTAACTTTGAGTTCTAATAATGGCCCTAAATAAAATAAAAGTGAACACCCAGATTTTTCCCAATCAACTTCAAAAGAAGTAAATTTCTGAAAATCCACGTGAAAGTTTAAATGCTCTCCTGAAAAAAAGTAAAAAATGACTTAAGCACTTCTTCCTTATTATTCTGGGCTGTGCTTAAATGTTTCTAACTAAATATTTATAAGAAAGTCATTCAACATATTACAAATTACAAAATAGCAGCTTAAAAAACTTTAGGAATAATATCAGTTACTTAAACGATATATATATATATATATATATATATATATATATATATATATATATATATATATATATATATATATATATATATTCTAAAGCTCCTAATAATCTGATTTATGTTTTTAAACAGCCAAAGTCCTTTTTCAATTCCATTTCATACACACAAAAGCATTTGGGGGGCGTACTATGAATAAATACTCTGAGTATCCGACTAAATATATATACATACCCTATAAGTATGATAGAAAATCAATAAGCACAATACGAATGTGCCTTTCGATTTATAGTTGAGCAGTATTTTAGTTTTCCCATAAATTAATATAATATAATAATTTGTAACTTTGAAAGATTAACTCTCTATTTTTCTTTTTACAAAATTTTGATTGCTTGCAGTGTTGTCATTATGAAAATCTTTTTACTTATTAAATATTCGCCCATTTTTGTTCTTTATTTCTAACACACAAAAAAATTGACTTTGGATCAGAGTGCAACCTAATGTTTAGAAAAATGAGCTAAAGCTACACCCATTAAAATTTAATAGTCTACTTCAATACATTCTTTCCAATTTTGGCATACAATTGAAAAAAAGTAGGCGGGGACATATCTCTTAAAATTTACTCTTATATTCTACGAACATCTAATCAGGCGATTCTTGTTAAACTAAAAACATATTTAAATCATTCAGTAACTTTTTGCGAACCAAAAATCGTTTAATTTATCAATATATTTATTCGTTTGCGGTAACGATAATGTGATTCTGTAATTGCTTTCTTATGATAGTGTACATCACCATTTAATTTTGGCATCTCTGCATACAAAATATAAAAATAAGCGTAAAGCACAAAGTCCCTATTTACACTATGCCAGTCTTATTGCTAAGCTGATTAGTTTATTAGGAGAGAGAGACGGGGGAAAAAGAAACGTTGCTGTTCCCCTCGTCTCTCTCTCCATGAAACTAATCAGCTTAGCAATAAGACTTGCACAGTGTGTTTTGGGACAAAGAGAAATAAAAGAGAAACTAAATGAATTTGTGCGAATATCGCTAAAATATGTTGATGGATAGCAAAGTCAATAAGATTTCGTTATAATTATTATAAAAGAGTTAGTGAATCCAGGTGCTGGAGTACTCACAACAACAACAACAATCGTGTGTCTTAAAAGTGGGCGCGCAGTCACGCCCCTTAAAATTTAATATTATACATGACGAAAAATTTTAATAGAACATTTCACATATTTTTAATCCAACTATTCCTACCAAATTTGCCACAAACCCTGGTAGCTTTTAAAAAAGAGGGCGGGAACATGCCTTTCAAAATTGTATATTATATTTTATGTATGTACGCGAGTAGAAGTCTCAAACGATTTTCGCGACTCTTTGTAAACACTTTTTGAGCTCTTGTAGCAACACAATATCGTATTTGAAAATATGGGTGGGAGGGACCACGCCCTTACAATCTTAACACAACATTTTACGCACTACTAACCCAACGAATCCATGAAAAAAGGGCGGGGCCATGAGTTAATAAATTTTATATTATATTTTATATACTTTTTAAACAATTTGTGGTCTTGTGGCGACATTATCTCGCGTTTAAAAAAGTGGGCGGGTAAACGCCCATTAAAATTTAATATTATACATATTTTATATTCTTCTATTTAAACGATTTCTACGAAATTTTTCACTTATTGATATTACGCTTTTGATACGATACAAATTTGTGATAAGAAAATATCACCAGTGTTGCCAGATTTTGTTTTTATCTCTTGGCTTTGCTTTTATGTTTCAAAATCTCTTTAAAATAATTGATTTTTGCAAATAATAGCTGTCTTAATTTTTTCTCATAATTTCTTTAAAAAGTACAATTATACTACAAAACTTAATGAATTTCTTTCTTTTTTAATTTTCAGATATACATACACATGTAAGTGTTACCGAAACATATACATATATGTAGATATATTGAGATAGAGAAATTATGTCAGTGTAAGTGATATTTAATTTTTCTATTAAAAATTTATATCAATTAATTTGCAGGTTAATTTAAATATCAAAAAACAAAAACAAAATAAATTCATTTAGTTCATAGTGTAAAATATTTAAATCAATTAAGAAGTTAATCAAATTTTTAACACTGTTTTGCATGTTTTACGCTCCCTCTTATGCACATTATACTAATCCTTATCCTGCAAATGAACGAAAATGTAATATAGTTACACGTGTTATGCATAATGTATGAGCTTTTTCTATACATACGAGTATGTTGATGTGTGTCGAAATTACATAATTGGGAAAATAACGCAATTGGTATATCATTAAACAAATGTTCTTACTTTTTTCTTGGCTATGAAAGATAAATACATATAAAGATAACATTGGTTGTGAATCGTTTCAAATAAAAGTTTATTGGCCCGGCCCCTTAACAAATTTTTTTGTCACAATAAGTAATGCTTTTCAATTTCAAGTGTGTACATAGGTATTTCAAACTTATTTTTATCTTTCTCAATGAGTTTTTCTTTTTATACGGAATAATTTTTTTTTGATGAATTATCATACCTTTTGACACGTTTCATCAGAAAAGTAATTTATTTTATTTCACAGAAAGTTCTTTGATTTTTTATTTATTCTTTATTGGGCTAAACATCGAATTTTTAGAAAACCATATTAAATGTGTTAATTTATAAGGAACAAATAACACCAAAGGTAATTGTAAATATTCTGGCAAACACTAGTAGGACACAATACCTTCATTATCAGCGACAAATATTGTGTGCTTAAAGCAAACAAATATTATATTATTATGCTTATTTCAAGTCCTTACAATTTTTGATCAACACGATAACATAAACATAAGTTTTTCTATGTTCGAAAATAACTTCGAATTTTCGAACATAATTTCGAATTGTTGAAATATGCTTGCAGTTATTTTTTTAATATTTGTGACCAAAAATAATATGTTTGGATACAATTTCGAGTTTTCGAACTTAAATCCGAATTTTCTAAACATATTAGCAGCTTTATTTTTGTAAGCATATTTTTAGCTCCAAAAATTCCATGGCCGAAAACAATTTCGAATTTTCAAACTTAAATCTGAATTTTTTATTTCCACAATTTTTCAGTTTTTAACTCAATTCTGAATTTTAAACTTTCGTTTTTAATTATTTAATATAAAATTATTTAAATTAGAATTTATATTTCTATTCGATAAAACAAGAAAACATTATTTTTTCTATGTTCGAAAATAACTTAGAATTTTCGAACTTAATTGGGAGTTGTCGAAATATGCTTGCAGGTATTTTTTAAAAATATTTTTAACACAAAAATTCTATGTTCGACTAAAAATTCGAATTTTCGAACTTCAATCTGGATTTCCTAAAGCTTTATTTTTTAACATATCTTTAGCTCGAAAATACCATATTCGAATACAATTTCGAATTTTCAAACTTAAATCTGAATTTTCTATTTCCGCAATGTTTTAAGTTTCGGACTTAATTTCGAATTTTAAAATTTAAATATTAAAATTGGCATTTATATTTCTATTCGATAGCATAAGAAAACATTAATTTTTCTATGTTCGAACACAATTTCGAATTTTCGAACTAAATTCGGAATTGTCGAAATATGTAGCTTTATTTTTCTTAACATATTTTTAGCTCCAAAAATACCATATTCGATCGAATACAATTTCGAATTTCCAAATTGAAATCGAAATTTTCTTAACGTGTTTGAAGCTAATTTTTTTCAAATATTTTTAGGTCAAAAGGGTATTTATTTTCTGAATGATAAAAACTATGTTTCCTAATAGCGTTTTCTTTTCTAAAAATTAGGGCAACTTTTTTTTGTCTTTCGAAGAGAAGAAAATTAGTTTATTTAGGGCCATTATTACAGCTTAAAGTTAGTTAAAAGTAGGATTTTGTCGGACGTATAAAAACTTTATCATTTGCAAAATTTTACTTTAACCTAAAGTGAGCTATAAATTATAGGCAAGTTTATCCTACCTGGTAAGTTAAATCCAATTTGCAATAATGGAAAGCTTTTTATACGTCCGATAAAATCCTACTTTTAACTAACTTTAAGTTGTAATAATGGCCCTTAAACTTTTTCCATAATACCCCTAAATAATTTTTTTTAATTGAAACAGAAAAAATGCCATAATAATTACTCGTATTTAATTAATATTTCTTCTTATATTGATTCTTATTGAAAAATACAAAGCCATCTTCTTTCTGTCTGTTGTCAAGACCATAGAAATTTGCTGAAAAACATTTTTTTTCGTATGCTCTTAATTATCTGAATAAAAGAAATTTATAAGAAAAGCAGTTTAAATGTCAAAGTGATGGAAACAAAGGCAACTAATTAAAAGAAATTATGTACGAGTATATAATTAATAAGTAGCTGTATATTTGGGAGTTAAATAAATACTTATTACTTTTTGTTTGTCACACAATAATTATTTAAATTTATCTAATGGTGAAGTTGAATAACAAACATGATAACGTTACTAGCAAATATTTACAAAGTAAATAAAATTAACGAACACGCTTAACTATGGCAATGACTTAAGTTCATTAATTAATATATACATACATACATACTTTTATGTATATTAAAATATTTAATTGAGGGTCATTATACTCATGGCTGTGTAATCTGTTAATGCTTTTTTTTCGGCCAGTTACAACTTCTGATTTACATACAATATTCGTCTATAACACTTTGACAATTCTGCAGTTGCGCTTGGATACAATATTTAAAGACTTCCAACCATGTATTGAACAGATTATTAAAAGGATTATTAAAAATGCACACATTCAAATTATATCAAATCAGTTTTATTTAACAATTAAACATTTTTTTTAATTGTAGAAAAAATAACTTTTCATTTAATTTTATTTATAGCTTAAAAATACGTTAAGTTTAAATAGAACTAGGAGTATGTATGTAAATTATATAAATATAATATAATATAAATAAAAAAAATATAATATAAATATAAATTATATAAATAAGCAAAAAACCGAATAAATTCAACAAGTCTAACTAGTTACACTGGGCAAAAAAATCAAACTTCTTCGTAGGAGGGGGGGGGGGGGGGGGTGGAAGGGACATGTTAACATTCTAGCTTTTCTCCGCAAGGTTTTTTTAACTTTTTTGAAAAATCATGAAATAATTACTCTTAAACCCGGATGCATTGAATTAGAATGTTCTACAAAAATTTTCGCCATAAAATTCTACTATAAGTTTCGGAATACAGTAAAGCTCAAAACTAAACTTAAACACCAGAAACGAGTGAAAATTTGATGTGAATTTAAAGCTTAAATTAGACGTGCCACACCATATTGCCGTAGTCGTAACCGAAATCAAAATTCAATTGGTCTACATGTATGTATTGGCTGTGGCTATGTCGTAATGTCGAGTCACCTATAATCCAATAAAGTGCTGCACATTAGTTTGGTTCGAACAGCTGTTTTGTATGGTTATGGTACGCCTAATTTAAGCTTAATGATCATGATTGCTTATTTTTTTATAAGATCTGCTCAGCTGCTCTATGTAAAATCCTACGAGTAAAATTTTTATGGAATATTTTAAGTTTTTCATGTGTTCTCCATTTTTACAAACATTCGAAAAAAAGCTACCATTCTCAAACTCAAGACTTTGCAAAGTAAACTTTACAAAAACATACCCCCATATTCATAAAATTTGAAACGAATTTGAAATGTATTTTAGTTCAAATTTTCCATACAAAATTTTTCTAAAACGAATTTCAAATTCATTTTATTTTTTTATAAATATGGGGATAGTATTTATTTATTTTCATATAATAAATACCAGAGTATCTTTATTTATTTGAAATTTTGCTTTAGCAAAAAAAAATTAACAAGCAACATTTCATAGTATTTATTATTTTGGAGAAAAATAAATTTTTTTGTATTGGCAGCACTGTCGATGCAATCGATGGTAAAAAAAATGACGCCGTTGGAAATACATACCAACAACTTTGTTTAAGCGTAAATGGCACTTTGCATATGTATGCGAAATTGAAAGTAAAACTTTTTTAACTTGCCCAAACAAATTACGGAAAGTGGGAAAAAGAAATGACAAAATATCTAGTATAAATAGTCGTATATTACAAACTTCGTCTGTCTGACTGTCAAATTCTTAAATGCACTGTGCTCGAATCGGAAACTTTATTTTGTAACAAGCGTGACAACCGGCGCACATAGGGACGAAAGGTGATAAGTTCACGGATTTATTAAAAAAAAATTTGAATTACCGTGCAAAGTTAATGTTCTCACTTAAAGTGCACGAAATTCTACATCACTAGGCAAAAAATAAATGTCAAATAGGTAACGGCGCTAAAAAACTTTGCGTAATTAAATCCTGTTTATATCAAATACTCGTAATTTTGAAAAATATTTAAATCTAACCATGGAAATAAATGTTTCTATTGGCAGTGCAAAAAAAATATGAATTTTCTCAGTTTAAGTGGACAGACATAAAATTATTAATTGGGCTCAATTAAGCATAGAAGTCATGTCACGCGTTGAGTTTGTCTCCTAACACTTTTATTGCTATTGTTCTTGTTATTATTTTATGTACTTTTATGAGATACGCCTTTATGAGTCACGCCTTAGTCACGTGTCAGTCAAGCATGACTCACGTGTGAGTCATCAGGAGCGTGCGTGAATAAAAACATCGTAACTTTTTGCTTGTTTTGTCAGTTAAGCACCGTTTGTATGCATTTTGTTCCTGCTTTGGTATTTCTTAAATTAAAAAAAAAATTATTGTTAATTACCTTGTATGGAGGGTACCCCCATTCCCCTCCACATCAAATTTAGTGCGCCCTGCTATTGTAGTTCGGCAGATATAGGGAAAATTAGAATTATTTTGTATAGGGGGTACTCGTCTCCCCCTTCCTATATCACCAAGATTTTGGCGGAACATGTAATTTGTTGTAAGAGTTATCAACATCAAATTTAGTGCGCCCTACTATTGTAGTTCGGCAGATATAGGGCAAATTAGAAGTATTTTATAAGGGGGAACCCCTTTCTCCCCTCCTACTCAGCCAAGATTTTTTCAAAACTTGTGCTTTTTTCTAAAATTTGTACACATCAAATTTAGCGACCCTTACTATTGCAGAAAACTACTAACATTTTATATTTAATTTTTCTGAGCAAAAAAATGTGTCCTATCGCTAGTCGCTGAACTCTAAAGCGTTGCCATCTCTTTTGCGGAATGATAGCGTTACAAATTGTAATTGAGCGAAATGAGAAAACCATAAAAGAGCTAGAAAAATTAAATTTAAATTTACAGTAAAGCCATTTCTAACATTTCTTAAAAACAAAACTAACGCTAAATAAATTACTAAATTTTAATTACTTTAACAATGTAATAAATATTAACGTGTAATTTCCATATTACAAATAGACAAATCACCCAATTTTTTGAGTGGTTTCTATATAAGGGTTCGAGACCAGGGGCCCGTTTCTCAAAGCTACAAATTACTAATCTACAAATAGAATACACACAAAACAACAATAAAATTTGTAAAAGTGTTGTTGTTTTGTGTGTATTTTACTTGTAGATTTGTAATTTGTAGTTTTGATAAACAGGCCCCAGATGACTGTTTCATAATGTATGGAAAGTACAAATAAAAGTAATCATCACAACTCTTTTGCTCGTCAGCATTTACTGGAATATTAAAAATGTCTTCTAAAATTCTATAAAAATTCTCTACAAAAATAATACTTTCTTTTTTTTAAACTATTTAAACAAAAAATTTAAACAAAAATAATACTTTCTTTTTTTAAACTAATCAGTTGTTAACGCTTCTACATATCGAAGGCTTAATATAAAAAGGGGGTATCTAAATTTTTTTCGAAATCGCATCTTTAACGTTTTCTGGGAGCCAACGTATAATATCATCATCGTTTAAGATCTTAGGACGTTACAGTTCAAAATCAAGGGCTTATGGCAACCTAAAAAATTATTTCTGCATGTAAATGCTTTAGTTTTTCTTCGGTTTTTTGCTTCTCCCATAAAATATCGAAAATTCGAGTATCGCCTTTATTATATTAATCCATCGAAATTTATTTGCTGGTAGTTTAGCATGTCTATATACGTATTTCATTGGCGTTTGAACCAAATCATCAGTAGACTTTAACCACAAATTTTAAACAGTCACAAACCTTTCACTTTAAAGTCTACTGATGATTTGGTTCAAGCGCCAATGAAATACGTATATAGACATGCTAAACTACCAGCAAATAAATTTCAATTATTTTATGTACACTTCTGACAATATGTCAAATAATAAATTTTCTTTAAATATTAATCCATCGATATATAGTTTTTCATAATATTTTTCGCTAACATTTTGTTACGCCACGCTACAGCACAGTGTCTTCAAAATAGCACACTAATTTGTTGTCTCTGTCTCATACATAATTGGCATATTTTGGCGTGATGCAATGTTGCTAAGCTCTCTGCGAACCGCTTTTACGCTCTGAACTGCGTTTATATGATTTACTGCTGCCAAATTGCCCTAGACTGGTACTTACCGCCGACTCGTAACCCATTTGAGTGATTTGCCTTTCGAAGAAATAGTGTGAGCAGTTGGGTAAGGCTTGACAGTAGCGTCGTAAGTGCTGTTTAAATACCGCCGTTGTTAGAGTATAAAGTATGGGATTTAAGGCGGAATTAACAGGTAAAACAAGAACAGCTAGCCAAGCGTATAGGGAGGGTGATATGGGTACGCCTGAGAATGAAATGGAAAAGAGGAATGACATTTTTAACAATGTTGCTTAGGGGTCTCATGCAAATGCTTTACCAACCGGATAAAGCCAATAATTTGACCACAATCACAGGTAACCAGCAACCGCAGTCGGTGGCTATAATGATGGCAAATCTAAAATGGAAGAAAATTTTCATAGAGAAGCAAAAAAAAATATTTTTTTTAAATGATTTATGTAAATGAGAATTAAGTTTGATTTGAAAAATTTTACATTATTTTTTACTTAACAAATAATACAGGGTGCGCCATCTCTTATGGCGGTATGTTATTATTATTATTATTCAATTCCCATAGTTCCTAGGTAAAACATGGGGCCTCTTATGCCGGTATGTGAATTAAAAAAAAAACATTAAGAAAATTTGGGAAAAACAACCGTTTTCCATATGTGTGACATTTTTTTTTAATTTGATTAAGTGCTTTTCAATTAATTTGGCGAGCCTTTGGAAAATAATATGAACCGAGTGGCCGCCTCTATTGGCCGACGCGACAAAATTACTTTTTTTCATGACTTTCTCGAGCATATCGGATGACAATTTCTTCAATCGTCTGAGTCTTATTAGAGTAACCGAAAATGACAACACAAAAAGATCAGCTAGCTCAAATCTCGGGTCTGGTAAGCAGGGGATCTACTCTGTTATTCAAAACGAAAGAAAATACTTTCGAATTTGTATGTTAATTGCATGCAAATTCGAAAACATTTCGTTTCGCTTCGAGTTACAAAGTAGAGCTCCAAAAAGCTCCCTAGATATCTGGAGGGTTACACTGTAATTCAACTCGAAGAAAAAAGCATTCGAATGGAAGCATAAATAACATACAAATTTGAATCAAATTACAGAGTAACTTGCCTGGGAGTCAATGACAATGCAGACCTTTTTGACATCACACATCCTATAAACTTTTGCTCTCTGTAGCATTGCTTGATTTTGTTGAAACTAAGTAACAGGTACGGTCTAGATGTGTTTAACAACTTTTCGGGGAAGGTTTAAAGGACCAACAGCATCAACCGATATCGTTTTTTAGTA
The DNA here is from genome assembly GCA_949987645.1 of Tachina grossa. NCBI lineage: Eukaryota > Metazoa > Arthropoda > Insecta > Diptera > Tachinidae > Tachina > Tachina grossa. The sequence goes on along the minus strand of OX465277.1, from coordinate 20,184,177 downwards.
ACATTTTCGAGATCTCTGAATCAATACAAGCAGGCATTTTTGGCTTTCCTTCCCATATTTGGCAATTTCGCTTGTTAACAGAGCTACAGAGTGTAAAATAGGCCACGTATGCCATTCAGATTGTTTTTCCACAAATCAGGCTCAGAGTCAAACATACGAGCGACTGCTTGGCCGTACAGCAAGGAACATTATCTATCTGACAGCAAAATTCTTCGGCTCAAACGAATTTTATAAGAAAACGCAATGCAAAATGGTAGCTCCTATGGTTCTCGAGATAACAGCGTGTGACAGACAGGCAAACGTACAAACGGACATCGTAACGAAAACAACAGGGTTCCTTTTAAGCTTTGTTTAAGGAACCCTAAAAAGGAATATTTTATTTGCAGGATAAGACTGCTTGATTAAAGCTTCCTGCGGAGGAAGCTTCTCTCCAATCAGCCAAGTAAGTCTTCTTTCTATACCTCGACTTCATCGAAGTGGGATGGATTAACCCCCAAAAATAAATATAAAACTTATTAAATTTTGTCATACCGACATTAAAGATGGCCCAAATCCCAATAATCAGATTATTACATCAAAATATTGAACAAAAACTGAATTCTACGGAATTACTTGTTTTTTTGTTCCGTCATACTCACCTCGTTGTCACAACGCTTTCACGCCCACTTATAGTGCTACGCATGCCTCCGCCCGAATCTTTTATGGCTTGCAACATTCTCATGTAGGATGTGAAAATAAAAATCAAAGACAGGGTATTTATAAAAATGTACAAAATTGCCGAATACTCCCAACCCTGAAATGAATGAATGAATGAATAAATACGAAAACATTTTGTTTTCTCATAATTTTTAAATTGAATAACAAGTTTTTTTTTGTTGTTGTTGAATCACCTCTGCATAAGGATCGTGTATATGCACCGATAGGCAAACACCATTTGTGCCATAGAAATATAAACCAAAATATGGAATGGGAAACAAAGGAGCTGCGGCCAACAAAAACGAAATGGACCATAAAATCACTAGGCGTACAATAATTCTGAAATAAGAAAGAAAAGATTTATTAATAGAAATTGATGATGATTTAAAGAAGATGAAATAACGAAAGAGCCGTAAAAGCGATGCCTTGCAAGGGCACCGGGAAAGGCTATTTTTTGGGCTGATTTTTAATTAAAAACGTCTGTTCTTAGCGGGGAATCGATTAATACCTCAATTTTCAGGGTTAAGTAGGATGCTGACAATTATCTCTTCTCTCAAGAGAGCTTAGGTCATAAGCTTAAGCCGGCCGGATCAAACAAACTGTCGATCATTATTCAGAGGTATTTAACCCAGATCGAAGTTTTAGAGAATAAAATATCGAAATCCAAAGAAATTTCCTTCGATATCCAATGCCTGAAACATTTTCTGGTGGATCTCACATTGAATCTTGTCAGGCCTTTAATTAAAATTTTTTTAAACAAACACAACCCGTCAGTTTGTCTTCACAATCGAATCATACAAAATTTACAGCATAAAATTTTTCACGAAATTTTTTTTGTAATAGGAGCGACTCTAGAGTATTTTTATGCGGACTAACTACACCATAACACTGAAATTTAAAAAATTAAAATTAAAGGGTATTCTATCAGTTAATGTAATTTTGACCACTTGCTGTGTCTTGGAAACCGTAAGAGGTAGACTCCTGAATTTACAAAAACGCTAAAACTAAAAGATCCCAAAAAAATCGCCAAAACACGGAAAAATAGCCAAATACTAAAAAATCGCCAAAACGCCAAAACCAAAAAAAACGCGGAAACCCAAAAAATCACAGAAACGAAAAATCGCCAAAAAGAAAAAAAAACGTCAAAACTAAAAAATCGCAAAACTAAACAATAGCGCGGAAAACCAAAAAAATTCGCCAAATACTTACATTAAACGCCAAACCTAAAAAAAGATCCAAACACCAAACTAATCCCAAAAACCGAAAAAATCCCTACAACCGGAAAAATCCCAAAACTCGAAAAAATCCCAAAACCCGAAAAAATCGCAAAAACCAAAAATAACCCCAAAAACGAAAAAGGAACAAAACTAAGAAAAAGCACCAAAACTATAAAAATGGCCAAAACGAGAAAAAGCGCCGGACAAGAAAATAACTTTAACTAACCAAAGCTCATAAAACCGAAAATATCGCCAAAACGAAAACAAACAAGACCAAAGAAAAATCTCAAAAACTAAGAAATCGTCAAAACGAAAAAAGCGCCAGAACTACAAAAATCGCTCAAACTAAACTAAAGCACCCAAAACCGAAAAAATCGCCAAAATGAAAAAATTTCCAAAAATGAAAAAAATCACTCAAAACCGAAAAATTCCCTAGAACGGAAAAAGCGCCAAAACTAAGAAAAAGCACGAAAACTAAAAAAAAAATCGCTAAAAACCGAAAAAATGATTAAGGGTACTTAAATTAAAAAAAAAAGTTTCTACATCAGGTAAGATATTCGTATAGTATTACCTATCGCTCATTTACTCATAGACGTCATAACTCATGTAACTAAATTTTTACGAATTTGCAAATTTTCCTATTTAAATCGAATTAAATAGTAACTTTCCTGTGGAAAGCTCTACTACTCAGTAGCTTCCTATTTAAGACAGATATTTAATGCTTAAAAAAATTTTTGATTTTAGCTAACTTTACCTCTTTCTTTTCGCATCCTTCGCATGCAAAGGATGCATCACCGACATCAAACGATCCCAGGTAACCAGTGTTAATAATAAAGTTGATGATTGGCAACTAAAAGTGCTTAAAAATCCTGGAAATAAAAAAAATAATAATATCAAAGATTACTCAAAGTTTGAAAATTAATAAAACGCAATTTTGTTACATGAAGATAAAATCTTAATGAGAATACACATTTAAATAAAAAGAATTTAATGTTAAAAGTTGATTTCAAATGGAAATTTAGCTGCATTGTTAAATGACTTAACAAATCAGTTCTCTGAATACACTGAAGTTTGAAATGTAACTTAAATCATTGGAGGGCGTATCAATGCACAATTTTTCTTGAAATCATTCACACGTATTCTTACTTCTCGTTCAAAGTGATATGAAAACTTAAACTAAAATATCCCAAAATAAAAAATATCGTCTAAAGGAAAAAAACAAAACAAAGTGCCAGAACTAAACAAAATCGCTAAAACTAAACTAAAGGGCCAAAAATTAAAAAATTGCCAGGAACGGAAAAATGACAGAACTAAAAAAACGCCATAACTGCAAAAAATTGTATAATCGAAAAAGCGGCAAAACTAAGAAAAAGCACCAAAACTTAACAAATCTCCAAACTAAAAAAATCACCAAAACAAAAGAAAAATTCGTCTAAAGACGGAAAAAACCGCCAAAAACCAAAAAATCGCCAAAAACGAAAAAAATGACAAAACTAAAAAAAAAACGAAAAAAAACCGAAATAATCCCAGAATCGAAAAAACTGCCAAAACTAAGAAAAAAAAACACCAAAACTAAAAACTAAAAAAATCGTCAATCTCAAAAAAAAGTTGCCGAAAACTGAAAAAATAGCTAAAAACAACAAAAAAGGGCCAAACCTGAAATAATCGCTAAAACTAAACTGAAGCGCCAAAAATTGAAAACATCGCCAAAAACGAAAAAGTGCCAAAACTAAAAAAAACCGCCTAAAACCGAAAAAAATCGCAAAACCGAAAAAATCACTAAAACTGAGAAAAATCGCCAAAACGCGAAAAAGTTTACCGGGTACTTAACATTTTTTTTTTTAATTTTAACATAAGTTAAGATATTCGATTATGCAGGCTAAATAAAGTTCGTGCGACTCAAAGGCGCACTTTAATGAATTTATTCTTAATTGAATCTGGGGCCTAATTCCTGAACTCGTGATCGGAATTGCATTCGAATAGCAATTAATTTCGATGGCTAGAAATTTTCGGATGATTCGTTACCAAGCGAATCGAGTTTTTGTTTCAGTATTGGAAAATGCAAATATATTTATATATAAATTCATTTCACAACACTGAATAAATTGTAAGCAAAAGCATTTGTTTGTATATATGTATGTGTGCAAAAACATATGCATGTACGTACACACACACACGTATATGCAGAAATGTTATTTTCATTTTAATTTAATTAATAACTTAATAATAATAAATTAGTGTAAAGTTAGAGAATAGAGCACTAGCTACATTTTCGATTCTTTTATTGGTTGGCCAGAAGCAGTTAATTTATTTATTATTATTATATTTTATTTTATTATTTGCCAAATCAGTGTGGTTGGTTATATTTGAAGTCAACTAGAAATTTTTTAATTTGTATTTTTATACGTACATATGCACATTTGTGCATTAATTCATTTATAAATAAATATGTCAAATATTGAACATACATTTTCCTTTTCTTCGCTTTTTCTATGTTAAACATGATTTCGAATGCCTTTTTGCTTGCGAGTAAAAACACGAACGGTTGCATTCGAATGTATTCACGTTATCGAATGCTGTCATTAGAAATTTCGATATGTGTTATTCGAAACCGAATGCGAAAATCCCAAAAGTTAAAAAACTTGAACATTCGAGTAATAACTCGCTCACAATCGAATGCGAGAATTAGGCCCCTGGTTTTCCTCTCTTCTATGAACAATGAATCTCTGAAATTTATGGCTTATTTCCATAAATAATAAAGGGTGTTTTTTATTGAGGTATAGAACTTTAAGTTGGCATCACTTTTTTAACTGGCGGCCATTTTGTCAGCTGTCAAGTGATTAATATTTAGTTTGGTTTGCCATTTCATCATGAACAGGTTGGCAAAAGAACAACGCTTGCAAATCGTGCAAATTTATTTTGAAAATAATGGTTCAGTTCGCGAAGTTTACCGCAAGCTCCGTCCATTTTATGGTCGACATAATCGTCCATCAGAGCAATTAATTCGGTTAACCATGGATCGTTTTCGCACTACGTTTACTCTATGTGATAATACGCATCCGCAGAGACGTCGAACAGTGCGCACCGAAGAAACAATTGCCGCTGTAGAGCAAAGTGTTGAAGAGGACCCGAATGAATCGATTCGCCACCGTGCACAGCAATTGGAGCCGACTAACCGACTATTTTGTTCCCGAATTGGATGGCATGAATGTGGATGAGTTGTGGTTCCAACAAGACGGCGCTACATGCCACACAGCGCACGTCACAATCGATTTATTGAAGGAAACATTCGATGAGCGCATAATTTCGCGGAATGGACCTGTCAATTGGCCACCAAGATCGTGTGATTTGACACCATTGGATTATTTTCTTTGGGGATATGTGAAGTCGCTCGTCTACGCCAACAAACCAGAAACGTTAGGGGACTTGGAAGCCAACATTCGTGGCGTTATTGCCAACATACGGTCCCATATGCTCGAAAAAGTGGTTGAAAATTGGACCTGTAGAATTGGCTTTATTCGAGCCAGACGCGGCGGCCACATGCCCGATATCATATTTAAACATTAATGGCATAAAATTATCCTTCCAATAAAGCCAAATTGATGGACATTAAAACGATTTTCTTGTGTTTTATTTCAATTCGAAGTTCTATACCTCTGAAAAAAACACCCTATATGAAATAAAATATGAAAATTTGTTTTTGTTTTCAATATAAATTGTAAGTCGAAATTTTTCTTTCGCAGTTGAGAAATAGGCCATTAAACTAATAAAAAAAAATTTACATTTGTTAACGCACTAATAATCCCAAATTATTATTTTACTTATTCATTAAAATATCTTTTTTTATTAAAAATCAATGTATTTTTGATTATTGATTTTTAATTATTGATTATTATTGATTATTAATGAGAAATTTAGCTTTTGTTTTGATTTATTTCGAATGCGTAAAGTATAGTTTAAGGAAATATAATGCCGCAGTTCAAACATTTGGATTTGGGTTAGTTGGATAGCTTTACATTAATGCAACCACAGAGCCCACCACTGACTTAAATATATTTATTGAAAGTGCTAGGCAGTTTTATGTAAAACAGTACGTGGAACATTTTTAGCCTCTAACTCTATTCGCAATAGGTGCTTTTTGTCACTCTGACGGGGCTTATAAATAATTAAATTTAAACATAAATAGAAATACTTGTCACAAAATTTTATTACAGGTCTCTGAATACTTCAAAGTTCGAAATAACTACATTCATACAAATTACGAGTATTACTCGTATCATGACAAACCAACCTGAAAAAGCACACATGTTGCTGTGACGCCAAGATTCTTCATGCACAATATATTCGCCGCGAAAAGTTATATCCGCACAAGCCATAATAGCCAAGTAAATGCCCATCAGAAAGTCACTGGCAGCCAAATGGCGAAGATACAACGAATGTTCCACATTGCTGCGTGTTTTATAGAAGTAGCGACCCAAGAGTACCAACAGATTTCCAACGGTGGCAATCGATGCCATCAACCACACGCTTAAAAGAAAATTATAGAGTAGATGGAAATAAAAAAAATAAGAAAATTACTGGATTGGAAAAAGAACTTAAAATTAAAAGGACATAAGAAATGGATGGCTGATTTTAAACTTGTTTGTGGAAATGAAAAACACCATTTATTAAATTTATTTTATTCCCACTATCTCTGATTACTCAGCCCGAGCGAAGTCAGCAATAAGTTATCAATTAATTAATGACTTGAGTTTGATAAATAAAAACTTTATTTATTTACTTTTAATGGGGCTTTATTGTGTTCTACTGTGCTTGTGGTAGGCCATATATTGCATGTACACAATTAACTTTTTACAGGTTATTATCTGTTTATTCAATTATATTTTCTTTATACTCGTTCGTATCTTACCTTCCTCGTAATATGGTATTATCCAATAAATGGTATGTACTACTGATGCCATCGCCATGTGGCTCGCATACTCTGACATGCATGGCAGCTCGACACAAATGGAACCAGGAAAAATAACTAAAGGAAACGAAAACAGAAAAGAGCAATATACATATTCATAATCACAGTTACCAATTTTAATTTCGTTGCGACTTCACTAGCTAAGTTGGTGCAGCAAAAGCATTCTCTGAGGAAGGAACTTAAAGATTTGAATGTTTTCTAATATGATTTGTCATTTTTCAGCCTCATAAGCTCATGTTCGAAAATTCGAACTCAATTTTGAAATACTCAAAAACAGTGTTTACATATGTATGTATTTTTGAAAAATTATTATAGATAGGAAAATTTTGTGAAGAAAAATTTTGTTTTTCTTAAAGTTAAGTTCGTTTACAATTTTCATGCTATTTTGAAAAGAAAAATTGTTGTATATGTACATGTATTTGAAGTTTTTCTTTAAAAATCATGTTAAAACTTCTAGTAACAGGGAAAACAGCATTAAAAACTAATGTTCGAAAATTCGAACTCAATTTCGAAATACCCAAAAACAATGTTAGCATATCTCTGCTTCAAAATTTTATATGAATCGGGAAATTTTTTCAAGAAAATTTTGTTTTTGTTAAACTAGATACATACTAGTATTAATGTTCGAATAAGATTTTAGTGTAATTTTGAAAAGAAAATGCTACATATCAACATGCATATAAAGTTGTTCCTTTAAAAATCTTGCTAAAACTTCTAGTAGCAGGGAAAACAGCATTAAAAATTCATGTTCTAAAATTCGAAATTAATTTCGAAACACCCAAAAACAATGTTAGCATATGTCTGCTCCAAAATTGTACATGAATCGGGGAATTTTTTTTAAAAAAAAATTTGTTTTTGTCAAACTGGATACTAGTATTAATGTTCGAACAAGATTTTCATGCTATTTGGAAAAGAAGAATTCTTAATATATGTATATTTTTCCTTTAAAAATCTTCTTAAAATGTCTAAAAGCACGGAAAAAGCATTAAAATCGAATGTTCGAAAATTCGAACTTAGTTGCGAAACACCCAAAAGCAATGCTACTAGTATATATGTATTTAAAAGGCACATTTTATGAAATAAAACTACTTTTCTTAAACATTAATGTTCGAATATTATTTTCAAACTTGAATTTTTTGCTGGACATTTTAATGAACCCTATTACCGAAATTTTTAATTGATTTTTTTTTATATTTGAACATTCAAAACTCATGTTCGAAAATTCGAATTTAATTTCGAAACACGAAACGCCTTTAGTATATAATTTTCAATATTTGAATTGTTTGTTATAAAAAGCGTGTTAAAAAGTCTTACTTGAAAATTCAAGTTCGAAAATTTTACCAAAAATGCTTAAATTAATTATAAAAAAAATTTAAAAAGTACGAATAAAATGTACATTTTACATAAGTAGAAAAAATATTGAGATAAAAGCAAATTACGTACATACATAGATATAAAAAAAGTCGTGTTCGAAAATTATTATGGAATTTTTTTAATTGTAAAAAATCTTTAAAAAAAATTTGTAAAAAAAAATTTCAATATTACTAAAATTAAATTAAAATTAGTAAATTTATAAATAAACTTAAGTGCAATTGTTTTTTGAATTTTCGAAGTTATGTTCGACTTTTCGAACATGACAGTTTTTTTTTTCATTTATAAGGCTTTATGTGTATTCCCATCAAACAAAATGCTCCGAATTCGTAAAGAATTCGTGACGATTGGCCGAGAAAATCTTCCGATTTCGGCACCGAAATATTACCGAAATCGTAACAATTTTTTTATGAAATAGTTGACACGACTTCGTAACGATATGTCGGTACGAATTCATTACGATAAGTCGGTACGAATTCGTAACGACATTTAGATACGATTTTTTTTCGCTTTTATAGCAGAGTACCGCTTCATCGTTATGTTGATGCTATTGTCGAAATAATTTGCACATACTCACTTTTTTAATATTTGTTATAATCCTTTTTTTTATCAACATGTACATATTTATTTTAAAAGAAATGTTCACAGACTTTTACTTATGTACTCAAAAATCAAAGTTTTAATGATTAAAACAAATTGTTCAGAGAAACTACCGAAATGTCTTAGCGAATTCGGTACGGCAAGTCTGACTTCAGAAAAATTCGAAACATTTCGTTTGGGGGTTAGGACGTGAAACACTTAAATTAGATATGTATGTATGTATATAAATATCTTTGAAAAAATTACTTTCAGAATTATTTTTCACAGTTTAAACTTACATATAATCCAAGCTAGTTAAGTTTTGTAAAACTCTTTGGTCAAGTGTTCTAAATTGATTGTCATTTAATAAAAGTGACGTTAAATTTCCCAAGCAATCGAAAGCTTGCAAATCAAAATTTCCCAGAGAATTGTTGTTTAAATGTCTGCAACAAAGAAGATGAAAAAGAAAACAAATGAAAATTTAGTGTAAACTAGGACTTATAAATAGTCAGACGAGAATTTTTAATTATCTTGTATAAACTGGCCTTTCGCGTATTTTTACTTACAGGCCCTGCAGCATGTTAAGGTTGCAAAATGTGCGCTCCTTCAATTCGGTTAACAAGTTTCCAGATAAAAATCTAAAATCAAAGAAAATTCATTAATTTTAAAATTTCGTTAAAAACAATTTTAAGTGTTGCTGTAGTAACTAAATTAATTAGTAAATCATGCTTTAATTTAGACTTCGAAAAAAAGCCACAAAAAATGGTAAAAACAACTTATTTTTATTTAAGCTTAGAAAAACATTATTTTCAGCGATGTGAAGGGAAGCCACAAAACTAAGTACACAGAAAAAATATTCCCGCAATAAACAACTTCAATTGAAAATAAAACCAAAAATAAATTAAAGTCAATTAAACGTTTGCTTAAAAATGTAGTTAATTACAAAGATTAATTGACTCAATTGCAGTTTTTAATTGATTGTTTAAATGGTTGTATTTTCAATTAAAGTTATATGTTGCAGGAATATTATTTCCTGTGTACTGGATTGCATTTGTTTTCTATGTTGACATAAATTTGTTTGCTGGCTTATTAATAATAAGTTTTACTTTTTAAGCTGCTTAAAAATATGGAATACTACGATAAAAACAAATACCATTTGATAATAAAAAAAATTATAAAAATGTTTTCAGACCGAAAATTTAAGTTGCTTAGCGAAAAACGACGAACACGACTATTGTAAACAGTTATAAAGAAAATGTGAAAATTTTAATAAAAAAAAGCAATGTGAGTCCGATCACAGAGGAGATGTGTAAACATCTAGTAATGAAATTTTTTTTAAGTTGGAAGTACTTATGCTTTATTATTAATTATTATTATTATTATTATTATTATTATTATTATTATTATTATTATTATTATTATTATTATTATTATTATTATTATTATTATTATTATTATTATTATTATTATTATTATTATTATTATTATTATTATTATTATTATTATTATTATTATTATTATTATTATTATTATTATTATTATTATTATTATTATTATTATTATTATTATTATTATTATTATTATTATTATTATTATTATTATTATTATTATTATTATTATTATTATTATTATTATTATTATTATTATTATTATTATTATTATTATTATTATTATTATTATTATTATTATTATTATTATTATTATTATTATTATTATTATTATTATTATTATTATTATTATTATTATTATTATTATTATTATTATTATTATTATTATTATTATTATTATTATTATTATTATTATTATTATTATTATTATTATTATTATTATTATTATTATTATTATTATTATTATTATTATTATTATTATTATTATTATTATTATTATTATTATTATTATTATTATTATTATTATTATTATTATTATTATTATTATTATTATTATTATTATTATTATTATTATTATTATTATTATTATTATTATTATTATTATTATTATTATTATTATTATTATTATTATTATTATTATTATTATTATTATTATTATTATTATTATTATTATTATTATTATTATTATTATTATTATTATTATTATTATTATTATTATTATTATTATTATTATTATTATTATTATTATTATTATTATTATTATTATTATTATTATTATTATTATTATTATTATTATTATTATTATTATTATTATTATTATTATTATTATTATTATTATTATTATTATTATTATTATTATTATTATTATTATTATTATTATTATTATTATTATTATTATTATTATTATTATTATTATTATTATTATTATTATTATTATTATTATTATTATTATTATTATTATTATTATTATTATTATTATTATTATTATTATTATTATTATTATTATTATTATTATTATTATTATTATTATTATTATTATTATTATTATTATTATTATTATTATTATTATTATTATTATTATTATTATTATTATTATTATTATTATTATTATTATTATTATTATTATTATTATTATTATTATTATTATTATTATTATTATTATTATTATTATTATTATTATTATTATTATTATTATTATTATTATTATTATTATTATTATTATTATTATTATTATTATTATTATTATTATTATTATTATTATTATTATTATTATTATTATTATTATTATTATTATTATTATTATTATTATTATTATTATTATTATTATTATTATTATTATTATTATTATTATTATTATTATTCTTATTATTATTATTATTATTATTATTATTATTATTATTATTATTATTATTATTATTATTATTATTATTATTATTATTATTATTAATTAATTAATTAATTAAAAGTATCAAAACTTTCAATATTGTAAATACATATGAATTTGTTGGTTTTTGTTTGTTTTATTAAACTTATTTGGTTAGTAAATGGGCACACTGCAGTATATGTATATGTACTGCATTCAAAATTGCAGTAAGCAGTAAATTTACTTATTACTAAAAAAATTCAGTAAATTTTTACTGCTAATGAAATTTAATTTGCATTACTAGTAAAATCGTAGGGCCGTAGCAAGTGGCAAAGTTTTTTCATTCAAATTTTGAAACTTTTGTATGAAAAACATTTAGCCACTTGGTAGAATTTCATTATGAATACGGGCATTACTGATTACTGAAAATTCAATGCACCTTATCATATAACAAATCATTTAGGCAATTTATAAAAATTGTAGAAAAAAAATTTTAGTAATCAGAACTTTAGTGGTACTGCAGTGCTCATCTATGGTAAATAAATGCCTTTACTTTTACTTTCTAATTTTTAATTCCTGTTGTTCATCGTTTAGTTGTTGCTGTTCTTGTTGTTGTGTACGCATTGCAATTAAAATAAATTCAATAAAGTGCGACTTTGACTCGCGCACATTCGATTTTGATAATTTTTTTTTTTTATTTAGCTTTCTTAATTTTTTAAGTTTTTTCAGTTTAAACGATTTTTTTTCAGTTTTATCGCTTTTTTCTCGTTTTGGCGTTTTTTTTTTCTCTTTTTGGATTTTTTTAATTTTCGCAATTTTTTTCATTTTGGCGATTTTTTCATTTTGGCGATTTTTTTCTGTTTTTTGGGGTTTTTTTTCATTTTGGCGATTTATTTCTGTTTTTGGGGTTTTTTTATTTAGGCGATTTTTTCATATTGGCGATATTTTTGTTTAAGGATTTTTTTAATTTTGGCGATTTTTGCAGTTTTTCGCGACTTATTTTAGTCCTAGAGATTTTTTTTAATTTGGTGCTTTTTTTCGTTTTGGCGATTTTTTTATATTTGGCGATTTTATATATTTTTGATTTTTTAGTTTTACCGTTTTTGAATATTTCAAGAGTTTTGCTCTTACGGTTTCCAAGATACAGCAAGTTGTCAAAATTTCAAAGTCAAAATTGCATTAACTGATGGAACGAACACCCATTGATTTAAATTTTTTAAATTTAGTGTTAATTGTTGTAGTCTGTATAAAAATACACTAACTTTTAAAATTTCAAGTGTATATATGTACATACAATTGTATGTATATTACATGGGATTTTAACATTTTTCGATGCTCGTTTTGGAACACCCTTTAGTTTTTAACTCTCATGTATTTGTTGTTGTAGTGGCCAAATGTCTACATATTGTGTCCAAATTTCAAGTCCGTAGCTCTTACGGTTCATTTTCACCTTTGGTGTACGGAAATATACAGAAAAATAACCGGCGGCGGCGCACCGTCGGCGTCGACTTGTTTCTCTGCATGGTATTGCTTCTTTCAAACACTAATACACTCATACATAGCTCACACCGATTTGACAATGCAAAGCAAAAAGCAAAGAAATCTCAGCAAAGAAATCAAAGTCAAAAGATTTTTACCCCCTAGCGTATAGATGTTTACACATCAAAAATTTATTCCTATTTGGTAAACGTAAATGTCAATGTTATTGCAAAATTCTAAAACATACTTTTTATATAAGCACCTTAATATGTGACCTTCTCCGAGAAAAGGGACCTAGTGTGTGAAAATGAAGTTTTGAGAAAAACTCATTTCATCTTATTCTACACTATTTTAGGTACCAGAATCCACTCTTAAGTCCAAACCCTAGGTCCCTTTTCTCGGAGAAGGTCACATATAGAAAGGCCGTACATAACTCATTATTTATTCGAAATCGTTAGAATACAAAAAACTCGATTTCAAAAAATAATAAGTTAGGAAGGCCTTTCTATATTAAGGTAACGATATGTATATATGCATATAATATAAATTTTTATAATGTAATGAAAGACTTGCAAGTCTTTATCAAATATCCCCCCATAGATATTTTCCTAGAAACAATTATGACACAAAATCTATGTACATTCTTAGCATTATTATTATGTTTAATATTAATTTTAATTGATATCATTAAAAAGACTTAACTTACAAGTACATATGGTTAATTTTGTTAATTTATTTGTTGCATGATAAACTTACAAGTATCTTAGATGTGGAAATGTGAAGGTATTCATTTCGATACTCTGTATACGGTTGTCAGCCAAAGACAAGGTGTGCACATTTTGCAGTGTAGGAAACATTCCAGCCTCCAATTGCCTTAAACGATTGCCATTCAAATATCTGTAAAAACCAAAACATAAGATTCGTTATACAAAAAGAAAAAAATCTGTGTGATTTTGTCCCCTTCATTTACTCGTAATTAATTAAGGGATCGTGATTGGCTTTCCACTCACGGGTGAATAACCCCATGTACACTAATGATTACATGTTGTAATTGATTGCACATAGATTACAAAATTTTTGTAATTGTAATCAAAAGTTTTCAATTTCCATTTAGATTTTCTTGTAATTAGAAATAATAAATTAAAAATGCAATTACACTTAAAAGTAATTGTGTTGGTAACGAATTACAACTACATGTAATTGGAAAAAGTAATTCCTTGATAAAGTAATTATAGAAAATGTCTGTAAGAATTCCTATTTAATTTTACTTAATAATAAATTTCAAAATGTATTACAACAATCATATTTGCATAATTAAATAATGTGTTAATTAAAACGCAAATAATAACAAGTAAGAGGGCTATATTCGGCTGTGCTGAATCTGATATACCCTTCACCAAAGTGCGTACATAAAGTATAGAGATACATTCATAAGCACATCCATACATATGCATATGTTTTGTGAAAAATTTATAATTTTTTGCTCTAGTGCAATTTTTAGTAAGTGACCTCTCGGTATTTTGCGATTAAATATTTTTTTTCGATATTAGCAATAAGTAGAATATATTATTATACACTCTGTATTTAAGAAATATTTTACATTCACCCTTATTTCAGTTGTCAAAAACGACGTCACGTCATACAATATCAAAAAATCAAATTAAAAAAATAGTTTTATTTAGTAACTTTAATATCCAGTTCAAAGTTTCCAGCTCTGGAGCTGTGGTTTTAATTTTTATAATTTTCTACACCAAACTTTTCTTACCAAAACGTAAGATATATATAATTTATAAAGAAAAACAAAAAAATTACTTAGACCTAGTTATATGGTATATAAAATACCACAAAAAGTGTAAGTTTCACAACCCTGGAATCATTCTTTTTGATTTTTCTGATCTCTTACACCAATCTCTTTCTTTTAAGAATATAAGATATGTTTAATTTATAGAAAAAAAGGAAAAATTTGTTTTAGTAAGTTACTTTTGTGTAAAAAAAGTTTAAGTTTTCCAACCCTGGAAACTTCTTTTTAATTTTTTTAATTGTTCTTTTTTTTAATTTTAAATACCAATTTTATTCGTACTGAAGCATAAAATAAGTTTATTTAACAAAAAAAAAAATAAATAAAAATTAGTTTTCGGTAGTTAATTTTTTATATCACAAAAAGTGTAAGTTTTCCAACCCCGGAATCATCCTTTTTGATTAGTTTGATTTCTTACAGCAACCTCTTTCCTTTAAGAATATAAGATATATTTAATTTATAGAAAAAAGGAAAAATTTGTTTTAGTAAGTTAATTTTGTATAAAAAAATTTAAAGTTTTCCAACCCTGGTAACGTGTTTTTAATTTTTTTTATTAGAAATACAAATTTTATTCATACTAAAGTATAAAATAAATTTATTTAATAAAAAAAAAATAAAAATTAGTTTTCGGTATTTACTTTAGTATGGCAAAATAAAGTTTGCGTTTTCCAGCTCTGAAATCAACTGCTTGATTTTGCTGATTTTCAATAGCAATCTTTTTCAGACTACATATTTCTGACACACCAGTCCAAGAGCGAAGTCTCTAGCTTTTCTGGGAGCTTCGGAAAACCGATTTTACGTACAGACAGACGGACATTCGTCTTCCCTATGCATAAGGATCCAGAATATATATACTTTATGGATCGCTTATTAATATTGTGGAATTTACAAACGGAATGCCAAACCTGTATATACCCTTTTACCATTTTTTTGGTAGAGGGTATAAAAAAATTTTTTTTTTTAAATTGTCATCTGTTAAATCCTGTTGACTCTCAATGTATCCATTTCAGACTAGCTCACGCAACATTTTATTATAAAATATTACTCACGCGTGCCATGCATGATTCACCAAATTACGTGAAAGACTTTTACAGCAACTAGACATTGTATTAATATAAATACATATATAAATAATTTGTGGTCTACTAAACGTTTTAAAAAAGTTGGTTCAAAACAAAAACTCTGCAAAAATTTAATTGAATTTTATGAACTTAAAGTAATCAATATTTGCTTAATTACAACTACATATTATTGTAATTGCAAACAAGAACGATTACAATCAGATGTACTGTGTAATTAAAATATTTTCAATTACATTTACAAGTAATTGCAATTGAAATTTTTCAATTAAATACAATTCCTTTTTGTAATTCTTACAAGTAATTGTAATTGAATTTACATTTTATAATTGTAATCAAAATTAATGTAATTAAAATTGCCCTAGTCTGCTCTATTATTATTATTCCCTTATATTTTTTTCATAAGTATGTATGTATAAAGAAAAATTAAACACGATTACAAAAGTACACACTCACGAAACATCAACTAATAAAATAAACGAATACAATTACATCTTGCCCTATCATTTGCACGCAATGGCACAAAAAAAAATACTAGCAATCCTGTCAGGCGTGACTAGACGTGACCAGACCTGACTTACTTTAGTCACGTGAGAAGTTTGTCATCTCTAAAATAAATAAATAACTGCACGTGTCTACTACACAGGCTTAGTTGGAATTTAAAAGAAAACTTCGTAATGACAAAGCGCCCTTAAAATTTTCTCTTGAAATATAGAATTTCCCTCATTCTCTATTTTGTAACTTTATACTCACACTCATTTATGAATGAAAAGTTATAGAAGAAATAATCATTAAGAAAAGACATCCAAACTGATAAAACAGTATTCAAATGAATTATTTTAAAAAATGTGTGACAAAAATCTGTTTATACGAGGGCGGTTCAATAAGCCCGTCAGTTTTTAGATAAAAAATATCATTTATTAGTCTATAAACTGTGTCCCATGTTTCTTAAAATTTTTCATCCATTCCAAAAAATACGATTTCTCAAGGTAATTTGCCCTATTCTCCAGACTTACCCCGAGTGACTACTTTTTGTTCTTTTGGAATAATTTTCCATCATCCCACGATATCTGGTTTTTTTTCCCAAACCTGAAGTAAAGACTCGGCGGTATTGGGAACAAAAATCAAATATCCTAAAATGACGAAAAATCGTGCCGAAGAACAAACAATTATCAATCGGGATTAAGTCCTCCGGAGAATAGAGCAATTGAAAAAGCATTTCGTAGGCCAAGTCATGAATTTTTTCCAAGGCAACTGTCCATGTAGGAACTCTTGCATTGTCCTGGTAGAAAAGAACTTTTTTCTTGGCCAAATGCGGTCGTTTTTATACCCTTCACCAAAAATGTTAAAGTATATATGTATATAGGTTTATTATTGCGTGTGTAATTTCCACAATATTCATATCCGACCCATAAAGTATATACATATATTCTGGGTCCTTATGAATAGGGAAGACGAATTGGCGATGTTCGTTTGTCTGTACGTGAAATCGGTTTTCCGAAGCTTCCAGAAAAGCTAGAGACTTCGTTGTTGAACTGGGGTATTAGAAATGATCCTTAATAGATTGGTATTGGAAATTAGCAAAGTCGAAAATATGGTTTCAGAGCTGGAAAGTTTAAACTTTTTTTTTCCCCATATAAAAGTAAGTAGCTGAAACTAATTTTTGTGTTTTTTTTTTGTAATTTTAACCTACAATTTTATATTTTAGTTAGAATTAAATTGGTATTAAAAATAAAAATAAATCAAAAGGAAAATTCCAGGCTTGGAAAATTTTATTTATTTTTTTTGTGTTTAACAAAAACAATTTTTTTTTCTCTATGAATTAAAATTTTTTTATAGTTAGAAAGAAATATTTTGCTAAAAGATCTCAGAAAAAAAGATAAACGGATCATACCAGTGTTGGATAATTTAATTTTTTTTTGCGTGTATAAAAGTGACCAAGTCAATTAAATATTTTCTCTTTCTTTAGAAATTAAAAATAATTCATGTTTTCGAAAGAAAATTTCGGTATAAGAAAAACAGAAGGCACAGCTCCAGAGCTGGAAAACTTAAATTTTTTTAGTATTATGGTAATTAAATAAAACTATTTTTTCTTTCTTAATTAAATACACATTTCTGTATTGTATTTCTGAGAAAAAAAAGTCCTTAGTATTAAAAATCAGAGAAATTAAAAAAAATATAGTTCCAGGGTTGGAAAATTGAAATTTTTTTTTATATAAAAGAAACTAAATAGAACTACTTTTTTACTTTTTAATTAAACATATTTTATGTATTAGAAAGTCCTTTATTCAATTTTTATATGAAAACCTAATTTAACCAGAAACATTGGCACTTATTAGTCTTACCGAAAATCTTTGATATGTTGCGTATTATGCAGAAATGCAGTTGCATAATTACCTTAGGTCCACGAAATCCACTTGCTGGTGGTTAAGCATGTCTATATGAATTTCATTGGTGTTTTGCCAAAATAATAAGTAGAATTCAAGCACATACATATTTCGAATATAAATTATTTGCTGGGTTTTGTATAAGTTTCTAAGTCTACTACGCTTATTTTTCTTTTGTGGTTTTGAATTCTCAAATTGTTCTTGAAAGTCTGTGCATAAGATAAGAGGTTTGTGACTAATCAAAATGTGCGGTTGAAGTCTACTGACGATTTGTTAAGGCATTAATGAAATGCATATAGACATGCTTAAGCACCAACAAGTGGATTTCGATTTCTCTATGATATGATTTGTGTGATATTTTGAAATCTAATTATAATATTTTATTTGATTATAATGTATTCACTTTCTTCTGTGTATGTTAAAAATAATAACAGTGGAAATATTTTCTGAAACGATTTATTATATCAACTGCAAAATTTTCCAATGAGATAAGAAGTTATACATACAGAAAAAAAAATACCAATGTGAAGTCACCATGCCAAAATTTTGTTTTGAAATTATATTAAATCATGTTGAATTAAAGTCTAAACCATAATGGTGTATATTAAGTGTGTATCTAAAGAATATTTAGGATTGTAGTGGCGGCATCGGAACGTAGTGAGATCAGCGTTCAAGTCTTGGCCGGGGAAGCCAATTACATATATAAAAATAAATTATTAATAACATACAATGACTAGATTAAATCAAATTCATGCCATTTCAACTTGAAATAACTTTGATTCAAAATGTTTCTTCATTTTGATTTAACAATTTAACAATTTTCTTTGAAGATTACTGTAAATCATGTTAAATTAACATGAAACACATACGAGTATGAAGCAAAATATCTGCCGTAGATTATAAATTGAAATTTTTTTTGTGTGTACATATGTAAATATGTATAATTTACTTACAAGACTTCTAATTTTTTTAAAGGTTGAAAAATCTTGCCACTAAATGTCTGCAATCTGTTATTACGTAAATCTCTGGAGAAAGAAATACAATAAACAAAAAAAAAAAATTTAACAAACCATTTTAAATTAAAATTTGTAAGAAAAATAAATTATGTATGTATGTAACTTACAACTCTAGTAATTCCTCCAAGTAGATAAAATCATATTCATGTAAAATATTCAAGCGATTTCCAGATAAGATTCTGAAAAAAAGAATAGAAAACATGTAGCAAGTTTTACAAGTAAATGCGTCGCGTTTGTAAAAATTTTTATGATTGATTTATTTGAATACACTAAAATTATCCGTCGTTTTCTTACCACTCATTTCTTATCTATATATTATCGAAAACTTTTTTTAGGCCATAAATAAAAGTTTATTTCATTGTCAAGCAATTTACATTAAAAAAAATCATATTTATTTTAATACTTACAAAGTTTGCAAAAAATTTCCCTTGGCAAATAGATTCTGTGGCAGCCATTCAATTTTGTTCTCATCCAAATATCTGTAAACAAAACAATCAACCAAATACACGTCTAAAGTTAGTATCGAAATTTCCTTTTATATATACAGCATAAAAAAAAATAATCACCCTTATTCCAGTTGTCGTCATCGACGTCACTTTAACACAATACCAAAAAATTGGGGCTTGTTTACTCGCTCTTGAGAACAATTTTGCGCAACTGACAATCTATTTCCGTTCCCCAAGGTCTAGAAAATAGCATAAACACGCCAACATGAATCAGTTGTTTTCGAGAACGGATATACGAGCACCAATTTTTTGGTGTTGTGTTAAAGTGAAGTCGATGGCGGCAACTGGAATAAGGGTGAATATCAATAACTTTTTTTTAACTTTTTTGTGTTTTCGTTGTCTGCAGTTAACTTTGCTGCTTAATCTGCTGTCAAAAACATTTTATTAACAGTGAAAAAGTTTACTGAAAAATATGTGTTGACATGTGAAAACGATTTAAACTTTAAGCGGCGAGAAAAATCAGCTGGTCTGTAATGAATTCGTCTGGGTTTTATATACATATATAAACAACAACAACATATCAATCGTGTATGACTGCTCAATTGTGGGGGATATATTAGTCAATTATGTTCAGTCAAACTTGACTAATATTTATGCTATCATTGATTATTAAAAAGCAGTAGAGTGAGCAGTTTGAATATATGTTATACAGACGACGAATTTCATTACTGAGAGAGAGAGAGATACAACATCACACGTACACAAAGGTTTCCATCGCATTTTTCATTTTGCCCTTAATAATGTGATAGCAACTTTGTGCTACGCAATGATGAATATATCCTGCATAACTACGGGTCAAATGATCGGTCAATTGACTGATACTATTCTTGTAGGGAAATTACGAAATAAAAAATTATATCCCCAAATTTAGTTTTCAAAACCAAAATTACAATTCCTTTAACATAAAATTTTAATACTAGTTATCAAGGCGAATTCATACTAGTTAGCCTTGACAGCCCAGCTGATTATTTTCGACCGCTTGTAATTTAAATCTCCATTAGAACATTTCTTCGGCATACCAGTAATGCATTTTTCAATTTGAGGCGAATATATATAAAAATATATATTCCTCTAATTCCTACTAGAACATAGGTCCAATATATCTGGTATAAATATACCTTGACTACTTACAAAGTTTTAACCGGCACCGTTGAAAATTGCCTGAATGCATGGGAATCCATGGTGGTGATAGAGCAAAGTTTTAATACCCTGAAAAAAATCAAAAAGTATTTTTATATTTATGATTTTAACAGGCTAAAGTTCGTATCGCTTTTTAAGCCAAATTACATGTGATAATTATTAATGAACAAATAACACCAAAGTCTGTTGTAAATATTCTGACTAACAACACATAGTTGAATGGAACAGCCAGCCGTTTTCGAAGGCCACTAAACCTTCATCATCAGCGTTCTTTTGTGTTTGGTGCACTGTGTGTGGTGTCAGTTGATGTAGATTTCTGCTTTATATACTTAGCATTATTGCAAAGGTAATATGTGAATTGTTTTGATTCATCGTATTTCAATTTGCTGAAAGCTTTTTTGTATTGTAAGCTCAATTTTACCATCTCTGTATTTACAACAGTCTTACCATTGTGTTCGCCTAGTGGTTGAAATTCAAGCATTATTGCAATAATACAAACCGCTCAGATAAAATGTCATATATTTCTTCATTTCTAATAAAATGTATTACCGTACTTACTCCAGTCTTTAATAGTTGTATCTATTAATGTGAGCTTTCCAAATAAATAATAGAAACGGTTTTGATGTTCATTTTTTCT
This sequence comes from Tachina grossa, assembly GCA_949987645.1. Taxonomy (NCBI): domain Eukaryota; kingdom Metazoa; phylum Arthropoda; class Insecta; order Diptera; family Tachinidae; genus Tachina; species Tachina grossa. The sequence goes on along the minus strand of OX465277.1, from coordinate 20,162,552 downwards.
CCGGTTTATGTTTTTCAACTTTTTTTCTCCAAAATGGATTCTATTTCATTTAACTTTTTGTCGTTTTTATTCTGCCAGCTGTTCAGAGATGCCACTTGCTTATTACTCATACCAAATTGCATGCAAAATTTTCAAGATTTTACTCATCACCCTCTTAAAGCTGATTCAACTTAAAACCGGTTCTAATTTTGACTATAGTTGAAAGAAAGCTAACAACAGATGTTAAAATTTAAGTTGTCTCTAAAAAGAACCGACTTTATTGTTTGTCTATGGTTATGGCCCATTATTTTTAAGCATCATTACTCGTTATTTAAATATCCAAATTTTATTAGTTTCAGCAATAATCCTTTAAGTACATACAAAAATGGAAATAAGAATAGAATGAACAAATAAAATAAGTATTTCCTTCTGAGCAGTGATGGAAAAGTTGGTACAATCGTACCTTTTTTGATACTATTTGAAATGAAAAAGTACCGTAGTACTCCCGCAATACATTTGATACTCTCTCGGCCAACCCAGAAATACAGTCAGAAGACGCGCGTACAAATATATTTTTGCCAAGAATTCAATTTCATTTTCGACAAATGGCATGAAACTTTATTAGTAAAGATATTTTAGAAAATTGTAACCCTGTCACAATTAAATATATGTAAATAAAAACCATATTTCTTTCAATGATATTTTCTGTGGTACAGAAGTTGATCTATGTTTTAGATCAGTTTAAAGAATATTGTAAAAAGTTTATATTAAATTCTGTCAAGTTCTAAGGGCAAAATTGGACTTTGACAATGAAATGTTAACTTAGCTTAGTAAGTTTCCCCTGAAAATGATTTATCTGTTAAAACCAATAGCATTATATCGCTTTGAATAAAAATGTTTCCCAGCGAAAAGCAAAAAAATATTAACAATCAATATAGAGCATTGGCTGATTTGGAAGAATTAAAACTATTAACAACAGAAAATATCGGGCTTGTTCTAAAAATCACGGTGATTTAAATCACGGTGCTGTTAAAAACAAACTACTAATGGCTGACTTGTTTGTGGGTATTTATTGTATTTTAAGTTATAGTCATGTATAAACCATAAATCATGAAATTTACAAAAGCAATAATTTAGCTTTTATTAATTTTTTGAAATCACCGTGATTTGACATATCATGATTTGCAGAACAGGCCTGTATATGCAGTTTTTGGCCTACCGATGCTTCTAGGTAAATCGACAGTAGCTTACCGAATTTTGTCTATACCTCACTCCTCTGTAAATGCCGAAAGGATTTTCTCTTACAAAATGTCATGAAAACAAAACAAAGGAACATACTTTATGTTCCAACAGTATCAAGTGCTCTCCAGGCATAAGATTTATTGAAATCTTAAAACACTTCTTGTTATAACTTTAGCACTTGTACCTAGCCAGCCAGCATGTGGAAGATTGTTTCACCAAACTGAGTCTCCTTCGACGGCCTTAAATGATCAAAAACTGATTAATCAGTTCTGCGCTTAAAATATGATTCGAAAATGAATCCCAGAAACACTTAGAAAGTGCTTTGTTTAAAAAACAAAAACAAACAGCAAGCTCGTGCAGTAAAATCAAGAAAATATAAAAATATAAAAATTTAAAACAAAAAAAACTGAATGTAAATACTCACAAACTGTCTCGAAAGTGAATCGAAATTGATCAGAAATGCGAGTCATAAAAGACTCTTTTAGAAGACTCGCGGCTAGGGTACCATTTTCTCCCGAATGGACAGTCATTTTCGACTCGAAAACGAGCGCATAACTGCTTATTTTAATCGTGCGGAGGAGTCGAAAAAGACTCGAATATGATCATTAATTTCATAAAATACTGACTGGGAATGAATGAGTACATACATACATATGTGTGTATGCATACCACCATTAAAATAATGAGCTGGTATTTTAACAGGCCTATTTTTTACCTAACAAAAGTTTGAAACCTGGTTCTCAGAAAAACAAACGATTTTTTTTAGAATCATCCTATCCATATGCTTTGTGTTTCATTTTTATTTCTTTGAAAATTAATTTTATATAATTTTTTGTTAAAAAAGTACTCAAAAAAATTGTTTTTGATACCGAAATGCAAATCTCATTTCCCATCACTGCTTCTGAGTGTTTACGGAGTTGCCAAGCCAAATTTAATTTAGTTAATTTTGAGTTTTTTGTTGTAATTTTTTAGCAAATTAAGAGAGAAAGAGAGATCATGGCTTTATGATTGGCTAATATTCTTAACTGTTTTTAACTATCTTAGACACAAAAATGTAGAAGAAAAAATACATTCTGCACTGCTCCTATTGACAATCAATCAACAAAAAAAAAAATCAAGCGAATACGTTGAGTTTAAGTCAGTTAAAATGGTTCTTAACTTTTTTCACTTGCCTATTTATATACAGATCACATGTAATTTGGCTTAAAAAGCGATACGAACTTTAGCCTGTTAAAATCATAAATATAGAAACAAATGGAGTTCGAATAATAATTAAAATTAACTAAAAAGTATTTTTGTTTAATATTAAGAAACTGTATTTTATATTTCATATATCGCTACCTTAATATGGAAAGGCCCTGACTCATTATTTTTTTAATCAGGATTTTTGCATATTTCGATACATTTATTAGATGTTCTTCTACCAAAATACATATACAGAAAACACGATTCCGAAAAATAATGAGTTAGGGCCTTTCTATATTAAGGTAAAGATATATTTTTTATATAAAATGTATGTATATCTTTATACATATTTATGTATAATGGCTGAATGCTGAGTACACATCATGGCATTTTGTGACACCTTAAAAGTGTGTACTAGTGGCAACGTTTGTGTGGCATTTCCTATTACTTTACTTTTTCCGTATACCAGAGATGAAAAGGAACCCTAGTGTTTTCGTCCGTCTGTCTGTCTATCACAGGCTGATTTCTCGAGAACCGTAAGAGCTAAAGAGCTGAAATTTTCACAATACAACAATATATGCGATTTACTTTAGTTTAAGAGATTTTTTTTTAACTTTAGCGCTTTTTTTCATTTTAGAGATTTTTCTTCAAAAACCGAAATAGTCACCGAAAAAGACGTCAAAACTCAAAAAAAAGGTCAAAAACCGAAAAAATCGCCACAATTGGAAAAAATCGTTTAAACTAAAATAAATCGTCAAAAACCGAAAAAACGCTAAAACTAAAAAAACGCAAAAACCGAAAAAATCGCCAAAACTTAAAAAGACGCTGAAATTAAAAAAAAAATCGCTTAAACTAAAAGAAATCGCTAAAAACCGAAAAAATAGGCAGATACAAAAAAATAAAAATAAAATTTAAATTAAATTAAATTTAAAAAATAATCGTTAAATAATAAATCGCTGCAATCGAAAAAATCACCAAAACGAAAAAAGCGTAAAAATTAAAAAAATCGCTTAGACTAAAAGAAATCGCCAAATTAAAAATATTGCTTAAACAAAAAAATCACCAAAAACTGAAAAAAGTACCAAAAATTAAAAAAAGCTCTAAAATGCAAAAAAAAAAATCACTGAAAAAAGAAAAAATTCGCCACAATGAAAAAAAAATTGATAAAAATAAAAATCTCCAAAACTAAATAACAACTTAAAAAATTGCCAAGAGCCGAAAAAACGCCAAAACGACAAAATCGCCATAACTAAAAAATTGCTTAAACTAAAAAAAAATCGTTAAAAACCGAAAAAAACCCGAAAAATATAGTTAAAACCGAAAAAAGCGCTAAAACTAAAAAAAGCCAAAACAAAATTTAAAAAAATAATGTCTACATCAGGGAATATTCTCGATTAAATAGGCTAAAGTTCGTATAGTAATACATATTAGTCCCCTGTAAAAGACCTTTAAAAAGAACTCTCAAAACATGTGGGTTTTTTTCAAATGTTTTACTACAGCGAATTAGAGCTGGTCGATGTTAATCGATGCATCGTAAACATCGATGTTTTGGTTGCGATACATCGCATAAACATCGATGTATAGCTTAAATTAGGCGTGACATAGCCATAACGCCATAACCATCACCAAACAAAAATTCAATTGGTTTCTATGGTGAGAGTTATGGCGTTATGGCGTGTCACGTATAATCGAATACAGTGTTGCCCATTAGTTTGGTTCGAACGGCTGCTCTCTATGGCTATGGTTATGTCACGTCTGATTGAGCCTTATACTATGTTTAGACGACGAGTTGAATCACATGCTTCGCTCTCTGAATCTTGTTTTTGAATCTTGCCGTTTATACGACGCCTGCGTGTTTCGTGTGCAGCGTGCCAATTTAGTGCTTTTCGCACTAGATTTAGTGCCTTTCAATTCATAACAGTCCGGAATTTTTCAACTAGGTGCTTTTTTTTAAATACACGAAATTGGTACTTTTTCACCTTTGACTTTAGTGCTTTTAGTGCGTTTAACAAATCCACTAAATATAAATTTGTGATAGTATGGTTGGTGGCTTTACAAAAAACAACAAATAAACATTTTCCACTTTTCTGTCTGATTGTCATAAGTAAAGAACGGAATAAGCTACAGTAAACTTCTTGGTAAGCTTTTGTAGAAAATTAAACACTGTATAAAAAAATTTAAAATTAAACTAAATCTGAAATAAAAATATTTTTAATTTCCATTCCATTCACTTATTACAGCTATGGCTAAAATAAATTGAAAAATTTATAAAATTGTTTTATATTTCTCTATTATAACGAAAAACACTTTGTAAAATTTTCTGGAATGACATAATATTTCTGTTGTTTTCTTGAAAAATCGTATAAATTTAGGGTAAATTTTATTTGGACTGTAAATAACTTTTGATCCAGCTAACTTATCAAAAAATTTTATGTGACTATGTGACGACATTCCGTTCTTTACTTATGACAATCAGAATGAATAAAATCAATTTATACCATGTAAATCGTATGGGAAATTGAAAAGTGCGAAGCGCACCATCTCACCATCAATATTATGAGCTGATATTTTAACAGGCCTATTTTTTTACCTAAACTAAGGTTTGAAACCTGGTTCTGAGAAAAACAAAGGAATTTTTTTTTGAGAACACCCTAATGTACATCCATACATAGTAAATAGTTTTTGTTAATTCATTGACACATACATACATATTTATACGCATGTACATATTGTTACGAAAATGGCCGTCGACAAGATTAAGCAGCTTTACACAAAAATATTCCAACAGGGTTAATGTAAGTGCTACGCGAAAATATTCCTACAGGGTTAAAGCAAAGAATAGTCTAGAATAGTAGCCAACAACTAAATAAGAATGCCTAGCTTGATTAAACGTAAACAAGCAAAAGCAACAACAACAAAAAAAGCGTCTGCTTATTAAGAAGATTCACATATTTACACACATACATACATGCCAATTCAAACGAAAAGCAAAAGATAAACAACCACCGTGTGTTGCTTAGTTAATGATGTACACACCTACGCATATACACATGTATGTACATAGTTACCACATGAACTTAATTAGGCAGCATATAAGATGATAATGATCGTCTAGACATTGCTTGAAACTTCTGGTGATATTTGTGTGGAGTATAAAAAGGGGTGACGCAGCCAATGAGTTAGTTAGTTGCAGTTGTGAGTCAGTTACGAACAAGTCAGTCATTTGCAAGTAAACAAGTCAGTTGATAATTAAGTTGTGAATTAATAATAGTCTCTCGTGGAATTGAGATTATTGTGGAGTCTATCGTGTCGACTGGAGTAAAGGGAACAGCGCAGCGAATAGACGTGTATAAGGGTGTAAGTCATGGGTGACCAAGATAAATTTAAGGTTGTGTAGGTGAGTGAAAAAGGTAAACACACAGGCAGAAACAATTAATAAAAGTAATTCTTATATGATTTTTTTTAGGAAAGAATTTTTTTTCTAGAAAACCGTTTCAACAAAAAGTAATAAATAAACATTATTATTCACTTTAATTCTGACTAAAAACCAATTTGTAAGAGAAAATAATTTTTAATTTTCATGTAAGCAAAAGCATTTTTTAACATAAACAGCATACATAATAAATTTCTCGCAGTGCGTTTGAGAAAAATTAGTAAAAAGATAAGCAAAAATTTATCTCAGATAAGACTAAGTGAAAGAGAATAAGAATACGTGTGAATTCGATTTGCAAAAATTTGCTACATGATGTTCACCCATGGTGTAAGTAAAGCCAGTGCGTCTTTATTGGTGTATCAACTGTAAGTGTCGGCAGAGTGAGTGCCGTGTGTGACGAGCAGCAGACAAAGAGGCATTGGTGTATCAACTGTGAGTGACGGCAGAGTGAGTCTCGTAAGTGACGAGCAGCAGACAGAGAGGTGTCACGTGATTACTTGCGCAGCCAGCGAAGAGACGTGCGTAAACTACAGCGAGGAAGGCGTAGTGGTAACCAGTTGTGAATATCTGTGTGTAATTTATTAGTTTAAGTTGTATTAGTGTATTTAAGCTCTTGAGTAATTTAGTTTAAGTGTATTTGTAAATAAAACTTGTATCATTCTTAACCCTAATTACTACACTCGGCTCTTGTATTCATTTGCAAATCTTCGGATCTACGGAAAAGCGTTTTTATAGAGAGAAAAACGTAACAATATACATAAATACATACAAATTGTTTCGATTGGTATGCTAATTACACGCAGAATTCATTTTATTTCGATTCTAATTACAATTACTGGAGTTACAGTAACAAATTGATGGGCTCGATATCGACCAAAATCCTACATTTCCACATAAATTTTAATCAATTGTTTTGATATTTCGTCTATACGGAATGATTTAATTTAGGCACTTATATAAAAGAGAACAAATAAAATTTTAATTGAAATCTTTATCCTGTAAATAAAATTACTTTGTTTCTGAAGTTTAGTTTTATGGATTATATAAGCTTACGAGTTCACTTTATTTTTCCAAAATTTTTATATCAAATATCCCATTACTTAATTGTTTAATTTGCTTTTGTCTTGAACTTAAATTATTTTCCTACTCATATTCTACTAATAACTGAACAAAATCGAAATATGGCTTTATTGCATTTAGTGCTTTTTTTTTGAAGGCAGAGTGCTTTTTGCTCTGAAAAAGTTGGCATCACTGTTCGTGTGGCATCTTTTTATTTATATTCACACATTCATACATATCATACGCACGCATATGCATACCCAGTGGGAAAAGGTAATGAATAGTAAATTATAAGGTAATGCACATCATGCATAATTTTTCATTTCTGAATTGATTACTGTTAACACAGAACATGTCCTAGGAAAGTAATGAATTATTTTAATTGTGTTTGATCAAATTACCCCATCGTTTCTAAGGGATGCATTGTTTTGCTTTGGAAAATATTACTGTATGTAAGTAATGCCTACTTTTCCAGCTGGGTACATACGTATCATATGCACGTATATACATACATACACATAAGCATACATACTTACATACATTCGACTCATTCAAAATTTTGTTTTTGAAGGCATCCCTATATTTTCTTGTTATTTTTCCTTTTTTTACTATTCATAACTTAATTAAATTTATTTATATTAAACTCACATCTATGTTTTTTTCGTTTGTTTTTATTTGTTCAAACCCATACATACACATATACATATTTTGTTTTGATAGCTGGTTCAGCTAAACTGCCGATAAACTGCGATAAAAGTTAGAGAAGATACCAATTTTACGTGCTTCGCAAGTAGATTCATATTGAATCTACCTGATTCGCTCTCATAATTTTGTATGGCGAAGCAAGTTGATTCGGCCATGATTGGGATGTGAAGCATGAATAGAGAGCGAAGCACTTATCGTGTAAACATACTATTATTATTGTATTATGCGATGTTAATCGATGCATCGATGTTTTTATCCGATGTATCGAAAAGCTGAATTTTAAGTTTTTACGGCGTGTTTTGTTGATATGTTGATGTTTGCAACTAATTTAACGTAGTGATGATAACGTTTTTAAACTAAAACCCTCCAAGAATGACTTATAAAATATTTTTTAAAGCTTTTAAAGCCTAAAATTATTTTGAAATCGCTTGATGTAACAACACAGTATTAAAGATACCTTTTGTCAATTTACATAGCGTCATTGAATCAACAGTGTTATTTTACAGCAAAATTCAAAAACATCCCTACAAGAAATGGATGACTGAAACTAACACAAACAACATTTTTTTACTAACACATTTGCAACAATTTTACATTCAGTTATTATAGTTGCTCTACTCTAACATATATGCTAGAGTGGAACGACTAATGTACATATGTCAGAATTTTTAAAATATTGAATTTTATTGAAAATAATTCATAGTTCGTTCATTTTGTAAAATTGAAATGTAAATATAAAAGTGGTAAAAAAATTATGGTGTTTGTGAAAAAGGTAAGATAAAAACAATAATGAACAAAAGAAATTTTATACAATTTAATTGAAAATATACATTTGTATGTATGTATTCGTTTCTTTTTCAATTTTTAGACATTTGGAAAGATCAAGATGCGTTGGGAGTTGAAGAAGGCGGTAATGCAATTCATTCTGCCTGTGAAAAGTTTACAAAAGTGTTAAAAAGATAAGTAAAATAGCGAATAAAAGGATTCACATTAATTTAATATGTATATGTATTTATTTTCAATATTTCAGATATTTGTCAAGAGCTAGGTGCGTTGGAGATGAAAAGGTGTGAAGAGGGCTAGATACCGCTGAAGTTATTTTGTGTTTTTATTTGTATTTTTTGTTTTAAATATGCATGTTATTTATTTATTTGTGTAAGTGCTAATTCACACGGTGAAATTTCTGACGTCTATTTTTCTTAATTCTCTTTTGAAGTTGCTACCAAAAATTCCTTGCATTCATACGATGTTTTTTTTTTTTTTGGACGTCTAATTTTACTTCTCTCCACTCATATAGCCAATAAGCTAGAAGAGTAACAAAATAAAAAATAACAATAAGATAGAAGAGTAACATTGAAACGTAACAACAATAACAACAAGAGCAATGTAAAGAGAAATATGAAAAAAACCATGGAAAACAGAAATCGAGTCATTTTTTCTACCCCTCTTTCTTCTCTACCCCGTTCGCTAACAAACAAAAAGTGACGTCGAAAAATAGACTTCATAAAAGTCTTCGTGTGAATTAGGTGTAATTTAGTTATTTTTTATAATAAAAAGCAAATAAAATAAAAACTATATTTGCTGTCAATATATCAATCATAAATGAATACTCAATTGTGGGGTATATATTATTCAATTATGAAGTCAAACTTGAGTAATATTTATGCTATCATTGATTAGTAAAATGTACTGGAGTGAGCAGATCAAATATATGTTATATTCATTGGTTAGAGAGAGATGCAACATCACACGTACACAAAAGTTTCCATCACATTTTTCATTTTGCCTTTAACAATGTGATAGAAACTTTGTTCTACGCATTGATGGATATATCCTGCATGACTTCCGATCAAATGAGCAGTCAATTGACTGGTAGTGTTCTTGTAGGGATATTTTTATTGTGAAGAAATTTAAGTAAGTTCTTTTTCTATACTTTATGTTAAAATCAATAATATAATTGGTCTAAAATTACTGTTACAGTTTGTAATATGGCACCTTCGACATCAAGCTTAATTTGGAAATACTTTGAAAAAAAAATGGTGATGGATCTGCAAAGTGTAAGCTGTGCGAAAAAAGTATAAGGACAGCCGGTAATACCTCTAATTTGATGGGTCATATAAAACATATTCACAAGGCAACATTTTTGGAAATTACCAAAGTAAAAAATTCTGAAAAACAAAAATTACTAAATAGAAGTTTTGTGCGAGTATTAAGAGAAAATTCAGCAGTTGTTTCAGACTCGTGTGCTCATGTATTGAGGTAAATGATGACACTGCTGCTGAATTAGTACCTTTTAATCTTCAGAAGTCAATACAAAAAAGTTTTGAAGATATTGCCTCGTACTCCGGTGGTGACAAGGCAAGAAAAATTAACAACGCTATCGTGTATATGATTTGTAAAGATAATCACGCATTCTCACTGGTAGAGAATGAAGGTTTTAGACACCCAGTAAAAGTTATATCACCGCATTTTAAAGTTCCAAGTAGAGCTACTGTGACTCGTTGGGTTGATAAAAAATATGATGCTTTGTCAGCAGTGATGTCAATTTAGCCATTTTCATCCCATTTAGCCGGAAGAAAAGTGAGTTTAGCTATTAGCTATTTTTTTTAGCCATTTTTATTTTAATCTAGCTATTTTTTAGCTATTTTTCCAAACATGAAATTTGTGTGTGATTTTTCACAAAAAATTTAAACTCGGAACATGGGAACATTAATTAACTACCAAAAAACACAAAATTTTCGCATTATTATCTATAAATCCCGGTTTAAACTTGCCATTTTCGTTGCAGCAGTCTAAAAGTGCTTATATAGGGTGTTTTTTTCAGGGGTATAGAACTTTGAATTGAAATAAAACACAAGAAAATCGTTTTAATGTCCATCAATTTGGCTTTATTGGAAGGATAATTTTATGCCATTAATGTTTAAATATGATTTCGGGCATGTGGCCGCCGCGGCTGGCTCGAATAAAGCCAATTCTACAGGTCCAATTTTCAACCACTTTTTCGAGCATATGGGGCCGTATGTTGGCAATAACGCCACGAATGTTGGCTTCCAAGTCCCCTAACGTTTCTGGTTTGTTGGCGTAGACGAGCGACTTCACATATCCCCAAAGAAAATAATCCAATGGTGTCAAATCACACGATCTTGGTGGCCAATTGACAGGTCCATTCCGCGAAATTATGCGCTCATCGAATGTTTCCTTCAATAAATCGATTGTGACGTGCGCTGTGTGGCATGTAGCGCCGTCTTGTTGGAACCACAACTCATACACATTCATGCCATCCAATTCGGGAACAAAATAGTCGGTTAGTCGGCTCCAATTGCTGTGCACGGTGGCGAATCGATTCATTCGGGTCCTCTTCAACACTTTGCTCTACAGCGGCAATTGTTTCTTCGGTGCGCACTGTTCGACGTCTCTGCGGATGCGTATTATCACATAGAGTAAACGTAGTGCAAAAACGATCCATGGTTAACCGAATTAATTGCTCTGATGGACGATTATGTCGACCATAAAATGGACGGAGCTTGCGGTAAACTTCGCGAACTGAACCATTATTTTCGAAATAAATTTGCACGATTTGCAAGCGATGTTCTTTTGTCAACCTGTTCATGATGAAATGGCAAACCAAACTAAATATTAATCACTTGACAGCTGACAAAATGGCCGCCAGGTAAAAAAGTGATGCCAACTTAAAGTTCTATACCTCAATAAAAAACACCCTTTAGTTATGAAAGAGATGGCTCAATTGGTAACAATAAGATTTGCTACTGCATTCTTATAATCGTTGCAAGGTGTTTATAAGTTGTCGGGTCTACAGTGAAACCTTTCATAACGGACACCTCCTATAACCGGACACCTCTAATAACCGGACAATTTTTGTAGATCCAACACGTTCATTAGTTTTTCCATACAAAATGCATTCCCATAACCGGACACTCTCATAAAAGCACAGAAGCGGTGAAACACGGCATTTAAATAGTAGAACTTTCTTTATTCAGCTCTGATTCATATTTATATTAGTGTCAATGATATTGCTGGTTCCCTGGTTAACGCATATGTAAATACTGATGCGTTGGAGACGCAAAGAAATTGCTGTTTATATGAAGAAGTTGTTTTCTTAGCTGGTGTCCCAAATGGCAGTGAAAAAATTGTTTTTATCAATTACAGAAAAAAAGAATATATTTTAAACGAGTTTGAAAAAGGAAAATATTCGGTGCACGAACTTGTGAAGATATAAAGTTTCTTGTGTATTTTAACAATTCATATTGCTACATTTCTTATACAAACTGCCGTTTCAAAGCATTTTTCTATAGACGAGTTTGTTGTATTCCAACAAATAAAATCATTGAAAGTCATTTGAAACCCAACAGCTGAAATTATACCAATCTAATTTGAAGAAGACTACTCTTAAAATAATTTTTCAACTACAATGAAATCCAAAAAATGTGTAGCTCTCTCATAAGCGGACACCTCTAATAAACATATTACAAAAACAGGGCGACCGTGAGTGTCCGGTTATGAGAGATTTCACTGTAATTGGTGGGTTATGATATCAATCAAACAAGGGTCATATTTGTTTTACACGAGTGAAAATATCAAGAAAAATTAAAGTTTAAAAAATAGAAAGTTAATAACAAAAATAAAATAAAAAGTATAAACAAAAAATTTCGCAAGGAATGGATTAGTATCCCAAAAATTTAAAGACATAATAGCAGAATGTACAAATGAATAGAAGGCGTAATGCAAGTAATTACTGTAAGTTTGCACTATATGCGCAGTTTTTTTTATTACCTGAAGAAAAATTATTTTATTTATTACTTCAATTTATTGTTTTTATTTACTTTAAAAAAGTTCCCGATTTGCCTTAAAAAAAACTATATATGAAATACCTTCTTGTTTATGCTAAAGTTTATGATTTTTGCATTCTATTTTGCTTAGCCATTTTTTAGCTAGTTTTTAGCCATTTTTTTGTCTACATTTAGCCATTTTTGGTGGAGGAATTCGGGCATCACTGTTTGTCAGGAACATTGAAAATTACCCTACAAGAACACTACCAGTCAATTGACTGCTCATTTGATCGGAAGTCATGCATGATATATCGATCAATGCGTAGAACAAAGTTTCTATCACATTGTTAAAGGCAAAATGAAAAATGTGATGGAAACTTTTGTGTACGTGTGATGTTGCATCTCTCTCTAACCAATGAATATAACATATAGTTGAACTGCTCACTCCAGTGTCTTTTACTAATCAATGATAGCATAAATATTACTCAAGTTTGACTGTTCATAATTGAATAATATATACCCCACAATTGAGTATTCATTTATGATTGATATATTGACAGCAAATATAGTTTTTATTTTATTTGCTTTTTATTATAAAAATAACTAAATTACACAAGTAAATAACATGCATATTTAAAACAAAAAATACAAATAAAAACACAAAATAACTTCAGTGATATCTAGCCCTCTTCACACCTTTTCATCTCAAACGCACCTAGCTCTTGACAAATATCTGAAATATTGAAAATAAACATACATATTAAATTAATGTGAGTTCTTTTATTTGCGATTTTACTTATCTTTTTAACACTTTTGTAAACTTTTCACAGAATGAATTGTATTACCGCCTTCTTCAACTCCCAACGGATCTTGGTCTTTCCAAATATCTAAAAATTGAAAAAGAAACGAATACATACATACATACAAATGTATATTTTCAATTAAATTGTATAAAATTTCTTTTGTTCATTATTGTTTTTATCTTACCTTTTTCACAAAAACCATAATTTTTTTTAGCACTTTTATATTTACATTTTAATTTTACAAAAAACGAACTATGAATTATTTTCAATAAAATTCAATATTTTAAAAATACTGACATATGTACATTAGTCGTTCCACTCTAACATGTATGTTAGAGTAGAGCAACTATAATAACTGTTGAATTGAATGTAAAATTGTTGCAAATGTGTTAGTAAAAAATGTTCTTTGTGTTAGTTTCAGTCATTCATTTCTTGTAGGGTATATTACTCACAGTGGAAAATATATACAGGGTGGGCCAAAAGAAACCAAGGGGTGTAAAAGTTTAATAACTTTTTTGTTTATTAACTTTTTTTTATTTTTTCTTTCAGATTACATAATATACAAAATGGAAATTTTTTTACACTAAGTATGAAAAATGATGTCTCTTAAATGACCACCGTTTTCAGCTTCGCACTGATGGGCTCTTTTTAGAGCATTTTCCATAACATCTTTCAAAACTTGTGGCTGTAGCGTTCGAATTTCTGCAACAATGTTTGCCTTGAGTTCAAGGATTGTCTCTGGCTTGTTCACATACACTCGCTCCTTCAAAAAAACCCCAAAGAAAATAGTCGGGTGCTGTCAAATCTGGCGATCGCGCTGGCCAAATAATTTGCGAATTTCGAGAAATTATTTGCTCTCCAAAAATTTGACTTAAAAGTGCCATTGTGTCTCGGGCAGTATGGGCAGTGGCTCCGTCCTGCTGAAACCACATACCAGGTCTGTTTTCAAGAGCAGGACGTAAAAAATTTTCTATCATAAACCGATACCGCTCTCCATTTACGGTTACAGCACTTCCATCTTCATTCTCGAAGAAGTAGGGCCCAATGACATTTTCAGATGTGATCCCACACCATACTGTACACCTGATGGGGTGCAATTGGCGTTGATGAATGGCTCTTGGATTTTGAGAACCCCAGAACCTACAGTTCTGCTTATTAACAAAGCCATTCAAATGAAAATGAGCTTCATCACTCATAATCAAATTTTCAATAAAGTTGATTTCATTTCTGGCCAACTCTTGAAATTTAACTGCAAAATTTAGACGTTGCCGATGATCTGCGGGTTTTAATTCTTGGACCAATTGCACCTTATATGGGTATAACTGTAAATCTTTTTTTAAAATGCGCCGTAGTGACGTACGAGACATTTCTAGCTGAGCAGAACGCCTTCTGCCAGATGTTTCTGGAGCTTCGTTAACACTTTGCTGTACTCGTTCAATATTTTCCGCAGTGCGACTTAAACGTGGTCTACCGGTTCGAGGCAAATCTCTTACGCTGCCATGTTGGTGATGACGATTAACTAAGCAACGAATCATCGTTTCAGAGGGCGAAATTCTGACGTTAAAATGTCGACGATATGCTCTTTGCGTTAAAATAATTGATCTCTGGTTTAAATAATAAAATTCTATTGTTCTGGTTCTCTGTTCAGTTGTGAACCTCTCCATTATAAATTCTCCAAGTGTTGTCTATATAATCTGAAAGAAAAAATAAAAAAAAAATTAATAAACAAAAAAGTTATTAAACTTTTACACCCCTTGGTTTCTTTTGGCCCACCCTGTATTACTTTGACAACTGACATTATCAAGGTATGCAATCAAGGTATGCAATGAATGGGGGTTTCCAACAGATAAAATATCCGCGGTAGTAACCGACAACGCAGCCAATATGACAAGAGCTGTAGAATTAGGCTTTGGAAAAAAGAAACACATACGCTAAATTTAATTGCGCAAAAAGTACTACATAAATGTCTCAGAGTTGCAGGCATTGGTAACCAAAATAAAAAAATAGTTACTTTCTTCAAACAAAGTTGTGTAGCAACCGACGAATTAAGAAAAACAACAAAAGCTGATATAAAACTTATTCAAGATGTACCTACTCGATGGAACAGTACGTTCTATATGATCGAAAGGTTTCTAGAACTTCGAAATGCTGTGAGTGAAATTTTACTTCGACACAAAACTGCGCCGCCAATGTTGACTGGTATGGAATTGGCCACATCCTCAAAACTACTCAACATTTTACGCCCTTTTGAGGCAGCCACAAAAGAATTATCCGGTGGGACATATTGTAATAGCAGCAAAGTTATCCCGCTAGTTCACTGTATGGTATCAAAATTAAAAGCTATTGTAATTGAAGAACCATTGTTAAAAGAAGTGCATAAAGTTGCTCTTATTGAAATAAACAAGCGAATGGGTGCTATGGAACAATTTTTACTTCTGGCTGTCTCCACTCTATTGGATCCACGGTTCAAAAAAATGCATTTTGAAGATCCACTTGCATGTTCGAAAGCCGTTGGAAAAATCAAAGATATGTCAGAAAAAGATAAAGCAGACGAAAAATCTAGGGATTGCGACTCCGATTTTTCAGACAAAACATTTGACGATTTTAGTCTCTGGAGTGATCACCACAAATTATTCGAAAGAAATTGGAAAACAAATAAGACTGAAGGAAACTTTTCTGATGAACTCTCAGTTTACTTGCGAAGTCCAGTAAGTCGATTTAATTTTAGAAAACCCCTTAGAAGTGTGGGCAGACTACAAAATTCAGTTCCCCAGGTTGTATAATATAGCATACAAATATTTAACAATGGTTGCAAGTTCCGTGCCATCTGAAAGACTTTTTTCAAAGGCTTCATTAGTGTTGTCGCAGAAAAGAAGCAGTTTGCAAGCAGAGAGGGTAAACAAAATATTGTTCTTACAAAGCCTAAATAAAAAATATTGGGATATTTAATAAAAACAATCTCCTTATTTGATTTTGTTTGTTTTTGGTCGTTTCTGCTTAAGAAAGTCATCAGTAGACTTCAAGCACTATTGAAAAATGTTTCAAATACTCGTACATATTAACATACTCGTATCTTGAATAAACAAAAAATATAATTTTCTTGTGTAAAATTTTAAATTCGACTTTTATTTAAGAATTTTTTTTAGTTCCAGTTAATCAATACGATGCATCGCAAACATCGATGATTAAAATCGATACATCGAGTAACATCGATGTGGATTAATGATGAATCTAATGGAAAAAAACATCCATGTTTTTTTACAGCGAAGTCTTCTAAACCAAACGCTAAACAACATTGTTTGCAATGCATTTTTTTCAGTTATTGTAGGTATAAAAGTGAAGAAGAGAATACTTCGTGATGAAAGAATTTGTGATGCTTGCTTCTTCCTCCGCATGGGCGCGTATATAAACGCCATGCATGTTGTGTTGTGTGTTCCCATTTCATACAGTGAAACAGCTGCTTTTGAAGATATACTCATGTCCTCTTCTTTTTCTCTGTTTGAACACTGAATAACTGAATACGTAATCAAAATGCAGACTGGGGGTCAATGACAAACAATGCTTTTTCAAGTTTTTGGGCATTATACTCGTACATATATATTTGTGTAATTGTAGTTATTAATTAAATTTTGGCTAAAAGTATGCCGCAAAGTTTTCAAAGATAATTTCTCTCACACGTTACTGCTAATAATGCTTTTGATGTGGGTGAATAAAATGAAGGTTTGTTTATTTGGTTTTTGGCATATTGTCACATTAAAGCTTTTGAACATGATACAATTATACAGGTAACAGCGAAGAGCCAGCTGTTTTGCTTGTTTCGTGATTTGATCTGCCAAATGGTGTTTATGTTTTACCAACACACGCGCACAGTGCCTATTAAAACTGTACTAATACAAACATGCTTTGCAAAGCCAAGAGAAAACGCAAATACATGTATATTGTTTTCTCTTGGTTGTCTCTCTTGTCAATCACAAAACAGCAATAAAAATCACTGTTGTTTTATTTGTTGTAGATTCGCGGCTACCTGTATTATTGTACAGTAGAATCTCACAAATTAGAACCACTTTGTACATCGGGCAGTTCTAATATCTGAAAAGTTCTAATTTCTGGAAATTTTTTTTTTACAGAAAATTATAATAAAACTAGTTATGAAAGCTTTATTTTAACACAAAACAATTTTTATTTAATATTATTTAAATAATTGAACATATTAAATTCATAGAAAACTTTAAAATTTTTTTTTATTATTAGGTACATATTTAATTGTTTTTTAACATAAAATCAGTAATACTTGTTTGTTTTTTTGATTTATTTAAACTGGATACAACGATATCGTTACGGACGTCCAATAAGTTTGACATGTGTTTACTGGAAAATATATCACTGGTTTTACACCATTTTATAACATTATTGATGTCTTCAAGGACTTTTGAATGAGGAATAGCTGGCGTTATGTCGACAATATCGACGTCACTGCTATCTGAAGCCTCCTCATCGCTATTCTCTGCATTATATCCGCCAGTAAACACGTCTTCATTCCATTCCCCGATTTCATTTACAGTTACGGAATTATTTGGCATAAATTCATTCAAAAGATTAAGATTTAGTTGAAGAACTTCATTGCAATCCTCTGTCGTAATCACCTGAGTCCCAATTTAATAATTTGGACCAAGAATTTTTTAGAACTTTCTGTGTTACCTCATCCCATGCTTGCTTCAACAATATTATTGCATCTCATATTGAATACCGTTTCAAAAGCTTATCAATATCACCACCATCACCAATTAATTGAGATAGCAACTTCTTTCTATAAATAAGTTTTGTCAGTTTGATAGGATTTTGATCCATTGGCTGCACAGCTGCTGTAACATTTGGCGGCAAAAAATATGCAATTATGTTACCATCCTCGCTTTGCAGTTTATCAATTGGTGCATGAGCGGAGCAGTTATCTACTAGCAGAAGAGCTTTTGGGGGCAAATTATTGCCTTCAGAAAATCGGATGACCTGTAAAAAAAAAACAAAAATTTAAAAATAAGGAGTTTAAAATATGCATTGGTTAAACATACTTCGTTGATAAATATCTTGTGAAACCAATGATGAAAAATACGGGAAGTCATCCAAGCATTTTTCGAAAAGTCATAATGAAGTGGGGTATCAAATCCTCTGAAGCATTTTGGCTTTTTAGCTTTTCCAATGACCAATGGCTTTAATTTGTGTGAGCCATCAGAATTTGCACCTAGCAAAATTGAAACGCGTTCTTTTTGAATTTTAAATCCTTGGGCACTTTTTTCACAAGCAGCGACAAATGTTTTATCCGGAAGGCAACGGAAAAATAATCCGCTTTCATCAGCATTATAGATTTGTGTTTCCAATAAACCCATTTCCGCGACTTTTGCACGAAAACTGTGCAGAAATGGTGTGACCGCACCAACATCACTCGAAAGTATTTCGCCACCAATTTTTAAAAACCGTATTCCATGATGGGTTTTAAATTTGGAAAACCATCCATCACTTGCAGTAAATGCGTTTTCTCCTTTATCGGGGTACACTTCACTAAAAATTGACTTAGCTTTTGCTTTTAATACGGGTCCTGTCAGTGTGTTCTTCTTTTCACGTTGATTTAAAAACCACTTATAAAAACACTTTTCCATTTCCTCATATTCTGCGTTGTGTAAAGATTTTTTTTGCTTCCTGATAGGTGCAGCTAACTGCATCCATTATTTCTTGTTTTTTTTTGATTTTATGTAGCTTATGGCAGATTTTGCAACATTATAATCTTGAGCTAAACGATTTCCACTTACGCCTTCATTAAGTCTTTTTAGTATTTTAACCTTAGTATCCAAAGATAAGATGTTTTTTTACGTTTATTTGGCTTTTTTTTTAACTTTCCCACGTATGAACAACTTACTTTGACCTTCAGTCATTAACTAACAAGCATATCAAATTTCACATGCATATGACCGAATTGTACTCACCACGAATAACTCGGGGATTCCCGTTTTATTTTTACTTCAATGAGCAAAAAAATAATTTGTAGTGAAAATACAAAACAAAATAAAAAAAACTTCCAGGAATTAGAACCATAATACATTGCAAAAAAATAATTTGTAGTGAAAATACAAAACAAAATAAAAAAAACTTCCAGAAATTAGAACCACAGGTTCTAATTTCAGAGCGTACAATACATTGGAATGGTCGTTTCTAATTTCTGGACGGTTCTTATTTGTGAGAGTTCTAATTTGTGAGATTCTACTGTATCATGCTTTTGAAGAATATAAAAATAACTTTCTTAAATGACAGTCATGGCGAATCAACAATGTACAGCACAAAAAGTAAATAAAAAAACAGCTAATTTAATCAGTGTGCCTAGTTTCTATAACTTGTGAGAAGTTCTCGTCGCATCGAGAAAAATTATATAATTACATACGTATATTGGTAGTCCTAAAATCAACAATCTTCTCAATATCAGTCCATTTACGCCTCTTGGATGCATCTAAAAAAGAACATTCATGGAGTAAGAAATAAACACCGTTTGTAAATTAACACCGTTTGTAATTAACTTCACTAATGTTGCCCATAGGCAACAGCAGTTTTAAAATTTTTTTTAAGGAACATAAAAAGTTTGTTCAAGGTTTGTTTCTTTTAAATAACTTTTTTGCCGTTACTAAACTATGTATATTTTTCAGTTAGTTTGGCTTTAAAATATGTAACTATTGTAATGGTTTAAACACTTAGTAAGTGTTTTGGAGTATTTTACTCAGCTGTAAGCTTGTTTAAGACATAAGGCTATATAATGCAAAAAAAAACATACTTAGAAGCCTATAAGTAAATTGTTGCCTATTGGCAACATTGAGCATTAGAGGGTTAACTTGGTTTTTTTCTTAAATATTTATTAAAAAGATAGACCACCGGTACTTAGAAGCCTATAAGTAAATTGTTGCCTATTGGCAACATTGAGCATTAGAGGGTTAACTTGGTTTTTTTCTTAAATATTTATTAAAAAGATAGACCACCGGTACTTAGAAGCCTATAAGTAAAATGTTGCATATTGGCAACATTGGGCATTAGAGGGTTAAAATGGTTATTTTTTCAAATATTTTTTTTTTCTTATTTTAAATAATTTTGTTTTATCTTCAATTAAACCATTTTTTTTTTGTATTTAATGTACGAGTATCAATACTTACAATTCGTCCGTCATGGGCAGATTGTTCAAAAATGTTTCACTCAAATGTGTGAAATTGTTGCCCGTTAGATCCCTGTTATAAGAGAAAATCCGTATAGTTTCATGTATATGTACATATATGTATGAGTATGTACATATGTTTGCATATACATACAAATCCGCTCATTTATTTCAAGAGTGTCATAACTCAAAAAATATTAAATTTGCAGAAAACTCAATGAATTATTCTCTCAGGAGGTGGTAGTAAATTCTATTTATGTACATACAAATTTTGACACACAAAAAAATACGAAATGCCGAATTATTTTGCATTGTTAACTCAAAAAAACCCATTTTTTGAGTTATGACACTATTGAAGTAAATGAGGGATATGTTATTTTTAACTTAAGTACTTACAGCATGGCTACATCGTTATAGGGTAAATTAGCGGGTATCGCTGTTAACTGTTGGTTGCGGCATAATATTTCATTACCCCTACAAGGGCAACTTAGGTTATTTGGGGACCAATCTGTTAACAAAGAAAAAGTGAAGCGAAAATTCCTAATACATTAAAGACTGAATGTCAAATATATATGTAATCTGTTGGTGAATATAAATTTAAATTTAAGTAGCAGAGACAAAAACGAGCACAATTTTTATATAGTGGAATTCATTTAGAATTTTCTTGTTTTCCACAATGAGCAATTGCTCTTCCAGTTTTTAAAATTTAGTTTCTGTATTATTTATTTATCTTAAGTATGTGCATCCAAGTGGTATAATTTCAATAATCATATCTCGGACCATATTTTCCTTTCCTTTCATTGGTGGGTGTAGTCCTAGTCCCCTTTCCAAGATTTTGCCTCTGAAATAAAACTCATTAATTTTACTAGTACTGTTAAATGACTAACAGTTCGCTGTTAAGTGCAAAATTCGCTCAACTGAAATTTTTGGTTTTTGTCTCTGCTACTCCAATTTAAATTTATCTTCACACATATTTTTCTATTACAAAGCACTCCCTACTTACAACATATTCGAATTGGTATGTCATCATGCCTTCCGTATGGTTGTTTACGAAATAAATGATCCCAAAATTTCGCATCAGCATCATTAATGCAATTCCATTCGTCTGAAGCGTCATCACAGTCAGCCGAGCCATCACAATTCAAACGTTGTGGCACACACTGCAACGTTGTATTGCATTGAAAATAGCCAATGGGACAGTTGACGTTTGAATCTTCGGCTAAAATTAGAATTTCATCTTGATTCATGCCTGCTATAGTACACAACACTGGCTGGTGATGAAAGATGACAACACAGAACATTAAGGGCAGCCACATGGGAACTATTTGGAAAATATACATACACCCATATATACATTAGTATGCTGCAAATAAAGACTATATTCTCACTGTCGTAGGTCGCTTCTGTTATTGAAAATATTTCCATTAAACCTTCTCACATTCAATATAAACCTTGTTACTCTGATATTAAAAATAACACAAAACACTCTACATTTTGTTCGTGAAACTGTTTAACTGAAATTTCCCATTCAGAAAAGCTTTTCACTTAAGGGTAATTTTGAAATTTTTGCTAAGATTTTATATATGCATTGCAAACCAATTGAATATATTAAAAATTTTGGAGTAAAAGTATTTTTTAAAAATTTCCCCATTAGGGAAATTTTTTACTCTGGGGAATTTAAAAAAAAAACTACTCATATTTAACACCAATATTATATAGCGTGCCTCTAATATTAAAAATAATATAAAATAATACACATTTTGTTTAAGAAACTATTTCATTAAAATATCCCATTCAGAAAATTTTATCGCTTAAAAATAATTTTGAAATTTTTTGCTAAGAATTTATATTTACATTGCAAACCAAATGAATATATTAAAAATTTTGGAATAAAAGTATTTTATAAAAATTTCCCCATTAGGGAAATTTTTTACTCAGGGGAATTTAAAAAAAATACTCAAATTTGAAAATAATATTATAAATTGTTACTCCGATATTAAAATTTACATAAAATACTGAGATTTTGTTCTCGAAACTGTTTAATTAAAATTTCCCATTCAGAAAAGCTTTTCACTTAAGAGTAATTTTAAAATTTTTTGCTAAGATTTTATATTTACATTGCAAACCAAATGAAAATATTTAAAATTTTTGGGACAAAAGTATTTTATACAAATTTCCCCATTAGGGATATATTTTACTCTGGGGAATTTAAGAAAAAACTACTCAAATTTTGAAACTAATATTATATTCCGCCGATATTAAAAAAACATAAAAAAAATTCAAATTTCCCATTCAGAAAAAGTTTTCGCTGAAGGTTAATTTTAGTATTTTTTGCTAAGATTGTAAATTTACATTACAAACTAAACGAAAAAGTTTAAAAATTTTTGGTAAATGTATTTCATAAAAATTTCCCTAATAGGGAAATTTTATAACTTTGCCCTATCAGAGAAGTGACAAAGTAACAAGGTCTGTATATACATACATAGATAATATTTGAGTATTTTTTTTAAATTTCCCAGGGTAAAAAAATCTCCCTAATTAGGAAATTTTCATTAAATACTTTTAGCCCAACAGTTTTTAATTTTTTCGTTTAGTTTGTAATATGTAAATATGAAATCTTAGAAAAAAAAATTATTATTACCCTTAAGAGAAAAAATTTTCTTGTGGGAAATTTTAATTATATATTTTTACATACAAAATGTAGATTAGTTTGTAATATTTTTAATTTAGGGTTAAGAAGGTCTATATATAGATTATATTAGTGTCGAATTTGAGTAATTTTGTGTAAATTCCCCAAAGTAAAAAATTTCCCTAATGGGGAAATTTTTATAAAATACTTTTAAGCAAAAAAAATTTAATTTCTTCGTTTAGTTTGTAATATAAATATAAAATCTTAGGAAAAAATTTAAGATTGCACTTAATTGAAAGGCCTTTCTGAATGGGAAATTTTAATAAAATATTTAAAATAATTGAAATTTATTTGCTGGTAGTTTAGCATGTCTATATACGTATTTCATTGGCGCTTGAACCAAATCATCAGTAGACTTTAACCACAAATTTTAAACAGTTACAAACCCCTTACTGTATGCATAGACTTTCAAAAACTATATGAGAATTCATAAAATAATAATACTTTTGAAAATCACAAAAGAAAAAATAAGCTTAGTAG
Organism: Tachina grossa; assembly: GCA_949987645.1. Classification (NCBI taxonomy): domain Eukaryota; kingdom Metazoa; phylum Arthropoda; class Insecta; order Diptera; family Tachinidae; genus Tachina; species Tachina grossa. The sequence continues at coordinate 20,139,007 of OX465277.1, read as the reverse complement.
GCTTTGAAACTGATACAAAACCCAGCGAATAATTTATATCCAGGTGAACTCATTTTATTTTTCTACATCCTTATATAAGTAAATAATAAAATAATAAATAATAAATTTCAATTATTTTATGTACACTTCTGACAATATTACCTGATTTACATTAAGCATTTTTTAATAAAATTTCATGAATTTTGTTGCACGAAACTTTTTCGATTTGCTAATTGCAGCACTATAAAAGAGAATGTTATGTAAAAAAGGACGTTAAATGAATCTCTGATGCATTTTTGGCAACTTTTTTGATATAAGTTGTTCATCCAGGCCCCCTATTGACAAATAAAAAATTTTCATTCAACTAATTTCATGAAAAAAATGCTCAATGTAAATTAGGTATATGTCAAATAATAAATTTTCTTTAAATAAAATATTTAATAAATAAATATTTTTATTATAATAAAGTATTTTGGATTATTTTTAATTTAGGGGTAACAAGGCCAATTGTCAGTTCACCCATAAGGGAATAAATTATTCTCAAAATCTCTCTCATTTAACCTATTTTCCAATGCGGGAATACTTTTCGTGCAAATTGTCATCCCGCAGGGAAGAAACTGACCTATTATTAGATTAAACTTTATAAGAATACTTTGTATACATTTAAAAAAAATATGCAATACAATAATTTCGGCAACTTTCGGTAAAAAAAAATTCAATTATCTTAACAAAGAAAAATATATTATATATTTTATTGAGATATTTTATTGCATTTTCCTTTCATTTAAAATCAAGATGTTGCAATATTTTTAAGCATTCATTTTTTTTATTTATTATTTAAGTCCGCAAAAGAAAAATAAACATGCGGAAGTGTGAAAGACAAATATCCAAAACAAAAGAAATGCCTGGTATATACAATGTGGCTGAAAATTAAATTTTATTTATTTATATGAAATGCTAAAGTAATTTTTTTATAATTCATCTGAAAGTAAGAATAATTGAGTTTACAAAAATATTTCTTATTTAAGTGTTAAATTTAAATTTATAATTAAAAGTATTTAAAATGTGCTTACAATATGATTTTTCCATTTCCTTTGCCAAACTATAAATTTCCATCGTAGTTGTTGTTAATGCAATTAAAAGTTGTCTTCGAATCGTTGAAAATTTTCGTTAATTTGCTGCAAACATATGCGTACATTGAACTCTTAACAAATAACAACTTTCGTTGGAAGTAGAATAATACTTTAGTATTATAAAATTCTATTATTATTTATTTTTGCTTCATTTTTTAACACCTAACACAAAACATATGTACATAAGTGTTCGAAGATTTTCGATGTGTTATTTTTCAATACGAATGTTGTTTCAATAGTCAGTCGTTGTTAAATAAAATTTTATAACGGTTTTATAGTTTTTGATGTGTTTTTATAATATTTCGTTAATATTTCGGAAATTAAAATTTTCCATTATTTAGGCATCTGCTTTTGTTTTCAAAAAAAAATTTTTTTTTATTGTTTTGCTAGTTTTTGTATATTTTCGTGTGCATTCATGATAGATGATGAGAATCTGGAAAGAAATTTTTTGGAATTTTATTAACTAAAAACTGCTGTTAAAATATTTAGTTTAAAGATTTTGTTTACACGTTGTCGAAAATATTTGTGAATATTTTAATTTAACTATGTAGATTTGGAAATATTCACATGCATGCATACCTATTTGCGTATTTAATTGTGTGAATTAAATTAGAAAAAAAAAATCAATGAACTCTTCAAATAATTTTAATTACTTAATACAACGTAGTAAATAAAATTCCTTGTGATAAAATTTATAAATATGTTTACAGGGCAAGTTATTTTTTATTTATTTTTGCCTCTTGTCAAATCTAATGGAAAAGCACGAGAGGAGAGCGGCATACTGCCCACCTCACCCTAACCTTTATTTTATTATTGTGATTAATCGGCACATGTAACACCTTGAGATAATTACATTTCAACAGGAAAGTAGCTCCTGGCTGAAGAACAGGCATAGGCGTAGAAAGGCCATTCCTCGGGATTGCATTGCCTCCACCCCCAAGAATTCCTGTTCCCCCTAGAATTATTAAAAAATTGCATGTAATTGTTTCTTTTAATATTTATTACTCATGCAAATCACCAGTCATAATATCCCCCCCTCTAGAAAAAACTTATAGCTACTCCAATGAGAACAGGAGTAAAATTACGGCATTCGATATGGAACGAAATTTAAAAAATATTTCCATTTAATATTTCAGTGAAATATTTTGAAATTTCTATCGTTATCGAATGAGAAAATTTCACCCCCTCTTTTTTTTTTTTTTTTTTGCTTCATCGTAATTATTATTTCATAAGTGAGTTCGGGCTTGTGGGCACGGTTGCCAGACTTGACGATTTTGGGTGACAAAAATAGCATTTTGACGACTGGACGATTTTCGCCTTCAATTTGACGATTTTAGTTAAATAATTGTAAATAGATACAATTTTTAAGAACTTGACCAAGAACTGAACTTCGCAGCTTTTGCTAGAATATGCAATAAAAATAATAAACAAATTTTTTAACAAACTTCAAGAAAAGGAGGAGGATATCAATTCGTCTGTACTTTTTTTTTTGATATTGTTACTTCATAACTCGTTGCATTTTAGGAAGATTGTTATAATTATTTTTTTGTCTGAGAGGGAATAGCTTCCAATTGGTACCATTGTAAAAAATAAGTGGGCGGAGACACGCCCACAATTTTTTATTTGATTTTATGATATGCTACATATTTGATTGCTGCGAAACCTAGCAAACACCTTTCGTTCTTGTAATTGCACACGTTTTTTAAACTTGAAAGAATGGGCAGGGCTGCGCCCATTCAAATTTATTATTATATTTCGCGTGGTTCTACTTAACCGATTTTTAAGAAATTTACCACATACCTCGAGCTCTAAAATACTCACAATCTTCCATTTAAAAAAATGGGCGGAGATACGCCCATTAAAATTTAATATTTTATTTTAAGGGGTTCTACTTTACCGATTTTTATGAAATCTAACACACACCCTGAGCTCTGAAAACACGTAATTTTGCATATAACAAAATGGGCGGAATCACGCCCATTAAAATTTAATATATTATTTTAAGGTAGAACCAACCTTACCGATTTTTATTTTTACAATTACAAAAAATGGGCGGAGTCACGCCCATTAAAATTTTATTTTATATTTCATGTACTTTTTCTTAACTAACAGATTTTCAAATTTTTGTTTTTTTTAAGAGTTTTCTTCCAGTTTGGTCCCATAAATTTTTTTCGAAAATTTTCTATCAGATCTTTGCATGTACCTATTAATAATTTTGGAATTAAATATTTAATTAATAATAATCATGTTAATAATTTTTAAACATGTTATTGTACATAATTTATCAACGGAATTATCAGAAATAAAAAATTTATAAAGACAAATGCAAAAACAACTTTTAAAACTTATATGAGTATTTTTGTTAAAAACAGATTTGCTTGAGTGCGATCATTTTTATTTGGTGGCTTATAAAGATTAGAATAATTATTTATACATTAATGACATTTACTTAGGAATATGAGTAAGTCAGGTATGTATTTTCTGAAGCTGATACTCATCATTGCGTACAACAAAGTTTCTAACACATTATTAAGGGCAAAATTAAAAATGTGATGGAAACTTTGCACCTCCCTCGTCACGCGCAACCATCAAATAATTTTGTCCAGCTATATTTGGGATTCGACCCACTGTGCACTGCAATAAACGTAACAAAATTTTACTTTTGCAACTGATATATTTAGTGAATTCATATCATGCACTTTAAAGTTAAGAATCATATTATTTTATTGCATTATTAATAATACTTAATTCAAAATAATGCAAAACTAGATTGGTCAAAGAAGATATGTTCGAATAAATATTACTCGTATTGTTCGATTAAATATTAGACGAATAAAAAATATTCGAACAAATATTGTTCGAATAAACATTATTGAAAAATAAACTACATATTTGAAAAAAATATTTTCCGAATAAAAATTATTCGAGTAAAAATTATTCGAATAAAAATTATTCTAAGAAATATTATGCGAATGAAAGTTCTTTGAAAATAAATTATTCGAAAAAAATATTTAAATAAAACTTATTTTAATCAAGTATACATAATTGGAATCAAAATTATTCGAGTAATAAAGATACATATGTACATATGTATATCAATTGCATGAAAATAAAACTTATTCTGATAAATAATCGAAAAAAAGTTCTTCAAAAATAATTTATTCGAAAATTATTACTTGAATAAAACTGATTCGAATAAAATATGAATCGAATAAAAATTCTTCAAATATAAATTATTTGAATAAATGTTATTTGAATAAAAATTATGAGAATTAATATAATTAATGAAATCATTCGGGCTAAAATTACTCGAATGATTTTAGTTAAAGAGAAAATATGTATGTAGTTCAAATAAAAGAAAACCAAAAGAGAAAACATTATATGTAATAACTATTATTCGAATAAAATTTGAAGGATGGTTGCATTGGGCATTGAATGACCTAACCTCCAAACAAGCAAGTGATTAGAGCAGCGACGTTTAAAGAGTGAGTGCACTATTTTAGAGGTTAGCTTTAAACGAGTACTCCAAAGGAGATGAGTTCTTAATGGAAAATGAAACTAGTCGGCGAGACTTAGACCAGTTTTAAGCTAATAGCTCAAAACTGGAGGGTCCTTCATTATATTACCGAGCAGGCTGATAGACAATCTTTAAAAAATGCCAAATTGCCACATTTTGATAAAAATGTCAATAGTATTCGACATTAATCTAGAGACATCCAGGGGTCTACTCTGTAATTCGAAACGAATCCAAATGCTTTCAAATTGTAATGTTAATCACATACGAATTCGAAAGAATTTTCTTTCAATTCAAAATACAGAGTAAGCCCTTGAATTTTAGTTTTGTCTCCATCTAATAAAAAAAATTTTAAAAATTACCAAAATCCTTTTCCAACTTGAATTTTTGATGTGTAAACATCTATACGCTAGGGGGTAAAAGTCTTTTGACTTTGATTTCTTTGCGGAGATTTCTTTGCTTTTTGCTTTTGCTTTGCATTGTCAAATCGGTGTGAGCTATGTATGAGTGTATTAGTGTTTGAAAGAAGCAATACCATGCAAAGAAACAAGTCGACCGGCTCGAAGCCGACGGTGCACCGCCGCCGGTTATTTTTCTGTATATATCCGTACACCAAAGGTGAAAATGAACCGTAAGAGCTACGGACTTGAAATTTGGACACAATATGTAGACATTTGGCCACTACAACAACAAATACATGAGCGTTAAAAAACGAGCAACGAAAAATGTTAAAATCCCATGTAATATACATACAATTAATTGTATGTACATATATACACTTGAAATTTTAAAAGTTAGTGTATTTTTATACGGACTACAACAATTAACACTAAATTTAAAAAATTTAAATCAATGGGTGTTCCATCAGTTAATGCAATTTTGACTTTAAAATTTTGACAACTTGCTGTATCTTGGAAACCGTAAGAGCAAAACTCTTGAAATTTTCAAAAACGGTAAAACTAAAAAATCAAAAAAATATAAAATCGCCAAATATAAAAAAATCGCCAAAACGAAAAAAGCACCAAATTAAAAAAAATCTCTAGGACTAAAATAAATCGTGGAAAACCGCAAAAATCGCCAAAATTAAAAAAATCCTTAAACAAAAAAATCGCCAATATGAAAAAATCGCCTAAATAAAAAAACCCCAAAAACAGAAAAAAATCATCAAAATGAAAAAAACCCCAAAAAACAGAAAAAAAACGCCAAAATGAAAAAATCGCCAAAATGAAAAAATCGTCAAAATGAAAAAATCGCCAAAATTAAAAAAAATTGCGAAAATTAAAAAAAAACCCAAAAAGAGAAAAAAAAACGCCAAAACGAGAAAAAAACGATAAAACTGAAAAAAATCGTTTAAACTGAAAAAACTTAAAAAAGGAAGAAAGCTAAATCAAAAAAAATTATCAAAGCCGAATGTGCGCGAGCCAAAGTTGCACTTAACTGAATTTATTTTAATTGCAATGCGTACACAACAACAAGAACAGCAACAACTAAACGATGAACAACAGGAATTAAAAATTAAAAAGTAAAAGTAAAGGCATTTATTTACCATAGATGAGCACTGCTGCAGTACCACTAAAGTTTCGGTAAAAACAAAAAAATTTTACTGATTACTAAAATGTTTTTCTACAATTTTTATAAATTGCCTAAATGATTTGTTATATGATGAGGTGCATTGAATTTTCAGTAATCAGTAATGCCCGTATTCATAATGAAATTCTACCAAGTGGCTAAATGTTTTTCATACAAAAGTTTCAAAATTTGAATGAAAAAACTTTGCCACTTGCTACGGCCCTACGATTTTACTAGTAATGCAAATTAAATTTCATTAGCAGTAAAAATTTACTGAATTTTTTAGTAATAAGTAAATTTACTGCTTACTGCAATTTTGAATGCAGTACATATACATATACTGCAGTGTGCCCATTTACTAACCAAATAAGTTTAATAAAACAAACAAAAACCAACAAATTCATATGTATTTACAATATTGAAAGTTTTGATACTTTTAATTAATTAATTTAAAAAAAGATACTAAAAGCATAAGTACTTCCAACTTAAAAAAAATTTCATTACTAGATGTTTACACATCTCCTCTGTGATCGGACTCACATTGTTTTTTTTTTTATAAATTGTGTTGTAGTTTCTTCAAAAACAGGATGTTATTACTTACGAGTATTGGACATTAACCTAGAGACGTGCAGAAGTCTCCTCCCATATTCCTTTTCTCTCCATCTACTACAAATACTAAAAAAAAAAAATTTACAAAATCCATGTTATGAAGTTTTTAAAATATGGATTCTCCGTTTCGTTCGACATATTAAATATACTCGTATATAAATACAGCAGGAACACGGCTTCAATTTTGTTTTTTTTTTTTTTTTTTTTTGTGAAAAAAAATAATTTTTATTATTTAGCAGAGGTTTGTTGTTTTGTTAACAGCCCCCGTAGTCTGTAACTCGCTAAGGCTGAAGCTAAATTCGATCGCTAAAATGCTGAACAAATGCTAACATTTCGGCGAATTATATTTTTAAGCTATTGCCTGATTTAGCGATGCTCGTTTAAACATTGTATTCGTAGCTGAAAATCGATAAATCGACTTTCAAGATTTTTCGCGTTAGAAATTTAGCTTAAGCGAGTTACAGAATACGGGGGCAGGCCTCTGTTACGGTCACGCGCAACCATCAAATAATTTTGTCCAGCTAGATTAGGGATTTGACCCACTGTGCACTGCAATAAACTTAATAAAATTTTACTTTTGCACCTGATATACTTGATTTAATATCATGCACTTTAATATTAAAAATCATATTAACTTTATTACATACATATTTTAATAATAATTCAAAATTAATATAAAATTAGTTGTAAAATTTTATATTTATTTTGTTGTAATTCAATTTAAATTTTTCTGCATATAGAGCGTAATGTAAAAATTATTAAAAAAAATTGTATGTATAAATTTTTAAATTAAAATTTATGAAGTATACATTAAAGTTAAGACGGCCTAAAGGTTTAGTTAGGTTTAATTAACAGCAAAAATGCTAAATTTATGTTATACCTACACACATAATTTTTTTTGTATTAATGAATAATTAATTAAAGCGCAGTTTAGAGATGGAACAAAAGATTATAAAGGGTGTCCCAACAAGAAAATTTGGCGAAATTCGAAGTGTCATTGTTTGACATTTGAACAATTGTTATTGTTTGCTAGTAGAAGGTACGAGGTTAGTAAAAATGGAGCGCTACACGAATGAACAACGCATTCTCATTGTGAAATTGTTTTACCAAAATGGTGAAAGTCTTGCGGCTACAGTTCGCAAATTGCGATCAATTTGATAGCTTCGTCAATAGGCGGTAATTGTCGCATTTGGGGTGAGGAAAATCCTCGAGTGATTCACGAGAAGCAAATGCATCCTCAACGTGTCACTGTATGGTGTGGATTTTGGGCTGGAGGAATCATTAGACCTTTTTTAATGAAAATGAGGCAGGGCAAGCGCAAAATCAATGGTGTTCGGTATCGTGAAATGATAACCACCACTTTCGTGCCTAGAATTGAAGAAATGAATGTAGAGGGCATGTGGTATCAACAAGACGGCGCCACATGTCATACAGCCAGAGAAACAATTCAATTGCTGCATCAGTCATTTCCCGGTCGTGTTATTTAGCGTTTTGGAGACCAGAATTGGCCGCCTAGATCGTGCGATTTAACACCATTAGACTTTTTTCTTTGGGGTTTTTTGAAGTCGATGGTTTGCGCGAATAAGTCGACGACGACTCAAGCCTTAAAAGAAGAAATTGGACGCTGCATTAATGAAATACCGCAGCATTTATGCAAAACGGTCATTGAAAATTTCATTAAAAGATCGCGTGTGTGCCAGCAAAGCCGCGGCGGCCATCTCCCCGATATGTTGTTCCATACATAACCTCGTTCTGTCTACTTAACGATATAATAAAGTTTCACAATTTTTATTTTTAAATATCTGTATTTTATTTAAAATTTAAATCTTGCGTTCTTGTTGGGACACCCTTTATATAGAGGTATTGTAATAAAAATATTTTTAATGGCTAAAATAATTGTTTATTTACTTGTGCTGGTTGACGTCAGTCGCTCGATACGCATTTCAAATACTGTTGACAGCATGCGTACTTACTTACATACACTCGTGTGTCCTTTTTATTTTTTGTTTTGTTATTAACATTACCTTTCAATGTTTGTTGTTTGCCTTGCTTTTGTTTTGCCTGCTTTAATTACTCTTATGAAAACAAATTTAAGCAATGAGACTTTTTAATACAATTAAATTCATTTATTAAAACTCAACACACAAGTGCCATTAATTTGTGGTTAAATTTTGGACATTAAATAAAATAGGGCGGAACAGAAAATTTTCCTTTTAGACTTTCTCCCCAGATGATTAAAAATCATTGTTCTGTGAATAGTTTTTTTTTTGTATTTGAAAATGTTTCAAAGCAAAGAAAGTTAAACATGATGGAAATGGACATGGACAACGGACTTGTTTATTTATTTACGCACGGTCGTACTAGTGCGTGGAAGAATTATTATTTTCTGCTTTAGCTTTTTACGCTTTCTTGCATTTGCATAAGCTTGACATATTTTAAGGTGCCCATTAAAACTTTTATTTTGTGTTTAAAACACTAACTGCCTGTCCCCCGATGTCATTCGCAAACGTTCGATCGACAACTTGTATTGCAAACAACAACAACATTAGAAAATTTGTTGTTGTTTTCAATATAAGTTGTCATTCGAAAGCTTGTGAGTGACATCGTGGACAGGCAGAAAATTGATCCAACAAATATATATTTATTGGTGTCTCCTAAAAGTATGCTCGATATTTCCTCTTTAACATTTCTTTTATTTATGGATGTCAGCGATGTCAAACGAAATACTTTCGTTTTACAATTTCAATAAAAAACAAAGCCAAAAACAACACCACCGCATCGTTGAAAAGTCAATTAATCATAAAGAAAATTTTGTTTTTATTTTTTAACCCCCGACTAAAAAAAAGGGGTGTTATAAGTTTGTAGTGTGTGTCTGTGTGTCTGTGTATCTGTGTGTCTGTCTGTGTCCACGTACAGGCCAAACGGCTGGACCGATTATCATTTAGTTTTTTCTGTTTGAAAGATGACTTGATCGAAAGGGTTCTTAGCTATGTTTGAAAAAAATCGGTCCAGCCGTTTAGAAGATATAACATCTTTTCTGAAAAAAGTCGGGGGGTTAAAAAGTTAATTTAAATAATTCTGCCAAAAAAAACGACATCAATGCAAAGATCTCATAGAACATTTTCGAAAAAAATTTATGGGACCGAAAATTCTTTCAAACAAAAAAAAAAAATTTTAAATCTGATGGTTAAGAACAAGTGAAATATATAAATAAATATGGGCGTACTTCCGCCCATTTTTTTTTAGTGCAAGACTTTGTGTTTTTGGAGCTCAGGGTGTGTGTTAAGTTTTGTAAAAATCGGTTAAGTAGAACCACGTAAAATATAATAAAAAATTTCCATTTTTTTAAATGCAAGATTGTGTGTTTTTCAGATTTCAGGGTGCGTGCTAAGTTTCGCAAAAATCGGTTAAGTAGAACTCCGTGAAATATATGTAATACTAAATTTTAATGGGCACAGCCCCGCCCATTTTTTCAAGTTTAAAAAAAGTGTGTAATTACAAGAACCAAAGGTATTTGCTAGGTTTCCACCTGAGCTTAACATTCATTCAATCGTGTGTTCTCAACCCTTATAGATGGCTATAGGCCTAATAAAGTCCTTAATTACTCGACTCCCTGGGATCCCAAACAGTGAGAGGATACTACCCGAATGACTCGGGCGCACCTAAGATCGGGATACAGTAGCATGATAAACTTTGCTTTAGACTCGTTTAGTTCCCGATATCCCAAATAGCTGCCCATTGTGCCTCACGATATTGTGGAATTATTCAACTGTCCGAGTAGACACAACCTCTAGTTCAAATTATTTGTGTGAAGTTAAATTTTAAAATTTATAACCCTAGACATAAATCGTCGTGCTTAACAGACCCCTGTTAATCAAACAACAGACCTCTGTTAAATAATAAAAATTAGTCTTTTCTCACAAAATAAAAAAAATTGAAGTCGTTCTCTATTTCTTTATGCCTCCTTTATTTAGATATAATATTTAATACTTTTAACGAAACGGAAAATCCATATCTTAAATCTTGATACTATGGACTTTGTATATTTTTTTTTTGTGGCATTTGTAGGAGATGGGGAAAAAAGGAATATGGTAGGAGACTAATAATGGACGTCTCTAGATTAATGTCCAATAGTAGAAATTACAAAACAATAAAAAAAAATCAGGTTGAAAAAAGATTTTGGTAATTTTTTCAACAAATTTTGGTACATGGAGAGAAAATTCTTCCGAATTTGTATATTATTAACATTGTGATTCGAAAGCATTTGTATTTGTTTCGATTTCCAGAGTAGACCCCTGGACGACTCCATATCAATGTCGAACACTGTTGGAACTTATATCAAAATGTGGTAATTTGGCCACAGCAGCTATTAGCTTAAAACTGGCTTAAGTCTCGAACTAAAAAGTCTCCCCGAGTTGTTTCATTTTCCAGTAAGAACTCATTGAAAGCTAAGCTTGTTTGGAGGTTAGGTCAATCAATGTTCAATTCAAATTTTATTCGAATAATAGTTATGTATTTTGGTTTTCTTTTATTTGAAGTACATACATATTTTTTCTTTAACTAAAATTCTCATAATTTTTATTCAAATAACATTTATTCAAATAATTTATATTTGAAGAATTTTTATTAGAAAATTTTTTGCGAATAATTTTTATTGGAGTAATTTTGGCTCGAATGATTTTATTAATAATATTTACTCCCAT